>JAYKKI010000007.1:21275000-22714375 GCA_039881145.1 Druceiella hillmani
TCAATAACTGATAAATACATTTTGTAATATATTTATTAACACAATTAGCATTTGAAAATGTAAATATAAATGCTCTAACCATTTTGTGCACACATAATTAGAGTTATAGTATAGTTTTGTATACTGTTTCTTTATTATATATCTACGTGATTGTAACTTGTTTTGTGAACCTTTCAATAAATAAGTAAATAATTTTTTTTCCATATAAACGTGAAAATTTGATTTTTATAAACGTGACCGTACTTCTCCTTTCATTAATAATCTCGGTATTTTTTTCATCGTCATGTTTGCTCCGTCGGTGCATTTATTTTAAACTACACAATACTTTCAGTCAAAACAAATGATATGATATGAAATAACGAAATAATTCGATATGTCAATTAAAGATGTGCTTAAAATTAGCTCATTACACTTTTTTTAAGCTCTAAACTTCGTACGCTCTGATTGAACTTCTGATTTTATTACTCATAAAACTTTATACTGGACACCATATATATAAATTAGATACATTAAAGGATAGATACATTAAGTACCATATATATCAATTAGATACATTAAAGTGGATGAATAAAGTATATATGAAAATCGATTCTTAAAAAGTAAACTCCAAAAAAATAAATTTTATATACATACTTATTTTTGCTTATAAAAAACCGTCTTACAAATGTGGCGCAAGGCAGTTGTCATAATTACTTTCTCAATGTGTTCAAACACAAGTAGGCATTATTTTTACTCCTTTGATGACTTCTAAGCACTAAAGCATGAATCTGTATTCGTGTTTGATCTCGTAGTGTGTGCAATTTGAGATTGCGGTTTTTATTTCCAATTATTAGAAAAAAGTGAATGTAAAAAATATTGGTGCTTTTTAAATTTGCAACACCAAACTTTTTTATCTTCCATTTTAAGAACGATTTTATAATTTGTGGTTTTATTTTATAGATAGTAAAATCTGTCAACAGAAAGTACCGGAAGGCCTCGAAACTATCGCATATAACAAGCATCTTCAAGAAATCGAAGATCTTAGTGACAAGTCTTAAACGATATTACCGACGAATGTAAAAGACACGATGAATGGGAATTGTTACTGTGTTGGATGTGGCTGAACAAATTGAATTTTTATGCTAAAATTTAATTCTTGCGTAGTCGAAAAGCTGCTAAAAGAGTCTATGGATCGCAGTGCGAATTATAGTCTATTGAAATGGAAGGTATGGAATTCAGAGCTATTGAGAGATATTGTGAAGGATAAGAAATATAAAAAAAGAGCATGGTTATTCTGGTATTGACCAAATAGTAAGATGTTATGTATAAAAAGTCATTATAACAACGTGGTAGACCACTTGACTATTTTCGATATCATTGAACCTTTTGCTAAAAATAACGCGTATTGTACGACGGGAAAAGCAAAAGTTACTGTCAATTAGCCAAAACTTATTAATAATTATAATGAAAATATAAGAGTCATCGATAAGCATGATTAGCTAATTCCAAAATAACTTACGATTTGGAGAGTAAAAAATGGCACTGACCATTAGTCACTATCGTATTTGATATGATTCTTGCGAACGTGTGTATTATTCACAACCTTCACTAGATTATCGTTATGAAGGAATTACTCTTCTGGATTTAAAGAGATATACCAATTTGTTTTATTGCAGATAAGATTTGGATGACGAGGGTGAGTAAATAAATACAATATGTAACATATGACAACATTATATATTGAAAAGAGACAAACGGAGACGGTATCAACGAGCGGTTACAAAAAGAAATTACTTTCTATGCCAATTGCAAACAAATAATTACATTGCAATGATTACCTTACCGTAACAAATGAACATTATAAATATATTTTTTTCCTTTTATTAATATTAGTAACAATAGTTTAATGAAATTATAATTAGTATAAAGGTTCCTTGTCTGATTTTATTACAATGTGATCCCCGTGTCATATTTATAGGACACATCCGTATAGTGGCTGGCGGAAAACAATTTTATTTTTCTTTTATTACTTATTTTCCTAATATATGTAGATAAATGTAAATATTATGAGCTATGATTTATTATTAGACCTGGCAACATAATGGGGCTAAAAGTTTGCTCAAAGAGCCACTTTTGGTTTCGAGCTAAGGATTCATTTGTTATATTTGGAAACATATCATGTTTTTATTTCATTTCGTATAGAAGTAAGAAGTCTTTGAGAAACGGGTTTCTGGTGTTGAAACTTAAAAATTTTTGGGGTTTAGTTCGTTTTTTCGACGACTTTAGGGTAGAATGTTTAGTTAGTGTTTTTTTGTCAAATTTAGCTGCAAAATTCCTTGGATTACTTAAGTGAGTTATAGGAAGCAAACAATGGACTTTGACAGTGAAATTAATTGGATTACTTAAGCGAGTTATGGGACAGTGGAGGACACGACGTGAACTCAACGAACAGATTTATTTGAATATGCGAATCGGTTGCATTGTCATTTATTTGAAATTGTTAAGCTTAAGCAGTAAACAACATATTGGTACATTGCGTGTTTTCGAACGATTGAAACAACTATTTTTAAAGAAATTTGAATGGTAGTTAAATATCCTCTGTTACGATAGATTGGATAAAACATACAGTTCCCATTTCAAGCAACGATGCATTAAACCTGCTTGTTCCTCTGCTTTCCAAATTTCAATAGATTTAGTTTGTTTTATATTCAATATACCCGAAACTCAACCGCGAAGATAAATACCCATTCTGAATAATAGATTGTACATTGGGGAATTTCATCTTAATTGTAAGCTCCATTCGTCGTTTTTTTGTTATTTGTTAGGTTTGGAATATCAGTGCATTAAATGTTGTACGCTAGTTATAAAATTCCTTCCAAAAATTATAAACTTTTATTACGTACGACAGTATTATCATACTATTGACCTATCAGTGAGTAATGATTTCAATCATCATTCAACGTAAACCACATGAAATTTGGTTATAAAATTGCGCGCAAAATGAATGAAGAACGCGGTCAGATGCAAATTAATCGGATTCGTCGTCTCGCTCCCTTTATTTCGCCATTATGAGACATTACGGACATGATCGGTATTAATAAATTATTACTTCATTACAGAAGTAGTAATTTATTAATACCGATCATGTCCGTAATGTACGCGAGTGTACTAGCTAAAGCAATGTAATAATAAGAATTTTATTAAAACCCTAGCGGTTTTAGTTTATTTATGATGTAAATTTATACAAAAATACAAAAATATGAGACAAAATAGACATACAGCCAGACATATAAAATACTTTTGTTGGTATCTATTCATTACAGATATTAAATAGCAAAATAACTTATCAATTAACAGTACAACTCATACTACAAAAAACATAGTATTTTTATTAAATTATTCACAAATATTAAAACCATTTTCAATTATGGATAAATATATTTATATTTAAATATGAATATGTATATATACACACATGTACATATATATGTGTATATATATATATATATATATATATATATATATATATATAGATTTAGAATCATCCCTATAGTATCCGACACATTTTACTTGATGTAATGAAGTTTTTTCATAATTTTCACTTTAAGCCTTTAAGAGATGGAAAGTAGTGGCATATATTTTTTTATGATTCAGAAATATTCCTAAAAGTATTTACATAGATTTTATAGAAAATAGTATTGCTGACTTATAACATTATTTTTTTATCGATAGATTGTGTTAACGACCTCAGTTTATTATTTAAAGTTAACCTTTACACAGTTTTAACTTTCACTAGCAAATATCGCTGTAAAGTGGTTTATAACCTTACAAGATTGCCCCCTGGTTACTATCTTGCTTCTGAACGTTTCCAAACTAAAACTAACTTGTAATTTGAGAATTTCAAACACAACAAACTTTCTTCTCCTCTTAGATAATTTTCTCAAGGTAATGACTGCGCATTTAGTATATGGATACTTCAAAATAGCTTTTACGTTAAACGATTTGCTGACGTATTATGTTGGATGAAGAACAATGGAAAGTTTAGTGCCGACGATTAATGAAAGTTTTAATTATAAGGTATTACAAAATATTTAAGCTTCAGTTTGATTGTGTTATTAATACGTTACGTCACACGCCTGTACAGCTTCTGAAACGTTAAGCGAATCAAAGCAATAGTGAATTAACGCCATCACAAATCATTGGTGAAAATGTTATTACGTGTCTCTTTTTTGAGATATCCGATATTATATACGGCCTATATATGCATAAATATATATATATATATATATATATATATATATATACACACACACGCATACAATACGTTTATATTTACATGTTTTCGCAATTTGCTTTTGATTTTAAGAATATTATTTCCAGTTAGGCTTATTGTCAACATTTTTTTTCGATTTTTCGCGAGATCAAACTCTATTATGATATCTCTTAACCAAGAAGATTCTCTATATCTTCATTTGTTGACGAAGAAAATTTGTGTCGGCAGTGTATCTCAGGTTACTTATTTTCTGACCGCCTAATTGTTCCAATTTGTAAGAACTATTCGCACGATAGATACTGTGTATATCATAAAAGATAACGGATCAAGTATGAAGACTTTTCTGACACCGGTTTCTTTTGAAATACCATTCCATTTATTCGAACAGTTACTGTCCCTTGTTCGTATAAGGTTTTGATGAGATGCATTTGTTATATCTAAGTGACAATTTTTAGTAATCAGTTCTCAAACCCAACCACTCGGTTTTTCTGAGCGGACGCTAATAATTGAATGTAAACGCCTTTATCAAAAACTTGATCTAAACTAAAGGCACCCTAGATTTTAATCTGCAACGTCATTTTATAATTTCAAGCATAATTTAATACAACATCCATTTCAAATCAGTTCTATGGTTATTGCGTCATATAAGTGGACACGTAAGTAGACAAACCTGTAAATAGACAGAAAGACAAAACGTCTATTAGAGAATACTCGATCAGGTTAAAAGTATCCAGAATAAAACGTCAAGCATTATCTCAGGGAAAGTCTCGTTTAAATAGGTTTAATACTTTTTGAGTACTAATTTAACGAACAAATAAAGAGACAAATATACTAAAATTCTAAAAGTTGTTTTGGATTCTGCTCGACCCCAGGCATACTTTTATATAAGACTTAAAAACTTAAAATCATATCTTCTTGCCCCGTAAAGATTTATAACCCGATATACGTTTATGACCACATACTTATTGTCCTGGAAATTTGTGATGGCGAATTTTTAAAAGCCATGAAAATAGTTGTAAGGTTTAAAACGAAAAACATGGGGCGCCAGTTTTCCTAAGTCACTAACAATTTTATTGAACCACAAATGATATGACCTATTGTGCGAGTTTTCTCAACGTCAGCTGCTATCTAAATTACTGCTGTTATTCGTTGTAGTTATTCGTTGTTATTCGTTGTACTTACTGTTATTCGTTGTAGTCGCACCGCAGTTAATATTGCATTGTCATCCAGTTCTGATCTATGTTTAAAGTTTTAAGTCTAGAGACTTCGGCGGCTCAAAGGGAAATTAATTTAAAACCGTGCGCAAAATTCGTATCGGACAAACAAGCGCACAGATAAGAACGCGAGCAAATAAAATCGTGGTAATAAGCAATGGTGCTGTGTGTCTGCTACCGGATTATTCGGTTTTGCGAAAGTATCAGAAATTATATTATATTGGCACATCTTCAAACCCCGTTCGTAGCCAACCATTGTTTATCTCATTTTAGAGAGTTTTTTACAGTGTGGAGAATAATACTTATTAAATTGTTTGAGAGGAGATTGTTAACTATGTTCTTTTGAGTTTAGTTTAATGCGAAAACAGGTTTTTCTTTAAAGAAGTTTTAGGTTCGCCTAAATTGAGCCAACTAGTACCTAGGCTGCTTGAGACGTGAGCTGGGGTGGTATATCGGGGTTTCATTCCTTAATGATATATTACGAATTTACTAATTAGTGTTGTGAAGTAATTTCAGTATTGTTTGGCTAGCATTGACAAAAACTTCGTCGACTTTCTTTCGGAGGATTTAGATACTTGAATTACAAAGCTCACGCTGAATTTTTGATTTAATTGTATTTTTTACACATTGCAATTATTTTTTTTATCGTTAATCAGTGTCTCTTGCTTAATTTTTTCCTCATTTTAAGTTAATATGTAACCGCTTAACGCGTTGACTTAAGTTTTTGAATTTCTTATGCATTTCACACTTATTTAATACGTTAAACAAATATACAAGTAAGCGGGTAAAATTTACAATGCGGGAAAGTTTTACGATATCTAATACAGGAAAAAGATGAAAATTGTGAATGAGGCCTTCTGTATAGAAAAATACTACGATATTTACGGAATCAGATAAGGGACACCCATTCATCCAACTATGATTGAAGTATCGTTTAAAATCTGGGTCTAAGTTATTGTTATTTTTGTTTACATTCTATTGTCCAAGCCTTTAGTATTGTTTTTTGCCACTTTTCTAAAAAAATATTTTTGTCGTCTGAGTATAAATTTTAAAATGAACAGCATTTGAACGTTTCAATTTCCATATACTTCAATTTTACATTCTTCCAAAGTATTATTCCATATTAATGGTTTTACAATAGTAGTGTGCAGTTAGATTATATACTAATAGTTACTTATTGTACCAACAAACGAATACAACGATCGAGTTATAAAGGAATTAAAAAATAACTTAATTGCACAAATATACACAATAATTGAATAATGGAAATGGTATTATGCATACAGAAATACGTAAATTGACTGAAAAATTCAACAATTCTTGCATTTTGAAGGTTTGGTAAATGATAAACCTGGCTAATAATCTAGAGAATGATTCTGTTTGGTACAGCAGGTTCTTTCACACCGGGAATGAATAGGCCACAGTTATGAGAAGTAATTGAGTTAGAAGCATGTAGATACTATATTGTTATAAATACGAAGCATGTAGGTACTATATTGTTATAAATACGTACCTATACTCCATTGAGTATAGGTACGTATTTATAAGAGAAAACGAGATAATAGTTTAATATTTGCGTTAAATTTAAATTCAGTTCAAATAAACCTATTTGTATTTATGTTGTCATTGATAAATTACCGCGAGTCATTTATTTAGTTTGCTATTAACATTTTTCATTAAATTTATTGAAGTCTTTGTATTGGACGATGAAAATAAAACTTCAAAAATGGTACTGTGAATTATTTTCAGACAGAGCTAGTACGGATAGTCGGTTTCGTTGGGTTAAAAAAGTAATATTTACGACTTCAGGACGCAATTGGATTTAAATATTGATAACATGAATAAGTGCATCACATTTGCTACTAATTCGTACTTTTACGCATATTTTCTCCTTCAAAAAATAGGTACTAATAAAGCTACATTGAGTATTGAAAAATGGAAACCATATCGTTTCAAAATTTACTTTGTTTGTCTTGATGACGACAGTTTTAGTTTTGCCACTTTAGGAGTAACTACAATGTTAAAGTGTATATAACATTCGTTAAATCTGAGTGACAGAAACGGTGAAAATAATCTTAAAATACTTTACACTGTTTCTGTTACTTTGATTTTGATTATATATTGACAGTAGTTTTTGAAAATATACTACGAAATTGATTTTATACATAATTCAAATTTATTTACCGGAGTTGGTTTTTAGAATATATGGTACGTAGTATATTACTAATAGAGTTTTCTCCACATCTGCCGAGTCATTGTTACTACGGGGCTATATGTTAGAAATTCTATTGTGCGCTATCTATCTGTATTAGTGAAGAACACACATTAAGTATTATCTTACAAATTAATTGAACGATCTTATCTGCCTTTGTAGTTCTGAATTTGGTTGTGTAGTAATGCAATTAGTTCAGTAAACAGATAGAATAAGAAGGTACAGATAGATAATTAATTGTGAGACTGAAAAAGCTAGACATTCAAATAATGAACGTAAAACATCGATTGAAGTTCTGGTTTGCGCACTTTACTATTGACTGAAACTAAGTGTAAGTCTCATGGCATTCGTACCCTATTTTATTTATGAAGCAATCAGTTTTAGACGGGATTATATAGGTTTTAAACTAGAATACATAACTTGTAATTCGTGAATTATGGATTGAGCTGAATAAAAAGGCTTTTTGGCAATGTAAAGCTGGCAAAGAAGATAGTAGGATTTTTTATTGATATGATTTGATATTTGGGTTATAATTTAATGTTCGTTAATATAAAGTTAGTATGGAGTATCTAAATATTTATAAGAGTAGTATTAAACCTCAAATTGATGTGTGTGGTAAACAATATTTTTCGGCTGATTAGTTTTTGACATTGAATAAAAATAGGGATAACCTGTCATATATTCCATTACACTTTTTTGAATTTTTTAATATTTTTTTGAAATGTGGTTAACTTTGCACAAATAGTTTTAAAAAATAAGTTATAGGTGATAAAACCGACCAATGCCAATATTATAATATTATACATAAATTTTTATGAAAAAAATTGTTATACACATTTAGTGAACCTTTATTGTACCGGAAAATATTTCTGCAGTCTCACGATTGTTGCAATAAGTGATGGTCTATATTGGGATTACAAAATAAATCATACAAAAATGATCTAAATGCACCCTATGTTATATAAGGGGAGTTTGTATAAGGGGAATCTAAACTTTGCTTTATACGATTTCCTTTGGGAAAAATTATTTGATGTATTTTACACGTTTTATATTAATAAAGCGTCTTATTTCATTTTACATGATTTTATTAGCGATTAATTTTTACTTTCAGCTTTAACAACTCCGAAATATATGAGGTTTGAAAGACGATATATATTTTTAGATCATTTGATGAGTATTATTCAAAATTGTCTTTTGAAATAAATTGTAAAAATTCATTACTGACAGTTTGGTGTCCTTGACTGCTTCCTGTACGCAAGTGGCTGCATAGTCTATGTAAGACCAGCCCTATCCAATTTGTTAACTGTATAATTGATGCACACACCAAGATCCGGAACGGTTAAAGCAATTGGTATAAAAAAAACTTTGTATCGTATGTCAGAAGACATGCGGCGGTCTCATGTAATCTTACTACGAGTTATATTATAGTTGTTCACAATTAAATGAAACTATGTGATGTAGTCTTATTTCTACTTTAAGTTCTTTACCACAACCTAGGTTTCGTCGTATTACAACATCTTCAGGTGGCTATTAGCAAAGAATTTCTTTGCCTAAACCTAGGTCGCGGTAAAGAACTTAAAGAAAGGAGAAATAATACTACATCACATAATTTCATTTAATTGTGAATAATGAATTTCTAAAAAATTAACACCAAATATATTCAATATTATAGGTGTTGTTACTAAAATTGGTTCGGTGAAAAGAAAATAGGAACTTCATTTGTTCCACGTGCAAGTGTTGCATAGATCCCCGATTCTAAGTCCCGATATCCGATTCTAAGTACTTTCAAGTAATTGTCCCGATATCCTAGGTTATTGACATAGTGGGCAAACGCAGTAATTTAATTTCGTGAAATAATTAAATAGGCGTCGTCATTGGCTTTATTTGTTTCTAACGTTTTAATGGATCACATTTTTATTTTTGTTTTTTGTTTGTACGTGTTTGAAGTATATTTTTTTTATTTCTCAAAATTTCAAATTACTCACATGTGCGTCCGTCTGTCACAGTCGTTATTCTAAGTAATTGTTTGACTGAGATACTTAAAATAGTGATAAAGCATGTTAACTCCTCTATTCGTCAATTTCAAGGGTTGACACATGAAATTATAAAGGGGGCAAATTAAGTATTTTTTTAAAGTCTACATGTCGTATGGGATATCATGTGAAAGAATTGGAAAGATTCCAAATTGTTTCCTTTAGAATTTTATACAAGATACTTGTAGAGGTGTTGTTGCAAAGCTCACCAAACAACTACTTTAGTCAAAATTATGAAAAAAGCGTTGCTAGATGTATACTAAACTTTAGAGAAAAATAAAAGTAATGTTCTAAATTTTATAATATTTGAGAAATTTATGGTACTTTAAACATGTTGAAATGTATAGAAGCAATACATTTACGCGGTGAAAAATAATACTATTATTTAAGTTAATTTAATAAAAATACTACATACCCTGAAATACTTACACGAGCTTAACTACATAGTTAAGCTCGTGCATGGAACCCTGGTAGTGCAAGTTTTACTTGTACTTAACATTTTTTTAACAAAAATAATTGCAATAACATCTGAACTTCGAATCTGTGTTATTTAAGATAATATAAGTTATTTTTTTCAGCACAGTTTTCTTCAGACGAACTCGGTTTCTTATACTTGCCAAGTTATGTATTATATATACTTACTGAAAGTACGTTATGTATACGTACTCAGTTCAATATACCATCGGGAGGTATATTTGTTATGCATACGTACTCGGCTTTATATACAAGATATATTTTCCACATATAATTTAAATCCATGGCAAACCTGAAATAGAATTATACATGGGGAATATCCAGTCGCTAATTGGGTAAAACTTAATTTTCATTCATTTCCCCACTGAATTAATTTATTCCGCTATTTCTTTGAGTAAGCTTGTAATTAAAATACTTTTCATTATAGTTAAATAAGCAATTCTTTGTACTACTTTTTGATCACATTTTTTTAGTTTCTTTTTTAATGTAGTCTGTAAATAAAAGTTGCAATATCAAAGTCACATGTAAATGAACTTTCAAATAAATAAGTATTTAAAACACCGCAGTCCACGCAATACAACAGTCAATACGCCTCACAAAAGTAACCTCCCTATATATGTAGCGAGGGCAGCTGAAAGTTCAAACAATCGAGCTTCGCCCATGTTTCGCGAGCACTGAAACGAGCAAGAATCTGAAAAAGGCAGAAAAGTGGAAAAAAAGAAATATGAAAGGAGTACGCGCGCCTCCGAGCTGCATAATCGCTTTACCACTTGAACTGAGCGCGACGCGACGCTTGTTCCGTCTGCACTTGTTTGTAGTCGCCTGTCTAATTAGATGTCAAGGGGTTGATATTTCATGAATATATCATTAAATGTCCAGTTTCTAAACCGTTTGATTAAATTTTGTAAAGATAGATACAATTTGTCGATTTTCTATGTTTATAATCGTCATACGGGTATTGCAATGGCTGTTATCGATAAAATAAACAATATTTTACGTTTTTTAAATTTAGAAATCATCTACCATAATTATTAGGTACGCGAGTCTTTTAATGCTCGATAGTCTGCGCATTGACTTTATTCAGTTGAGCACAGGGCATGGGACATAAGTCTTCTTCCATTCTAAGCAACAACGATCGCTATATATGTGATAAATATTTTTAATAAATTAATTTATCTTTGTTAGTATATTAGTTATGGATAGAAATGAATGTAAAGAAATACTATAATTAAGTACTTAATTTGCTATTATAAGGACTGACAATGTGTATTCAACTGATAACGATTGAAACCAGCTACGACTGAAACTGAACTTTTTTTTAAATTATTGGGCAAAACGTTTATGACGTTCTCACTATATAGACGGATATAGTGAGAACGTCATAAAATGTTGTTGGCTGATTGTGAAAATTTCTCCATTGTTGCTGTTTTATTCCTTATCTAATAAAAATAAATTTTTAGTCCGACATGATTGTTGTTCTTTGGTTATAGTTTTTATACATATGTTCTTCGAGTGGTGTGTTTACAATTGTGAAGTTCTACGATTTATTTGTGCACTAATTAATTTTTTATTTGGATACTTTACATTTTTGTTCCACTATTCAATTTATTTTATAGTTTTTATCTATATTAGTACGGTCAGTTATGCAAGTATTATTTCACAGCGAGCAATATCGATTTGACCGGTAATAAAATGTTTCTCTCAAGTATTTTTCATGCCAGTTCTATTTACGATAATGTAAACTGAAAAGTTATTGAGGAAATGTTTGAAAACATTTCAACACGTTTTTAAGTCGGAAAATAAATTATTTACTCTTAATTAGGGTTTAAATAAAAAAAAAAGGCGTGTGATTCAGATTATACGGAGCAGTGAAAACTTTGGTAACCAATATCATCGTACTGTGCATTTGACACGTGAATAAATCGAAATAATGCAGTATTTATTAAACTGATCATATTTTGTCCACTTTGACACAGATCATATTATAATAAATATAATGTATTAATGCACACAAATGTGCTTAATTAATTTATAAAATTTATGCAATTACACATAAAATACGCCATATAATAAATAAGTACATTTATCTAAAAAGAAAATGTACGTTTATCTTATAAATATGAATCTATATACTGAGAATACCAAAGCGCGTTAGAGAGGCCGCAGGTAATACACACACACACACACACACACATATATACATATATATATATATATATATATATATATATATATATATATATATATATACTCGGTCCATCGTCGAATACGTCCGAGGTGCGACACGCTGCGTGATTCAAACTCGTGCTTTTTCCATGATTACGTTCGGCAGTAATCGGCCTGCGAATGAGTACACCCGAAGCGTGTCAAACATTTTGTCCGTACTCGGCCTATCGCCGAGTATAGCCAAAGGGCGTCTCGTTCGTAACATGACAGAAAATCCCAATTCTTTTCCCATTAGAAAAATTGGACAAGAAATTTTAATTTACAAAAATATCAGATTACTTTCGTTTTTACTTTCAGGGTCGGAATACGAAATTTTTTTGCCATGTTAGTTAACCAATTAATTTGTGCAGTTTCCTTGTTTGACAATTGAAACATTGTATTAATATTATGAATTATCGTATTATAATACTGGTATTTAATACATTTATCTAGCAAACATAAGCTACTCGTATATATCAAAGTTATATTTACATGTACTTACATCAAAAGGTATGCAGGGCTAACTTATGCCTGTATGCACCACACATGGTCAGGACTCTCAGTCGGATCTACTGAGAATTAAAAACGCATTTTGTATGAATATTTTAGGAATTGGACCGTGCAATAGTGTACAGTTGGTAAAGTAAACTCTTGTTCGACTCAACTGACAGTTAACAGAAATACGTTCTTAACTGTTAGTAAGTCCAACTGACAGTATTGACCTTGTGTAGTGCATATGGGCGTTAAACTTTTAATATTGGTCGTGTGCTTCTTCACTAAAGTAAATTTCAAGGGTAGCTTTGTTGAACGGGTCGTTATGCGAATTACACCGTCGCCGTCGCTTGGCGCCGACCTCTGTGTAACGGGGTGACTTGCGAAAGCGGGACGATATCCCCGCACTCACTTTACTTTGACCGACCGAGACTTCTTAAAACGTCAGGGTCCGTTCAACCCGCATAACTGTTGTAATTGATGGTTAATTATATTGAGTAGTGCGAATTATTTTATTTATGTGATTATTCATATAAAATTGTAATATTTAACAAGACTTCAAATATTTTTTATTCAAATCTTACGGATAAAAGATGATTTTTAATATAAGTAATTTATAAGTATATTTTCGGAAGAAACATATTTTCTATACCGTAAATAAATTCTGCGTCTGTATAAATCAAAATAAAATGTTATCGACAGATATAAAAAACCTGTCAAGAACAAGTAGAAATAGCATTAAGAGGGTATGTGCATATGTACACAATCATAAATATTTAAGGGTTAGTATTCTAAGCATAGCATTTCTATTAAACTATTTAAAAATATTGATTTTTCACAATGTAAGTATATTGCCTACCATGTCTTTCACAGGCATATTCACAAAAATCTTAAAATCTAGAAGATCTTCTTATTTATCTCTTTTTAAATAAGCGATTTATAATTATGAAGAAAATATTTTTGTAGTTCACATAAGAAGCCCCTTCAACACATGACATAAAATTTAAAAAAAATTGAATACTTTATTTAACCACTCTTTCATTTTTAAATGAATATTTCAAAAAAGTTATGCAAAATATGTAAATTAATAAGATTTGTTACTATGCTAAGTTTTAAGTTTCTACCCTGTACGGTTTCTGAGAAAATCGGTTGTGATAACCGGGCAGACAAACAGATATGTGAGTGATTTTAAAAGGGTTAAGCTTCCAAAGGAGTAAGGAATTGAGAAAAGAACACTATTTATCGTTATTTTAAGAGACTATTTTAGATATTATTTTATATTGTCAATCATGAAAATGAGCAAAAACCAATTTTGAAAATGAGCAAAAAACAAAATTTTTGAATTACCTTGAAGAAAAACGGGTTTATTAGGGACTGAAAAACTATCCCGGAAATCTCCTTCCTAAGTAGGCAGTATTATAAAGACAGAAATACAATATTTATGTAAATTGCGAAGAATTATTCAGCAGTAACGCGTTTGCTAATTGATTATCAATTCACATTTAATTACGGAATTTCTTTTTACTTTATAAATTTTCCTTGAAGCCTTTATTTGTTCATAATTTTGCTCCCAGTAAAATTATGAACAAATAAACATACGAATACGTGTACTCGTATAATGATCAACGCATTTGGTATCGTCGCTGGAAATTGATTTTGTTTACATTAAATAATAGATTTTAATAATTGATTTTGTTTACATTAACGTGTAGTTAAGTATTACTTCCCCATTTATAGAAAAAGCAGAAATTTATATTATTGTACGTGATTTAACGAAACTTAAAAAGAATAAGAGTAAATATTATTGCGATTGGTCTCTTTTGAACAAGATCTGTATTTTCTCGTATTTCTGATTTCAAATGCTATACCCGTATACAATTAAGAACTTAAATAAATTTCTACTTGTGATGAAAATGGTTGTATTGTGTATCTTATAATAGAATCATCTTTTGTCTAAATATTAAAGTGAACGTAAAATAAAATAAACTAAAAAAAATTATTTTGACATATATATATATATACGTTTCATGAAAAATTTGTGCACCATATATTATTTCCAACAGTTTTCGGTTAGTATCGGTAATTTCATAAAATATTTTCGTTGGAATGACGCGCAGTTTTAAATTCGAATATATTGAAAGTGATGCTATTACATTATTAAAATTAGGTATTCATATTTCTTCGGTATTTTATTTTCGGTTATATTTAAAACTATAGGCAAATTGAGAACTACAGTTATTTTCCAACACACCTTCATTCGTGGAAGTATGTAATTTGTAAGGCGGTACGTAATAATCAACGAAGTATAAGAACGACTGTAATATGAATGGTTTTCTACTTTAAATTCGAATATATTTTGCTTAAAAGTGACAGTATTCATATAAGGTATTCATGTTTCTTCAGGTTTATCAAAATTACGTATTCATGTTTCTTCGGGTTTTTCTTTTGAATGAATTTAGTCGTATTTCCTATTGTTTAGGTTTCGTTATATTTAAAAAGTATAGGCAAATCGAGAACTGCGGTTATTTTTCAACACACCTTTATTCGTGGAACTATGTAATATGTAAGGCGGTATGTAATAATCAACGGAGTATAATAAAAACTATAGTATGGATGGTTTTCGACTTTAAATTTGAATATATCTTGCTTAAAACGGACGATATTCATTTAGGTACTCACGTTTCTTCGGGTTTATCAAAATTACGTATTCATGTTTCTTCGGATTTTCCTTTTGAATGAATTTAGTCATATCATACATCGCGAATGAAAAACTCGAGTTTGTTTTCAATACAATTTTAGTTGAGGAAGTACGTAATATGTAAGTATGTAATTCAACAAAGGACTGTTTGAACCAAACGTCAAAAATGGACACACATTGCATTATGACTGAATCGCTTCCGTTGTAATTTTGTTCTTGAAACAGAGTATAAGTAAAGGGAATCGTTTTCAAACTGTAATCATGCTAGCAACTGGGTGCGACGTCTGATCGACGAAATAATGACACTAAAATAAATGAAATCGCATTAGCTGGACGACCACCACCATCGATTGACTTTCAAAATATGCACCTCTTTAAGGCGAAATAAAAAGTTTTTGCATGAAATTGTTATGAGCATTTGTGATGAAATACGAATCCTGTGGGATAACTGTAAATATTGATATTAAACGATGGCTTAAATAGAGACTAGGTATGATGCGCAATGCTTCGTGGAACCTGGTTTGATAGTTACGCAAGATCTATCGTGACGTTCTCTGAACTTAAGAATTAGAGGTTTAAGGCTGATCGATTAATCTTCTTTTATCAATGAATGACAATATATTTTCTTCGACTGCAGGAGCTCTGGGAATATTGAGTCTTTTACTATAGTCGCTGGAGCTCGATTTCTACTATTTTCCAAATGATTTCTTTTCTTTTCGGGTATTTTATACATGATACGTTAAGCAAAAATTATTTTCTCAAAAGATAGTGGATATTGTTTTTAAAGAAGTTGCTTCTAAATACTTTTCACAAACTTCTGCATTCATTTAATGCACGGCTTATAAAACTACCATTAAAATAGTAAAAGTGCATCGATAATAAGCGCATGTACTTCCATTGATCAGAATAATATTTTATATAAAATTGTCGTTTTGAAATTTTCCACATCATAAAACGGAAACAGTAATAATGGCCACATTGTGTGACAGTTATTATAATGTATTATGCATTTTTATATATATGTATATATATATATTTATATATATATATATATATATACATATATATATATATATATATATTCACGAAAGATTTTCTCTCTTAACAGACTAAAAGCTCAAACTTATTTAATTATGTTCAATACACGACCTAAAAGATTTGATATGAATTAAACCTTGGTTTAAACCATTGAGAACTTCTTTTTCAAATCAATTTTGTATAATTGTTTCATTACAATTATCAGTAGTTTTCTCGGTTATTTGTGCATGTTTATTTTTTCTGTTTATTTTTGCATTTCAACACTAATAAACGAAAGAGAAATAACGTAATGATTAGTGCTAATTCTTTTAATACTCATTCACAAACTTTCTTTGGAATTTTTTTATTTCCACTCTTTAGTAAAATCTGAGTAAGTGAGAAAATTCCTCTCTTTGTTTTCCCAGTTACTCAGTTTTCTTATTCATTCTTCAAATATTCCGACACGTTGTTATTTTGTCTTTTTTTATTTCTATCACATTATGAGTTTTTCGGAATTATTCAGTGGTTTTGGTGGCAAATAATTAATTTTGATGGGATCTACTGCTAAATTAGCTGATCTGAGAGCTCGCCCATACATAAAATGTTCACACGACCGTTTTTATCATATCCATTTTAATTTCCGTGATGAGTTATGACGGACATACACGATAGTATTTCGGATTCAGTAAAATACACCGACCTGACAAAATGTGTCATGTTTTAACAACAGAAACTAGATACCGGAATAGTAAATAAAATAGATCTGTACCTGAAGACGTATGCATACTTTGACATTTGTCAAGATCCATTATTTTTATTATATCCCGTATGGCTATCGGTGGGTACAGGGGCGTGGAAACAACATGTGTGTGTAGTGTACTTCTAACCATGGCAAGCAAGTATTATATATATATGTATATATATATATATATATATATATATATATATATATATATATATGTATAAGATGCTACTTGGCGTGAAATATGAGTTATTTTAATTGAAATTTTGGTGAGAAAGAAAGATAAAAGTTTGCTAAGTGTTTGTTTTATATTTTAATGTAAACAATCATACACCGTTCGAACTGAATTAGGAGTATGACTATTTCGTGTCTTTGGTCGTAAAGTAGGATATCTAAATTAAATTGTTCAGGTTCTTTTCCCTTATGATATTATTTAGAATGGTGCATGCCTTTACTCTCCATACAGCCGTTGTTTTATGTCCATCCAGAGGTCGGTGGAAAATTCTTCATTTGTTAGCTAAGATACCAAATGTAACATATCTTCAAGCTGTAGTCAAACGATATTTAAATACATGTTTATTTTTGTCAAGACGCATCCGCCAAACGCTCTTAATAAATTTTATTGTAAATTGAGAACTTCGTTGCCTGTTATCGCATAGCGATCTTTCGTCTCTGAATCCGTTATTAATATACCATCATGTTCCAAAAGGTCGATTCCTAAAGAATTGATGAATCATATTCTTTTCCGTGACACTCAATAGTGACGTATAAGAAACCATAGTGAGAATCCGAGGCCGCTAATAATGTGGGGGAAAAAAATCCTAGTAATTTATAATCATGGAACCCCTTTTGTTGGCTTTTTAATTCTGATGTGTTTTGCGTTCCGTTCAGAGAGTGAGGAAAATTAGATTTTGTCATATCCAATTGCTATCTGTTCTCATTCACCCACTAAAGGAAGTGGTATAAACTTGTCACACAAATTGTTCCATATGCATCGTGTAACTTTTTGTATAATGTTGTTAGTAGTCGATACACGAACATGATAGGTGTAATGAAGATCTTTGAATAAACACCCAGGTGCTATATGTCCGAAACATAAAATTAATTATGTTACTTGTTCCAGGAAAATTTGATAGGAACATTAAATGACAAAAAGGAGTTACAAAACTCTAGTATTAATGTCACAAATATTATGACTTACAAATATCACAATCAAATACTATTTTTGGAAAACATTTTAGATACAAGTGAAATGCAGGAAAGCGTGTTTAATAAAAAAGAAAAGTGAAGTAGATGATACAATTATAACGGAAGAAAATAATAAAGCAAACGAGGGGGACGATGAAATAATAGAATGAAATCAATGTAATACTCAAAAGGAGAGATATAATTTAGCACAACCATCCCCAAGAAGAAACGCAGTAAAAAAATTAGGTAAAGTAGATGTTAAAATGATTTTTACAATGACAAATAGTTTATATCGAAAGACCTTTGTTTTTAAATATTGGTCAATGTAGAGGCATTGCTCAATCTTTTGCCGTCCTTGATTTTGCTTAATGACAACCAAACTTTAGAGTTTCACTCTGGGGTCATAAACCTTTTAGAAAATATTAAAAGTAGGTTGATAAAAGATTATTATGATATTAGATTAAATATTAAAAGTAGTTGGCCAGTCGACCTAGTTAACATCACATGCACAAACTTTAAGTTACGCTCATAACCACCAAACTTAAGGTTATTTCAGTAGGCTGCGGTATGCTTATCACTATCAAATTTAAGGTTATGTTAATCATGGCGATTGTGCAGGTTCTGTACAATTGCCAACACTATAGCATTTACATACAGTCAAGATTCAAAGTTGCCAGATCTGATTTTGAAAATATCTTTGTATTATTTACTTAATGTCGCATTTATATTATTCTAATAAAAATAAATGATTTTACCTTAAACATATTGCCAGTTTCTCTTCAGGGCACATGTTTTTTATCCAATTAGTGTCCAGTCGTCCAAGAAGATCATCAAAAGTAAATATCGACATTCGAAAATAATTGAAAAATGTTATTTCATTTCGTCGCAACTAACTCATAAGTAAACTGTAGGCTTCTAAATAAAGTCTTTGCCTCAATGTCGCTGTCATGATTCTCGTATTAACATGGTAAGAGCCGTCCGGCCTTAGTCCGCGTCGGTCTTAATTCAGATACAAATCGTAATTACAGTTTAAGTAAAATTATTAATTCGCAATAACTTTTAAAAATAAATAATTTAAGAATAAATTCTTTAAAAAAACATATTTTAATATCGTCATAATATTTTGGTGTCAGCATAAGGGTTTCGAAGAAAATATGGGAGAACGACTCATCTACAAAATTTTCATAAACCAATGTACAAGTTATGATTGTCGAAAAAAAGAACAAACGAACTCGAAGTCAGAAATCACAAAGTTCGCGGAGGAATACTGACAATTTTCGACAATCCGAAAGTCATAAAAAATTATAGGTCTAATATACAAACCGGGCCAGCATCGTAATAGTGTCTTGTCTATCAGCATAGCATGTAGCATCGAGCAGTCTACACGACAGCTCATCTCCCTTGAGAATCTGCTTCGAAGTTGAACATTGATATACCGATCATCGTCGTTTGAAATGCGGACTCCGCATCTTGTCATATTGTAAGCTATGTACACTCTGTATTAATTGTAATGTGTAACTTGCTTAATAGTTGTAATTTGTTTCAGAAATTTTGATTTTATGTAATTTGACCTGCATTCTTAATATTTAATTTAACTTTTCATGTTGTTTAATTTACCTTATACTTCAAAAGGTCCTCCTGAATAAGTTAATTTACATCATACTATAATTGATCGTAATAAACCGCGTAATCTCATTGTACTAAAAATATGTCCAAAGATAAAATATAAAGATATTAAAATCGCTACAGCTGCATACACAAATTTAGAAAACTTTCCTCTTAGCATCATTCTACAATTAAGCCTTCTGACGGCTAGCGCAAAAATTCAAACAATTTTCTCACAAATTACACAAATATAATAACTCTTAGAAACCCTTAAACAAAATATCGTCTTCAAACTCATTCTCATACAACTAAAGGCAAGGCAGCAATCGCGTCTTCCGTTAAAGAATTTCACTAAATTCCACTGAAAGATTTCTTAAAAAATCGGGGAACGTGAACATTATGCCTACTCACAGACTTACAAAACTGTAAATAAGACGCTCACGAGTTCGTTAGTTAATCTTCTCTGCGCGTGGGGACGTGCTTTTCTAAACTTTTGATTGAGGTCATCATATTGAAAAATGTGAACGTGTTTACCCACAAATTTAAAATATAATCGAGTTTCGGGATCCTAGAAATTTGAACGAAGCCATAACTCTTGCCGTCTCAGAGGAACGAACCAAACAGAATTTTTATTAAAAAAAAACCGCAAATCTCAAAGACAAAACCTCTTGAAGAATATCACTTAATTGAAATTTTAAAAATAGCACACCGAAATCAAATAAATTCTATGCTTAACATCGCCCTAGAGATCCACTCTTCTACTGTTACTCTAAAATATAGGTCACACTCTCAAAGTATGTAGTTAGAGAAAATATAATAATGATATATTCAGAATCTGGCCTAGTAATTTTAATTTTAAACTCCATATACATTTCGTAAAAGATAAAGACGATTCTTTTGGTACAAATACAGATGGTAATATTCTTAATAATTTAAACTGAGAAATGTCTACCAAGGCGTTGTGCGGAACTAACTTTCCAAAATCTTTAAAAAATTAGTAATTTAAACAAGACGCACGGACAGGTTAATCAACGAACAATTTAAACAAAGCCAACGAACAAAGTAAGTAGTCACAAACACAGGGCCAATCAAAAACATTCCAAAATAAGTCTAAAATATAGAATAATAAGTACCAAACTCACGACCAATCAAAAAATAATCCAAAAAAGTTCATGGGGCAGGGTAACCAGTCCCAAAGTAATGACTAATCAAAAAACAATCCAAGGAAGGCTAACGGGTAGGGCAACCAGTCCCAAACTCAAGATTAATCAAAAATAATTTAGACGAATGATCAGTCCCAACCTAATAATTATAAAATAACTGAAACTATTGAAATGAATACATTCGATACTTCAACTATTTTCACTACACATAGTTTATTAAAAAGAAAAATAATAAATTACTAACATTAATACAAAACATCGATTCCCAAACAGAAAATTAATGTATTGGTGATTACTTTCAACCATTCCAAAAAGCATTTACCTCATATTATCTTAAAAACGACCCTGTCTTTACATCACTTATAATTTTTGGTAGTAACCGGCTCATCGATATGTTTAGTGAAACATCTTCAATAACTCTAAATTTAAATGAATTAAAATTAAAAGGCATTGATACGTCCAAGGAATCTATTTGACCTTAGCCTTATTTGACTTGCAATTGTTTCCGGAGAACCAATTAAAATTAATCATGTCAATTTCATGTAGTTGGCAAAATTAATTTGATCATGATTATAGGTAACGATTTGATAACTGATTAATTATGTATCATATAGTACACTGAAAATATGCAATTCTAATATTCAATTGAAATTTACCGAATATTTCTATATCATTCCCCCTCGTAGTAAAACAGTAATCGAATGTTCAGTATCCAATCTCGAAATTGAATACGACACAATATCCAATTAGCATATTTCAGAATCTCTTCGCTCTGTAATATTTATAGTCCGATTAAAAGACAGTTACCGGATAAATATTTCTGTCATAAATATTTCTGAAAAATCTGTTTTAGGAAACTCTGACATGAAATCATATCTCAACCACTACAAACTGAAAGCCGCTTGTCAACTAAAAAAAATATTTCTCCAGGACTAATTCGGTCAATTCACTTCAACGCACAAACGACCTTTTAAATCTTTTCCGAATTTCATAACTCAATAACGAAGAAATTTACTCCCTATACGACGTATGTTCCCGATATTTCGATATATTTCACTTACCTTCAGATCTGTTGAGTAAAATCTACCCCTTTGCCCAAGAAATTAAGATAAAATATATATTATATATATTCTCACGTACATATTTTACACATCCGATAAATAGCCGTCTTGTTATACACGTTGATTCTGCTGACTCATTAAAACTCATAAATGACCCTTAGTGTAGTTACTCCTATTCTTATATCCTTTATAATGCCATACCAAGATAACAAGAACGCTATATTGGGAACGGTTAAGTTGCTTTGCAAAGAACTTGATATCTTCAATGATGTGGAATGCCAGATTGAACTCGTTATTATGCCATGATGAATAATTTTGATTCTATAACCCATTTAATTTCTACATGATTTAAATGCTTAGCTGAATTTGGTTATATTTCCTTAACTGTCTTTAAACACATTTTTGGTACTTTAGATGGAAATGACACCATTAAGTATAACAACGCTATTTAGGACGTGGAAACAGATAAAAAAAATTATCAAAATACACGAAGGAAAATATTTTAATTACATCAACAATACAGAGAGTATTGTTATATTTTCTACAGTACAGAGAACTTTTCAGGAGACGATAAACAAAATAAACGCAAATGAAGAAGGCTTGAATAGCGTTGTTGAAAATATCGCATTGAATTTGAAAAACTTGACTATTGTGTCGAATAAATTATTATTGAAAGCTAAATTAATGAAGTTTTAAATATGTCAGAAAATAGTTTACTCACATTATCATTTAAAATTGAGGATATAATAAAGGCTGAAATGTTTAAAAGCTGTAATATTTATAAAAATAAGGTCCTATATCCATCCATTATTTCACCAAATCAACTCTAACAAGTTTTCATCGACCGTTACAGAATTATACCTAAAGTTTTAACTGATTACCTTGACCATTAGATTTAGATCGTATTTATATTTTAATTAACATATCCGACATGAAAGGCTGTTATTCCAATATTAAAATTATATTTATATTAAAGATACAATTAGTTGATGTTCAAGAATTTAATCTATAACATAACCTACCATAATACCTTTAAATATTGGTGTAACTAAAGATAAGAACTATATTTGTAAATTTGATAATTTAAGAAATTGTAAAATTGCTAACAATCAATTCTATTTATGTAACATAACTAACATTTACTCTAGTTCTGCTAATCCAAACTGCGAAAGTGAAAAGATTTCAAAGATTATTACTTTTATTTCATAGTGGTGTGAAACTAAATTCCTTTACAGAAGTTTCTATATTTGGCAACCGTTAGAAAACTGCAAACGGATTTTCATCATTTCTCAAAAATCAAAAATTTCAACAAATTGCCTTAAAGAAAATGTTTATGAAAATGGAAACGGGTATATTCGATATATTGCTTGAATGTATTGGGTATTTTAAAGAAATACAGTCAATTGTAAAATTTAAAGTTATATTGACATAATGAAATATAGAGGTTGCATTACATTATAACCTGAGGACATAAAATTTGAACTATCAGCTGTAAATTTAAAATATATTTACTGGTACTCTTTTAAAGAAAAGACAAAATATTTGAGGAAATCAGAAATAATCTAGACTCAGTAGGTAAACCTCATATCTTAGAATTTGGGCAGTATTATTCATATACCACTATCTGTATATTCTTAAGCCCTGTATTCTATATTAGCTATAAGATTTACAATTGTAAATTCAAATGTAAAAAAATCTAGTTAGACTTGACCTTGACCTAATCTGATTAACGTAGACTCTGAACATGGTTCTGATAGACATAGTAAATCTCTTGGTAACCTAGAATTAGCATTTCTATGACATAAATTTATACAAGGGTATAAATTTTCTCTACTATGAGGGAGCTGTTACACCTTGAACTTACTGTCTGGAAGGTTTACACCGCACTGCTCCCTCCATTCTCAGATTAACATGATAAGAGCAGTCCCATTCATAGTTTCATTTTAGCATGACGTAGCTCTGTTCCCAGGCTCGCCAGCAAACTCCGCTCGAAGATGCCGCAATCGTTTATAAACCCTAGACGAAAGCCCCGTGGGGTTCAGAATATCTCAATTTAATTCAGTCCTGAATTCACGTCAGGCGTAATCCGGATACAAATCGTAATTTAAGTTTAACTAAATATTTAATAATAATTATTATGGACTTGTAATGATTTTTAAAAATATAATTAATAATTCAAGAATAAATTGTTTTTAAATGATCATATTTTAAAGTCGGCATAACAGCTCACTTAGCCGTGACTACGAATTTCAAACTAGGTTTTTAATGCAAAATAAGTAACGTATCATCTTGAACGTATAATATATATATATAGTTTTTATAATTGAGGAACAGGGAAAAAGTCTGTATGATTAAATCGATTGCACGCTGTTTTTTCTATGGGAAGCGATAGTTTAACGAATCCGAGAAAATTGGGAAAAATATTTTCTGTGATACCGGTGAGTGGAATCGTTCTGTTGAACTATTCACAATTAATGAATTAACTGATTAAACAATTAAAATTTGAAGTTGAGTTTTCGATCTATGGAAAAAGGATCAGAATTTGTAATTCGTGTGTAACCCTATACGTTGGTTGCTTTTACAAAAACAATTTTTGGGTTAATTTAATAAAAAAAATAATGAAAATCAGTTACGGACACCTCTATCTCCTAAAATCATAGTATATATATATATATATATATATATATATATATATATATATATATATATATATAATAATAATTATAGTAATATAATAATAATAAATCATACTAAGGAAAATCTAGGTAATTTTTTTCACATGATACGTTATTATTTTCAATTGCTCAAACTTGTTCATATGTGTCACTAGAGCTTAGAGCTAGAGCCTTGTGTAGAGTGGTAAGAAAACAGTGGAAAAAAAAATTAAACTCATTATTGGGTCTACGTTGAACGAATATTAAGAGCATCATATACATGTATACATATTCAATTAATTTTAGTTATAGTACGAAACTGGCTACTGGTGTACTAAAGTTTAGTACTGAATATTGAAAAAGGGCTTTAGGACAGTCGACTAAGCGTGCATACGTTTATGTGTCGCTTCGACCTAGTCTAATAAAATATTATATATAATACTATTCATAGGGGTAGTTAACTGATGAGAAAAAGTCTCAATTTTTACGATTTTATTGAAAGTTGATTTGCAAATATCTACATACTAAGTTTAAAATCTGGTCTAAGTACTAGTCGATTAATTAACATTAAAGTTTAATAGGAAAATTCACTTAAATATAGTTTAACTTGTACATTAATAATTAAGCAAAATTATATCGTTTGAAAAAATTAAATTATAGATTTTCCCGGCAATGGTGTTAAATTTTGATTAAGTCTATTGCTTATCCAATAATAAAAATTATATTATTGGTTTGTTCCAAAAAGTTCACATGAAGGAGAAAGGAATAAAAAAATTGTATTCTGGTGTAAAAATCAGTAATCCTGGCTAAACATTCAGCGAGAATGGTTTTGGCATCGATCTTACCACTTAAAGTTTTATCTAATATTGTTTACTGATGAAAAGAGATCAGAAAAATACCGCTTTCTCTGAACACAATTATCATGATTTTTCTTATAGAGCTTTTGCTCGGTACATATTATATTTTTATTATCTAATAAGAGAGAATAGTAAAAAATAAAATAAAGAAACACGTTGCATTTGCTCATAAAAATCTAGTCTATGTACAATTTGTATTTTTGGATATACAGGTAGATCATTTGCGGTGTCGTAGTAAAATTTTGTTTGCATTGTTATATCACATAAAGTACTAATTATATACGGCACTGGGCGTTTCTGACCTCACGCGCGCCCTCGTTGCAAGAAAGTGTCCAATTGGTATAAGTATTATATGAGCTTAGATTTCAATTCTAATCGATCGATAATAATTTAAAAAAGTTAATTTAGCTCAATTTGACATTTGTAATTTGTACAAATATACGGATATTTGCATGCAGTCTACTACATAATTACAGCTCCACCCGTTTTTTGTTGGTAAATGCGATTTGCTTAAAATAGTTTTTATCTCTTTTGTATGCACGCGTTATGTTTACGATAAGTCTCAAAGTTCAATGTCACATGATGGGTTATTGTGTCTAAACGTTCAAATTTGTTCATAGATGTTATTTCGCAGCGGTTAAAACTAATGCTTTTTTTAGTCAATTAAAACATAGCAAGAGACATTAGGTTTTGTTTGGATAATTTTAAGATTTACTGCAATAGTTTTAGTTTTCGTTTGATTTACTACTTATGATGGCTCGAAGTGGGAATGCCAAATAATAGGAAGAAAAATCCTGGTGGAAAGATAAACTTGAACAGTAATGAACATAGTATTCTATTAATATGTTTACAAGTATTACTTTTTTACGACGTAAATATATTGTATAATATATATTTCATAGGTGTAAAATCATGGTGCATATTTGAAAAAAATATAATTGGTACAGTATTCCAGGAATATTTTCTTCAGATTTTACTAACCCTGTTTTTTTCATGTACGAGTATGTTTCATCATAATAATCTCTGAAATAATATCCTAAAAGATATGTAAAATTAAAAAAAAACAATTACGTTCTTGTTCCCTCGTAAAAAGTGGTGCATATTTCAAATATTATAAGGTCGAGGATAATTGTTGTAGCTTCTCTACATATTTTTGTATTTCTTATAATAAGTCCTTTAATTAGTATCCCGATTGCACATAAAATTAAAACAGTTATATGCCCCTTTTGATTCATAATGAAGATTGTCGAAAAGCTTGTGAAAAAGTGTGGGTAAATAATATGTATTATAATGCCAAATTTCAAATTTGTAAGGCGGTTTCGGTTTCTGTGAAAAACGACTTTGAATATGGAAAAACATAAATTTATTGCCTGCTGCATCTATCGTATATGTAAAAACATGGTGTATGTTTAAAAAATATGATTTCCAGAATCATCGCTATAATTTTTCAATAAACTGCGTGGGCTTCTAAAAACCCATATGCATTAATAATTTTAGGTTGAATAGTTTTGGAAACAAAGGAGGGGGAGAATTATTTTTTCATATTTTTCAGTATATTTCTGAAGATATAATACCAAAAAATATGATTTCTTAAAATATCCTTTTAACTTGCTCTTTCAAACACTATCCTAAATTATTTATGGAAACATATGAGAATGGTCCTACAAATTTTTAAATTTTGGAGTTTTAGTATAAATGTTTATTAATTTTTTGTTTCTATGTCAAGAGGTTTCTGAGAAAAACGACTGTAACAGATGGATGGGTAGATACATGAGTAATCTTATAAGGGTTCATTTTTTCCTGTACACATACACGTACACACACACTCAAATATATATATTTATATATATTTGAGTGTTAAATATATGCGGATTAATATACTTTATCAGTATTTCCATTTTATATTTCCACTTTATACTATATTCCATTTTCTAAGTTCCTACATTAAATATTTTTGAGTAAACTGCCATGACCACCGGATATACCAAATTGGTCTGTATTACTTACGAAGGTGTATTATAAAAAGGATGAAGAAGCTCAGTTCATATGAAAATAAATAAGGTAATTAAAAGAAAAATTAAAAACATTCAGAATGGATATGATCGCTTCGCTGCATTCCTTGCAAAATTATTGAAACTTTCAAGATTTGGTTTACTTTCTAATAGTGAGTGATTTAGTTAAATAAAAGTAAATTTTTTTTAAACCAAATCTAAAAACTTATCTAATAATTTTAAATCTATCGAATTTAGTTAAAAGAACGAAGCTATTGGTACTTATTGATGGATATTAGATGTAGAAACTATTATATAACTACTTTATTACAGCGTCTTCGTTTCTTATAGTTCATTGCGACCTTTGATTCTGTCATGATGTATCTTTCTGTCATGATGTATCTTTCTGATTGTCTATGTAGTCTGTATTATTTTTAAACAGGTTAAGGTTATGATGTTGACGATTAGGATAATATCTTTTATATTTCCTTGCATCGGGGCACGAATTGTTATCATAAAATCCAGGTACATGAGCCATATTGAAGCACCCAGATTACGCCAATTTTCCCCTTATTTACGTATGTATAAATACAACGATCGAGAACGAAATCGACGCCTATATTTTCCGTTCCTTACTAACTTTACTTATCTTCTGAGTTGCCATTTTGTTATCCGTATAATTCGTTTCCAGCAAGCCCGCCGTACGCCGGTAAGACGATCATATCTTCATTGTATATCTATGGCATGTGACTTTTTCAAAAAAAGTTGAATTCATTATTTTTTATAATTATTAATGTATAACACAATCCTTGTTATTATTCTGAATTAATTGTATGTAATATTAGCTTTTGAATTCTATTACATTTTTTAAGTAATATCTAAAAGAAAACTATAATATTAATATTTCCTCACAAGGTAATAAAGCTTTTTCTATCTCATAATCGGTAACTTAAAAAATAAATTTTATTAAAAACTACGAATTCCATGAAAAAGTTTGTCCGATACGAAGTGAGAAGTAGAAAAAACAATTTATACCTTCTTCAAAAATGGTTCAGCAAATATCAAAAACCACAATGACACAAAACACACAAATTACATTGCCTCGCCCTGAATGCATACATATACTTTCTGTATTCCGTCGTGGGTAAAATTAGTTCAATTAACAAATTTTTGCAATTCAACTTTATTGTATTGTGTTATATTTCTTTTTACCTGCACAATTTTATTTAATTACAAGCTATTAAACAACGTAAAAAAGGATATATTACATGCTGGTATAAAAAAACGAATCAAATTTAACCGATACAGAGCTGCGTGTAGTGGGTCATAAAGTGCGCGGTATCGTAGACTCGATGAAATAGAAATACGTAAAAATTGCGCGCCCACAACGTAAACGATAATTTGTGATGGAATGCTCCAATGTTATAACCGTAAAAGGCTCATCGTAAACCTTAGCGAACTGTTATGCCATAAATTATGATTGGTCAATTACGTAAGTGCATTTTTCATTTGAGAATATATATATATTTATATACATATTAATATGTACACAGAGGGAAGTAAGATAAAAATAAAGTATTATATTTATTTTCAAAATTTTTCATTTTAAAGATTTGTTAGCGTTATGTGGTCAGATTTTGTGTTATTTATTTAAAAATAAATGTTTAATTCATTTACATGAGTGATATTGCTGTTAAATTGTTTAAGTTTTGTTAGTGACAAATTTTATAACGCACTATGGCCGACATAACAGTAATCGCTGGTAATATAGTGACTCTTCCTGTAGAAGGATGTACTCAATGTTATGTTTCGAAATTGTTTGATGTAAGTCATTATATTGTTCAGAGAACCAGGAAAATATTTCTAGAGAGCGATTCATCCAAAAGGAGACCACGAACGGAAGGAAATGGTGAACTAAGCCCAGGAACGACCGATATATTGTGAGCCAACTTTACGAAATTGAAAATCTAACTATATAAATATCAGAAACAATCTCGAGAAAGTAAGAAATATGTTAGCTTATGGACTATCAGAAGGAGAATTGTAAAAGTTGATATCCATAAGTGAAAACCAGCTAAGGGAGGTTTAATCAAAATTGATGTGGAGTGGAGTAGGGTTTTATTTTCTGTTGAAGCTGGAATCTTTTTATTTGGCGAAAAACGAAGTTATAAAGTAATCAGAAGACCTGGAGAGCTTTAAACAAACGCATGTTTTGGAAATATTTAACTTATGCCGGAGGTTTTGTTATATTTCAGGCAGGCATAATTTATCAAAATTTTATGGAGTTAGATTTTGTTTAAAACTTTTCTATGAATGCAAAAAAATACCTCCGCGAAATCCCAATTTTTTCATGCACTAACAGTACTAGTCGTTATAGGAGTCCGCTGCTCTCATGGGCGATAACGCTCGAGTACATCGAGTGGGCAAAGAAGACGCTTACTTGACTAAAGTCATGATTCCCCGTTTAGATCGGTCAGTACCAAGTCTATCGATCCTAATGAGCATTTGCGGGACATTCTAAAACAGCTTGCCAGAGCTGTAATTCCGATTCCAACGGAACATCCGAGAGCTTAAAACCGTAATTACTTGCGAATAAGGGGTTACTTCTCAAGAAACCATTAAAAACCTTATTCAGAGTATGCAATAAAGAATTGCAGCAGTCATTTCGGCAAAATGAGGCCACACTAGATACCAAATTTCCTTTTTTTAACCGATTTCAAAAAGGAAGGTAATCCTCAATTCGTCGAAATCTTTTTTTTTATGTATGTTCAGCGATAATTCTTTACCGAGTTGACCGATTTTGATGATTGTTTCTTTATTTGAAAGAAGATATTTAGGAGTGGTCCATATAAATATAATGATGATCTGATGATGAGATCCTGAAACGAACGATGGAACTCCTTAAGCATTGGCAGTAAATGGACTATTGTTGAAAACATTTGTTACGGTTAGTTGTTACTTCGCAAAATAACTATACTACTTACCCGGTCAGGATCTGATGATAAGTTCTGGAGATGGACATGGGATTCCTTAACGGATGTTACTAAATCAACCGTGATTAAAGATATTTGCTACTAGTATTTTTTTATTACTAGTAGTAGCTACAGTCGACTAGGTCAGTGTCTGATGATGAATTATGGAAATGAACAATGGATTCAAGATATTTGCTACGGGTAGTTATTACTTTAGTTATTACTTCACAAAATCTGATGTTGGATTTTGGATACGGGGAAAGGAACACCTCAAGTGATAGTTGTTACTTTACAAAATCTGATATTGGACGTTGGATATGGAGAAAGGAACATCTTAACCTAAGAGCTAGCCACTGGCGGCTACTACTATCGCTTCGTTTCTGTGTATTGTTGATAACCAACTTTAGATGAAGAGGAAATTATCTGTATACCAGTGACTTTTAATAATTATGCAATACGCAAGAAAGGAAATAATTGAATGTTAATTACAATGTGATGATTAATATTATTAATCACTAAACATTCTAAAATAAAATATCGACTTCAAAAAAGTAGGTACTAAAAAGTAACTAATAATTGATTCAAAAGAAGTACGTACTTATTTGCAATAAATAACTAAGTTGCTAATTTTTTAAATCGGTGCAGTATCGTTGATCAATTTAAACAAATGTAAAATTTTATATTATAAATACGCCCTTTATGAATTTTTTCGTATTGTGAGTGCATTAGAAGTTAAGGTTTTAAATTTACTTATAAATGAAATTAAATTATAAATTTGTTTAAGTTGGTCAACAGTGCTGGCACCGACTTCAAAAATAAATAATTTAGTTATTTATTGCAAATAAGTGGGTACCTATTCTGAGTCAATTTTTTGTATCTTTTTTAGTAACAAATAATTTTATAATATCATACATTAAATAATTAATTAATAAACGCTCTTGGTAGATTCATTTACATGTAAATATGCCACGAACTTGAAACTTACATAAAAGTAATTTTTGAACCTCGGTTTTTACATATAAAGAACATTTGTCGAGTTTTGTACCAAATACCAATTTGTGGATATAATACAATTTCAAATCGAATTAAAATCTTTTATTTTCCTAATATTTGAGAGAATGAGTTAAGTGATTAGTGAAAATGAGTTAAGTTTTTACGATGATACATAGAACGTTTGTAGCCACGGCACAATATTATCTCATCAGGATTCTATGAATACATTTAGTTAGTAATCACGGTCCCAATATTATTTCATTAGGCTTCTATGATTACATTTAATTAGCAGTCACGGTAGCAATATCATTCCCTTAGGCTTCTGTGAACATATTTAATTAGCAGTCACGGTTCCTGTATTATTCTACCAGGCTTCTGTGAATATATTTAGTCAGCAGTCACGGTCTCAATATTATTTCACCAGGCTTCTATAAATACATTTATTTAGTAGTCATGATCCTAATATTATTTCATCAGGTTTCTATGAATACATTTAATGTTCATTTGAATTAATAAACAGCGACTGCCGAAGCATTTGGAATTTCGGCTATCATTGACAAATAGTGGATAAACCTTCATTAGTCGGTTTTATATTTTGATGGTAACCATGACTTAAATAAATGAATCGATATAGACAATGCTTATTTTCAGATGCTTTTAGATTCGTTTCCAATTACTATAATAATATTGCTGAGTAAATACTATTTCTATTGATATACGTTATACGGAGAAGATAGAAATTGGTTAAATTTGTATCGAAAAACATTCAAAATATGATGCGGTACTTATTCACATCCCTTGAAATGGTCGACCCAAGTTAACAAATTACTTTTTGTCATTAATTGAATATTCATTCCACTTTCCACAGTCATCAATTTAATATTTATTCCAATTGAACAGTCATTAATTGAATATTATAATCAAATGTCGTACCTAGAATTTTCAAAGATTTTTTAAATCCACAATTGAAAATATTGGAAAAAAATTTGTATATCTGTTTGAAGCGTAATATTTTATAAATAGTCAACAATTTCATGTGGAGCAGTGTTTTTATTGAACCGCCCAATAACTAAATCAAAATAGACAACCAGATCATGCAATTTAAGAAAAAATAAACGAAGTTTCCGAAATTTTCAGACGAGCAAAAAATTACGTGGGAATTGAAGATAAAAAATAATTTTTTGCGAATATCTCAATGAGGAGTATTGTACAATGTTTATCAAAATTTTGGATAAAAAAGTTAGATAACTTTTTTGATTATTTGAAGATACCGTGGTAAGAAATACCTTTAAAGAAATTATATTAAATTTTAATTTTTTGTCAATAAACTCTTTTACTTTGTACCTTTAAAATTCAGTTGTACTGGATACTCTTCTCCTTACCACGTTGAGGTAGTATACCAGGCGTGTTTGTGTGATTTTGCGTCTAAGCATGGAACTCTTACAGTTTCGTCATGTCTGTTCGTCCGTCTATCTGTATAGTCTACCTCAATTACTCTCTCATTTTTACACTTTTGAAACGACATTTCATAGTGTGAAAACGAATATTAAAGAGTCAAAATCAGAAATGAAACGGATTAGAAAAAAAAATCCTCCTCCCTCACATAATGAAAAGGCGTGTAAAAATAATCTGTCCGATTGAGTAGAATATAGTTAGATAGAAATTTTAAAATTAAATAAAATATTCCTTGGAATTAAGTCATTTTAGTCCCTATTCTTAATTTTTAAGGTAACATTGTATATAATAAAAAAAATACAGCTGTTAGTAAGTATTTTTGATGAAAATTGTACACAATGGCCACTGAACCCTAGCGTGAGCGGTCTATAATTAAAAGCGTATCTATTTTACAAAACGATTATTCATTAAATATCCGATTTTCGCACATTAACTATTGCCACAGGCAGAAATTGAAATTTAATATAATTTTTTTTACGCAAAAAGTGTAATAACTCTATTGTTAATATTTTCCTCGTGTTTTATTAATCTAATATTAAATACGACTTTTTTATTAGTTAAAATTAGACAAGTCAGATATGCGGAGTTTCAAAAATAAGATTAAAATGGAAATGATTTAAAAATAATTGTTTGTTTTCAAAAAAGAGTTATTTTACTACACATATTCCAGAGACTATAAAGACGTATAATATATTCAATAACAAATTAAAACGAATAATTAAATTAATTTGATTAATAATTATATCTAATGTGTAACAAAAACGTAAAGTGGAGTATGTTTGATATGTATATCAATTAAAATCATATTATAGTATATCAATTTAAATTTCAAATTATATATAATTTATGTAAAGATGAATACGTAGAACTCTACTGGTGTACTTCGATTTGTCTTATATGGCGAAGTGTACAATTTCCTTGTTTCATATTTTTATGAGCAATTTTATGTTTCACATACATGTTCCGTCCTTATAATATTTAAAGCTTGAATATTGAATAAATGTGGTGTTAATTTTGTAGAAATTCATTATTCACAATTAAATGAAACTACGTGATGTAGTATTATTTCTACTTTCTTTAAGTTCTTTACCACGACCTAGGTTTCGTTGTATTATAACATCTTCTTCAGGTGGGCTATTAGCAAGAATCTTTGCTAATAGCCCACCTGAAGATCTTGTAATACAACGAAACCTAGGTCGTGGTAAAGAACTTAAAGAAAGTAGAAATAATACTACATCACGTAGTTTCATTTAATTGTGAATATTGAAAGTTTTTAACAAGTATTTAAACATTTGTAACTTTCTTGATGACAGTTATTACTTGGTTGTGTTTTTTATCACAAGTCAACCGTTTTTGTATTTATATATCCTTAGTAGCATAAAATAAATATTTTTGAATTATAATATCATCAATCCACATATTCACGAAATATATAAGATGTATGATTGCTATTTACATATCATCAGTATGCGTGGAACATTAACGTCGACTTTCAATATTGAATTTTCTTCATAACATGTTCTGAGTATCCCAAGGGTACGTCTGTTGAGTGGCTCGTTATGAGAGTTAGTAGAGTCGTCTAGCTCCAACTTCGATCAAACGGCGTGATTTGGGAAACACGACCAAATCGTCAGATTTAATTCATTTTCGCTTCGTCCGAGATTTCTTGAATTTGAAGTTTTCATTTAACTTACGTAATTATAAGGATCGATGTTTCGCTAAAGAGATCGAAGTGATGTTATTTGCGCCAATTAGTGTATGTTATTTGCGACGATTAGTTAACCACTGCTGTTACGTAAGTTTTATGTGATAATACGAAGTTTCGTCGTTAGCAATTAAAATTATTTTATTGGTCTTTAATTTTTTCTTGACGATAAATATAACATTTAGTGTTTTTTCGCCAATCAGATGGAAAATACACTTTCGGTTTTCTACCGATCTTAAGGTAATATTTAACGCCAATGGTTAGAATTCATAGATTTTTTAAAAATTTACGTTTTAGACGAAATATTTAATATTTCGCGTTTGTTCAATATGTGTGTGTGTTGATAAAATTGTAATAGAGTAAATTCTGCACATGGAAAATATTTTGAAGAGTGATTGATTTCGCGTATAAAATTATAATAGAAGTCAGAAAAGCTTTTGTTAGAATTTTAAAAAATGATAAAAGAAAATAACGACATGACAAGATTGCATCTACGGTCGCATACAGTCGACCATGTGACTGACGAAGTAGTTTCATTTAGTTGCATTATTTTTGGTTTAATATTCTTTTGACCGTGTCTTGATATTTAGATCAATGATACGACCAAGTAATTAAGAGTAAAAAAGAGTACTTAAACATAAACATTTTAATTATATCCGATTAGATGTAATTTTAATGCTTCATCAATTTTTAAGCAGTGAATATATAGTTTTATATTTCGAAATCAAGAATAATATAAGTAAAAGCAGTTAAAGTTGTGCCCAGTTGTGAACGCTGTCAGTCTCTGCTTTCCATTCGGTCAAGTGTTAAATCGAAGAAAGCCAGTATTAATTTAACTTCCATAATTGATGTAGGTAATAAATTATTATTATTACATTATTATACTAATTCAGTAGAATCTTTATAAATCTAGTTTTAAGATCTAGCTTATTGTGTGGGACGTATATTTTAATTTACTCGTTGTTTATCCTACATCCACCGGGTCATATCACTTTCATTATCGGAATCATCATGGCAGTATGATTGCGTAATAACGATCGAAAAATTTCCAAATCGTTATAGCTAGAAGGCGATATGCTTGCTACTGATTTTCAATAACTTTTTGCACGAAAAAATACTATAATATAATTTTACGTAAAACAGGCCATTGGTAAACGTTAATCTCACGAAAATGACAGATAGAAAAGTAGCTTACTGCTGATAACCTAACCTGTCGAAGATAACTGTCAAGCCGTTATTGGGAAGCAACATCTGTCACTTCTATGCAATATTTGATAGCCAGTGAGTGATTCGCCTTCCCATTGATAGACAGCGTGCGGAGATAGTAATTCCTATCTGCTATATTATTGAAAAGCAAAACTGAAATGTCAGTTAGAATTTCTATCCTTAGTAATACAAAATCATAGATAGATATTGTTTATGGGCGTTAGTGAATATTTTACAAAAGCTTTATATAGTATAGGTCCATATACATCATTGTATATGTTATCTATCTTAACTACTTGATTTAAGTTAGAACCGTATACGGTATTTGATCATATAGCTATTCTAGTAAAACTACGTTGCGGTGTTCATATGCTGGCAGTATGCATTTACCTATCTGGCAAGGTCGAGTGTTTAGCAACTTTACGTATTTTGAAATTTACAGCTAGAATTTAGTACTATTGATATTATTTCATAACATGTCTAAGTTATTGGAGAAGTGTGTGATGTAACTTATTATAAGGCATTTCTAACATTCACTATTTTAAATTGAACCACTTGGCGATAATCTACCCGTACAACGAAATTGGAATTATTCGGGAAATTAGCTCGTCGTAGTACTTCTATTAAGTCCAAGCTTCAAAACCGTATACTTTCTCATTGATTGCATAAACTCAAGTTAAAATAATTGAATTGATTGCTGGTTTGGCCGAATTGATTTGCCACTAGACGTTTTATTTGTTTGAAGAAATTTTATTAAATTCTCTCATAGCGTATTTATAATTTGACAGAATAGCTGAACGTTAATTGCCTCTGTGGGAATATTATCCAAATTGGCTTTGTTTAATGTGTTTGATTTTGGATAAATTTATGGATTTAAACATCTGTTTATTATTCGTAATTTTTTCAGTTCTGGGTTGTATAGGTTATATTAAATTAGTTTAAGGTTTCATAATTTGTATCATCAGCCTGTACTTATCCACTGCTGGACATAGGCCCTTCCAAGGTACGCCCCTAAACACGGTTCTACGCCTTTCTCATCCAACCACTTCTCCCCGACTTATTTAGACCATTACTTTGGTTATCGGTCGGACTTCCTCATTTCGGATTTTAGTCTTTAGAGACACTTCGAGCGAAGCTGTTTCCATAGCTCGTCGCGCGATTTTAACTACTTTAAGTGTCCACTTTTCAGCGCCGTAGATTATTACGGGCAGAATACACTGATTGTAAACGTAATTTACCAAATGCTGTCCAGCCCAAACAAATTCTCGTGACAGATTCTTTTTTGAAGTTGTTTTTACCCAGTTGAATTGTTTGTCCCAGGCAGACCCTTGAATAACTTTCTTGCTAATATTACCGACGGTCACTGGCCTGTGAATTGAACATGACTTTTGTTTTGGTTAGGTTCATACCGAGGCTCACTCGTCTGGAAGAATATTCTAAGTTAGTTAACACTCCTTCCCGTTTCGCATTTTCTAATCTAAGATGTCTCGAAGAGATCTTCTGACGAACTTTTTAACTACTTCAGAGATACGATATATTTTTGCGTCACTTCTCGGCGAAGTTGAATATGTCTTAATTCCTGCTTTTTATAAAATATCGTAAAACAGTTTTTTCAGCGTGATCAAATTTAATTTTTTAAATAGTTTATAACTGCTCGAAGAAGGTCATAAACTCACTTCAAAATGTTACTTCGAAGTCATTGAAAACAAAAATTCGCTGCACATAGAACTTGTTAAAATCTATAAAAAATGAAGGAATCATTTCTTTTTTCCTTTATCGATTCTCGATGACTCAGTTGGGAGGTGAGAAAAAAATTAATAAAGAATTTTACACTCAAAAGGACAAATTTACGAACGAGTTCTTATTCGCGCAAATTAGTTTATTTTTCGCGGACATACAGTGTTTCAAAAATCGGAAATCAAAAAAGAGAATACAATTTTGCAATTTTCGGTCAAATACAATAATAAAAAGTTATAATATAATAATAAAAAAGTGATATATGTGAATTTTAGCACATTTCTAATGTTATGTGACCGATTAACATACTCTACAATATAATTAGTAACTTGGGATGAGTCGCAATAAATGATCCATTTTATCTATCTACCCAAAATTAAATGCGGTTTGAGAGTAATTGGGGATTAAACGTGTAACTGTCAGAATTTCGCATTATTATTTCGCTCAAAGTGCATAAAATAAGAGGAATTTTTGACAATGATATATCTTTAAAAGAAGCACAAAAGACAGACGAGGTTGTGTTCTGATAAATTTATGCTTCAGAAAGAAAGGAAGCTGTTTGAAAAATTATAGCTGTCATTTACAATATAAGGGAAAAATTTGCACTTGCTACATTATTTATTTAAAAAAAAACTAGTATATTTACTTTTCATTCCTGCACGAATACGATACTATTAACACAAACCCCATTCCCTACATTAACTTTAGTTGCCTGAGCATTATTTTAAAGGGGTGAATACCGTCAAGGATTCATCGAAGTAGGACGCTGTAGTGACACATTTTGTGCGCCAACCCTTTCAAAAGATTAAATTGAAGTTGCACTCGTACCAGAAGCCGTTCTCTCGTAGTCGTCCTCATTAATGATGACGACAGAGAAATGGCAGATTAATAATGCATACATGTTTTGCATTACCGATCTACCATCATACCCATCCTACATGTTTTGTATGACAACATTTTTTTTCGCATGGGGTGTTGCGGCATTTAAACTAGGTAATAACGCATATGTAAATAACGTAGTACAACAATATGTATTATCCTTATCAGGTTTTAATTAGTAGATGGCGCTGTCATTTTTTATATAATGCAATGAGGTTTACATTTTATTTAAAAACTTATTAAATTTCTATCAAAAGTCAATTAGATGGCAATGTATTTTATTTTTAATTTTGAAACATTTTTCAAAGTGGTTTTTGTATAATATAAATTATTATTTTATTTTCCAAAAACATGGGTAATCAATAACTTCATCAAATTCATCATGTTATTGTTTTTATTTAGTTTAAAAAAATTTCTCTTTATCCCAAAAAGAATTGTGTAATGATAAGAATTTATTGGAGATAAATAATATGTTTATAGTATTGTATTTTGATCAAAAAACGTATTACATATTATTAATATTGATCTTTAAAATGATTTAAAACTTAAAATACTTTGTGTATTCTAAGTTTTAACCCATATGTAAAAACAGAATACGTTGTGTCGCGATACAAGGAGTGTCAGAAAATTTCGAGTATTTTTTTCCACATATACCTTAAGAAATGACACAAAAAAAATTATATTAATCAATATTAATCAATTGCAAATAAAATTTTAAACATTTCCCATTGAATGTTATCAATATTGGTACGATTATATCGCGCTTTTTCACGCTGTCTTTGCCTAAATCGCACTAACGACTAGATTTTAAATACTAGTGCATTACGCGGCACACGACGGATACGGGAAAAAGTTGTATACAATTTTCATTGCCATTCTATTAAACTATATTAGAAAGATGCAAATTAAATGAAAACGTACCGTATATCGAAATTAATTACTACCAACTTCAATAATGCTATGAACCCGGTACGGGGCATATTTAAGTCAAAAGGGATAATCATAATTCGTAAATTACATACACCGTAGGTATAGCTGCAAACTAGGTTATAGAATTTGTCGTTCTAATTGTAATCATACAGCATAACTTGTAACGTGATTATTGTAACAGTTTCATTTCTAGGATATATCCCGCCATCGTAACCAAAAATTCATGCTGGTGAAGCCACGGGAAAAGTTTGTAGACTATAATTTTCATCGTCGTTTAAGTTACCAACATCGTCGTTTAAGTATCCATCAGAGCATAATGGTACTTTTAGTTCTGTTAAACAATTCGTAGTCAAAATACTAATAATTTTATAAATATGCACGCCATGGCTTTTGCTTGTAGGAGTAGGTCAAGTTGTATTATTCTAATAGAGGCGATTGAGCACCATGAAACTTTTGCACGTATTTCTGTCAACTGAATGACTATTTATAAATTTACAATAGACTTACAAGGTTTTTTCTTAACATATTAATGTATAAATATGTTGTATATAAATTTTAGCTTTCTGTTTTTCTTCTCCATATAAACTTTAACTATGCCAAATGTGATATTATTCCGTGCGCGCAATATTCTTAAAAATGGGTACAAAGTTTTCTGTTAACGTATTAATTTATAGATTTGTTAAAATACTATATATCATTAAATATTTATATATGCACAGTATTATATATGTATACATATATACATATATATATATATATATATATATATACATATACACATATATGTATACATATATACATATATATATATATATATATATATATATATATATATATATATATAATGAGTGAAGTTTATCAGGTAATAAATAATTTAAAAACTTTTGCCAAGCGAAAATGCCTTTAAGTTTGGTATTTGCAGTTTATTATTTAAATGATTTTTTCTAAAAAAGTATTATTTCATGTCTCGGTAATTGTCGAAGGCGTAATTCAACCTACATATCAAGTAAGTATAATAACATATTATAAGCTTGTAATTAAATTCTGTTGTAGCTATTGGAAATCCTATGAGAATAGAATACCGAAGAGCGACAACATGACGTCGTAATAAACAGGCTCTTGCGCAGTGATAAACGAAAGTTGTATTGTGTAAGAAAGTATGATTAAAAATCGTATTGTATTATTCGTTATACATTTTTTAAAAATGTAAATTATAATAAAATACCTTACTTAAACGATTTACTCGCAAAGGTTTCGGAAGTTAATTTGTTAATATTTTCTACGTTATAGAGAGTTTATTCCAGTGTACGACACAAACAGTTAAATTGTATAGGAACTTTAAATATAAAATATAAAAATAATAAAATATACTATTGTTTTGCTACAAACTAATTTAGTTTCATATGGTATGACGTAACGGTTTGAGGTCTAATATAAAGGCCTGAAAAACTTTTAGACATATGTTTGTCTCAATAAAGCCGCGGTAATTTTTCGATAATGGCTCACAAAACCGATATTTTCAGCAACTCTGAATTCAAAACTTATTAAAATTGATTGAGTGCAGAAAAAAAAATGTAGCTGGAAAAAATTATCTGTATTGAAATTGGATAAATTATAGGCGGATTTTGTTTTCGTTTGTTTGGAAATATGAATCGAAAACAGTAATTACATTGAAAACATTAACTCATATTAATTTATTGAAACAGTCGCCAAGTTACGTTTGGATTATCTAAAAAGTAAATTCGTTAACATACAGATATAAGATATCCGCTATTCTGTGATTGAACTTGTATTAGAAATTCGATATTTCCTTACTCATAAAAAAATTTTCGTTTACGTTCTAAAGTTTTGGATTTTGTTTAGCATCTTTATTACCAATACATCAAATTGCCCGTTGTTTATTTTTTAAATAGAATATTTTCCTTCCGTTTTAAATTTACAGTACCAGTCTACGTATATATATATTAAATATGTTTAACCTTACTTCGCAGTGATGTATAGACAATTAGCAAAATAAACTGGTTCTTACATGAATTATTTTTTGTCGACTATCGACGAATCTTCGTTAACCTAATTTAAAAAAAATTAATAAATCAAGTTAAAGAGACTGAAATAATGAACTTTAAAGCTGCTTTTATAATAATCCGAGTTGTATCGAGACGATTTTGTTGCTAGGTAATTTTTGAAATGATTTCATATGAAAGATGTTCATGCCGTATAACGCGGAGACTGATTTAAACATTTTTTTTATCTTATCTTTAAGCACATACCTAGAATTTACTAAATATGAACGAAACATTTATATAAATAACAAAGATTAAGTTTAGTGACGGAGAGGGCATAGAGCAGTCCAGAGAAGCTGGTGAAACTTCGCGGAAACTATGGGAAAAGACAGTGAGATATGCATTCATTCCAAATTATTCGATGGAAAACTTTATAAAAATAAATACTTAAACTTTTCAAACCATTTTTCTAAACAGAACTTTTTTATTTCATTTCTTCGTTTTTATTATTAATTTATAGTTATTCATTATTATTATTCTCATTATATAGTGGCCATATTTTTTAAAATTACAATATTTTTAAACATTCCTAATCTCAAATATTTAATAAAAAGATATATATTCTAAGAAACAAATATAAGAAACCCTATTCTAAGAAACTAATTACTATATTCAATGATAGCGACAGCAATATAGTTTAAGGAGATTTTTTTATATAATTTATTTTTAGTTTCATATCAATCGTATGAGAGTTTGAATCTGACGTTCTAGCAAAGATCTTTGCTCTAGCAAAGATCTTTGCTAATAGCCCACCTGATACAACGAAACCTAGGTCATACAACGTATGTAATACAACGAAACCTAGGTCGTGGTAAAGAATTTAAAGAAAGTAGAAATAAGACTACATCACGTAGTTTTATTTAATTGTGAAAAATGAATTTCTACAAAATTAACGCCAAATATATTCAGTACTTACGTTCTAGGCCAAATTTTTAACGGACCTACAGACTTTTTTAATAACTTTGTTAATATTGTTCTATTTCAAACAATCAGTAGATCCTTCAATTAAGTTTCATCGAATACCACTTTCTTCATCCTTTTAATTTCATCAACTTATTTAGAAAAAAATATAATAAAAATAGAATATAATTTAGAAAAAATCTATAATAATAAAAAATTTATAATATCACATTTTTAGCGATATAAAAGAAAAAAAGTGAAAAGTGAAAAAAAAACGAGACGTTTTAATAATTACAAACAAACGACGAATATACTTTAGACACCAAATAGGAAATATCAAAATATTATTTTAACATTTTCTATTTCATAATTAAACAAATTTTTATAAGAAATTCGGACTTACATAATTAAACAAATTTTTATAAGAAATTCGAACTTACAAACAGTGAGCATATACTCTCATTTTAGAATTCCAAATAGTCGTCGTTTGCTCTATGCGTATAGAGGGCATTTCATGAGAGTAATTCTTTATAAGTCGATATGATGCCACAAGACTTTTTTTTAACTGAGATAGCAGCAGTTCGCCGATTATTAGTGTCTTACTGGTTTAGCACACTATCTCTTATTTGTCATTTACAAGCACTATGTTAAGCATTTTCATATCTTTATATATTATAATTTTAATATAATATTTCTATCAAGCTACATTTATATATTATCTTTTTTCTTTATTAAATTAATTTCATGTTATTGCATATAAATAACATAAAATAAAATGTGTAAAGTAGACATGTTCCAAAAAATTAAATTTTTCTAGTAGTGAATTCAATAATTGTATAATATTTGGAAGTCGTCTTAGGAGTCATCTAATGATAGTATATACATTACAAAACATTTTTTAATGTTATTTTATGTATATACTGTCATTTGTTTCTACTCCTTGAATGACTTCTAACTATTAAAATGTGAACTTGTATTTACGTTTTATTTTGTAGGGCGTGTAATTTGCAATTGCGATATTTTATTCCCAGTTATCAGATAAATACTAAACGTAATATTATGGTGTTACTAAAGTTAAAAAACGCAACTATTTTGGAAGTGAAATTTCTTTGGGCGTGGTGAGAAAAAAATGTCCGTGTCGAATGTGACGTTTTTATGCAATGCAACGTTTCTATGCAAAGTTTTGTCGTAATGTCTGAATGTAACAGATCTATCGCAAGATCGATGGGAAACGGGTACTTAATTAACAAGCGATGGAGATAGATTAACACAATATAATCAGACAAGGAATGTACGCATGCGCGAAAATAAACAAAAATGGCTCACACTAGTGCTATCAGCTGTTTTGTACGTTATGTGTATCAAAAGTAAAAATCGCGCTCACTAGTGCTGTCAGCTGTTTTGTATGTTATGTATGTTAAAAGTAAACTGTCAACATTATGTCGACTTATTTATCTATTTATGATAGATTTATTATTAATTTCGCGTCTTATTCATCCGTTACAAGACTAACAACACTAATTTATTATGGATCACATTAATTTATTTATGGATCCGCAATGAACCCGCACATTTAGTTATCATAAATATAATTTACAACAGGAATAATACATCCCGAGTTCCTTCAGCCGCGTTTAGCCGTATTCTGGTACAGGTATTGCAACTATTTTCTAATTGACACTTACAATCAAGAACCCGAAGATCTTTTTTAGAAGCTTACGTTGATTTGTAATGATATTTTATTATTTTTTGACGTGACAACGTCTTATAAATCGATTAACACCGGCTGCACGCATGAAAAAGTGTCACGTTCCGCCTGAGCCTGAGCGTGCAAGCGAGAGCGCGGAACAAGTGATAGAGAGGCACGATCGGCCCAAGCGTCGGAAATTATCTCTCTTCTCGCGTGACGTCAGAGCTAGCAGTTCGAAAACCATATCGATTTGACTTTTTCAAGACACACTACACTTGAAACACTCCCCTTGATTTCGTACTTTTCCTATCAACTTCCTATCCATAACATAATAACGCAGATTGGAAGATCTTAAATATAACACATATATATAAGTTGTAAATAAATTGTTAATAGCAAATTGTTACTTGTAATTAATCTGTATAATTTAAGTAAAAAAATATTTGAATTAACGAGTGTAAATAAATGTTAATTTATCGAAAAAATTGTAATTTCCAATTAACTCCTTCTTTGTATTATAAAAATAATAATAATTCAATTTAATTCATAAAAGTATGCAATTTTTCATCAATGTTTCTGACGTTATCACGTAAAACTATCATCCGTAAACCGACTTTACAGACAACCAATTTTTTTTTGAATCTATATTAATAAAATTTCTTATACGAATTTAAGACAATCGCATATATATACATTCACAAATCTACGTTTAGATCATCAAAGAAGTTTAACTTCTCTCCGGGGTACAGGATTACATGCCGTTTTTATTTATTTTTATTTTATTATTTGTTGTTTAATTTGTTTCCTCAAAACTATTGCAAATAATAGGACATCTTCAAGAAATCAAAGATATTTGTTACGATGACTTGGTCGATATTGAGGTAGCGGAACTGCTGACAGATATCGTAGATGTAATTATATACGAATAAGAAGAACACGGTGATGAAATGGGTATTATACTGGTATCGGATGTGACAAATCGGGTGATCGGTTGTGACAAATGTATTTTTTATACAAAAATGTTATTCTTGTGCCGTTAAAAAACTGATGGAAGAGTATATGGAACCTGGTGCGAATTATTAATTATTGAATTAGAAAATAAAGGATTCAGAGTTATTGGAAATATTCGTGAAAGACAAGAACTGTCCTGTCATAACTAAGCGAGCGATAAAAGAGGGCGTGGATTTCTGATTTTGACGAAACAATCTTATATAATGACACACATATGTGCGTGTGTATATAAACGTATACATTGTGGATAAAACGTCATTGAAAGAACCTAGTTTCCCAATTGATTTACATTCAGTGACATATTGAAACTTTGGTAAACATAAGGTCTTAGAAGGCAGAGAAAGCAAAAGTTGCTATCAGTTAGCCAATGTGGATTCACCATTATAATGAAAGAAGTGACTAGTTGATTTGAAAATAACTTATGTTACTCAGAGTGAAAAATAGTATTGACCGTAAGCGACTAGAGTATTCAACACGAGTCTGGTCATGTATTATTCACAACCTTTCCTAGATTAGCGTGACGAAGTCATTTGTTTTCTGGATTTCAGGACGTAATGTTTTGCTTGGGTAGCATTTGGAAGGTATTACGAAGGTGAGTAAACCTATATCTGAGACCCTACAATATCCTTACAATTTCCATATAGAAAAAAGGGTCACAAAAAGAAATTACTTACCTTTTGTGGTAAATGGGAAAAAATATTGCGGTGCAATCATCTCATATTACTATAAAAAATAAAAATAATTTTTTAACATTTTTTATACTTTCATTAATATTTGTAACAACAATTCAATAAAATGAATAATAAGTTAAAACGTGGTTTACCTGATTTTATCACAATATATTTATCATATTTATAGAACAGCGACCAGTCATTAAAACAATTTAATTTTTTAGATTACTTATTTTCCTAATATATCTAAGCAGATGTAAATAATATACTTGTCTCTCTTGTCCCTCTAATTATTACAGATTGAAAAGTTTTCGAGGAAGTTCAACCTATACAGTTTGTTTTGCATTCAATATTCCTGAAACTGAACTGTCTCTGAAATATTCCTGAAAGATAGATAGTAATTTTAACACAATCTGAGTAATGGATTGAGGAATTTCATCCTAATTTTTTCTTAACTTCTATTCGTTGTTTCGTTGTTAGTCGCAAGGAAAAAAGTTCAAGATTTTCTTAAACTTTTATAACGTAAAAGAGCTGCTACCCTGTTATTGAATAATATTAAAAACGATAAACATCATTTCAAGAAACTACGCAAAATTTTTCCCATCTGCGGATATGTGAGTTTAATAATTTTTCCCATATTTAAATTTGAACATGCACTAATTTCATCTGTAAAGTTCATACATTTTATTTGTTTTCTTTTATATTTAAATCACTTCTTGAATTTGAACTTCTTTTTTGTGTTGCTTGGTTCATACTTATATTAAGTGTCAGATATAGATGATTAAGAAAAACATAAGAATATCATAATACGGAATATTTCTGCCTCACATTTCGTAATTCATGATATAAACAATTATATTGATTTAAATTAAACTTTTTTATGTGCTGTAGGCACGAATCGATTATGATTTAATATTAATGATCAAGTCGGATATTATTCAAATGCGTGATTGCATAGAAACGCTACTTTGATATATACGCTATTTTGATTTCGTTTTGAGAAATTTTACTTCCATTTAGGCTGCTCTGCAAACAAGATTTTTTTTACGCTTTTATTAATGACGATTAACTTTAATTTGAAAAATTTTAAAGTTCTAAATCCGTTCTAAGAGTAACTAAATGGAAAAATAGGTAAGATTAAAACGTTAATTCGGTTAACAACCTCATGCTCATTTATATTAAAATTGAGCTGCTTTGCATAAATTCTTTGGGTGAACTCACTTCAGTTCAAAACACTGAACCTGTGAAGCAACTACACGTATTTGTTACGAACATGCATATTGTGTTGGTCACGATTTACGTATTTCCAATAATGGAATTGTATTCGGAAAATATCTAGAACGGAGGTTCTTTCAAGGGGAAAGCACTTTAACCAGGTAATATTTCATCATTAATAATAGTATGTAAATAAAATTGTACGCAATTGTCATAAAATCACATGTGTTGTATTAATTATATGAGGCGACATTTTTGGATATATTTTGTATACTAAAGTAATAATATTTTAACTTTATAATATGACTGAAATGAAGATTAAAATGTAAATTATGTAAAATTTGGTTTTGTTTATGGATATTAAAAGTTGAAATAATAATATGGCGTAAAGTGAGTAAATCGTCATACGAAATATTTTAGCTGATGATTAAAAAAAATGATACGATTTGGGTAGAGTGAATAGACAAAAAGAAATGAAATAATCTTTCTGGTCAAATTGATTTGTCCAAATTCTTCTAATTTAATTCTATTTAAATAATTACGCGCCACTTCCTTGGCTTTATCGTAAATGAAATCGTCATGAATATTTAACTTTGCCACAACTCTTCATTCTACGTCTGCTTTGAGAGCACTTCCACTCAGAGTTGGTTTCACGTGGCATCACAATTTACTTTCGTAATGTTGGTTACGTACGATTTTTGTTATAGTTAGAGTAAAAAGTAAGGTTTTGAATTTATAGCTTTTTACGAACATATTTAAAAATATATAAGCATGACATAAACAAATTTATTGAAACATGAGAGCACGCGAAAAGCATTTTGCTCCAGTATAATGGAGTTATATTTAAATACACAAATCCTATTTATACCAAAAATATTTTTCGAAATACACTCCAAATAAAAACGTTTTAATTTGTCACATTTAATTAACTTTCTCGTAAATATTATCTTCTCGTTTGAACTTAACTTTCTCGTTTGTATAATATTGCGAAACTCGTTCGACCCAAAAAAAAATAAGTACAACCAGAGTTTTATAGGGAGTATAGAAAAAAAGTGAAGAAATCAGAATATAGATTATTTATATAATAAATATTTACTATACATAAAATATATGTGAATTTCTGTGACTAGAAACAAAAATTTAATTTGGCACAATTTTACTGACTGCTTAATATATTATGTACATTATGCATTATGCTGATGTTAAATAAGCGCTGAAGAAGTGTATAAATACATAATTTTTTTTGCTGCTGTTTTTTTACACATTTACAATGTTTACAATCAATTTTTCAACTCTTTTTTAACGTAAACATATACAGATTAAATTTACGATACGATTCACAGTTGCGTATTTTCGTCATAAAATTATATATATTTATTTATCTAAACATATAATAAAATTGTAACAGGGTGAATTTTATATATTGAAAATATTTAAAAAAAGTGATTGATTTTGCGTATAGAATGATAAAAGAAGACAGAAAATTTTTTTTTTCAATTTTATCGGTCTGTTTTCATATTAATTTGAGAAGGTATAAAACCCAGAATCTACTGAACAGATATTGATGAAATTTTTTTTAGCGATATATGTAGAAGAGAAAAGAAAAGAAAAATTTGTTTTCCTAATTACAGGCGAACGAAATCCTAGGTACATCTGGTAATTACTTATTGCAATTTGAAACAAGCAAGTTAGATTAAATATGCAATAGTACATTATTTTTATTACTACACAATCAGTAATTACCCCATGCCAAACTTAAATTTTGAAGATAAAATTACACTTCGTTGTGTATGCGTATTGAAACAATCAAAGTGAGTGAAGACAGTTAGAACAAAAATTATCTGATTTTCAAATATATTTCTTTTATTGTGTAATTTGAAGTCAAATTCAGTCATACTAACCTCAAGTCAAAAAAAAATTCAATCGTACTAACTTCAGTATTTGTACTCATCGATTATTACAATGTTTAATTAAAATTGCGCTAGTAATATAAAAAGCAAAACTACGAAAGGAACGAAAAATATGTATGACATGAAAATTATGTGAATTTCGTAACGAGGCTTGAAGGGCAAAAGTATATTATAAAGGTTAAAAGCAGATGTACGTCAAATAACGGATTTCATATCATTAACTGGAGCTATTTGTTACTTCAACAACTCAAGTTAAAGTCTACACGAGGCGCAGAGTTTAAATTAGCTAAAGTGTATTTTTAACGTTAGCGAGTTTGCCCAAATTATTATCTACAACTTCATTACAGGTCCCTCGGAAAGTTTTGAATGGTCTACAATTTATCCACCTATTGGAAGCATTATGTAATTTAACGTGATGGAAATAGGAATTTTTTTACGATATAATGTTTTAATGTACGAAATAAATATTGATCTAACACAAGGAAAAAATAAAAAATCGGATCGTTTTTAGTGTTCCGTAGACAAAATAGGAACAGTCATAATTTTGCCATGTCCGTCTGTCATCAGTATATCGCAGGCGTTTTATTCGTAGACTATTGTGTTATACACCTCAAATTTAGCATGGTGATGCTTGTTTAACATCTATGTTAAGTAATGAAATATAATGTTTAAAAATAAGTTTTTAGGGTACCTCCCTCATATGCAAATTGGGAGTGATTTTACCCCATACCCAATGTGTAGCGTCATTTTTGTTAGAGTTACGTATTCCCACCCCTTACCAGCTAACAACCCCCTACTAGTTATTAACCCCCTACCAGCTAACTCTTTACAGATTCAACTAGATGTTATAAATTGGTTGACTATTACCGTTGTTTTTGAATAACTGAAAAGTATTCATAATAGCAGTACATATAACAAAATAAAAAGAAAAATTATCACAGCTAAGTAGGTTTTACTAGTTTACGAGTCATAGTCGACCAATTTATGACATCTAGTTAGGTCTGTAAAGAGTACACAGAAACTCCATTCTTACTGACTTAAATCAACGGTGAAATAATTTTGGATTTTAAAATGTTTATTGATTACGTCTGTGAAAGTTAACATATTTAATAGTTAACATATTTATGTACTTCCATGGTGAGAAATAATATTATTTAAATTTGTACCATGTTTTCATACCAGTAAAATTATTTTACGCACTATATTTACGTCGAGAAAAATTAATATTTAAAAAGAGTTTAATAGAAATACTATTTACCCTACTATATCCTACTATCTATTTAACTATATATATAAATATATATATATATATATATATATATATATATATATATATATATATATATATATATATACTATCTATTTAATAGGAAAACTATGTATCAAATTTTTTTAAGCATGGGAATGTGTACAGAAACCTTATAGTGCGAGTTCTAATTGTATTTAATAGTTTTATTTCATTTGAATTCCTATTTACTAAGTAATTAAAAAATCATAGTATACAAGGAATAATCCTATTATTGAAGAGAATAGAATTAGAGGATATTATTAAACACACCGTGAAATGAATCGTGTAAAGAAGAGTGAATGTGTCTACTGATCTAGTTGTCACTTATTCTTCGTAAGAAACAGAATAAATTGATGTTCAGGTTATAAGTACAAATATCCGATGCATACATCATTTTCATCATCAATAAGAGATTACCAACGAAGTGAAAGATTTGACCAAGTTACGTTTTAAGAATTTATGTTATGAAGCAATTACGAAATTTGTTATTTCTTGTATTTCTTGATTGATTGAAATTGTTGATTATATATATATATATATATATATATATATATATATATATATATATATATATATATATATATATATAACCATATCATCTTTACACCATTAAAACATGTAGTCGCAAATTTTCACCCATATTGGATCAAAATTGCAGACGCCGTGATGATATGACAGGCAGACCAAGAGACGTACAGATATTTAAATATTCGATATTACAAGGGTTACTTATTTAATCACGGAATCTTAATTTTCTCGATGCCCTTCCTCTTATTTTAGTGGCGGCATACTGGAAGACGACACGTGAGGTGGAAAATCTGAAACGAAGTTTGAGTTGAAAAGGAAAGCTAAAATAAATATTACGTAATTATCTTAATGTTTTTTTCATAACATATATAACATAAAAGAAACAAAGTCATCGTAGTCACTGCTAGTATATTATACTTTTAATATATTTTATTATACGTATAATTTTAATCAAGTTATTTCCTGTCATATCCCGGAAATCCCGCTTCAAATAAATACAGATAAAAGTGATTTAAAATATTTACAATTTCTTTTTTTTTAAATAAGACTGCGTTCCTATCGAAAACTGATGAACAGGAAGAGTCTATGTATATTGAATTTTGTTATTCTAACTTAAATTGTTAGCTGCTGTAAGCGAATAAACAGAAAAATAAAAACGTAATATTAGTTTTGATACTTTGGAATTTTATCAAAAGCATTTGAATCTGCCAAGTCAGTAAATAATACTAAAATTTTTGAAATTATTTTTAACGCGTCCTTTTTAATATACTTTTTTGAAGCTCGCTCCCGTTTATTATGGACATATGGTTGTTTAGAGTAGTAGCTAAATTTACAAAAATAATAAAAAATAGGTATTAATCTTTCCTCTCGGCACTAACAGCATCAGAGCGATGGTGTAATTTCAAACAGAAAAACTTGTCTCGTTTTTTAATTCATTTATAAACATGACGTCTGTCTCGTTGTTATTAATATTCCGAAAGGGGAACTGAGATAAAAATAATGATATTATATAAAGTCTGTCGCTATTAATATTCTGCAAGCGACTTTTCTCTTTTATACTTTTCAAAATGACTCATGTACTCGATATGAATAACAAATTGTGAGTCGACAGTTAGGAACGGGTTACGGGGTGGCTAGGTCGAGTTATTTCAAATCAGGCTTCGTATTGGAATTGGCTTAATATTGTCGGGAGATTATCAAGTGTCGTATAATAATGAATATAATTTTGAAAGAAATATATTTCACATAAAGCGTTTCCAAGTACACTGTTTGCACGTATGTTTCATAAATAATTGATTGAGACTTTGGATGGAGACTTTGGTATTTCATAGTTTATTTCTTAAAAAAATATGGTGTATGAAAATGTGAGTATTGCTCAGCGCATATTAATGTGTAAATATTTGAAACCCCGCGAGAGATATGAGAAATTAAACTTTTTAAAAAATATACATGGATATATTTAATAGTTGATTAGCAATACCCGTTTCTCCCTTTTAAAAATGAACGTATATCGAATTGCTTCTAACAACGGTTCTGGGGATAATATGGCGCTTCGACTTTACAAGAGATAAAACAGTTTCTTATTTGAGTATGGAAAAGGCTTTTGAGTAAGGTGTTTACGACAACGATCATTCCAACCAATCAAAGCACAGCGTGGCTTTAACGTATTGAAATTTTTTCTTACCGATCGCTGCACTTTTGGCTCTGTACCAGGCAACATCAGCGCGGGTGCTCCTCCACCTTTCAATACCTTGATACCTTGAACTTTGAATTTATACAATCTTTGCACATTATAAACATTGCATTCATCATTCTACATTGAGTTTTTTTATGTTCGCGTGATAATGAAAAATCGTTTAAAACAAAACACTTTTTTAGGAATTTGATAGTATTACCTTGTATTCACGCCAAATTTGGCGCGAATACAAGATAGTATACTATCGAATTCCCGTGTAATAAAGGGACTGTAATTGGGTTTTGTTTTAATAATTTTTTTATGTAACAATATATAACATATATATATATATATATATATATATATATATATATATATATACATATATATATATATATATATATATATATATATATATATATATATATATATATATATATATATGTATATATATATCTAATAAAATCGTAACAGAGTGAATTCTGCACATTGAAAATACATTAGAAAAAGTAAATGATTTAGCGTATAGAATTATCATAAAAGCCGGAAAATCTTTTTTTAGAAAAAAAAGGCGTCGTAGGCACATCTAGTATGTTATATTTTTAATATATTTTATTATGTGTACGATTCTTCAAACAATACATTGATACAGTTTTAACGATTTAGTTTGATTAAATAAAATAAAATACTTCTACGGTTTAGTTATATAACAGAAAACGATTTAAAGCTGACAATCTCTAATAATTAATGAAATACATTGTTGAATATTTTTGGAGATTTTCATTTCAATTTCAAACTCTATTTTAATATAGCTTACAGCTGGTTTACAAGCTTAACTCACATCCTTCATTTAAATCGTTATTGCTCATTACTTATCCGTTTTAATGAGATATTATGTCCTTAAATATGCTGGATGGATATCGGCTGTATATACTAAACAATTAATAAGCCAACTTTATTTTCAATCCTAAAAACATAATAACCAAAACATTTTACGTAATTAGTATGAACAACAAAACCTTTCAAAGCCCATATTGAACTATGAGTTTTTACAGTAATAAGCAGTTAATATTAAATATCTTTTGAAATAATCTTTGAAATTAGATACATACACACTTTGGAGGTACATTCAAATGACCGATAGACTAAAAATGAAACGCTTGACAAAAAATTGAATAACGCCTTTCACGGAAGTTTTTACGTTTAATTAAGATAGACGCATGTTTAATCGCTAATGATTATTAGCGTACATTTTCTTGCTTCACAAATGATCTATTTTAAACTTTCCGATTATTTATATTTAGCCTTTCTGTAAAATTCTTCATAAGTTAAAATGGCAGAAAATAAAGTTATTCGTCCACAAATTTAGATGTTGCAAAAGAACTCACAATATTGATAGTATAGACATTAGCGCCTTTTGGTACGCACCTTATAATGTGCGAGAAGTGTGATTGTTGTTTGAAGTTTATTGCAAATTTGATTGTTTTTCAGTTTTACTTTATTTTTGTGGTTTTCGTTTTCTATTGTACAAAAATAAGCGTAGCGCTGCGGGAAAATATCAAACGAATTTTAATATCTAAAAGTATAAAGAAGAAACATACCCCAAAGTTATCTAAAGAAGTAAAGTTCATTTTAAATTTGTAATCACATAGTCATTTATGTTGTGCAGCAGGACACGGAAAAAAGGGGACATAATTGAAGACGTAGAATACGTTAGTATGGTCACATGGTGAAAGGGAATTACATCGGATTGGTCCAATTTAGCGGCGTGACGTCTCAAATTTGGGGTACTCCCGCTGAATCCGTTGCTGCTGCATCGAATATCCAGGTTGTTTTGCGTTCTCCATCTCTTAGTCTTTATTTCAATTAAAATTGTATGTAATGTAAATATTGAAGTTTTATTTATAATTTACTTGATAAAGAATTTATAGCACAAAAAGATAAAACAAGTGATATCTCAAACGTCGTGCACGCGTAATAAAAACTTGATTTAGATTAATGAATTGCTATGTACATTTTTGTAACTTTTTGCAGTGTGGATGCATTAGCTGATAAATGCTAATAAGTATGCAAAAGATGGTTTGTTTGTTATTATATTTAATGCAATATGTAGGCATTGTAACTAATTTTTAAATTATTATTTTTCTTAAACAAAATTTCTTGCCACACTTATGCATGGCACCACGTTTTCGGAACGTAAGAGGTATGTAAAAAAATGGAGAGTTAAAGTAGATAAAAGTTGTGTTTCTTTATCTGTCACTTCTCGGCAATAAATAAAATATGAAAATTTTTTTGTTAATTTTTATATATTCTTTCTGATATTTCTTAATAAAATATTAGCTTCATATTTGTATAAATTTGTAGCATTTTCCCGCTGTCTCGATTGTTATTTAAAATTGGTTCCTTCTTTTTACATATCGTGTTTCTAATATTTTCATTGTGAAATAATTTACAAGAAATAAAATATTTAATTAGTGGAGTTGAAACTTTATTATGATAATCAAATATTTAATTATATATTTTTTTCATATCAAATAATTGAAGGTCGTCGTAAATTAGTTGTTATTATTTCTCACAGCCGTGTCAATTTCCATTTCGAATATTAAGAGACTTGCGCTATAGTTGTTATAAGACTTTCATACCAGTGTTCCATGTATGATTTACATAAAAATTGCATATTTTATGTAGAACATCATAACTAAAAGTTAACCTTAACACAGTTTTAACTTTCGCAGGAAAATACAGCACGAAAATGGCTTTATAAAATTACAAGCTCGCGCCTGGTAACTACAGGTATAACGCTTTTGAAAGTTTCCAAACTGAAACTAACTTGTAATTTGAGACTTTCGGGCGCAACAAACTTTCTTCTTCCCTTAGTTAATTTTCTCAAGGTGATGGCCACACATTTTGCATTTAGGTTGTTGTTGATGATTGTATATTTGTATTTGTATTTCGGTAAAATAGCTTTTACGTTGAACGGTTGGCTGAAGTATTGTTTTAGTTAAAGAGCTTTTGGGTGATGTCAGATTTATATTTTAAGTGTCGATAACTAATGGAATCTTTTAAAAATAAAAAAAAACTATGAAGTATTTGAAGCTAGAGTGCACTTGTATCACCAATGCATTTCTGTATTATCAATAGAATCAAAGTAATGCTCATCAAGGCCATTAAAAATCATTGTAATTACGTTCGTCAAACCTTTGACACTCTGACTGGAATGTTCTATTAATTGACAACTAAGAATTGGTAGTGATCTGATCTATATTTCATGAATTATACGAATAAAATAAAATTAAAAATATTCTATGGAATATTAATATTGGAAATTATATTCTAACTTATTTAGATATAGTTGTGAACAGAATTACTTTGCCCTATTTTAAGCATAGGTTTCAATTTGAACACTAATCGACAAATAGGTTTTGCCTGCGGTCTCAGGGTTTTTCTCCAACAATAGCCTTTGCACTCCAAAAGTATCAAGGGATAAATGTAACTTTATTCTTACCTTGATCCTTAAAATAATGCTCTTCTCTGTTCTACACTTTTGACAGAACAGTAGTTGCCATATTTCGGCCGATATTTTAGCGGCCTCTTTCGCTATCATCGTTACCGTTCTATATATATTTGCATTGTGTGAACATTGATTGAGTGCGGAGTGTGAGATGGATTCAACAATTTAATCATATCTGTATCTATCGTGTTGTAGAGTGTCTTCGTATTGTCTCACCTTCCATTTTGTCTTGCACTACCAGATGCTCTATCGAGTTCCGCATTGAGTTTGGTATCTCCAAAAAGCTTTAGAATTTCTGTATGCACGTTAGTGTAGTTTGCACTCCGAGAGGCCCTTAGTTGATGCCTCCAGCACAAAATTTATAATGCATCAATGTTCTGATGATAGCACTATCCCAGAAGGGCCTAGATATATCATGAAACGAAATTTTGTGTTTTTGGTTATTTTGTCACCTTACGGATCTTTGTCAGTCTCTCTATAGTATATCTAGTTATGGCATAAGATCTGTGAGTCTGCTTTTCGCAACCTCTTATGTTTAAAATGGTGGAACCTAGGAATACATAGCACTATACAACTTAGCAAATTGCTATGGTTTTGATTTCGGGAAGACTGTGTCTAGCTTGATCTATTTTCGTAATTTTGGTTTTCTTCAAAATCGGCTATTTTAGCTTCTACCCAGAAAATTTTATCGTCTTTGGTTTATAAAAGCTATACTTTATCCTCTTTAATGATAAATACTTTTATCGTCTTTGGTTTATATAACAAAAGTAAAGCCGTCACTGTATCTCAGGTTACTACTTATTTTCCGTACTTTTCTTTCAATTTGCAAGAACTATCCGCATGGTATATTCTATGTATATAATAAACGACAGTTCTTATTCATTAGCTGTTAAGTCTGCCCCCTTGTTTTTTAATGCGTCAATGATAGTAATTGCGATTTAATGACTTTATCGAAAATTTTATTTAAACAATCATAATTTTAATGAAAGTACAATTGAAATAGGTACAGTAGTTTTATAGTAATGACCTAAAAATAGATAAATCTTTGAATAGACAGAGGCACAAAGTGTCTGTTAGAAAATATTCGATTGGGGTGAAAGTAGCCTAGAATTTAATTCGAACTTCAAACGTTATCTCAAAAAAAGTCCCGTTCAAATCGGCTTAATAGTTTTGCGTACTGATCTAAGGAACAGGTAAAGATAAACGAGAGACAAAAATTCTAAAAGTTGTTTTAGATTCTGTTCAATTTCAGGCATGCTTTTGAAACAAATTTATAAAAACATTTAATGTATGAGTACAAACTCACCCAAACTTATATGTATTATATATACATCGATGATGAGATAGATTCAATCAATATTTGAGATAGATTTTGTTAATTATTTTGGTGAAACCTTTTGCAGCTTAAATCTAAAGGAAGCAACGGTTCGTTGTATCTATTGCCGTGTTATCCAGTTTTGCGAAAGTTTTACGAATTAAATTGTACTGGCATATCTTCTTAAAAATTCAAATTTAAGACAGCTATATCTCTTATTTAAAAAAAAATTGACTATATTGAATTTAATAATTTTCTTATTAAATTATTTCAGAAAAGATTATTAACTAGGTTACGTCAAGTTTAGTTTACTATGAAAACAGATTTTCCATTGTAGAGGTTTTAGATTAGTCTGAATTGAGCCAACTTGACTGTAGACGGTTGAGATCTGAGCTATCGGGACTTCTTTCTTTAATGACATATTATGTTTTATCAGTAGTCAGTATTCAGTATTGTCTGGTCAGTGTTGTCAAAATAAATTAAATCTGTTTTATTTATGGCTGGGCTTCGATCACGTACGAGTATGCAATAGTAGATTTGATTACTTTTAATATACAGATTTCGATTTACTTAAGGACAACTGTTTCTTATTTCATAATTATTATTTCTTATCTCATTGTTTCTTATTTCATATATATTTATACTTCCCTTTTCCCGTTTCAAATTTCCCGAATTTATGATATGACACTTCTAATATCTATTATGGCTCTATTTTACGATTTTGTCTTAAAACAAATTTTGAAAAATGAGTTTCCTTTTCATATGTATAACCACATCCAAGTCTTAATCCAATCATACACGAGAATAGATTGTAAATTCTAGGGTTTCCATCATATGGGTCTTCGGTGTGCTTAAGGATGTTTGTTTTTTATTTTACGATTATATTATTGGTACTTGATTTTGTATCGTTTTTTGTTCAAAACGGAAACTGTACTGAACTGTCAAAACTGAACTGAACTGTGAGAGAACGCAAACTTATATACTTAGTTGACAATATTCGTTTGTAATTCCCAATAATTCAAGTGCTAATTATGTAATTTGGTATCGGGAAAAGCGCGGTGCTTAGACTTGTTTTGCTGTTCGATTTAGCTATACTTGAATGGTACACACCTCACACAGAATTCTTATCTTAATAAAATTTTTTATTATTATAATTAGTGTCTTTTCGCTTAAATCTTGCTTTATTTTAAGCTAATCCATAACTTCTTGAGCATTTTGACATCAAACCCGATTGTGTCATAAGTTTCATAACTATTTTTATGTTAAACAAATACATAAGTAAGCGGATATAGCGTACAATTCCGTATATTTTTATCATACCTAATGTCGGGAAAACATGAAAATTGCGAATGAGGGCTTTCGTATAGAAAAATATTACGATATTTATGAAATCAGCTTGACGTTTTCCGCTGTAGATAAGAGAATTGCTTATGGTTACGACCGACCGTATTTTCGATGTCATATTTTTCCAAAGTTTTTCCTCTATCTTATTGAATATATGATTACATATACGTCGATGTCTAATGGTTTATGGTTCCGGAAAATGTAGCGACTTCCTATCTTAAGGTTATGAAAAAATTTGCTTATTTGTAAAATTAAAAATGATTTGAAGTTGATAAAAATATAACTTTGTAATGTAGGGATTGAGTGAATAAGTATAGACCATATTTAAAAGTAATTTTTTCAATACAATTTATACTTTTTTTTTATCAGGTATAAATTTAAAGATACGTCATTTGGATATTTTAATTAAAATGTACTTTAATTTTACATTCTTCAATAGTTAATATTTTTACAATAAAAATGCGTCATCGTATTATATACTAAAAGTTCTTCATGGCGTCAACGAATGTACACGGGGATAGATTAAATTAAAAAACAGCAAATTAACTGAGACAATACGCTTCCTATTACTTTTTATTGCTCCATTTTGACCTTACAATGTACTCGTAAACCATAATCATGGAAATGGTATTATACAGAACAAAGACATGTAAATTGGTCCAAATATTCTATTATTTTTGCGTATCAAAGGTTTGGTCAGTGATAATGCTGGCTAATAATCTAGAAAAGTATTGTTCATAGTAACGACTGCAGATTTTTAAATTTTTTTTACATTCAATTCAATAGGATATAATTATGAGAAATAACTGAGTTGGATACATGTAACACGTGATATAGGTACGTATTTATGCATAAGAGAAAACGCGATAATAATTAATCTTTGCGTGCTTCATTATTTAATTGAAATAAATATCTTCATATTAATGTTTTTATTGTTGGATTCTCATGAGTTGTTAATTTATTTTATTTTTTAATTGAATTTATGGAAGTTACTTTACTGGATAATGAAAACAAACTTATGATACTGTGTTTTTTTTAATAGAGTGAGTGCGGATGGCCGGTTATATTGGGATAATATGTAATATTTAATTCTTAAATTGTAATTAAAATTCAAAAACAACTCAAAGCATCAATGAATATTTATTAATTAGCACGAATTAGTGTATCACAGCAGCTATTCATTTTAGTCATTTTTCATAGATTTTTTTTAAAATGTGAATTCTAATAAAGCTATATTGAGTACTGAGAAATAGAAATCACGTCATTTGATAATTTAGTTTGTATCTCTTTATGATGGGCAGTTTTAGTTTTGACACCTTTGATATCGGAGTAATTACATTGTTCAAGAACGTGTATAACCTTGTTAAATGCCAGTGACCGAAACAGTGAAAATAAATGTTTCACTATATATCACTGTTCGAAAGTTTCTTAAACTATTTTGAATACGTATTGATGGCAGTTTTTGAAAATCTACCACGTAATACGTTTTGTACATATCGAGAACTTCTCGCAGTAGCTTGTAGTATATATTATGATTCTGCAAATAGATTTTTCTCTAGTTCTACCGAATTGTTATTGCTGCTGGGTCTCCATCACGACGAGATGATCTCGTTTTATGCATTTGTCAGAGTGAAGGTCGCACATTATTTATTATCTATTGGTATCGACGTACAAATTCATTATACAATCTTCTCTGAATTTGTAGATATTTATGCTCTTTTATAAATAAGCTCTGAATATTATTTTATAGTAATGCTTTTGTTATTTACGATTTGATTTTTTTAGATTTTAGTATTATACCAAAAACAAAAAAAAGATTTTAGAATTTTACAAAAAAAATTATAAAATTTATAAACAACATCTTTCAACTTAATAGTTTATGATTTTGATTTAAAAAGAAAAAGGATAAACCGTTAAATGTACGACATTTTGCATAAATTATTTGAAAAATTAATGATATCATATGAATATTTTTCATAGAAAATTCGACGTAACAAAACTTACTGTATTCAAAAATATTTTCCCAGTCTCGCGAATATGCAATAAACTGTAGTTGATTTTCGATTTAGAAAATAAATCATATAAAGGTACACTAAAAATAATCAAACGTTTACAGGTTTTTGTTAATTAACTTTAGTATTACCGGTGTTAATAGATGAGGACGTGATCATATCACGTCTGGGAAAATTATTTGACATATTTATTATGTTTTTAATAAATTGACTTATTTTATTGTATGTTTTTTACTAACTATCCCTCTTCATTTTCAATTTAAACAATTCGGGAATTTGTGAGGATTGCAAATCGTAAGGTTTGTGTTTTTACATCATTCGATGATTGTTACACTAAATTGTGTTTTAAATTACATCATAAAAGTTTATTATTGACTTATTCGGTACCCTTGACTGCTTCTACGTTATATATTACCAGGGGAACGGAACTTGTTAAGTATAGGATTTGTATACATGTCCAGATGGCCTTATCTTTTTACGTACATTGATTATTCCGAAACGGCCAAAGTAATTTAAATAAAATGTTTTGTTTTGTATTTTAGAAGATACGCGGTGCCTCATATCATCTTAACAAAGGTAGTTACAGTGATTTTTAAGTTATAATTACTCAGATTGATCCGATAAAAAGTACGTAGTTACTTTATTCTTTCACACGAAATTTTTTCATTGATACATCGAATCGTATTTTTGTTTAGTGCGCAAACGTGGTAATTTAATTTCACGAAATATTAGAAAGGCGTCTTCATTGGTTTCATTTGTTAATTTAATTTTCATAGTTCATATCTTTATTTTTGTATTTTTAAAAGCATATTTTTAATATTTTTTAAATATATAGGGCTATGTACTTCGAAATCGAAAAAAGGAACGCTTGAGATCACTCCTTCTCCGCACGTTACAACCGTTTCTTTTCAGAAAATGTTTGGTTTGGAAAATTAAAATAGCGATAAAGCATATTAACCCATTTGCTCCTATGTTTCAACTTTTAGACGTTTACTTAGAATTTATCGGAAAATAATATTAATAATTTTAAATCTCATAGATTTTGAGAAATTCATATCTATGGAAAATATGGAAGCAGTACATTTACACGGTGAAAAATAATACTAATATTTAAATGTAGTCTATTAAAATTAGCGAGTACATCGACATTTTTATACATGCTTGAGTATGTACAGAACCCTCGTAGTAATTAATAAGTTTTTTTTATCAAAAACAATTGCAATATGATGCATGACACAAAATTTATAGACATACTGAAGGGCACTATATATAAACACTCGATTCTATATATTGGGGGTTTCATTTTTCACAAATAATTTGAATCTGCGTTTGCGATGGAACGTAAAATTAAATTATATGCGCGGAGGATCGCTTTAGTAATTGGGTTAGGAATAATTTTAATTTGTTACCTCATTGAATTATATTGTCTATCACTTAATTCAATAAGCTTGTAACTAAAATATTTTTAATTTATCTTAATTATGTAGTCCTTTATAGTCCTTTCTGATCACACAGTTTCTTGTTTTATAATATAGTTGGCTTTACACATAATAGGTATAATATATTCGTCATACAAGAGAGAACTTTCACATAAATAAGTATTTAAACCACATCTACGCAGTGCAACAATTAATACGCTTCGCATGAGCAACTTTGCTACTTATCCAGCAGCGAGAACCTGAAAAAGGCAGAAAAGTAAATGCAAAATAAAATATAACTGGAATTCGCGCGCCTCCGGGCTGCATAATCGCTTTGCCACTTAAACTAAGCGCGACGCGGCTCTTGTCCCGTCTGCACTTGTTGTTCCTAGTCGCCTGTCTAATTACATGTCAGGAGGCGGATGTTACATCAAAAAATGTTATTAAATGTTTTTAATACAATAATCATTTCGTGAAGATACAATTTGTTGATTGTATATATTTATACCCGTCATATTATAGATATTTTCAGACTGATGTTGATAAAACAAGCATTATGATTTCCTAAAACATAATTATGACTTCCTAAATTTAGAAACTGTCACCTATTTGTGAGGAAAATGAGGATGATAGAAAGTAATTTTCCTTTAGTAAATAAGCGTATGCTTTCAAAGTTTCACAGTTTGCGTATCGGCTTATTAAGCTGAATACAGGTCATGGGATATTAAGTCCTCTCTCATTCTAAGCATCAACGATGACTCTCTATATGACAAATATCTTTGATAAGGTCATTTATTTTTGTTAGTATATTTTAATTATATAGTTTATGTAAAGAAATACAGCAATTGAGTTAGCGGTAAATTTTTCTTTATAACTAAAAACTGAGTGTGACTTAGGGATTTGCTCACGTAAAATATGGCGTTGCTATTAAAAAATAATAAAATGGCTGAGTAGTTTGATGCATGCACATACTTATTCCCAACCGCTGATTTTGAAAGTTACCAAGAATAAATGCAGCTTAAAGATAAAAAGTTCATCCTTGTTCATCTCTGTGATGCAGATTATATGTTTATAAAATGTCACGGGAATCGTTTGCCTATTTGAGGCATGAAAGCGAGACAAACAAGTAAATAATCAAACAAATCGAATTTTTACTTTAAATTTAGTTACGAAGCAGCCAAGGAGCCTATTCTAAACGACGTCATTTGGGAAAATATCACGGTATCGCCGGACTTAATTCATTTCAACTGTGTCTGAGATTTCTTGAAATTAACGTTTTCGTTCAACTCGCCTAATTACGAGTAGTATGATCTATGCTTCATTAAAACGATCGAAGTGAAATTTTATTCTGACAATTAGCTAACTATGGCTTTTAGTTAAGTTGTATATGTTGACACAAAGTTTTTACTGTAATTCCAATGATTTTCATTGTCTTTAATTTGCCGTTTATGTTAACTAAAATATTTAATGCTTTTTTGTTAATCACACAGAACATATGCTTTGGATTGGCTACAGATCTTAACATAATATTTAAAACCAATCAAAAGAATTTATCTTAACAGTAAGACCTTATCAGTTTTTTTATAATTTAAGTCACTAAATTTTTAAGCTGAAAGTATATGGTCATTTTCTATCAAATAGCGACAAATAATAGATAAAGTTGTATAATGTGTACATAGCTTGATTTCTTTCTGACATTTACATTTTAAATTATTTTTGTAAAAACAAGTTAGGATTAAGACATATTACCAAATACATAAAGAATATATATATATATATATATATATATATATATATATATATATATATATATACATATATATATATATATACATGTATATATATATATATAATTTTATGTACACACATTTACATATAAAAATGTATTTGATGTATAAATTTATTCTTTAAATTTCATCATAGTAAAGTTTCTTGCTATTTCTGTCAGTTGCCGAGTAATTATTTAGGTATTTATTAATTATTTTGTTTTATTTATTAGGCAGAATGTATTAATCATCTCATTTTGTTGTTTTTATTAATTAAGGCGTAATTCTTTTTCAAATGTCTTCTCGTCAGAGATTGGCAATCATTATGGTTATTCTAATTTTGGATGCAGCTCTCTCAACTTGTGTAGCTATGATAAGTTGTAATTACGATTAAATAAAAATTTTCTTCACTTAATTTTCTTAATTATATTCTATTGAAGTAACTAAAGGGATAATGGGCTATAAATATATTCATTGTATAACAATTGATTTATGTGTTTATATATTTTTCAATATGTTGCTTATGCATACATTTAACTAAAATATAGAAAGGGGAAAAGTAGGAAAAATTGAAATAAATCAAACTAAAATGCCAAAAATTTTTGTCTGTTCGATTTCACTTGAAAGTTGGAAATGTTTAGATTCTTACTTACTTATTTATGAACTTATGTACTGAAATAGGTTCCAAATAAATGGGGATATAAATATATTAACCCTTCGCATTCTCCAATATAGTTTGTTATTCAATATTTTAAAGGAGCGAATATATTCAAATATTCATTGAAGCGGGACATTGCGACGTAATGATTAATGACACATTTCGAGCGGAAGAGCTTTTAAAAGATTAAGTCGAGTTTAATCTTGTACCCGGAGCTTTTCTCTCACAGTACTCATTGATAACGCTTATAGGGAAAATTAGGGTTGGCGGGAAAGAGTTGGTATATGGTGGTACGTTCGTACACTTTTTACATAAGCGTGAGTATATGAATAGTAATAAATTGTTGAACTCTGTCTATCGTTTAATATTATGTTATTTATCTTCATAAAGAAGATATGAAAATAAATGTAACATCGGATTGTCCTTAATGTTTTAAATTGAAATGAATATATTAGCTGGTATTGTAACAGGGGTTATTTTGTATTCTGAATTGTTATACATGGGTGAGATTTCATAATATTTGAATTATGATTTATAATAATGAACCGTAGAATATTTTAGAGATTTAATCTACTTACAATTTATAATTTAAATAACATTTTTATTTATCTTATGTAATATTGTCTTTATTTTTTTGAAATTTTTATTTGGCTGTGCGTAAATACTATCCCAAGTATCTTTACTTTATAAACCTTAAAACATTTTTAGAGACAAAATATGTATTAGTGGTCTATTCTATCTATTTTACCTCTAAAAATGTTTTAAGGTTTATACCCGTCTGTTAGTTCAATATTTATTTTAATATCTCCGAATGTAGTTTCAATACCGAACTGCTTTTTTATGAAAATTGGTTTTCACTGTAGGTCACTTTAATAAATTAGATTACTTTGAAAATAAATACCCGTCTACTCGTTATGTGATCTGAAAACATAGCTTAGTATAGGCTGCGTCTCTCGGTGAAGATACGTGATGAGACTTGGAGATTAGTGTTTTGAAGGGTTTCAGTGGCTCATTACATATTAATTAGACTCATAACCTCAGCTGTCGAAATGCTTCTATATTCAACACATTTCTAACACTTCTATATTCTATATATTTTTAACACTTCTATATTCTACATATTTTTAACACTGATATAAATAAATAATTTTTTATTTATTTTACGTATACAGCCAGTCTGAAGTTTTTGACATTTTAACATTTTCAAAAATTTTCAAATATTTGGGGATAATCGATTCATCCAACAATAAGTTCGCTGATTACATAAATCTACACATCCATGGGTGTGAAGCGATTTCGTATATTTAAGATTCATATACATATTTTTTATTTTTTTTTGGTTTGTCTCTGTTGTGAAACGCCAAACTTACACTGATGAAAAATAAGCTAATTTGATATTAATATAATTTCTTAGTGAATATTTTACAAAAGCATTGTGTAATTAATTTCATGTATATCATTGTATTCATTATCAATTTTACTACTTAATTTCAATTGAAGTGTAAACGATATTTGATCATATAACTATTGCAGCAGACCTGCTTTGCGGTGCTCATATTTTGGTAGAGCGCACACACCTATCTGCAAAGGATGGCAACTTAGCAAGATTGCGTATATATATATATATATATATATATATATATATATATATATATATATATATATATATATGTATATATATATTGCAATAATTTAGTACAGTTAATATAATTTCATAAAATGTCATCTAAGTACATACTTTTCAGCTAATTGAGGTGGGCTGATATATGTTGATACGCTTTTAATTGAATTGTTTGATAATATAATTTATTTATGAAAAGAAATTTTCATTATTCAGGGAAAATATCTCGACGTAGTACTTTAATTAAACCCAGGTTTTGAAAACCGAGTGTTCTCCCATCTATTGTATAAACCAAGGTTGGTTTGAAACATATAAAAGATCTAGCGGCTTCACAGTTATTACATGCATAGTATATTTAATTTTCGCTTAGAAGTCCTTTTAAGATGAAATTTTGGTACATGATATAAATAAATCTATTACAATTATTAAAATAGACGCTATCGCGAGAAAATCAATTTCGTATTAGTTAATTACTTAATTTCCCATTCATTTTTTCGTTAGTCATTATTTTATGTGGAAAGTTGAAATTTGCCCTAGTGATAATTACTATACTAATTCGCATATATGTTAGTAATTGGGTATTTGACTAATTTTTTTTATTTCATTAATCATAATTTCAAGGTACAAGCTGATGAACAGTGAAAAAAAATTTTAATAATCTTAAAAATTGACCAAGTTATAAAAGTTTAAATTTAATTTTTAGAGAAGGATGGCAATACTGTGTTGTGAGGTCATTATTAATATTGCACATTATATTCTACGAGAGGAAAAGAGACAGGGATATACCCAACTCTATCCTTATCTTCAAATTTAGAAGCCTACAACTGGCTTATTTTTCAATCAGTTTTTGAATTTTTTTGAAGACTGGTTTTTGGTATTTCACAATATTGTACGAAAAATATTAAAATTTAGAATGAGTGAACTACCGTATTAACACTAAAAAATATTCTTATGGAAAATTTTCAGAGTGCAAATAAACAATGAAAAAATATTTAAATCCTTTTTTCATTTCATGTATTGTGTGAGATACGATTGAAATGATGTGGTATAAATATTCCTAAACCATTTTTTTTCAGAATTTCAAGAAAGATAATTCCAATGATATTGTTGAAAAAGTCCATAAAATTAAATTCTCTCCTTTGTATCCAAAGCAGCAGTGTAACATATTCCCCCCACCCCAACCCCTCCTTCTTATCGCCAAAACTGCTTTTATAATTTTAATAGAGGTTTATCTAAAGTTTACCGGAAAATTACACCGATGATGGTAAATTCATACTTTTTGATATATTCACAATATTTTGTAGTCTCTAAAACATATACTAGGCAATATAGTAGTAATACACATGGCGAAATATGTAGTAATACACATGACGAAATATGTAGTAATACACATGGTGAAATATGTAGTAATACACATGGCGAAATGTGTGTTAATACACATGGCGAAATGTGTAGTAATACACATGGCGAAATATGTAGTAATACACATGGCGAAATATGTGGTAATACACATACATATTATATACATAAACATATATATCTATATATACAGAAATATAAATATCATACACCTTTAAACGTTTACAAGTCCCGAAGTGTTTATGGTACCCTCGCAGTGTGAGTTCTTCTCATACTTAATACGGTTATTATTACTAGCTACTTGCACCGATGTTGCTCGGCAATAAAGTATTTGGTATTAATGGCTTTTTTATACAATAATTACTGACCTTAATAATTAATGAAGTTCATATATTAATGGTATTTTCAACAGCTTAGTTATTTACAACGTGTTTTGGCTGATGACATAATTGTACGATGCAATATCATAATATAAAAACGTTTATAACAAACGATTACCAAATTATTTTATAAAATTAGTCAGAAATATGATTTTTTGCATATTTAACTCTTTTAAACTTTATTTTGTTGTAGCTATATCGGGTCAGTTATTTTAATTCAAAAATATTTCGTCTATACATGTAATAAAATTGTAACAGAATGATTTCTGTACGTATATTTTAAAAAGAGTGATTGATTTAGCGTAAATAATGATAAAAGAAGGCAAACAAACTGTTTTTAGAATTTTTGTGTGCTTGTCTGTATGTTAATTTGTTCGTCAATGGCATGAAGTCTACGACATGGATTTTGGTGAAATTTGGTATGGCAATACTTTGTAACCAATAGCAACATATGAGAGAAAAAATGAAAAACAATTCTAACAACTTTTTTATTCCGAATTTCACGCGAAGCAATAGGCATAGCTAGTGTAAAATATTTTTATAATTTTTATATGCGGCGTCTATCATAAAGATGTTTAACTTCTTAAATATTTTAAAATTCAACTTAATGGTTGCGTATTAAATGATTAATTCATAATTAGTTATTTTGAAACATACAATTGACTGTGTTATAATTGAATATTATTCAACGATACAATAATCTTTGAATCATGTTATTGGTCCATGATGAAAAGAAATATATTCCTTGATATTACAGTCACACGTAAAAAAAATGTAATGAATTAATCAAAAATAAAATGATTCATTTGAACACTTTCCATCGGGTGTGTATGTAATTTTGCTTTTGTAGCTTGGAATAATACTATCTTTTATACAGAAATGAACATTAGTCAATTAGTGAAATGTTTGATATTTAAAGACTTCTGCAAACTTAGAAATAAATAGTGATCTGATGGTGCAAGGTCAAGGTTACATGAGGATCATTTTTTAAACAAACTCCTATCATTTTCCATGAGTGACCAAAGATATGTAAAGCCTTGCGCTCTTACGGCGGAAGATTTCTTTGCGATTTTCTAATTCTGGCCGTTTATCTTTGATTGCTTTCATCAGATCTATTATGTTAACAGTGAACATTTGTTATGTTAACAGTGAACATTTGTTTGGATTCCGTGTTAAGGAAAGCTCATTCATCCACCTCTTTGCTACCAATTGCATAATTTTATGACAATTTGTTTTGCCAATTTAATTATAGTTTGTTAATTCCGAAAGCCAAGAAGTCTGGAGAGCGTGGGGTGATAACATCGGGAAAGGTTCTCCTTTTGAGCGATAGAAAAGCTACATCTCATGCATTCATCCTTGCCAAGCAGCTTGTTCAAATTTCGAGTTTTTTGTGCTGCAATATTTACATAAAGCAATTCCTATTATAAAATAATGCGAATTTTTTCTTTTCCATAGCTTACGAAATTTAACCTGCCAAAGACATTTTGATACATAACCTGACACTGAGAGACCGATGACATACTTTGGCAATTAAAAAAAAAAATATCATGTTGCTGTTACAGTGATATTGGGAGTTAAAATTTGTATTTGGGGTTATAGGATGTTTCGTACTTAAATTACTTAATAATTTTGTAGTCATAAGGCACTGCTTTATCTAAGTTTGCTACGACCTAATGAAAATGAATTAAATGGGTTAGATAGTTGACGCACGTAAAAGAAATTAATCATTCATGTTCAAAGAGCTATGTTCATAAGAATTTATGTTCAAAATATAAAAATAATATCCTGGAAGTAATGAAAACTATCTATTAGATGTAATAAAATCACCTCCATCAATTAATGTACATTTCTTCGTATTTAAATTAATTTTTATCCGTTTACAATGCTTTCAAAAGCGGCTGCCTTGCATTCAGTTATATTTATCGATTCCAGTAACGAATAATAATAAAAAAAATTCAGTATAAATGTCACTTATATGTAAAATATAAAAATATATATGTCAACAATCTATGTTTTACCATAATAGAGTATTACCGTAATTTTATAATAGGTAGTAAATAAATATGTGGAGCATAAATCGGTAACCTAGGTATTATCCAAATATGTAAAACGTTTTGAATTTCAAATTGCAAGAGTTTCCCGTGTATGTATATGTGGCTGTATCTCATTGGGTCTTTATAAAGTGTTGGTAACTAATTCATAGGATGGTATATAAACTTATGTATATATATATATATATATATATATATATTTATATATAGAATAATTTCGATCGAGATTAATTTTTTTAAAATTTTCCGTCAATGCATTGGTTTCATAAGTTTAGCACAATTTTATTATCACATGACCAATTCATACAGTTCATACAGATAAGCAACGCAATAAATATTCCATTTTATCTTTCCATCCCGAAATTAAATGAGTGTGATTAATGATTAGACGTGTAACTCTCAAATTTCCGCATTATTATTTTGTGCAAAGTAAAGAAAACAAGAGGAGATTTTGGCAATGATATTTTTAAGATAGGCACAAAAGACAGACAAGGAAAGTGCACAAAAGACAATGGTGTCCTCATAGATTTATACTTCTGAAAGAAAAGAAGGAGTTTGAAATATTATAGCTGCCGTCTATAATATCAAGAAAAAATTGCAATTCTCGTATTATTCAATTTAAAAAAAATTATAAAGTTTTTACTCTTATATCTACATAAATATGATACTATAAGTATTAAAGTCTACTCCCTATATCCACTTCAGTTTGTTGAGCGATATTGTAAAGGGTGAACTCTGTCAAGGATTCATAGAAGCGGGACATTACGACGCAATGATTAGTGACCCTTTTGTGCGGGAGCGCTTTTATAAGATTAAATTGAGGTTGGTCTCGTATTAGAAGTCTTTCTCTTGCATTCCTTATTGAGGATGATGACAGGGAAACTGTGGCTTAATAAAGCGTTCGCCTTCGCGACTATTTATTGGCACGACAATTATTTTCGTTTACGTTCGAATGAAACGAAGGAAATGAAAACAATAATATTACCTATTTAAAAATTGTTGCCATTTAAATTCATTTGAAACGTTATTTAGTTTTAAGCTAACTTGACAAAATTCATCTATTACGGAAATTTTGAGTTTTGAATTTCGGGGTGACTTCACTGTACCTTGTAAAAATGATCAATGTTAAGAATAACCTTTAAAATAATTATGTTTTCTATCACTTATTGGAAAAAGAAAAAGATCCCAAACTTTATTTTAATCTATATATTCATGATGAATATTTTTTTCAAAAATAGTACATTTAACTTTACGTTATAGTGCATTCATTAACGAAAGCCTAATTAATAAATTAACATTAATTTTTGATTATGTAGCATAGGGACTAGATAATATCACGTATTATGACATCTGACCTAGATAATATCACATACTACGTCATATGAACTAGATAATATCACATATTATACCACCTGAATTGGATAATATCACATATTACACCATCTGAACTAGATAAAATCACATATTATGCTATCTGAACTAGATAATATCACATATTACACCATCTGAATTAGATAATATCACATATTACGCCATCTGAACTAGATAATATCACATATTAAACCATCTGAACTAGATAATATCACATATTACGCCATCAGAACTAGATAATATCACATATTACGCCATCTGAACTAGATAATGTCATATATTACGTACATATAAGGTTGTGCAAAAAAAGCGTGATCCTCATTACTTTTTCATTAGAAGATAGCGTTGTGTTAAATTTGAATTTTTTGCGGGGAAAAATCCTGCCATCTTAATCGAAAATTCATGCTGGCAAAGTTACGGGGAAAAGATAGAAGACTATAATTCCGTTACTTTTGATTCTGATTAATATAGAAAATACCTTCTTTTGTTGATAACTTTATGGTATAAAGGTAATCGGTTGTTTTAATGGTCGCCACACTCTTAATTAAGTGCTTGAATGATTAAATTGTGACGTCAGTGATTTTCATGAGATTAATGGTATTAAGATTTTTGTTTTACTGAATCTATTAGATAAAATTTAAAATATGTAGTTTCCAGATGAGATTATTTACAGATTCATAAAAATAAAATTGATTACGTACTTCAAATCTGAACGCTTATAACACTCACGTGTCCACCTCTTTATCTGTCGGTCACGATCGTTTCTCTCAGAAATCGTTTGACATATTAAAGGGAATTACATACATTTCAGTAATGAAAATATTACATTTTGGAGATGGAAAATTAAATATAGGAATTTTGTTCTTCTGTTGTGTTGCGAGTTGAACAATCATTTTAAGTTGAATAATCAAATTAAAATTAGTCTAAAATATATATGTCGCGTTTTATGTAATTTTCTCACAATTTTTTACGGGAAATGATCACAAAAACATGATAATTACACTCTTATATTCACAAAATTGTTTAAGTAAAAATTACGAAAAACAAAATTTACTAGAATTTTATTTTAAACTTACTAATAAATTGTAGGAATAACTTTTGAATTAATTCAAGTGTACAAGGCAAGTAGGCAAATTCTACATGAACTTAAAAAAAATGTAAAATTATAAAATACATAGTTGGGTTTGTTCCAAAAACATTTTCTTTCGAATGATATGAAGTAACATTAATATTCTTTTTATCTTTAAAATGTGACATCCTGAAATAAATTGAAAAAAACATTGGTTGAAAAAAAACTTTTAACTTAAAAATTTATCTCCATAAAATGGGGTAAAATGTTTATTATGTTTCTTAAAATAGATATCTCTAAGCTTATTAAAATTGAGTTTCGAAAGAAAAAACCTACCTGGGAATAAAGTCTTATCTGTACCAATATTGGAAAAATTATACTCGGATTTTCTTTCTTTTGGAAATAAATATCTGAAAATAGTATTATCCAAATAATTTTAACTTTTATCTATTTATTGTCGCCATGTTAGATTTCAATTCTTCCAAAAATAGATTCGATTAGGTATGAGAAAATTATATACGATATTCTTTGATTAAATGTATACTTTTAATTAAATACTTCCAAACTCAACACGATTTTTCGTTTAAGTGTTGTAGGTTTTGGTTTAGTTCAGAATCATTGTTATTGATGCTTAAAATTGTCTATGGTTTATAAGTTTATAGTTTTAATGTACATTTCCGTATTAGGTATTTTTCATAGAATGTCTGCCTACCTTTCACTGATCGTCTATGAACAGAGTATTAGCACATAAATTGATACATACATAAATTATGTCATATAGCAGCCAACTATTGACCAATCTTTGCCAACTTGTTTAAAAATTAATAAATCAAGTGATAAAAATGAAGTAATTGACTTTAAGGTTACTTTTATAATAGTTCGCGATACAAAGAGGCGATACTAGAAATGTTCCGAAATGAGCCTGTATAGAAGTTATTGAAGCGGACAATTAGGATGACTGATTTAAAATAATTTTTTTTATTTTATCTTCAAGTGTGTTCGTAATTTATATATTCTAAATACGATCGATAAATATGCCCTACGCCTACTTCATCCCCTATCTCGATGGTGACATCTGTGATAACAAAGATACAGCCATCGAGATAGGGGATGGATAGGGCGTAGGACAGCCCAGAGAAAATTTCGGAAATTTGCGAAAACTACAAGAAAAGACAATGAAACAAGGCCACTACATTCAAATTATTGGAGGATCAAAATGAAGATTTTTCGAAATAAATATTTAAAGTTTCCATCAAATTTTTCTCGAAAGAACTTTTATTACTTAACAAGTTTTGTAAGACTCCGTCACTAACTGTCTGATTTTAATTTTTTTATGAAAATTTACATCATTTCAGGTACCATAATTCCGTAATACCAATATATTTTTAAAATAGAGACTAAAAAGATACGTTCGTACAAAAAGACAGGTTCTTACTTCAAATATACAAAAGACTATGTTTATTGGTAGTTAAGGAGATTTTTACATTTTTACTTTCAATTCAACCGCATGCCAATCTACTAATGAAGGTCAATATTTTGTGAATCTAGCAATGAAGGTCAATTTTTGGAAGGACCTCCAGAGTTTCTTAGTAACTTTTTTAACATTGTCCTTTTTTGAAACATTTTTCTATAGACAATTCAAAGAAAGTTTAAAAATCCTTTCCTTATTCATTTTTCATGTTAGTACCGTATCAAAAAAAAATACAAAAAACGCCATTTTTAGGCGTGTACAAGAAGATTGATGTACAGAGAGGAATGTTAAAAATATTATGAAAAGTGAGACGTTAAAATATGTAATTCCATATTAGAATTAAAAGTCTTAATAGTTGTAAACACACAAAGAATATTGTTTAAAGATAGAAATTATTATGACAGTCCCTATTTGATGATCATACAAATTTTTATGGGGACGTTGTCGATTGCGCCTTGCGTGTGGAGGGCGTTCTGTGCGAACCACACTTTATTGGTGAGTTGTAGGTTGTAGCTGAGTTGGCAGCTCGCCGATTATCAGCGTCTCGTTGGCTTAACTTATTATTTCCCATTGACCTATTTACAAGACACTTCGTTGGGCATTTTTATTTTTTTACATATTCAACTTTTGATGTTATATTTCTATCCAGTTATATTTTTATACAATCGTAATATAAAGTTATGCTACTTTTTCGTATATTAATAAATAACATAAAATAAAATGTTTAATATTTCACACGGGTAAAACTCTCACTACAAGAGTTCCTTACATATTTCGGTAATTTAAACATTTGAGCGTACATAGTATTTCCATTAAAACATTTACAAATATAATATTTTTGTTGGCAAAAATATTATATATTATAACTTTCACAGGCATAAAAACATGGTGCACATTTAAAAAATGATAAAATCTAGGATAATCTTTACAGTTTTCCTGTAATCCTCCAGTCAGACTTTCCAACCCTGTTTTTATGACTAGGGCACTATTGAATGTGTTTTTTGTGTCACTATCATTTGTTATCGCTCTTTGGATGACTTCCAAGCATTAAAATGTGGACCTATATTTGTGTTTGATTCTGTATATAATTTGAGATTGTAATTTTCATTTCCAGCTATTTCAGGAAACGTGTGAATGTAATTAATACTTTGGTGTTTACTAAAGTTGAAAAACACCACATTTTTTATTTTGTGGCTTTCATTTCAACACCACATTTTTTATTTTGTTGCCTTTCACTATTTCATAATTTGTGGTTTTTATTTTATAGATGTTTACTTCTGTGAAAGTAAAGTTCCGAAAGGTTCTGAAACTATAAATGACATTTTTATTTTTATTTTATGGCTTTCATTTGAACTATATCAGAATTTGTGGTTTTTATTTTATAGATATTTAAGTCTGTGAAAGTAAAGTTCCGGAAGGTTCTGAAACTATATATGAAATAACACGGCATCTTCCATAAATCCAAGATTTTGGTAATGATGAATTGAATCATATTTAGATAGCCTAATTGCTTTCAGATGTCGTAGACGATTACAATTACGGAAATAGGGAATACGAGAAATTACGGAAGAATAAGGACACGATGATGAAATGGGAATTGTATAGCTGTAGTGTTATTTTATAACTAATTGTAAGAAATTAACATATTTTGTTTTATTTTTATTAGTACTTGTAATAAAAATGTAATTATTGACTAATTACTAAAAATGTGCTTCACTGTATTGTATAATCATATGTTAACCTTGTCACATTTATAGTACAGATCGATACGATTAAAATTTGTTTTGTCCTTTATAACTTATTTTCCTAATATATGCAAATAACATGTCTTTCTTATATATCTTGCATCTAATTCCTATTCTAAATATATACGTACTTAGCTTAATATTCTTTGTATGTTTATAATGATTACAAATATTTTATTAATGTCAAATGTTAAAAAAATAACTTATGTCACATAGCAACACTATCTTAATTTTATACACACATCACAGCCCCATTATGAATTAATATTAGATATTTAAAGGAACATAATATTGACACTAAAGTGTGTCAATAATTTGGTTATTTAAGTGAAAAGCAGAACACACGCTTCGAAATTTCCGTGTTTAATATGAAGTTTACCAATTTCAAAAAGGAATCATAAGTATCTTCGTTCCAATTATAGGTATTAGCGTAATTGTTATTTTTATATTATTAAGTGTTTAATATTTTGTTATCTAATAATTAAAATGATATCGGCATATAAAGGTTTATAAGCTTAAAATATTTTATATTTGTTAATTAGGTATATGACTGAGATAGCCATTAAATAATTTACGACCGTACGCATTTACGTATATATGACAATTTAAACCTTTCAAAGCGCATAGTTTTCTGTTAAAATATTTGGAAGTTATGTTATTTTATGGTATGAAAATATATTATCACAGACGTAGCACGTTTTTATAGACATAAAATTATCGTGAATATTCAAATTCAATTTATAACTAATGATTTTTTATAATGTGTTGTTTAAATAGAGGATATGAAAATTATTAGAGCCATATTAGAGCTTCTTACTTAACGAAATTTTTGTTTTAGATATGGGTCTAAAAATGACGATTTACCAAATTAACATTTCCACTGAAAAAAAAATTAACAATTATATACTTAAATTAAAAGAACGGATAGTTTCTTACTCAAAGAGCCATTTTTAGAATTGTGCCCGAGAACTGCATGTTATATGTGGAAACATATCATATTTTTATCTAATATCTTATAGAAGTTGGAAACCCTTAACAGACAGACAGATGACGATGCCACAACAATAGGATTCCGTTTTGACCCTCCAGTTACGCAATCACAAAATGATTAGTTTATCTTTTGGACAGCATTAGCCTAGGGAAAATATTTGTTTATTCTTTAGCACCTTGGTTATTTGGTGTAATTTTGAACTTTGCGTAGTAATTTTATGTACAGATTATCACTTATAATATTTTACAACATTAACTCGGAAACTGCATTTTTTAAGCCTATGTGAAATAATAAGTGTCGTCGTATGATGTATGGAAGCTCAAAAAGAGTTTAATTCGATTATATACTCAAATGTTTACAGCTGACTACATATTTAAGTGCAGCTTCATAAGGCAGTGACAACAACTTGTCTTTCACAACATATTTTCCTTATTCTCCTTTCAACACTGTTACATTCACCTTTGTACCCAATTTTAAATGTCTATTCTTCAGTGGTATTTTCTGTTAGAAGCTAGAAGATCGTTTTGCTGATTTTTCATTTTATAAGACTGTCTATTCGATTCGATTTTCTTTTCGATCAATTTCAAGTGGTAATTAAATGCCGTCTACTACGATAGAGCATACAATGACATATAACCCGTTAAATCCATTAAATCTACTTATCCCTGTAATACATACCGATTGAAAAGTTTTGGAGGAAGTACGACTCAGAAAGTTTGTTTTGAATTTATTGTTCCCAAAACTCAACCGTCAAGATACTTGTAGGTCGAAACATTAATTGATTCTAAATAATACGTGGTACGTTGGGGAATTTCATCCCAACTGTTTCTTACGTTCCATATATTATTTCCATGTTATTCGTTAGGTTTGGTACGTCAATCGGTTAAATTGTGTATACATCATATAGACGGATATTTGAGTGATTTTATCAGGATTCTTTTTTATTCTGAAGTATGGAAACATAATTAATAACAATATTACTATAGAAATGATAACAATATTACAGTCTTCGCCGAACTTGTTAGTGCATTCAACATAATTACTACAAACCGAAAGGGCGAAAAAATTTTCAAATATTCGAGAATTACAATTTGTAACAAAATCGACGCTCACACATAATATTTACTTGAAATAATCCATAGTTTAGTGCAGATTAGTAATAACAATAAATTTTACGAAATTTACAAGCTTTATCATATTAATCTTAGGCACTCCAAAAGCGTTTGTGTTATAATCAAGCAAACAAAGTTTATTTCAAACATAACTACTTTATTTAAGAAACAAAAAATCTATTGAATTATTTTATATTTATGTAACAGACATTTTAAATTTTTTGTAAAAATGAAAGCTTCTTGTATCATCTTGCACAGATAGGTCAGTTTAATAATTTAGTCTGTATTAAAATTTGCAACAAACATTACTCACGAATGTGAGTAATGTCTAAAAATATTAATTTTTCATTATATTTATTTAATTTTTTTATGTTCTTAACTATTGTATTACTTGATCCCTACTAATATTTCCCGTGAGAATATCTACATTACCAAAAAAAAAATTAAGAACGTTGACAGTAGAATGGATATTGAAAGTTGGTAAAATTATAAGCCGAAAAGTGAGTAAATCGTTATACGAAATATTTTAGATTATTTTTAAAAACACGTTTCGTATGATGGGGTGAATAAATGAAAGAAAGATAGCAACGTGTCTGGTTATTTTACTCATTTACGTCTAATTCCAGTGAAGTAATTCTAACATTAAAGCTGGTTTACGCGTGCCACTTCATTGAATTTGTCACAAATGCAGTAATCATAAATAGTTGGCTTTGTCACAAATCTTCATTCTTTGTCTGCTTTGAGAGCATTTCCGCTCAATGTGTGGGTCTCATATGGGTCTCTAGTTTCATATGTGTTATGTTAGAGTTCTTTGTGAATTATGTCAGTAGTATTTAAAAAAAAATAAGGCTTCGAGTTTTTCGCCTTTTATACTAACTTATGTTTTAAAAATATATAGGGTTGTCTGAAACACAGTGATTGAAAAATGAGGGCACACAAAATCGATTTGCTCCGGCATAATGCAGTATATTTTGATAAATAAACCATAAATAGGGTTACATAAATATTTTTTTCAATCAATTTTTGACAATTAATTAATTTGACATTTGAATGATATTTAATTAATTTACCGTTGACATGAATGTACGGATGCTTATTTCAAATTTCTGAACTCAGTGATTGAAAGGCGTCACAGATAATTGTTTTTATAAGGCTTTAGTTAGTAACGTTAGGTGTTGGAAAAATCTTAAATGTGTTCGGCGTATTTACACATCCTGTTAAATATTTATATATTGCGTGACTGGTATAAATAAATGTCACAAAACTCAGGTTACCCAAAAAAAGATTAAGTGCAGTTAGAATGACAGAAGAAAAATGAAGAAATTAAAAACGTAGATTATTTATGTAACAAATAAATTAAAATTTCGAACTAAAGAGAGAATTTAATAAATAATATTAAAGAGAAAAAATTAGCATAATGGATTTTACACTATTTTACTGAATAAATTATATATTAAGTTGGATATGTAAAAATAAGTGTACAGTGAATGCTGAAAAAGTTTTTTTGAGCTATTTGCTCCTTCATAACAGGTATAAAATCTATTTTAATGGGAATATTAAACGATAATATTTATAAATGCGACCACAGTTTTAGATTTTTACAATTACAACAGACAATTTTATGTATGTTTTGTCATAAATAACATTTAAAGGAAGTTACGAAAGGAATGAAGGAAAAATTTGTAGAGTCCGGGTATGAAATTTATGTCAATTTTGTCATAAGGCTTTAATACAAAAAATTAATCCTTTTAAAAGATTGTTCACCAAAGTGTACTGAAAGTACACAAATAACGGACTTCACATCACTAGCTGAAACTCTTTTATTAATTTAATACTTGAACTTTAAGTCTACGCCGGCTCAGAGTTTAAATTTGTTGAAGCTTATTTTTAACGTCAGCGAGTTTGTCCAAGAATCATCTTCTAACATAATTATGGGTCCTTCGGAAAAACTTTTCAATGGACTACAATTTACAGATGTGTCGATAGGATCGAACAGTTTAACGTGATGGGAATAAGTAATTTTTACACGAGAATCTCATAAGGTCTGAAGTAAATATTGACTTAATACAAGACAAATAATATAAAATAGGAGCATTTTTTATGTACGGAGGAATGAATAATACACCGAGGAATATATCGTCCCTATCGAGGAAGAAGAGCGAATGCGACATTTTAATGATTTTAAATTTTTGGTTGTTTGTTATTCTTCGTAAAAAATATATATATATATATATATATATATATATATATATATATATATACATACATATATATATATATATATATATATATATATGTATATATATATATATATTCATAAAATTTATAGTTATAAATCAAATGTATATCCTAATTATATTATCCAAATTTTCATTATTTTTTTCTAACTTTAATCACTAAAATTAAAATAAGAAATAACCAAAGAGGGGAAAAATCTGACACAGATAGAGCTAAAGCAAAAGCAGAAGTTATTTATTGGAGGATTACTGATTGACTTTCTACATCTCTTGAAATTTTTTTGTTGAAACTTTTATAAGTTAATTGGAATAATTTTAAATGAAAGCTCTGAGGGGAGGAGAAGTGTAGATTATATTCACATCGATTTGCAGTTTAAATTTTCATAAAAGTTGTTTAAAATAAATAAAATACTATGAACGGAAGCGTTTTCTCGCATAATTTCATCTACATTGATCTAAAATTGTTGAAACTATGGGGCAAGTACACGGACGAACATTTAAATGTTTGAAATTATAAGGTTCTTTGTTTGACTACGTAATTTTGAAATTATAAGATTCTTTGTTTGCCTACGTAATCGCAAGTGTTAAAATATGATATTTGCTTTTACAGGGGCGCTATAGTGGAAGACGACATGTGAGATGGAAAATCTTTAATGAAATTTAAGTAGAAACAGGAAACTGAAGAAATGTAGAAATTTTCTTAAGGTTTATTTCATATCAAATTCACACATTACGTTACACTTTATAATGTTTCAAAAAAATTCCGTTTTAATTATGTAAAAAAAGTGACTAGTGTTACTTTCAGTATGTTTTACGTAATAAGATAGAACATATATATACATATTGGCTAGATAAATACTATACACTACACTGCGGTGAAAGTTTCATTCCAGTCTGATAAGCCAATTCTGTTTCCAAGTTTATTATCACGAGTACCGAGTATCTACTACAGAAAGTTTGCATTTTTCACGCTAATCTAAGATGGATGTATATTTAATTATTAGTATGTTTTTGATTGCTTCAAAAAAATGTAGATTTTGAACTTTCTCTAGAATTTAAATTTTTTTCTTTTGTGAAAAGTTAAATTGAAATGGTTGTCCTTCCGTAAATGTCGATACCGTAAAGGTAGAAGTATTGGTATTAAATGTGAATAAAGCTATATTTTAAACCTTAGTGCCCTTTCGAGTGCGTTTTATAATGAGCGCGTTTAAAAATTTTGTTTGTTTTAAACATTTTAATTTCATTTTGCTTTTGGATTTATTCCAAAATTTTATCTAAGCGTAATATTAAGGAAATGAAAAAGTAAATGAAGTGTGATTTATAATGAACATAAAATATCAATATTAATAAAGCATAACTGAATTAATAAGAGTTTTAATGAAATAAATCTCCATCCTTCTGAAAAATGCTTATTGTTCTTAATCTAATAACATAATATTATGAGACATTTTTCTGTAGTTATGATATGTACAACGCAGCGCCGCGGGAAAATGTTAAATTTTAAGTGAATTTTAATATCCAAAAATTAAATTAATAACCTTAATGTCAACTATACCCTAGATTTTCTTAAAAAGCCTAGTCCATTTTCAGTTCATTATGGTTCATTATATACGCATTTATATTGTGCAGTACTATAAAATGGGCCATGGTTGAAGACATAGAATACATCAGTATGTTCATAGGGCGAATAAGTATTGTATCAAATTGATATAATTTAGCAGCGGGATGCTTCAATTTTGAGGCGATCTATTGTATATAATATAAATATAGAATTTTTTTATCTATAAAATTTATTTGACAAAGCACAAAAAGACCAAAGAAATTATATTTCAAACGTCGTGGATTTTGGTAGTGTGACAACACTAGCTTTTGACGTCACCGCAGCGTCAATAAGTATCTAAAAGATGTTTTTTTAAGTACTTCATTAACTATATTACGTACACGTCATTAATAGTTTTGAAATTATTAATTTTTTGAAACCAAATTTTTTATGACACTTGCGAATTTTGAGGGGCATCTCGTTTTCAAAAAGAAGGCGTATTCTACGTCAAAAAGATAAAGATTTAAAACCGATAAATGTCGATTTGAATATTGGTGTTCGGAAGAACTATGCGGGTAACAATTTTAGCATGTCTGTAAGCAGGCTTTATTTATAAATTTTATAGTTTTGTAAATTCTAAAAAAGTTTATTTTAAGGTAGTGACAGTAAAGGAAATAAGTAAATTTTCTTGTTAAATTTTTTGTCTGATGTTACTTTATAAAATATTACATATTTGTATAAATTTACTACATATTTGTATAAATTTAAATAAATCTTTGTATAAATTTAAATTTATATAAGCACTACATATTTGTATAGATTTCTAGTTTTTTGTAGTCTCAAAATTTTGGTATTTAAAATTAGAGATTTTTCATTAAAAATTACATTTATGCCGCATGAAATAATCGAGAGCCATTGTATTTGTTACCATTAGTAAATTGTCGATAACCGTGTCAATTTCCATTTCATTGTCTGAAATAGCACAATACTTTCTTTTGGGTGATTTTAATTTTAACTCTATCTATTATATACTTACACAGAATTAACAGATCTGAAGGACTAAATTGATAATTTAAATTGACACTACTAATCTCAAAATTCTATTTAATAAAAAAAAATATGCCTTGTCTGTTTAAGATTCTTACTTTCACTATTTATAAATATACGTTATATGTATGCATAATGAGATCGCTTATTGATATATAACATTTTTGTGAACTAATATTCTATTTTAACTTTCCCTAGCAAATATCGCTCTAAAGTGGCTTTATAAGCTTACAAGATTGCGCCTGGTAACTATAACGCTTTTGAAAGTTTCCAGGCTAAATCTAACTTGTAATTTGAGAATTACGAGCGCAAAAAACCTTCCTCTCATGCTAGTTAATTTTCTCAAGGTGATAACTGCACATTTTGCATTTGGGTACTTTAGAATAGCTTTTAAGTTGAATGATTTGCTGACCTATTGTTTTGTTAAAGCGGTGTTGGGCGGAGGAAGATTTAGTGTTTAGTATTTAAGTGTTGAATAATAATGAAACATTTTAATGATAAAGTATTTTAAATTGTTTGGAGCTGGAGATCGCTTGTGTCATTAATTTTTTATGACATGCCGCACACCTATATAGAATCGTTAAACGGAAAAATTAAAGGATTTGTAAACGCAATTAAAAATATATTTTTAAAATGTTATCTCGTCTTCTGACATACGTACACTCACACTTAGGAGATAAGTTTTGTAACATACTGAAGTAGTGTAATTCTGTCCATAAATATCTTATAGTTTGTTGATTACAAAATTTACACAAAATGTACCTGGAAAAGGAATAATAGTCAGAAAGACATAAATGCACGATTTTATTACCGTTTTAGGTGGAAGGTGCAATCGAATAGGAAAATAAGACCGGGTCTAAAATTAACATAACGTAATTACGTTCGTCAAACCTTTGACACTCCGACGTAATGACTGAAATCTTCTTCTAATCCATAAGTAAGAATTACTAATGATCTAATCAATATCCCATACATTAAACGAATAAAATGAAACAAATAAAATATTAAAATAAAATGAAATAATAGTCGAATAAAAAAAGTTAAGAATTATTTTCCAAATTATTTAGATATAGTTGTAAATGGAATTACTTTTCATTATTTTAAATATAAGTTTCAGTTGTATTACTCAAAGACTGCTTATGCTTAACACGTAATAAATTTGATTAACGCAGCGGATCTTTTTTGTAATAATTTTTGCACTCCAAAAGTATCCTTGGTGGGGCTAAATATAACTTAACTCTTAACTTGATCTTTAAACAATTATTCTTCTCAGTTATACACTTTTGAAAGAAAAGTTGTGTTCGTATTTCAGCCAATATTAGAGCGCCCATTCTGGCAATATGTCTTCATTTTACTCCTTGTTTACGTTGTGTGAACACTGGTTGAGTGTGAAGTGCGAGATGGATTTAAAAATATCAGTCCATCTGTTGTAGATGTTTCCGCGTTGTCATATCCTCCACTTTGCCCTGTGTTACCAGACGGTCGATTGAGTAATTTATTGCATGTGTTAGGCCCAAAGAACTTCAGGATTCGTATCTGCACAATTAACGATAATATTTAATTTACTCTGAATTCTTTTGAGATCCACAACACATAGCATAATCTCGGAAACGTTAGACATCTCATTAGACGAATATTTCTATTTTTGGTTATTCTGATGTCTTTGCTGACCTTTGTCAGCTCAGTCACAGTCCCGGTTTCGAGTGCTAGGTTTTTCAATATGCGGAACTTTGATGTGCTTAAGATCAACTGTCTCTTACGAGTATTTCACGATTATACTCCTGTGTTACCGGGATTTCTCGACATTATAATGCGGCAGTTTTAATATCCATTTACGATTTATAATTTTATCTTATAACAAACTTTGAATAATAAGTTTCATTTTAATGGGTTTACCCGTACCCGAGTATCAATCACATATGAATATGGAATTGCAAATTCTTGTACTTCCCGATTATAGGTCTCCGGTGTATTTAAGAATAATTGTTTTTTTATTTCACGATCATATTACTCATACTAGATATCATTGTTTGCTCTAAACTGGTTGCGAGAATATAAAGTTATACTTAAGTGTACTAAGATGCTAATATCTCTAAATAATAAGGTATACTAAGTGCTAATATATCTTTGTATTTCTCAACATATTGAGTATGAGTACTGAGTACTGACTGCGTAATTTGGTATTACTACTCTGTATAACTATTGTATTAAAATATTTTTATATTACATATTATGATTAATTAGTGTCTTGCTGAAATATTTCCTCATTTTAAGTTAATATATTATTCGTTCAGCGCATTGACTTCAAGCGGTAAATTCTTGGTTTTGTCATGAGTTTCACAATTATTTTATATATTAAACAAATATACGAGTAAATGGGTAAAATTTATAGTGCTTAAAACTATACCAGTTTTATGATACCTAATGTTGGAAAAACATGAAAATTGCGTCAGGGTCCTTTCGCAAAGAAAAATGTTACAATGTTTATGAAAACAGCACGCCATTTAATGCTGTAGATGCGAGAATTGCTTATGATTATGACTGATCGTAATTCCGATATCATATTTTTACAAACTTTTCCTTTACATTATTCTATATATGATTACATATACGCCAATGTGTAATAGTTTATAGTTCGGGAGACGATAGCTGCTTCCCTCCTTAATGTTATAACATTTATTTATATATAAAATTAAAAATGATTCGAAATTGACAGAATTGTAACTTCGTAATATAGGCATTGAGTGAATAAGCACAGATAATATTGAAAATATTTATTTTTGAATTTGTTTACTTCTCATTATCCAAGCTCTTAAATATTGTTTTTAGCCTTTTTTTAGATTTTTTTGCAGAGTATAAACTTTAGAAAATTTATGATGTTGTATATTTTAATTTGAATTTTACTGCAATAGTTAATATTTTTACCATAAAAATATGTTATAACATCTGAATTTGACCGCTCGATGTTAAACGTAAACCTTATTTTAGAGTATTTATGACTAGTCAGTACTAGTTGTAATAAATACTTTAAAGTAGTAAAATATAAAATTACACTAAGAAGAAATAAATTCAAACAAATTAAATAGCGTTTTAATATAAACAAAACGTAAATACCATATGCAATTATTGAATAAATTTGGCGTTAATTTTGTAGAAATTCATTATTCACAATTAAATGAATACTACTTGGGCTATTAGCAAAGATGTTAGCATCTTTGCTAATATCCCACCTGAAGATGTTGTAATACAACGAAACCTAGGTCGTGGTAAATAAATTAAAGAAAGTAGAAATAATACTACATCACGAAGTTTCGTTTAATTGTGGACCATGTGCAATGTTTATGTTGCTGACTTTTGCTCAGCGCGCGGTCGCGATCGAATCAAACAAAAATAGTATATAATAAATAAAGTAAAACATGGTTTTCGTTTTCTCGGGGGAATCGTATCATATTTAGCATACCATTTTCTGTATAGCAGACGTGCCGTTTTCTGTAAAGCCATTTTCTGTATAGCAGACTCGTATGACAGAGGTATTAGAATAATTTTACTATTTGCCTGTAATTAAGAAATAAAATATCTTTACGCCAGGGTGTGGACGGAGCAACTATAATGTCTTAGCGAATTCTTAGTGACAATACATCGTCTTTGAAATTATAAACAACTTAAATTTATTATTTTGTTAAAATAATTTTATTTTATTAATTTATTTTTAGTGTACAGTTGAGAGATACCATCTAGTATATGAGGATCCAATTGAGGTCGAACGGTCAAATTTACATTGTAGACTAAACGGTAAAATTTACATTGTAGCTTAAGTTCTTTATGGTGTCAATAAACAAGTACAGGGATTAACATGTAAATTAATTAAAAAGCAAATTTATTTAACGAATACGAGTTCTACTAATTTTTACCTCTTTGTATTAGCAATACAATGTAAACCATAATAATGAAGTAAAAGTTAATATTTGCATATTTCAATCTTTAGTTTAAATAAAAACCTTGGTATAAATGTCCTCGTTAAATTTCCCCGAGTTGTTTATTTAGTTTATTATTTTAATGTTTTATTGTATTATTTAATGTTTAATTGAATTTAATGAAGTTATTTTAATAGGCGATGAAGGCAAAGATAATAATGCTGAGAATTATTTTAAGATATTGGGCTAAAAAGTAATATTCAAAGTAGTATTTACGCGATTGGATAAAATATTAATTAGCTTGCATTTTATTCTCTTTCAAAATATAAAAATTAACAAAAGCTGCATGATTACTGAAAAATGGAAACCATTTTGTTTGAAAATTTATTTTGTATCTCTTGATGGACAGTTTTAGTTTTGTCATCTTTATAATAGGATATAATTAGAAGCCACTACATTAATCAATTGTACATTATATTCGTTAAATTCGGCTGTCTGAAATGGCGTTATAGTGTTCTTATCAATTAGATTTAAGTAGTGCTTGAAACGTTTCAAAATTATATAAAATATTTTGATGATGTATTGACTGTAGTTTTTGAAAATCTATTAAATCATTAGTTTCCTGCATACTCGTAATGATGATTTATATCTCGGAGTAACTTGTTATATATATCGATGATATGTTTTAAACAGGGGTCTCTCTAGATCTACAGATCGTTGTTGTCGCTAGGCCTTCAAATTATATTGTGGTCTATGCATCTGTCTTAGTGAAGAACACACATTATACACGGTATTGACGTGTAAGTTATAAATTTGGTTGTACAGTAAATTGTTGTTAGTGATTTAGTTATTTACGATTTAAATTTTCAGATTTTGATATTATACGATTTATTTGATCTCTCTGGTTTTCTCTGCTTATATTATTAAATGACCTCTTCATTCTTCATGTAAGAATTAAATGTTTTAATTAATTTAAGTACAGATGGTACACAAGAAGAGTTAATTATAAATTGAGAGAGGAAAGAAAGTTTTTGGAGCGACGATTCGGAAGCGACCGTGTAATTAGTTCAGCAAACAGATAGGACGAGAAGGTTCAGATAGAGGATTGATTTTGAGACCGAAAGAAATCAGACATTTGAATAATGAATGTAAATCATCGATCGAAGTTCTGGTTTATGCACTTTACTATGGACAAATACTAAGGTGGCCAATGCTTAAAAACAAAAGCTGCAATATATTACATATTTTTGGATCGCATTTGTACCTCTGTTTTATTTCTGAATCAAACAATCACGTAATTATATAAGTTACTTAGTAAATGGAGCATTATGATTGTGGATAGAGAGTCGAATATGGCAAAAAGAGATGCCACTTTTTATTTATGCCTTATAATTTAAAGTTATTTATACTAATTTATTAAGGAACAAACTCATATTTATATCATAATCAAAATTCAAGTGAACACATATATAGATCCTGAAATGTGATAAACACAATTTTTCAACTTAATAATTTAAGATTTTGTTTTAAAAAGGAATTAATCAATTGTTGACATTTTGCACAAATAATTTGAAAAATCAATCATAGTTGATCCAATTGGCAAATACGAATAGTTTTTATAAAACAATTTACTAAATTATGCTTTACTGCATCCAATAATATTTCTGCAGTGTCACGAACGTTGCGATAAACTAGTCGATTTTCAATTTAGAAAATAAATCATATAAAGGTGTACAAAGAGGAATCGAACGTTTACAGGTTTTTGTTAATTAACTTTGGCACTACCAGTGTTCATGGATAAGCGAAAGAGACTTTTTTTGTTGCTAGTCATTATATTAACGGTTACTCTTTATTTTCAATTTAATAAATCCTGGAATACACGAGAATATGCTATCAAGATCTGCCTTTTTAGGTCTATTTATGATTGCTACTTGTTAAAGTAAAAAATTGTGTGTTGAATTAAATCATAAAAGTTTATTTTTGGTATGTTCTCCTTGATTGTTCCTTTTATGCTCGTGGCCGCACAGCATACGACCGGCATGTCACACGACACTTCATTTTAAAAGTTCATATCTTTATTTTCATATGTTTAAACGTATATTTTTATATTTCCACAATTTTTAGGCTTCCGCACCTCAAAAGAAAAATAACCGAAACTTTTAAAAGATCATTTCCTTATCACAGACGTTTTTCTCAGAAATCCTGATTTTAAAAATTAAAATGGTATATAGGAATACGTTATAGGATGTGAATAAGCGACAGTATTTTTTTTAGTTTCCATTTTGTGTATATGTGGGATATCATTTGAATTTCATGTACAATACTTCGAGAGGTATTGTTAAAAAAGTTAGCAAGCAAATAATAAAGTTCAAATTTTGAAATAAACAGAGTTACTAGACGTATAATTAAAGTTTTGGAGAAAACAACATAAACGATTCCAAAAAGAATTGAAACAAAATTGATTTTTGAGCCAGTATTAATAAAGGATAAGTTTATTTACTTTAATTTTCAAAAGAACTCTGTTCTATTTACTTCTCAAGTTTTGTGCTACATTCACGTAATGAAGGTATTTTATATATACGTACTCGGTCCTATATACACCTAGTAGGTATATTTTTTACTAATAATTTTAATTTATTATAAACGTGAAATTATAAACGAAAAATATCCCGTTGTTAATCGGATAAAGAATGATTTTCGTTTGTTCATCCACAAATGACTTTTTTTAACCAATTATTTGAATAAGCTTTTAACTGAAATACTTCTCAATGCATTTAATTAAGTAATCTTTTAGAATAAAATATCACGGTCATATAAAAAAATATCTTAAAACAAATAAATATTTAAAGTACCGTAGTCTACAAGATACAATTGTCAATACGATTCGCAAGAGCAAACTTCGTAAACTTCTAGTGAGAGCAGCTGAAAGTTCAAACAATCAAGCTCCGCCCATATTTCGCGTGCATTGAAATGAGCGAGAATATGAAAAAGGCAGAAAATTAAAAAAAAGGAAATACGCGCGTCTTCGAACTGCTTAATCACTTTGCCATTTGAACTGAGCGCGGCGTAACTGTTGTCTGACTGCACTTGTTCCGCCTAGTCGCCTGAGTCTAATTACATGCTAAGGGGCGGGTGCTTCAGGAAAAATGTCATTAAATATCAAGTTTATAATTCGTTTTTAGCACAATAATTATTTTGTGAGAATACTATTTGTCGATTGTCTATGTTTACAATCGTCATGCAGATATTTTCAATGGCTGATATCCATAAAAGTAACCACGTACATGTGGCCTTTTAATGTTTCACAGTTTGCACATTGACTTTATTCAGCTGAGTACAGGGAACGGGATGGGTAAGTCCTCTCCCATATTTTCAAATATTTTATAATATATATATATATATATATATATATATATGTAAATATATATATATATATATATATATATATATATATATATATATTATTATTTAAAATATTTGAAGTTAGAAGTCAGCGATGCGAGTATTATTTTAAGAAAATATATCGATGATGCTGGTAACTAAATGTTTTTCTCGAGTTTTTTCCTGCATGTTTTGTTTATGATAACGAAACCAGAACATTTTTGAGTAAATTTTTACAATATAATAATTTTTATATAGAAAAATAATTTTTAACAAAGCCTCAAATAAAATAATGTTAGATTACTTTTGTCGTATATTATCTGGATAGGAATACGAGAAAACAAATTGTCACGCCAATTAACCAGTTTATTTATGCAGTTTCCTTGTCTGACAATCGTAATATTGTATTAATATTGCAGATTACATCATCACAATACTACCATTCAATATACTTATAAAACAAACAGATAAGTTACATGTCCATGATAAATGTATACATACATACATCAATATGCATGCAACATTAACTTCGACTTTTAATATCGGTGATGTGCTTCTTTGTATGTGTACATCTCAAGCGTACGCTTGTCGAGTGGGTCGTTATGAGAGTTACACAGTCGCCTGGCGCCGACCTCGTTGTAACGGTGTGACTTGCGAAAGCGGAGCGATATCTCCGCACTCAGTTGAATTTAATCGCGTCCGAGACTTCTTAAAACGTCAGGGTCCGTTCAACTCGCATAACTGTTGTGATTGATGGTTAGTTATATAGAATGAGAATTATTTCATCTATATGATTATTTATATAAAAGCTCAATATTTAATAAAACGTATTATGACTTTTTTAAATTTGCAGTACACCTTGTTAGTGGGAGAAAGATGAGCTTGGATTTAATATGGATAATATATTGGTACATTTTCTGAAGAAATATATTTCTAAACCGTAAGCAAATTCAGCGTTTCCAAAAACCAAAAATAAAACCGTTTCGATAGGCAAAAAAGTAAAAAGTTGCGAAAATATAATATTTCTTGTAACTTTAAGAGATGAATGTTTACGGTGTACTAATTTGCTTTCCTTCCAGTACAGATAGATGTTCACAAACAAAGAAGTGTGAGACTAATATTTTCTCGAGTTCATCTAGGGCTATATCAGCTAACTGCTGTTTTTCTAAATTAGGAAATTTTGAGACAATAATATAATTTGTTCCTCATAGGTCTATAAACGTTTGTATTGCAATTACGTATGTGTTATAAAAAGTAAGCGATCGATTGATAAAAGCTTACTTTTAAAATATATGTATATGTATTTGAGAGTTATAAGCTTTTTTATTTTTTTGCTTGTATAGTGGAAGTTCTCTCATTAAAATACTAAGTTAGAGTTTTAGTGTCTATATGCCATGGCTTTAATGTTACGGGTTTTTTTTGTTATAATATTATTTAAACTATGATAGTTTTGATCCCTACATAAGTAGGTACTATTCGACGTGTGATTCCGATTAGTATATGGCTGTTTTCCACATTGTTTATATTCTTTTTATTTCAAAATTTTTACGTATAATTGCTTTAATTATACACCTTACATGAAATTAAAAAAAATATTCAGATAGCAAAATCTAAACAATGAGATTAACTTAACACACAAATTAGTAATCAAGATTTTTTGCCGTTAATTTGGCGTTTACTTGTATTGATTCACTATAACGTAAGAATGACATAATTGGTTTAATGTATGCAAGTTGATACTTGGACGCTAACTGCAGCCGCCGATGTATTGCTTAAGAGCATAACAGCTTTACAATAAAATTTAACTGCTAGTTAATTTGTCAATAATTTGCGTCTTTATAGTGTCACTATGCCTAAATTGTAGCTAGACTGTCGGTAGGGTCAAACAGAAAATAAATTTTGTCGCATAGTTTGAGTTATATCATTACACTTATAACATTTCATAATTTTAATTAATATCGATGAAATAGCGAACTAGTCTACTAGGTTTTTCGAGATAAGTTATTATAAATCCTTGATATCATTAAAATAAGCGGAAACCAATATAGAGGCAATCGTCATGAAAAATGAATTTATTAGGGACCGAAGAAAATTATGAATTTATTTTTTTTCCTTTAAACTAGAAAGGCCGTATTACTAAGAAGATTAAGATGAGAAGATGATTAGAGATAATTATAATATTTATGTAATTTGCACATAATTATTCTTCATAAATAGGTATGTTGATTTATTTCACAGCATTTTTGATTTGAGTTTATTATTAATTCACTTTTAATTATGGAATTTATTTTTACGTTATGTATTTTCCTTGAAGACGCGGTCAGTAAAGTTATGAGTATAGACATTTCGACTAACGTGTTTGGTATTGCCACTGGAAATACGCTGGTTTCAATTAAATAATAGACACGTTACGTCTTATTTCCCCATTTATAAAAAGAGAAGAAATTTATGTTATTTTATATGATTCAACAAAATTTAAGAAAATAAAAGTAATAATCCTTATTATAATGTTTGAACTATTTAACAACAAGTTATGTATTCTTTTACATCACTCGTCTTAAATATTATACGAGTATTTAACTAATAAGTAAAATAAAGTTGTAATACAAATTATTATATTTATTTGCATTGTAATAGAATAATTCCATTTCGATGTACGGCATAATAATTATAAAATGTTGTTTGTCGATATAATAATCGGTGTATCAAAACGTAACTTAAATATCACTTATGTTTATAGAAATATTTAGAAACTAGCTATTGTACTTTATTTCGGCCGAATAGACCTTTTTTGCAAATCGCTTGACGAATGTTCTTGTAATTTCACTTACGGCAATATAATAAAGAGCCTTGTTTATTTTTATCTTCTAGTTACATAGTTTTTAGGAGACTTAATCAATTTGAATAAAAAAAATGCAGAATTGACTTAAAGAAAAAAGTAATTTCATTATTTATTTTTTAAAGATCTCATGCCTTATTTACAGATTTATTCAAAGCCAAATAGTATATAAACTGAACGTGCAAAATACAAAAGTGTACTTGTCGTTATGATGTTATTTGACAGTTCGAGTTAGAATTATCACGTAATTTTCGCGAGCGATTTATTTGTGAGAAACGGTTCTCTGTAACTTATTTTTAATTAGTAATTTGACAATTAATTTTGATTATAATCAGTAGTGATAATTTAAAGGACTAATAATAACAGAGAATGTGTAATGATATTATTTATACATAGCTATAGCTGACGATTGAAATACCATTAAGTATAAATGTTCATAAAATGTAGTATAAAATATAACGAATCAAGAAGAAGCACACAGCAATTCGAATAAATATCACTCCAATTAGTGATCGGTCGCTAATCAGAATAAATATATAACCCCATTAATAAACATAACCCCAATATGTACATCTTCCTTGCTACAGATGCTGTGACCACTCGTACTCGTGAGCCCAGATGAGGGCATTAGTTTCCATAATACTACGGTTTAGAGAGTTCAACAAATTCACTATATATTTGATGTCATTTAAAACGTGGGAATAAAATGTAAAGTGATTGTCTGTGAAATGCGCGCATAAGCGTATTTTTGGGCGTCGTTCAGTCTAGCCCATAACTGTGCATGAAGGGGGGGGGGGGGAGTGTAAATGCGACGAGTAATCGGGAGTACGTAATCACTGTACTTTTGATTACATTAAAATAAAAAAGCTTATTGCTTAGGCTTTATTGAAAAATTGACTGACTATTGACACATATGAAGAGTACTTTTGTCGGCAAAGAGAAAGTTTCAGAAGACAGAATAAGGAAGGAAAAACGAGCATTTCTGACAGCTGAGGACATGTCATTTATCATAATAAGGAAAAAAAGTGAACTCAAATTGCCACTTTGACTGAATCCAGATTGAGTAAGAGGATTCGCAATTTCATAATAAGCATATTGTATAATCACTCTTATATTTAAATCCGAAATATGTACATCTTCCTTGCTGACATTTTGAATTATGGTTAAGTGTTAGTCATTCGACGATGATTTTAAATTATTATATTTAATTATGAATTGGTTAATGCTATCTCACATTAGAGTGGAAGTAACGATGTAATAGGTCATAAATATCTACTATACAATATAATGTGATACACAGAGCTTGTGAACGAGGTAATTTGCCCAATCCAAGAAATGTATGTAATTTTCTTTCATTGTATTAATTGGCTAAGAAATATTTTAATAGTAGAGTGTAATTAGTAAGAGAAGTATTCATTTGCATATCATCATCTCAAGTTATAACATGATAATGAAGTGAAACGACGTAGGAGCTGCCTTTAAGTATTTTTGCTTGTCTATGAAGAAGACGCACGTCAACTTAGCAATAATACTGGGGTTCTACTTCTTATTCTACGGTTGCATGGCAGTGAATGAAGTTTAAACTGGGCTAAATTTCGAATGAAGGCGAGTATCGCAAAGAGCGCCTATCAATACCCCTCTTCGCTGGAAAAGTAAAAAAACCCAAGACCTGGTTTTGGTAGATTGAATGACTTACCATTAGACACCAGTTACCTGCCATAAATGTAACCGGAAGATTAAATACAGGTTTGTCTGATCTGGAAATATTTTTGATTTATTTTACTAGCACGGATAAAACTTAGCTGTAACATATCCACTCGAGGACGAAACACAAATTGATGGTTCGGAAAAGGCCGTTTCCGCGCGCCAACGGTCAAAGTCATCAACATGGCGGTGGTTTATTTAATAAAATCAAAGTATTGACTGACTCCTGTTTGGGAGTTGTGATGGAGGGCAACGTACACAAAAATCCGAAGAAATAATTCTAGCATAAAAATGCTCTTTCAAAAGCCATAATAAAATCCCTGTAAAAGTTCACACAAATATTTGTGGAAATTAACTTATGTTTGCAAATAAGGTATATCCCTGTACAAAAAAAGTTTTTCAGTTAAAAGTTTTCCAAAAAAGATTGGGTTTGTTTCACAGACTCATTGTTAAATATTTTTGTAAATTTACTCATGAATGCATGTTTTTAAATTAAAAAAAAATTTCTTATTTATGTAGATGATTTGAATATTCCACAAAAAAGTAATAAACGTCTTTTTATTATATATAACATACAATAGATGTCAAAACCATTTTCAATGAAATTAACTTCTTTGAAAGTATAGAAGTGGTAAACGTGAACGAAGAACTTGAACGATTATTGCAGGATTTTAAGGTAATCTAAGTTTATATAAACGTTTTTTATTTTTGCTTGTCCATTCTTTCGGATATTTGTTCATCTGCTTAACAATAAATCTCATACGTGTTTTTATTTTAAGTTTTTGAAATATAAATAATAAAGAGAGAGTTTTAAAATACATAGCTTCAACGTTATTATGGATATTGAATATATTTGGCGTTAACTTTGTAGAAATTCATTATTCACAATTAAATGAAACTACGTGATGTAGTATTGTTTCTACTTTCTTTCTCAAAGAAAGTAGAAATAATACTACATCATGTAGTTTCATTTAATTGTGTTTATTATGGAATTATAACGTGGGACAAAATTGTGTTTTCGTTTTCTTCGTCTTTGTTGCGTTTAATTCGGTGTATATTATAAAATTATAAAAAAAAATTAATGTTTCCCTCGTCTCGTTCTCCATATTCGTTACTTCAATCTTAACGCAAATATTGATAAAATTGAGCATATTACCGGACATCGATGAAACAGTAATATCTACTTCGTGCGTACATTATATACCAGGTGCGACTTGGCGAACACCTTATTGGGTTTTGAATATTGAACTTATGTAGAACTCCATAGAAGGGAAAATCGTTTGTACTGAAAAATTGTTTGTGTTGTAAAATTATCAAAAACAAGTAAAACGCGAAGCCGCGTAATTTTTGGCTTCAGAAAGACAATTACAATATTTAACTTTTTCGAATGCATTCATTTCTATGGGCAGCAAAAATATGTTTTTTAGGCTCTACTGTAACGTCTTCTCAAAATTGTTCTATTACAGATATCTTCACGTTCGCAACTGTATTTAGATTTTTTAGAATTCTTGTTTTCTAAATAGTAAATAAGAATTGCAAACAATTATTTGTATCCCTCAAATGGGAGCTTACAAGTATTTTTTTGCTATTTTTGTGATTATTTGGTTCCTTTGCCCTTGAATCGAATGAAATAAGTTAAACTTTAAAAAAACCCAAAAGGACATTCTGTTATATATATATATATATATAGTAAGTCTATTTTCAAAGTGTTACTCTTTTCTATGTGATTAAATTGAGTAAATTAAAAAACTGTTCATTGAAATCAAAAATGTATCTTCGTTTCTCACGTCTGTCCACAAAAACAACGCCATTGTTGGTATCGATGTGGAAACGCGTGACCTTAAATAACTTGTATTATGGGAAAAGTTGTTATATTGCAATTTAATAGTAAAGGTATTTGATTTTAAAAGATTGGAGCGATTAGTTGATTTTTTTTTAGAGAAAATTGCCTTAAATTCACTTATTCGAGATTATTAGAGTTAATACGTAAAATTGAGTTTAGTTGCAATTCTAAAAAAAATTCTAAAATATCAAATGGAAGTTAAATTAATTGTATTATACGTGTAATTAGAAAAAAAGTGGAAAGGTTTTTTCATCTCTTTGGTAATAAATATTACGAAAAATTTATTAAAAAGTCGTTACAACAAAATCACTAGTGAATGTATTGATATTATAAATAAAAATAGTGATATGCAATATATTGATCTTCATATTGCTGGAAGTCGAAGATTTATTGATATTAATAAAATGAATTGTATAAAGGTGTATCACTTCTGTACACATCTCTAATTTCAATTAAGAGTGCGTAAATATTAAAATTCAGATAATTTTCAAAACAGTGATTTAGTAAGTCATCTCATGTTTCATCTTACATAGATATTCCTTGTATTAATAAAATAACCTTCTCCGCGGATTCCATTTTTCAACTACATGAGCCTTATGTTTAAAAAAGTTAATTATTGTAAGTCCCAAATTTATCGTAATCACCATTATTTAAATATTCAATATAAAAAATTATGAATTATATTTCAAATTAGAAAAAATGAAGTAGCATTTTTATTTATTTATAATTAGATCTAGCGATTAAAAAAATTAAAATAACAGAAGGAATTCTTTGAGTTTTAAAATGTTAAAAGGGAACAATTAATTATCTCGAAATTTTCAGTTTTATTTATCCCATACCCGATATATAAATTTTGAATTTCAAAATATAGAGTTTTTGATAATATCCAAATCTTAATCCTATTTTTTAGCTATACAAGATATTGATAAAATGAGCTAATCATGGATTTTTGTTTTATGCGGTAGGTTGATATGACGTCAAGATGCAAAAACGAACCGGTATGATGACTGTAAAATATAACTATTTAAAAAGTAAAATTCAACTATTTAGTTATTCTTGAATTATTTATTATTATTAAAAATAAAAACTAATTTTAAAATAAATTAAACCGACTTTAAAATGTAGGTAGGTGCCTACACCGCTTAAAATAACGAAATTAATAATAAATAACAATACGTTTAACTAAAAGGAAATACATTATTAGTATTATAATATGCACAAAATCAATCCAAACCCCAAATCAAAAGTAGACACTAACCTAAGTAGGTATGTTAATAATTTTTTTTGAGGTTGGTGTTAACTAAGACACGTCAACTTGCAAACTTGTCTTTTTTATAATTCTTGTTTAATAATTTTGTAGCCTCAGTTATATCATATTTTTGAATAATAATAATAAATAGTAATATTAATTAACGACATCAACTGATGAATTCCGTTTTTCTAAATTATAATCTAATCAATACCATCATTTTTATTACACTATCATATTATATCTCCACATGTTTTATTATTATTATAGAGAATTGTGCCATAAATTGACAATGGTCATATGGTAGTGTCCTCGTTTTTTGAAGTCTGTTAATTATTATAAATCACTTTTAATAATTAATAAGTATGTAATTAGACTTGTATTACAACTAATGCAGATTAAGGTGGATTGAACCAAAATCGTATGAACTCGGCGGAGCTTCCGCCTAGGGTTTCTAAAGGCTAAGAAATGCTGAGGCATTTGGCAGTGAAGTGTGCCGATGATTCTGGAAATAGGACTTAGAAACGGTAAGGTAATGCTCTGAGAGCCGGACTGTTTATTACACGAGATGCATAGTTTACATTTGAGATGACGATCATCGGTGTGCTGTCAGAGTTGCGCTTCAAAGCAGATTCTCGAGGAAGAAGTTCTGTTGGCGTTGACTGCTCGATATTATTTTCTATACTGATGAACGAGAAAAAGATTGATAATTTTAAATGGTTTATTATTTTAAATGCTATGAAACATTTTGATGCTCCTCCGTAAACTCTGTGACTTTTGGCTGGGAGTTCGTTGGTTATTATTTTCGACGTGATAAATTGTGTATTTACATTAAGAAAAATTTTATTGATTAGGCGTTTTCCCGGTTTTTCTTTCAAATTTCCTTAAGCTGCCACAAAAGTGTTATCATGGCTTTAAAATATGTTTTTAAAAAAAGAAACTATTCACGTTGGAATGATTTCTTATTATTGGAAATTGTAAAGAAATTGGTCTTCCCTATTATTACAAAATTAGTTAGACTTGAATTACGACTTAAACGGACTAAGGACTGGATTGAACCGACATGGTCTGAACCCTTCAAGGGTTCCGTTTAGAGTTTATAAAAGCTAAGAAATATTGCTAAATCATATGGGAGCGGAGTTTGTTTATGACTCTAGTAATAAGGTTTCGTCGCGGTAAAATGATGCTTACAGAGCCGGACTGTGTTATTACGATAATATGAAAATCATGACAGCAGTGCTGTGTGAGTATTACTGCTAGCAAGTACCGGATATATTAGCACGTTAAGATATCTGTAATGGCATAAGTTTGATAGTCAGTAATAAGAGTCTCAATATAATATTTCAATATTTTGGTAGTTATTTCCGTTTAAAGCAGATGATTTTTACTGAATTACATTGAAACGGGGTTAATATTCATGTTAAATCCAGTTTAATATTATATTATCAGTCCATTTCAAAATTGTAGGAGGCTGTGTTTGTTTCTTAGTTTATGTAATTTTATACTTTGATTTACTTAGATTTACTATGAGATAATTATATTGATATTTTGTATTCCTTGTTCCTGTATGGTAAAATAAGATTGCTTAATACGTCATTTATTTAGTTAGAAATGTCACATTTTATGTAAAAAATAATCTTTGCTAATTTGCCTAGGTTGTGGTAAAGAACTTAAAGAAAATAGAAATAATACTACATCACGTAGTTTTATTTAATTGTGAATTTCTACAAAATTAACGTCAAATATATCTAATATGTAAAGAATAATGATTCTTCAAACTTTACTTAAGGAAAAACCACGTAGCAGTAGTTAAACTAAATGATTTCTTGAATAGTTTGAAATTAGCAAAAAAAGGAAAGTGAAAGCATCAGAAAGATCTTCAGAAGAGAAAAACCTTCTCCAACTTATTGTCTTAAAAATAATTTGTTACCACCTTTACAAATATTAGTTCAATTTTTCATTTGTCGTTTATTCTCACCAGGATTAGATAAGGTTTACAAATACTATAGTAAAAAAAGGTGTTCATTTTGATATGCGCAGTCAGAAAGAACGTTGTAGTTTTTTTTACACATTATTAAGACGTTACGCTGTATAATATTATGTTGCTCCTACAAGGTAATAGCAAATACTCTCATAAAGAAAACAAATCTTCTTTATAAATTTTTTTTTAAGCGATGAATATGGAGAACGAAAACATACGCTGCGTTGTGGGTTATGATTAACTCTTCTATAAGGCAGTTTCGAAAATATTCTTTGCTCCTTTTATGTAACGTTACGCCTATTTTGTATAAAATTGGGTATTCTTAATTAGCAGAAGATTCTCTATAAATACATTCGAGGACAGCCGTCTAACTGTTCTATTTTAAGTCGATATATATGGAATATACTATATGTAACTGGAACGCGTGCGAAAGAAACTCGGAAAACTTTACGTGTGATGTATATATTCCTTTATGCCTTCAATATTTAAGGATACATTTGTTTAATTTTGCTGTCATGGAGAGATAGTTTCACAGAGTTTCACAGTGTGGCTTCGGTGAGTTGCGAAAACAGGACAATTTGGACTGATGCGTTCATTTAAAAGTTTTTATTTTACTGAGCATTGTGTTTGCAATGTTTACTCATTGTTGCTTACAGAGTATGTATGTGTAATTTTAAAGTTGTAGCGTTTTTTCATCTGTGTTTTATCCAAAATATGCCCATTGTCATTTTTATTTAATAAATGATTATTATAAAAGCACTTTATGTGATCTGACTAAAATCTAAAGGAATTTAAGTGTGCGCGCAGGCACTTTTGCAGGCACGTCGGAGAGGAAAGATTAATTAAAGTATCCTTTAGAATAATAAATTTCATTGTAAAATTAGGGTTTTTAAGAAGAACCGGTGTGATAGACAGACAAGCGAACGGACACTTAAGTGATCTGTTTTTTTTTTCCTTTTGAGGTATGCAACCCCAATTGCATGCAAAGTATTAGGTTACGAATCAAGCTAATAAAATGGATAAATAAGTGTCCCATATATTATAGCATTCATTCATGAGACGTAAAATTACATGATAGATACTAATTTTTATTCCCAGTTTCATGGTAACCAGTTTGTTGTAAAATATTATAATCTAAATAAGTATCGTCCTAAAAATTCGCCGAAGCGAGACGTTGAGACGCAATGCAATATTTGTTGCATTCGGTGCAGCATTTTGCGTGGGAGCGTTTTTAAAACTTGTATCTTGTGCATCAAGATTTTTCTTGTTGACGATAGCGATACTTTTTATTATACCTCGTATTAACGAGGTTTATTTATATTTGTCGGCAGATTTCACTAGAATGAGCATCTTTTATTCAATAAGTAATGTTTATTTGTGTATTATCGCTTTTATATTTTTGTATGCTTCAAAATTTCTTTTGAAAATGTGCAGTTTTAAAAGCATTAGAAACTATAGAGGAAAGTTTTATCCGGTTATTTTGTGATGGTGTCTCTTCCCATATATCTTTCCCATATATATATATATATATATATATATATATATATATATATATATATATATATATATATAACTAAGTACAGAATATATAATTAAACTGCCGAGAACACCGTTAAAAACAAAAACAATAAGAACATCCTTTTTTGTCCAAGCTAGTCGGGAAAGCTATTGAAAAATAATTACAATAGATGAATGTTCCAATGAATTATTTTACGTAGTAGTACATATACTGAAAAGTACATACAGTAAATAATTACGTAATTTATTTTCAAAACGGTTAGGTTTTATAATTGTGAATACCTTACGTACTATGAAAGTGAACATTTGACTAACTAGGTGTGACTGTAAGGTGTCTTGACAAGTACCATAATGAATAAGTAGATGGTTGAATTCTCAATAAATTGTGGAAAACAAGTGGATGATTCTTGAACTATTTATTGATTATGATTCCGAATAAACAAGCACCGCAATTCCTAAAGCCACCGAGTAGAAAAATAAAGTACAATAATTGAGTTACGTATTGTATACTCTGTCATAGACAATAAGGATCAGACAGGAAGTGATGACATTTAAATATGATAAATATAATGCTTGTATTTCAACTTAAGTACTAATAAATATTTGTGATTTCTCATAATTAATTCAACGCTCATTGACAAATTATACTTCAATAATTATATCGTTGACAGATTTAAGTGTAATCGTAAACCATAATCGGTAAAACTTTGAACGATAATGATTTTGTATTAGCCTATAAAGTATAAGTCGAAAAACTTTACCTGCTAGTTAATTTGTCGATTAGTTTACAAACTCCTCTAGGTCACTTGCGCCGTCATAGGATTTAGGTGTCGTAAATAGTTTTATTTTGCTGGGGTGTATTAGCTATATTGATGTTCGCAATCAATTTAATTTCCTCTGCATCAGCACTGACTCGATTTATACTAGTTTATAATGCTGTAGCAAATAGTCATAAGTGGGGGGAATATAAAATATATTAATACCAATTTGAATAGTCATTTGAATATTATAAGTCAAGATAATATTGAATATATTTGGCGGTAATTTTTGCTAACAGCCCACCTGAAGATGTTGTAATACAACGAAACCTAGGTAATTCTAGGTAAAGAACTTAAAGAAAGTAGAAATAATACTACATCACGTAGTTTCATTCAATTGTGAGTCAAAATAATATAAAATGGGGATGATTGTAATTACGACCAATTCCATGAGCATCTTTAATAAGCGTAGTTGATGGGAGATTTCTTATTGTATGATTCGTGGGGTTGCTCAATGATTGGTATCATCTTATATGTCGAAAAAAAATCCAAATACAAATAATAAAAAAAATTTTAAATACATGTATGTCTGCAAACATGTCTATATTTAATATCCCTACTTTCATATCTATAAATTTATAATTATACACATTATTGTGGTTTCACCTTTATGCGTATATATCTAGACAAGACAGACTACCAGAAAAACTAAACGTATGTGTAGTTTTTGTAAAAATCAGGTATATTACCAAATAGTAAAATAAATTGGCTACAAAATACAGCACTTCTGATATTATTAACTATTGGCAGGTTAATTTTTGAAGGAGAATATAAAAAAAAGTTTCAATATTATCCGTTCTTAGAAGAAGCATCTTGTCTTAAACGCGCCTTTGAAACTCATAGTGCCCGTACTAGTCGTTTTATAGCGCCTGTATTAACCGTTTTTATGAGGGCCGAGTTAAATTTAATCAGGAATCAGAGGCGCTTGAGGCAACCCAGGAAAATTTACGTTGAAGAAATCGGTTTTGCAACTATCAAAATCTTAAAAATATTTTTTCGACACTGCTCTTGTGAAATCAATTTAAGTTTTCGCTTCATATGGATTTGGGCAATTAATCTCTTATTAATGCTTTAAAAATGTTATGTATAATTATGGAAATCATTACAATTACTTCTTAAATGGGCATGATATTGACAAATTTATTACTTATGCAAATTTTATTCCTTATGCAAATATTATTGTCGGGTGAGTAAAAAATTAGCTTTTGTTATGATTCACTCTGTGTGCAAATATACGTTTCATGCTGATTAGCAATATCCTTAATAGTAAATATTGAAGAATATTCTTAATAGTAAAAATTATGCCACAATTATCGATAAATCAAGAGCGGGCAAGATATACTCTATCATGTATGCGTAAGTACATAATTTTTTATACTCACACAGCGTATAAAAAAATTAACTCCGTTCGTACGGCAAAGACAGGGTATAGCTTTTGGTCTCTTGCAGTGATTAGTGCTTTACAAGGTTAAATATAAATACGATTTACAAGTTAAACAATATAAAAAACAAAATAAAATTGTATCGCAACATTAAAATATATATGTGTATACAGGCTTACGTTCCCCGAGAATATTTGCGCATCGCATATTATCAATTGTTATCAGGTTTCGTACTGGAAAATTTATAGAACCTTCTCCTTGGAATGGCTTTGAATTTGAAATTCGAATATATTTTACTTGACAGTTGGTGTATTCCGTTATCAAAATAAGGTACTTATTTATCTTCAGTGTTTTCTTTTTATTTGGATTTCTTTAGATTTAACACTTTGAGATAATCAAAAACTTGAGCTATTCTTTAATATAAATTCAGTCGTGGAAGTAAGTAAAATACGAGGTTGTACATATTATATCAACGAGATGTACCAACCAAACAAAACTAAAAGCATGTTGCGTTTTGTTGTTTTAATTGTTTCCTTTCGGGATATTTCGTTTTGTACATCTGAAAATAAGTTTAATTTAGGACGGCAATAGCGAAAGGATATTTCTTTCAAACTAAGTCCGCGATTGTAACTGAGTATGATGTTAGATCGACAAAATAAACAAATTATAAAAATTGGCTAAGAAATGTCACTCAAAACATATACCATTAAATTAAGATGAAGCAGAAACATTTTAAATGTATTTATTGGGGGTATTTGTTATAAAAGATGGATCCTGTGGTTAACCATAAATATTCATGACTTTAATTCGACTGGGGCATTTCAAAAAATATTGACCAAAATAGAGACCAGGTATGATTCACCAATGACTCAGAGAACTTGGTTCGTAAGTTACACCAGATGATGAGGATGTAAGAATGCAAACGATACAATTTTTATGGTCTACCCTAACTGTAATCCATATTAAAAAATTAAATAACAAATTTAATTTAGTTTAGTCAGTTAAAGTGCAAGAGCTACGGCTGAAAATGCTGCACGTCCACTGTAGTTACTGGAGCTTACCGTAATTGATTTCATTAACCAAAAATTATTTGCATAACAGATAGTGGATATTGTTTTTAAAGAAGTTGCTAATCCATGCACACTTCAGCAAAAATTTAATTCACTAACTTAAAGAAGCTGCAATTAAAATAGTAGAAGCGTATCGATAAATAAGCGCCTGGACTTGTATTGATCAGAATAAGATTTCATACATTCAATTGTTGTTTTGAAATTTCCCATGTCAGAAAATGGATGGAAAATTTCAGAATTCCTAAAATATAATAAATAAATAGAAATGACCGTTTCAAGAAATTAGGAAATTATACATGATTCACGAAAACTTTATCGACTTAAAAACTAAGTAACCTCAATCTTATTTAGTAATATATAATGCATAACCAGTCAAATCACTATTAATTAGACCTTGATTTAAAATGAAAAGTTGTTTTTCCTATCTATTTTGTACAGTTGATTTATTACAATTGTCACTAGTTTTCGCAGATTTTATGAGTTCGTAGTTATTTTTTTGCAGTTATGTTTGAACACTGCAAACGAGGGAAAAACAACATAACAATCGTTAGTCTTCAATATTTTATTTTCAAGCTTTCTTCAACGTTTTGTACAATGTATACTTTTCAGCGCTCTGTTACGTTCAGATTCTCTAGTATTCTTCAAATCCAATTACTCAGTTTCATCATCCGTTGTACAAATATTTTGACACGTTATTATATTGTATTTCTTTCGACACACACTGTCTGTCACGTAGAGGTTTTTATACATTTATCAGTGATAGTTGCGGTAAATATCTGATCTTCTCGGACGTCCCATAAAATTAATGAATTTTAATTGTAGTTACGAAGGAAAAGTAATTTTTTATTGAATGATAGATAATATAACCTCTCGAACGTATTATATATTGGATTTTATGACATAGAAGCAGACAGAGAATCTGCCTACACAAATCGATTGAAAACCTGTATATATCTAAGGTTTGACGTCCGGGTAAAATGAAAAAAATATTACCTGTAAAAGGTTATTGGCGTTGAACAGAAACGTTCTTTTAAACTATCCGCAATTATTGAATTAACTAATTTGACAATTAAAATTTGTAGAGGAATTTAAATTAGGGAAAAGGGTCAGAATTTGATTTTGAAATTTGTGTGCGATCGTTTGTTTATCCGTTGCTCTTAGAGAAGATTTTTCATGTTGTTACTTTTAGGTGATAATTTTTGGGTTAGTTTCATCAAACAATAATAAAAATTAATGACTTATACATTTATCTCCTAAAATAATAGTAAGAAAAATGTGGAAAACAAAAAAGAAGACTCATATTGGGGTTTACATTAAATGAAAATGATGGGCAGTTTGATTTAGTTATAGTATGAAATTGATTACCGGTATATTAGAGTATGGTACTGAATATTAACAATATTATCCTGAGTGAACCATTTCAAGAGATGTCTTTTGGGTAAAGACTCATTCGAATTAATTAATACTCGTAAGACTCTATAGGTAATATTTGGCCCATTGCTGCTAGATTAATAGATAGGAGTATAACTCGCATATTATTTTCATAATGATAATTATATCAATTATATGATCAATCACTCTTGCCTTTAAAAGCTATTAGATTTTGTTTGATTTTCAAAACTTTGCAAGGGAAAAATGTGATGTAAATCATTTATGCCCCCAGTAGTAGGGGTGCAAGGTGAGGAAGCATATGGAATAGTCGCTCCCTCGCTCCTTGTCGATATCAAAATCAAATGGACAGCCAGAACGAGCAACAGGGTTGGACCTTTAATGTGTAATCGCCACTCTACAATTGCATTGGGAACTAGTTTATGAAAAAAATTTGCATGCGGCTTTTGTTGAAAAATTACAAGATTCGAATTCATAAAGCAAGAAGCACAATTAGATTGGAATGTATGAAATAAGAAAAACTACTACATTGGAATTTATAAAGAAAGAAGAATGACCAGATTAGAATTCATAAAGCGAGGAGAACGGCCAGATTAAATTTCCGTCGTCTATATTTTCTCGATATTAGTTCATCAATTGTGAAACTACAAATGACGTTAAAGAACGAGGCAGGCTCTATTTATATACTCAACAGTTTTTGGAAGTCCTTGATATTTTTTTAAATATGCTCATTACTTATTAGGCGATCTAATCAATAATTTCAGTTAGTTTAATAATTTTTGGCGTGTGACTTGATATATTGAAAAAAAGCGAGATATTTTTAGTAAATTCCGGGATATGGGAGATGGTTAAAATTAAAACACAAATTCTTGGAAAATTCTGGAAGATTTAAGGCAACCTTATCTCGGGAATGTCAACTTTAAGGTCTTGAAAAATTTAAACGTTTTGGAAAAGGAAAGCGATTGAGGCATCCAAAAGCGTTAATACCGAGTGTTACTTGATCAGTAGTGCAATTAAATAAATGATAATATAAATGATTTTTGCAACAGCAGCGAAAATTATACGGGGCTATAATTGTGGCCCGGATTTTGCATATCGAATTTTTCTCTACAAAGCAATCATATAACCCCTGCTGCTTATTGTACTTCTAGGGTAGATTAATAAAAAAAATTAAATATGGTGCATAACTTGCAGCCAACTGCAGATGACTGATATTTCAATAAAATATTGGGGCGTGCGAGTTCCCGTTACCTGATGCTTTAATGAAATGTTTTCGAATATCCGACAGCTGCGCGTCTAAACTCTCTCTTTGAGCTCCCCTTCTATAACAAACTTCTCCTGGGTATTTTACAACATTGCAATATTTTTATGGCGAAAATACGCTAAGAAAATTAAGAATGCAATAACTTGTACGGCACTATAAAGTATGAAGCATGAGAGCTCTTCTGGGAATATATATATATATATATATATATATATATATATATATAGAAGACTTCGTGCAAGCAGAATTGATTAGTAGAAATAAATACGTCCCGTGGTTATTTAGGGAATAAATCCAGGATTTACTTTCGGGCGCCGTTCGAACATTCTAAGAAAGGAAATCGATCTTATTTTTAATAAATACTTTCATGTATTCTAGCTGTTACAAATGTACATAATTTGCATAAAATATGCTTAAATACTTATGTCACAATATTGTATTTTCTATATATCTATGTCAAAAATGGTCGAAAGAGCACTTAAACTCATTATTTTATAGTCCATATGCCAGGGTGATCAAACCTTAAAGTTAACAGTTAACCGGGTTTATAGAGTTTTTCAGTGCAGAATGTATTTACTTTTTAGAGAGTTTTCCCTTTTCGTTTCTTGTATATCGTAAGGTAAAAACACGATTGACAAGATTGCACATTGCTTATTCGTATTAATTGAGCGTGATATAATTCCCTTGACCGTAAAATATCAAAACCTATTGCTACTTTTTGTGGAATGCCATAGACTTTTTCAAATATTTCTATACCTTGTGTGAATCGTACTTACGTATAATTAATTCTTTCAAAACTTTTTTGACTATTCTTCCTTTCTTAAACAATTTTCTACATTTTTATTAGTTTCTTATTTTATTAAATATCTTTATTTATATTGGGGTTGCTAAAAAGTAATGAGTTTTTCGAAAATTATCTAAAAAATATAGGAATGTTCTAGAAGCTTCCATGATCAAAGATATATAAAGGGCGTAGCACGCTCTCACTGATTCACTAATAGCTAAGATGCTGCACTATCAACGGGCATAAAATATAGACGACATTAAAATGCATGTTAGACACCGTCTACTTAAAGAGTATCAACCTGGTCACTTTATTGTCGAAGTTACACGTAACATATGCCAACATGTAACTCCTGAAGCAATATCTGAAGCTACTGTAAAACGATGGTTCCAGCGGTTTCGCAGCGGCAATTATTCCCTAAGTGGTCAACCACACTCTGGTCAACCGATGGAATTGGACAGCGACAAGTTAAAATTGTTAATTGAAGAAGATAGTCGATTAACGACATGCTGGTTAGCAACTGAGCTCATATTAAAAGCATTAAATATGGTGTGTGGGTACCACATAAATTTAGTCCGAACCAGCCGTAGGCATAACTCGGTGCTTATATAGATACACAGACCCGCCTTAAAGTTTTGGATTTTGGTTGGACATATATTCCCGCCCGCCGTATGCTCTAGACCTTTCACCCACTGATTTTATTCTTTATTTAGATCGCTGAGCAACGCCTTACGCAAAAAAACTTTAACTATGAAGACCACCTACGACAGTTCATAGGTCAATATGTGTAATCCAAGCCACCTGAGTTTTATGCAGATGCTATAAGGCATAATGAAACTGGCACACTGATTATATACCATGTTTATTACCAAAAATCGTTTTGAAAATAGGTAATATGTTATCCATTTTTCTTCTTAAAATTTGAATAGTTTTCCATTAAGAAACTTGCTAAAAGTACGTGTTGAACTCACCCCTCTGTAAGATTCCGTTTATAGCCAAATAGATAAATATATTTTAAGTTATATAATATTTCTATTGAAGTAAGTACAAATTATATTATTTTTCACTATATAAGTATATTTCCGGTATATCTATCACTGACAAAATTATCGTGAATTTCTCAAAATCAATGAGGTTTGGAATCATTGCTACAATTTTTGGGTGAATTTTATGTATATCTGTTTTTTTCATTTTTGACTAGAGAAATCATCTTACATAAATTTCTGAGAAAATAATTTTTCTATCAGTGTAACTAATATCTCACAGTTTACTCGAAATTAAAAAAGTAACTAGATTTGACATCTCTACAAAATTAAATACGGAATATAGCTCAGTGATGATGATTGCTTGTTTAAGTTTATCTTGCACTTATATCATCGCCCATTCATAAAGATGTCTAAAAATCAAGTGAATTAGTTGTGACATATTAAAAAAAATAAAGTTCTAAAAAAAATCTACAACTGCATATACGAAAAAAGAAAAATGGAACAAAAATATCTAAATGAATAAAAAGAAATAAATAGCTCCCTTCATACGAAACTGAATCAGTAAAACAATTGGCAAACATAAAGAAAAACACGACATTCAGAACAAAATTCATTGCACTGTCTAAGTTTATAGTTTACTTTCTGATAGTTTGTGATTTAGCCAGGTAAATGTAAATTTTTTTAAACCAATTTAAGAACTTTTTAATATTTTAAAACCTATTGAAATTAGGGCACCGAAAGAATAATATCGTTATTCTTACGTTTTTTGTTAGACGTTGAAAGTGTATTTCTCTTTGTATCAAAATTGGAACTTCCTCAATAATCATTGACAAACACCACGTTGGAAAGTTGCTTATACTGGACTATCCGGTACTTCGGATAGTAAACATGGTTCTATTATTTTAGTTCCACTTATACCGGTTGAAACATTCTCTACTCTAATTTTTCTAATTGCCTTGTTCCGTAAGCATTAGTTTCATTCAGTGACAATTAAGGCAGTTCAAAATACCTTCTTGTCGGAATAAACCTTTGTCAACGAATGATATTTTGTCAACGAAGACAGGATTTTCTGTATTTTTACTTCTCAGTCATTGAATTATCACTCTCGGAGTGTTGAATTATTGGTTTTTTTAAAAAATTAGCCGCACTGTATTTATATTTAGCCTCAGCTTAGTCTTCTTTTTGACGTATATTTAGCATAGGATCTGAAATTACGAGATTGACTTAATTTCTAATGATTCTTTACGGCCTTTCACCTCTTCGTGATGTCGCGTCCATAACAGATTTCTGCTATTTGAGTCTGTAATATTTTATAAAAAGTTAGGGGAATGATTAAAGTGATGAGTAGAACATTCCTTTACTGCCTTGTAAGAATTATCATCACAAAATTCCAGTACATGAACTATATTGAAGTATTCATATACAGTGTGTGTCAAATTCATTTAAGACACATGTAATCTTATTCCATCTTATGTTCGGTTATACGATACAGACAAGTTATACTTAATTTTCCGATATTGTAAAAAGACACTCTCTTATTTTTTCAGCGAAGACAGGGTTTTCTGTACTTTTACTCCTCAGTCATTGAATTATCACTCTCGGAGTAGTAAATTTTTGGGTTTTTAAAAATTAGCCGCACTGTATTTTTATTTAGCTTCAGCTTAATCTTTTTTATGTACACGAAAAACAATTTCTGTTCCTATTTGCAAAACAGAATACTTTGAGTATCGCATAAAAAGTATTTAAAATCACCTTAACGTACTGAAAAGCCACTACGTTTACAGATCTATAACGTTTGTGTATATGAATCTATGCAGTTGCATTCATCATATTTTTTTACTTTGTTTGGTAAATAATACAACGGAATATAGATGTCTTTATTAATTAACGTGTACAGTCCCTGAGAAAGAAAGAGAATGAGGAAATACATGGAGCTACAAACTCCCCTATAATGGAGAAACCAAAGTGACTGATAGTGGTACATTCAGAGGGCGGAAGTGATACTATTTATTACTACTCTACACGAAATATAAATAATTTGAAATTCAAATAATTCTTGTGTCAGTTTTTCTCTTATTCACGTAAGCACTAATAGAATGATCGAGAGCAAAACTGACGAATATCTTTCTCTCCCCGTTAACTTCACCACCCGTTATCCGAATAAGTTATTATCGATGGCGCTTCCAATATGGCCACTGTACGCCCACAAGTCAATCGTACCTCTACGAAGGCACACAACTTTTCCCAAAAAAAGTTAAATTCAATTATTGATTGATACCGTAAGTATATTTTATTATTTTTAATCAATTGTATGTAATATTAGGTGTCGAATGATATTACATTCAAAACCATCAAGAATAATCTGATAAAAAACTACTAATTGGAGACGGAAAGAGCGTTTTTACCTAATGAGGTAACAACGCAGTTTCTGTCCTCCAATTGATAACAAAAAAACACTTTTATTGAGAACTGCTCATTACATGAAGAAAATTTGTCGGACATGAAGTTGAGTAAAAAAAAACAATTCATGTCGTTAACAAGTATCGAAAATCGCAATGACACATGTTATGTAATTTCGCCCCAAATGAATACGCGTAATTTCTTAGTAAGAAAAAATACCTCAAAAAAGGATTTTTATAATTCAACTTTTTTTTATATTACGTTTGGCGATTTCGATAAGCCAATGTTACGTCTTTATTTAATACCATCCTTCCTTTTATCTTTAGAATTTTGTTTAATTAGAATTCATTAATTATCACGATGTAAATCGGATAAATTACGCGCTAGTATTAGAGAACGAATAAAAATTAACCGATATAAAGTTGAGTGTCGTGGCTCATAAAGTGTGAAGCAACATGGGCTCGATGAAATAGAGATGCGGAAAAATTGCGCGTCCCAAACGATAATTCGTGATGTTCCAATATCATAACCATAAAAGACTGATCGTAAACCTTAGCGGACTGCTACGTCGATCAGTCAATTATGTATATGTATCATAAATTTGGAAGTACTTCCATTTTTTTTGGATCAACTAAAATATTTTAAATATTATAAACAATTTATTAATAACAGCTTTTGGTACGTTCAAAGTAGGATTGAATTATAATTGAATGTTATTACCCAGATTTTTTCCAGATTTTCAAATCCATGTAAATTTAGAAGGAAATAAAACTTGGAAAACAGTATAACTTTACTAGGGAATTGTTCTTCGATTATATTCAACGGTAGTTGTAGAGTGGAATGGGTAGTTCGTCCTCCTTCCATAAGTGTGGCGGCAATTCCGGATGATGTCAGTGCAAGTGCGATGTGTTGTTTAGCATGTATTTCTGCCAGCAACATATTTTCCCGGAGCCGCCCGATGCGTCTAAGTAAAGAATTCCACCAGTGTTGTTGTTGATCCGGTCTATGATAACGTAAATTTTTTTTTATTATCATTGAGGAGTGGTTTGTTGTGAGCAATGTGTTGAAGTATTTCGTTGATATTGTAGTTTTTTTCCTTTGTAATTTTGAAGTTTAGCACCTGAAAGCTTCTTATCGTAGTGCTGGCATCCCAAGTTGCACTAAAATTTGGTTTTTTATTGTTAAAGATTTATCTTCTAGGCGAATGAGTGTTTCATTGAAGATATCGTGGTTGAATTCGATAGACAATTCTGTATGAGCTTGTCGGATTTGGTACAGTATGTCATCACTCATACTCTTTTTGAAGGAGTCCCATACCTGTTTAGGATTCTATGGGTTACAAGTTGTTAGTATTATGGCAAATAATCTTCTAGTGTTAATTCCCAGTGGTTGTTGTTTTTCAGTAGTCCTAAGTATTGGAATGCTTCTCTTCTTAAATCTTAACAGTCTTAAAACTTTGTTGGGCCCCGTATTTCGTGAAGCAACATCCGAAGATAGAAAAATTCGGCGTTGTTCGGATGTACGGTGTGTACTCGGCGTAGTACGTTACTTTTCATCATTCCTGGATGATCCTCTACTGGAATTACTTGTTTTCGTTGTTGAAAGATATTTTCTAGTTGTGTTCCACGTATATAATAGGTAGGGACATCGAAATGTAGTAATGTTCTCGAGGATGGATCTATTTGGCACAGTTTGAAAAAAAAAACTGTTAATATTGTATTCTTAGGTGGTTCGCTTGTAATTTTTCTGGGGGTGTCTTTTGTGAAGTAAACTCTCTGTTCATTCTCCAAATGTACTGCTAGATGTTGCATACTTGGTTGTGTTTGTGTATAGGAAAACCAAAAATCCTCCACGCTGCTTCGTTACTGTTGATGTATCTTCACATTTGGTGCATAAGGATCTCGTTGTTTCTGTTTTGTTTGGTTATTTGAAATACTGACATATCACTGCCTTTGTTCACATATTTACAGACATATTTAATTGATTTCACTGAATTGCAGTATTCAACAATTTTTGTGTGCTTGGAACGTTTTGGAAAGTAGTGGTACTACCCATTGATTATCTATTTCCAGTTCATCTTTGCCTCGTTTTCGTATTTTTGCTGTGAAGCCACCTTTTTTGGGTGATCGTTTTCTTTACTCAGGGTAGCTATCATCTCCGGTTTGTGTCTTGTCTAAGTATGATTTTGGGAATTTTTTTGTATATTTTCTATCACTCAAATATGCCGAATTGGTGTTTAACGTCTCGCATGGTCTGTGAATTATATTTTTCACATCTATGTCGTACAGCTCCGGATATTCTTGTGGATTGGGAAATTCAGCTTGGATGATTTTGTCGATATCCGTGCGATGAATTCTGTCGTGTAGCCATATGAGATTGTGTGAGTGAGGCAGCCCTCGTTTTTGTATACATCCAGGCATGTAACGGTTTCAAAGATGTGGTATTTTGTGATGACTTCAATAAATCTAATTTTTTTTGTCGGAAAACGCGGGCTGTTTAGGAAATGTGTCGATCCATGTGGGCTTGTCCGTATCTTAGTTGTTCTTTTATTCATTTATTCTGGCCACGATGAGTTGCATGTGGATGTTATGAAGAGGTACAGGTCGACCTTACGTAGGTCGTAGCATTTTGAGTGTATTCATGCTTGTGACTTGGACTTCCTATGTAAGGTAAGGGTAAGATTACGATTGTTCAAATTTCGTCGATGTTTTCGTTATTTATGATCGCGTCTCGAAGGTCGTCGTGTCGAAGTCGTGCGTAGTTTTTTCTGATTCAGTTTTATTCAAAGCATATATTCCGTTTCTATTTTTGCATACATATCTACCAGGAATTGTTGGAATAAACGGCGAGTATTGAGAATGTGATTTTATGTTTCATTTTCTCTGATCATTAAGTGGTAAGTATAAAACTCTTTGGAAGAGACTTCTTTGTTTGTTTCTACGTCTGTTTCAGGTTGGATTTGTTTCGCATTAAAATGATATCCGTTCTCTCTGTGCAGAAATATTAATGAATATTGGAGGACATCGTATGAACGGTGTGTTCTTCTAATATGTTCGCCTCACGGATATTTACCGGCAATGCGTTGTAGTCCACCTTTTCTTCGTTGTACAATTATGTCACGGCTTGTGTTTTCATTGTTCACACTTACTATAACGACTTCTTCTACCTGAAGTGCATTAAATCGACGTTCGTATTCTCTAGGTATCGAATTATAACTTTATAGTCATCAGAAATCATTCGGTCTAGTGCTGTTTTGAATGTGTGAATAAGTTGATTTTATTTGTGTAAGATCATCTGTACATCTTGAATTATTTCTCGTCTCAATCCACTGATGTTCGTGCATATTTGATCAATTTCTATTTCTTCATTTCCGATGAAACATACTTGCAAAAATGTATAGTCTTCGTTGGGTATTGGTAATAATGATCACATTTTATGACAGATTTGTTCTTGGATGGGAAAAACATAATCGATTCATCTCTGTTAGTGTTGATCGAAGTGACATCAAAAGAAGTTATTTGGAAAAAGGCGTTGTATGCTTTTCTATTTTGAAGAAAGTGTTTTGATTCTGGAGTTATGTAATGTAGAAATTCCTGCAGAGGTGCTTGTTGCCAGTGATGATAATCAAGTTTTTCAATTCATGCAACAGATTCCTGTTATTTCTCTACTAAATTGTTTCGCATTGCAAAATTGACAGGTATTATCCATTTTACCGATAACGACGTATTTGTGTTTGTTATATTCTTTCGTCGGGTCGTATTGGAATGCTTCATTTGTTAGGTTGTACTGTTTACTTGTCCTCGCCGCCGTTTCTCGTAGGGTGATATTTTCATGGGTTGCTCATTCTTTCATTATAAGATTGTGCCCCGATTCTTGATTCTTAAATTTGTTCATTTCGTTGTTCTTCGGTTTATATTCTTCTCACGGTGCTCATTCTCATTCGTTGTGAACGGTGCTTCGCGCTATTCGACTTTTTGGTTTTGTTTGCTGTTCTTTTTGTTTTCGCCGTTTTGCTGCAGAACTGGCAAAATCTCCTCTCCTTTTACGTTTGGACATTGTTTAATATATAAATCAGATCAACTTTTTATTAAAAAATACGAGGAAAGAGGGCTACCACGCCATATAACTCCCTTGATCGTACTGGAACTCGTTTTGAGTTTTAGTGGGATGCAGATTGTATACTTACTTTAATTATATATATATATATATATATATATATATATATATATATATATATATATATATATTGATTATTAGGTAGAGAATATACATAGAAGAAAACTTTGCAACGGTATTAATTATTATACTTTATCTAAATTTATTGGCAAATGATGGGCATTCTAGAAAGTTGTGACAGATAAAATAACATAGCATTAATTTCCACTCGAAATATAAAAATAATTCACTACACAATGTAAGCAATCTAATAATCTAAGAAATATCATCAACATAAATGGATAAGATTTCTTCACATTTCATTTGCTTTGTATAATTTAAAATCGATCTCAACGGGGGCTTTCTCGCATTCAGTTGTATTTATGGATTACGGTAATGAAATAGTATTAAGAAACAAAATCTTCCGTTTAAATGTAACTTATATATATTGCAATCGATTTAAAGTATTAGTACCATCGAGGTAAGAATCTAACGAGTGGGTATACGCTTTCACTTCTGGTATAGAGCATTTGTCAACTTTGCGAAATAATTTTTTAAACGAATGCATGTGACATTCAATCGTATTTTGAGATCAGTCAAGGTGAGACAAAATGCTTTTCTCTTTGTAAAATATATTTATTTTTGTTTGAAAATGATTGCGTGTGCCGTAGAAAAGTGCAAAAATATAGCAGAAAGATACATGAATTTATAAACGACGGCACTTTTCATAAGTAAGTCCACTTTTGTTTAATTTTTGTGATGGATTTCTTTATACGCCTTTGTATTTCTTCTCTCTCTTTCAAACATTTTAGCTGTGAGTTAGGTTTCTATATAAAATGTGTTTGATACTCTCTCAAAATATTCTTATCTCCATAGTTAGTATCCAATCGGCACCGACCGCGATGAAATAACTTTACGGAATGATACATAGACTTGGAATATTCGGCTGCGATTGTTTTCTTTTTCTAATTTTCCGCCTAAGTTTCAACATTAATATTATTTCCTTTGACTACTAGAAATAATTGAATGCATTGGTTTGAAAAGTGCTGCACATTTTCACTATTATGTGATCGATTCGCACTTTACGCTATAGTTATTATCTTATGATAGGACGCAATAAATGTTTCATTTTGTCTTTCTGTTCAAAATTAAATGCGATTTGAGGGTAATTGTTCAGGGTTAGACGTGTAAATGTTTGAATTTTAGTTTGAAATATTCGCGTTATCATTTTGGTTAAAAATAAGAAAATAAGAGGAAATTTTAACGACAATGTCGTCTCTTGATAGACTTATGCCTCAGAAAGAAAGGATGTTGCTTGAAGAATTACCGCTGTTTTTTTAACATCAGAAAAAAATCTACAAATGCATATCATTAAAGAAACAAAAAATGTTCTAGAATGTTTACTGTCATTGTTGCATGAAACACTAAACTTCGCTCTCTACATACACTTCAGTTTGTTGAGCAATATTTTAAAGGGGTGAATACCGTCAAGGATTCATCGAAGCGAGACATTACGACGCAATGATTAATGACGCATTTTGTGCGGCAACGCTTTTAAAAGATTAAATTGAGGGTGGTCTTGTACTAGAAGCCTTTCTCTTGTAGTTCCCATTGATGTTGATGACAGGGAAAAGTTGGATTAATAATGTGTTCGCCTCACGGATATTTACCAGTTATGTTATGTACTAAAATTACTTTATATTTATTGTTGTTTGGTTATTAATGTTTGTTTAGAACGCTTCTACTTTCAATTAGAAATTTCAAATTTATTATAACACAAATGGAATATTAATACATTTTAAATAACAAGATAACAAGGTGAGGGATACGCAATACTGAATTTATTTTTCTTTTAATTAGAATTAGGCACGTAAAATGATAACAATAATTTCATTTATTTAAACTTTTTTTATTGAAATTAATTTGAAATGTTATTTAGTTTTAGGCAAATTTCGCTGAAATCTATCTATTACGGAGATCTCGAGTTATGAATTTCGAGGTGGATTTACTATATCTAATATAAATGATATATTGTTAAGAATAACTTTGAAAATACAACTATTGTTTAATTTTTTTTTATTACTTATTGGAAAAAAAGAAAAAGGTTCTAAACTATATTTGCATCTATGATTTAATTAGACGGCGGCGATGTGTTAATTATATAATTAAATTTAATTTAAATTACGTCAAAAATGTAATTAAGTTTCTACCAGAAATCAACTGGATAACGCTGTTTTGTTTTTATTTTTGAATTTATCTATTATTTCACAAATCAAATTACCAATTCAAAAATAGGTTTTTATAAAATACAAAAAATATTTGTTCCTTGTATACTGTACCTCGTTATTATATTTTCCTTAAGAATATAAACAATATGAGTAATCATTAACTCCACGAAATTCATATTTCCGACTTGCATTTGACATCGTCTTTATTTGGTTAAAAAAAACGTTTCTCGTCATTGAAAAAAAAAGTTTAATAATATTCAAAATGGATTATATTTAATTAATATTGGATTATATTTAATAAAAATTGTATACGTATAAAAAGGAGATTAATGACCCAGTAAGTAGCAAAGAATAGAAGAGTTTGTGTCGAAATTCAACGAGAATTCCGAAATATTGTGTCTTTTTTTCCACATAAACCTTAAGAAATGACACTGGAAAAAAACTTATGTTTATTAAGAAATTGAATATACAATTATACAGATTCACGCATTTGGTTATTATCAATATCAGCACTATCAGGTCATGTGTGTTTACGCTGTGCTTAAATCGCACTACCGACAAGATTTTCTATATTCAACTAACTATAAGCGCGCTGCACGTGCAGCGGGACGGAAGTGGAAAGAAGTTTTAATGTGTACATCAAATTTTCATTATTTCTCAATCTAACCATTCTATAACTAGGTATGCGAATTGAACAAAAATATAAATTTTTTCGAAACAAATTATGAACAATTTTGTAACGTTCGAATTTTTTAATGTGTTATGCATCCGGCTTAAAAAATATTTACGTCAAAAGGAATAATTACTTTGTAAGTTATTTAGATCGTAAGTGTAGCTGTAAAGTCGTCATCGTGATGCGTTGGGTTGATCACAAGGTATAAAGCTATTGATTGCGAGGCGCTCTGCTGGGACTCGGGTTCGATTCCTGGACATTCGTCGAGTGGTCGACTGTTTTAAAGTTATATTCTTTTCATATTACCTTTAAGCATACACAACAGAAAACTTACGTAAATAATAAATTTACGTATATAAGAAAGATGCAGCGATCACGGTTGATATTGAGGGATGGCTGATAGAGTAATGCAGAGAAATAGAACTTCACAGAAAATTCGAAGAAAAACAGTGAAAGCTGCAATAAATGTAGATTATTGAGAATTCAGATGGAAGACCTTATAAAAAGAAGTGTATAAACTTCGTATAACATATTTTTAAAAGAACTTATTTTTGTTAGGAAGTTACTCCGTCACTAATCCTTTTTGTTTTTTTTTTTACGAAAAATATTGTAATCATAGAGGCTATAATCATATAGTAGCCATATTTTTTATTATTACAATATTTAAAAAAATATTCAATGTCAAATGTCAGAATAAAAAAAGACATTCTTATGAAAAGTGCCATAATTCTGAGAAAGAAAATGTTGAATTCAATGATAGCGACAACAATATAATTTTAGGATTTTATTAAATTTTAGTTTGATGTCAACTTTATCAGTGATTTCGAATCTACCGATTATCATGATTCTAAAGAGAATTTCTTAAAAATTTTGTTAAAATTGTTCTTTTCTAAAACTCACATTTAACAGTGAGTTATTAAAGGCCTCTTAACCCTTTTTTATTTTATTAAGTTATATAAACAATTGCTATAACATCTTTATTACGTGTTTAATTCAAGGGCGTTACTGGACAAAGCGTTGTTGCAAATATAAAGAAAATTGAGACGTAAATTTATGTAATTCGCTACTACAACGAAACATATTAATAACTATAAACGTAAAAGAATAAGTTTTATCGGGTGATAAAACTGTACAGAATGAAATAATAACAGAGAATTTGGTAACAGGGAAAGCCAAAATAATTTTTTGACATACTAAATGATTACACAAATTTTATGGAAAATTCGGACTTTAAGGAAACATGTAACTTCCACTTAGAAGTTCGAATGGTTGTCATTTACAGAATGCATGTAGACAGACTCCTTATAGGTCAATATGACTTAGTGGTCAAATAATACGGCACTTTAAGAAATCGAATATTATAGTAACGATGGCTTGGACTGTATCTAGAGAGCTGAACTGCTTGCCGATATCGTAGACGTAATTACCGAACAATCAGAAGGACGCGATATGGAAATGGGAACTATACCGTTATCTGATGTGGTGAACTGAATGCATTTTTAAAGGATTTTTTGAATTCTTGTAGAGTAAAAAAGCTACTAGAAGAATGTATGGATTCTAGTGTGCATTGTCACTTATTAAAAAAATATAAAAGATTCAGAATTACTCGGAATATACGTGAATGAACCGTACTCTGTCTTGACAAACTAGGAGATGAAAAAAGCGTGGGTTTCTAGTTTTGAAAAAACAATGATATATTATTTACAAAATGTATATGACACATAAGCAGCTTCGATACCACTGAACTTTTAGATAAAGGTAACCTGTATTCTAACGCAGAATAAAATAAAGGTAAAAATATATAATTTAAATGATTTTATTTTATAATTGACGATGCAAAAAAAATTTGAATTTATTATCAGTAAAACAATTTGAGGCTTTAGCAAAAAGCCGCATGATGCATTAAATATGGCCGCATGATGCATTAAGATGTATTAAATATGGTCCTTAAATAATAGTTTAAGGACAGTAATAGTAAATTATTTGTTATGATGTAAACATATTTCAAACCAGCCATACAACATAATAGTAAATTTCCAAGTTTTAACAAAAGAAAGTATTTTATTAATCGACTTCAAAAATTGACGAGTATCTATAGGGGGAGTCCCATATAAATATGATGATGATCTGATGATGAGGGCTGGAAACTAACGATGAAACTCCTTAATGGATGGCAGTAAATCAATTATGATTCAAGATATTTGGTATGGGTGGTTGTTATTTTGTAAAATAACTACAACACTTATCAGGTCTGGGTCTGATGATGAGTTTTGGAGATGAATAATAGAACTCCTTAACAGATGATAGCAAATCAAAAGTGATCCAAGACATTTGCAACTGATAGTGTTTCTTGTACGGAATAACTATACTATCTATTGCTAATATAGATTATATTGCAGAATAACTACACCAGCCATCGTGTCAGAGTCTGATTATACGTTCTGGAGATGAACAATGGAACTCCTTACCAGATGGTATTAAATCAAACATAATTCAAGATATTTACTAAACGTTATTCAAGGTTTTTACTTTGCAAAATTAAAACCAGGTTACAAAAAAAGGTTACAAAACCTAACCTGGTCGAGGGTTTTGACAAGGTTAACCTGGTCAAAACTATCGACCAGATTAGGGTGTGATGGTGAGCTCTGAAGATGTCTAATAAAACTCCTAAACGGTTGGTAGTAAATGGGTCATGATTCAATACACATGCTACTGCTTATTTGTTACTTTGCAAAATCTAATATTGGATTTCAGATAGGGAGAATGCAATTCCTCAAATGGTAGTTTTTAATTTGCAAAATCTTATATTGGACTTCGGATATGGAGAACGAAACTCTTCAACGACTAACAGGTAACACTGGTGGCTGCTACTATCGCTTCATTTCCATAGGTTGTTGATAACCAAAGACAAAGAGGAAAGACAAAGAGGTAATTATATATACTAGCTTTTGCACATTATTTTTAATAATTATACAATATTCTAAGAAAGGAAATAATTGAATATTAGTTATAGTGTAATGATTAATATTATTAATCCATAAAAATTCTAAAATAAAATATCTTTTAAAAACCCAACTCAAAAAAGATAGGTACTAAAAAGTAAAACATTATTAACTCAAAACACCGCTGTTACCTGCTTATTTCTAATAAATATAAAATAAATATAATCTAAAAATTAGTTATTCAACTTTGTTACTTGTTAAACTTAAACAAATGTAAAATTTTATATTATAAATACACTCTTTTTGAATCTATATAATATTGTTAGTACATTGGAAGTTAACATTTTAAATTAAATTAAATTATTATTTTGTTTAATTTGGTTGACAGTGCTGATACCGACCGCAAAAATAAGTAACTTATTTATTGCAAATAAGTAAGTACCTGCTTTGGGTTAATTATTTTAGTCTGATGAATGCCCCAGATTGCTGACTAATAATTATTTTCGAATTTTTACTACGTCATCAATTGTATAATAAATCCGTTTAACGTAAAAAATTACCCTTATTTCATTTTTTAACTTTTTATTTCATTTTGTACTTTATTTGCTTAGCCCAATTTTTATACACTTATTCAGTAATTGGCGTCATTTCTTGTGTCAATCTTCATTTACTTCGAAGCAACAGATGGTCAAGTCTAGTGATTTAGACAAGTCGTATTACTGCAGTATTTGGATTAGATATATAATGTATTGCCTGCCTAGCTAATGAGTTCCCGATTTCCGAATCCGGAATTCAATGACAGGAACTGCCATTGAATTCCGGATTCGGAAATCGGGAACTCATTAGCTAGGCAGGCAATACATTTTCACCGTCAGAACTGAGGAGTAGGAACCCGGAGTTTGAGTCTCACTTGAAACCCACAATATTAGTTTAAAAACAATGAATACTCAAATATGCAGGAAAAGAATTTAATGGATCATAGGTAGAAATTATCATAATGTTATATCATAATAGGGATTGAATACGTTTGTGAAGTTTCGTGAGAATTGGTTAAGTAGAATTAGTAAAATCATCGATTCCAAGATTTGAATTACAACAACAACAACGTACAGAACGTGAAGCTAGATTAAACCGTTTAAAAACCAAAATTTGCTATAAACTAGCAAAGCTGATTCACAATTATAATGAAAATATGCGAGGCCTCTATAAACACGAGCTATAAATACGCTGATTTCAATAATTTACAGGATATAGAGGGAAACAAATGATATCGGATATTAGTCACTAAAGTATACGATGTGATTCTAGTGAACGCTGTAAATAGTAATTTACACCCTTTACTACATTACAGTGGTGAACGATTTTCTCTTCTGGATTTCAGGAGACGATGTCAGAACAACCTGCAAGTTAATAATAGAATTTAAACAATAGAGATTAATTAATTCCTGATAGGTTCCTGGTCGGTAATTGAACCATTTCTTTTTCCTTCTATCACTTATTTATCTAATATACATAAGCAGATTGCAATTGACATGAATCATGGAACAAATATTTTCATTTTTGGTCTTATATTTTTGTACGTTTATAATTACTGTATATTTTTAATAATATCAAACTTACTTTAGTTAATCGTGTTGAGAATTAATATTAGGAATTTAAACGAATATAATGCCATAAAATTGCCGGTTAACAGCGAGCAAAATTCGTATTACGAGGATTCCGTACGCGCTTACGAACATATAACAAATAAAACATTTTAAATACTTAGTGTTTAGTGTACTATTGAACTATTTGAGTATATTAATGTTGTTTTTCGTTATGAACATATATTGCCTAGCATGTCTTTTATATGCACAAAGGGATTGCGAGTTTTTTAAAAATATCTAATAAAAATAATTTATTAATTTTTAATATTTTATATTTGGTTTTTTAAATTTTTTCTTGTTTAAATTATTTATTAGGAAATATTAGACCTAAATTACTGCTTCTTACAAATTGCTATTTTTGAGATAGATCTAGTACCAAAATACGTTTAAAAATGATGGTCCACCAAAACATTATAACTTTTTCTGCAAACATGGTGCTTTACTCAAAGAGACATTTTTAGGTTTAAACCAAGGAATTACATGTCATACGTGGAAACATGTCAGTTGCTATATTATTTCGTATAGAAGCTAGAAGTTTCTAACACATAGATATATGGGTAGACAGACGATGTTGGCACAAGGATAGGATGCCGTTCGGACCCTTTAGGTATGGAAGCCTAAAATGGTTAGGCTTTTGTTTGTCTTTTCGACGCCTTAGTACAGGGAAAAATATTTTCTCAATCCCTTGTATCTTAATTTTATTAAATTTTTGAATTTTATAAAGTAATTTAATTTATACATACTGACCAACAATATTTTACAGTAGCTGTATTTTTGAAATCTATGACAATGGGCATTTAGAAGTGATGGAGGTCATGAGAAATGTGTAATATTAAAAGATACATAATTCGATTTGATCTTGATGGCCACACAGCCACATGCTTGAGGGTAGCTTCAAAAAATGGTAATGAGTAAATCCGCTCTTTCAATATATTTCCATAAATCTTCCTTCTACATTTTCTTCCGTCATCTTATACCAAGCTTTCTAATATTTTTCCTGTCCTATCTTTTGTTTTCTTTTCTTAGAGGTAGTTTTGCAGATTTGTTATTTCGTCAACTTTGCCCATTACTTTCTACATTTAGTATACATCAGTCTGTCAGGAATATCTACTTGTGGCAAGTATTGAATCTCTTTTTGTTCAATAGGCTAATATCAATCATCTGTGCAAAATTTGTAATCAATTTTAAATTATGCACTAGAAAGCATTATGTAAACGAAATCGGATGGAACGAGGATTTTAACGTTAAAATTGATTGGATTACTTAAGCGAGTTATTGGAAGCAAATATTGGGCGTTGATCCCCAATCAGCGGCGACGCTTGGTGGAGTATGCGAGGCGGTGCAATGAAACGTTTAATTGGTTTTGAATCGGTTGCACTATCATTAATTTGAATTGTTGTTATGCTGATACAATGTACAACAAATAAGGATATGGCATCTCTTCAATCGATTAAAATTTTCGATTTTTAAAGCAATTTGAAATGAATAGACTATACCTTTCACTATCCATTACCAGTTAAAATGTATTCAAACTACTTGTTCCTCTATTTTATGTCGAATGAAAAGTTTTTGAGGAAGTTCAAACCAAAAGGTTTGTTTTGCCTTTAATGTCGTCAAAACCCAAACGTTAAGGTAGATCGAAACATTGACCTATTCTGAATAATACATTGTTTATTGACCAAGTTTATTATAATTGTTTCTGAAGCTCTATTCGTTATTTCGTTCTTAATTGTTATCAATAGGGAAAATTTGGTGTATTAATTATACATTTTCTTGCAAAAATCTTAAATTTTTATCTTATAAATAAACATCATTGAACATAATACACATGTCATTTCGTTACAGAATCGCACGGAACAAGAAGCGAGAATGCGGTCAGCTGCAGATTAATCGAATTTGTCACCTTCTTCTCACCATATCGCTGTTTCTCCAATTGCTACAATTACGATATATATAACTACACCAAGTAAACAGCGAATATTTTGGCTATTGATAGAGTTTTATGTATATGCATTTCGCTCAATTCGTCAGGTAACGAATAAAAATTCCATGTAAGGTTAGCGTAAAAATTGACTTCCAAACTTAAAAACAAAAGAAAATGAAGAAAAGCAATGAGAAAATTTTTATCTAGTAGAGAATAGGCACGAATAATCCAAATATTTCATGTTTATGAAACCTTCCCTTAAACGCTTAGAATATTTACGGTCAAAACAATGAAACAAAATATATAATAAAAAAAAGAAATGATTTTTTTTGGGTTATTGCATAAGACGTTATACATGTCAAGTTTTACATAAATTATTCCTTCATTACAGAGGTAGTAATTTGTCCACATGAGTACAAACATTACGTTAATATCGATCATAGTTCGTGTTTTAGACGGGTATATTAGGCTAAGCTACATAATAACAAAAGTTTTATCAATGTAGTTGGTTTATGTATGATGAAATACTCGTATGACATAAAAGAGACATATAACCAAAGAGATAAAAAATATTTTGTTCTGGCATATATTCCTCGTATATATATATATATATATATATATATATATAAATATATTTATATTACCAAGTATATCTTGAAATTGTTGAAATTCTCAGATTTAGCATTATCTCTACAGTTTCCGATATATTTTAGATAAACTTACAGTGACATAGTTTTTTCATAAATATTATTTTCATTTTAATAGTTGTAGACACGGGCGGTTGTTTCTCAACGCTGGATAATTTTCAGTAATATCATTAAAAAGATATTTGACATGAAATTTTAAAAAAAGCAATAGTTTTGATATCCTTATATTTCTGTCCATAATACCATATAACTCCTGAAATATAAAAAAATTCAAGTATTTCAGTTTCCTAATAAATATTTTTGAATGTAAATTATAAAGATACTGGGTTAATATGCTTCATCGTTATATCAAATTTTAACTTTCTACTTTAAATGATTTCTACTAAAACGGTTGTTGACCGTCAAACACCTGAGTGATCTAATCAGGATTTCCCTTTTTTGCTTTTGTGGTACAGAATCTTAATTAACAACAATGTTACCATAGTAACGATAACAACATAACAGTCTTCACTGAATTGCCAGCGGATTCGACATAGAACCTAATGAAAGTTTCAATCAAATTCTCGAATATATGAGCTTTATTATTTATGGTGAAAGATGTACTTTCGCTCACACATAATTTTACCAGCAATAATGTACAGTTTCATGCAGGCTTTAATGAGTAAAATTAATATATTTTAGACACTTCAAAACCACTTCAGCTAATCGAGTAAACAAGGTTTAATTTAATCAAACTAGATACATTTCGTTAAGCGATGTAAAATCTAGTCAACTTTTTTACACATCCACAACAGACATCGTGAAATTTTTGCCAAAATGAAAGCTTCGTTTAACTGAATTCGTCTCTCATCTGGTATGGATACGTGAGTTAAGTAATTTGCATAATATTTAAATTTTGTAGCACATGTCACAGATATTTATAATGTTTACATTTTTTTTTGTTATATTTAAATAATTTTTTTACCCACGACGGAACGGAGGAGGTATATACGTTTAGGGTGAGAGGTTGCTTGTGTATGCAATCAAATGTTCCCATTTATCTCCCAAACCGATATAACCGATTTTGATACAGTTTTCTGTAAAATGTTTGTGATTCACTGGCGATGGTTCTTAGATAGATGGTATGATGATTATTCACCGTGGGATGCTGCAATAAATGTTTTATTGCAAACATGGGAACATTTATCTCCCAAACAGTTTGATCGATTTAGATACGGTTTGCTGCCAAATACTTGGAACCAATCGGCGATGCTTCTTAGATAAGGCGGTGTTATGGTGACTACTCACCAGGGGGCGCCACAATAAACATTTTGTTGCAAACGAATGTTTTCATATTTTTCTAAAATGGTTTTACCTATTAAGACATAGCTTTTTGCAAAATATTTGTGACTAATCGGCGATGGTTCTCTGACAGGTGTTATGGTTTTAGCTTACCAGGGGTTGTTGGAACATTTTGTTGCGTACGAATTTTCCCATTTATCTCCAAAATGATGTGATCGATTTAGACACGGTTATCTGCAAAATGTTCGAGACTAATCGGTGATGGTTTTTAGATAGACGTTATGGTATTAGTTCACCAGGGGGTGCTGCAACATTTTGCTGCAAACGAATGCTCCCATTTTTCTCCAAAACCGTTTGACCGATGTAGATAGGGTTTTCGATAAAAAGTTTGTGATTCAGCGGTAAAGGTTATTTTAGTCATAAGTTAACTCGTCAGGGGGCGCTTACATTTTTGAGTGATCTAGATTAACTACTTTGTGGCCTTTCTTCGGCTTCGTCGATGTGTGGCCCACGTTACGTCACTCAAGAGCTGTAATTCTTCCAATATACGTTATTGTGTTGATTGTTGAAGAGTTTTCTTTGTTTTAGATCAGTCATTACTACGTCGTCTTAAGATCGTACTCTACTTAGACCTACTTGTCTTTTGGCGAGTGTTTTTTAGACGACGATGTAGTCGTTGTAATTGAAAAACTAATTGAAAAACTAGTAAATAAGTTGTTTGAAAACCCCCCGACTTAAAGAAAGTAAGAACCTATTAATGTAATTATAAATCCAAGAAAATCCGTTCGGGCTGCCATGCCCTACTTATGCCTAGAATTTTGCAGTTTTATCAATTCGTGGCTAATTTCAATTCTCTTAAGTGCGCAAATAGCTTTTCAATGCTGCTATACTGTAATTGATATTGGGGACGGAAATGGTAATGGCGGGTCTGACAGATTTTCTTGCGTTTGTAATTATATTAATTTGTTCTTACTTTCTTTTAGTAGGATGGATTAAAAAAATATTTAACCGTTTTTCAACGTCGTAGTTTTTTCAAAATTTTTAATTTTCCTTTTTTTAATTATATATTTAATATTTGTATGATTCGGTTCCTACTAATATTCAGCGTCGTTTATGTACGACCATAAAAATTAAGAATGTTTTAATAGGGAATATTATTTTGCCTTATACTTCGTAATAGTTGAAATAAACAATTATATTGATTCAAATTAAATTTCTTCATTTGATCTAGACCTGAATATATTATAAATTGATAATTAAAGTCGGATAGCATTCGAATGAGTACCGCATAGGAACGTTGCGTGATTTTGACTTGCATTTATAAAATTTTACTTCCAATTAGACTGCTCTGCAGAAGATATATTATTCTGCTTTGGTTTGTCATAGGTAAATCAAAATTGGAAAGTTTTAATTATTTTAAATATAATTTAAGAGTAGCTGAACGTCATAACACAAAACAGTAGATCGTTAATTGTATTAAAGACTTAATGTTAATTTACATTAAAACCGAACTGCTGTGAACAGACTATTTGGTAAATTCTTTTGGTTGAAAACACTGTGACAGAAAAGTAACTATACTTGCTTGGCCTTGTTACAAACAAGCGTAGAGTATCAGTCACGATGCATATATTTGCAACAATGGAATTATATTCGTAAAGTATCTCACAACGCGACGCTTTCAACGGGAAATACTTTTCTGTCGAACACAATCGTAACGAAATGACCAAAGAGGTGAAAAATGTGTGTTCAACCACTCTATATGCATTGATGAGAATTATATGATAATTATATGTACATAATTTTCTTTTAGTCTTCTAGTCTTGTAATTCAATTTTAGTCACCAAATAAAGAATAAGAAATGACCAAAGAGGTGAAAAATGTGGCCAATATCGTGTTAGAAATTATATACATATATATATATATATATATATATATATATATATATATATGTAGAAATATAGTAAATATTAATATTTTCCACCATTTTAATTGAGATGCCATTTGAAACTTGTAAAATTCCATTCATATTGGTCTAAAATCGTAGCTCGAGGCGGCTACCGCTACGATTTAGACCAATACCGAAAACGATAAGTAATGAGTACCGAAAACAAACGTACGGAGAGTTTGTGTTGTATCGGAAACAAATGCACTACAGTCTGGGTCCGTACCGAAAACTGACAAATGGGAGAGTTTATGCGTTTGAAGTTTGCTGTTGCAATTTGAGTTAATTTTTTAATGATATAGTAATAGCAAGTTAAATTTTTGTTAGCTGCTATAAAAAATTAAACAAAAAAGAAACCTTTATATCAATTTTGATGTTCGAAAATTTTATAAAAGTATCTGAATCTGATAAGTCAGTAAATAATAGTACACTTTTTGAAATTAATTTTCTCGCGACCTTTTTATAATACTTTTTTTTAAACTCGCTCGCACTTTTATTGTGAACATAGAGTTGTGGAGAATAGTAATTCAAATAACGAATATAATAAAAATAGGTGTTAATATTTCATCTTAGCATTAACAGCATCAGAGTGGTGGCGCAATTCCGAACAGCGAAATTTGTCTCGTTTTATAATTCACTTATAAGCGCGACGCCTGTCTCGTTATTAATATTCCGAAAGGGCGACTGAGTTAAAAATAATGTTGTTATATAAAGTCTGTCGCTATTAATATTCTGCAAGCGACTCGTCTCTTTTATACTTTTCAAAATGATTCATGTACTCGATATGAATAACACATTATAAGTCTATAGTTATGAATGGGTTTCGGGGTGGGCTACGTCGAGTTGTTTGGGCTCAGATTTTCTATTGGAATAGAGATAATATTGTTGGGAGATTGTCATGTTCATATAATTATGGATGTAATTTGTAAAGAAAATGTTTCACGTGGAACCTCTCTAAGTATTCGGTATAAGAATAATTTTCATTACGTTTGTTAGTATGTTTGCACAAAAGCCTTAATCTCAATGGTTATTTAACCAATTTTGAAATGGATTCCATCATTTTATAGTTTATTTCTTAAAAAATTAAAATGTGAGTATTTTGCAGTGAACAATATTCACATTTAAATCAAGTAGCAGTAAATCGAAGAACAATAGTAAATGGATGAACAATAGTTTTATTAAGGCATAAACTCGACGAGAGATGAGTGGAAATTTAACTTTGTAGAAGGACTTCAAGCATATATTCGAAATTGATAAGCAATTTAAGTATTTCTCTGTATTTATTTATTCTTCGGTCGGTATTTCTCTGTGTCGGTCTTTTTTCGGCAATAAGTATACATTTGTAGATTATATATTGACATGGCTTATAAACAGGTAAATTAGTGTTGCTTTTGGGTCTAGAGAAGGAATTTCACCAACAACTACACACTCCGGTTTCACACGGACAAGAAAAGGACCATACTGTATTTTATTAGTTGATTTTAAATATAAAAGTTATTTACTGTTCATGTATTAAAGTTATTCCCAGTGATGTAATTATTTATTCCATTACTTTAGTCAAGTACAGGACTGCACAGCCCAATTTTCTAAGGTAAATATAATAATAACAAACACTCTGTGATAATTGGTAATATACATCTCGAATATTTTAGTAGATTTTGTTTTTACATAATTCTTTAAACATTTGTTTACGTAGTTTTAATGCTTTTGTTTGTTTAACACAAAACTATTGCTTTGATATTAATTTTGCAACAGAAAACGAGTTGTGATTGTGATTCTTTCATATACTATTTCAAAATTCTACAATAGTTTAAAATTTCAACTTAAACCCTTTACTTAAATAGTTACTGTTCATTACTCACCCGTTCTTATAAAGTATTATGTCACTCTAAACGGGTAATGTATTTTGTAACTAGATTTATGTCTATTTGGACGAGTTCACTTTATAATACTGTGGTGAAAGTGTCACGTAAGCCTGATAAGTCGATTTAGTATCAAACCCTCAAAAAGAAACTTATAAATAAAACTTTTGTCTTTAAACAATTAGTATGGTCGACAATAAACCATTTCGGAGTAATGTTCGGTAGAATGGGATTTTACGTAGAATATCATAACTTAATATAACCTTAACAGGGTTTTGAATTTCGCTTATAAATGTCATATTAAAGTGACTTTATAATCTTACAAGATTGCTACTGATTACTATATAGCTTTAGAAAGTTTTCAAACTAAAACTAGCTTGTAATTTGAGAATTTCGGACGCAACAAATTTGTTTCTCTCCCTGGGTAATTTGTTCAAGACGATGAACGTAAATTTTGCACTAAGGTATTTTCAAATAACTTTAATGTTGAATTGTTAGCTGATGTATTGTGCCTTAAATCGCTTTTGGACCATATATGATTAAGAATATTAAATTTTAATGACTAATGAACTTTTTATTGATAATTATTACAAAGTGTTTGGAGCTAGAGTCCAGTTTTGTCACTAATGTGCTATGAGATATCACATGCCTACAGAGCTTTCACATAGTTAAACGGAAAAAGATAGTGTTTGTCAATACTATCAAAAACGTTATGACGTTTTCAGATTTATATACATTCACCATATTTTCATCTAAATATTATAATTGGCAAATGAATATATTATTTCTTTTCGTAATAATTTAGAATTTACTGAATACAGAATTAACGCAATAAGTACATTAAAAGAAAACAAAAAATGACCGGAAAGACGTATTAATTAATTTACGATTTTATGATTATTTCTGATTAGAGTCAAGCAGGAAAATAAGACCCGATCTAAAATTAACATAACGTAATTACGTTCGTCTCACCTTTGACATTCTGACGTAATAACTGAAATGTTCTTTTAATCTACAAGTAAGAATTACTAATGATCTAATCTATATGCCATCAATCACGTGAATAAAATGAAATGAAAATATTTGACAGAACGCAAATGTCAAATATTATTTTCCATGTTATTTAGATGTATTTTTATATGGAATTACTTTGCTTTGTGTTAAATGTAGGCTTCAATTGTACTATTTATTGACAACCAGCTTTTGCCGGTGACCTCGCCCGCGTATATTTATGATTAATGTGGCGGTGCTTTTCTCTAATAATAGTGCTTGCACTCCAAATATATCATTGATAGGAATAAAATTAACTTTATTCTCGGATTGAACTTTAAGCTATTATTCTTCTTAGTTCTACACTTTTGACATAGTGGTCGTGATCATATTTTGGCCGATATTGGAGCTGTCATTATCGCGATGTGTTTGCATATTGCTCTATGTTTGCATTGCGCGAACACCGGTTGAGTGTGGAGTGAGAGATAGAATTAATAATATCGATAAATCGTATCTCAGAGTGACTCGATATTGTCTTGTCGTCCATTTTAACTTGCACTACCAGATGCTCCACTGAGTACCTCTGGCGCGTGAGATGCGACACATTATAGGATTCGTATTTGAAAAATCGAGGATAATCTTTTAGAATCAACACGTTAGCGTGGTTTGCAGTCCAAGGAACCCTTAGTTGATGTCTTTAGCATCAAATTTCTAATGCATTAATACTCTGATGATCACATCACCTTAGAAAAGCTAGACATCTCGTAAGACGAAATTTTGAGTTTTCGGTTATTTTGAGCTCTATAGCCGTTGCCAGTTTCCCTATAGTGAAATTATTTACGGAAAAATATGTGCAAGTCAACCATTTGCGGCCTTCGATATTTAAACTGTATAAATTAAACATATATAAATGTATAAAACTTTGCAATTTTCTATGGTTCTAATTACGGGAAGATTTTTTCCAGATCAGTCTATTACCGCCATTTTAATACTTTCCTGATTTTAATCTTATTATTAAGCATTATTTCATAATTCCAACCTTAATTTAATGTAACAATTCAAATAGATACAGTTGTTTTTGCGTGATGATTTAGCAAATAGACAAACCTGTAAATGCAAATAGAGACAAAACATCTATTAGAAAATTTTGATCGGAATAAAAGTAGTCTGAATTTTAATTTAAACTCCAAGCATTATTTCAGAAAAAGTTTCGTTCAGATCTGTTCAATAATTTACGCTTACTTATTTAAATTAAAGAGACAAATAGACGGAACATGAACAACAGACAGAACTAAAAGTTATTTTGGATTCTGTTTTATCTCAGGTATGTTCTTGACAATATTTGATAATAAAATCTCATTGATAATAAACTCATCTCTCCAATTTTATATAATTTGATAAAGATATGCTGAAATATATAGGTACATTTATATATCGGCTTACTTATTCCTTATATATATATATATATATATATATATATATATATATATATATATATACATACTTTATATAAGGTTGAAGTTTTATACAGTTATGTATATCTTTGAACCATTTTTACTTTTCCATGTTGGTATTACATTGGTAACTGCAATAATATAAATGGTGATATTGAATATACTTGGCGTTAAATTTGTAGAAATTCATTATTCACGATTAAATGAAACTACGTGATGTAGTATTATTTCTACTTTCTTTAAGTTCTTTACCACGATCTAGGTTTCGTTGTATTACAACATCTTTAGGTGCGCTATTAGCAAAGATTCAAGAAATATTCAATCTTTGCTAGTAGCCCACCTGAAGATGTAATACAACGAAGTCTAGGTCGTGGTAAAGAACTTAAAGAAAGTAGAAATAATACTACATCACGTAGTTTCATCACGTAGTTTAATTTAATTGTGAATATACATGGTATTATGCGGAATACATATACATAAATTGTTTGTAAGATTTTATGATCCTTGCATATTAGAGTTTTAATCATTGTTAAATCTGGCTAATAATCTAGAAAATTATTATTTTTGTTACAGTTCGCAGATTTTTTATATTGGGAATTATGGCACATATTTAGTAATTATAACCGAGATAATAATTAATATTTGTGTACTTCAAACATTATTCCAAACAAATATCTTGTATGTATATTTTAATGTTGTCGTTGTTAAATTTTCATGAGTTATATATTTTAATATTTTAATTTTTCATTGAAATTACTGAAGTTATGTTATGGGACGATGAAGACAAAATTAATGTTACTGTGAATTCTATTAAAATAGAGTTAGTACGGATGGCCGGTTGTACCGGGATAAAAAATAATATTCAGGACTTGAGGACGCAGCTGGAATTAATTAAATATTGATTAGCAGGAATGAGTCTATCACAACTGCTATTACATTATACGGTTTATTTGATCTCTTAAATTTTTGCTGCTTATATTATTAAATTATATTTTTTTAGGTAAAAAATAAATATTTTGATTCATTGAAATGGTGAGTAGTATACCAAATCACTTAATATATTCTGATATTAATTAAAAAAAGATTATATAACTGTTGCATATTGCATTATAATTTTTTCTTTAATATGTTTATTGAAATTATGTAAATGTGATTAATAAATAATAAGCGATAATATTGATCAATGCGAAAATGTCTATCGATTTTTTATGAAAAACTCTGTTTACACAATTTATGAAACTTTATTGTACCGGAAAATATTTTCGCAGTCTCACGATTGTTGCGATATATTTTCGAGTTGTAAAATAATTTGTGCAAAGACGAACTAGAAACAATTTTAGTTAACTTCTTCATTACTAGTGTTAATAGATAAGTGAAAGTTTAACTTTATTTTATACGATCAACTCTGAGGAAAAAATATTTCAATAAAGCTACATATTTCATTGTATGTGGTTATGTTAATGATTACTTTTTACTTTCAGCTTCAACAATTCGGAAACATATGGAGGTTTTCTAATCATAAATGTTTATTATCGATATATTCGGATCTCTTGTCTGCTTCCTATACGCTCATAGCAGCACACCGGACGACCAGGAGAACGGAACCGTTAACTGTACGATTTTTACATGATGCACATGATGTAGTATGATTTACATGATGTCTAGATGGTCGTATTTTTTTATGCATATCGGTTACTTCGAAACGGTTAAAGCAATTTGAATAAACAATTCCGTGTCGTATTCTAAAAGACAAGCGGTAGTTTTATGCAATTTTGACGCAAGGAGTTCGAAATATTTTTTAGATATGGTCATTCAAATTGGTCTGATGGAATGTTCACTTTTCGTACTTCTTATATGTTATGTGGGTATTTTTCTGTTATTGTCCCCGACATCCTAGGTGATTGAACCCCGTTCAGTGTATGAACGCTGTAATTTAATTTAATTTAATATAGAAAAGGTGTCTTCATTGATTTTCTTTATTAATATCTTTTAAAAAGTTTATATATTTATTTTCAAGTGTTTAAATGTATATTTTTTATATTTATCTAAATTCTAGGGTTCCATAATTCAAATGAAAAAAAAAATCTAAAGGAAAAGATCAAATATTTGTCGTTCGTTCTGATCCGTTTTTTTCAGAAACCTTTGACTTAAAAATTTAAAAGGGTGATAAAGTACATTGACCAGTATATTCGTATGTTTTTGTGCATTTCTGAATATAAAACAAAAAATACAACAAATTAAAATTTTCTCATGTGTTGTTTAAACGGTAATGCGAGGTTAAGCTCAGTACCTGGCATTAACAAAATTCTGCCTATTGCCCGTGTACTAGGTGTGGTACATCATAGCGATACAACCAACGTGGTGAGCCCCTTATTTGGTCTTAGTACTGAGCGATGCGAGTATCATTTCATAGAAAGGAAGATCGTTTGTACTGACAAAAATCGCTTATATTTCATAAATTCTGAAAAATAAATTAATTGCGAAATCGCGCCATTTTACCAACTCGCCCACTACGCTACTACACTACGCATTTCGCCAACTCAGTAAATATATTCTATTACATATCAAAAAAAAGAATAACCACCTTTTAGTTTTTCAATTAATCTATTTATATGCGCAATATAATTATATAATATAAATTATACACTCATCCATTGTTAAAATTGTTGAATTTCAGATAAACGAAATTCCAAAAAAAAAACGTTTTTCTCTCTTGAATAGCAATTGGTTAAACATATTTGTTTTGCTTCTTTTGAAATAACTTTTAGTTTCATCTAATACTTTTACCCTTGAATCTAATGTGTTAAGTTTTTATGGGCCCCATAAAACTAAAATCTATGATTTGTCTATTGTTCAACTCTCCTTGTATAAAAAAATTTGGTTAAAATTTGAAATATTAAAAAATGCATATTATCAAAATTAGTTTGTGGGATATGAAATTAAAAAATTCTGAAATTTTTGGAAAATTTAATTCTCCGTCTAGTAAATTAAACTCTTTCAGTTATTTTCCTAGTAGCTACAGCTAATCAAATATACGTAAATACTCTATTTTAAAATTGTTACTTCGGCTAAGTGCTCATAATTATATTGTAATTGTTATTAAAGGTTAGAAATGAAATAATTGTCAGAAAAAATGACTTAATTCCAGTTTAAATGACAGTTCACCTGTTGACATATTAACTATTTAAATCATTTCGTACGCCCACTCACAAAAATTGCAATAAAATACCGTCGATGATATTGATGTACTAAAACGCGCGACTCTAATAATGCGTGTCGCGATGTTTTCATTTCGATTTCGCTTTGAAGTATTTGCACGTTAATCTCAGTAAAAATTTAATAATCTCGCGCTCAATCAACATGTTAATTAGAGAAGATTGCCATAAATTCACTTGTTGGAGAATATCAGAGTGAATTCGATAATGTCAAGTCAACGCTTTTTTCCTCTCTTAAGTATACGCCCACCGCACACACACATATATGAGTGCTTTACACCACTTATCACCGACCTCAAAATAAGGTGTTTTGATTGCAACAAATTCGATCACATAAGAAAATAAAAGAACTTTAATAACGAGAATTTCAATTACGGTCCTGCTTTCATTGTCTTAACCAATGATACCGAGGTATAGTATATAGATTTTTATGCCTCTATGGATTATCTTTCCCACGCAGGCACGATTAGCCACTACAACTCAGTGGAGTAGGACAGCATCTGCAATAAAAACAATAGAAATGGCGGATGACAAACCACTTTCTTAAAGGACTCTGGTCAAGGGAGCCTTGATATCCGTAATGACAAAGGTCAGTAAATAAAATCATATTTAAAAATGTGTTGTATGTACCAGATTTCGCAACTAATTTATTGTCGGTTAGCGAAGTCAATAAAAACGGGGGTCAAGTAAAGTTTAACAATAAAGGTTGCTTTATAACAAATAGATACAATGAAATTGTAGTTACTGATAGTGTGTTTGAAAACACAAAAATTAGCAATTTATAATACCCAATTGACGAACAATAATACAGAGGAGAGACGCGATATCTCTGAAACCCATCCTTTAAAGAAATCTGGTTCCAGAGAATCTCATTGAGTCAAAGTGCGAGTCAGGTACATCTTGCACTTACAAAGGTTCCCGAAAAACATTGGAGTCGAAATGGTCATCTTGGGCTTCAGCTTTGAAAACTTCCCGAAACATATTAGAGTCGACAAAGACAGACATTTCTCTGGACGAAACCTTATCATGTCAGAGCTCATATTCAGCAAATATGAGAATGAAGAGCACCGTAATTTTCAATATGGTGTTGAGACTATTAAAAAAAAACGGTTTCCAGAATAATCACAGGAAACAGCTGCTGTGTGACCTAAGTGAGCTTATTTAAAATACTGCGTGATGTTGATAACAGAAGTGCTATAAATGTCATCAAAATGGTGAATTTTATAAAATATGCAAATATAGGATATTAAATATAAATTTGTGATGAAAAATTTCAAGAAAATATTTGAATCATATATGTATAAGTAGACATTTAATATGCAGATATATTTATAAAATGTTTTACCTGGAACACAATATAAAAGAGGGGATTGAAATTTTTTAAATTAAAATTATATTATAAAAGAGGGGATTGAAATGTTAGAGTTAAATACAAATGATTAAATTAAGCACTTGCCCTAAGCCTAGTAATTATTAGATTAATTTTAACAGTCTGTCAGTATGCGATTAATTTCATTGTTAACTATGAATTTTCTAACTTATAAACATTAGTAACTTTATCTCTCACGTGCACCATCTTATGATATAGAAAACTGTCTTCTGATCTGTCAATGTCTTATAGTCACATATGAACTGTGACATCGGTACTAAGACTTCTATTATTGTAAAACGTTGCGAAAGTGTTCGATCCTGTCAATCTAAAGTGCATATTGTATGGTCCATTATTTTTGTTACAAAATGATGAACCATACAGTATGCATCGGGTTTAAATATAATTTTTAAGGTTTTCAATTTTGCTGTGGAAATTGAAACACGGAACAATGATTTGAATAACATATAAAGTGTAAATTGTGTAGTGTGAAATTCATGTCGTTGTATTGCACCATCTTCAGGCGGGCAATTAGCAAAGATCTTTGCTATATATATATATCTTTGCTAATTGTCCACCTAAAGATGTTTTAGTACAACGAAACCCATGTTGTGGTAAAGAATTTAAATAAAGTAGAGATAATACTACATCACGTAGTTTCATTTAATTGTGAATGATGAATTTCTACAAAATTAATGCCAAATATATTCAATATAAGAAGTGTGAATTGTAAAGTGTAAAACATAAAGTATGCTTGTAAAGCGTAAAGTTGGTGAGAATTAATAATAATCAAAATTAAAGTTATGGAATAATTTTAATTTTGGATAGGTTATTATTATTAATAATTTTAAAATTTTCATTATTAATAATTGTTGTTTTAGGAATTTATAAATATAAGTATAGTTGATGTACTCTTTATTATTTTCTGCCCTTTGATTTATTTTATAGTGTGACGTAGGTGATAAAGTTCATCAAAACGTGTCACAATTTGATCAATTAGTGCACAATTCACCATTTCTTGAACCATAATTATTAAATTAAGAACGATACATTAATATTGTATACAATTACTTCCAATATGGAGATTCTACCCGTGAAAGAATTATTCAAATCAGTTCAGTGTATTTGAGAAAATCGTGAATATATATAGAAATGTGATACATAAAATGTAAAATTAAAAATGACTTCAAGCTACTGAAAGTTTTTTTAAGTTGAATATATATTTTTTAAATATTTCTTTTCAAAATTATTAATAAGGAATTATGTTACGAAATTAAAAAAGTAAATTGTATTGCTATTTTCCTATAAATGGATGTAGAAACTAATAAATAAGAGAACGAGCTTAGCGAGCTTTAAAATATTAAAAGCAAGAAATTCAGTTTTTTTATCTCATAATGTTGAATTTCAAAAGATACAGTCTCTGAAAATTATCACGTCTCGACCTTTTTCTATTAGGTGTACAATTGACAGGTGTACATTCTTCGATATGCAACCATGAAAGTTTTTAATTTATAATAAAACAATTTTGATAACTAGTTATAAAAGAGTTTAAAAATAATATTTTTTTAATATATTTTAGTGATTGCGCATAAAAACAAACGCATTTAAAAAGGTAAATGATGATAAATTTTCTGCTTTGATATATGGTGAACGGTTTTTACTGAGTATAATTGAAAGAGAATATATAAATTGAAAGGGAATATATAATAAAATAGTATGAATATGATAATTAAAGGGAATATATAAGTTGAAAGGGAATGTATAATAAAACAGTACGAATGTGATAATTAGAGGGAATTTATAAATTGAAAGGGAATGTATAATAAAACAGTACGAATGTGATAATTAGAGGGAATTTATAAATTGAAAGGGAATATATGGGCCATTTGATGACTTCAAATGGCCCATATATTAAGGTCATAAATTGAACGACGCTTTATATTTTGAAAGATGTTGCTATAAAATATATCAATTTTCGAAAGTGAGTTTGAAATTCATCCCGGTCTGTTACTCGTCGATGCGTATGGAAACTCTCTATGTGTGGAAATACTTGACGAATTTGTTCGATTTGTTTATACTCTTATCTAAATACCATCCCAAAAATCAACGAAAAGGAATAATTATTTTAACTAGTCTTATAGTTAAATTGTTATTAAGAATTGTTGTGTATGATTGTGCATGACATTACACATTTCTATTTTATAAAAAAATTCTGTACACGTTGTTGCGAAAGCTAATTACACTAGTCGCACTCCAATAGCCAATGTAGTGAATCGCTTGCAGTAGGCGTAAATACTTCTAATAATTATAGCCCCATATTCTTTATCTTAATGTTAATATTGTTCTTTTCTGTATTAAAACTGACGCAAAAAAGAACAATATTAACTTTAAGATAAAGAAATAATAATTTCCATTAACCATTATATGTAATTTTATTTTTTTAATATAACGCTAAAGAAGTAATAATTTCGATTTGCCATTATATATATTTTTTTATTTCCAACTAGCCTATTACATCGGGTTCAATATTCATGTTATATTCTTTCTGCATTTCAAAATGGTAGGAGGCGACGTTTATTCTTACTTGTTTATTCTTACGTGTACTGTTAATATCTTGAGGTATATTTTGAGGTAGATAGATTTACAATGAGAGAAATCTGCCAATATTTTGTGTCTTTTTGTCCCACAAAATAAAATTTCTTATTAAATCATGAATTTAGTGAGAAACGTCAAATTTCATTACAAAATTTAAAGAATGGAAAACTACACCACTTCGGTATTCGCTCGTTCGTCCGTCTGTCACAGGTGACTTTCTCGGAAATTATTAGACGTAAAAATTTGAAATTTAGCACACAGATGAGTAATGACGGCCCACTCTTAGATATGAAGTATAAAAAATTCAATTTTGGTTTGGGGTGTTAATTTCAGGGGATAAATTGGGAAATAAATAAAAAATTGTAGGGTGTGTAAAGGTGTTAAATTAAAACTTATTGAAGTACGAATTTGACAGTACATAAATGGGCTTGGTGCTATATTACATTGCGTTGTACATGCTCGGAGTTTATTAATAATTTAAGTGGGCAGCTTATGGCACACAACATTAATTATGCAAGCATAGCTTGCAGTTGGCCTATTTTTATTTATTAATGTTTTCTTTACGGGAGAATTTATTACTTCGTGCGGTGACATAATTATATCATGCTGCAGAAAGAAAACGAATCTCTATTATATTTTCTTATGAAATGTTTTGTTTTGAAATACGAACATAACCTCAAACTCTTTTCTATTAAATAGCGTTGTTTCGTAAATAATTCTTTGCATATGTAAAATACAATATATGTATCCAGAATGCGTGCAACAGAAACTCGGAAAGTTTTATATATCATGTAAATTCTTTTGTGCCGTCAATATTCAAGGATACATTTGTTTCGTTTACCGTCATGGAGGACAATAGTTTCACAATGTGGTCTCGATGAGTTGCGGAAACAGGAAGACAACTTTGACTGAATCCTTCGTCCAAATGTTCTTCCATTTTACTGCATGCTATGTTTGCAATATTTTCTATTTATTGCTCGCATAGCGTGTGTGGATAATTTTAAAGTTGTAGTTGCGTTTGCTTCTTTATGTATTTACTAAGTGTTTTCATTGTCGTTGTTGTTTACCAATCAATTATTGTTTATGCGCTCTAATTCATCTGATTGAAATCTAAATAAATTTAAATCTGCCTGCAAATAAATCTTTCGAAAAGGAAGAATTTTTTACAGTTGTGTCTTATGGAATAAACAATTACATTATTTTTAAGAGCTGACATTCAAAAAGATTCTTACTCGAGTGATAATAAAAATAAATGCGTTAGGTATGAATAGAGCTCTTATCAGGAGAATCCCGTGCCTTGTTATGCATATCAAAATATTTAAGTGTAATTAGTATTTATATTAAACTATTTACAAATTGTAATCATTTCACCATGTAAATATACAGCCTATTATTTGTTTCACAGGTGTAAGAGGTGGGTGTTTAAAAATTATGAAATTAAGAAACATCGCTATATTTTTCTGGTAGACTAGACTTTTTTATAATTTTGATTTTGTCGTTTTAGCAATGGGGAATGGGTATATTTTTCGTGGACGTTTTCCCTAATATCCTTAAAATTAGGCTACAAGAAATTCTGAAAAAGGAATTCGTTCAGGAATCCTTGTATTTACTCTTTCATTTGATTTTCAACATGATACAGAAAAATAAAAAAAAATTTAGTATAATTATAGAAATATATGTACTTTAAAATATTTTATTATTATGCCAGATTTCAAGTTTTTCTGTGAAATGGTCGTAGCAAAATGTTTGTGAAAATTTTTAACAATAACTATAGATATCTATAGATATATAAATTTTTCATATTAGTAGTTTTCAAATACTTATAATTCGATGTGCAAATAAAGTACTCCAAGAGATTCGGAAAATAAATTTGCCTCTAAAAATTCTATTTAAATAATTTTGCGTCTACTGTTGAGATATTTGTGGATTGGTGTACTTTATGAAAATAAAAGAAAAAAATAAAGTTTATACGTCATACAGTTTCCGAGAAAAACGGTTATAGAAGTCGAATAGACGGACGGACGACACGTAAGTGATCAGTTTTTTCCTTTTGAGGTAAGCATTAGTTGCTTATTCATTGTTTCTAAAATTAAATTATCCACACTAATCTAAAGAACTAACGTTTGGAAATATGGCTAATTTTTATAGGTATTCCGTTATGGCACGTTTTTCTTTTCGAAGTATTTTTAAATTAAACACGCTAATCTCTTACAACCATATCAAAATATATTTTAATTAATGACACATGATAACAGAATCCACGAACAATTTTGGGGATTTATATTTTTATTATTTTATATTTTTTTCATGAACGTTTTGATGTCTCATTTAATGTTATAAATTAATTCGTAGAGTTCTTTAATCGATTTTTCTAGGAAATAAATAATTATCTGCTGCGAAAATAGTTAATAAATTAAACGAAAATATTTGTTATATATAAAAAACGATAATAACAAAATGTCATGGGAACATTTCATGTTTATACGAATAAAGATGTGCAACTAGTAAAATAATTATGCTTAGAAAAATGTTGCAATAAATGATGTTGCATAGAGTAGTACGTATACATAAAAAATATTTACTGATATATGACAAGTAATTAAGTAAGTAATTTAGATTTAGGTCTTACAATAGTTCATACTTTACGTACTATAAAAGTGAAGGGTAAATAAATTGCTAGGCGTGACAGCAATGTTTATTGACAAACACCATAATGGAAATGTAGATAAAGGCAAAAGTTATAAAATTATATATAATTTGTGCAAGACACGCAGATGATTCTTGGTCTATTTAATGAATAGGATCTCGGACAAAGAGTCGCTGCAACTCTTGATGTCGCCGAGTCCAAAAAGAAAGTACTGTGATTGGGTCACGGGTTATATATTCTCTGTCATAGACAATAAGGGCGATACGGGAAGGGGTATATTAGCATTTGATAAATATAATGCTTGTATTTCAACAAAAGTGTAAATAGACATTTGTGTTTTTTTTTCATCAGTTCAACAATTATTTATCAACAATATTTGAATAATTATATCGCTGACTGATGTAAGTTTAATGGTAAACCGTAACCGACGAAACTTCGGCTAACTATCTTTCGGACGATATGACCATAGCAGCCAATGTATTTGTTTATAAAGTTAGCCACGGTTAGTCGATAAAGTTAATCCATTAGTTAATATGTCGATGAACTTATAAATTCCTCTGCGATGCTCTACATCGTTATAGGCCTAGGTGTCATTATAATAAATAATTAAATATTTTTACTCTCGTCCGGGTGAATTGCAAACTAAGTAGATATTGGTACATTCAATTCAATTTGTTCTACATCAATATCGACTCGATTTAAACTAGTTTATATTCGATTTTAACAGCTTAGGTAAATAAGTGGTGGGAATAAATAATATATTAATACAAGTTTGAATGGTAACTTGAATGTTATATGTTAGTATAACATAAAATCGAGATAACTACAATTAATGCCAATTCTAGAAGGATCATTACATTAATCTATTATTGTATGCCTCACATTAGTTGATAAGAGATGTATTACTGCCCAATGCACTAGAGCTAATTTAGTTCAGAGCGATTTGCTTTAGATTGCAAGTCCTTGGTTGAAGCTAACTGTATTTTGAAAATAATCCTTATTAAATACATCTATAGACATTTCAATTTTTAATACATCCATTCCCAGATCGATAATATTGTAATACGCATTAAAGCCATTTTATTTTTATGTTATATCGATGTATATACACCGAAATGTAAAGGTATAATTCTTGATAATTTTTGGGAGAGCATCTACTTTTTATGCCCTTTTCCCCTTTTAAAAATAGCATATATTTATGTTTTTATCGAAATGTATTACTTTCAGTAGGTTAATTTAAATTTTCATAGCGAACACTCAAAGAAATCATCGAAGAATGTCAATGTGTAAACTTACCGTGCTTTCTGACTTAGGAACACAGGGTTTGTATTAATCAAATTAATGGTAAAGTAATGGATTTATCAATTTTATTTACTCTCGCGGTGAAGTAAAATTGCTGCATTTCTCTTTTTACTCTTTGTAGTTTGATTTTTGAAGAAAAATAGGAAAAAAATCCATTAAATTAGAAATTAGTTATACACAGTTCTTCTTAGGAACCTCTCGTATTAAATTCTCACATGAAACTTATATGTTATATATATATAACTTATATGTTTCTGTTTTGATTAGGTTGTGTGAAATGTTGACGAGTATGTTTGGTAATTCCTCAATGAACTTTAGTGCGTCTATCTATCAACACGTATTTTACATGTTTTAATTCAATTAATAAATTAAAATCGTTAGGCGATTCCACGTATTCTTTGAGGATAGTACAATTTTTGGTGAAAGCTTTTCATGAGAGCAGAGTTTCTACAGAAGAGAGGCGAGACAAGCCTTAACATTTGACACCTGAACATGAAGAGCGCGTCGTCGCCGCGAAGGACAAGTCAAGGATATCAAAGAAGAGACTTGTCTGTGGTAGATATTTCCTGTGAACTTCGTATCCCAAAAACAACTGTGCATCGAATATTGACAAAAAAATGTATATGCTGAGAAAATATATACCTCATGTTCCCACGGTAAGGATTATCGAGGAGTGCTAAAATACCGTTTCTCGAAACCTTTTGCTAACAAGGCAACACCCATACTATCTCTGCGGGATGGAAATTTTAATACTATTTAAGAATATAATTGAGAAAAATATACGCGAAAATATGAATGGAATGACCAAATAGTTAATAGAAAAAGTTTTTTCCGTAATTACATATTATATATATATATATATATATATATATATATATATATATATATATGTATATCTATATATTATAGGTATTATTTTATGTGTATTTGCCACAGCGAATACTAAAAAAATAGCGTAATGATTAAAATAATAAAATGAATTAGTAGCGAGTACTAAGACGATTATTTGATTTAAGGTAAGATGTAGAAACGCGACGTAAGACATAAAAGTCCAGATAACTGAATGAACTTGGTACTGCGACATACGCTTTTATACAAACAGAGACGGCGTATACGAAATTTGAGACAGAATCTCTCGACTTTCGTGTATTGCCGAATAGTTGGAACAACGAGAGAAATGGACAGTCGATGAGCGAGACAAAACATACTCCAAAAAACCCCGTTTCCCGCGCTGAAACGATATAAACAGACCCGCATCGCCGTAGGATGTGAACGAGCCACAGTGATGTGCGTACCGCACTGGACGATGGCGTGTCATGCCACTGCGGCTCGTGCATCCACTGATGACGATGTGTTGCGTAGCGCGGCGCTCGGGGTTAGTTATTATTTATTATGTGCTGACTTCGTCCTTACATAAATTTTCAAATTATAATATTTTATCGTCGTCACAGAAATTGTCTTGCATTTTATTAGTTTTAGAAATTGTTTCGAATTCTGTCACTCGATTGTCTCCAGACATTGTCTCGTGTTCAATACAGCTACAGTACTCCTCCTTAATCGAAGCGTACCGGTGACTGAACTGTACGCCCTGACCCCGTTGTTTTGAATATTGAGGAAAACGGGACGGCGGTAACGTGTCCGGTAGTTTGGTTTCCATTTTATGCGATGCGTCCTGGAGAGTATTCGGTAATAGCTGTTCGTAGTCCTTGCTGGGTGTGCAGGCGGTCTATTGAGATGGATGCTTGTCTTTCTGGTAGTTGCACAGATAATGTTTTGCGATTTTTTACAAATACGTATTCATAAATCAAGATGTCGATGCGATGCACCGAGAGCAGTTGCATAGATGTGGACGGCTTGAGTGCATTGATCACGTAGTTGTAGTCTAAGTCAGTTCATTTGTTAGTAGCTGCAATCAGTAATTCGCCCGGTAGTCTTAGATTATAACCTTAAGTTAGTTCGGTAGCGCTCACTCCATTGTACGTTAGTAAGGCGGCTTGTAATCCGAGGAGTAAGATAGATAGTTCATGTATCCATGATGTTTCGTTGCTCATGCGTGACATTATGACGATTTAAGTGAACAGTGTCAACATTCAATTATTCCATTGCAATGTGGATGGTTCGGCATGATGCGCATCTTTTGGATACACAAGCAGTTATTGAAGTTGGCTCTCGCCCTAGGAGTCTTGGATGTTGATTATAGTCGCGAGGTATCCGAATCAGGAGAACCAGTTCTCATAGAGGGTTTTCGCTACCATTCGGAAGTAATTTTGTCCATAGGTACCGTTTCAGGCCATTCAACAGCGTGATTGACAATCGTGACCAAAAATCGATCGCAGAGCGGTATTGTAAATAGTGACCTGACGATACGATGAGTTGAAACCGGTTGATTGGTGGAAAAATTGAAATGAAACTTGTGGCGGGGTGATGTATTTTGCTTTTTAGCAGGGTCTTTTTTGATATCTGTTTGCATAGAGAACCAAAAGAATTTTTGGGTTCAAAAGTGTAAAATGTCGAGTGGCTTATATCGTGCACTGATTTCGAAGCAGCGTGTCCATATCTGCGGGTATATACGGGCAAATGTGCTCAATACTTAATACAATATAACTCTTACTCGATGCTGAATAGGGTAACTTGTTTTAGTGATAAGTTGCCTTGTGGGTGAGCGAGCAAACATGCATTTATTATGCTGGCTTCAAATGTTTTAAACGCGGGATCCAAACGAAAGATAGTTTTTCTTGCTGCATTGCGTTGTGTAGATATATATTTAGAGGCGTTTGTAGCTATGCGGTGTCAGGTATATTGATCATACTGAGAAATTGTCGAAGTTCGTCGATGGTTTTGAGTTTAGGCAAGTCAATGATGGGATTAATTTTTTTCTCTGGAGACTTGATTATATTATGGGGTATGTGATATCCGAGAAAGTTATTTCCGCGTTGTCAAAATTGTACTTCGAGGAGGGAAGGGAGTAGTTTTAATGGTAATTCCATTTTCTCGAACCCGCTGGAGTACAGCTTCAAGGTATTTGTTGTGTTCGACTTTGATCTTTAATATGACTACGAGATTGTCAATGATAGGGAAAATGAAGTCGAGTCCGCGGAGTACCTTGTTGATGAAACTTTGAAACGCCAGCCAGCGTTTTTGAGACCTAGACATATTCTCGGCAATCCGAAAGACCAAACGGTGTGATTATCATTGTTTTTTCGCTATCAACTTCCAAGAAAGTGATTTGTCCGTTTTTTTTTGGCATGTTGGTTGCGTGTAGCGGTGCGTTGACATCGAGGTTCGATATGAGACGAGTGTTACCGGGGTATTTCATCATTATCACGTGGTAATATTGGCGCACATCGATGCTATTAATTGTAACGGCGCTTTAATTTCGAGGCTCGTTCAACTGTCAATAGGCGTCGGTTCTTCAGGTCGTCAAAGAACGGGTGATATTTCAGAAAATCGGTCCCTAGGATGGGCTTATTGACCGCGGCGGCGATAAATCACCATTTATATGATCAATGTAAGCTTAGATTGAGCTCTAGAGTTTTTCCTCCGTAAGTAAGAATTAACGTATTGGAGCTGGAAGGGCAGTGGCTGCATTGAAATACCGCTTCTTCTTAGTAGAACGAATATAATGACACCCATGTCAATTAGATTTCTCATAACATTTTTTCTTCCGTACACTGTGTTATACATAAATAATTAATCATCAACTGTCAAAGAGCAAGAAAGCCAGCTTTAACACTTTACGATAATGAAATCCCATAAAATAAATTTATACAATCATATCTACTTATTAGATTGGCTAATGAGTTTTTGATCCAAACTTGACTTCATTAGAATAATTTAAAATCAAATTGTCACAAAGAGTACAATTTTATTTCGATCTGTACCAAACAATTTTTTTATTACTTATAATCTTTAATTTTTTTTATCAAATTACCCTACTAATTAACATAATGTATCAAAATTAATAACGTTTAAATTTTGTTATATTTTGCGTCCAGCTTATTATAAAATTTTGCCTGAAATGCAAAATTAGAAAAAAATTGTAAGATCGGTATCAAATTCTAAAGTGAATTTTCAATGTGATTAGTAAACAAAGCATTAAATATTTTAGTTAATATCAAGGACAAATTAAAAACCATTAAAATATATTGAATTGCAAATAAAATTTTTTGAAACTTTAAATCTAAAATATAAAGTCTAAACACAATTAAAATCTAAAAAAAATTTAAATCCTAAAAGCTGGATAAAACGTTTTAGTCCGCTTCGTCTTTTCTAATTACAGAGAATGTGTCTAGGTCTTAAAAGCGCCGTTCGTCCCAAAACCGAACGTTCCAAAAATTCATCGACGAGGTATTTCTCGGACTCGACTTCGTTTTTCTCAACACTTCTAAGTGGTATTTCAAGGCTTGAAGTAAGTGGAATAACCATCAACCCCTCCCCCTCCTCCCCAAGTACAATTTTGGCAAGGTGGAGGTAACAACAAGAATGTCGTCAAGTCATTGGAGGGAAGATCAATCCAATAATTGACTTCCCTAAACTCAAAACTATTGACGAACTTTGACGTTTTCTTGGTATGATCAATATACCTGACACCCTGATTGTATATCTACACCCTCTGATTGTATATTTACACAACGCAAAGAAGCGAGAACAATATTTATATATTGGATCCCAGTAGCGGAGCAAGCGTTTGAACCATCTGAGGCCAGCATAAAAATGCAAGTTTACTCGCTCACCCGTCGTATAACACAATCTACAAGGCAACTTATCCCTCGAACACGTAACCTTAGCCAGCACCGAATGCAAATTATATTGTAAAATATTGGGCACATTACCTGGGAAGTCCGTTTCAAAATCTGTGCACGATATAAGCCACTCCTGCATTTGAAGAACGCGTAAGATGATGGCACAGAAATTCTTTTGGGTCTCTATGAACACGGATATCACACAATACTCCATCAAAAAGCAAAATACATCGTCATAATACAAATTTCATTTCAATTTTTGCACAAATCGAACGATTCCAAATTAGTTGTATCAGTATCATTAGGCCACTATTTCCAATATCGCGCTGTGATCGATTTTTGGTCATGACTGTCGATCGAGCTACTAAATGGCCTGAGGTGGTACCTACGGAAAATATTACTTCCGAATCGGTAGCGAAGTTCCTCTATGAGGAATAGATATCCAGTTTCGGATGCCCTGTAACTGTAACCAGCGATCAAGGACATTAGGCAACTTTGCGCCGACCTCACTAATTGCTTAGGTATCGAAAGAAGATATGTCTACCGTACTCCTCAGTTTACAGGCCGCCTTATGTACGGGTAATGAAGTTAATGCTGCTGAACTAACTTAAGATTATAATTAAAGACTACCGAATGAATTACTGATTGCAGCTACCAACAAACAAGCAGACTTACATTATAACTACATGATTAATGCGCTTAAGCCATCCACATCTACGCAAATGCACTCGGGATATTGAACCACTTTATTTATGAAATTGTATTTGTACGTAACAATGTGGAGAAGAGGTCTATGGCCCTTACACAGTGATAAAACGAGATAGCGAAATATTATTTATGCAACTAACAGACAGACAAGAAACCATTTAAATCAACCGTCTGCATACTCAGCGAGGACAACGAACACCTATTGCCACATACTCACCAGAACGCACTGCATAAAATACAAATGCAACTACCGGACACGTTACCTGCCGCCCCGCTTCCCCCAATGTCCAAGAAAACAGACTCCGGGTGTATAGTTCCGAAACGGCGACAACCAAATAGTAGTAAACTCTTCTTAAATAATAAGATACAAGACAATGTCTGTAAAGACCATCAAATGACAGAACTCCAGACAATGTCTACAAATTATAAAATACAAGACAATTTCTGTGATGACAATAAAATAGTAGAATTTGAGATAATTTATGTAAGAATGAAGTCAGCACAGTAAACGAAGGTTACCCCCGAGCGTCGTGCTATGCAATTTCATCGATCGATGCATGAGGCGCGGCGGCATGGCACACTATCAAGTGTGGAACGCGCACGCGCCTGTGGCTTGTCAACATGCCACGACGAACTGTTTATAAGAACAGTTTCAGTGGAGAATATGGGGTCTTTTGCGGTATGGTCTGTTTCGTTCGTCGGCTATTCATTTCTGTTGCAACCATAGAATCAAGATTTACTACGTAAGAAAACAAAGAAAGCGTAGGAGCTAGAGGTCGAAATCAAATGCCCGTCATACGGGAGAAAAAGATGTACCAAAAAAGTATTAGCATATCGTTACTTTAGCGTCATGGTGAATATTGTGCGTTTATTAATAAATCCTCTATATAAATCAATGAAAAGGATTTATAAGTGTGGTGTATTGCTTAGTGTGTGATTGACAGGTATTCTCTTTTCAGTAGCTAAAAATAGTTTTTATTGTAAAATATTAATTGGATTTTCAGTATTTGTTGAATATGTAAATTGTTTAGTAAGTAATATTGTAGTTCTCATTAAGAATTAAAAATTATTTTGCACAGAAGAAAAAAGTGTCCGGTTACGCTAGGGCTTGACAAAGTGCTGACATTATGGATGTCGATTAATCGATAGCTTATTTCCATGGTTCATTGGAAGTGTTTATACAGACGAACAATATCTAAGGTTCTGTAAAAAAGTAGGAAGTCATTACTTTTGTTTACATTTTGCGTAGTATAGTTCGTAATTTTTTGTTTGTTGACTTATTGGATATTTTTTTAACAAAAACTAAAATAATATTTTTAATTTCAACTTTTCAACTAATGATTTCTTGCGTGACAAATGGATCCAAATTTTAAACAGCCATCAATGGACTTCAAACATGACTTTATCTGTTTGTAGTAAACATTTTAAACAAAAATATTTATATAAAGGAAACATCATCGTATTTTAATGAAAGACTCAGTGCCCACTTTATTCATACCAGTAAGTATACCGCGGGGAAAGTATGAAGCGACTGTAGCTACTACTATTTGTAACTGTAAAATAATTTTGTTTACTGATAAAATTGAAGAAAATAAGAACGGTGACTTCATATGTAACAAGAGATATTTCACCTGCAGTGAATCTATCACCTGGTCCATCAAGTCAAGTACTGACACCGATGAGAAAAAAGCTCGTTGGTAAATGTGCACAGCTGAGGCAAAAAATAGTAGGAAAAAATAAGCTCGTAAGAAATTTCAAAGGAAAGCAAAGACCAAAAGAATGACAAAAATATTATTACATTTAAAGTCAGGTCTGAAAGAATTTAATAGCCGACTAGGGCTTAAATAATCATAGGAATGACTTGCAAATCGCTTGTAATAATAATTTACTATACAAATTAAATCGGATGATGAGAAAGGCATAAAAAGGCAAATTTATTTGCATGGTGCTATTAGATAAAAAAGAGGATTCAATAACAACCCAACTGTTAGAAATTTAATTGCAATATATAAAAGATTACTCTGCTATGCAGAAATCAAAATTAGCGATAGTGGAAATTGTTAAGAAACGGAAAAATTGACTATATGACGACAGAAATACAGTTAATTTTGTACTGAAGTACGTGCGACAAGGGATATAGGAGTTTAGATTGTATGAAAAATGATTTATGTGTTTATACATTTTTCCGTATGTTACGCATAGAATTAACTAAAATATGGAAAATGGAAAATGAAGGAAACATTAAAAGTATCATGTTAAAAAATACAAAATTACAAATCAACAGTAGACTGCGACTTTCGAAAAGTTTTCAGTAATTTGTTTTCTGTTTAAAATGTTCAAATTGAAAATAGTAACTGAAATTTATATTATGTGAGCAATTACCAATATTCGTTAACGAAATCTATCGAAATAGGTTTCAATTAAATAAAGATATAAATGTATTATACCTTCGTACTCTCCAGTATAGTTTGTTATTCAATATTTTAAACGGAATCAAAATATTCAAATATTTATCGAAGCGGGACATTGCTACGTAATGATTAATGACACATTTCGAGCGGGAGAGCTTTTAAAAGATTAAGTCGAGCTTAATCTTGTACTCGGAGCTATTCTCTCAAAGTACTCTTTGATAATGGTTATAGAGAAAATTAGGGTAGGTCGAAAGAGTTGGTTAAGTATGTTTGTACAATTTTATTTAAAGGGAAAATACAAATAATGCTAAATCGTTGAACTGTGTGTACTTCAAAACATTTCTTATTAGTCTTTATAAAGAAAATATAGAAGTAAGTATAACATCGAATTGAAACCGTTCTTACCTTTTTATAATAGGATGTCATTGTGTATCATAACTATATGTATCATAACTGGTGTTATTTTATGTTCTGAACTGTTATGGGGATGCAAGAGATATGCGTTGAAGATTCTTGGATATAATTGCAGCAAGTAATATTTTAATCCTAATTTTAATAGATGACTGTCGAGTAGTTTAGAGATTTACAGTCTACTTTAATTAATTTATAATTGAGATTAAAAATACATTTATTGAATCAAATTTTATACTTTTTTTTGTTTATCTAGTAATAAGGTTCGTATCAATGTAATAAAATCATTTTTAATTAGCTCTAAGTACTTATCCAAAGTTATAGAAACATAATATTCACCACTGCCATCATTTTATGAACTTTTACACGTTTTTTAGACAAAATATTTATTACAGTCTGTTCGTTCAATATTTATATTAATGTCTATAAAAATATTCCGAGTGTAGCTTTCAATATCAAACTGCTTTATTATGAAGATTGGTTTTTACTGAGGATCGCTGTAACAAATTAGTTTACCTTTAAAATACTCATGTACTTGCTATATGACCTGAAAACCTGAGCTTAGTATAGGCTACATCTCTTGGTGAAGATACGTGATGAGACTTGGAGATTAGTATTTTGAAGAGTTTAAGCGGCTCGTTTCATATTAATTAGACTTATGGCCTTAGCTGCTGAAATGTAATATTCTTGTCTGTCTTTTCTACCCATTTAAACGTATATTTCAATGGTAAATATATTCTAATGCATCTTCAATTTGGTTCACGTATACAGCTGCTTTTCATGCCCAGCTTAAGACTTTTACGCCTTTGGCATTTTATCACGTTCAGAACATTTATTAGATTTTCTGGATTATTTAAAGATGTTATGGCTTTTTAGTTTCTTTGTAAACTACTCGTAATATTACCATTTCGATATTAGTATAATTTCTTGGGAATTATTTTACAAAATCTTTGCATTATATAGTTCCACATTCATCATTGCATTTATTATCAATCTTAATTACTTCATCTCAGTAGAAGTGCATACGGTAATTAATGAAATAGATATTCCAGCAAAATTATTTGCAGCGTTCATATGTTGGCAATGCCCACTCACCCGTCTGATAAAGATGACCGCTTAGCAAGATTGACTATTTTATAATTTTTCGCGGGAATTTAGTACCGTTAATATTTAATAATACAGTTAATATTTAGTACTGTTAATATTTAATAATACTGTTAATATTTAATAAACCATAAATGTCGATAAAAGGGTTTTGTTCGGCTAATTGAGGCGGGCTCACTCACGATGACGTATATCAAAAAGTATCTACTTTTATTGGAGTTATTTTGCAATATTTTACTAGCGTAACGTAACTGGTAATTACTTGTGAAATTAGCTTTAGTAGTATCTTAAATAATCCAGGATTCAAAATTGAATACTGATCTGTTTATTGCATAAACTCAAGTTAATATAATTAAATTGTTATTTTGGGCGAATGAATTCGTTGCTAGAATTTTTCTTTGTTTAAAGAAATTTTGTTAATTTTTTTACAGCGTGTTTATAATTGTGAAATTAGCTCTAGTGGTATTGTGAAATTAGCTCTAGTGGTATTTTAAATAATCCAGGATTCATGATGTGAAATTATAATTGTGAAATTAGGATGTGAAATTATAATTGTGAAATTAGCTCTAGTGGTATTTTAAATAATCCAGGATTGAAAATTGAGTACTTTTCTGTTTATAGCATAAACTCAAGTTAATATAATTAAATTGTTATTTTGGGCGAATGAATTCGTTGCCAGAATTTTTCTTTGTTTAAAGAAATTTTTTTAATTTTTTTACAGGTGTTTATAATTGACGCGATGGCTGAGTATGAGGTATCACAGTGGAAATGTTTTCCAAATTGGCTTTGTTTAAAGAATTTTGATATCGTATAAATTGATGTATTTAAAATACTTGTTTGCTAAATTTTTTTAAATTCTGGGTATTGTAGGTTATAAAAAAGTGGTTTATGACTTAACTGAACAAATACACGTAAGTGTAAGTGGACTTAACTGAACAAATACACGTAAGTGTGAACAAATACACATTTTATTTTTATTTTTTAAACTTTTTAAAAATATGGCTTCATAGTGAATACGTTCAATACGTAAAATTTTTATATATACGTAAAATTTTATGTATACGTTCAATATGTAAAATTTTTGCTAAGGATGTCGTTTAACGTGAAATTTTATTTTAATATATAAGTATATTAATTACGACTTTCCAAATAAACCCACCTGGGATCAGATAAATTTGGTCTTAGTTCATTTTAGAGTTCTGTACCTCAGAAGGAACACAGAACTTCGGAACCCTTGCAAGGTCATTTGTCCGTTTTCTTGCCAATGTTTTATGTAAAAACTTGGAATTTGGTCTGAAGATAAAGTATACTAATCGGCATTTAAGTCAATAGTTAACATTCAAAAATGTTCAAAAATGAAAAATTTTCCGGGTTCAAATAAACAATGAAAAAAAAATGTTTATTTCATTTTCATTTTATGTATTGTGTGGGATACAACTGAAAGAGCAAGTCATAGAGATAAGGTCTCTGAGACTATTTTTTACGTTAATTCTATTCCAAACCTCTTTTCCCAAAATTCCTCCTCCTCTATTTCCAAACTTGCTATTTACAATGTTACTAGAGGTTTAACTAAAGTTTACCGGAAAGTTATATCGATGATTCGATATTCATACTTCTTAAGATATTCACAATACTTTCACGTCTGCGAAAGATACTAAGTAATATATATACGTCGTTAAAGTAATATTGATACATGTAAATAACGTAACTGAAATACCATATACCCTTAAATGTAAATATATACAGAAGAGTGTGCGTAACCCTTGCAAAGTGAGTTCTACTTATAATAAATAGGTTTATACAAGTTTAAGGTAATAGTTACTAGTTGGCTGTCTTGGTTTCGTTCTGGATAATATTCGGTTTTAATGTAATAATCATTACGGTTAATTCATTAATGGTATTTTCAATTGTTTCAGTTATTTGTTTTGTTTGAGTACAGACCTGTACTCGAAATATAGGTATAAACATTTCTAGCAAGCGATTTATATAAAATTAGGCAACACATTTAATAATTATTTTTTTGTAGATGTAATCTTTTTTTGTAGATTTGATTAATTTATACATTATCGATACCGATTCAGTATCTTTAATAGGAAAATATTTCATACAAAGTATTTTAAAATTGTTTTTGTTGTATCTTCCTATCACATACGCCTTTAATTTATGAGGTATTCTGTCCAAAAATTTAAAATTCACCCCAATGGTTGTTCATTAATGGATATAAATATGAGACGAATCATTAAATAATTATTAATTGCCTATAAATATACATTAGCTGTGATATAACTAAATAATATTAAATGATGTCGCAAACATTGAGGCAGATGGAAAAAAAGGAACACCTTTAATCCCACCAGATACAGGTATCAAATTAAAAAAAAATAGCAAAGTGGCAAATTTTAATGTTCGAAAAATTGCGAAAAAACTATACCTCCAATACAAGTATATTATTTCATTTAAAAACAACAAATGCGGATTTCATTTTTTGAAAACTACTTTCTCCTAATTGTGACTATTGAGTCTGACACACTCTTCGAGTGAAGAACGCATCTTTTCGAAAACGCGTTTACAGAGTGACTGGGGTAACTTATTGACTTCGGTTTGAATATTTTCTTTCAGTTGTGCCACAGTGCTTGCATTTGTTTGGTAAACTACGGGTTTTAAATATCTCAATAAGAAAAAGTGACCAGGGATTAAGTCTGGTGACTTAGGTGGCCGTGGTGTGGTGTCGTTTCGGGAAATGCTTTTTTCTATAAATAACTGCCGCACTGTTTTCATGGACACATTAGCAGTATGAGCTGTGGCCTACTATGCCCGAAACCACGTGTTTCGATTGAAATATGGACTATTCTGTAGTTTCAGTCTAAAAAGGTCATTTATCATCTCGGCATACCTCTCCGAATTCACAGCTACAATTTGGCTACCCTGGTGTTCAAAAAAATAAGGCCCTCTGATGGTAGATACAAACGTTACACACCAGAATGTAAATTTAGATTCGTATAAAAGTTCTTGATGCATTAGTCTAATATAAATTTTGCTCATTCACATATCCTATGATGTGAAAGTGGACTCTTAAGAATATATCACCCATCCGAGTGGCAGCATGAAATTTCAATAACATTACCTCTACGTTAGTTTTTCTTAATGAAAAGTCAGAATCGTATAAATCTTGAACAATTCAAACTTTATACGGATGGAACTTGAGTTTATTTTGCATTATAACCTGTAAAGTTGATCTTGTAATTTCCAACATCGATGAACGTCCACGAAGTGATAAACGGGGAATTTCAGTCACAGAAACCACAACATGTTTAACATTTTCGTCGCTGGCTACCGTTAGTATAGGTCCTGGTCTGAGTCTATTTAATGTTAATCCTGTAGCTCTGAACTTTGTTACCCGAGACTGAATGAGGTAGATCGATGGTCCAACACGTAATCAACGAATATCGTAACGATTATTAAATCGGTGTTGTGCTTCAGACAGCAAGAAACCACTCGAAAGGTACGCCTCGACGGCAAAAGCGCTATGCTCTCCACTCCATTGCTCTATGGCTACTAAAAAATCAGCACTTGTTTTTAACGATGTTCCCCCCGCCTCTCTCACGTATTGTGTTCAGAAACTATGTTTATTAAAGTTTTGAAATCTGATGAGACGCTTGTCGATAACGTGATATTTTTTATGCAATTCAGATTTCAAACGACATATTTTTGCTAGTTCTTTATGGTTGGACCATGATTATTTTTTATGGATATTATTAAAGATCAATATTTTATCAATAGTGACAAAATATTATTATTAATTTTAAAACATTTTCGTATCGATTCTTTGCGGTTGAGATGCATATCGCAAATACTGATTTGTTGTGTTATGTGAATATTTTTTTATTCATGCTGAATCCAAATATCAAACTTTTTAACAAGCCCAATACATTTTATATGTGTGTGTACTTGTGCGTGTGCGCGTGTGTGTGTTTGTGCATGTATGCGTGCGTGCATGCAAGCGAGCGTGTGCGTGTGCACATATGTATGTGTGTATAATGTACTTTATCACTAAGCAATCTATTGTATCAATGCGTGACAATCCGATTCAGTTATAATTTTAATTTGAATATTATGAACATCAACAGGTCAATCAGAATGCCGTTCCAATTTGTATGAAAATTCTTCAAAATTAAGTTTTTAAAACAATTCTGATATATGTGTTGTTTTAAGTAAATCATACCACAAATTTTTATCTATATTTCTTCGCAAGCCTCAACAATTTTTGCCTTATTTTAATAATAAAAAAATGAAATTTGTTAATTTTTTTCATTCCTTGATGAAACTGATAGTAAAATAAAAGTTGTAAACAAAATTACGCGCAATTTCCTTCTAAAGTAGGCTAAAAGTGACAGCTATAAAATGACAAAAGGAAAATAAAATCAGAACATTACAGAAGTCTTTCAATAAAAACGTAACCTTTTTAAATTGATGTACAAAATTAAGAAATCACCAAGAGAATTGAAAATTTTCCGAAACGCTATATCTTTGCGTAAAACATTCGGATTTGCATGAATAAAATTAATTTGAAAGCATGATAAAGAAGAATGTTAAACGAAAGCATTTTAAATTTGGCGCTTTTCCCTTAAAAATACTTTTTAAGAGGATTGATACTTTCCAGGCCACAAAAATATTTTTAAACCTGAAATTTCTCTTCTCCTAAAACAAAAAAATGGAAATTTTAGAATGATGCCTAAACGAATATCGTTTTACAATATTTTAAAAAAAGTATGAAAGAGGATAAAATTTTTTTTGAAATTTCCTAAAGCGACTTTTATCCTGGAACTTCTCATGCATTCCATTGATGTTTGGAATACCACGTTGCTGTTATTATCTTAACAGATATGGAATTACGGATTAAAAATATTCCTTTTTTACCATCAACTTCTTGGGGGGGGGGGTGACTTCTGAGGGTTGGGGGATACCATTTATGCTGCTGCATAGATTCCTGCTTGGATTTAGGTTCATAATTATGAACCCAAGTATAGTCACCCGTAACAATTCGGTTCAAAATTTCATCATTATCCTATCTACAGGGAACCAAAAAGTCGCGTGAACACTCAACACGTTGTTGCTTGTGCGGCAGTGAGAACATTCTCGACACCCGTCTTGCGTTGGTCAAGTGATCATGAAGAATATTCAAAAGTTTTGTGAAAGTTGCCTCTATTTCTACAATTTCTCCCAACTATGGCTTTTTCTATAATCGGGTATCTCCGAACACATTTTACTAGGGCAAGGTACTCATAAACATGACGATGGTTCGAAATTCAATTTTTTTCATAGTACATTATTTTTTCCAGAAGTAGTTGCTTGATCAATGATTGATTAGTTTATTGTCACAATTGAGCTAAAACTTGGTAGATATACTCGTAATAAGTCTCTCATTAGCGACTACATGAGTAACCCACCCTTCGCCTCCCCTCCATTCCGCGAACTTTTTGACTCACCCTCACATATATATATATCATGCCATTAACATTTATATTTTTTTATAATTAGGAATTTCCAAATTTTCTTTTTTTTGCAGCAGTGGTATCAAGTTATTTTGTTTTATAATTTTTTATAAATGATATTTTAAATTACCATCTGGCATGAACTAAATTTTCATATCACTTTTATTACTATGATTACTAATAATAATATAGCCCTTTTATTCGGATCTATTATACAATTCTTTATGTAACCAAATTTAAAATTAAAGAAAATATAACATAAAATAATCCTATGTTATTAATTTAATATTTCCTGTGTCTTTATTTTCTGTGGATCCGTTTGCCAGTCGGCAAAGGCCTCTTCCAACCTTTTCCATTCTGTTCGATCATGAGCTACTCTGTTCCACGTCCTTCCTGCCACTTGTCTGTTGTCATCATCCCATCTTTTTTGAGGTCTGCCTCTCGATCGCTTGCCCTCTCTAGGGTACCACACTCTTTTGCTCCATTTGTCTTGACCTCTCATTATGTGCCCTGCCCATCTCCATTTAAGCCTTTTAATATTTCCAGTAATATCACCTGCCTTTGTCTTGTTTCTGATCACTCTATTATCCGATATATCAGATTTCTTCACGTTGAGCGTACTTCTTTCCATTGAATACTGGCAGGTTGCCAACTTGCTTGTCAAGTCCCGAGTTAGAGTCCACGATTGGCAGCCGTACATGAGAACAGGTAATATACATGTATTAAATAATTTACTTTTCATATTTATGTGTAGTTTTTTGTCTTTCATAGCTTCTTTTAGCCCCCAGTGCCTCTTCTAGTCATTAGTAATTCGTCTCGTAACTTCTTTTTGCATAGGCTCTTGTTGAGTTATGAGCTGCCCCAAATATATATATATATATTCGTCTGTGTAGTGTATTTCCTTATGTTCTAGTAGTATTGTACTTTTAACTCCGTTTGTCATTACTCTTGTTTTTTCTGGATTCAGTTTTAAACCTATCTTATCATTTTCAGTCGCAAGTTCCCTTATCATTCTACTTATATCATCTGAGGTTTTGGCAAATAGCACAATGTCATCTGCAAATCTCAAGTGTGTCAGCTTTGTCCCGTTAATATTAATCCCAAGCTGTTTCCAATTAAGTTTCCTGAAAATTTGTTCCAGTACCGCTGAAAAAAGTTTCGGTGACATAGGGTCGCCCTGTCTTACACCTATTTCTACTGTAAATGATGTGCTTTTCTTCTCCAACTGTATCTTTGCTGTGCTATGACTATAGACGTTTCTTATTAATCTTATATATTTTTGCTCAATTCCTTGTTCTTTTAATACCTCCCATATCTTTGCGTGAATTAACGAATCAAACACTTTACTATAGTCGATAAACGCAATATAGTATATAAGGTTATATTCGTTACACTTCTCTAGAATTTGGCGTACTACGTGAATGTGGTCGATAGCTGAGTAGTCTTTACGAAATCCTGCCTGCTCTATAGGTTGGTGTTCCTCTAGTGTACCGTTTCAATATTATTTTAGAAAATATCTTATACAAGTTTGACATAAGACTTATCGGGCGATAGTTTCCAATATCGTATTTATCACCTTTTTTGTATAAAATAATGATGTTAGATTCTAACCACTGGTGTTGAATGAATTCTGTGTTTATGATATCGTTAAAAATATCTGTAAGGATAGGTATGCACACCTCTTTACCTTGCTTTAAGATTTCGTTGCTTATTCTGTCTGGTCCTAGTGTTTTGTCTACGTTCTGGGTTTCAATAGCTTTTTTTACTTCAGGTGTGATAATTCTAGGGACGTCGGAGATTTCTTCTGGATCAACTATCTAGTTTATGATGTTGCTTGCATACAGTTTCTTATAGTACGTTGTTGCTATACTGAGTATGTCTGATCGGCGATGATTCCATTCCTCTTTATCGTTTTTTAAATTTTATAATCAATATCGCATCTATGATTACTATAATCTTCATATTTATAATCATTTGCACGATTTTGATTTAAAGGTGCCTAAATGCTCGTTTTTCAAAAAAATTAATTGAACTAAGCTTTAGTGTGTTTTTAAGGTATATGAACTGTCCACAATAACAGAAAATGAATTATTTGTCTTCCAAAATATTTAAGCCTTTTAATTACAATATTTCAATTTGTTCAGCATTTCAACATTTACGATAAAGGAATGAATATTTATTCGATTAAATTATACGCTTGCAGGCCTATTTCTTATATTTTTCAACACTTCCTATGTGTTTATTAGAGAAAGTCGATAAAAATATAACTTTAGCCAATTACATCACTACATCAAATGAAATGCATGCAGTCATAAAGAATTAAATTTCGCGTAAAATTTTTAATAGTTTATCAACAAAACAAAATACAATTATTTAAGAAAAATCGTCAAATTTCAGCAAATTGCAAACTAATTTTTTGTCTCACTCTCATGGAAACATTTAGAATTACGAAAAAGCGCGACTGATTTTGTTCATGAGATCTTGCAGATAAGATATATCATAATTAAGCATTTGATTTATTTTTACTGCAGATTTACAATAATTATAATTCTGTGGTTTTTACGATGTGCTGCGATAATGTATTCAAAACATGGAACTAAAAGAACAGACGATAATACAGACAAGAGCTTGAATAATTAGATCGGTATTTCTCTTAGTCGCCGCATACTCTATCCGCATACTCTATTATTCAATAGCTGATATTATGAATTTCTTTATATGCCTTTATAATTTCGCTCTACCATTAAAACGTTTTAGTAAAGAGTTAGGTTTCCATGTAAATTGTCTTTGATATTTTCTCTATAGATTGTTACTGACCGCATTGAAATAACTTATTGAAACGATATATGGATTTCGATTTTCTTTTCTAATTTTCAGCAAAATTGTCCTAATTATAAACGGTGATATTATTTTCTTCTGTTATTAAAAATAATTGAATGCTTGGGTTTGATAATTGTTGCATACTTTTATTAACTTATGAAATGACGCAATAATTACTACATTTTATCTTTCTATCCAACACAAAATACGGTTTGAGAGTGATTGAAGATTATACGTCTAACTGTCAAAATTCCGCATTATTATTTTGCTCAAAGTAAAGAAAACGAGAGGAAATTTGGCAATGATATATCTTCGAGATAGGCACAAAAGACAGACGAGAACAGTGTTGCGTCCTTTTAAATTTATGCTTCTGAAAGAAAGAAAGCTGTGTGAAAAATTATCGCTGTCATTTATAATATCAAGAAAAAATTTGCGAATGCTATATTATTCAATTTTTTAAAAAGATATTCTAGAATATTTACTGTTATTGCTGCATGGATATGATAAGATAAACACTAAAATTTACTCTCTACATACACTTTAGTTTGTTGAGATATAGTTTAAAGAGGATAATACTGTCAAGGATTCATCGAAGTGAGAATCATTATGACGCAATGATTAATGATGCATTTTGCGTGTAAGCGCTTTTGAAAGATTAAATTGAAGTCGGTCTTGTACTATAAGCCATTCTCTTATATTTCTCATCGATATCGCAGGTAGGAAAATGGTCAATTAAAAAGTGTTCGCCTTACTACTATTTACGGGCACATTTTGTAGGAATATTACTTTTATTTATGTTGCATGTTTGTCATCGTTTGTTTATTAATGTTTTTTTAGGATGCTTATTTTTATTTTCTATTATGTACTTTCACTTTGTCATAATACAAATTGAATTGCTTTTTTATACTAGAAAAACAAAACGAGAAATTAACACAATAATCTAGCTTATTTAAAATATGTTTTCATTCAAATTTATTTCCAATGTTATTTAATTTTGGGAGAATTTTGCAGAAATTTCTGTTTTCAGAACTCTCGACATATGAAATTTGAGGCAATTTAACTATATTTATTACATTATATATTTGAAATGTTATATATTTATAAAAATAACAATTATATATTTGAAAACTTGAATACGTTGTTAAAAACCAGTTGAAAAATACAATTGGCGTTTAATTTTTTCTTCTTCTAATTATTGATAAAAGAAAAAGGTTTTAAACTATATTCCGACCTATGTTTTAATTAGAAGATGACCCAGTGCTACTTATATAATAAAATAAAATTTCAATTTTGCTGCAAAAAACTGAAACTGCATAATTGGCAGATGTTATCCATTTTTCCGATTAATACGTGTTTATATTTATTATATGTGTTTATATTTATAGTTGAACCCACGAAAGAGTAGGAATGCTTCATTTGTTAGGATGTACTGTTTATTTATCCTCGTTCGCGTTTTTCGCAGGGTAATATTTTCATGGGTGACCTGCGTTGCCAGTCTTTTATTATAAGATTGTGTCGCAATTTCTGATTCTTTGAATTTTTTAAACTTCAATTTGTTTATTTCGTTGTTTTGTCTTTTGATGTACCGAACTTTTAATTAACAGTTATACTACAAAAATAATAATAAAAATACTATAGTCTCCAATGAACATGCCTGTAAGTTCGACTTATTTGTTATAGAACGAAAGTTTCGGCAAAATTCTCGGAACATTCTAAAACTATAATTTAATGTCAAACCGATACTAGCACTCAGGCATCATTTTTACTTGAAATAATGGACAGTTAATTTAATTCTCGTAATAACAAATATTTACGAAATATACAATGTATTATCATTAATATAACTTAGATATTTCAAAAGCATTTAAATTAATCGAGCAGACAACGTTTAATTCGTGACATTAAAATATTTAATTAAAGTATGCAAAATCGAATGAATTTTATCCTATTTCTACATATTATCTGTTTTTCATCTGGCACGGGCACGTGAGTTAAATAAGTTGTGTTGCTTAAAAGTGTAATGTTTCAAAATATGAATTTGTTGTTGTATCGTTTTGTAATTAATGTTTGCATAATTTTGATTCTATCGATTTTCAGTATCAGTTTTAGATTATCAAAAAAACTAAGCATATTATAAAAAGGAATACTTCTGCCTCACACTTTGTAATCGTTGTTGTAAACAATTATATCGATTTAAATTAAACTTCTTCATGTAATCTAGGCGTAATTCGATTATGATCGAATATCAGTAATAAAGTTGGGTAGCACTCAAATGAGCTTTAAGAAAGTTTTTCAATCTATTACTATGAAATGGCACACAATTCCTGCTTCTGCTTTGATTGATTACAGTTAAATCTAATTTGGGAAAGTTTAAAGCTTTTAAATGCGATTTAGGAATAGCTGAACGTAAAAATAGACAATAGTAAAACGTTCGTTGACTTAACAATCTCGTTATAATTTATATTAAAACTGAACTGCTATGAAGAAACTCTTCGGGAATACACTTACTTCGGTCGAAAATACTGACAGAGCAACTACACGTTTTTGCTCTTTTTTTAAACATGCGTAGCGTGTTTATCACGATGTGCGAATTTGCAATAATGGTACTCGCAAAATATCTTGCAACGTAATGGTTTCAACGAGAAAGCACTTTAAATAAGCAAAATTTTAACATTTGTATTATATATTTTCCATCGAACACAATTATAAAATCTTATGCATTAGTCATTAAATTGTACTCATTGAATTAATCATCTAGGAGCATCGTTGAAGATTTTCTGATGACCTTATAAGATTTTCTGATGAAATTTGTATCTTTTAGAATAAATATTAAAATATAAATTATGTAAAACTCAGTTTTGTTCATTGTATTAAAAAGTTGGAAGTAATATATGCCAAAAACCGAGTAAACCAAAATAGAAATAATTTAGGTCAAAATTAAAGGCATGTTGTGTAATGGGAGTGAATGGATACAGGATGTGGTAATGTGTCTGATGAAATTGAGCTGTTCAAATCTAACTCAATCTACATACATATAGTATTCGTGCAGCATTACACACGGATTTGTCAAAAACATTTATTCTATGCCTGCTATGGGAGCAATTTTACTTAGCGTGTGTCCCACGTGACGTTACACTCTACTTTTGTTGTGTTAGTTTCTTGTGAGTTTTATTATAATTAGAGCAAAAGTAAGGCCTTAAATTTTTAGATTTTTGTACGAACGTGTTTTTGTTAAATGTATAGGAATAATTTAAAAACATTTATGGAACATGATGTTGGAAACATTTATTGAATAAGTAAGCAGATGGATATATAAGTATATAAGGTTTGAGTCATTAACGTTAGTGCAGACAAAACCCTAAATATGTTCAATGAATTGATTAATTGTGTTAAATAATAATTATACATTGTATAAGTGGTACAAATTCAGTATATAATATCGCGAAACTTTTCCAAACCGAAAAAGGTTAAGTGCAATTAAATTGGATAGTAAATGTGAAGAAAAATAAAAAATCACAAGCATAAGTTATTTATGTACTAAATATATATTTTACATAATTTAAATTAGAAATTATTTGTGATTAGAAAAATACAATTCTCTTAAAAACTTTAAAGAAAACAATTTAGCCCAATTCATTTGGCAATATTTTACTAACTAAATTACATATCATATTCATTACGTAAAAACGAGTATTCAATAAGTGACGAATAAGAATATTTGTCTTTTAAGCACAGGTATCAAATAAAACCTTTACAATAAATTTTAACATAAATACACAACAATAATATTTATTATAGGACTGAAAGTTGTAGATATTTGTTATCCTCCACATAAAATTAAATTATTGATGCTACATAAATTTAAAATATAAATTAAGTTTAAAAAAATTATGAAAGGGATAGAAGGAAAATAATAATTACGGAATATGAAAATTGTATGAATTGTGTCACAAGGCTTGAATATTAAAACTCAATCGTTTCGAAAGATTGTCCACCATGGTGTACTCTATAGGTTAAATAAAGAGAGAGTACCTCAAACAAAGGACTTCATATCATTTGCTGGAGCCCTTTGTTAATTTAATATCTAAAGTTAAAGTCTACGAGAGGCGCAGAGTTTAAATATCTTAAAGTGTATTTTTAATGTTAGCAAGTTTGTCCAAAGAATTATCTACAACTTGATTATGGGTCCCTCGGAAAGTTTGGAATGGTTACAATTTATAGACTTACAGGTAGCTTCGTACAGTCTAACTTAATGGAAATAAAGAAATTTTATACACAATAGTATTATAATGTATGAAATGGATATTGACCAAACACAAGGCGAATAATACAAAATCGGATTGTTTTTTTATTTGAATTTATATTTTGCTATGTAATTACAACATAATTTACCACGTATAATCATTTAATTGAAGGAAATAGAATTGAGAATATTATTTAATGTAACGAGGAATTAATTGTGATTGCCAAGGAGTTTATGTGATATTTTAATGATTTTTACTTTACAGTTATTGCAGTTATAGATTTTTACTTTACAGTTATTGCTTATTCTACGTAAGAAATAAAATAAACTAATGCGCAAATTATAAATACAATTATTATATCTTAATTATACAGTAAAGCCTGCTTAATACGAACACGGTTAATACGATTTCTCGCATAATATGTCATCTTACGTCAATCCCTGCAACTTGAAGTATGTTTTCATACATTTTTTCATGCTTAATTGATTCTAACTGTAATCAAATAAACAGTGTATATCAAACCTAGAATAAAAGTAAGCAAAGAGGTGAAAAATTAGGCTAAGAGCGCTTGAGAACATATATAAAGTAGGATTTCATAGTTGTCAGTACCACTTGAAATATTTAATAAAACTTAATCGCAGTTTATCTTACAGAAAGGACTTCAAAATAAAAAAAAAATAGATAAATATAAGATAACTTTTATTTTGGAAGACATATTCATGAGGTATCATTTGATAACGATAACCTGCACAAAAATCGGTTTTATTTTACCCGTATGGCGAGGCATTATAAAAACAATTTTGCAACATTTTAATTGAGATTGTAATTTGTGACATCTACTTACACAATTACGTTCACATTCGTTTAAAATTATTGAAAATTGAAGGCGGCTGCGAGAGATCAACAAACAAACCTACAGACTGATTTTGAAATGTTGCAAATTATAAGGGTTCCTTGTTTGGCTATGGAAACTTAAATGTCAATTTCACATTCACTTTTATTCTTTTACTGGAGAAAAGCGAATGTGAAGACGACATTCAAGATGAAAAATCCGAAGGGAAATCTGTGTGGAAAAGAAATGTTAAAAAAATATATAATTTTCTTAAAGTTTACGTTACAAGTTTCAAGAATCTTACTTAAATTAGATGAAAAAAAAATATAACATTATTTTTGATGTGTTTTACGTAATAAGATAGTATATTGTATTATGATTTTAATTTTTAGTTGCTATAAAAAATAAAAAAAGAAAACTTTGATATCGATTTTGTTCTTTTAGCAGTTTTATTAAAAATATCTAGATCTACCTAGTTGGTAAATAATAACAGTTTACTGGGTTAATTTCATCACAAACTTCTTATAATATTTTTTTAAACTCATTGGCACTTTATATAGAGTGTATCATATTTTGTAGCAGATTAGTGCGTTAAAATTATGAAGATAAAAATAAGTGTTAATATTTTTTACTCTCAGCATCTATAGCATCAGAGTGATGGCACAACTCTGAGTTGTGAAATTTGTCTCGTTTTTTAATTCCTTAAACGTCTGACTCTTTGTCATTAATATTCCGAAAGAGGGACTAAGATAAAAATAATGTTATTATATAAAGTCTGTCGCCATTGAGCGACTGGTCTTTTTTCTGTTTTTGAATATGATTCATGTACTCGATATGAATAACAAATTAAAAGTCTGCAGTTATGAATGGGTTACGTAGTAGGCCACATCGAGTTGTTTCAGATCAGGTTTCGTATTGAAATAAATATAATATTGTTGGGAGATTGTCAAGTTTCATATAATTATGGGTTTCATTTGTAAAAAAAATATTTCACGTGGAATCTTTCGAAGTATACTAGGAACAAAAATAAATATCAGCTTTAATTATTGAACTAATTTTGAAGTGAATTTCGAAATATATTAGTTTATTTCTTCAAAAAATTAGAAATATTAAAACATGAGTATTGTGCAATGAATTTAAATGTAAAGTATATATATATATATATATATATATATATATATATATATATATATATATGTGTATATATATATATATATATATACATTTATATATATATATATATATATATATATACATATATATATATATATATATATATATATATATATATATATATATATATATATATATATTTCGAACTGCTTCAGGCAACAGTTCTAGGAATATGTTGCTGTGACTAAAATAGTATCAGTTTTGGGTCTGGAAAAGGCATTTGAACATGATAATTAGCTACCCTTCTCTCTTGATATAAAAGAACCATAACTATATTTTGTTTGAATTCATATTTTATATGACAATTATTTACTGTTCATTTATTAACGGTGTTCTCAGTGGCATACTTGATTATTATATTATTTTATTCTAACAGCCTAGTTATCTAACATAAATGTACTTCATAACAAACATTCTGCCATAAGTGTTGGGAAGAAAGATAAATAAATTCAAATGGCCCACAGATAAACACAGAAAACACTCGACAAAAACAAAAAAAAGCTTTTTATGCGAGTTTTTCTCTATAATATTCCCTAAATGCGATGTAATAATGTAGAGAGGAAATATTGTTTTATCTTTTCATATTAAGAAAATTCATTATCACTATGTACTCCAAAAAGTTTGTACTTTTCACGCTTAGCTAAGATGAGCATATATTTAATTATTAGCATACATTTTATTGTTTCGCGAAACATAATTTTGAAATTCTCCCAGCATTTTCCTTGCACCTTTCTGGAAATTATTTTGTAAGTTAAATGTATTGAAAAGAGAATTATCCCTTCGTACGCGTATATTCTGTAAAAGTCAAAGCATTGATATGAAACACGATTACGTTTTACATTTTGAAAATTAGTGCCTTTTTGAGTGAGATTTATAATGTACAGGTCTCATTTGTTGTTGTTTGAGATTATTTAAAATATTGCTTTATTTAAAGTATTTTAGTTGTTTGAGATTATTAAAATATTGTTCGTTTTCGGAATTTTAACTTAATTTTGCCATTTTATTATTATTGCAGCTGTATTCAGAAATTGTATCAAAGTATAGTATTTAGGAAATTGCAAAATAAATAAAATATGGATTGTAACGAACGTAAAATATCAATTTTAATATAGTGATGCAGAACTAATAATGGTATTAGCGGAAAAATCTCCATTTTGCTGTTGTTTCTAAACCTAATATTACAATACTTTTAGCAACATTTATAAAGTTTCATCACACATAACTTAAGGCAGCCCTGTATTAAAATGTAAACTATCATATAAGTTATAATATTTAAAATTTAAACCAAAAGTATAAACGTGAAATATACCCTAGGGTCATCTAAAGAAGTCAAATTTATTTTCAATTCATTGCTATTATTACGCATTTATCTTGTATAAATTTTATTATTGCGCAGAAGTGGAATATGGAAAAAACGAAGACGTAGAATGCGCCAGTAAATGCGACGGTAAACAAAATTTGTATGTTTTCTTTTTAAATTAATAAATGATGATCGTTCACAATATATTACGACATAAATTCTTATTGTTTTTGTACAGTCCCAATTTAGTATTAAAATTATATTTTTGTTTTTATACATCGGAGTTTCCAATGTTTTCGTCGTGAAAAGTTCAAAAGAAATAATATATATATAAATAAGAGAGAATATCTTTCAAATTTGTCGTAGCCATGGCAAATACCGTACTAAAATGACTTTATAAATTTATATGATCGCGACTGGTATCTATATTACTTTTAAAAGTTTCCAAACCAAAAATATCTTGCAATTTGAGAATTTCGGGCGCAACAAACTTTCTTCTCTCCCTAGATAATTTTCTCAAGACGATGACCGTACATTTTGAATTTGGGTACTTTAAAATAATTTTAACTTGAATGGTGTGTTGACATATTGTTTTGGTCTAAGCGCTTTTAGGCGATGTAAGATTTTTTATTTTAAGTGTTGACGACTAATGAAACTTTTTAATGATAAAATATTTCCAGTTAAACACATCGTGTGTAATTAATGCTTTATGGTATGTCACAAACCTGCACAGCTTCCTAATCTTTAATCGGATCAAAGAAAGGTTTCATCATATTACTTATTTGGAAGTAAATATTACAATTTGACAAATTAGTATAATATTTCTCTCTATAAATGTCTTAGAGTTTATTGATTATAAAATTATCGCAATAAAATTCATTGAAAAGGAAAAATAGTAATATAGAAGTATAATCAAACACGAAGAAACAGGAGGAAGGTATAATCAAACACGAAAATAAGACCGGGTCTAAAATTAACATAACGTAATTACATTCGGCAAACCTGTGACACTCCGACGTAATGACTGAAATGTTCTTTTATTCCATGAGTAAGAATTGCTAATGATCTAATTTGTATGCCATGAATAATATGAATAAAATGAAATAAAATTATATGGCGGAATAAAAAAATCAGAAATGTTTCTAGGTTATCCTCCGTAGGTTTCAATATAATTACATATCGATAACTAGTTTTATGCCTAAAGCTTAATATTTTTTACTAACGCAGCGGAATCTTATAATTTTTGTAAGTATCCTTGATGAGGATAAATGTAACTTAATTCTTAGCTGAATCTTTAAAAAAATATTCTTCTCAATCACAGTCCACATCAATAATGTTGGTACATTGTGTTGTAGAGTGCCTACATGTTTGCCCCCCATTACAAGGCAGACAAGACCAGATGCTTCATCGAGTATCTTATTACGTATGATATTTCCAAAGAACTTTAGGATTCGTACACAGTGAATGATAATCTTCATTTTATTTTAAGTTCTTTCAGAATTGACGGGCTGGTGCGATTTACAGTTCAAATAGAGGCATCCAGCACCATATTTCTAATGCATCAATGTTACGGTAATCATAATATTGGAAATGATAGAATCTAGATATTACCTTGGGTGAACTTTTGTGCTGAAGCAAAGCAAAATGTGCGTCAAGTTTATAGCAAACATGTCATCGAAAAACACCAGTACCAGAACTGGTTCGTCCAATTCGGCTATGGTAATTTTTCAGTTAAAGACGTTCATCGCTCCGCTAGGCCTTCGACATCGACATAGGTATTCAATGATTTTAGAGCTGGCTATGGTTCTAAAAGTATCCATCGCTCGGCTCTGTAAAGAAGCTCGGTGTTTGGGTATTGCACAAGAAATTCATCTCACGAAGAGCATAAACGTCCGCAATGAACTTACCAAACATAATGAAAATGGTTTTTCCTAAAACCTATGAATTGTTTACAAGAATGTCAGCCGAAAAGGAAGTTGAAGTAGGCGAGATGAAGCACCGGAAAGGCAAGCAAAGGCGGACATCCATCAAAAGAAATGATGCTGTCAATCTGGTGGGTTTGTAAGGGTCCACCCTCCTTTGAATTGCTTTCAAACAACAAAACAATTAATTTTCATGCCTCCTGTGAGTTTCTATAGAAATTAAGTGATACCGTTGCACATAAATGTCCCGAACTGATCAATTGTAAAGTTATCGTGTTTCATCATGATAATCATTTCATCATGATCACACACAAATTTGGTCATTCGGCAAAAATTGTTGCGGCTTAGTTGTGATTTGTTGTCACATCCACCGTATAGCCCAGACTTTGTGCCATCATACTTCCATTTATTTCGCTCCTCATACAACTTCTTGAGTGATAAAACATTTGCTTCTAAAGAAGTTATCAAACAGCACATTGATGAGTTTGTCATAAAGAAAGACAGGAAGTTTTATGAACCTTGCACATAAATTTGCCCGAGAATTGACAGAAGATCATCGAGCAAAACGGCCAATGTAGCATTGATTAATGTGCAATACTTATATCATATAAATGCGCCTAAAAATGAAAAAAAAATGCAATAACTTTTTGAACAACCTTAGTAGTATTTTTAATTCACGGAACATCGGTGTACTTAAGATCAACTGCCTCTTATTTCCTAATCATGTTACTGTAACATTTTACTGAGATTTCTTGACTTTATAAAATGGCATTTTTAATATCCATTAAGACTATTGGACGATTCCGTATTACAACAAATTTTGATTAATAAGTTTCATTTTAATGTATATACGAGTCCGAATTATATGTAAGTATGGAAATGCAAATACTAATATTTTTAACGTATATTCGTATTTTAACATTTCCTACGACGGGTTGATATTAGAATTGCTATATACTTGAATGGTATTCGTACTTCCGATGCCATATTTTTCTGCCATCATAATTATTCGATAGATGATAACTGCTTTCTTCCTTAAGGCTATGGAAATATTTGCTTACAAGCAAAATTAAAAATGATTACGAAACTGATAAAATTTTAATTTCGTAATATAGGCATTTATTAAATAAGCATAGATCATACTTCAAAGGTATTTTTTTCCATTTGTTTTAATGAAAATAAGAAAAACAAAATTTCCTATATCATTAAAATATCGTCTAAAATCTAGATTTAAATAATTTTTTATGTTGTTTAGGTATTATTTTCGAAACATTTAAAATATTTCTTTTTTTAAGAAAATTTACTTTTTTAACGGAGTATAAATTTTGACATGCTTCAATATTACATTGTTCAATAGTATATATACATAATAAGATATTTTTGCAATTGTAGTATGTTGCCAGATTATTTTCTAAATGTCCGTTAGGTTACGAACAAATAAATACAAATATTGACTTGTAAATTAGTTGAAAAGACACATTAATTGGGCGAATATATATTGCACCATTTTTCATTTCTGCGTGTTAGAATTACAATATAAACCACGATAACGAAAGACAAGACGTACTTAATAAAATGAGCTAAATATTCGTTATAGAAAACGTGTTAAATAATATATAAATTGTGCTAAATGTTCAAAAATTTCAATTATTCTTGCATATTAAAAATTTGGTCAGCGATAATTATGGCTAATAATATAGAGATTTGTTATTCTTAGCGTGGACTTAAGGTTTTTAAAATAAGGTTTTCTGCATTCAAATCGTACATATAACTTGAACGAGTAAACATTATCAGTATTAACTGAGTTAAAAGCACCTAATGGAGTACGGTTACGTATTTGGGAGAGAAAATAAGGTGATCGTTAATATCTGTGTCGAGTACACTTCAGTTAAAACAAATGCCTTAATGTTAATGTTGTTGCTAAATTATCACGAGTCATTTACTTAGTTTATTATTTTAATTTCTTACTGAATTTATTGAAGCCAAATGGAGCCATTATGGATGGCCGGTTATATCAGGCTAAATAATTGAAATTCAGGACTTAATGACGCAATTAGAATTAAGTATTGATAAACCTGATTTAATGCATCAGAGTTGCTATTAATTTTATTCTTTTTCGTAGAGATATCCTCTTTTAAAAAGTAGGTGCTAATAAATGTCTATTGAAGGTGGAAAAATGGAAATAGTTTTGCTTAAAAATTTATTTTTAACTCTAGATGACGGAAGTTTTAATTTTGTCATTTTTGATATAGGAGTAACTACATTGATAAAATGTGTATTATTTTTGTTAACTCGAGTGACTGAAACGGTGCAAATATTTTTAATTATGTTACACCGTTTCTGTCACTTGGACTAAAGAAAAAAATGTCGCAAAATAACATAAAATGTTCTGACTACATATTAACAGTCGTTGCAAATCTCTTACGTAATACATTTTAAACATATTATTAATTTATTTCTCGTGTTATATGTCGTGATTTTTAGTATATATTGGTGATACATTGTAAAAAATGTTTGCTTTAGATCTACTGAGTCCTTGTCAGAAATTCTATTGTACTTGATTCATTTGTCCCTGCTAAATAGGCATATTACGAATTGATATAAAAATCATTAAACGGTCTTGTCTGCCTTTTTTCTTATATCGGTAAGTTCTGTATTTGTGTATGGAATAAATTCTTTCACGGTTCTATTTATGGATTAAATTTAAAGATTTTAAACTTACGTGATATATATTTAATTACCCTTTTTTTCTTCTTACGTTATTAAATTATATTTCCTAATTTTTTTACAAAAACATTAAATACTTTAATTCATTCAATTGCAGATAAGAAACGGGAAGAATTAAATGTAAATAGAAAAAGTGAAGAGACTTTCCTGAGGGACCATAGGGAAGCGACCGCGCAATTAACTCAGCAAACAGATGGTACAAGAAGGTTCAGATAGAAGAGTCATTTTATAACTGAAAAAGCCAGACATTTAAACAATGAATGTAAAATACCGATTTAAGTTCTAGTTTGCACATTTTACTATTGATGAAAAAGATATTCGCAGGTATTTAAAAACTTATTAAAGCTGTAATATAATACTTAGGTTTTGTTGCATTCTCATACCTCTATTATTAAATAAAGGCAAAGGGGAATTCTTTTTCATTCTTGCTTCATAGCTTAGTATTATTTCAACAAATTTTTCACCAAATATTTATAACAGTCAAATAAAATTCCAAATTAATTCATCTTTGATTCGAATGTGATGTTGAATATATTTGGCGTTAATTTTGTTGAAATTCATTATTCATTATACTTTCTTTGATTTCTTTACCACGACCTAGGTTTCGTTGTATTACAACATCTTCAGGTGGGGTATTAGCAAAGATGTGATAAAAAATTAGATTTTGCGGTTTAATAGTTTCTGATTTAAAAAGACCAGGTGTTACATTTTCGTTATAATTTTTTATTTGAATATTTTTTGAATGGCTAACCGTGCAGAAACAATTTAAAAAAAAATGGCTGATAAAACTGACAAATACGAACATTCTTTTATGAAAAAAGTCGTTATGAAACTTTAATGTATCTAAAAATATTTTCGCAGTCTCACAAATGTTGCGATAAACAATAGTCGATTTTCGTGTTACAAAATAAATCACACAAATATGAACTAAAAATAGCAAAACATTTACTGGTTTTTGTTCATTTACTTTTGCACTAGCGTTGTTAATGTATAAACACAAGTTTAACTTTATTTTGTGCGACTATCTCTGAGAAGAAATAGTTGAAATATTTTACACGTTTTTTAACAGTAACTTATTTTATTGTGAGCGATTGTATTAACGATCAACAATTCGAAAATAAATAAAGTTTCCAACTCGAATGGTTTGCGTTAATAGATCATTTTACGATTGTTATTCAAAATCGTATTTTTAATTAAATCATAAAAGTTTCTTATGGACGTGTTTGGAAACCTCGTCCGCTATAAATACTTTTCTGTCATTGTCCCGACATTCTAGGTGATTGACCCTGCGTTTAGTGGACACACGTGGTAATGTAATTTCACAAAATAATGAAAGATGTATCTTCTTTTTTTTGGTTGTTTATAACATTTTAAAAATATCCATGCTGTTTTTATATTTTTAAAGGTTTATTTTTAAAGGTATGTATTTGTTAAATCTTTTTTTATATTTTTAAAAGTATGTATTTGGGATCGGTACCACAAAAGAAAAGAAAATCGAAACCATTATGAGATCAAAGATCTGTCAGCCCGTCTGTCAGAAAGGGTTTTTCAGAAAGGGTTTGGTTTAGAAACTTAAAATAGCGTTAAAATATATTAATCCATGTATTCAAAATCGACACATGAAAATATTAATTAAAGTTTACTGGAAAACAATAACAACGATTCAATACAAGATTTATTGTTTTTGAGAAATTCATGGCATTTCAAGTATGTGAAAATATAGGGCAATACATTTTACATTAAAAAATAACACTGATATCTAAAAGTATACCTTTGAGACGGTATTAATATGAAATGATTCAAACTTTTCAAGAAGAAATTTTCCAAACATCTTGGTTTTATTTACTTGAAAAATTTCGTACTATGCCTCCGTACTGAAGGAATATATTTTTCACAAATAATTAAAATCCATCTCGAATATGAAATAAAATCGTAAACGAGGAATATTCTGTTTGTAATTGGGTAAAGAATAATTTTCATTCGTTTCTCCACTGAGTTTCTTTCTTCCACTGTTTACTTGAACAAGCTTTTATTTAAAATATATAATAAGCTTTTAATATGTATTACGTTTTTTTCTTATTTTACAACGTGGTTGGCTTTATAAAAATTAAATACAGTATCTTCGTCAACGAAAAAAAGATCAAGTAAATAGATATATAAAGCACCGTAGTCTACTCTGTACAACAGTTAATACGCTTCGCAAGAGCAACCTTCCTAAATGTCTAGCGAGCGCGTTTGAAAGTTCAAACAATCGAGCTTCATTCGTGTTTCGCGAGCACTGAAGCAGGCGAGAATCTGAAAAAGGCACAAAAGTACAAAAAAATGAAATACAAAAGGAATTCGCGCGTCTCCAAGCTTCATAATGGCTTTGGCAGTTGAACTGAGCGCGGCGCTATTCTTATCCGACTGCACTTATTGTTCCTAGTCGCCTGTCTAATTACATGTTAAGGAGCGGGTGTTTCATGAAAAATGTCATTAAATGTCCAGTTTTAACTCGTTAAGTTAAACTTTGTGAAGAGAATTTTTTTGTGTATGTTAAAAATCATCATAGAGATATTTTTAAATGTCTGATGACGATAAAAAAAAACTAATTACCTTTTTGCATCATGAGAAAATATGTTACCTTTTTGCATCATGAGAAAATCTAATATGAATATTTTTTCCATTAACACGTAAATATATCCATTTAAGGCTTTGTAGTTTGAATATTGTTCTTATTCAGCTGAATACAACTGGGGCAAAAAGTCCCCTCCCTTTCTAAACATCAAAGACTGCAGACTATATGAAAAATCTTTCCGATAAGTTGTTTTGTCATTGTTAGTAAATTGGTTATGTAAAAGAATATTACAATTAAATACTGCAATTATTGTTATCATAGGCGGCAGTTTTATTTAAGACTAAAACTATCTTTGACCCGTGGCTTCACTAGCGTGTAAATAGAATACGGCGGTGGCAGTAACATAGTTGGGCGGATGAGTAATTGGACATGTTTAGTATACATAAATACTTATCCCTAACCGGGAGATTTTTATAATTATCACAAAAATAATTCTCTTCCGAAATAAAGTCTATTATTGTCATATCTATGACATAGGTTATCTATACATAGAATTTCACGTAAGTGGGTTAATTGAAGTGAGAAAACGAGACATTTTCGCATCTTTAAGATTAATATAGTTAAAATGCAGAAAAGAAGTAAGACATTATCTGTGATATATTTGTAATATTTTACTTCATGTAGGAAGACATTATCTGTGATATATTGTAATATTTTACTTCATGTTTTTGTTAGAGTATAAATGCAATTATCTTCTTTAATTTACTGGGCAAAGAGTGTCGCGAATTTTTTTTTAAATTCAAAGTTATTATTTTATCTCTTATATATTAAAAATAAATTTTTGGTCAAAAATGGTTAGAGGTCTTTAAATTTTCGTATTTCTTGATTTTGTTCCCAGAGCGATATGTTTATATTTGTGTTGTTTTTTGATTCATTTGTGCACTAATTATTTTATTACTTTGATATGTTATGTTATTATTTTAGTCCTAAAATTTACAAATATCTTAAATTGCTTTATAATAAGATATGGACGATTTTATAAGAGTTGGACAATTTGTGGGCTTATTTTGTTTAATATAGTTTTATGTGTAATTAATAAATATTTTGTGATGAGTCCTTACAATCAATATACTATTCTAAGTCGGTTCAGTATTTTTTTCAAATATTTTATGAACTATGCGGAGTTTTAAAATACTAATACGATACTAAAATATGCGAAAAAAGAAAAGTAAGGAAAATATAAAATTTATTGCAACTTTGAGCATGGTAAACAACAAATATCTTAAAAATATTAATTAAATCACAATATTAAGATTTACTATAATTGTAGTAATGTACGTACTGTATCAGTTTTCTTAAAAACACACTAATATTTAAAAACAATGATGTGGTTTTCCTTAACGATACATAATATTTCAAGTAATAATAAAATTGAGAAACGTTTAACGAAAATGAAATATTAATTTTCCTTACAGTAATTAACACAAAATGTATTGATGTTAACAAAAAAATCAGTTTTTAAAAAAAATTTATAAAATTTTTCGGGGTATCGCTTAGGTATCGCTCCTGTTTTTTTATTTTCTTTAGTGAGATAAGCACTTTCTTTCCGGCTATTAGTGTCATCTTTTAAAAATTACTGAACTAATTATTGCATTCTTATTTTCCTATTATTTTTTCTATTTGATGTATTTCTCTAGTAACTTTTCAGGTATTAATTATCTAAATTCCGCTTTTTCTTTACAGCTTTTCGTTTTTGCGTAGCTTTCTTCAAGTCGCATTTTCATAACTTGACCGAAAAATAATTCTTTATTAATTCTTTTTTTTTAGTTACTTCTCAGATCTTTAATTCTTGTTTTTGGTGGTTTCTTTGCAGGTTTTTTACCCTTTTTAACTATTTTTAATAAGTTTATACTTTTTGAGCTAAGTATTAAGTATCGTTTTAAGTTTTGAAATAATATTATTCATTTTTTTAATAGCTTGTTTCTGATCTTAGTCTATCGTAGGCTTCAGGTTCTTAGGTTTCGAGATTGTTTTTTGTCTATAATCAGTGGAATATTTTTTCTATTCTAGTTCTGTTTATTTGTTATTCCCGAGATCTAGATGACACCTTTAATACATTTTCTTTATCATTTTTCCTTTGTTTAATATCTTAATCCTTCTTTTTCTTTATATTCTGCTTATATTATGGGGTCATTTTAAATTCTGTTTAAACGAGCATTTTCAGTTTTTGTTTGTCAAACTGACTGCTGTGAAGCAGGCGTTTCATTACAAAACTCAAAACTGAATTTTAGATTTAGATTTTTAGACATAACACACAGAACTGATTAGTAAAAGTGAACACTAATATTATAATTTTTTAAAAAAATCACTATTAGTCGATTCTGTGACGAAACGAATAAAACAGGTTATTAAAATTTCACAGATTGTAGTGAAATAATAAGGTTTATAATAAATTGGAAATATTTTAAAATACTACCCCTCAATAATTTTGATAAGGAGTTCTGACATGCCAAGGTATTGATATTTTGAATATTTTTTATATTTTACAAACTCGCTTTTGAAAAATTTAATTAATATTAGGTGACCTGATAAAGGAGGCTTAGATCTTTCATAATATAATGAAATATATAAAGATTGCGAATTTATTCGCAAAATAATAATTTTTAGATTCGAAAAATACGTATTTTATGCTGAATAAAGGCTTAAATAAAAACAATTTTAGATTACTTCCGTCTTATATTTTCAAGATAGTAATCCAAAAATGTGGTCATGCCAATTAACCAATTTATTTGTGCAGTTGCATTGTTTCACAATTGTTATATTATATTAATATAAGAGATTTATTGTATTACAATGCTTTCAATTAATATATTTATCAAATAGATATAGTATACGCAATCAACTACAATATATATCAACGATATATATATTTGTATATACACATGCAACATTAACTTCGACTTTTAATATCGGTCATGTTCTTCTTTTTATGTGTACGTCTCAAGGGTACGTTTTTCGAGCGGGTCGTTATGGGAGTTACACAGTCACCCGACGCCGACCTCAATGCAATGGTGTGATTCGCGAAAGTGGGACGATATCACGCATTAGTTGACTTTGACTGCTTCCGAGACTTCTTAAAATGTCATTATGTTTACTTAAAATCGATGAAATAGTGAACATGACTACCTATTATATCATATAATATACCTACCTATTATATGACTAAATATACACGTTTAAACTAACTTATACCTAGTTTTTTAAGTATAAGTTAGTTTAAACGTCCATATTTTATGTTTCGAAACTATAGCTATTTTCTGGATTTATTATATATTTTCAACTGTCAAAATGGATGAGAAGCGATACAGAGCATCGTTAAACATTTTAAGTCGGTTTTATTTAAGGAAAATTGGAGTTTATTGCGAACTGAAAATTATCCTAAATTTCTCCTTCTTGCCATATAAACTGGTAAAACAGAATTGCAATATTGATGTAAATTGCATTGTGCATTATCGGTATGCAGTTATTGCACAGTATTTTTGACTTGGATTTGTTATTAACTTTTAATTGTGAAATTTCTTTTTACGTTATATATCTGTCTTCAAAATATGGAGGTCAAAATTAGGATTAAATAAAAATTCTATAAACATTGAAATTTACAGTTATAAGACTAAATATAATTTTCGGAATTGGGTTTTATTTCTTTTGAACAGAATATTTATTCTATTGTGAGGCTGATATCAAACATAAAGTGAGTATTCGATTAACAACTTAAGTAAATTTCTAGTTTTTATAAAAAAATATCATTTATTGTCTTGCAGCAAAATAATTTTATTACAGTTATATTAATCAGAAGATTCTATTAACAGATATGGTAAACTGTGCATCAAAACGTGAATATATCTTAAATTTCATTTATGTTATGCAGGAATGGCCAGGCACTAGCGGTTTTACTTTGTTTTGGGGGAATAAGCATTTTTTGCGGTTTAACAGCGGCAAAATGCCTAGCCTTTTTTATATTTTAGTAATAATGTAATAATCTATAGTCAATTTTAAATTTATTTCCAATGTATGTCTCATTGTCAAAATTTTGAATAGTGGTCAAGTGTAAAAATTTCGAAGACGATTTAATGTTATATTATTTAATTATATATCATAGCCGATATATAATTAAATATTATATATATATATATATATATATATATATATATATATATATATATATATATATAATATTTAATTATATATCGGCTATCTTACAGTGAAGTATAAGAAGCAATATAATAAGTCGTAAATGCCTTCTATCTATACACAAAGGTAAACTCGCCTAACTAAAACAATGTATGTGATTTTGTCTCGTTGCATGTATACCAGATGATCTATAAATAGCATAAAAATGTCGCCTAATAATTGAGGAAAGCACTTACTTACATATTATCAGTTTAAAACGAAAATGGAAAGAAATGAATTAAGAGTTGCTATCAAGTACTTTTGCTGGAAAAATATATCTGTGCAGGACATAAACTTCCATTTAGCGAAGTTTGAAGAAAAATAGATAGGAGAAAATAAATAGGAGCAAAATTTCCCAGTATTTTGCCAGAAATTCCATGAGACTGTTCGCCTTTTTATTCCATGATTGCACCTCGGTGCAGGTTATTTAATTTGGGCTGTATTTCGACAGAAGACGAGCATCAGAAAAAACACTAGCCCCCATCCCTCGTAGATGAAATAGTAAACAAACCCATGATCTAGTATTGACAGATGGAAGAGTTATCATTAGATCAGTTGTCTGCCAAAAATATGAATAAAGGATTTAAATAAATTTTGAATAGGAATTTGCCGAGTTTTTCTGGAATTTTTTTGACCTATTTATTAGAATTTCATTTTGGTCCGGAGTCCAATCATGACGGCTTGAAAAAATGGTTTTCGTCAACCCGCCGCTCAGTAAATTCAAAGTCGCAAACATTGTGGCAAAGATTCCATTTTTGGGATGAAAAAGGGATAATTATGGCAGTTTATTTAGAAAAGAGATCAACTGCTACTGAATCATCCATCTCGAGGTTAGGATGGAGGGCAACAATATTTTTCAGAATTGGCTGTACATATTCTCTAAAAAGCTTTTAGAGAATATGTTTTATATTTGTTTATATATTTTTACCTTTTAAAAAAATATATATGCACAATTGTGAAAAAATAATAAAAAGCAATTAAAAAAGAAAGTTAAAAAATCCACGTGCTTCAAAAATCTTCGTTTGAATAATGTCATCATGAATATATACCATATATAAATATATATTATGAGTATATTTCTTGGTTACATTACTATACTAAAAAGTTTCTCCGTTACATGGTTTCTGAGGAAGATTTGGATTTGTATGACGAATTTCTTGTTAAGTATGCATTTAAATTTACTCATCAATGCATGTTCGTAAATTAAAAAAAATATTATCTATTTATGTATGAGATATTGAAGCGAATGTATTTGAGTGTAGAATTGTAAATTCGTCACGATATTATAATTTGAGACTAAACTTTGTTATCGTTTACTTCGCTTTCATTGTGTTTCAACTAGTTGCATTTCGTACGTGTTGAAAATTTTCATTAATTTCCTACGATCTATAAATTTGCAAATGATGATCATTTGCACAAATAATGATCATTTCACATTTTTAAAGATTCGTTAATTCCAGATGTCTAAACTTTCATTAGTCACTTTATCAGTTTCATCCGAGTATCTATTGTGTTTTTGTTAAAGATATTAAAACAAATAACATTTTCTTATTTGTAAACCCATGCGATTTGATATTACAAGCTTAACGTAAGGGTTGAGCTCAGTATCGTACATTGATGAAGTAGATTCCTACTTAGTGCGGGCACCAACCCCGGGCACCACCCACTATCAAAGCTATACGGCGCAGCGCAGTGAACCCCACATTAGGCTTTTGATATTGAACGATAGGAGTATTAATTAACAAAAATAAAAATCGTTTCATAATAAAAAAATAAACAAAATAAGAAACTGCGTCATTTTTACTAGCAATGGAACTCAGAAAATATCTTCTATTATAAGTCGTTAAAAACAATTACTATGTTTTAGTTTTTCAAATGTATCCGATTCTATGCACAACCACCAAACTACTGAAACAATATGATTATAAGACCCTACTGTAAGTGGCGTGAAAATTTTCTATTACAGATATCTGAACGTTCGTTGCCGCATTTCAAAATTTTAATAATTAAACATTTCAAAAGAATACTTTTCTCTCTTGAACGGCAGTTTGTTAAAACGATTTTTTTTTCTTTTAGTACTTTACCCTTGAATCTAATAAGCTGATTTTTGTGGACGTCATGCTATCTTACTATACGAAACAAACATCTATTATTAGCTAGTTCATTTAATTACCACCTTGCAAAAAAATAAGATTGAAATGTGAAAAATAACGTAATTATCTTCTTAAAACGAGGTAACAATCTAACATTTTCAGGAAATTTAGATCTAGTCTTTAATTTTTATGACTCGCTAAACTTGGTCTATTATTTTTATTTCTTTAATTAAAATAGGTAAAAAATCGATTTTAAATTTGTTACTTTCGGCAGCATTAAATGCTCATAATTATGTTGTAAAAGTAATTAGAAGTTACAAGTTATAGAAAAATTTACTTGTTGAAAAGAATAACCTAACCGATAGCTCATTCGCTTGTCGATATATTAACTGTTTACTTGAATTAATAAATGCGTCTTCGTTTCGTATGTCTTACAAGAACTGCAATAAAATACTTTTATCGATAACGACATGGTAACGCGCAACCCTCAATAACTCGTTTAATGAAGAATGTTGTTTACAATGCTATTTAAAATGAAAAAAGTTAAGTAGCATTTTCATTTAAGTGGTAATTGGTGTTAAAGGAATGAAAGCAACAAATTAAGGGTAAGACATAGAACGAGATTAAGGGTAAGAGCTGGGACTTTTTGAAAATCTCAGTTTTTTGTGTTGTGCCCCATATACAAAGTATACAATTTTTGAAAATTTTCAAATTTCAAGCCAGTATTTAGGCATACAATGAGTTGACGAAACGAGCTAATTATGAATTTTTGTTTTCTATGGTAGGTGGACAAATGTGGATGAGATGCAACTACGAATGTTCAAATATACAATTTTGATAGCTAGTCAGTTAAAATCAAGCTTCTAAGTCAACGCAATGAAAAATAATCCTAAAAATAAAGTCATTTATTACGCACTTTTTGGCACTTGCAAATAAACCAAAATCTATACGGTTCTTCCCGTTGACTCGTTAAATTTGGTAAGGTCACATAGCACAAGTAAAAAAAAATTGAAAATCGTTAATTGTGAAATACGTAGTGAGGGATACATTTTCTTTCCACAAAATTAAAATTTTGTAAATAATTTAACAGGAATATTATTTAACATTAAATGTTTATAACTGACTAATGTGAATGGAATACTCGTAGTGTGAGTGATTGACAGCTTTTTTTAATAATATTACACATTTCTATTTCATAGATAATTTTTGTACCTGTGTGATGAAAACAAATTATAATAATCTTATTTCAATAGCTAATGCAGTGTACCCTCGCAGTAGGCGCACATATATTTAATAATTTTAGTTTATAAGATATAGGAAAAACACGTTTAGAGAAGAATAATATTAACAATACATTAAAGATATAATAAATTGTCTTAAACATTTTATTATATTGTTTTTCTATTATCCACTGGTCTATCAAATCGGGTTCAATATTTGTGTTATTCCATTCCAAATGGTAGGATGTGGCATTTATTCTTACTCTGCTTAATAACTTATTTTGAGTACTGAAATTTACGATGACAGATTCTGTCAATATTTTGTTGCTCCTTTGTTCGTGAGGGTAAAATATAATTGTTCAACATGTCATGTGTTTAGAATCGACATATTTTATGTAAAATAATGGTCATAATAAAATTTTAAAATGATGATGAATATTGAAGTTTTATTTAAAGAAAGACAACCTATATTATTGCGTTCTTGTATTGGAAGAAAATAATATTGACTTAAAAATTAACTCCATCGTTAATTTAAAATTTAGCTCCGTAGTTATCACCATCTTTTAAAAGAATTAGTCCACTTATTTTACCATTTGTTATTATTAGGACTAGCAAGTTTTACAAACATGTGTGCTACAATAAGGAAGGATGTTGTAATTTTTAGAGTTCCGTGGCAAATTTGAAAAAAAAAACGGAACACTTGCAAAACCATCGGTGTCCGGCCGGTAGTCCGCCTGTCACAGACGATTTTCTTGCAAACTATTCGAGGTAAAATTTTTAAATTTAGGAACATATGGAGAATTATGGCACAATTATAGACGAGAATTATATAAAGTTCCATTTAGATTCTGGGGGTTAATTTCAGGGGGTAAAATGGAAAATAAAAAAAAATCAAGGAGATCATGTAGGATATCAAATAAAAATTTATTGTAACAGGAATTTAATAGTAAATATGGCATTAGCGCCTTATCACATCGAGCTGCACATGCTCTGAGTATATGAAATGTTTTGTTTTTAAAGACGAATATGGCATGAGAAACAATATGCTTGGAGGTATGTATTGCGTCTAATCGTATGTAAAATTTTAATTAACTTTTTCGCTAATATCTAAGTCTCCCCTTTTAAGTAACGCAGTTTCACAAAGTATTGTTTGCATCTTTTTTATATGCTTATTCATAAAACATATTTATAGGAAAAACGTATTCCTAATTTTCGGAAGATTTTATAGATATGTACACGTACTCTCACTAAGAGAGGGCGTTAACCTATATCGTTTTAAATCGAAGTATAAAGAATACAATGTAGGTAATAAGAATACATGCAATAAAAACTTTGAAAGTTTTATGTAACATATATATATATATATATATATATATATATATATATATATATATATATATATATATATATATACATATATGTATATTTATATATATATAGTTTGCCATCATGGAGAGATAGTAGTTTCACAGTGTGGCTTTGATGAGTTGCGAGAACAAGACGATAACTTGCAACGACTAATTCGTTCTCCCAAAAGTTCTATAATTTACTGCAATTTTGCAGTGTTTTTTTCAGTTTTGCTTGCGTAGCGTGTGTAAATAGTATTAAAGTTACAGCATTTGTTCGCTGTGTATTATGCAAAGTATTTTTATTGTCATTGCTATTCAGCAATTAAATATTATATACGCACTCTATTTTATCTGACTAAAATCTATAGGAATTTAGGTTTACTTTGCGGAATGTTTTTTAAATTTAATGGAGGAAGGGTTTTTAAAATTTTTTTGTATAGAATGCACAATTTTATTACTTCTGGGAATTGGCTTTCATAAAGATTCTTACTCAAGACATAATAACATTAAACTAATTAAGTATGTCTAAAATTCGCATTAGGTCCGTATATTCTTAGGTGTATATAAACATTTAAGGGTATATTATTACCCCATTTTTATTAAACTAATTATACAAGTAAATATTACTTTCACGACGTAAATATATTGCTTGTATAGTATATCTTTCAAAGGTCCACAAACGTAGTGAATATGCTAAAAACTATGAAATTTGGAGTCATTGCTATAGCTTTCTGGCAGACTATAGTTTTTTTATAATTTTGATTTTAACAGTTTCGGGGAGGATAAGAAACATATTTTATGTGGACATTTCACGCGATTCATAAAATGGAACAAACGATTCTCGAAAACAGTTTTAAGCCTCTCTAATATTTATATATGAATGTCTTTGAGTGTTAACTATTGGAATATACGTGGATTAATTGGCTTTATTAATATGGTAAATTCAAATACCTACATAAAACGGTTTTAGAGTAAATTTTTGAGCCATATCTCTAGAATCATTTCACAAAAATTAATAAGTGTAAATAAATTATGTAAAGTGATCCTTTATTAACCGTCCATAGAAATTTCATATGAATTTTTTTGAGTAATGATTCTTGAGTTATATGTAGATTAGAATGCTTTAAGCAAATATAAAATTTAAAATTTATAAGCCAAACGGTTTCTGAGTAAAACAGCTATGCTGTTAGTTATCTTATATAGGTACGAGTTATCGTATAGATATGAGTTATTCTTAGGATATGAATTATTATAGATACGAGTTATCCTTAGGATATGAATTATCTTATATAGCTTTTTCTTTCGAGTTCCGGATTTATATTTGCATGTAAAGTATTTACTTAACCGATATAAACTCCGCTATTGAAAATGTTTAAATAAGTCTTGTACGTATTTATAGTATTTATTCATTAATCCCAAAATTTCAATACAGACACTAATTTCTATTCCCAGTCTCGAGTGTAGTCAGTTTGTAAGATATTATAAATACCATATTATCAATATATTGAAACGAGATGTTATGATATAATTATTAGTGCAACTGGTGGCACGTCGTCTGTGAGCGCTTTTAAAAGTTTGTGATGAATTTAGTCTTGTAAACTGAGCTTTACCTTATTGACTTTTGTGATTGATTACAGTGACACAGAAAATATTACGCACTATATTAACGAGGCTTATTTAAGTCTATAGGTATATTTGACTAGAATAAATATTTGCTGTTTAATAAATGATATTTATATGTGCAACATCAATTTTTGATACGGAATATAAAAAAAATTATTAGAAAGTGTGCAATATTAAACACGTAGGAAACGCTATCATATGTATTTTTTATAAAGAGAAAAGTTTTGTTCTGTTACTTTGGTTTACACAATAGGCATACAATTTTCATTGGTCATAAATGTTTACAAGTATATACGTACACATTATGTTTTAAGAATGAGTATGTAATGAGTAATAACGATTCAAGTTGAGGGAATAAAACTGTGTCATGTGCTTTTTGATTCAAACTTTTAAAATACTAAGGTATTTTATAGATCAAACAATTGAATAATGTGTTTAAATATTTCTTGTTGTTCTAGATTTTATGTTTTAATTCGTTGTTTTTTGCGAAGTATTTTTGAATTAAAGGCACAGTTATAACTACGTTAAAATAATGTTTAAAACAAAGGTATATGGTAATAAAATCCATAAAAAGCTTTCAAGGATGAATACGCTTATAACTATGATTCTCATAAACGTAGTTGTGTTACATTTTCTATTAAACATTTGGCTGTAGAGTTCTGTATTTGACTGTGGCGCAAAATAGATCGTTAAACGGCCGGGAATACTGTTATTAAATTAATCATAAACAATTCTTATATTTACAAAATAACCATAACAAAATGCAATATTGATCCCTTTCTTCCAGTCAAAATAGGAATGTTAGCTAGTGATAAATAATTGCGCTTCGAAAAATATAGCAATTAATGTCGCTCCATATGTTTCAAAAGTATATATATATATATATATATATATATATATATATATATATATATATATATATATATATATATATATATATGGTTTAAAACTAATAGTAAAATAATCTACAGTTATATAATGATTACGTTTTACAATCGTTCATGCCTTACGTACTTTGAAAGCTAACATTCAACCAAGTGCTAGGCGCGCCGGTGAGATGTATTGATAAACACATTGAAAAAGTAGTTATGGAGAATTGTTGACTTCTTAACAAATTGTGAAAGACACGTGGATAATTCTTGGCCTATTTTATTTTGAGGATATTTGATGAATAGTTACTATAACTCTTGATTTCAGTATAAAAAGTGGACATACAGAAAGGAGCGATATTTATGTGTGTTAAATGCTTGTATTTCAAGAGAAGTGTTAATAAATATTTATAATTTCACATCATTAACTTAACGTCTATTGATAAACTATGCGTGAGTAATTATATCGCTGACAGATTTAAGTTTAATGGTAAACCATAACCGGCAAAACTTTGGCTAACTATTATTTGGACGATAACCGCAGCAGCCAATGTATTCGTCTACAAAGTTAGTACCAGTTAGTTGACAAACTTTAGCCGCTAGTTAATTTGTCGATGAGTTTACAAACTCCTCTACGTTGCTTTACGCCATCATAGGTTTGTTAAGATGAATTATATGCCATATTGATATTGATAAAATACGAAATATAACAATAGTTTTAATAGTCATTGAATGTTACAAATTAAGTGAGTTTCCAATTACAACGGATGTAATTGCAATCAAGGCACATTTTATGACAGTTATTACATTAAACGTGGTTACATGGTGCGAAGTATAGTTGATGGGATTTATTACACCAATATTATCCGATGTATTTGAGGTAAAATCCTCCGATGAAGGCACGCGTTTGAAAAATCCATATTTAATATATGCAAGTATCTCTATATTTAATACATCTCGTTTTAGATTGATATATTTATAATAATAGCAATATTATAATTTTATCTTTATGATGTGTGTATGTAAGTACATATGTATTTAGAGAAACAAATCATGGGCCACATTTTTTGAGGGTTCACCTAGATTTTATGTCTTTTTTCTAATGTGAATAGTACATACGTATATTTCTATTGGAAATTTCAACCGGTCAGTTTTTTGTTACAGCAAATATTAAAAAAGAAAATTATCTATTAATAACGGTGAGTGAATTTATGCGTACTGCTTTCGAAATTAAAACACAGGATTTAGATTATCAAAGTTAAGTCGAGTATGATTTTCCTGCCAATCAAGGATATTGCCAAGTAAACTGATACACTTCTGCCTTGATTATATGGCTCCAGTTTTATTTTTGGAAGAGAATATACTAAATGTTTTAATTCTACCAATTTAGTGGTTAGGTATTATTAAAAGATGAAGAATTTTGTTCTACATTTATGTCGTTCACGGTTGCCCTTTGGTAGCGCCTGTACCAGCGGTTTTTTTAATCACGAGAACCATCATTTTGGACAATTTTTGGACTTATATTAGATATACTCTATATATAAATATACACCACATGCTTTTTAGCAATTTCCTCAATAGTTAATATTGAAGAAAATTGAAACGTAAAATTGGAAAGAATATAAGATTGTTTCATGTGTGACGATAAATCGAGGGCGGGCGAGACGGGCTTAGTCGTGCGTTCGTGCGTGCATGCTCGAGTACGCGTGTGCATGCGTGCATAAAAAGAAATAAAATGCCTGCTTTAATATAGCAAGGGCTGGGTAAGGGTAAACACCCTGCGTTTCAAGAATTATATAATTAAGGCTTGCCGATTAATCTTCCTTCATAATGGCATGGCAACAGTTTGCCTTAATGTGCAGGAAATAGAGCTGGAATTTTCACTATTTTAAGTACTTTGACGATTAAATATTCTAAACAATTCTTTTCTTTAAAAATAATGGACATCGTTTTTAAAGAAGTTATCAATTCTCACGAACTTCAGCAAATATTTAAAGCAACAGTTTAAATAAATTACTATTAAAATAGTATGTGCATCCATAATAAACGACCATATTTGTTTTGACCGAAAGGAGATTTCAAACAAAATTGTTGTTTTAAAATTTTCCGTATCATAAAAGCTTTGTAGGTAATAATCTAATTGTTTAGCAGTTTTTGTCGTGTCTTACTTAGATGTTGTGATAAAGGTTACATTGTTTGACAGTTATTAACATATTTTGTATACGTATATCCATTAAATAAATTTCCCTAATTGATTCATATTTATTAGCAAAAATCGAATGACACTTCAAAACCTCTAACAACTCGTAGAAGAGGTAGACCAAAATTACGATGGATCGATTCAGTGGAAAAAGATTTTTACATTCTCGGGATAAAGAACTGGAAAACCCAGGCGAAGAGTAGAACTTCCTAGAAGAATTTACAACAGAAGGCCTTGGCCCACCCTGGGCTGTCGTGCCAAATATGACGATTATGATACAAATCTCAGCTTAATCCACTCGACATGAATTAGACCTTAATTTATGTTCCAAGCTTGTTTTTCTCATCTATTTTGTATAATTATTTATGGCAATTATTAGCAGCCATTATGCTTATGTCTAAAATATTATCACCGTAAATTGAAATTTTGGAAAATTGTATTAAAAAACTGGTATATGCTAGGAAAATTACATGGTGAGTAGTGCCATTGTTCTACAATTCGATTCAAAGCTTTTTTCGACATTTTGTTTGACTTTTCCACTCTCCGTCATGATAAGCTTCACATAGTGATATTCTATGTCATCTGTATATCTAATTTATTTATTTACATACTTTAATGTATACAATTTATGTTTATGGCGGACTTATTGCTACAAGAGTAACCTCTTATAGTCATAACATTAGCCCAGACCCGTTCAACACACGGTCGGGAATCGAACCCGGGTTCCTACGGTGCACTGTGCTGTTAAAGGTCGTATGTCGCATTTATTTTCTCGATTACTCAGTTTTGTTATCCATTTCTATAAATATTCCAACACATTACTATTTTATCTTTTTTTGTTATCCACCCTCTTCATAGGTAATGCATTTTTAGTGATTTTCATTGGATCTAGTACTAAATTAGCTAATCTTAGCCGTTGGCATGAATTGTGAAATAGTTTTTTAATGCACGATATTTAATGTAACATATCGATTGTATCATATATTTGGAATTTATAATGCAGAAGTGGAAAGAGAATATGGTGGTTGAAATCGATTGAACGTTGTTAATTTCTATGGCATGTGATACTCTAATGTATCCGGGTAAAGTGAAAAATGTATTATCTATCAAAGACTAATAATGATGAATATGATGGTCCTGTTTCACTATTCACAATTATTGTATTAATCAAACTAATAATTAACATTTGTAGAGGTATCCAACTAGGGAAACGATATTTATTTTAATATTTGTTTGCCATTACTTAAATGTTATTGTTCTTAGACAAGATATTTCTTGTGTTAATTTTAACCCCAGAAACATTTATGGACAAAAAAATCTATATTGCTCATAACCCATCTATATTGAAAGATAATTATGAACTACTCATATATGCTAGTTTATACGTATTCAATTAGTTATAATTACGGTAAGAAACTCATTACTGGTATATCAGAGTACTGAATATTGAAAAAGGGTGTTAGAACAAAACAAACTGCGTGTATGTAAATATGTGACTAGTACTTCAATCTAGCGTCTAAAATAATATATAGACTTTCTTTAACTCTCAAATGACAGACTTCTGATGAGAAAAAGTTTCAACACTGACGGTTTTACTTAAAAGATATATGTTTATGATCTATTATTAAAATTCATTCTAAGTATTCTATTACTAGTCTGTTAATAGTCTCTATTACTAGTCTGTTAGTTAACATTAAAATTTTTGTTGTAAATTTACACGAAGGTAATTTAATGAGAAGGTAAACAAAAAAACTTGAAACTTTTTTGGTTAAACCTTATACATTAATAATTTATCGTTAAAAAAAGGTGTCATTTAAAAAATGGTTCTGACAATTTTGTTTGAGTCTATTATTTATTCAACAATAATTATTTTTGGCTTCTTCTGAACAGTTCATACGAAAGAAAATGGAATAAATGATTGCTATTTTGGAGCAAAGACCAGTCAACACGGCTAAACATTCAGCTAAAGTAGTTGTTGTTCCCGCGTCGCCACTTAAAGTTTAATATCATATTGTTTATTGATGAAAAAGGACAAAGAAATATCGCTTTCTTTGAATTCAATTATCATGATTTTGCTTAAAGAGATTTTGCTCAGATGAGATGTTATCTTATTATGTAATAAGTTTGATTAAAGTTTAACAAAACATTCTACAAAAATATGGAATCAAAAAATTTACTAAAAATAGAAATTACAATCAGAGTTATCTACTTCAACTCTTACGAAAATATAGTTAAAGACGAAAAAAATACCATTTTCGTGCTTAACACACATATTTCATGAAAACGTGAACATGAAATCCCAGAATTCTTGGATAGTTGGCAACCCTTCCTTGAAGACATCAGTCTAGGTTTAAAAAAAGGGTTTAAAAAAGGAAATTAATTGCTTACAAAGAACAGGGATTATGTCAATATTCTTAGAACATTACAGAGAATATTTGGGATATAATCCTCACAAAGTCGACGAGAAGAAGCCATCTTTGCAGCTTAGTCCATAAACTCTTTGATCTTTTAAACACAACTCCAAACAATCTTTTCAAAAATGGATGGGGAATAATAAATGAGGGAAATGGACCAACTATTGAACCAGGAGGGGTTTTAAATAAAAGATGAAATCATCAAGACTATATTTTTATCCGTCTTATTACGATAAAAATAGAATTCTTTACATGCAGTGTAAATGTATTTTAATAAATAAAAATGTAAAATAGCTAGCACGTGTTAAATATTTACCGTTCTTTTAAATTATAAAACTGCTATAGTTTTTCATCTGGGCAACAGCAACGGAAATGCAATGGGGCTAAGTATAGCCCGAACTGTATATATCACCGTTTCCCTACGTAGCAATAATATTACTCCCGTCGTTTGATAAAGTATTAGGGTAGTTTTAATGACAATTTTAAATAGGATGTATAACTTACACCTAACTGCTGATGATTTATCCTTCAGTAAAACATTTCAACATATTAGACCGTGCAATGAGATGGTTTGTAATCTGAATCTCAAATGAAATGTTTTCGAATATCGGTAGCTGCATATCTAGACTCCCTCTTCGAGATCCCCTTCCGTACCGGATTTCATATTTTAGGGTACTTCGAAGTATTGAAATATTTTTATTATGAAAAACATGCTAAGAATATGGAGAATGAAATTCAATGCAATTTACATGTAGGACACTAAAATATATAAAATATGACAGGTGATGTAGGGGAGTTTATTTAAACAGAACTGCTTATTTGAAATACGACGGTTTGTGGTAATTTACAGAATAATTACATAATTTTGTATTCATTTCGCGAATAACCGCAAAATGATGTACTTTAACTGCCCGGAATACGGAGAGATATGATTATACAGCAGCCCATGTAAGCAGAATTGCTCAGTTTTTTGCACCATTAAATATTTTTAGAAAGAAAAGTGACGGGATTTTATAAAATTTTTTTAGATTTCAAAAGTATAAATAATTTTTATAAATATGCATATTATTAGCCTATGTTAAATTTTTGCTGTTTTTGTGTATCAATTTGAAAAATAATTGAAACGGATCGAATCTGAAAGCCGTTTTAACCGTTATGTGAGTAACAAATAAAACACCTTTATCAGAGTGACGAGGTACCCGGGTACCTTCGTACAAACGTAAACAATCAAGGTCTGTTTTGACGTTACCCACATTTTGACTATTATTATTTTATTTGAGCTAAACAGTTGACGATCCGTGGCGATTAAGCGCTTGATTGAGATTGGCGCGGCGGGGGAGGGGTGGAGTGCGGTACATGGTTATTGGCGCGCAAGAAACACTGAATCCATTCAATGCATCATGCTTTATATTGCCACTTGACTGTTTACTTTGTTCGTATTATACGAGCTTACTTTTATTTTGTGAGTTTATAATTATTTCATTATGAATATTGGAGCAAGTACTTCTAAACAAAGATCATGTCATTGTGTTCGAAGATATAATTCAACAGAATTACAAGCCATATTAGCAGAATCTTCTAGTGACGAAGGTGGGTTTGTTGCTTTTGATAATGAACACGATTATATTCCTTTGGTTGAAAAGGGTGGATTGGAAATTTCAGATGTTGAGCCAGAAGCTAAAGTCGAAAATGAGATTGACTCATACGATTCCGATGCGAGTTTTGAAGGGGAATCGTATGAAAATAGTTTTATTGTAAAAGATGGAAGGCGGTGGCAGTCTGGTCCACTTCCCAGAATACAAACTAGTAGTCGAAACATTATTCGTCACCGGGGCGGGGCTGCATCTTCCAGTAAACTTTACAATCAAATGGAAATATTCAAAAATATATTGTCCAATGAAATGTGTGACATAATCTTGAGGAAAACTAATCGGAAAGTAAGATTACTGAAGAATCGGAAAGTAAGGTTACTAAGATTACTGAAGCATACAATAATAAACTGATGGAAAATTACCCTGATATTAGCAATCGACCAAAACAAAAAATATTCAAACCATTCAGAGAACAAGAATTGGATGCATTTTTTGGCATTCTAATCTTTAGTGCGGTGCATAGATCTAATAAAGGGCATTTGACTGTACTGTGGAAATCCAGTCACTTACCATTATTTCGGGCTGCGATATCCCATGATAGATTCAAAATGCTGTTACGCTTCATAAGGTTTGATAATGATATAACGCGTCCTGAACGTTTGTTAGCTGATAAAGCAGCCGCTATACGAGATATTTAGACTATGTTCATTTCAAATTTGAATAAAATGTACAAGTCTCGTGAATGTATTACCATTGACGAAGAGCTATATGGATATCGTGGGCGTACTCGCTTTACTCAATACATGCTATCAAAACCTGAAAAGTATGGCATAAAAATATTTTGGGCTTGTGATGCAAACAATTCCTATCCCCTAAATGGACAAATATATACAGGAAAGTCAAGTGATGGCAATCGTCAAACAAATGTTGGAGAATGCACTGTATTATATCTACTAACTACGGATATTTTTTTTACGTCTCTTCAACTGGCTCATTCCTTGAATTCGTGGAATATGACACTAGTTGGAACGGTAAGAAAAAATAAACGGTGTCTTCATGCAAGCACACAATATGCAAGCACACAAATATGCAAGCACACAAAGAGAGGGTGATTTATTCTTCTAACTTCGCCTTTAGCAAAGAAGCAACTGTGTGCTTCAACGTACCTAAAAAGAATAAAGCAGTAATAATGTTGTCATCAATGCACATGTCACCATTTATTGAAAGTAATAAGGAAAGAGCCAAGCCAGAAATAATTTTATATTATAATAAAACCAAAAGTGGAGTGGACAATATAGATAAGCTGTTAGCAGAATATACCGTAAAACGCAGAACGAATCGGTGGCCTTTAGCACTTTTTTACAATATCATTAACATTGCAGCTTTGGCAGCATATATAATTTACATGGAACATAACCCACAATTTGCCTCGAGTCACAGACGTAGAACGTTTTTGAAATCATTGAGTCGACAACTGTGTGGTAAAAATATAGAAGAAAGATCAAAAAAATTTATTGTGACATCAACATTACATGTGAAAGCATTTAACGCTTATTTTGAAAAATTATTCAAGCTTTAAAAATAATATAATATACGACAGATACTATTTTGACAACTGAATATCAAAATAATCTAAAAGTATTCGTTACAATATACCCGCATTATATATCAGCACGTTACATATTCTGCCAAAACATGTCCGTCAGTACAAATAATTGCATAAAGAAGTTTTTTTGATAATAAATATGGTATATAAATAGGTAGTATACTAATCATTAATGGCTGTTATTCAATAGAAGAAGTACAAAATGAAATAACTATAATCGTAAGATATTTAAAAAAAGAGAAACTAAGGAAAATGTGGAAAAGTGACTATGGCAAGAAAGACGAGTCAAAGGTTTGCTTTGGTTATTCAGTATGGGTAGTAACTTTTGTTTTACGAAAGTTCATAATATTCGTCTACCTAGAGCATATATAAAATAAAAGTATGTAATAATCATTAGTTGTTATGCAATACGGTCATGAGGCATTAATTTTATTTCAATTTATTTTAAAATTATAAAAATGAATTTAATGTTTTGGATAATAAAATAATGTAATGTTAATTTACCCTCAAAATATTATTTGTAAAAAAGCTAGCAACGCAAGATATTTTTATAAGTTAATGATACCCTCAGTATAGACTACCGAGCATTCACTTCTACTTACTGATTACATTTTTTACACGTATATATATATATATACATACACACACACACACACATATATATATATATATATATATATATATATATATATATATATATATATATATATATATATATATATATATATATAAATTCGATTTCACATATTCTAATCTTAAAATGTTCTATTCTTATCTTAAACGAAATACAATTGAATTTCTGTTAACATAAAATTAAAGTTTCTAATAAAATATAAAAGGACTCTAAACAAAGACTAATAATGACATCACACATGCAATATAACTGAAAGTAATTTTCGCAAAAAACATACCAGCAAATAGCCGCGAGGCGATCACTTTATTAATCTACCATTTCCCTGTCATCAACATCAATGGGAACTACAAGCGAAAGGCATCTAGTACCAGACAAACCTCAATTTAATCTTTTAAAAGCGTTGCCGCACAAAATGCGTCATTAATCATTGCGTCGTAATGTCTCGCTTCGATGAATCCTTAACGGTATTCACCTCTTTAAAATATTGCTCAACAAACAGAAATCGAGTTTACTATTTACAGTATAATAATGCGGAATTTTGACAGTTACACGTCGAAACCTCTGTCACTCCCAAACTGTATTTAATTTTGGGTAGAAAGATAAAATGGAATATTTATTACTTCCTGTCACAAGTTAATAACTATATTTTAAATCGATCACGTAACACTAAAAATGTGCATCGTGGGTACTGATACTTTATAAATGCCCGCTGAATAGTCCATTGAAATGAAGCGATATATAAATATATATATATATATACAGGTTGTCAGATTTGTCAGATTTCAATGTTTGAAAAATTGTAAAAAAAAACTACACCTCTAATACAAAGTACGTTTACTTTAACTTTATAACAACAAATGCGGATTTCATTTTTTAAAAACCACGTTTTCCAAATGGCGGCCATCGAGTCTGACACACTCTTCGAATCTAGCACGCATGTTTTCAAAAACGAGTTTGCAGAGCGACTGGGGTATCCTACTGACTTCGGCTCGAATATTTTCTTTAAATTGTCTCACAGTGCTCGGATTTGTTTTGTAAACAACGGATTTTAAGTATCCCCATAAGAAAATGTCACATGGGCTTAAATCGGGTGACCTAGGTGGCCACGGTACGGTACCGTTTCGGGATATGTTTTTTCTGGAAATAGCTGCCGCACTGCATTTATGGACACATTAGCTGTGTGAGCTGTGGCTCTGTCCTGCTGAAACCATGTGTTTTGGTTGAAGGATGGACTATTCTGTAGTTTTACTCTGAAAAAGTCATTTAACATCTGGGCATATCTCTCCGAATTCACAGTTACAGTTTGGCCACGTTGATTTTTAAAGAAATAATGCCCTATGATTGCAGATTAGACTATTACTTTAGGCTTATGTAAAGGCTCTTGATGCATTTGTCTTGGGTTGTGGACATCCCAGTAATGAAAGTTCTGCTTATTCACATATCCTCCAATGTGAAAGTGAGCTTCGTCACTAAAGAATATGTTGCTCATCCGGATAGCAGTACGAAATCTCAACAACATCACCTCCGCGTAAGTTTTTCTTAATTCTAAGTCAGAATCGTGTAAATCTTGAACAATTTGAATTTTATATGGATGGAACTTGAGCTTTTTTTGCATTATTACCTGTAAAGTTGATTTCGGAATTCCCAATATCGATGAACGTGTACGCAGTGATAAACGAGGATTTTCAACGACAGAAACCATAACACGCTCGACATTTTCATCCGTGGCTACCAATGGTGTAGGTCCTGGCCTGGGCCTATTTAATGTTGATCCTGTAGCTCTGAACCTTGCTACCCATGACTGAATGAGGTTGATCGATGGTCCATCACGTAATCGACGAATACTGTAACGATTATTAAATCGACGGCTTGCTACAGACAGCGAAAATCCACTCGAAATGTACGCCTCGACGGCAAAAGCGCGGTGCTCTCCACTTCACTGTTCCATGGCTACTAAAACATCCGCACCGCTTGCGCTTCTAACGACGCCACCCGCGCCCCTCTTATGTGTTGCGTTCAGAAACTATGTTTGTTCAAACTTTGAAATCTGCCACTGGACATCCTGTATATACGCACACACACACACACACACACACATATACACACGCATATATATATATATATATATATATATATGTATATATATATATATATATATATATATATAAATCTAAAAACAATACAATGGTTGTTTAATTTTTTTCTGCAACTTAATGGAAAAATAAAAGTTGATGGCTGATTCTTTAATGGAATGTTTTCAAATATCGGGTAACCACGTGTCTAGACCCCGTCTTCGAAATTCCCTTCCATACCAGATTTCATATTCTAGGGTATTTCGAAGTATTGGAATATTTTTATTGCGAAAAACATGCTACGAATGTGGAGAATGAAATTAAATCCAATTTACATAAGTAAAATAAAAAAAAAACTACACTAACATGTGTAAAATATGAAAGCTGATGTATGGTTATGTAAGCAGAACTGCTTAGTTGAAATACCACACTTTATGATTATTTACGGAATAAATACATAATTTTGTATTTATTCCGTAAGTAAAGTAAAAAATGATGTATATAAACTGCCTGGAATACGGAGGGATGTATAAATAGATATTAAAACTTTTTAGAGGGAAAAATGACAGGATTTTATATAATTTTACGAGGATATAGCTTAGGTAAGTATACATAATTTGCAGAAATGTGAATATTATATGTCTATATGAAAAATAATTTAAACGGCACTTAGATTCAGTACTGGATGTTCCAAATGCCATTATTATCGAATCTGAAAGCTTAGATTTATTGATTAACAGGGTTTATATAGTTTCACAGTATACGGTAGAGTTCTTTAGATAGGTTTTCCCTTAGGTTCTGTTGAAACTCGTGAGAAGCGATATCATAGAAAATGTTTTGAGAATGCTAAGAATTTTTCTAATTTGCCTATTATATGACTCGAGTTAATTACTTATATGTATACACGTACATACACACGCACATACATAGATATAGGTATACACACACACACACACACATATATATAAATATATATATACATACATATATATATATATATATATATATATATACATATATGTATATTTATAACAAAACCTTTGAAAGAGTTTTATGATTCGTCTTTCTTGTCATAGTAATTTTTCTACATTTTCCTTAGTTTTTAATTCATTATATATCTTTTGTGATTATGTTCATTTCGTTTTGTACTCCTTTTATTTAATAGCAGTTATTCATAACTATCATACTGCCTATTTATGTACCATATTTATTATCAAAAAATTCCTTTATGCAAATATTTGTACTGATCAATATATTTTGGCAGAATATGTAACGTGCTGTTATATAATGGGATTATATTGTACCGAATACTTTGTAGATGGTTTTGATATTTAGTTTTCAAAATAATATCCGTTTTTATATTTAAGCTTGAATCAATTTTCATAAATAAGCTTTCTAAGTACTCGTCACAACTTACACAACGAAAGTTCTATGAAACTATTTATAAATGTTATTTTTCACGATGTGATTATATTGATTAGTATATATTGTTTAAAAAAGTAAACTTTTAAATGCAACGAGGTTTAGAATCATTGCTATAGTTTTTGGTAAACTTTAGAAACTCATTATGTTTTTGTATATCATTAGGTAAAGAGTAAAATGAAATATGAGTCTCTATTAATTAACGTCTACAACCCCTGAAAAAGCACGGGAATCTTGGCATACATGAAACTAAATACCTCCCTTTGATGAAGTAGGCAAAGTAACTTTCATGGTGGGCAGGAAAAATGACACCTTTTATCACTTCTTAATATGAATAAAATAATTCGAAATTTAAATCTTTTATACTAATCACACTTGTACAAATAGAACGATCGACAGCGAAACCGACGACTGTCTTTTTTGCCCACCAGTAACTTCTCCTACTCTTTGAGCTGCTGTTGTGGTACCCGCATTTCTAGTAAGTCCACGGTACGCCGCTAAATCTCTATGATGTTTTCTCGAAAAAAATTAAATTATTTATTTTTAGGGTTCCGTACCTCAAAAGGAAAAAAGAAACCCTTGTAGAATCACTTCGCTATCCGTCTGTCTGTCAAGACGCTTTTTCTCAAAATGTATAGTGATATGAAGTTGAAATCAAATACTTAAGTTTACGGTTCCTTGGAGCTGTTAAAAAGTCAAGCTTTTAAGTCAACGCAATAAAAAAATACTGGCAAGTAAATTAAAACCTAGAGAGTATTTCTGTTGACCTAGAATAACACAGCACAAGTAAAGGGAATAATCCGAAAATAGTTATTTTATGTTTACATTACAAAAAAAAATTTTTTTTGAATATCCGCCTGTGAAAGATATAGCGGACTATATATTTTCGTTCTAAAAATAAAAAAAATGTGAATAGTTTAATAAGAATATTATGCATCATAAAATTGTTATATGGTTAAATGTGTACGGAACCATCGTAGTGTAAGTTCCACTCGTGCTGGACAGGTTTTTATTTATTAATTGTTAATCAATAAGGCATGCCGATGTTATTATTATTAATAAATTTTTTGCAATATTAGCCGTCGATAATATATGCGAAATTATCAAAAATAATCAGATGAGAAAACTATCAATATTTCCTCACAAGGCAACAACACTCTTTTCGGTCGCCCATCAGTAAATTAAGAATTTATTTTTGTTAAAAACTGCGCATTTCATGATAGAAATGTGCTCGATGCAGAAACAGATACACGAAGTGAAAAGCGAAGAAAAATTAGTTTCTTCTTGGAAAATAGTTTCGATAACTGAAAGAAACATACAAATTAAAATTCTTTCGCCCCAAATGCACGAATTCGACTTCTCCGTTCCGCAGCGAGTCAAAATAGCTCGACAAAGAGATTCTTGTAATTAATTTTTTTTTGCACTTCGCTTAGTAATTTTGACAAGCGATTGTTACGTATTTATTTAATAAGACCTCTTTTTTATTCCTACAATTTTATTTAATTATAACAACGCTGAAACGGGTGAATCGTGCGCTCTTACAAAAAATGAATGAATCAAATTTAACCGATATAAAGCTGAGTGTAGTGGCTCCTAAAGTGCGTAGCGAAGTGGGCTCGATGAAACAGAAATGCGGAAAAATTGCGGGCCCACGACGTAAACGATAATATTCGTGATGGAATGATCCAATGTTATAACCGTAAAAGGTGATCGTAAATCGTAGCGGTTTATTATGCAGTAGATATGAAGATTGGTCAACTACGTAAGTGCATTTTGCGTTTGGGAATACTTGAATTTTTTTGAAGTAATCAAATTACCATATATATATATATATATATATATATATAAATGTATATATATACCATATATATATATATATATATATATATATATATATATATATATATATATATATGTGTGTATATATATATACATACGCACAGATGTACATACATATTAGGTTGACAAGTAATGAACCCGCCATCTCTATACAAAAACTTTTCAACTGTTTATACGTAGTCAATAAAATCAATTGTTAATTATATAAGCACCCTCTGTTTCTAACACTTGTCGGCCCTCGTAGAAATCTTTGGGCCTTTACCTGAAAAACCGGTGACGTTCGATTTTGATATGACTTTCAACTATAATAAGCCACCCAATTTTCATCCCCTGTAAACAAACACTTAAGCCTCTCGTTGGTATGATGGGAACTCAGTAGCTCCAAGTACACATTAACTCTTCTCTGAAGTTGAAAAGGTGTTAGTTTATGTGGGAGCCAAATGGAATATTTGCAATTCTTTCTCAAAGCATGAAGTTGTTTCCTATTGTAATATAAGAGCATGAAAATAGCCCTGGCAAACAGAACGAAATTAATCTAGGATCTGTTTCAATAAGTGTTTTAAATGTTTCTAAATCAATTGTAGGATGTCACTTTGGATGACGTTTATCGGACAGGTCAAAATTCCTTTCTTTGAATCGTTAGAAACAGTGCTTGGCTGTGTCGTGATAGGGTTTATCTTTACTCATCGTTGTGTATATATTGCGTGATGCTTCGCTGGTTTTTCACTCTATAGAACATTCATAAAGAAAGAGTCCTCTAAGTTCACTTTGAAATACTTCCATTTTAAATTTGTTATTTACTCGCCGATTACTCAATTGCAAACCAGAAGTTCGAATGCTGCACTATTTATGTAATATTCCTGATAATATTCCAGAAATCTGTCGAAAAAAGGGCGGGTTTTATAAGTTGCCAACCAAATATTTATACATGCACAGGTATTATAAACAATTTATGAATAACACTTCTTTCTAGATTCATCCACGCGTAAATATTCTTTAAATTGGATACTTTTTATTCAATTTTTAAGGTCTGAATTTCTTGTTAATGGAATATGTTGAAACGCTAATTGATGTTGCCTGTTGCCTATCTTAAAAATAAATTTAATCTTTGGACAAATATTTGCTTAATTTTGTGAAACATCAATTTGTGGAGAAAATGCAATTTCAAATCTAATCAAAAATCTTATATTTTCCTAATATTTGAGAGGATCTAATCCAGTTAGAAATCAATTAAGATTTTTACAATACTAGGCGGAACGCAAGTAGTCACGGTTCAATATTATTCTATCAGGTTACTCTGAATAACTTTATAGCGATTATCGAAGTATTTGCAATTTCGATTTTAATTAAGAAAGGGAAGATTAATTTAAATCTTAATTAGTTGGTATTATATTCTGGGAATAACCATTTTTTTTTTCAAATAAGCGATTTTATATAGAAAACATCCATTGTTGGAAGTTTTTAGATTAGCTTCCAGTGACTGAAATTATGTTATTGAGAAAATACTATTTACATTAATGTACGTTAGGTGGATAAGATAGAAATTCCCTCAAGTTTGCATCGGAACACGCATAAAATGGGGTTCTTTTATTTTTTATATATCTTGAAATTCTTGATGCGAGTTAACGGAACTATATTTAATTCAACCTATAATTAAATACTTATATGCTGAGATTTTATTTTAGGGTTTTTCCCACCCATTAATAAAAAAAGAATACTATTTGTTTATCTGTTTAAAGTTTAATATTTTATGAACGGGGTTTGAAAATGATAAATAATAAAATAGGTCCTCACTTTAATTTTGAAAAACTTGTTCACTGAGATCCTATTTAAAGACATGCGCGAAAAGGATTTCCTCTTCACAGGTGTTGGTGAATTAGCGACAGAATACATGAACAAAAATACAAAGGAATATGAAGCCAATTTTTTAAGTAATGGAGGTCACTTTGAAGTATTCACTTATGAAGTTTCATGTTTACTGGTTTAAAACTGTAGAAATGGTAAACTTTAATAGGTAGATGAGTGGATATGACAAAATTATAAAAACTCTTTATTTCATCATGGAACTTCAATGGACATTAAAGCATTTCGTATCCAGGAAATCAATATTAGGGTAATATTTTCATAGTTAAACCGCATGATAATCCAATTAAAATAGACTGAAAAAATAGACATTTCCCAAAAATTCGAGACTATGCAAAATTTTGAGAAGACTAACAAAATTATGCGGGATCAAAGGTAAAAAAACAATTTTTTGCGAATATGTCATAAACACAGGATATTTCACAAAAATATAGTTTGTCAAATTTTTGTAAAAAAAATTGAGGTAACTTTTTTGGTAGGAGCGGTTATTTTGAAGATGCAGTGGTTTGCCACAATACATTACTTTGTACGTTTAAAGTTCAACAGTAGTGCGTACTATTTTCCACGCCATATTGTGTTGGAATATGAGGCGCATCCTTATGCTGTGTGCTCTAGCTCAGTCTTTCATTTGTGCATCTATTGAGATAAAATTTCATATTGATATAATCAAATCTAAAATTAGATGGATATGAAGAAAAATATATTTTGTCCCCTCCCATGAAATGAAAAATAGGATAAAAACATTCGTTATTTACTCCATTAAGCGGATTGTTATTGCATTGGTATTTTAAAATTGAATGATACATCCCTGGAACTAAATCGTTTTAATGCTTCTTTTTTTAAACTTTTAAAAAACCCACGAATAAATTTAAAAAAAAAATGTAGATATGTAGCTTTTAACAACTACTAATAAGAAAAATTATGATGGATACTATAGCATACAAGGTTTGGGAAAAAATAAAAAAAATTTCTTCATGGAACGATGAAGAAACTCATACGATTTGCAAATAACTTCTAAATCAAGGCTACGTTTTGCTAACTAAATCGATATTCATATAAATAATTACAAAATTTTATAATCTAGATATAGATGTGTATTGTGGTACTCAACTGAAAAATTTACTATTCCAGGGGATTAGTAAATTTCCCGAATTAGTAAATTTTTCAGAAATGTAAAATAATTGATAAATATAAAATCACTTTTCGTCAATGTAGAATAACACGTATTTAATGTAAGATTGAAGTAGGATTTCGGTTATTTTAATTAAAGTTGCTACAAGATGGTTACGCAATCCCAGCGTGGACGATCTATACATAAATAGTATGTATTTCATAAAACGATGCTTCATTGAATTTCGAATTTCGCGTCCTAACAATTACGACAGGGCAGAAATTGAATATGAATATGAATTACTTCAAAAATGTTGTTCTTTTTCTTGATGTTCATAATTATATTGTTAATTAGTTTCAAAGAAATTGAATTAGGCAAGTCAATATATATAGAGTTCCAAAGTAAGGCTAAAATAAAAATGATTTAAAAAATTTCTTTTTTTCTTAAAATAAGGGTAATTTGTGACAGATATTACAGACACTATAAAAACATATAATGAGGTCAATAATTTATTAAAACGAATAATTTATTTAGTGTGATTAACAATAATACTAGCTGACCCGTGCGAAGTCTTCGCACTATATCGCCATCTAGCGTGTTCCAAGTATACAATTTGGCTAAGATATTTGATGTGTCGCCCACAGATGGCGCTCATGCCACTTGTTATAAAAATTAATTTTTTTATTAACAAAAAGATTTTTTTCGAATTTTTTTATATTTTTCGCCCAAAGTAGAAAACATAAGCTTTAAGTGGGTATTTTTTCATTATTTTTGGTGCAGTAGTTAAAGAGATCGAGCCGCTCGACCAAAAAACACATTTTAGAAATAATATATTTAGATTTCAACAATAATATTTCATAAGAAAATAATATTTCATATATATCTTTAAAAACACGAATTTAATTAAAATCAGAAAGAACCCTACTGGTAGACATTTGTGTAGCTTTTTTGTCTTCCATGTCGAAGTGCACAATTTTATGTTTTCTAAATTTTACGCTTACTGATATAATGACGATAATTTTATTATAATCATATGCGTGTTGCTTTTACTCAGTTTCTATTCTTAAAATATTTAAAGCTGTTAATAAATATTTAAACGTTTACAACATCCTTGATAACATTTATTACTTATTTACGTTTTACATTATTTGTATCAATAGTTCTATATTGAAGCATCATAATAAATCCAAATAAAAATTCCTGTCTTGCAATGTCATCAATCAATATATTGAAAGATATAAGACTGATGTTTCTTATTTACATATCATCAGAATGCATGCAACATTAACTTCACTTTCAGTATTGAATATTTCCTCTACAAAATATTTGGCATATCCCCAGGATACGTCTGTTAAGCGGCTCATTACGAGAGTAAAGTCGTCCAGCGTGGATCTCAGATGTAACGGCGTAACTTGGGAAAACAAGACGATATCACTGGACTTTTAATTCATTTCAGCTGCATCCGAGAGTTCTTGAATTTAACGTTTTTGTTGAACCCACGTAATTATTAGATTCGATGTTTCGTTAAAATGACAAAAGTGAAATGTTCTTTGTACGACTAATTACGATATTTAATTAAGTCGTAGATATTGGTGTGAAGTTTTCATGGCGAGCAAGTAAATTATTTTAATGGCTTTTAATTAAAAAAATATTTAAGAATTTGTGCGCCAATAGCATGGAAACTATATTTCAGGATTTGTTACATATCTTAAGATAATATTTAACGCAATTAGAAAAATTTAAGAATTTATATAACTTTAAAAATCGGTATTTTAGACAAAATGTATAATATTATTCATCAAAATTTTGTTGAAACTGAAGACTTCCCAATTTTTATGTGTTACATTAATCAGTAGGGTAATTCGATTGTAGGCGCTGTTACATATTGTAGTTGTATTATTTGTTTTAGTTCTATAGACGAAGCTCGTTGACTTTTGTGAACAAATAGTATTCTTATAATATTTTGAACAAAAGAAATACATATCCATTTGATGGGCTAATTAATTTTTAGTCACGAATTTACGATTTTCTAGAAAAGTTATCGAAAATCCCAGAATATTTTATTACAGATACGTCGAATTTCTCAGAAATCAGAAATTAAATTGATTAGCTAGAAAATTATGTGTATGACGGGACGGTGTTTACGTACTCCATGATAAAACTCATCAATTATGTTGGGGTTTTTCTGGGGGTTTTTGTCAGTATATCCACCTTACTTATCCAACATTGCGCTGTTTGATTATCATTTGTCCAAAGCACGAACCAATTATTTATAAAATAAAAAATTGATATTACTAACCTTCAAAAAGATTTTCTCAGTTTTTTTATAATCTAAGTCAGATTTTCTAGTTGAAGGCATATTATCGCTGCCTGCGGAATGGCAGCAAACAAAAAATGAAGATTGTGAATATTTCTTTTGATTTTTTTGTGACATTTATATTTTAAATTGTTTTTGTAAAAACAAGTTAAAATTAAAAATATATTAGCTAATGCAACATAAAAAGAAGATTTTATACATTTATTTTATAAGATTGCATTAACGTAGGGTTTTAAAAAAATAAAATTTTAAATTTTCTTTCTTGCTGTTTCCGTCAGTTGATAATTAATTATTTTGGTACAGCACGGTAAATATAATCATCTCATTTCATTATTTTTATTAGCGTTTGAAATAATTAATGTGTAATTACAAATAATAAAAAAGCCTTTTCCAATTATTTTTTTTACTTATGTTATACTGAAGTAATCCGAGAAAGACAGAGAGTTAAGTATTTGCCACACAAATATTGATCGTGTGACAATAAATGAGAACACATAAAAAATATGTAAACAATTAAATTAATTGTCATGAGTTTAGTATGCTACTTACTCAACGTGTAAACTAAAATTTAGAAAAAGCAAAATATGTTAAAAATTAAAGCGATATTAAAAATTTCAAAAATTTTATATTCATTCGGTTTCAGTTTGATATTATCAAATTGAAAGTTGATATTCAAATTCGTATTAAATTAACAGTTAAATATCTGTTTACTAAATGTACCAAAGTAGGTTCCAAATAAACGAGGATATATAGTATTTCTAGTGTATAACACCTTCGCATTCTGCATAGTTTGTTCAATATTTTTAACGAAGCAAATCGGAAAATTAGGGATGATAGGAAGGGCCAACCCCTTCCCAACCCTTTCCCTTCCCTTAAGAAAATTTATAGACTTTTACTTAAACGTAAAAAATAAAGAAATTATAATAAAAGAAAATTATAATACTATATCGTCGAATTCTATTTTCTTATTAAATTTTTATGTAAAAATATATATGTACAAATTTTTGGAATTTCCTAATCGACAGCAAGCTATGTATAGTAACGTGAGGAGGAGGTTGTTAATGCAACGTTTTAAAATTTGTCCTTGCGTTTTGTTAATTGTAAAATTATAGGTTAATTTGATTGGAAATTGCAGTCTTTTAAATTGGAATGGTAGTTTAGTAGAGATCAGTGGTATTCTGGGGATAAATACTGTGTCCTTACCAGTCATAAGTTCGGCTTTGATGATGTTATTCGATAGCTGTTTATCGCTCATCCTTGTTCTGTTACACAGTTTGGTGAGTTGAGATTTCTGAGTAGTATGATCGGAGATCCAATTTTCAGTCGCAGTCGGTATAATGGTATTCCTGGTACTTGCAAAGTGTTTAAAAATTCTGCAGAGAAGTTGATACTTGCTTCAACGTTTACCATCGTGTCGATCGATTTGTATATTCTCTCTTCACCGGGAATTTTCTTTCGAGTACTAAAGTTGATATCGTCGACAATATCATTTTTAATTGTTTCGTCTATCTAAGGTGCATTAAATAGATGTTTATGTTCTATACGTGGTCTCTTGTCGGCTCGAATTATAACTTTATAGTCATCAGAAATCATTCGGTCTAGTGCTATTTTGAATATGTGAATAAGTTGATTGAATTTGTGTAAGATTCTGTGTACATTTTGGGTTATATTTCGTCTCAATTCACTTATGTTTACGCATTTTTGATAAATTTCTATTTCTTCATCTCCGATGAAACATACTTGCAGAAACTTATAGTCTTCGTTGGGTAGTGGTAGTAATGATCCCATTTTGGGATAGATTTGTCCTTGGATGGAAACATATAATTGATTTCATCTCAGTTATTATTGTTCGAAGTGACATCGAAAGAAGGCATTTGGAAGAGGCGTCGTACGCCTTTATATTTTGAGGAAAGTGTTTTGATTGTGGAGTTTCCCCGTCATATAATGTTGAAATTCCTGCGGAAGTATTTCCAGTGCTGATAATCGAATTTATCCATTCATGCAACAGATTCCCGGTGTTTCTCTACTGATTTTTTTACCTATTGCAAAATTGAAAGATTTTATCCATTTTTCCCATTACGACATGTTTGTGTTTGTTATATACTTTCGTCGGGTCGCAGCGGAATGCTTCATTTGTTAAGTTGTACTGTCTTGGGTTTACAATCTTTTATTATAAGATTGTGTCGATATCCTTAATTCTTTTATTCTTTCATTTCGTTGTTCTAAGGTTTCTCTGCTTCTCACAGTACTCAATGTCGATCGCTGGGAACGTAAATGTACTATGCGCTCTTCGACTTTTTGGTTTTTTCGCTGTTTTTTTTTGTTTTCGCCGTTTTGCTTCAGAACTGGCAATATCTCATCTTTTACGTTTAAAAATTGTATTAAATATAAATCAAATCAATTTTTGATTAAGAAATACACTGAGTACACTTTAAATACTTATCACATTTTATTTTCAATTTATATTCAGTTACTCCATCACTTCGATTACTCACACTTCACTGTTTGTTTTTATTCACTCACTGCACTTCACTGATAAGAAAATGACGTTCGAACCCACGACGGATCTTGGATAGCCCCACCTATACAGAAAAGGCTTCGAATGGTCCACAATGTTCCGGAACATTTCACAACATTCGTGAGTGTTCTGGAATATTCCGAAGTTATCTGATGGTGATGTTCCGGGATGTTCCAGACTACTCCCAAACATTCTACAATATTCCAGAATGTTCCGGGATGTTGAGGAATGCTCTCGAATATTCCTAAATGTTCTGGATTATTCTAGGAATTTCTAGAGGGCGAAACTTCCAGCCCTTAAGTGCGCCCTTCAGGTAAAGACGGGAACCTTCTTCATGTATAGAAGGCTACCACACCATCTCGATTCTTAGTTTTAACGGCACGCCCATTTTACATTTGCTTTTATAATATATATTGATTATAGATTAGTTGAAGGTGATGCTCATTCGTCAATAAGTCCATGGAATGTATGTGTCAATGCCCATGGACGTGCAGAGGTGCTATGTACTTAATATTAAAATACATATTTCGATGGTCTTTTTGACTTGTCTATGTCACGAAAGGTCAATATCACTCTAACGAAAACTTCTTATAGGTGTAATATTATTATTTGGTGAATATTTAAAAAAAAATAGTATAAAATAGTTCCACATATATCATTTAGATTCCTTAGCAATTTTACTGGTCGATTTCATAAGATTAATTGATTTGCCTTTATATGAATAGATAGATTTGAAAACTTGTTTGTCAATCGTAATTTTTTACAGTACTGAGTCTTATAGCGTATATTAAAGTGCGTTGTTTTTTTTTAATTGGTGAAGAGGATGGCTTCACAGTGATTATATGCATAATATGTTTATTTTTTTCTCAGAATGTTGTTTATATGGAATTTTGGTATGTGATATAAATATATCTATTACGGTTATTAAAATAGACGCAGCCGCGATCTGATCAACTTCGGCTTAGTTCCTCTATAGGTGTCCATACCTCAATAGGGAAAATATAATTCTCATAAAGTCCGTCCGTCTATCTATCCGTCCGTCATATTTTGATATAAAAACTTGAAATTTAGCCTAATAATAATATATTATTATGGAATATTTTCAGGATGCAAATGAGTATTGAAAAAAATAAGATTCAATTTATTTTCATTTTATTTATTGTGTACTATTTTTAAGTATTTTTACCCAGAATTTTATGAAGTTCTAAACATATTGTTGAAAACGTCTACAAAAATATATTTCCCTTCTATCTCTAAAACTGCTGTCTACAATGTTACTAGAGTTTTATCTAAAGTTTATTGGGAAATTATATCGATGATCCAAAATACGTAATTAATAATTTACGTTTATGAAAGTTTTATTAGGCGATATACTTATTAAGTGGAAAGTAATATTAATATTTGTAACCAGAATAATATAAGTATTATATGTCCTTAAATATTTATATATACCGAAGTGTGTATGGTACCCTCGTAGTGTGAGTTTTCTTTATACATAAAAAGTTTATGCAAATATATGGCAATGCTTATTAGTTATCTACCCGATTTTTATGTTTTGCTCAAGTATTAGCACTTTATGGCACAACCTCGTAACTGGAAAACATTTCTCTGTGCCTTTTCGCTGTACATTTAATAATTGTAATCATTATCAATATTATGCAATGATAAGGAAACTAAAGCTAATTTTATTATTTCTAAAATATTTTACATAACGTATTTTTAAAACAGAAAACTGAACTCGGGAGTTAAGTTTTCATTTAAAAAAATTAAGCTTTATTTAAAAAAAAATTAACAGCAGTAAATAAATATTTTCAATTCTAAACCGTGGCATATTTTTATTTTTAATAGTATTTAAGCTAGAAAATGCGTTAAAGTAAAACATTTAAAATATGTGTCTAATTTATTTACTTATGTTCTGAATTATTTGATAATAAGAAATGGCAACGTTTTTTAAATCTACTATATATATATATATATATATATATATATATATATATATATATATATATATATATATGTGTGTGTAAAATCCACGATTCACCATTATAAAGTATAATATACAGTGAATAAATATATAGGGTACACATCGGTCACGTAGATGTTTTCCGAATATGTAAAACGTTAGTTTCGAATTTCAATATTGTATGATTTTCCTGTGCATGTATATGTCGCTTTATTTCAATGGACTACTCAGTGGGTATTTATAAAGTACTCAACCGGTGCCGACCGCGATGAAATATCTTCATAGACTTCAGATTGTTTCAGTCGATATTAAAATTTTTGTAATTTTCCGTCAAATTTTCATAATCGTAACAAGTTATTCCATTTTCTGTGGCTATTAGAAATCATTTAATGCGTTGGTTTAATAATTTTAGCACATTTTTAATGTTACGTGATCGATTTAAAATATAGTTATTAACTTCTGACAGGAAGTAATAAATATTCCATTTTATCTTTCTACCGAAAATTCAATACAGTTTGAGATCGATTGAGGATTAGACGTGTAACTGTCAAAATTCCGCATTATTATACTGTAAATACTAAACTCGACTTCAGTTTGTTGAGCAATATTTTAAAGGGGTGAATACCGACAAGGATTCATCGAAGCGGGACATTACGACGCAATGATTTATGAAGCATTTTGTGCGGCAACGCTTTTAAGAGATTAAATTGAGGTTGGTCTTATACTAGAAGCCTTTCTCTTGTATTTCTCACTGATGATAATGACAGGAAAATGGTGGATTAATTAAGTGTTCACCTCGCGACTATATGCTGGCATGTTTTGTACGAAAATTACTTTAGTTTATATTGCATGTTTGGTGTCGTTTGGCTATTAATGTTTGTTTAGTGTGTTTTTATATTTGATTAGAAGCTTTTATTGTATTATAATAGAAATTAAATTGTAATTCGTTTAAGATAATAGGATAACAATAGAATATCATACGATGAAAATACGCTAAATTGAATTTTTTTTTCTTTTTCTATTGCAGAAATTTCAACTTTTTTTATTGCGATATATGCAGGCTAATATGTTTTATTACTGAATTTCAAGTTTCTACGTTAAGCGGTTTTTGAATAAAATGGCTGTAACAGACGGATGGACAGACATGTGAGTGACTTTATACTGGTCCCGTTTTTCCTTTTGAAGTACGAAACCCTAAAAAATTAAAAAAGATGTTCATAACTTATTGGAGATAAATAATGTGTCAATTTTGCTTTATTTTGACAAGCAAAATGTGGCAAAGTTTAGAAAAATGTTACACGTATAAATTGGGGATTCTGATGAAACAGCAAGCAGCAACAAAATAAAATGGGTCGTGTCGGAGTGTAATGAGATTCATGAAATAAATATTTCTATTGACGGGAACGTTAAAAATTATATAAGAAAAGAATTATGATGTTATCCACTTTTATATAAGATAACTTGTTGATTATTATCAATATTTTATTATATGTTTTTAAGCTTTTTATTATGTGTTTTTATGCTGTGACTGCTTAAATTTCACTATCGACGAAATTTTCTATTTCAATTATAAGCGATGATGATGCGACGGAGACGTTGTAACGCGCATATCAGATTTTTTACTCTACCCAACTCTATTAAAATTATGCGAATCAAACGAATATGCAAATTTTTCCGAAACAAATTACTAACATTTTTAACACGTTATGCATCCGCGACGGAACTTAAACACATATTCACATTAAAAAGGACAATTATAATTTGAAAGTTACGTAGATAGTAGGTGTAGCCGTAAAGTAGGTTATAGAATCTATTTTTCTACTTGTAGTCATACATTGTCGGTTGTTATTTTCTCATTTCTGAGACAAATCCTGTCATTGTTTTCGAAAATCCACTGTATTGAAAACATGGGAAAAATCTAGTAAACTATAATTACGATTAATAGTAAACTATAATTTTATATGTTAGTAATTCTATGCATATTCGTGCCATAGTTTTTAAGTTTAGGAGTAGGTTAATTGAGTTTTGTTTTTGCGTCGCTCAAAACTTATAGAACGTTTGTATTTATGTATAAAAAAGTCAATATTAAAGTCGATATTTTCCTGTCAACCAAAATTTTACCTATAAAATTAAAATTGATTTAGTTTCACAATAAACTGTTAATGGTAACGCTTGAACGAATACTCTGTAAGCTAATGTATCTATTCGTTTATAAATTTAAAAAGCTACTCCTCAAAGTTTAACTGCTTTATCCATTTATAACTAATTTATCGATGAGTTTATAAGTTCTTCACCGGGTATGATTATAGTATCACGCTGTGTCCTCACGAGTTCCAGGTTTTATGTAAATTTATGTGTTATTATATAGTGTATCAGACGTACTATTGAAATTCGTACGTTTAAATAATTATGTTTTAATTTAATGTAGATATACGTCAACTAATTTTAATGCTGTAAGCAGTTTACCAGATGTAGAATAATTACTTTTGATTGCGATTAATGCAGTAAACACCCAAGTTGATGTTTTTTGGGACAAAGGTAACCGGTTGCAGCAACAGTAACAGTTTTAATTGAGTTCTTAAATGAAGTTTCAGCAATAAGTTAAGTTGTGAGATCAGTGATTTTCGTAAAATTAATAGTGTCATGATTTTTGTTTATCTGAATCCTCTGGATGAACTTCAAAACAAATTCATAAACTTTAAAAAATATTTTCGTAAAATATAAAATTGATTCATTTGGTTTTTAAGGTACCGTATTTATATATCTTATTTATTATTATATTTATATAACGGTTTAGTTTTTCACAAAAGGAAAAAAACTGAACCTTTATAAGATTATTCACATTTCTGTCAGTTCATCCGTCTCTAACAGCCGTTTTTCTCTGAAAACCTGTGACATAGAAACTTACAAATTTGGTATAGTGATACAGCATATTACTCGAATATGTCTCAATAGTTAACACTCAAAAATGTTTATGTGGACATTTTATAAAGGTAAATAAAAAACGAGATCTTTTTATATCCTATAGGATACACCGAGGTGATATGAATTTCACGAGCGAGAAAAAATTATTCTAAAAATGTTTTTGTAAAATTTTATGTAACCATCTGACCACTTTTTCTGAAAATTCTCTTCCCATCACCGAAACATTTAAAGTCAAAATTTAAAAGCAGTTGCTAGCATTTTACTCAAAGTTTATAAGTAAATTGCAGCGATGATTCTATATCTCATGGTTTTTGAGAAATTTTTTATGTTTCTACACCTATTAAAAATATACTAAGCAATGTATTTGCCAATGTATTTGGTGAAAAATAATATTAATTTCGTGAATACTTTAGAAACAGTGTGTACCATTAAATATTTATTTACATATTGGTTGGCAACTTATAAAACCGACACTTTTTTTGACCGATTTCTGGAATGTTACAGAAGCCTCTAGAATATTTTTTGTAGGATGTATAAAAAGCGCGACATTTGAACTTCTGTTCAGTTTGTAATTGGGTAATCGGCAAGTAAAGAATAAATTAAAAGTGGAAGTATTTCGAAGTAAATTTAGAGGATTCTTTTTCCATGAATGTCGTTTAGGGCGAAAAACCAGTATGTCCTCTTATGACACAGCACTGGTTTCAAATATTAAAAGAAGGGAATTTTGACCTGTCCGATAAAACTCATCCAAAGCGAGCTCCTACAATTAATTTAGAAAAATTTAAAAGCCTTGTTGAAATAGCAGATTTAGTTCGCGTTGCCTGGCAGAGATATTTTTATGCCCTTTTACCACTACGGAATAACAATTTCATACTTTGAGGAAGAAGGGGAAATATTCCGTTTGGCATGAGCTAATACCCTCTCAACTTCAGAGGAGAGCTAATGTGTGCTTGGAGCTATTGAGTTCTCTTTGTACAAACGAGAGGTTAAAGTATCTGGTTACAGGAGATGAAAAGTGGGTGATTTATGTTAATTTTTAGCGTAAACTCTTGTGGCTAGGAGCTGGAGAAAAAAGTGTACTTAAGCCAAAATACAATATTGGACAAAAGATAATTTTGAGTGCATGGTGGGGTATAAATGAAGTTGTTCATAGAGTTATTCATTGGGAATTCTTTCGAGCTAACAGTACAACTACAGCTAAGATTTATCTGTAAAAAATTGAGCAAAGTCAGCGCTAAACTTCTTTCAAATCAAAGCAGAGTTTATTTTTGACATGACAATGCTCGACCCCACGTAGCAAAAGTAACGCGCGGAAAACTACTTTCACTTGGATTGATTATGCTATTTCACCAACCGTACTCTCCAGATATTTTGCTATCTAATGCCTGTTTTGCTCTCTGACTAATAATTTTCATGATAGAAAATTTAAAGTCAAAAGTCATATCAAAATCAAAGTTTATCGATTTTTCAGTCAAAGGCCCAAATATTTCTGCTAGGACGGAAATTTAGCTCTACCTACACATTGGCGACAAATGTCAGATACTTTATACAATAAATTATTGATTTTACTGACAACATGTAGAAGGTTGAAAGTTTGTGTACATAGATGGCGGGTTTACAAGTTGTCTACCTAATATAAGCGCAGAAAGAACGGTTGTAATATAGGTTCCGGACGTATTTAATAGGTTTCACTTAAAATTTGTATGCAATGGTTTCTTTGTAGGTTTAAATGAATGCAATTATTTCCATAGAGATTTGAGCATATACAGATATTTTGGGCTTTGCCTTTCTCTTTATTTACTACACTTTATTGGTAATATCCACTTGCGTTGGAATTGGTAGTATTTTTTGTTCTTGTTAATCTATTAAATCTATTGTAATTTTTTAAAAAGTCCGTTTACTACTAATAATATGTGGGGGATGGTCTTGTTTAATTCCATCCATACCTATATATAAAGGTCGCTCACGTTCGAGATTTTATTATTTATTAGATTTTTTATGGTGACTCTCCTCCAGTAATAAAAAAGTAAAAAAAAAACTTTATAAGTAGTCTCTTTCTACCTGCGCATAAACTTTAAACACATGAAATTTCCTGATTTTTTCTCTTTTGGGTATTTTACTATTTTTTTATGGCTCGAAAGCAAAAATATATACCTTTAACAAAATAATACATAATTTCAGATCAGAAAATATTTTTTAATCTGGTATTTTAACATTATTGTTAGAAAAAAATAAAAAAACATTCTGATAAAAAAATGTCTTGCTTTCAAAACTTTGGCATTCGTTTCCGTTAAACAAAGTTTCTCTTGGCTTTTTTGTAACTACTATAATATGTGTTACATAAGGATAATGTGCGTAATAGTCGCTGAAAAATAACTTCATCATTAACTCCCGATGCCACTGAAAACTGAAGAGTTTTATGTTTCTATTGCTTAGTATTGGTGGCTGAGAACATGTTTGTTGTCAGTCAATCAAATCTATATAAGAATAAGTGTTTAAATAAACCTTTTACTTTCACTTACTTTACTTTATATACTTTTTTTTCAATTCTCGTGGAAGATATCTAGAATTAAATATTAATTTCCAGAAATGTTTTGCCCTGTCTTTGCTTGATGGATGTACTTTGATTTTAACACAAATTGAAGTGTAAATCTCAACTGCAAATGAGGCAATTTATTTCAATTCGTTCATTGATTTGTTAGTTGAAATATATAACCAAAAATTTCGGTTGGCATTTGACAACTACTTGGCATGAGACATATCAGAAAGACACTCACCACTTATAACAGCAAATGTGATAATATAAAGGTAAAAAAAAAGTGTAGTGTGCTTTTTCAAGTATTTTCGTGGTATCATCGAGTCCTGTTGTAGTATCACGGTATAAGTGTGTTAAGTACAATTCACATAGGTATCAAAAACAATCTGTAGTTACAAAGTGTGACTAAACAGTAACAAACACGGGCTAATATCCAGTAAAAATATATCCGCCGAAAATTTATTGTTTCATGGATTGCAAACTCCAATCGTTTAGTAGTTTCTTAACTTGGAACAGCATAGTAGATATAAATAGAGTCTGTTTCTTTGGGAATAATAACAATTATCTAAGTCTTCATCCATTATAATGTAAAGCAAGAATACTATCAAATTGATCTTTGCTTAAAGTTTCTATTTGTAATTTTTATTTGGCCCGTCGTAATTTTGACTTGTCAATTATTTCGCCATTACTTTGTACATCTTGCAGCACAGCATAGTATCGGTAACAGACATTCAATAAATTATTAAGGGACTATCTATTCCATCTTTTTGGTTCTTTTGTTGTTGTTGCCGATGATCAATTAAGCAAGGCCTTTTCTCCGCTAGTTTTGAATACTACGAATATCTTAGGATTTTTGTTGAAGTGACCTTACTCGTTAATTTTGTAGAATCTTAATAGGATACTATTTAATAGTTTCATTTGTCTCAGTTTCGTGTTTCTAATAGTAGTTGTTAAATCAATACATTTTGTAATCATTTTTGTCTGTTCTCTGAACAATTAAGGCAACTAGACAATTCAAACTGTACGCCTACATTAACCCAAATCAAACAGTTTTTTCGGAGCTTTTTTAAAATTCTTACATTCTTTGTTCTGACAGTCGCTTTAAACATTCAATTAGGTTTTTACGATTAGCATTAGATTTAGCAATGGAAGCTTATTATCAAAAAATTGACTTTTCTTCATACAATTTCATAAATATTGTTAACAGTTGGCACCTTTCTCAAATTATTCTTGAGTTTAAGACTATATCTTATTAAATTATAATCATTCATTACTTGTGCATCCACGGCGAGATGATTCTCATTCATTTTTTCAAAAGCACCAAAATATGGCAATTATAGCTTCGCGGGTCTTTTCTGAAATTTCCATGATGAATGTTACACAATATACACTCAACGAATAAATGATACTTTCGAAAATTGCGATAAAAAATAAGTAAATACGCGTGACTTTTCACTTATACAATGCGCGCAAGAACTACTTTCCTTTCCACTTCTTCCCTTCATCTCTTTTCTGCACTTCTCGTCTGACCAATGAAATATTTTTATTTACATTTGATTGTATTCAAAATGATTATCACATTGGAAATAATTGTGTACGTTTTTTATACTTAAAAGCTCATGATTAAATTCTGCTGCAATAATTGGAAATCGTGCGAAGTCAAAAAGCGGAAGAGTAACAATATGACGTCAGAATAAATAGGATTTCCTTCAGCCATAAATGAATTTTTGAATTTAAGTAGTGGTAGAAGCAAACTAAATTTTATTATTTAAAAAAAGTATAAATAATATGCGTCATTCGGAAAATTACATGAAATTATTTATCAGAAAATTGCAAATGGAAAAAAAGATTTTTCAACACAGGGGCGAGATTAAAACAATGTAACTAAGTAAGCATGTATAAGTAGTTAGTAATACAAATACCTATTATGTTATTTGATATAATTGCTTTGATAATGTACATTTAAAAAAAGTATGTTAGTGGAATGATTTACTTGCAAAGGTTTTAAAGTTAAGTAGACATTATTGTTGATTTAAGAGTATTTGTTAATATTTTCAACGTTAAAATGTATTTTATTAATTCAAGTTTACTGTAAAAATACTGAAGTTCTATAAACATTTCAATATCAAATTACAAAATATACTGTTTGTTTTATTATAAACCGATTTGATTTCATATGATGTAAATTAATGTTATTTTTTTCCCTTTAAGGCCTGTTTTAATACTATTCACAGAAAACAATTTTAAACTAAAGTTTACTTAAATATAACTGTGATAAACTTTCAATTAGTTCTCATAAAACTACCTTTCTCCGCGACACTTTCATAAAACTTGCTAAAATTCAATTAAAATTCAAGGGAAAAAGGTAGCTGAGATGTGTAATGTGTAGTCATACTGGATATTTATTTATAGATTACAACTGGATTTTCTTTCATTTGTTTGGAAATATATATAAAAAAATAACATTAGTCCATATAATATTAACTCCTATTCATTTACTGAGATAGCTGCTAGGTTTTTGAATTCTTTAAAAAATAACTTTTTAAGTTATGAGAATACGAAGTTCGATATTCTTTGATCAAGTTTAAATTTGAAATATTTTATATTCTTCACAATTCTTTTTCTGAGCAATGTAGGTTTAATGTGGTTTATTAACTTTATTCCAAATATTCCAAATTGTTGTTCTCTTTTCAAAGAGAATAAGAGTTTAGTTTTCATCGATCATCTGCGCTTAGAGAATTACAAATAAATTGATTCGAACCTAAATTATATTTGTATGTTGTATGATCGCCACAAAACAATAATAAATAGTGAAGCCACGGTCTTTAAATATAGTTTCATAATAGTTCGGTATGCAAAGAGACGATCTGATGCTAAGGAAGTTCCGAAATGATTTAATATAAAAGTAATTCAAGGTGAACACTATGGTGACTAACCTTAAATATTTTTTTTTATCTTAACTGCAAGCATACAATTTGAAATCTTTATTTTTCAAAATCGATCGAAACATCACAGAAATAATAAAGCTACAGTGGTCGGGATAGATGGTGTAGCGAGCAGCCCATAGAAATTGACGGAACTTTGCGGAATCTTCGAGGGAATACCTGTATTAAATTCAATTTATTGGAGGATCAAGATGGAAGACCATATAAAAATAAGTATTTAAAAATTCCATTGCATTTTCTCAAAAGAACTTATTTTTGTTCCGAAGTTTTAAAACTCCATCAGGAACTGTCTGATATTAGGTTTTTTGCGAAAATATTTTTAATATTAGAGGCCATCGTTATATATTAGCTATATTTTTATATTTACATTACATAGATATATTTATATTTTTTAAACATCTCTGTCCTTAAATATTTCCGTAAATAAAGAGATGTTCTCATAAAAATGTCACTATTATGAGAAACAAAAGGATATAGCGAAATTGGCTTCATTCTAGCTTAAGGAGATTTTTTAAATTTTAGTTTTATGATATTAAACTAAAATTAAAAAAATCTCCCATGAAAGTTTCCAAATCTATTGACGATAGCCAAATTTCCGAGTCTATCGATGATAGCCAAATTTTTGATCTATCTCCAGAGATGGTTAATAATTTTGTAAATATTTTTATCTTTTTAAACAAATATTTACCCATAAAGACTTCGTTTTAAGTTTTACTTTCCCATAAATTATAAAAAAAATTATGAAACCAAAGTGCATGATAGTATAATAAGTGATTCACTATTGCAAAGAAACGTTTTAATGGATATCAAGAATATACTTTAATCATCTTATCATCCAAAATATTACTAATATTCCACATTGAAAATCATACAAATTTTTATAGGAAATTTTCACTATTTACTAAACAGAGAAGAGTGTATATTCTCCGTTTAGACTTTGATTTTTATTCTCACTTATTAGGGAAAAGGTGAATGTAACATTGATGTTTCTTACTTATTTAAGTTGAAAAACAAAAGTTTTTTTATTTTATTGTTTCAATATTGACAATTATTTCATAATTTGTGATATTTATATTACATTTTATATAATTAAATCTGTGAATATAAAGTACTTGGAGGCTTTGAAACTAGTGCAAATAATACGGCATTTTCATGTAATCCTAGATTTAAGGTACAATGATTCGATAAAAGTTGAATTCTTCCAGATATCGTACATTAAATTACTGATAAATAAAAAGAACACGATATTGAGATGGGTATGGGATACGGCTGATCAAATAAAATTCTCATATGAAAACTTAATTCTTACGAATCAAAAACTGATAGCAGAATACGTGTATCCTGGTATGTATCAAAGCTTATTAAAATGGAAAGTAATGGATTCAAAGCTAACTGGAGTATTCGTGAAGAATAATAATTCTCTTGTAACGATTAAACAGGAGAGGAAAAAAGAGATTTAATATTCTGGTTTTGAAGCAATAATGTGTAAAACGTCATTATAACAACGTGGTAGGTCACTTCATGAACTTCTATACTATTGAACCTTTTGCCTAAAAGTAACATGGGTTGTAAGACAGGAAAAGCAAAAGCTTTCAATTAGCAATGTTATCCATAAATAACTTATTCATGATTATAATGAAAAAAAAGGCGTGCTAAGCTGATTTCAAAATGACAAACGATTTAGAGAGTAAAGAATGGTACTGGCTGTTAGTCACTTGTATTTGATGAAATTATAGTGACCTCGTGTTTTATTCACAACCTTTGCTAGATTATTGTGATGAAGGAATCTCTTTTGGGTTTCAGGAGACGTACTATTTTTTTTGATGGTAGTACAAGGGTGAGTAAAGCAATACTTGAAATTTCAGCAGCACTCTTACGATCTGTAACATATGACAACATTATATATTGAAAAAAGTCAAACAGAGGCAGAGTCAATTGGCGGGTTACGAAAATAAATTACTTACTTTTTGTAGTAAATGGGAAGGAATGATTGCAGTGCAGTTAGTCTTTTTTGTGTCATACTATAAGAAATGAACTTAACCATTTCATATTTTTCTAATTTCATTGATATTTATGACAATAGTTTAATAAAATGGATAATTACTGGAAACTTTTTTTTTCTGATTTTATTACAATATGTCCAACAGGCATTCTAATGAGGTAAACGGGTACAATGGGTGGTGATTAAAATAATTTTCTTTTTCTTTTATTACTTATTTTTCCAATATGTGTAGATAGTTTAAATAATATGAGTCATGCTTAAGTGCTTTATATTTCTTTCCTATTTTAGATTATTTATAAAATACTCCCAGTTCAATTTTCTTTATATTTATAATTTTTATATTATTTTTATCAATGTCAAAAAAAAACAGCACGCGTTAAAATTTGTTCGTTGTGAACTCATCTATTGTGAATGTAATTATTCTATTATAATCTATAAGTTGGCCTTTAAAATTTTTTAATCTAATAATTCCAATTATATCAGGGTATAATGGTGAATAAATTTGATATATTTTGTACATGTTAAGTTAGTGTATGATTGAAAAATTCATAAAATAACCTGCTAAGAGCGAACTCGTGTTACGAAGGTTCCGTACGCATTTACGTACATGTGACTTAAATATTTTATTTATTGAATATATTTGGCGTTAATTTTGTAGAAATTCATTATTCACAATTAAATGAAACTACGTGATGTAGTATTATTTCTACTATCTTTAATTTCTTTACCACGACCTAGGTTTCGTTGTATTACAACATCTTCAGGTGGGATATTAGCAAAGATTAACTCTTAGGAACAACCAACAGCATTTATATGTTTCAAACACAATAGCGGAAGACTACTTTGTGCGGATTTTTCCATTGTTTATGTTAATGAGTTTATTGCAGGGGCGCAGACTAGGTTTTATTATATTACAGAGAGTTATACAATATACCAGTATTCTAGTTGGGGTAATAAATTCAATTGTTGTTATTATGTGAAGTTATACAATATAAACTTTAGAGTGTATGTAACAAAATTAAATGGAAGTTATTGTCGGTAATATATTGCAAAGGCAAGGGTATTTGAAAGTAACGCCAAGGTAATATACTAATTCTACATATCTTATTATCGGTAATATATTTATACAAAAGCAAGGGTATTTGTAAGTAAGGACAAGGTAATACACTAATTCTACATATCTCCGGTTTTGTGTATTCATATATTTATTTATTTATTTCTTTTAATTTTTTTGTTTTTATTATATATACTTATATTTATATGTGTATTAATGCTGAAACAATTTCCAGGGTACTGTAGTATCAATGTTTTATATTTATATTATATCTAGAAGATATTAAGAATGTTATGTCTATTTATTTCTAATGTTTCTAGGATATTAAGTTTATTGCCTTTTGTATTTATTTGTAATATATAGGGGGCATTATCAGTATGGGGGTGATGGTTATTTTCAATGAGATGTTTATTAAAGTGAGATGTGTCTGGTTTATTATTACGCCAGCTGGCGATGTGTTCTTTATATCTTGTATTAAAATCTCTTCCTGTTTGACCTATGTATACACTATTACAATCGTTACATTTAAGTTTATACATAGGTCAAACAATAACATGCATTGACAAACTATTTGACAATTTGAAGGAGGAAATAAGTACTAATTTATGAAAAAAATAAGAGACGTGATACAAAGCATAAGTTTTATATTAACCACATTCTAAGAATGCAAAATTATCTTGGAAGAGCTATTCAAAATCTATAGTGGAGTTTAAATTGGAAAATCAACACATTCGATCGCAATACCGTGAATAGAAGAAAATATTTCTCGCTGTTGAATGCAATATAAAGATTCAATGCGTAATAGAACTTAGATCTAAAAATCGTCAACATTGCGATGAAATTTTCTTCAATTATAAATGACAATAACGTACTTGCGGTATACAGAGTAGCCAGATAAATAAAAATTCTTGAAGACCTAGATCAATCACATTAAAATTGTCTAGTCTACCTAAGTCGTGACACATATAATAGCTGCTGTGAAAGTAAGCTAAAGATAAATTTAACTCATCTCAGCTGGGGATCGACGAAGATATAAAGAATTTTTCCGACGTGTACGAGCATTTTCCTCAAATCATCAAACAACTAACCGCCATCATGTGCATTTTTGCAAAAAACTCGTTTAAGTTTGATTGTATGCACAATATCAGAGTCTACTTAAAAAGATAAATATTCGTCAGGTCATGTTATAAGTAATACTAAACAACTCTACTGAATTAAGTAGCAGTTACTTTTTTAATCACTTTTAATACTTTAATAATTTGTGTTATGGCCTTTCTGAAAGCATATTGTTAAAACGTTAGAGGTTTGAGGCCAAAAACCACATATTTTTGTTTGGAAGTATTAAACAGCAATTATGTTAGAATTATTCTAACTTGAACATGGTTGAGTCTCTCTATTTATGATTCCGAGCTTTTCGACGAATATTATCAGGTGTTTCGCCGTGATAGCACCAGTGCCCCACTAATTAAAAAATATAACGGTGAAGGATCCCTTATTGCTATTCTAAAGAAACATGAAGTTATTAGGAAAAGTGTGTGGAAGAGTGATTAGAAGATATTTGTGTTTCTATAAAATTCCTCACTAAGTACTGAAAGTTTTTAATGTGCAGTTTATACTTCATTGGTAATCCAATTAGGTAATATTACCAATTTAAATTCAGATATTTTTATCACAAAAGACATATTATATTTTTCACAAAAGACATCTGCATCTTTCCATGAGAAAGAAAATGATCATACTTTGCAAAACTGTCACTTGATCACATTAATTTAACTAACTTTAGACCATATAATGATATAGATAATGTAAGCAATAACATTGTTGATATTATTCTGAGTAACTTCACCTCAATATCCGTGTAACGTTCCGAACTATCTCTGAGTAGATTGAAAGATTATCATCCGGCTTTGGACATTATGAAATGAGAAGACCGGCCGGGAAGTTAAATTCCCTAAAGCCCAACTATACAAAAATAATAAAAATTTAAATAAAGGACTGGAATATAATTTTCGATCTGAATACTAATCAGAATATTAAAAAATACATTTAAAACATTTTATTAAGTTCTTTTTAAAAGTATATCTGGACGTGCTCCCAAAATGAAGATAAAATCGATGAAATTTCTATTCTGGTATTTATTAAATCTAACAAAACTTATAGCAGAATAGAATAAGTTTTATAAAATATACGAAAAATAAAGTAATCCAACGGATAAATTAACGCACTATATGTTGAAATCTTTCTCTAAATAATGTATAAAACATTGCCAAAAAACTTAAACTTCTTTTGGTCATGTACGAAATCTAATTATAAAAATTCTGGCAATAACTCACCCGATATCACCTATATGGCGTAAACTACTTTGTTATTTTATATTTCTAACTCAAACGGACTTTTTCAATTCTGTTTATAGCTGGAGTACAGAAGACGACGACAATAAATATTTAATGTACAACATTTTTTTCAGCCAACACGATAAGCAAAGTTATTAGGAAATAGACTCTTAAAACGCTTCCAAATTTGGATATACAAAAAGGACCAGGTTCTATTCAAGTAACTGTTGTATTTGTTAAAAATAGTACCCACCAACTTGCAAATCAACTTAATTACATGTTTACGTTTCCATTACGCACAGGTAACTTTTCAAAATGCTAGAAAATGGCAAACGTAACGCATATTCACAAAATATGTGACTTAAACAATGTAATTAATTATCGTCCTATATCAATTCTATCCATTTTTGGTAAAGTTTTCGAGTTCCTTATTTATAAGATTATTTATTGTCATATTAAACCACATTTCACGCCCAACCAGCACGGTTTCTTACCAAAAAAATTTGCCTCGACAAATATGGTCGAATACATAACCTATGTTGTTAATGCTTTAGATAAACGCAAGTAAGTCGACGCAGTCTGCACTGATTTCATTAAGACCTTTGAAAATGCTATTTTAACATACAAATTGCAATATTACGGTATACATGGTGACTTGCTGAAATGGTTTCAATCATTTGTGCAGATAGGAAGTATTGCAATATCATTAACGAGTTTCCGTCCAGCGAATTCGAAATAGAATCTAATATACTATAGGGCTACCATCTCGGGCCACATACGTGCTAAGTATTTTATGTTCGCAAACGATTTTAAATCTGTGAAATAATGTAAAACGATTTATATATCGCACGACTCCGAAATGATCTCAATATTTTCTCTGCAGGGTGTTCGAGGAATAAAATGTACCTAAATCCTTATCTTACGTAAATGTTTTATACGTTGTCAATCTTTTAATATTCAGTATGCCATTAAAAATGTAAACTTATGCAACATAATACTATGTATAAATAAGGAACTGTAACATGCTAAGCATCTTATGTTTGCAGACGATTTATATGTTTCGCAAAAATATTACTTCTAGTGATCTCTGAATTATTTAATATATTTGTCGTACAATAAAATAATTCAAAAATAATAAGCAAACTTGTTAAAAGAGTCTATGTGTAAAATGGAATATTATTTAGCAGCAAGAACTTTTGGAGTTCCTCAAACCACTCTAGAGAAAAAATTACTTTAGGTCATGCTGTTTTTGGTTTAATGGGAACGATAAAAGTAGCTTTAAGTCCTTGCTAGTTATTTTGAAGCCGTTAGGTGAAACAATAGATCTCAAAAAAATCCTGCTTACCGAATATATAACGTGAACGTAAATCAAGAATGATATTAATGCTTTAAAGGGTGCAAAAGAAGTAAGAGCTTTGTCTCCAGTAAAAAGTAGGATATAGTAATTCTAACTAAAAATAGAAATTTTTACTAATGCAGTTGGCCACTACATGCTGGTTATGATGAAATATCCACGCAAACGTACGAACCCGGAACTGATAACTAATGCTCCTCACGGTGTATGGGAAGTCTGTAGTGAAACAGAATGGATAACAGGAGAAATATTCTTACAATGGTCCTAGAAGTTCATTTATTTTAATGAAGCAACAAACTATGCTCTGTGTTATTGCCCCTAGACTTCCGTGTTACACATATTAAAATATTGCCCCAATTATCTTGGTCAGGGAGAAAGGGATTGAGATAATTGCTTACTCACCGACTTCAGCCACTCGATGTGGATTTCATAAGGCCATTAATTATATTTCATTACCAAAATATGGTTAGTTCTTGGCTTAAATCTAATTCAAAGCTCATTGTGGCCATTCGATAAGCAGCGAATTTATTTGGGAAATCATTCATAAAAGCTGCTAGAATGATACAAATCATTCATAAAAGCTGCTAAAGCTGCACCGCCATAAATGTCTTTCAAAAATATGGAATGTTCCTTTCGATCCGATTCTTTTACATAAAGCGATTTTTTAACTACCGAAATTCCTGTTCAAACTACAGCTACTGCTATTTAAGATCAAAATCCTTAATTTATATGGAAAAATCCTATAAACGATCCTCAACCTGGATGTTCATTTTGGACATAAGCATCTTTTGGTACTATTACACTAAGATCATAAGATACTGAATTTTAATTAATAAACCTAAAACAAATACTGCCAATATCTTTAACTACAAGAAGCGGAAGATTGAAAAAAAGAGGAAAGACTGCATTTGTAACATATAAAAGAAATTAGAAGAAGCGATTAACAAGAAAGAGAAAGCAGAATAAGAGGAAAAAGAAAAGAAATTGAAAGACTCAAAAAGAAAGAAGAAAAGCAGACTAAGAAAAGAAAACGTAATAAAAATAACCAAAACATACAAAAGCAATAATACTTCGAGATTCATTTTCTTACAAGGTAGATTCCAATTATATGAAATTTCCTTACTTCCATGGTTCCTGTTAAGAATCTTTCGTTTGATTAATTGCGTAAAATGTCAAAAATGGGCAAATTGTAGTTGTGTTAATGGCGACGAGGAGTAGACTATTTGTACTGTTTGTATATTATGCCAATAATCTGACTAAGATTCTTTAGTGATGTTACGTATAATACATATGTTACAGTATAATACATACACCCTCCGTGAAATTAAATGTAAACATATGTCTTTACAAATTGACCAGCTGCAAATATTGTCATAGAACGAAACCTAGGTCGTGGTAAAGAATTCAAATCAAGTATAAATAATACTATATCACGTAGATTCAGTTAGTTGAGAAAAATTAAAATATTAATTAAGATTATATGGAAAATAGTTTGTCATTTCCCGGCCGCTAATTACTTCCATGCAAAACATCATGAGAGAAGGATATAGAAACACATTTTTTTCATAACTATAAATATATATATATATATATATATATATATATATATATATGAAAAAACAAAACCCAAAAAGTAGAGAAATTTAATAAAAAAAGGGTCCCGTAAAAAGAGGCTGTAAATACCAACATGAATTGATATATAAAATAAGAACCGAATCCAAAGGTCTCGATTTAATTTCAATATTAAAACACAAACACAAATTTATTAAATACTTTATTTATACCATTTTTTTTACATTTATTGTTCTTTGAGCGGATGAGAAAACAAGAGACACGGGTCTCTCAGCGCGCTTCAGTGGTTATTATCGGTTTTCATGTGAGTAAAAAAGAAGCAAGAAAAACGCGCGTATGTGCATTCGAGAGAAATAATGTGTTTTATTTTTTATTAAAATCCTATTTATTTTATTGAAAATAAAAGACAACAAAGATTACATATAAGATTATTATTATATTAAGAGTTAATCTTTTTAAGTTTATTAATAAATTCTATCAAGAATTGATATAATTTTGTTTAAAGCATTTAGTATGGGATGTGTTTGAATTTTTTTCTGACTGAAAAAATATTTCAGTTTTGTATCGGATACAACAAAAACTTTACAAATATTATCAAGAATAACATATATTTTTTTCATAGTCATAAATTTAGTGTTTTTCCTAAAAACATTTCAAATTAAGTTCAATCCACTAATACCAGCATCTTAAGCGAGTTATTATAAAAAAATATTGGGCATTGAAACGACCGAGCATCGCCCTCAATCAGCGGCGATGTTGATTGGAGGGCGCGACGTGAGCAGCAGGAAGACAGTGAAGTTGTTTAATTGAATTTACGAACTGGTTTCATTGACGTCAATGTGAAGTTGTCATGTAGAATCAATGTACAGCAAACATCCATTACCTTTAACCAGTCAAGATGCACTCAATATAATTATCTCTACTTAATATAGATTGAAGTTCAACTCATTTAGTTTGTTTTGCACATCTTAAGGTCCATTCGGTGTCTTATGGTTACTGCTAGCTTTGGCATGGGAATGGGTTAAATTTTGTATGTTAATTATAATTTTTAACGCAAAAATCTTAACATTTTATTAGATTCAACAGGATCATATTACTGTTACCCTGTCATCATTGAATGTAAACCACATGAAATTTCGCTACAGAATTGCACGGAACATGATACGGAAATGCGGTCAGCTGCGGATTAATAGGATTTGTCGGCTCACTCCCATCATTTCGCCGTTACACCGTCGCTCTCATTACGATACATAACTACACCGCGTAAATTAGTGAATGTTTTGATATTTGGTAAGCATTTAATTATCAACATTTCTCTTTGTTTGTCAGTTAACAGGTCAAAATTTAAGGACATGACTATGAAAAACATGTAAAAGTATTATGTAACTTAAAAGCTAAAAGAAATAAAGAAATAAAGAATGTTTATGTAGTGGAGAATAGGCGGAAATGATCCAAATTTGATGAAACTTGCGTTTGAACTCTTTCATTAAACCTTTCGAATATTTAGGATCATGTTTAATGAAAAAAATATATTAACGCATATTTTTTTTGGGATATACTATTATCTCATAATATTTCCTTCATTAAAAGATAGCAATTTATGTATATGCATCATGTTAATGCTGATGTTCATGTCGTATCCAAGTATAATAAGGTAAACTTAAGCAACGTAATAACAATAGTTTTATCAATACTGTTAGGTAACTTGTTAATGATACTATATTACCGAAATATGTTACTATTTAAGTAAGAGTAGAACCCGTACTACTAGGGACATATTTTTGCACATGTAAGCAATTAAGTGGAATTAAAAAAATTATCTCTACAATTGGTGTAATTTAATATTTTTATATATTTAACTATCGAGATACACATACGCTTTAATATACTTTATAATTACGTCAACTTTTAAGTTTTTATACCAAACTATTAAAAAAAAGCACGGATCTGACAAATAAACAGATGGGCGGATACGTAAGTGATCTTAAGAAGTTTATTTTTTCCTTTCGAGGTAATCTTAATTTACTATATTAGAATAGTAATTATAACAACATGATAGTCTTCACCAAACTTACTAGTACATTGGGCTTTTTTTATTTCAAAAGGAAAAGTTTAGTCAAAGTTTTCAAACTTTTGAAAACTATCGTTTAATTTCATATGAATACATTCGCTCACATGTAATTTCTAGATGAAATAATGCACAGTTTAATACAGTTAATAGTAACAAATATTTACGAAACACGCAAATTTGAAAACATTAATGTAACTCAGGTACTTTCAAAGCGTTTCAATTATTTGGGCAGACCAAGTTTAATTCATGCCAACTAGAAATATTTAATTAAAGGATGTAAAATCCAATTAATTTGTTACTATTTTTGTAACTTATACTGTAGAATTATTGTGAAAGTTAAAGCGCTGTTTAACTGAATTCGTTTTTCGTCCTGAATACAGTAATTTCCACTACTCATATCTGTAAATAATAATTATTTGTTATATTTAAATAATTTTTTCATTATGTAATGATACATTTACAAGAATCGTTCAGCATTAGATATAAATTATCAAAAAAAATAACTAAGGATGTTAAAATAAGGAATACTTCTGCTCCATACTACGTATCGTAAGGCACTTCGCAGCCTAATATTTTTCAATGAAAAAAACATTATTTCAAGCAGTATTTTATCATTTTAACAGTATTGGATCGATTAAGCGGGCATTGTTGAATATCTTCTGTTGATCTCGCACTGAAGTAAATAATATTTCAACTTTATTAAGATTCAAATATAAATCACCTAAAATGCGGTTTTTTCATCGATCTTTAAAGTTGAAAAAATTATATACTGAAAAGTTAGTTATAGCAAATAGTTTACGTAAGATTCAATACACGTCGCGTAATTAGAGTGAATCAATAAAATGAAATGTAGCAAAATACCTGGTTAAATTCTTTTTAATTCAATTTAATTCCTCAGTCTTAATCTAAATAAATCTGATATTAATGCTGGCTTATGCTTAACTTTCTTGGCTTTGTCACAAATGTAGTCATCATAAATACTTGGTTGTGTCACAAATTTTCATTCTATACCTGCTATTAGGGTACTTTCATTCGGTGTTGATTTCGTATGGCGTTACCATCTACTTCTGTGGTGCTAGTTTTATATGAATTTTGTTGTAGTTACGTTAGTGGTATAATATACATTATTAAGAAGTAGGATTTCAAATTTTTAGCTTTATGCATGAATTTGTGTTTTAAAAATGTATGGAGATAACTTAAACACATTGATTGAAACATGAGGGCATACCGAAAGCGTTTTGATGCGTCATAATGCAGTCATATTTTGAATACAACTTCTATTTATGAATAAATATTTTTCAAATAAGAGTAGAAAAAGTTTTTAATTTGTCATATTTCAACATCTTCGTTAATATATGGCTGATTGAAAGTTTTGAACCCAGTGATTGACAAGTGTCTAGTAAACAGATCTACATAAAACTTTTGTCATTATCTTTTAGGGGTTATGTAAGCCTTAAATATATTCGGTGAATTGATTAAATTATACCAAATAATTGAACATTGTGCTATTAGTACAAAGTATGTACATAATATTATGAAACTTACACCCAGAAAGACTTGGACCCGAAAAAGTTTAAGTGCAATTTGCGAGACCCGAAAAGGTTAAGTGATACTGAATGTGAAGAAAAACGAAAAAAAACACAAACGTAAATTATTCATATTCCAACTATATGGTTTACAAAATTCAAAATTTGAAAATATTTTTCATTAAAAAAATTGACTGTTAATATATATATATATATATATATATATATGTATATATATATATATATATATATATATATATATATATATATATATATATATATATATATATATATATATATATATATATATATATATATATGAGATTCAAAGCAAAATTACGAAAGGAATGAAAGAAAAATATACACGTAAATCCGGAGCATGAAATTTATGTAATTTTTTTTCATGAGGCTTGGATATAAAAAGTCAATCCTTTCGAAAGGTTGTCAGTCAAAGTATATTCTAAAGGTTAAATAATGCGAGAGTACATTAAGCAAAAGACTTTATATCTTTTGCTGAGGTACTTTATTAATTTAATATCTAAAGTTAAAGTCTACGCGAGGCGCAGAGTTTAAATTTGTTAAAGCGTATTTTTAACGTTTGCGAGATTGTACAAAGAATTATTTATAACTTGATTATAGGTCCCTCAAAAAGTTTGAATGGTCTATAATTTAGAGATCTGTCGATAGGATCGCACATTTAATGTGATAGACATAAGGTAATCTTTTAGACAATTACTGTTATAATGTACGAAACTGTTATAATGTACGAAATATATATTGATCTAACACGAGATGAAAGATATAAAATTGTATTTTTATTTTCATTTCAATCTCTATTTCGTCTGTAATTGCAACATAGTTTACAACTTATAATCCTATAATTGAAGAAAATGCAATTCAGGATATTATTTAATGAATCGAGGAATGAATATCACGATTAGGAACATATCGTTTCTGTCAATGAAGAAAAGCGACTGTGATATTTTAACGATTTTCATTTTTAATTATTTCCTATTAATTATAACAAATAGATAAGCTAGCATACAGGATTTGAAGAAATAATGTATGTATATCCTAATTATATTTTCATAATTTTATTCTAAGTTTAATCACTAAAGGTAGAATACGAAAGGGTGTAAAATCTGACAGAGTGCTAGAACATTTGCAAAGTAGGATTACTTAGTTGTTTATATATCTTAAAACAGATGATGTAACATAATTAAAATAGTTTCAAGTGAAAGTTCTGAGAGGAGTGGGAAGAGGTAGTTAAACTTTGAACATAAATTTGCAGTTCAATATTTCAGAGAGGACGAAAAATGGTGAATGGAAGCTCAATTTAATTTTGGAAGACCTATTTTTGAGGTATTGTTGGATAGCGACATTGCTATCCAATAATTTGATGTATTATTTCTTGGCGCGTGCGAAAAAAAATCGCCTGTATTTTATATGTATGGGCATATTAAAAATAGTAACATTTTTTGACATATGTATTGAGTTAACTTCATTTAAAATATCTATCTGCAAACCTTTCTTCACATTGCTTTAAACTTGTTGACTTTGAGGCCGCGTGAGATTGACAAACTTATGGAAGAATATTAAAATTTTCAGAATTACAATAGTTTTCTTCTTGGGTTAGGAACGATAAGGGTGTATTTCTTGTTTGGTTATGGAAATTTAATTGTCAATTTAAAATCCGCTTTTTACGGGCAGAGGGGCACAGTGGAAGATGACATATGAGATGGGAAATCTGAAGCAAAGTTTGTGTGGAAAGGGGTAACTAAAAATTTATGAAATTTTCTTAGCTAATTTTTTCAATGTTGTCAGGTCCCGAGAATCCTGATTTAATTATAAAGGGAAAAAATTATTCATAATATTTGCAATATATCTTACGTAACAAGACGTTACATGAAAAAACATTTGTAAATTAAATTATTATCACTATAATAAATTAAATAAAAAAAAGAAACCTTCATACCGGTATCGATCTAGAAATTTTATTTAAAGCATCTAAACCTGAAAGTTGGTAGGTAATACTATAGTTTATGAAGTTATTTTTATTACGATCTTCTTACAACATTTTTTATAAAATCGTAGGATTTATTAAGGCCATACCCCTGTGTCATATTCCATAGATACTAATCTACAGAATATGAGGTTCAAATTACGAAAATAAAAATAGATGTTACCCTCTTTACGTAGTACAACTCGATGTAGCCCACTATGTAACCCATTCATAATCTATGGTTATGAATTTGGTTACGTAGCGGGCTACGTTGAGTTGTTTCAGATCAGTTTTGGTATTGCAATAAATATAACATTGTTGAAAGATGGTCAAGTTTCATATAATTTGTGTGTAGTCTCTTCAAGTATACTAGGTATAAAAATTATTCTCAGTAGGTCTGTCAATATGTTTGCACGTATAATTTAGTTTCAAGGATTACTGAAATAATTTTGAAGTAAATTTTGCAATTTCTTAGTTTAGTTCTTAAAACAATTAGAAATATGAAAGCGTGATTATTGTACAATGAACATAAATGTGCATTAAATGATAGGTCAAAATTTGTTAGCGCATGAAAAATTTAAAACCCCACGAGAAGTGGGTTGAAATGGAACTTTTTACAAAACTATAAGCATATAACCCAATTGATAAATTAATTCCGAGCCTGAAAAATGCATCATCATCAAGGCAAATGATCTACCCTTTTAATTAATGGGCCGACTGTATTTTGCTTAAAATGCTTTTTTTATATAACAATTATTTATGATTCATTTGTTAACACTATTTTTAGTGGTTTAAATATTTATTGTTTCGCTTTATTCTTACGATCTCATTTAACGTAAACATACTTATAACAAACACCACAATTATTGGTCATAACAGTTTGTTTAGTTCTTCAAATATCTTTTTGATGCCGTTATAACATTTGTTTAACATAATACTTCGAGCATTAAATTTTGCAATCGAAAACTAGTCATAAATTATTTGTAATAATTTTATTGAAATCCACTACTGAACTTGTTGTAGGGTTCAAATTTAATTTCATATATTATTTTAAACTTGCCTGTGGGTGGTTTGCAAATTTAACTCGAACCCTTCGCTTAAATCGTTCTTGCTTATTATTTACCCGTTTTAATGAGGTGTTATATCCACGTGGGCGCCATATATACACTATAGTTAGATATATGCCTAGTAAGCTGATATATATATATATATATATATATACACACACACACACACACATATATATATATATATATATATATATATATATATATATACATATACACATATATCCGAAATTTTTGTATCAGTCGGTTAAGCCGATTTTATCTCAAAGTTTATTGGCACGAGTTAAACTTTGAGCTGCTATAGTAATACGGAATGAATATTATATATGTTTTGAAATAAATTCAAGTGATGATGAATGACGATATATTAAGAAATAAAACGTTCGGCGCAAATAAAATTAAATCTAATATTTTATGAGAGTTTTTCATTTTAAACATTTTCTGAATACGATGCAATATCGTATAGTTTTACATCTCCATGTTAAGAAAATTCATTGTACCAATGCACTACATTGTAACAATTCTATACGAATATTTGCAGATTTTACTCGTAGCTAAGATTGGCGTACGTATAATTATTAGCATAAATGTTATTGATTTGTAAAATATCAGTTTTTAACTTCTCAAAAAATAATTTACATTTCTGCTTTCTATAAAATTCGTTAGAAGTTAAATTTATTGAAAATAAATTCACCTTTCCATATTTGTAGTTGTTATATTGAAAGTCAGAAGCGATATCTCAAACATCATGCCCGCATAATCAGACTAGAACTAGACTAAATTAATTTGAACCGTTGTGAAAAGTTAAAAGTTAAAGATGGCATCACGTTTTCGAAAAGTAAGACATATTCTATGTCAAAAATATGGAGATTTAAAGCTCATTCAGATGAAATTTTATTCTATTATGAAATATTAATCTGAACTTTTTTACTAAAAGTACAGATGAATATTAAATTTATCAAAACTATGCGAGTGAGAAATTCATCATATTTTAGAGTAGGTTTCATTTACAAATTTAACAGTTTTATGGCTACTAAAAGCATATATTTTAGGGTACTGAGAGTAAATGAATTATATATATATATATATATATATATATATATATATATATATATATATTATATTATATATTTTCTTAGAATTTATATGTGATGCCGCTTCATAACGTATTAGTGATTCGTAATGTTTTCGTATTGTTTCAATTTCATAATTAATATTGTATTCGCGTTCTTATATTTCGTAGTTCAATGTTTTTGTCGTAAAATAATTTATAAAAAATTAAATATTTCATTAATTAAGGACATATTTTTTCGCGTCAAGTAATTGTGTTTTTTAATTGAATCGTTCTTTCCAAGGTTAATATAACGAAGAAAATCATGTGTTTAAAAGATGTATTTGCGCTATTTATAGATACATTATGCATTGTATACACCTATATCATAATATCTAAACGTATTTATCAAACTTTTAGTTACTTTATAACTTTTATACTAATGTTTACATATACTTTACTCGGAAATTGTATGCTTTACGCAGAACGTTTTAACTAAAAGTTGACCTTAACACAGTTTTAACTTCCACTAATAAATACTGAACTAAAATGGTTATAGAACCTTACAAGATCGCGGCTGGTTGTAAAACTTCCAAAAGCGATATTTGGAAGCCTTTGGAAGTTTTCAATATAAAACTAACTTTTCATTTAAGTATTTCGAGCGCAACAAACTTTCTTTTCCTCTAGCGTAACTTCTCAAGGTGATGACAGTACATTTTGCAGTTAGGTACTTGGAAATAACTTTTAAGTTGAACGATTAGCTGAAGTACTGTGTTCGTTAAAGGAGTTTTGGGTGATGAAATATGTATTATCGATTACTAATGAGACTTTTTAATGGTAATATGTTGTAAAGTATTTAAACTAGAGTATTCTTGTATCAGTAATGCGTTATGAGAGACCACACGTTTGCACAACTTCCGAATTTATAAAATTTATTTTCCAAATTGTTTGAATGTAATTATAAAATGGAATTATTTTACCTTATTTAAATATAGGTTACTTATCGACATATAGCTTTTGTTTAAAGTTTAGCATTTTTTTATTAACGCGGCTGATTTTTTTTCCAACAGTACTATTTGCACTCTAAAATATCCTTAATAGCTAGATTAATTTCAGCTAGATCTTTAAAGATTTTTTTTCTTCCTGAGACCTTTGACTGAGTCTTATTTTGACCAATATTTCTTTCTCAGTCTATGTTTGTATTGTGCGAATATTGATTGTGTGCGAAGTAACTTATTTAATATTAGAAGAAGATTTATTTAATAATATCGGACCGTTGTGTTCCAGAGTGCCTCCCGGTTGTTTAATCTTCCATTTTGCCTTGGACCAGACGCTCCATTGAGTATCTCATTACGTATAACACGACCAAAGAAATTTAGGATTGTGTTTACACACTCAACATGAATCTTTTTCCTTTATTCAAAGTTCTAGTAAGATATTTTGACAAATGTCTTTTAATTGTTCTTAAGGTTTTTTAATTAATGTGTCATTTGTGTTTTTTGTGATTTTTATCGATTTTGTGTACACATATTTTTTTTTCTTCAATATGATTTTGGATTTAGTATCTTGAAACTGTGATCAATTTTAAAAGTCAACATCTCGGCAAAATCCACCTAAAAGGTTTCATGCGGTTTGTATTGATTCCGTGATATATGCTGCGAAATTAGTGGAAAAATATATTATTCTAGGACTCGTTTATTAAATTTACAAAGATGATTTTGAGAAACCTATTGTCTTCAAATCCAAATGAATCTCCTAAAATAGCTTATTATTCTATAGCGAAGTACAATCGAACTAACTTCACAACTCGTGAATACACAAAACCATATTATGGATCCGTACTCATCTACAATAATTTATAATGCTTGTGTTATATTTATAATACACTTTTATTTTTGGCTTATATAGGTATCGTAATAATATATACCACTATATTTAGAAGAAAGAATCAAAATGGTTTTATCCCAATAAATAAATGTTGCAGGTAATAGGTGTATATACTGATGCGGTTTGCCGTCCAAGATACTCTTGGACTGCATTGTATTTGCACAGTCAACTATAATGTTTCCTGTACTCAAAGTTCTTTTAGAATTGACATAATAGCGCGGTTCGTAGAATAAAGGCACCCTTAGAATGCTAACTGCATTGCATATGATCCTTAATATTCGTCCCCAGCACCAAATGTCTAATGCATAAATGTTACGATGATCGCATAATCTTAGAAACGCTAGACAATTCAATTCTTTTTTTTTTTTCCTTGCGATCTGTCAGACAGACATTTAGCAATTGGTATCGTCTATACGCTTTATTAGATGGCTATGTACGGTTTTTGTGTCCATATTGTTGGCATTTGGTACATTGGGGTATCTTTCTTTTAGGTCGGGGAGGTTCAAATACTATTCGACAATTTAGGAGACTTTTGATGTCATAAATATTTTTATTATTGTCTTTGGGCTCTAACTCTACGAAAAACATTGGGAGAGGCTTCTTGGTTTCCCTTGTTTAAAATTCCAAATATTTGTGCATTTGTGGTCCAATTCAGCTAAAGATAACTTTAATTCATCTATGTCGGTTGATGGGTGAATGTTTTTAAGGACAACTTTAAAAGTCCGTTCTTGTTTGGGCTTGTAAGTATAGAATTCGGTTTTCATAATTTCTAACCGTTTAACTATGTCTCTATACACGTCTGATGTCTTTGGATGTATTCGAACCTGTTCGTTTTTCAAAACTTTAAGCTCGTAGTTATTTTGGGCATGTTCGTTGAGAAGGTTAATGAGTGGTTGAATGTTCTCAACTTTATCAACATAGATAGGAGGCGGTTTTACGGGTTTCTCACAGAGCTCCTGAGTTGAGTCATCATCGAGTTGAGCAAAGCTGTTGGTTACAGGGATCGGTTTAGGTAATGAGAGCCAGTATGTGTTTAATTTGGATTGCTTGAAGTTTCTGTTATCATCAGGGCTTCGGGGTCGTTTTTTGCCAGTTACTTCATGCCATCTGTTCGTATTATTTGGAGTGTACTGTTGTAGTCCAATTCCAGATGGTTCGGATGTAGTATGTATTTCGCTTAAAGAATTTGAGCGAGGTCTGTCAACAAACATTCCTTTGTGAAATATTTGCTGGCTGAGAGTTTTAGGAGTTGAGTTGATGGAGTTGTCAATTATCGTTGGTTGGTTTTTGTTATTTGGATCATTCATAATGTTCCCACGAGTAGGGTCGATTTAAAAGGTCACTCCTGAGGTGACGCCCATTCCCAGAGAGAAGGCTATTACAATGACGGTTCGCCTGATCTGCCAAGGTTGGTCGCTAGGAGCTGGACTGTCCTGCCAGCTATTCACCCCCTTGGCGCGCCCCGCACCGTAGGATTAGGGGATTTTTTGAAGAGGTTACCTTCCTCGTAGTCCAAGTGGCGAAGCTCAGACTCCCGTTCCTGCAAAACATGACCACAGGTTTACGGTGCTGGGGCAACCTTTTCGGGCTACACACTGGTTTTTTTGTCAGGGTTGTCTCCCTTAGCTAGATTTATCGGTTTTAAGGCGCCGATGACTCGCCTTCGCCCTTCTTAGTTTGCTATCAAGGTCACGAGGTAGATGTGTTGTGCAAGACTCGTTGTTGACCAGGACATTGCCCGGGGAATGGGACGACTCATATAGTGAGTCCACTACCAGACTGCGGCGCCAGTTTGACAGTGGCGAGGACGTGTAAGATAGGACTTTATGATGCGCGTCTGATAGCCTAATCTTGCACACTTAGGCGAACGCTACCGGCTCTAACTCAGCTTTTTCTAGGTACATACCTACTAGCATAACTATGCACCACCGAGGCCTAGCACCATTCTCCCCCCAGACAATTCAATAGATGAATTTTTGTGTTTTTGGTTAATCTGATGTCTTTGTAAATTTTTATCAATCCCTCTACAGTGGTTTTAGTTATGTCACCATATCTGCGAATCTCCTTTTCGCAACTTCCAATATTTAAAATGGTGGAACCAAGATATTTGTATATCTATATAACTTCGCAATTTGCCATGGTTTTTATTTGGGGGAGATGGTTTCCGGCTCAATCTGTTATAATTATATGCTTATGTTGAAGTAAGAAAAGTAGTAAGCTCAGGTTAGTTATTTTGTTACCTCCTTTGTCTCAATGTTTGAGAACTATCTGCATGATATATATATATATATATATATATATATATATATATATATATATATATGTATATATATATATATATATATGTATATATATATATATATATATATATATATACATATAAATGTTCTCAAAATATATTCTGTCTATTGGAACAGTGTTGATATTATAACTTCTATTCATAAGTCCTTAAGCTGGCCACTTGGGTTTAACGCATGGATGGTGATAATTGAATTTTAACTTCCTTATAAAAAGTTTAATCGAAACAAAATTTAGCCTAGATTTTAATCTAATTCATCACTCCATCATTTGGACTATAGTCTTAAGGAACTTTCAGTTAAAATAGGAGCAGTAGTTTTTACGTGATAATATAACAAATAGACGAACTTTTAAATAGAGAAACAAAATGTCTGTTAGAGAATATTAGATCGGGATAAAAGTGCCCTAAATCTTAACTTGGGCCTCCCGCATTATTTAAGTGAATATACCAATCTAAGGGGTTTAATAGTTTTTGTCTGTTTATCTAACGAACTGATCAAAATACTAAAAGTATTTTTGGATTTTTTACCAGATGTGCTCACGATAATTTTTAATAAAAAATTAGACATATGAGTACAAATTCATCCGTGTAATTATTTTATGTAATAGTATTATGATATACTGAAATATATACGTGTTTTCTGGCTTCGCCCAGCTTGAGTTTTTCAAATAAATCGAGTTTTAGTCCTTTTTATTTTTATAAATTTAAATTTTTATTCCGTTTTTTTATTTTTATCCTACTTGTTGTCCGGCTGTAAATGAATAAATTTTCAGGTGATCTAATATACGAGCACGTGACGTATATATAGCCCTGTGAGAAAAGTGGATACGTAATATCGAAATGTTTGGCCTTGCACTTTGATATAGTAGATGATAGTCATACTGTAAGCCAGCTCCACTGGAAATTGATATAGTTTAAAACTGAAGGGCTATTCAGACGGTATTAATGGTATACGTGGTATAAATATAATTTCCCCTTTTTCTTTGCCTGTTTTTATACTCACTGCACTATTGTTATCCTGCAGACGTTTGGTATGGAGTTTCATACTATTACACAATTTCAGTAAATTCAGATTACTTTGCATATTCACATATTTTGTCCATTTTTCCATTGACGACACTTCAATATTTACTGTATTCTTTTACAAGATTATAATGAAACACCGCAAGTTCCAAATCGCAATTCTCACGTAATGCGACTAGTTTATTTTCGAGGAAAGTGTTTATTCTTTTACTGCTTCATTCGTTTCGCAATTTTCGTTGTTCGTCTGATTTTGTCTTTCGATTTGGACGCATTCTAATTTTTGACTCCTCTCAAATATTTTATGTGAAGAAAAATAAAAAAATAACAAAAATAAATTATTTAATAAATATATAGTTTATAAAATATAAATTTGAAAATTTTTGTGATTGGAAAGAGAGACTTCTCGTAACAACGTCAGAAAGACAAATTTTACTTATTCCATTTTGTACGGGTTTACTGACTAAGTTAAATGTTATGTAATATGCAAAAACGAGTATCCAATAAGTGCTGAAAAAGCATGTTTGTTTTTTATACGCAGGTATCAAACACAGTAAATTACAATAAATTATTTACTTTATAATAAATTTATCAACTCTGTTTTTTATATAAATACACAACGATAACATCTATAACACATGGTATAATAATTTTTTGCATAAAATGATATATCTTTATTATAAATAAAATTTAAAGGAAAATTACGAAAGAAATAAAAGAAAAATTAAAATTATAATTTTCTAATGACGCTTGAATACCCAGTCTATCCTTTCGAAAGGTTGTCAGTCAAAGTATATTCAAAAGGTTAAATAATACGGGAATATATTAAACGGAAGCCTTTATATCATTAGCTGCGGCACTTTGTTAATTTAATATCTAAAGTTAAAGTCTACGCGAGGCGCAGAGTTTAAAATTGTTAAAGCGTATTTTTAACGTTAGCGAGTTTGTACAAAGAATTATATACAACTTTATTGTGGGTACCTCGGAAAGTTTAAAATGATCTAAAATTTATAGACCTGTGGAATTGGGGATATTATTTAATGTACAGAGAAATAAATAATATGCCAAGGAATTCATAGTTCCTTTTAAGGAAGGAAAGTGATTGTGATATTTTAAAGATTTTCACTTTCAATTGTTTCTTATTTATGTTACTAATAGAATAAACCAATGTACAGGTTATAAAAAAATATAAGTATATCATAAATATGTATTCATAATTTTATTCCACGTTTAATCATCAAAAAATCAGTATCCGAAATGTTGAAAAATCTGGCAAGTAGCGTGGTAGAATATTTACAAAGTAATTTCAAATGAAATTTCTGAAAGGAGTGGTGACAGGTAGCGACACTTTGCACCTAAATTTGCAGTTTAATATTTCACAGAAGGGGCTTAAATACGTAAAACAGAAGCAACATTTTATTTTTAAAGACCTAATTTTTAGTCACCGTTGAATTGCGATCGCGATTACAATATCCAATGACTTGGGGGTATCAATTTATAAATATTAAAATTAAAATATGTGGCAAAATATTAATATTTAAAATATTTATTTAATAAAGATTTTAATTTTGATTTCATATACTCTTTTAAGGTGCTGGTAGGTGGTTTACAAATTTGCAAAAACCAAATTGTATGGAATTTTTCACTTTAATCGTTATGGCTTATTACTTACCCGTTTTAATGAAATGTTATATCCATCTGGGCGCTAGATATATATATATATATATATATATATATATATATATATATATATATATATATGCATATATGTATATATATATATATATATATATATATATGTATGTATGTATAAATGTGTGTTAGTGGGATAAGCCGACAAATTAAGAAATAAACATTTGGCACAAAAAAAAATTAAATCAAATATTTCAAGTGAGAAAAATTTCCTAAATACGACGTAATATTGTAAAGAGGGAACATTGCCTTAAATTGCTTTACAAAAGACGGAGATTTAAAAGCTGATAAAAGTTGGGATGTATATTGGATTTATAGAAAACTATACGGGTGAGAATTTCAGCTTGTTTTACAGTAGGTTTTCGTTTAAAACATTTCAAATTTCACAGTTTTCTAATTTAAAAAATAATAATTTCGGCTACTGTAAAATTTTTATATTTTTTTTTACTACAGAATCTTTCAGGTTCTGACAGTAAAAAAAGTATATAAATTTTCTTTTTAAAATTTACATCGGGTGCTAATACAATATATTAACTAAATTCTTCCTAATATATTAACTAAATTTCGGTAAAATTTGATAGTGTTTTCCTATAGTAGTGATTCGATATTCAAAACTGAATTCTTGTTGTTATTTATCGGTTCATGCTATTGATGGGTTTTTGGGGATTTCAAAATAAAGGTTATAATTTGGAAAATTAGTAAGATATTTCTATTTGTAGCTATCTAAGAGTTTATTAATTGGAAAATGAATATTATAAAATACAATGGAAAGGAGAAAAAATAGGCGGAAAGACGTCAACACACGATTTTCTTATTACTTCAAGCGAAAGGTGCTACAAAGCATAAAAATAAGACCGGGTTTAAAATTAACATAACATAATTACATTCGTCGACCTTTGACACTCCGACGTAATGACTGAAAGGTTCTTTTAATCCACAAGTAAGAATTACTAATGATCTTATCTATATGCCATGAATAATATGAATGAATTGAAATGAAAATATTTGCAGAATAAAAAAAGTTAAAATTTACTCTTCAAATTATTTGAATGTGATTATAAAATGGAATTATTTTAACTTATTTGAATATAGGTTGTTTATTGACATACAGCTTTTGCTTAAAGCTTAATATTTTTTATTAACATGGCCGATTTTTTCTCCAGCAATTGTGTTTGTACTCCAAAAGTATCCTGGATGGGGATAAGCGTCACTTAATTCTTAGCCAGTCCATTAAAGAATACTTTTTTCTTACTGAGACCTTTAAATAATTATTTATACTTTTAACAATATGGTCGTGGGCTTATTTTGGCCAATATTTGAAGGGTCATTCTCGCAATGTCTTTCAGTCTTGGTCTATGTTTGACTGATTTATTTAATACGTGATTTATTTAATAATAGAAGATATATATATATATATATATATATATATATATATATATATATATATATATATACATATACATATATATATTATATATATATATATATATACGTATATATATATATATATATATATGTATATATATATATAATCCTCATATTACATATCAGTTGCCCGGGTTGAGTTTTTCAAATCACAATCCTTTTTTTATATCCTCGTTGTTAGAAGAAATTTCGTAACGTACAATATAAATGAATAAATTGAATAAATTAATAAAAATTAATAAATTTTCGTTTGGCCTTGCGATTTGTTGTTAGTCATATCGTACGCCAGCTTCACTGGAAATTGAAATCGTTTAAAACTGAAGACCTACTCGGTTAGTATTAATGGTATTTGTGGTATAAATATAATTTTCCATTTTTCTTTACCAATTATTATACTCGCTGCGTTGATGTTTTTCTGCAGACCTTTGATACAGAGTCTTGTACTGTTATACAATTTAATTGAATTCAGATTTCCTCGAGCTCAGTATCCGCATATTTCGTACATTTGTCCAATGATGATACTTCGATATTTGCTATATTTTTTTACAGCTTTATAATGAAACGTCGCAAGTTCCAAATCGCAATTCTCATGTAATTCGACTTGTTGATTTTCGCAAAGTGTGTTTATTATTTCCCTCCTTCATTCGTTTCGCAATTGTCTTTGTTCGTCTGATTCTCTTTTTCGAATCAAACTCATTCCAATTTTCGAATCTTCTCAAATATTTTCACGTTTTCTTCATTTTTATTTTTTCTGTTTCTCGAATTCTTGTCTCTGTTTTGTTTCTTCTTCTTTTCCGCTTCCTTCCACCGTCTTATCTTATCGCTTCGCTCTTTCTTAGAGACTGTTTAAATACTATCTTACATTTTGGCATTTAAAAAAAAAAAGGAAAAGTTAACCCAAAAATTCCTCCTTTGATTTTCCCTTTTTATTGCCTTGGATCAATTTTTGTTCGTTGATAAACTAATATTAATATATGCACGCTGAATTTCGTGTTATAAAACCATCGGGAATCGAAATTTCCTGTAAAAAGGAGTATAATATTTCTCGTTAAGAAGATTCTTGAATATTCAGATCCATTCGGTACGGATATATTCTCGTTGTTCTTTGCTTTGATTTTGTTGTACGACGTACCGTTTCTCGATTTTTGTAAATATTCCTTTCTCCGTATCGTCTTTTTTCTTTGGGTTTTTTTATCATCTTCGATTCGTTGTTTTTTGTCATTTCAATAATACACACGCGCTGAATTTCGGCTTACATACCTCTGAGGATCGAAATTTCTGCAACATAGCATGTATACTTTGCAGTTTAGGATATTCACGAATGGTCAGATTAATTTAATATCTGTTGGCGAGTGGTTGGGGGAGAGGATATGTGGGAAACAGCAACATTTTTAGCAAAGATTCAGTAACCGTCGCATATTTTTGCCACCCACTCATACCTACCTACAGCTATCACTACCAAACCCTTTTCGCATCGTTGGTTAGTATTTTAAAAAAATGTCATATGGAACTTAGGTGTGCTTAAAGGACAACTGTCTATTATTTCACGACCATATTACTGTGATGTACACTTTAAAGAGATTTCTCAAGTTTATTATTTGGCACTTATATAATCAATTAAAGTTCTATTTTACGTGTCTGATGTCATATATTATAAACGAAATTTTGAAGGATAAGTTTAATTTTAATGTGTACACACTTACCAGAATCCCAATTATATATGAGTATAGAAATGCAAATTCTAGCATTTCCATTATATGGGTCTTCAGTGGGGTTGAGGACCGCTGTTTCTTATTTCACGACCATATAACTGTGATGTACACTTTATAGAGAAGTTCTCAAGTTTATTATATAGCACCTTTATTATCAGTTAAGGTTCTTACGTGTCCGATGTTATATACTATGTGCGAAAGTTTGAATGATAAGTTTCCTTTTAATGTGTATACACTTAGCGAGTCCCAATTATATTTGAGTATAGAAATGCAAATTATAGCATTTCCATCATATGAGTTTTTCGTGTGCTTGAGGACGATTGTTTCTTATTTCACGATTACATTAATGATACATGATTACATTGGTATTCCTATGTGTATTTCTGTTTGTGATTCCCAATATTTTGCATGTTGACTGTCTAACTTAGTATTGGAACGTTGCAGTGTTTAGACTTGCTACACTGTTCGATTTCTTTCGATAGCTTTACCCAGGATCGTTAAGTACTTGAACGGTACACTGTTCAGGCAGATTTTTTATCTTAAATTTATTCTTTAGAGTCCCGTCCCTCAAAATTAAAAAAAACGGAATCATTTTATGATCACTTGGTTGTCCGTCCATCCGTTCATCTGTTTACCTGTTAAAGCTTTTACATGTTAAAGTTTTTGGCTTGAGGTATCAAGATAAAATTAATATCGTTTACTGAGGCCCATAGCTTAAAGTTTTTGGTTCCCGCTACAAAAGAATATGATCTTTTAAAGGGTATATTTGATTCATACAATAGTTTTAATCACTGATTACCGAGATCTATAGAGACTGTATTTCCATTTGACTTGCGATCTGAAAGTCGGTATAATGGGAGCTTATGATACAAGTAAAGGGAACAATTTAAAAATCAGTGATTTTGAATTCTACGTGAAATTATAATGTTTAAATTTTTTTTTATGTTTGTGAAAATATAGTAGGCAATATATTTGTATTGGCAATAATTAATATTTGTAAATAGTTTAATTAGTAGTACCATGTACGCTTAAATGTTTATAAATGCCTAAATGCGCAAGGAACATTCGTAATGCAAGTTGTCCTCGTGTTTGTCCATTTAGTATTTCTTTCGTTAAATATATGCTCATTTTAAGTTAATATATATATATATATATATATATATATATATATATATATATATATATATATATATATATATATATCTTGCTCAGCGCGTTGACATTAAGCCGTAAATTTTTGATTTTGTTATGATTTCAACATTATATTGTGCATAAAACCAATATAAGGGTAAGAGGGTAAAACGTACAATACGTTATAGTTTTATGATACCTAACGTTGAAAAAAGATGAAAATTGCGACTGGGGTTTCGGCATAGAAAAGTATTGCGATATTTATGGAATCAGCGTGATATTTTCCAATGTAGATAAGAGAATTGCTTACAGTTACGACCGACTATATTTCCCATGTCATACTTTTACGACGTTTTCCCTCTATATTATTGGTGAAAAACCTCGGAAAAGCATGAAGTTGAAATCATTTAATTTAAGATTTGTGTATATGTCCAGATGGTCATCATTTTTAATACAAAACTGTCGAAGCCATTAAAATAAAAACTTTCGTGTTGCATTTTAGAAGATACAGAATAGTTTTATGTTACCTTCAAGGAAGTAGTTAGAAAGTTTATTTAGTTATGGTTATTCAAATTGGTTTCATGGAAAGAGAATAACAACTTCAGTTTTTTCTACATGAAAGTATTTAATGGATGCGCCGAAATAATATTTTTTATATTTTTGAAATTTTCAGTGTACTTTTCTACAAAAGAAAAAATCGGAATACTTATAAAATCATACATGTATCGGTTTACCTGTCACGGCCGGCTCTCAGAAATTGTTTGATTCAGAAACTTAAAATAGTTATAAAGCATAGGTATTATCCCATATATTTATATATTCAACGGTTGAAACGCGAAAATAAATGTATAGAAATTTTAGAGAGAACAAATAAAAAAAAGTAACCGATTTTTTTTAAATCTATATGGCATGGAAGATAAAATTTGAAAGATTTACAGGGATTTCGAAACTATTCTCTTCAGAATTTTAAATAAGATAATTTATGAAAAGGTTATCGAGCAATTACTACAGCCAAAATTATGAGGAAACACCATTAATTGATGTTTACCTAAAGTTTACCCGAAAGCATTGGCAATGATTCTAAATCCAATTTATTTTGAGAAATTCATGTTATTTCAATAAAATCCTACACACCCTCTAAGTGTTTATACATGATTATGGTGTACAAAACCCTTGCAGTGCAATATTTTCATAGAAGTAATTAAAATTTGCAGCATTAATATAAAATATAATAAATAAAATTTTTTAGAAAAATTATCAGAAAATCTCGGTTCAATTTACTTTCAATATTTTGTATTATACGCATGTACTTAAGGCACTATTTTTACATTAGATATGAATGTGAAATTAAACTATAAACGAGTAATAACTTATTTAGAATTGATTAAAGAATCATTTTTATTTGGTTTTATACTCAGTTACTTTTTTTCTGTCGTTTATTTGAACAAACTTTAAGTTAAAATTCTTTTCAGTTCCGTTAATTAAGTAACCTTATCTGGATACATTTTTCCTTGTTTTAAAGTATGGCTGGCTTTATAAGAAATAGGTACAATATTTCCGTCAACTAAAAAATAATTTTGAAATAAATAGGTATTTAAAGTACCGTAGTCTGCGCGATACAATAGTTACAACGCTTCGCAAGAGCAACCTTCTTAAAGGTCTCGAGCGCGTTTGAAAGTTCAAACAATCGAGCTTCATTCGTGTTTCGTGTGCACTGAAGCAACAGAAATCTGAAAAAGGCATAAAAGTACACAAAAAAAAGAAATACAAAAGGAATTCGCAAGCCTGCGAGCTGCATAATGACTTTGCCACTGGAACTGAGCGCAGCGCGACTCTTCTCCCGGCTGCACTTATTTCTAGTCGCCTGTCTAATTACAAGTCAAGTGGGCGGGTGTTTCATGAATAATATCATCCAATGTCCAGTCTTTAACCCGCTTAGTTTATTTTAAAAAAAAAAAACAATTTTTGGTGGTCGATGTTTAAAACCATCATGTTGATATTTTCAATGCCTTTAGGATTTCATAAATTAAAAAGTGTTAACCTTTTTTCCATCATGAGAAACTGTAATAACGATCATTTTTCGTCGCCAAGTAAATTTATACATTTAACGCTTTATAGCTTCCGCATTGTCCTTATTCAGTAGAGTACGGGCGTGATACGGTAAGTCCTCTCTTATTCTAAGGTTCAAAATTTTAGGTTATACAAAAAACCTTTTTAATTAGTTTATTTGTCAGTGTTAGTTAATCAATTAAATGGGTTACGTAATAAATTAAATGGGTTATGTAAATATTTTATTAATTGCTGTACCGGTGAAATTTTTTTTATTAATAACTAAAATTAGCTTTATTCCGTAGTTTCAGTCGTGTATAAAGAGGAAACTTAGCCCATTGCGTTTCAATGGCGGCAAAAAATGACAAAGTATTCAGTTGACTTTGACCGCGTCTGAGATTATTTAAAACGTCATTGCGTCTATTCAATCCACATAACTATTGTGAACGATGGTTGGTTACACTGAATGATGGGAATTATATAATTTATATGATTATTTTTATAAAATTTTTGTATTTAACGAAATTTGTTTATTTACAGTAAATCGAAACTCATGTTTGTGAAAATATGAGTTTCGATTTACTGTAAATAATATACAGGAATGTTTTCGTAATAAGAATTTATTCTACATCGTAAATAAAACTAAAAATGAAACAGTATCCATTAATAAAAATGTAAAGCATTGTGAAAATACACATTGCGAATTACTTTAAGAGATGGATGTTTTTACAGTGTATTAATTTCTTTCCTATAACCAAAAAAGCAGTGGGAGACTAATATTTTGAAGAGTACGACAACAAAAATTTATTTGATCCAACAATAAGTTTTGCTCTTGAATTTTTATTGTATTTATGTAATAAAAAGTATGAGATTAATTAATAAAATACTATTTGTAAGGCTATTAGCCAGTAAGGCTACTTCAATACCAAAAGACCATCTAGACCAAAGAATCAATGATTCTGCCGACATTAGAGGTCTATCAAGTACAAATGAAAGGCAAAACGTATAGATTTAGATATCTTGCTTGGTAATATTAACTGCAGATACATAAAATAAAGCCTTCAAAAATATATAAGAACACTCGATACAATCAAAATATGGATTGTTGGTTGGAAAGCCAAACACAACGAGTTTCAATCCATCCTTCATCACATTGCGATGAACAAAAAGTATACACACTCGTCTCAATGGAATTCCAGTTTCGCAAATAGATTCAGAGAAATATCTTGAACTCCACTAGACAAAAGGCTTAATTGAAAATTACATCAAAGTAAAACCTAAGCATATCAAAATAAAATAACAACAAATCCTTGGTTGGTTCGACATAATTTCTAACTTACCCTTTACTCCAAGCAACTTATTTATATGCTTATTGTGAAACTAATTTGGATATAAATGTGCTAAGCAAACAAATGCCAATGTAATCCAATAAACCTATAACAAGTTCTTGCATATGATTACCAATGCATATGTAATCAACAAGGAAATTCATAATGACTTAGATGTAAAATTAATTAACGAAGTTATCCAAGAATATGTTATTAAATGTGAAAAACGACTCCTCTTTAGTTAATGTAGTAGAAGGGATAAGGGATCTGATGAGCACAAAAGACAACGTCTCAAATCCATTATAGAACCGGCTGACTCTTTTTTAATGACGAGATTAAGAACAATGCGAAATACGTTTGTCCCCTAAGCGATAATATGCTCGTGAAAGGAGAAATATAAGAAGTTAAGATCAAATTCAATAACGAATTATTTCTTTGCGCGAAAAATTAGACCTAACTTAGCAATGGTTTACTTTTTTGCAAGAATATTTATCATTAATCATCTAGGGAAGTCGAAACCAGCTAATGAAAGTGAAGAACGAAGAGAAAGTAGATTCTCCGGGAGGAGGGGGACAGTTAATAATAGGTGCAAAGCAACGCTTCCTAACTTTCGTAGACATATTTTTCATTAGGCAGAAGTTGCTTGAAACCTGAGAAAATATGTTATGTTTGCAACAAAGATATAATTTTAAATTAAATAAAGAATTTAATTTTTATCAGAATTGTTGACTGCATTATTCGACGATCCATTATCAGGATCACGACTAAAAGACCTATCAGGGCAACCGTGGATGTCGTGATATAGAACAGAGAATGCTACCCATTATTTTCAGTTGTAACGGTGCATAAGCTCCAAAACATTATACAGAATGCTGCTTTTATTAACCTTGTCTATAAAAGTTTGTGAAAGATCAATACCATATAGCATAAAGCAGAATAAAGTCATTGGATGGAACAGCCGTTTTCGACTTAGACGATGATAAATTATAAAACCATTTGCAAAGTCTACTCATTTTTGCTTGTGTATGGATGAACATTTTAAAGTTATAGCGTTTCTCCGTCTGGGTATTTCGAAAGTTTTTTTTATTGTCATTGATATTTACCAATACTGTTTCGTCTCACTCTTTTATCTTACTAAAATCTAAACAAATTTATACGTACATACAGGTATATGTGTCAGAAGGAAGAGTGTTTTAAAGACGTGTTGTGTGGAATAAACAATTTCATTACTTTTGAGACCGGGCTTTCACAAAGGTTTTTATTCAATTAATAATAATTATTAAAAATACACTAAGTGTACAATTAGACATATATAAATTTTTAAGAGTAATAATTTATTTACAAAATATGTGTCACTATGTCAATATTTTGCCTACTGTATGTTTGGCAGGTGTAGAAATATTGTAGATATTTAAAAAAATTATGAAATTTAGAAACATCGTTACAGTTTTCTGATAGACAAAAGTTTGATATAATTTTTATTTCAACAGTTTCAGAGACGGATAGGGAAAATATTTTTTGTAGATATTTTCAGTAACTGAATCCGTATGTTGCTCTTTTAATTGCTATTCCACAAGATATGTGAAATGAAACATAGTTTTCCAGAACACTTGATGGCATCTTAAAAATGTTTATGTGATTATTTTGAACGAGTATTAACTATTGAAGTAAATGCGGACTAATAGGTTTTATCGTTATGCAAAATTTAAAATTTCCATATCAGGTAGGGTTTTTCAGAAATTTTTAGCGGTATACTTAGAATCATCTTACATAATATTTTCAAACAACTAGTTTCAGAATTGTCATAAATCACTGTTTCATCCTAATAAAGTACTCAAAAAATTTACTTTTACTTGCCTTTTTTAAAAATTCTACACAAATGTTTTTGATTACTGACCATTGAGATATATGTGGGTTAATATACTTAATAAAAACATCAAATTTAAAATTTATATACCAAACAAACAACTAACTTTGATTTCTGAAAAAAATCCTGTGATTGACAGACAGACGGACTGATACGTGAATAATCTTATAAGTGTTCTGTATTTTCCTTTTGAGGTACGAAGTCCTAATTGCATGCGAAACATTAAATAACCAAAGCCCACAACGTTATCGAAAATGATTAAATACGTTTTACACATATCGTAGAATCTATTCATTGCTTGTAAAATTACACTCTGAATACTAATATTTATTAATTGCTGTTCAAACTATACTGCGGAAACAAATTTTTACTCTCAGTTTCAAGTGTAGTCAGTTTGTTGTGAAATATTCTAAACTAACAAATACCGTCTCATAAATCCGTCGAAGTGTGACGCTGGGATGCAATGCAATGTTTGTTGCACTCGGTGTAGCATTTTGAGGGGGAGTGCTTTTAAAACATTGCTTCGAGCTTAGTCTTGTGGACTGATATTTATCTTGTTGACTTTCTCATTGATTACAGAGATATGGAAAATGTAGTTTTATCTTACTGTGGTTTATTATTAGGTTAATTTATATCTACTGACACATTTGATTAAAATGAACATCTATTATTTCAAAAGTGATGTTTATTGGTGCAATATTGATTTTTTTGTTTTAAATATCCAAAAATTTCACTGAAAAGTATGCAGCATTATATACGTAAGAAATAATATGTTACAAATTTTATAAAGAGAAAAGTTTAGATTGTTAGTTTCGGCATGAAAATGGCTTATACTATTTACATCATTTTTTTACCACCATATAGTTTTTAGTGTCTAAATTACCATAGGGTGAATATATTTTTAGTATGCTTAGCTAATGAGCGAAAACGATTCAAGTGAAAGGAGTCAAAGTGTGGATGTATTTTTGAGTTAATTTTCTAAACCCGTAAAATATAGTAGACAATAAGAAAATCCACAAAAATTCTCATAATGTGTCTAAATATTGCTGATTGCTGCAGATTGTTTGTCAGGACACCTTTTGGTTTCTAAAGTATTTTTGAGTTAAACAAAGTAACTATAATCAAAATTATGTTTAAAATAATGGTACATAAAATCCGTAAAAACTTCGTGGATGTAAACGTTAATTATTACTAATAAAAGTGTTCATATAATATTTTATGTTACAAATTTTGCTGTTGAGTTCTGCACTAGACTGCATTATAAAATAAATAACTAGACTACTGAGAGTACTCTTAAAAAATTGAAGGTGAATAATTGTTACATAAAAAAAACCTATTAAACGCGAGTAAAATCCACATTACGTGGGTTCCTTCATGTAAAATGGGGGGTGAATACATGCCAAAAAGAAAAATTCACATAAACTTTCCACGTACTGCCAAAAACATGGAAAGTTTAGGTGAATACATGCTAAAAACAAACATTTATCTAAACTTTCCATGTACTCTAAAAACTGTTTTTAGATTTTATTTAAATATAACTTAATAGGTATTAAAGGAAATATGTAAAACCGTGGCACGTTTCAGCTTTGTAGCATTAATAGTCTGCGAGTAAAGTTTCTACTTTGGCTGCAAAATTCTAAAAACGACGGATGTTCAGCTAGTGAAATCGTATTTGATTTTAAGATAAAGGTTGCGATGCATATGTTTCAATGGAAAAGTAAGTAAAACAAAAGTTGTTGAATTCTTTCCAAATTGTGGAAAACGCGTGGATAATTCTTGATTTGTTTAATGAATAGGACAAGTAGTCATCAAAATTATTGATATCACCGAGTGAAAAAAAGGACAGTGGTTGAGCATTGGGTACACTCTGTCATGCACAATAAGGATCATAAAGGGAGGAGCGACATTTATAGGTTAATAAATATTATATTTCTTGTATTTCAATAAATTATTAATAGTCATTTATATTTTATTATCATTAAGTCAACGATTATTTATTAACTATGCTTGAATAATTATATCGTTGACCAATTTAAGTATAATGGTAAACCATAGTCGGCAAAACTTTGGCCAACTATCATTTGGAAGGTAACCGTAGCAGCCAACGTATTCATCTACAAAGTTAGTAACAGCTAGTCGACAAAGTTTACCCGCTAGTTAATTTGTCGATGAGTTTACAAACTCGTCTACGTCGCTCTACATCGTCATAGGTGTTAGGAGTTGTAAATAGTTTTACTTTTGCGAGGGCGAATTACAGGCCACATTAATATTGGTACATTCAATTGAATTTGTTCCACATCAGTACAGTATCGATTTATGGCAATACTAGAAGAATTAATACATTAGACAATTACTATATGCCACATATAATGGGAAGTGTAGTTGATAGGAGATTTCTTATCACACGATGCACTAGAGCTATGTCCCTTATGTCCCTTCGGTGAAGCTACTTGTATTTTGAAAAAATCCATATTATGTACATCTCTATCAAACACATATAATACGTTGAGGCCTCTATATTTATTACATCTATTCTCAGATTGACAAATGTATACGCACTATTTTAATCTATTTGCGTATATATGTGTACACAGAAATAACTCATGGGTTGCTAGTAGTAACTCATGGGTGGAGAGTTTATCTACTTTTCACGCCCTTTTATCCGTTGCGAAAAAGTATATAAATAGTTTCTTATAAGACGTGTCACTTTCAAGTGATTAATTTCATTTTTAGGGCGAATATTTTAAAAAAACCTCCAATAATGTCATTGAGGAAACTGCTTTTGGAATTAAGGATACAGGGTTTAGGTTACTAAAGTTAAGTCAAATACGTACAAATCAGACACCCATAGCGTAAAGTCAAGTGAGATTTTATTAGTAATCCCTGTTTACTATTAACAAGTATTTGAATCAAACATAAACATTTTTACGGTGGAGAAATCAGTTTTGTCGGTATCAAAATATTTGTTTCGACCCCTTTGATCTAGTCATGTCAATTTAAGTAACCGCGTCCTAAAATTAGATAGTTAAGGTCTTAATCAATGCTTTAACAATTAATCTTGAATTTCCTTTTTCTTAAACTTTATCAATGTCATGTCTAATAACGGAAGTAATTAAAATTACTTCTTAATTGGACGTTGCACCGAAAAATTTATTCCGTATATGAACCAGATTGTCGCATCATTACAGAAAACTTATGAACTTTTATACGGTTAGATAACAAAATTTTCTTTTGTTTCGTTTTCGTATGTGTGTAAACATACTACATGCTTTCTTCCACAATAATCATTATTAAAGAAAAGTGATATTTAAATATTGAATATATTTGGCGTTAATTTTGTAGAAATTCATTATTGATAATGAAATGAAACTATGTGATGTAGTATTATTTCTACTTTCTTAAAGTTTTTTACCATGACCTACGGATCTTTGCTAATAGTCCACTTTAAGATGTTGTAATACAACGAAACCTAGGTCGTGATAAAGAACTTAAAGAATGTAGAAATAATACTACATCACGTAGTTTCATTTAATTATCGAAAAGTGAAATATAAAATTAGAAAAATATAGTGTTTTGCAAGAGTATTGGTAGATAAAGGTCTGGCGTGACGGACTCAGACGTGCATGCTATATGTAACACTACAAGCGAATAAAAAACTTAAGTTATTTTTTAATATAAGTTCGGTTCAAATGTCATTTTGGCTGACTGAAGTGAAGAGACAAGTTTAATGAAGGATGCGGAAAGGTGGAGAATTCATTTGAATAGCAACTAGGTAAAACGTTAGATCAACAAAATAAAGAAACTAAAAAAATTGATATCACATGAGTTGAGGGAACATCAGCAAGAAATGCAGCTTAAAATAAATACTGCTCTATTGGGATGATACAAAAATATTTTGACTAGAATTACCAAGAATATTTAAGATGAAATACGGATTATCTGCGACAACTGTAAATATTCAAGGCAATAATTGGTTCCATGCATTTAACAACGCCTAAAACAGAGACCAGATGTAATTAACCAATATTTCATGGAACCTAGTTGGATAGTTATGTGTAATGCGAACGATACAATTTTATAAGGTCTACCATAAATGTCATTAAAAGTTAAGAATTTGATAATTAAGACATTAGATCAACAAAATAAAGAAACCAAAAAATATAAATAAGTTTATAATTAAGAATAATTAAGCCTACTCGATTAAACTTACTATATGTTTGCACTATAACAGTTTGTCTCGAAGTGCAAATGTTGAAAAGCTGAAAATGCTGGATCTATCACTATACTCACTTGAGCTTACGTCAACTGATTTCTACTGTTTTTGGAATTTCAACGATTATTCATTAAACAACAATTTAATTTTCAAAAAAAAAATTAAGCCTGATCGATTAATCTTTTTTTATCACTGCACGACAACTGTTTATCTTAAAGTGAAGGAACTAGGCTTAAAATGTTGCGTCTTCTACTGTACTCGTAGAAGAGGCAGCGGCAAGCTTCCGAGCTTACGGTAACTGACTGCCACTATTTTCGAACAATGAATCACCGAGCAAAGATTAGATTCCCATACGGTAGTGGATATTATTTTTAAAATAGTTGCCAATTCTCGTAAACTGCAGAAAACATTTAAGGCAACTGCCTAAAGTAACCTTACCATTAAATTAGTAAAAGTGTATCGATAATAATCGCTTACATTTCTATTCGCAGAAATAAGATTTCATGCCCAATTGTTGTTTCGAATTGTTATGCATTATAAAACAGAAGTCTCACAGGCAATAACCGAACAGTTCAGCAGACAATGCCGTGTGGTCATTACATGTCGGTATAAGAGTTACATTGTGTGAAAGTTATTATAATGTATTATGTGTACTTATATATATTAATAATAATTCCTAATTGATTAATATTTATTTGCAAAAATGAAATTGCGTATGGAAAAATTTAAAAATTATGAAAATATACATAATTCACGAAAACTTTATCGTCTTAAAATATTTAACAAGCTCAATGTTACTTAATAATCTAACATTTTATACAATTGCTTTATTACAATTATCAGCAGGTTTCACAGGCATTTATGCATTTATATTGAATTTTTTTTCCTTTGAGAACTGAGCGGCGTGAGGACTGATGGGCGAGAGGAAAATAATGTTATGATTAGTGTTAATCCTTCAGCAATTCGTTGCCAAATTTTCTTTGATATTTTTATTCCTTTCTTCTTTTTAACGCTCCATTATGTTAGGCTTCTAATAGCTTTCTTCCATCTCTATGTTTATTTTCTCGAACACTCATTTTTCTTATTTATTATTAAAATATTTCCGTTCATTATTATTTTTTCTTTCTTTCAATCTACTTTTTCCACTAGGTAATACGTGTATTAGACACCAGTAAGCGGTAAATACCTGATTCTTATAAAATATACTATAAAATTATTATTCTGGAAATTTCCTTATCATAAAACGGAAGCTTCGTTGTTAACCATCTAATAGACCAGCAGTTTTTGTTGTGTTGTCATTATGTACTGTAATGAGAACTACATTGTGTGACAGTTATTATTATATATTATACATTTATTATTATGTGTTATGTATATATATATATATATATATATATATATATATATATATATCTATATATATACATTTTTTTCTTTTTATTTCTTTTCTTTTTTTTTTTTAAATCGTTTTCTCTAATTAATATTTATTAGCAAAAACCAAATTGTGTATCGTTTTTATTTTCGTAAATTTTTCATATAAATTAAGGAATTATGCACGATTCATGATACTTTGTTATTTTAATAGACTAAATTAGGTCATTCTTATTTAATTTTAATATGCAATATATTGCCTAATTGATTCGCTATGAATTAACCTTTATTTAGTTTGCAGAATTTGTTTATGTTGCTGTTTTTGTCTTATCTATCTTGTATAGTTATTTTATTATACCTATCATTAATTTTTGCTGTTATTTATGAAAAGGTCTCAAATATTATTACGGTAAATTGAAAACTACTTGAGTTAAAAAGAGATAAACGTGAGAGAAATTATGTAACGATTCGTGCTAGTCCTTCCACAATACGTTTACAAACTTTCGTCGATATTTTGTACGAGTTTTACTTTTAAATACTCCGTCATGTTAGACTTTGCGTAGTATTCCTCTACTTCCTATGTTTATTTTAGTCTTCTCAATATGCATAGAGAAGTGTTTCAGCATCCGTTTTCCGACTTAGATTTTCATGTTGTTCATTTATTAAAAAATAACAGAGAAATACTGCTTTTTTCGTATACAATTGTCATGATTTCGCTCGAAGAAATTTTGCTGAGGTTGATTATTATTATCTAATAAAATTACGTGATCACTTTAGTCAAGAAATCACCTAGAGTAGTAAAAATAAAATAAAATGTACAACCATGCTGAACTTACTTCCTTATGAAACGCTGCCCCACGTCACATAACTCGTAGTCACGACCTCACTGCGGGAATGCGCTCAATTTAAATAGATTTTGTAGAACACATTTACATTCTAATCAGATCTTACTTAATAATCAAACTTTTTCAAAGAAAACATGTTATGGGTTGTTTTTTGTTTTATAAAGTAATAATAGTGAAGAAAATAGTTGAAACCATTTTTGAGAAAATATCATTATTTTCTTGTATTTCAGGTAATCAAAATTTTGTAGCAGAGATTGCTAACAATCTTTGCTTACAGCCCACTTGAAGATGTTGTAATACAACGAAACCTAGGTCGTGGTAAAGAATTATTAATGAAAGTAGAAATAATACTACATCACGTAGTTTCGTTTAACTGTGAATAATGAATTTCTACAAAATTAACGCCAAATATATTTAATATTTGCTAATATATGTCACATAGCAACGGTCTAAACTGTAGTCGTGTCACAACTGCTTATAACATATTATAACATAGCAAGGAAAATTTGGTTTTGTTTAGATTATATGAGATTTACTTTTGTTATTTTAGTATTTGTTTTGTTGAAGACTCATCCATATCTAATAGGAATGTCAATCCTTAAAGAAAAAACTTCTAAAGAAAAAATAACCCAGAATACGTTACTTATATTACTGAGAAATAAATAAAGTTTGATATAAAATTAAAATATATAATTAAAAAAGAGTTGTGACCTTTCCTTCAATATAATTTAAAATTTTAGAAACATGTCGTTATTTAATGAAAATAAATTGACATTAAATGTGGATTGGCTCATGTAGGTTACGAAAGAAAAACAATTCACCACCATGTCAGGATTTATTGTAAGTTATTACAAGTGACACATGCATCAGCAATATCGATTACATATAGCCATATATTTGATTGGATAGAATACAAATAGAAGCTCGCTAGTATTGAATTGAAAAATTCGTCAAGTAATACTATGCATGAACAATGTTTCGTGCATAGTATTACTTAAATAGACAAACGTATTAAAATTTTTAAGGGGTGGTGCCAGAAATGGTGAAGAAGGCAAATATGGGATGAATTCCCAATAATTTTAATTTCTCCAGTAATTTTTTAATTTTATAATGTTCAAGTTGGAACTATTATGCAGAATGAAGATGTTTGTGACGGTGTTCAAGTTCGAAAGAAGTTGATTGTGGTACATGGTTGCGATATTAGCTGTGTTATTAGTAAGTGTATCCCAATGAGAAGTGGGAGCTTGTTAGTATAAAACTCCAATTTGATGAGTAGAAAAGGAATTCATTTTATTTGCAAAAGTGTGTGTCATTTATACAAAAAAAAAGAATGTTAATCGTGAAAAGAGATGAAAATATTCAAACGAAGATAGGAACTAATAAAACGTTGGTTTTTGTTTTGTCCGTGGTGGCTTCTTGAGTTCATAATATATCGGTGTCGGACACTCTCGTCCCTTCTACCACGGTTGATATGCTGAGTAGTCGTCACTGAGCTCTCTGTGCATGCATGCGCTCTCCGCGTCTTCCTGATGTGGCTTGTCGATTCTACCACCTAGATATGTTTTTACATATACCGATTAGTAAAGTTAAGAATGCGTAATAGCGTGTCGATTCGACATGTCATACATGGATGACGCAAAGAGCGTAGCGACGCTCGACTATGCAGTTTTTTCAGAACAATTTTCTGCGTAGTTTATTGTTAGTTTGATAGTATGGCACGTACAGGTACAGTTACGAAAATAAATGGTTCCATGAAGGTCCCAGCAAACATATATATTTCTGTGATGGGTTCATTTTCTGGGCATCCGTTTCTCCGATCCCTCTGATCCAACTAGCCCTTCACATACACAATCAATTTCTCCGAACTAGTGACAAGGTGGTTCCATCAGTTAGGCTGAATATAAAAAGATGCTTATAAATGCCGATGTGACCGCACGAGGATCCAAATGATCCTGACTCAACTCATGGTTTGTGTAAACATTATATTTGAAGCCTCGGCCTAAGTCGTGTAAATGTTTCTCTATCGTACAATGAGAACATTCAAGCTGAGTAGCCAAAGCCTGATTTTAAATTCTGAGTTCTTTTACAGTAAGTGACTTTAATTTGTTGATATCAAAATCTAATTGACGACCAGTCTATTAAATATGTAATTGCCACTCCTGAAACGCTAAAATTATTGTCTTGCAGTAACTTCAGAAATAAAATTGAGTGCTAGTCTTTGACCATATGCTGCATGTGCTGCATGTGAGCTTCCTGTAGAATAACAGAGTGAAATTCGTAAACCTAGGAGAATGACTAGATTGAGTTCATAAGGCACATGAGTTTTAACGACGTTTGTATTTTCTCGATACTGCCTCTTTAACAGTCAACTTACAATTGACGTTAACGAACGTGGCATGCTCTTTATATTTTATAGAATGTTTTAGAAATTTCACAAAAATTCTCGACATTTTTTAAAAAATACTCACTTATTATTAGTGAATGTGATCAATAATTTCTTGCTTCTCTTTTAATTTTTATCGTGGGACGTGGCAGAGTGATTAGATTTTCGATAAATTTCAGGAAACGGGAGATGATAAAAATTAAAACATTAATTCCCGTAGAATCCCGAAATTCCGAAAGAGGTGATAATCCTAACTCGAGAACATCAACTTACATGGTTTGAAATATTGTAATCAAAAAGTTATAAAAAAAACGAATCGATCGAGCCGCCGAACATCGAGCAATTAACATCGAGAGCCAGTTGATCCGCCGTGTAATGAAAGGCTTGAACACTGCCAGGGTTTATCGCGATTAAATTCAATTACCTGATTAAATACGATCAACACAACATAATTTATATTGATTTATAACTATCTAAAAATAAGAAGAAATCACTTCATGAACTTTAACATGTCAAGCACCGACTTGAGTTTGATTTTTGTTACTTCAGAATGGACTACGGAATGGCGAAAAATCATTCTCACTTATGAAAGGAAGTTAAAACTATTACTGGCACGTTTTACGAGGAATTTTATACTTTCAGCAAGCAAGCGGCAGAGGTGTAGAGGATGTTCTATGATTTAGGAAGCGATGAAAGGACAACATTGATTTTGTTTGTTTAACAGATTACATAAACAGCGAAAATTATAATGGTATCCTTAAAACTCATTTTTGTACCAGACCTCCTGTTGAATTGCGTTGTAATGGGCGTTCAATGATTACGACGCCTAATTGAGAAGGATCCTCGATTGATGACTCATCAATTGGCAGATGAGCTACACTGTCACGGCACAATAAAAACATATTTGCACGAATTGGGAGAAGTTTCAAAATACGATGTGCGGATCCCTCACGAGTTGTCATCATATCACCTTCAGTGCAAAGTTGATACTTATCGACAGTTATTGACATTGAAACGAAACTTCAATTGGCTGAATCAGTTAGTTGCTGGCGATGAAAAGTGGGTTATATACGTTAATCATATACGATGTTTGATCAATTGCTGGGTGTCGGAGAAGCAGAAGTTTCAGTAGCCAAACCTGAAATAAATGCAGTGGAATATCAGGGGCATTATTCATTGGGGGTTAACTTTACGATTAACGCAGATATTTACTGTGAACAATTGGACCGATTTGCTAACTTATTGATTATTTTCTACATGATAATGTAATTACATGTTGCAAAATAATCTCGTGATAAATTAGATAAACTCAGATGCGTTTTACTCATTTATCCACCATATTCACCAGATATTCTTTCCTATGATTACCATTTATTCAGGTCCCTAAGTAACCATTTACGTGAAAAAAATTCGACACATTCGCACAGTTTTTTGAATCAAAGTCACCGGAATTTTACAAGAAAGGCATATTATTACTGCCAACTGAAATTTATTGCTGGATAGTCTCAAAGCTTAGAATTATTGATTAACAGGATTTATAGTTTGTGATGCAGTTATTTTACTTGTTTAGACAGTTTTGCTATTTAGTTTCTTGGAAATCGTGAGAAGAAATAGAATTCAAAATGTTTTAGCGCTTAACCCGATTTTGAGCTTTATATAATTTTTCATTGGACTACAAAATATCAAACACTATTTCTACGTTGTGTGGAATACAATAAACTTTTGGATATTTTGTTGTCAAAATAGCTAATAAGAACTTGCATGTTGTTATTCTTTAAACTTGAAAATTTATAAAACTCTCTAAGTACGAAAAGTTCTACCTCTTTAAGTACGAACACTGGAAACTCTTTAAGTACAAATACTGCGAACTCTTTAAGTACAAACACTGGGAACTCTTTAAATATGAACATTGCGAACTCTTTAAGTATGAGCACTAGGAACTCTTTAAGAAAGAACACTTCGAACCCTTTAAATACGAATACTGCGAACTCTATAAGGACGAACATTGTGAACTTTTAATTATGAACACTGTATTTGCACTGCGAAGGTTTTGTACACAATTTTAAAAATATTTATGATTATATAGAATTTCTATTGAATTATTGAATTTCTATCGAACTATGTTACTCGGCACATTTTTCAAAGGAATAAAATTATAACGAATTTCTCTAAAAACTGGTATAGAATCATTACCATAATTTTTCGGTCAACTAAAGTAAAGTTGTTTTTCTATGACTTTGACTCTAATAATTTTAGAGATTAACTGTGAGTGATTGGGGAAACATTTACTTTTTGTGAATATTTTTTTCACATTAAATATTGAAATATATGTGGATTTATATACTTAAGCAGTATACCAATATAAAGTTTCAACGACAAATGGTTTTGAGAAAAACTGCTTACTGGACACGGGAGTAATTTTATGTTTTATTCCTTTTGGAGTATAAAACTCCTTTTCGGATACAAAACTCTAAATATCGGCGGCATTAGTTTGATTTAAAATAATATAAATTACCTTAAAATAAATCCTACTTTCCTTCCTTTCAAGTCGTAAGTTAACATATTAAGTACGTATTTACTTTGTCGTTGCTTAAGTGTTTGAAATTATTTTGCTCCTATTTTAACACCTATTAAATAAGATGTTCAAAATTTAACTGAATTGGTTCCAGTACATTAAAAACAATTCTATAAAACCTAGAACTGCTTACGATTAAAAATTAAAACTAAGTAATAATCAGATGATTACAGATACAAAATAAATCTGTCTTTATCCATTTGAAAAACAGGATACCTCAAGTATCACATATAAAAAAAGTAGAATGGTGATATATATTACTACAAGCTGCAAAACTCAAATAAATCTTGTGTCAGTTCTTCTCTTCTTTTTAGACCTTTATTTTTTCCACATTTCATTCTCTTCGCAAAATTCTCCTCTCTATAGAACAGTCAAGAGTGAAATAGACCTTTATTTTTTCCACACTTTATTCTCTGCGCGTAATTCTCCTCTCTGAACCGCCGGCGTGATAACTATATAAATGATTACTAATTGTACCTCCAGTAAGCTTACCTTATTCCGGCGAGATTGTCTTACTCATAAAATCGATTTTTAATTGTTAATATTTATTATTTTTAATAAACTATATCTAATGTTAGTTTACAAACGGTATTACACAAAAAAGCATGAAAAATAATCTGAGAAGAAAAACTGTTTATTGTAATTTTTATTACTGTAAACTGTAACATTTTTTCACGATATGACAACGCACCTCTAATGGGTATTCCATGCAAGAGATATATCCAATATAGAAGTAGATATATGAAGTGAGAAGTGAAAAAGATTGTATTTTTTTTGTGAAAAGGTTAATGCAAATATCGCAAATTGCAGTGACTCAACACGTAAAAATTATATTCTGTTATTTCAAACGCATCTATATTATTTTTCCGTTCCGTAGTCTGTAAAAAAACTCGAAAAAGAAATTCATCTAATTTTTCGTATTGCTCTTGTCATTTCGGTAAGTTAATGTTTTGTATTTATTTAATAAAATCCTTCTTTTGACGTTCAGAATTGTATTTAATTAGAAACTATTAAAGTGGTGAAACGTGAAAATTATTAGTATAACTGGTATAAACGGATGAATTAAATTTACCTGTATGTAGTGACTCATAAAGTGTGCGGTATCATGGGTTCGATGAAAGAGAATTGCGGAAAAATTGCGCATAGCATGCAAAAGGTTCGTCGTAAACCTTAACCGACTGTTATGCTGTACATTTGAAGATTACTCACAATTTTTGAAGTAATAAAATAACTATTTCCATATATATATATATATACATATATATATAGACATATATATATATATATATATATATATATATATAAATATTATATATATATATATATATATATATATATATATATATATATATATATATATATATATATATACATACATACAATAGGTTGGCTAGTAAGTTTTTAGCCACAACTTCGGGACTATGAAATCAGCAGGATCGAGTTTAATTTCTACATAATAACGCTAGATCACATGTTGCAGAAAGTGCTCGTGATAAATTTGAAGAGCTCGACTGGGTTCTACTCACCCATCCACCGTTTTTACCGGACAGTGGGCTCTCTGATTATTATTTATTCAGGGCTCTAAGTAACCAAAAATGTCGGTATTCGTATCCTAAAAGTAAAAACGAAAGTAACTTGACATTTTTTGAAATGAAACCTTCTTTTGGCTAACCTTGTCCAATATTTAGATAGGAAAACGTTGCGATTTTGCGTCATTCACGAACGTAACGGTCTTTGGTTATACTCAATAATAGACCGAGTACTCATTGAACGAAAACTTTGACGTGCTTCGGGTGAACTAGTTGGCAAGCCAGTTACTGCCGAACGTAGTCAGGAAAAAACTGCGAGTTTGCATCAATCAGCGTGACGCGTCACGGGCGTATTTGACGATGGACCGAGTATACCCGAACAAGAGTTTAGTCGGGTGAGTGTACATTACATGCTGCATCTCTCATTCGCTTTGGTATTCTCAGTATAAAGAAATTGGCGTTTATAATGAAGATGTTTATTTTCTCTTTCGATAAATGTAATCATTAATTATATCGTGTAATTTGCTTAATTTTTATAAGTTAATTGAGCATATTTGTGTGCATTGATATATTGCACTTATTATGATATGATTTGGCGCCAAAGTGGATAAAATATGAACAGTTAAATGTACACGGCATTATTTCAGTTTATTCACGTGTCTCCACGGAAAGAGTGCACGAAAAAAATTATTACATGTACAATACGATAATATTGGTTGCCAAAGTTTTTATTGCCCTAGTGTGATTTTAAGTACACCCATTTTTTTATTTGAGCCCTTATTAAGAGTAAATAATTGATATTTTGATTTAAAAATTTGTCTTTTGTAAAAATTTTCTCGGTAACTTTTCAGTTTTCATTATCATGAACCTGCACGAAAAATACTTGAAAATATTCGAAAAAATACTTGAGGAAAATATTCATTATCAATCTAATTGAAATTACTCTGTGAATTGTATCACTGACTATTCTAATATCAATAAAGACTACGCTGCATGTTGTGGTGTAGTCGTAATCGATATTATCGTATCAACTTAGTGTACGGTATACTGCATGTAATTTAACCCTTGAATTAATGTGAAATAACATTAAATATATATATATATATACATATATATATATATATATATATATATATATATATATATATGCATATATATATATATATATATATATATATATGTGTGTGTGTGTGTGTGTGTGTGTGTGTGTATGTGTGTGTGTGTGTGTGTGCGTGTGTGTGTAATTAGTGTACAAATAAATCAAAGAACTTCTCAATTGTAAACACAATAAACGTAGTTAATCGACAAATTATATCTTCACAAAATTTAACCAAATGGTTTAAAAACTGGACATTTAATGACATTATTCATGAAACACTCGTCGTAAATAGACATAAGACTAGGTACTACACGTGCAGTCGGATAAGAATCGTGTCGCGCTCAGTTTAAGGGACAAAGTGATTATGCAGCTCGCAGGCACGCGAATTTCTTTTGTGTGTCTTTTTTTGTGTCTTTTTTTTCCACTTTTCAGCCTTTTTTAGGTTCTTACTCATTTCAGTACTCGCGAAACACGGGCGGAGGTCGATTGTTTGAATTTTTAGCTGTGTTCGCTACATGTACAGGGAAGTTGCTTTTGTGAGGCATATTGATTGTTGTGTCGCGTAGACTACGCTGTTTTAAAATTATGTATTTAAAAGTTCTTTTCTGCACTACAGAAATATTGTACGTTTAATTTAAAAACAATATTATAAAATTAGAAAAAATGTGATCAGAAAAGATTGCAAAGAATTACTTAATTAACTATAATTATATATATATATATATATATATATATATATATATATATATATATATATATATATATATATATATATATATATATATATATTATGATTTATTATCGAGGATAGTAAGATTTATGATTAACATAATTTTAATGAAGTAAAAAACAAATTAATTTATTTTGCTATAACAATAGTACCTATTATACTATCAACGGGACTTACAGTTCTTAATTATCAAATTAAAAATTTTAAACTATATCAGTTTTACGGATAGTCAGGCCTATGATTTCAAAACATGAAATGAACTTATTAGCAAACTAAAGTATTATCTTGTAACTACAGTACTATAAAATCAACGATACAAAAATTGTATAATAATCAAATGGCATCCACATCGACTATAATCATAGCTTCCTATCTTAGATGTTAGAGATATTAGAGACACGTTCTCTCAATGAAGTCTCTGATTCCGGAATATCTTCAACAGAAATAAACCTTTCCTTGCATATCGTAAATTAATTTATTGAATGGAATTGATTCAGAGTACCATGTATTGTTCACAATTTTTAGAGGTTTGAGTCTATTGATTCATTAATAGTGGCAAGTACATTCTTTTCATAGCCGAGAGATCGATCAACGTTCCGACGTACCCGAACGACCTGAACTCTCACAGTGTCGCCGATCTTAGCCCCAGGATATTTAGTATTAGACATGTCAAGCATTTTATTACCTTGTTTCTGTAAATTATAAGTCAATTTCCTAAGAAGAATCATGTTTCCTATTCTGCTCTCCATATTTTGTTCTAATAAAGCTATTTCGTTTGTGGGTATTGGGTTTGGAACTAAGGTTGTTATCGATTTTTCGGCCTTTCGCTTATTTCAAGATCTTGACTTTTAGACGGAGATATATCTTTATCAGTTGTTTCGTTATATTTAACATCTAAACCTATGGGGGGCAAAACTTTTTTAATGCTATTCTCCTCCGACCATGAAATAAGCATGTTTTATATATTTTGGTTTGCTTGATTTATTGCTGTTTCTCCAATAATCATAACGTCGAATCTTCGCAAATACTGGTAATAATTTGGATTTTCGACCTTTTACACTTTTAATATTTTATTTTTGAATCATCTGTGTATAACTTGGGTTAGTGGAAAACTGAGTATTCTGAACTTTCAATGATATTAACGCATTTAATATTTCATCGGATCGACGTTTCATGTTATTTAATTTTGATTTATCCATGAGAAATAACAACACACTTACGATCATTTGTCGGTTTAAATTTTTAATTAAAGCAATTATGACATACAATCGTTCGTCCGTATTTTTCAACTAAAATATTAAGAGATGTAGGCCGTCTATCTATATTAGTTTTAAATTCCAAACTAAATGGTAAACAAAGCGAGCGCCAGCTGAGTCGCGATCTTTGATGGTCAGAGCGTGTCACTTGTTTGTTACCGCTCCTTGCGCCCCACCGAATGTATCTAAATTATCAAATTGTGCAACAATCACGTAGGACTGATAAATAATGAAGTTTAAATAATTATTAGTCGCATAATTCGATTTAACTTATTATTATTCATAATTTTACTTTATTAATCACTTATTTTAATTTATTGATCACTTGATCCATTCAATATTTATATATATATATATATATATATATATATATATATATATATATATATATATATATATATAACGGTATAGTGGTTAAGCCCATTTTAAGTAGCGAAATGAACGCAAGGTAGCAAATAGACCTAATAGATATGTAGTAAGAACAGAGTTTGTAACATGTGACCTGAGTTGCTAAAATTGCACATTGAAAGCCGAGACACCCTCAAAGCCAAGAATCACATCAATAAATCAAGCAAACCAAGATATAGAAAATATGCTTATTTCATGGCCGGAGGATAATAGCATTAAAAAAAGTTTTGCCCCCCCCCCCACAGAATTAAATGTAAAATAGAACGAAACAACTGATAAAGATATATCTCCGTGATAAAGATATTTAGCCGTTAAAAGTCAAAATCTTGAAATAAGCGAAAGGCCGAAAAATCGATAACAACCTTAGACCCAAATCCAATGCCCACAAATTAAATAGCTTTATTAGTACAAAATATGGAGAGCAGAATAGGAAATATGATTCTTCTTAGGAAATTGACTTATAATTTACAGAAACAAGGTAATAAATTGCTTGACATATCTAATACTAAATATCCTGGGCCTAAAATCGGCGACCACGTGAGAGTTCAGGGCGTTCGGGTACGTCGGAACGTTTATCGATCTATCGGCTATGAAAAAAATGTACTTGTCACTATTAATGAATTAATAGACTCAAACCTTTATGAATTGTGAACAATACATGGTACTCTGAATCAATTCTATTCAAGAAATTAATTTACAATATGCAGGGGAAGGTTTATTTCTGTTGAAGATATTCCGGAATCAGAGATTTCATTGAGAGAACGTGTCTCTAATATCTCTAACATCTAAGATAGGAAGCCATGATTATAGTCGATGTGGATGCAATTTGATAATTATAGAATTTTTGCACAGTTGATTTTATAGTACTGTTGTTACAAGAAAATAATTTAGTTTGCTAATTAGTTCATTTCATGTTTTGAAATCATAGGTCTGACTATCCGTAAAACTGATATAGTTTTAAATGTTTAATTTGATAATTAAGAACTGTAAGTCCCGTTGATTGTATAATAGGTACTATTGTTATAGCAAAATAAATTAGTTAGCTTTTTACTTCATTAAAATTATGTTAATCATAAATCTTATTATCCTGGATAATAAATCATAAAATATATATTTCATAATAGTTAATTGAGTAATTATTTGCAATCTTCTTTGATCACATTTTTTCTAATTTTATAATATAGTTTTTAAATAAAAGGTACAATATTTCTGTAGTGTAGGAAATAACTTTTAAATAAATAATTATAAAACAGCGTAGTTTACGCGATACAACAGTCAATACGTCTCACAAAAGCAACCTCCCTATACATGTAGCGAACACAGCTGAAAGTTCAAACAATCGAGCTCCGCCCGTGTTTCGCGAGCACTGAAACGAGCAAGAACCTAAAAAAGGCCGAAAAGTGAAAAAAAGAAATACAAAAGAAATTCGCGTGGCTTCGAGCTGCATAATCACTTGGGCCCTTAAACTGAGCGCGACGCGACTCTTATCCGACTGCACGCGTAGTACCTAGTCTGTTGTCTATTTACATGTTAAAGGACGAGTGTTTCATGAATAATGTCATTAAATGTCCAGTTTTTAAACCATTTGGTTAAATTTTGTGAAGATACAATTTGTCGATTAACTACGTTTAGTGTGTTTACAATTGTGAAGTTCTTTGATTTATTTGTACACTAATTACACACACACGCACACACATACACACACACACACACATATATATATATATATATACATATATATATATATATATATATATATATATATATATATATATATATATATATATATATATATATATATATATATATATATAATGTTATTTCACCTTAATTCAAGGGTTAAATTACATGCAGTATACCGTACACTAAGTTGATACGATAATATCGATTAAGACTACGCCACAACATACAGCGTAGTCTTTATCGATATTAGAATAGTCAGTGTTACGATTCACAGAAAGCAATATTAATTAGATTGATAATGATTATTTTCCTCAAGTATTTTTCTGAATATTTTCCTCAAGTATTTTTCTGGAAAATGAATATTTTCCTCAAGTATTTTTCTCGCAGGTTCATGATAATGAAAACTGAAAAGTTACCGAGAAAACTTTTTAAATCAAAATATCAATTATTTACTCTTAATGAGAGTAAATAATTGATATTTTTATTTTGTTACCTTCATGACGCGCGAGTAAGTGAAATGATTGATTCGGTGAAACGAAAAAGACGCCGATCACTCCTGAGCTAGTGATATACTGATACATTTTGATTTCAAGTGAGTCAGTGATAGATATGATCGTAACATGTGAGTTATATCTTTTATATCTCTTACTCATGAGTTACACATTTCTAATATGTATATAAATATTTTTTATAAATAAATATATATATACACACAAACACACGCGCACACACACACACACATATATATATATATATACTTGTATATATATATATATATATATATATATACATATATATATATATATATATATATATATACATATATATATATATATATATATATATATATATATATATATATATATATATATATATATATATATATATGTTTTTAACCCCGAGTGGCAGTCAAAAAAATTTATTTTTAATTTTATATATTACATCGAATTTAATTTAAGTAAGCACCATTATTATCTACTATTTCCCGCCATCTAGTTGGCAGTGACAATATGTGTTTGTTGTAAAATTCCGGTGGCTTTGATTAAAAAAACCGTACGAGGTCATTTTGGAGATATTCTCTAACGTTGAATTTTTTTTCACGTGAATGATTAGTGTAGTATTATCACGTGGAAAATAAACTCAATCCTGTTGATCATAAATTTGTTAGTTAATCGGTCCAATATATTTACAGTAAATATTTGCATTGTAGATCCCTCTGGAAGTAACTCCCAATGAATAATGCAATTGACATTCCACCCACGGGTGAACCTCACCTTCTTGGCACTTTTTCAGGTTTGAATACTAAAACTCCTGTTTCTCCGACATCCAGCCATTGATGTTTGCGTGTATGGTTAACGTATGTAACTTATTTCTCATCGCCAGTTACTAACTGATTCAGCCAGTCGAAGTTACGTTTCAATGTTAATAACTGTTGACAAGTATCAACTCTGCACTGAAGGTGATAATGATGACAACCTGTGAGGTATCGACATACCGTATTTTGAAGCTTTTCTCAATTTGTGCCAATGTGTTTCTATGGTGCCATGGCTGCAGTGTAGCTCATCTGCCAAGTCGTCAGTCGAGGATCCTCTTCAATTGACGAGTCGTCAGCCGAGGATCCTCTTCAATTAGGCGTCGTAATTGTTGAACGTCCAATTCAACAAGGCGTCCGGTATGGGGTTCTAGGGTTCGTCCACAAGATCGTAACCCTCATTCCTGAACTTTCTGAACAAAATTTTTGTCGTCTCGTAAGACTTAGTGGACTCGTCCATTGTATGATATATATCATCGTAACCCAGATGAAATTCGTAAAATAATAGAATCCGTATTTGATAATGATTTAAATCCACTATCTTTTATGTAATTCCCTTAAAGCTTCTGCGTTGACTCTTGTCAACTGACAACACTTTGGCCTAATGATACCCTACAGTAAAACCTTCTAGAAGCATAGAGAATCTTTCTGAAATAGTCCCAAAATTGGGGCTAAAAATTTACTAGCCAACCCATATATATATATATATATATATATATATATATATATATATATATATATATATATATATATATAATATAATATACTATAAACAATTTATTAGTAAATAACTCTTGGCAGATTGAAAACTGTGTAAACTCTCAATGACTAACATCGAGATTTTATATTATTGCGATGCGAATATTTTGAAACGATAATATTTCCGCTTTCTGCACACAAAAAAAAATTTAATTTTTTGGAACTCTCTTCTCACACACAAATAAAGATTATTTCTAAATCTGTGATGGTCTGATCTGATTGAAAGGGTTTTTGAAGTTATACTTCTTTAGGCGCGTTATGAAAAAAATGATGAGAGTGAAATTTTAAGATTCGTCACACAAAAGTTACAGTATGAAGTTACAGCGGTTGCAGTCTCGAAACAAAAGCTATTGGCACCATCGTCGCCTCTGTTTTCATATTCATAGTATTTATCCACATGTTTCTAGTGTACATTCACACACTTGTTTTAGTTTCATATAAGTGCGATTTATATAGGTGCTGATAAATTATATTCAGTAGTGATTTAAATTCAATATTTTGATTAATATATTTACTATTCGTAAACATTAGTGAAAAAATTGTGTTTATAGACTTTTTCAAGTGCTCCAATGTAATTGACGTTATCTATCCGTATGTATTATTTAATGATGCCAAAGAAGTATAACTTCTCACGCGCGTACATAAGTACACGCACCCTTTTTTTTAGTTTGTATTATAGTTCGAGGTAACCATTTTTTTAAATAAATGATTCCCCATGGACAATGTTCACTGTGGTATACTTTTAAATTATTTTATAGTTTTTCAGTAACTATAACACATAAAAGATCATAAAGTAAGCTTCCTTTTTTGTTTACATTTCTTGAAATTGTTGACGCAAGTTAATTAAAATAATTTTGGTAAGATGTTTCAATTAAATGTAAGCCCCTAGGTTTCTTTTTGGATTTTTTTTTAAATCCATAATTGAAAAATTAAATTGTAATATTTAAAACTGGGTTTAGAAATGAAATTAGTAAACATGACTCTAATTTCATTTTCAAAAGCTTCGACGATGATATGCTATTAAAAGAAATGCACCAAAAATGTTGTCCTCACAGTTGTTAGTTAATATTTGACAAAATACACAAACAAAAATGCAACAAAAAACACAAAATCTTAATGGAATGATGATCTATTTGAAGCATTGACTTGCAAAATTTCATGTTTGTAGGTCTAAGACTGTAGAAATTGTAAAGCTATAATAGATGGACGGACGAACATCACGAAATCATTATAGAAACTCTTTTTTTTCACAATAAAACTCTAATGGATTCAATCATAAAACATATCACACCCAGGAAATCGACCGTGTAATTGTAGGGTGAGATTGCAATTGTGGACCACGCGCTTTCATTGAACAGCGTATAATTCAATCCAAACAGACAAAAATTCACTAAGTTTTGGAAAACTGGAAGCTTACGCAATTTTAAGAGGACTATATAAGTCACGCAGGATCGAAAGTAAAATAAAAGCTTTTTGCAAATGTCTCATGAATAGTGAGGATATTATATAATATAAAAAAAGAACATAAATTTTCTGATAGGGGTGGATATTTTCGAGATGCAGTAATGTTAAATACTTTATAACTTTGATAAATGTCTTCACTTTTTACCTTGGAATTTAGTAGCCATTTATTACTACACCATATTGAAGTAGATTAGGAGGCGCGTTTTCAGGGTTTCATGGCTAAACAAGGAATCATTACATTTTTATCATATCTGTTCATCCGTCCGTCTACATGACTGAGCTCAAGTACTCTTTCATTTTTGCAATTATAAAGATTAAGTTTCATGGTATGGAGACAGATATAGCTAACCCTTACTTTAATATTTACTTCATCACTAATGGTTTACTCTACCAGGAGATATGCAAATTTAATGTCTTCAAACATTTATTTATATTGACTTATTACAATAACGACAAGGAAGTGCCTAACTGTCTGACTTGTATTAATTACATAAATGTATAGCGTAATTCTCAAATTATTTGGACATGGAACGACTGGTGGTGCAAGGCAAAGTCGAAGGCAAACGATCCCGCGGACGCTCTCCGACACGGTGGACAGACTTAATAAAATCTGCAACGCACTCCAGTGTAAATGACTGCTCTCACTCCGCAAAACACCGAAATACATGGCGTCACATCGCGAGGTCGGCAGTGGTGAAGGAACCGGCCGAATCATGATCACGCCCACTCTGTCAAGAGTGCACGACTAAGAAGTATAGCGTACCCATACATAAAAATAGATAGCGCTATATGTATTTTCAATCCTGCAACGAAGTTTTCTACCCAGATGTATATTGGCGAAATGTGTGTGACTAGAGATTAAATTTAGAATGGTGCAAGAGGTGTAGGTGTTTGAGTAAGTAACCTGTATGCGAACGTATAAAGGCCAAAGTCGTTGTTGGTCGTCTTCCACACAAAAATAATCGATATTGTGTCTATTCTCTATGAACTAATTTTGTTTCAGCACCTTGTTTAAAATTTGAATCCGTTGTAAAGATTAGTAATTTAATTATTTTGATAGGTTTAGTATTAGGCCGTATTCATTTGATTGTTACGTACATTATTATCCATACAGATAATAGAATTGTGGAATACATTGAAGGTACTAACGACAAAAATATTTAAGGGAGCATAGCACAAGTAAAAAAACACAAAAATATTGTTTTTGGAATGTTTGTGCGTTTACCTGTTTATTTATTCGTGCAAGTTTATTTATCACGCAAGAACAGCTAAAAAGACTTCAATAAAAACATTTACTGGTCAATTTTGTAGGTTCTGGGGTTTTTACCCCCACATAAGCCATATTTTATTGTAACCCACCAAAAAGTAGATACTTGAGAATACATTATTCTCAAGTATCTACTTTTTTGGCGTTTACTAAAAAAGTTTTTATAATTATTAGAATAAATGAAATTGCGTGTATTATTTCTCGACAAGCTAATGAAATCGCGGGCATAGTTACTAAATTATAGTAAAATCTATTGTATTTGGTATATAGATAGGTACTCAACTGAACAACGATAAATTATTATATACAATATACCTAACATAAAGCTGAAGTGGGATTTCGGTAAATTAGCTAGGGAACCTTAGCCTGAGTAGCCTATACCTAAAATCTTACCTGTTTTATAAAAGATGCTTTGTTAAATATTGGTTTTTGGAAGATAGTCACAGTACCAAAATCTAAAGTTAATGTGACATGTTTATGTGAAATAAAATTTTGCACAATTACTTACACGAGTTAAGTGAAGCAAACGCTGTACGGTTTCTGCTATTAGTTCAGAGAAGCCTGAATTAGAAAAGTCAGATATGTGGAGTTCCAAACAGCAAGACTAAAATAAAAGTGATTAATAAAACGTCTTTCTACTTTTTGTTCGCCGATGATAATTTTAATACAGATATCACAGAGACAATAAAATAGTCAATAGAATATCAAAAAAATAATTCATTCAATTTCGTGTGCAAAAATAACATAAAGTTTAGAAGTTAAATTATGGCAGCTTTACCCATCAACTTTGGATGTATTTGATATACAAGTTATGATAAAGTTATGTAAATGTAAATACAATGAACTCTTCTGGCTTGTTTCATTGCTTTCATTTTTTGTCATGCATGACGAAGTGATACTTTTATTGTTAGTAATTTTTATGCGAAACGATATGTCATATTTCATCGTGATCTTTTTGCAATATAATTATAATATGGCCATTATTTTTAATAATTCGCCCATTTTCTGGTTTTTATAATGTTTAAAGTTTTACAATATGTATTTAAACATATATGACATCTTTAATAACTTTTATTACTTGATTACGTTTTTTATTTCTCGTTTCAATTATTTTTAATCTTGATATATCGTAATCAATATAAAATAAATATTTATGAATTAAACATCATTAAACAACATATTTACGTAAGAAATATAACGTATGTCAGCTATTTACATATCATCAAAATGAATGCAACATTAATTTCAATACTGTATATTTTCTTCATAACCTATGCCGGGTATCCCAAGGGTACGACTGCTGAGTGGTTCGTTATGAGTGTTAATAGAGTCGACCGGCGCCGACCTCGATGTAACGGCGTGACTTGGGATAACAAGACTACATCGCTGGACTTAATTCATTTTAGCTACGTCAGAGTTTTCTTGAATTTAACGTTTTTATTAAAATAGATGCTTTGTTAAAACAATAGAAGTAAAATATTGTTTATGACGATTAGTTAACTGCGGCTTTTAGTTAAGTTGTATATGTTGGTATAAATTTTGACTGCTAGCAATTAAAATTATTTTTATTGTTTAGTTTGTACTTGATATTAACTGAAATATTTAATGCTCTGTTTGCCAATCCATCGAAAATACACCTTTGGATTTACTACCGATCTTAAGATAATATTTAATACAAATCAAAACAATTTGTCTTTTTAAAAACTGACATACATATTATAATATTTTCGACCAAGGTTATACTAAAATTTAAGCATTCCTAATTTTCATATGTCGTGTTATTAAGTAGCTTTATTTTTTTACGTTGCTGTAGGTCAAAGTTCTAATTTGTTTAGGGTTATTAGTCGAAGTTTGTTATATTTTGTATCAAATAACATTTACATTATTGATTAATATTTTTTTAGCAATGAATTCAATGATTTTCTAGAAAATTATTGAAAGTTCCAGAATATTTTATTTTAAGGTATAAATAGGTCGAGATACGACGAAGTCAATAATTAAATTAAGTAGTTAACAAATTAATTATTCAACGGGATCGATTTCATTTTTTCTGTGATAATATTCGTCAAAAATGATAGGAGTTGGGATGGATTCTGCCAGTATATCCATCTTATTAATCTGCCATCTTATTAATGCGCCATCTAGTTATCATATATTCAGATCCCTATGCAATCATTTTTATGATAAAAAAATCGACATTATGTACGTTTAACAAGACTTTGTCACTTTTTTTACTATCTATGTCACCAGATTTTCAGGCTTCAAATATATTTTTACTGCGTGTGAAATGACAGCAAGTAACAGATAAAGGTTGTACTTATATAGTTTAATTTCTTTGCGGCACTTATATTTTAAATTATTTTTGTAGAAACAGTAGTTAGTATTAAAAGCTTGTTAGCCCCCCTAATACATAAGTATACATTTATTTCCTAAGTTTGCATTTACCTAACGTTTAAAATTAGTTGCCGTTTCTTTTAGTTGATGAATAATTATTTAGATATAATACAGTATAAGGAATCTAATAAAAGAATAAAAAATATATAAAAATTCTCCTTAATTATATTGTGTCGAAGTAATCCGAGAGAGACAGAGAGTCAAGTATGTGCGGTATGATATCGATTGTGTGACAAATGATTTATGTATTTTTGCATTTTATAAAATGTGGCTTATGCAATTAAAATGTAGAAAAAGGAATAGTAGCAAAAAAAGATAAAAAGTATAGCAAAAGAAAAATAAAAACATCATGGGGAAAGATACAACATTACAAATCAGCAATAGATCGCGAAACGCCATTTTCTTATTACTTTTATATTATCAACTTGTAAATGAAATTTATATTAGGAGTTACAAATATATGCTAATGGAATACACCGAAATAGGTTCGAAATAAACGAGGATTTAAATATACTACACTTTCGCATTCGGCAGTATAGTTTGTTATTCAATGTTTTAAATGGGGCGAATATATTCAAATATTCATTGAATCGGATCGTTACGACGTAATGATTAATGACACATTTCGAACGGGAGAGCTTTTAAAAGATTAATTCGAGCTTAATCTTGCACTCGGAGTTTTTCTCTAATTGATAATTAGGTTTACACGGAAAATCAGGGTCGGTGGGAAAGAGTTGGTTAAGTATTTTTGTACATTTTTTATTCAAACGTGAAAATATAAATAATACTTAATTCTTACACTCTATCTTCTCTTCAGTATTGTATTATTTAACTTCATAAAGAATCATTGTAGATAAATATCATATCGAGTTGCAAGAACCTTTACATTTTATAAACTGATTTTATTAGATACTTGTATTGTAACTGGTGTTATTTTGTGTTCTGAACTCTCATGAGGAGGTGAGGTTAGATGTGCATAAAAGGTATACTTGTTGATGATCCTACATTTGCAGTAATATTTGTATTATTAATTGAAATGATAATTGTGGGATATTTTGGAGATTTAGTCAACTTATAATTTGGTAATTGTGTTAAAACCTTTTTTATCGTAATGAATATAGTACTTATTTTTTCTCCTTTATCCAGTATAATATTTAACTATATATAAATATTAATTTAAATTTAAATAAAAAAAAATAATCAAAAATTATCTTCACTTTATAAACCTTGAAACATATTTAGAGGCAAAATATTTATTACCAATATTCTGCACGTCTGTTCATTCAACATTTATTTTGATATCTCCTAGTGTAGCTTTCAATATCGGACTGCTTTATTATGATAAATGGTTTTCACTGAAATTCCCATTAACACATTATATTACTTTTAAAATACCCATATACTCGCTATGTGACTTGAAAACATAAGTGGAATATACGAGTATAAAAGTGAATATACGAGCATAAACTGTATATGCTTCTATGGGCGGAGACAGATATATTGAAGAGTTTCAGTGGCAAGTTTTATATAAATTAGACTCATAATCTTAGCTGCCGAAAAGCAATGCTAACTTCTTCGTTCTACATATTTTTAACACTAATAAAATACAATGGAGTTTTAATTTTTTTTACCCGTACAGCCTAAGGCTCCTAGGACTTTGGCGTATTACCATTTTTATCATATTGATTAGATATTTAGGTTTAATTGAAGTTGTTGCTAATGCTAAAACAATTTCGCAAAGTTTATGAATGAGCCTATTAATGTGAAATGATTTTGTATATTTATATTTTTCATGGCCTTTGTTGTTTGTGTCGCTAAACACCAATTACCCTAACGAAGTTTTCATTTTCTATAATGTTGTCATTTGACATTAATATCATTATTTAGTGAATATTTTACAAAAGCTTCATATGTTTCATTGTATTCATTATCAATCTTAATTACTTAATTTCAGTAGTAAACAGTACTCAATCACGTATCTATTCCAGCAAAACTACTTTGAAGCGTTTATATGTTGGTAGTGTTCTTTTTGCAACGATCACAGATTAGCGAGTTAGCGTGTTTTATATTTTAACGCTAGAATTTTGTAGGATTAATATTATTTATAAAATGTCAATCTAAACTATTTGTTTATCTAATTGAAGTAGGTTGATGTATGATATCGCATTTCAAACGATGGTTGAATTATTTGATGATAATCTGTATGTTGTAAACAAAGTGGAATTACTCAGGAATCTAGTTCAACGTAGTACTTTATTTAAATCTAGGTTTCAAAATCGAATACTCTCTCATTTATTACATAAAATCAAGTTAATTTAATTGTATTTGTTTGAAGTAACTCTATTAAATTCTCTTACAGCTTATTTTAATTGACATGACAGCTAAGTACTGAAGTATCTCTGTGGGAATGTAATCCAAATTGGCTCTGTTTAATGGATGTGCTTCGAATAATTTGATGGGCTTGAACACCTGCTTGTTAATCGTAATTTTTTACAGCTCTGAGTTTTATAGGTTACATTAAGCTGGTTTAAAATTTAACTAAACTAATTCATACAAGTGTTTTCTGCGTGAATTGGTCTGTCTTTTCAATGCATTTTTTTTAGAATTGGGGAAGAATACGGCTTCACTGTGATTATGTACATAACATGTTTAATTTACGTTGAGAATCATGTTTATAATGAAATTTTAGTGGGTGATGTAAATACATCAATTACAATTTTTAATACATACACAACTGTGATGTGATCAACTTTTATTATTTCGTACATCAAAAGGACGCAAGGACTCTTATTAGGACGCTTACATGTGCGTCCAACTGTCCGTATGTCGCAACTTGAAATGTAATAAAGCTTTACTAACCCGCATATACCTTAACAGTTAGTACAAACGTTTATATTGGAAATGTTTAGTGTACGAATAAAATATTACTAAGAAATTAATTCCTTTTTAATTCACGTACAGTATGACATATAATTGAAATGAAAACTAATAAAGATTCTATAATTTTTTTTCTTTGAAATAACTAAAGTCAAAATTAAGAAAATAAAACATCACTAGAAGCTTATGTAAAGTTTATAGGAAAATTATATCGATGATTTTAATTCTTATTTTTTTAAATATTCACTAATTTTGGTCATTGAAACATTTATCAGGCAGTGAAAAATAATATCAGTATTTGTAAATATGTAAAATAAATACCATATACCCTTAAAGGTTTAAATATACCGAAGTGATTACAGTACCGTCGCAGTATGAGTTCCATTCATATTTAACAGATTTACAAAATTATACGATAATAATTTTGTACGGGCAAAAGGAATAATATTTGGTTTTTACCGTTTCTTATGTGATTAATATTAAGTAAATAAGCGATAATTTATTAATGATATTTTGACGGCTTTAATAATTTTTCTGTATTTTGGTCGAGTACACAACTCTACGGTCTAATCTTGCAATATAAAAACGTTTTCAACAAAGTTTTTTTACAGATTTAATTATTTAAAACATTATATACAGATTAAGTTTCTTTAATTAAAAAATATCTCACATAAAATATTCTTAAAAAAGGAAAATTGTTTCGGTGTCTAACAAAAAGTCACTTAAGTTTTTATTTATTTGGTTCAAAGGTTTTGCAGTGTGGAATAAAACTAAATTTGTTTTACACAAAGAGTGAACTTTAATAAGTTATATATTTCTCCTTTCGATCAGTCATTTAGCAATCTGTTTGGCAGCTTCATGATACGTGCTCATGGAACTTCCGGTCCTTATCAGCAAAAACCTGAAAAGTTATCATAATTAGTGAAATGTTTAATATTCAGAGAGTTTTGTAAACTTCAAAATAAATAATATTCTGGTGAGCAAGGTCAGGTTATATGACAGGAACATGACATCACTTCCTAAACCAGCTTTAATAAATTTCCATGAGGTACCAAAGGCGTGTGAAACTTTGCATTGTCACTGTGCGATTTTTGCGATTGACCAGCTCTAACTATTTGTCTCTGATTGCTTCCACGAGATTCGTTTGTTGTTTACAGTTAACCCTGTTCGGTTCTTTTGAAACCGCTCAAAATACGCAATATATTTATAATCCACCAAATTTACACAGGATATCTTTTTTATGCAATCAAATTTTAGTGTGACTTGTGCTGATTCTTCACGCCCGGACCATAATTGCTTTCGCTTGATGTTATCGTAAATGATTAATTTCTCATCCTCAGTTATAAAGAATCATGATTAATTAAAAAAGAGAGCGATCGATTTCATTGCATTTGAGATGCATAACGTAAATATTGATTCGTTTTGTTAAGGGAATCTTACTCAATTTATGTGGAACTTATATATCTAGCTTTTTAATGAGTCCGAGAATTTTGAGTGATCCCTATTTGTCTCTGAATTCTTTCGTGCAATTATGTGACAAATCGAGTCTATTGCAACTTTGGCAATAAAGCTGCAGAGAAAAAATTTAAGTCAAAAATTTGCAGAATGCAATTTTTTGAATGAATTATGGTGCATTCTCTTAAAAAATTGACATCATAAACTTTACTCATTTGTTTCTGAGTCTCAGCGGCTTTGTTACTATTAAGGAAATAAAAAGAAAACTTATCGAACATATTCACACATATGGTAAGATTTTTGACCCTAAAATAAAAGTTACAAACAAAATTACGTTTGATTCCAGTATTTATAACGGAAGCTAAAAGCCACAGTTATCAAATAACATAAGGAAAAAATCTTTATATTGACAAAAAGTATTTCAATGCAAACACGACTTTAACCGAAATTACTTACTTGCCAACCGAACACGTGATGTTAACTAAACCCTGACTTTTTTAAGAAACTCCCGTTTCACGTAAAATGACGTAGATCAATTATCTTACATAAACACAAAAACAAAAGTTTCATCAGTTGTCATTAAATGTTTTTTTTACTCGTAATGTTTAGCCAGTAAACAAGGGCATATGTTTTTATTTATGATAACTAGTATTTAAGTAAAGATATGCATTGAAGTTTTGCGTTTTAAGACAATGTCTAACTAATTTAATTATCTTGTGGATTATTTAAACGATAATGTAATTATTTAATATGATAATCCGAAAATTAACCTAAAAATAACTTTGGTTTGGTTATCGAGGAAAGCATACAAAGTTTTTCTATGTATTACATATATATATATATATATATATATATATATATATATATATATATATATATGTATATGCATATATATATATATATATATATATATATGTATATGTATATATATATATATATATATATATATATATATATATATATATATATATATATATATATATAAGAAAACTTTGTAACAATAAATACTTACTTTGTTTCTGTAGTCGTAAGATATAATTGTTCATCTGAATTTATTGCAACATGATGAATATGAATTAAACGTTTTCAGAGAGCAGTGGAAAATAAAACTAACTAAAAAAATTAGAAAAAAAAATTATATTGAATTTACGTCAAAATCTAAAAATACTACACTAGAAACAGTGTAAAGAATCTAAAAATTAAACAAAATGATCAACATAATTTAATATCAATTTCTTCATATTTCAAATTTAATTATAAAAAATTAACGATGCTCTCATCGGCACATTCAGTTCTACTTATTGATTACAGTAAAAATAATAATAATAAAAAACAAATAATTAATACAAATATATCTTATATGAGTGCAATTTATTTATTTGGCTCGCCATCACTGAGTATTGTATATTTATTATTTTTCGTGAATAGATATACAGCTGTTTCAAACACAGTGTCAAGCGGAAGCACAGAGGTTGAGGATATCATGATATATCCGAAACCATGGACCTAAAAATCACTTTATGCCCGAAACACACCTATGTAAGTTCAGATATTTTTTATAGTCTATATAGATATTTTTTATCCACTTTTTGTGTTTTTTTTCAGCCATACTCATATATTAAATACAGAATGTTTCTTTGGGACGTGGGTAATTATGGTAGAAACTTCACGTGAAAACATTAAACGATTAAACAAATATTTAAAACTAAACGACAATTGTCAGGAATGTATTTATTTTCCAAATTCACATGAATTTTTATCACAATTACTCATGTAACAAAGAAATATTTTGTTTTCAAACTATGAGTTTGTCTGAAAAACACTAAAAATGGATAATTCTGAAACTATCAAAAATAGCTGAAACACACGTAGGAGTATTTCGGATAGGCCTTGACATATTCTACTCTGTGCTTTTGCTTGATAATATTTTGTGGTACACTTGTATAAGGCATTTGTCGGTGAGTATGTAAAACCTGAGTATCGAATTTTAATACTGTATGAGTTTCCTATGTATGTATTGTATCTCAAGGGACTGCTCATTGGGTATTTATAATGTGATAATAACCAACCGGCCCCGACAGCGATGAAATATCTTCATAGAACGGACGCAATTATTTTGGTTAAAAGTTTAGACTTTCGAATTATTTTGGTTTAGACTTTCGAATTATTTGGAAAGTGATGTTTTTTTTTAAATTTTCGCTCAAATTAACATAACTACAATGACATTATCTCGTGTGACTATCAGAGACAACAGAATGCACTGTTTTGAAAGTTTTACGACATTTTTATTGTTATATGACTTATCCACACACTACAGTATAGTTATTAACTAATGAGAGAGTGTAATTAACATTCCATTTTGTTTAAACAAAATTAAACGCAACTTGAGACCGATTTATGATTAGACGTGTAACTCACAATTCAGCTTATTATTTTGCTTAAAGTAAAGAATTCAAAAGGAAGTTTTGACTACGATATATTTTTTAAGACAGGTACAAAATAAAGACGAGTACAATGCTGTGATCCGAAAGATTTATGCTTCTGAAATAAAGAAAGCTGTGTGAAAAGTTATCGCTGTCATTTATAATTTCAAGAAAAATTTGCGAATGCTATATTATTCAATTTTTTAAAAAGATATTCTAGAATATTTACTGTTATTGCTGCTTGGATATGATAAGATAAACACTAAACTTCACTCTCTACATACACTTTAGTATGTTGAGATATAGTTTAAAGGGGTGAATACTGTTAAGGATTCATCGAAGCGGGAATCATTATGACGCAATGATTAATGACTCATTTTATGCGGGAGCGCTTCTGAAAGACTAAGTTGAGGTTATTCTTGTAGTAGAAGTCTTTCTCTTGTAGTCCTCATTGATGGTGATGATAGGGAAATGGTTGATTAATAAAGCGTTAACCTTGTGACTATTTGCCTGCGTGTTTTGCACGAGCATAAATAAATATATATATATATATATATATATATATATATATATATATATATATATATGTATTGGCGGCAGATTAAACGGTAAAAAATTCATGTTATAACCGAAGTATGCAATAGATAAATTGTTAAAAAAACTTTAAAACTCCTTCAAATGTCAGTTCAAAAATGTTTTCCATCTTTTATTGGAAAAATTATAAGGCTACAAACTACCTTCCAAATTACGTGTCATCTTCATAAATGATGTGTCCATGATACTTAGATCATATTTTTTCATAAATAATGGCAGGGTATAACCCGCACATTGTAGTCAATACAATCAATCGTTGTTTATATAAGAACCGTCGGTATCCAACACTTCTCGCCAACGTGTAGGCAGAGCTAAAGTTTGGTTCTTGTAGAAATCTTTGAGTCTTTGACTGAAAAACCGGTGAAGTTCGATTTTCATATGATTTTCCTCTTTAAATTTTCTATCACGTAAATTATTAGACAGAGAGTCAAACAAATGGTAATCAGAGGACGAAAGATCTGGAAAGTACGGTGGGTGAAGTAGCTCCATGTGAGTGAAAGTAATTTTTGACGCATTACTTTTGCAACATGGGGTCGAGCATTGTCATGTAAAAAATGAACTTTGCTTTGATTTGAAGGAAGTTTGGTGGTGAGTTTACTCAATTTTTCAAAATAAATGTTAGCTGTAATTGTTCTGTTAATAACTTTATTTTACCCCACCATGCATTCAAAAGTATTTTTTGACAATATTATATTTTAGTCTAAGTATACTTTTTCACCAGCTCCTAGCCTCTGAAGTTTACACTAAAATTAACATAAGCCACTTACTTATATCTCTATAACCAGATACTTTACCCTCTTGTTGGTACGATGGGAACTTAGTAGCTCTAAGAACACATTAGTTCTTCTTAGAAGTTAAAAGGGTTTTACCTCATGTGGTAGCCAAACGGAATATTTCCACTTCTTTTTCAAATCATGAAGTTGCTTTTTTCCTTTGCAAAAGAATATGAAAAGAGCTCTGCCAAAGAATGCAAAAAGCTCTGCCAAAGAAGAATCTGGGATTTGCTTCCATAAGGCTTTAAATTTTTCTAAATCAAATGTAGGAGGTCGCTTTGGATGAGGTATATCGGACAGGTCTAAATTCCCTTTTTTGAATCTTTGGAACCAGTGTTTGGATGTGTCGTAAGAGGGTATAGCTTCACCCATCTCACCCTTATATATTGCGTGATGCTTCGCTGGATTTTTGCTTTAAAAGACATTCGTGAAAAATAGTGCTCTACGTTCACTTCGAAATACTTCGAAATACTACTCAATTGAAAACTGAACAGAAGTTCGAATGCCGCACTTTTTATATACCATACAAGAAATATTCTAGAAACTTTTTAAATCTTCCAAAAATCGGTGTAAAAAAGTGGCGTGTTTATAAGTTGCCAACCTAATAATATATTTGGTTTCATATTATAGTGTATTCATTAATGAAAATTTATTTATTAAATTAATATTAATTTTTTCTTACATGTCGTAGGTAGGTATACTATTTGAACCAGATAATATCATATATTATGTACATAGCGTCGTACAAAAAAGGTGTTATCCTTACCGCATGTCAACCTGAAAATTGCGCTGTATTATTCACACAATAAAAACATGTTACATTTAATTAAAAAACTGATTAAAATTCAACCAGATGTCAACTAGAGATGGCACTGTATTTCATTTTTATTTATTAATTTTTTACCAATTTTCTTTTGCAAATCAAAGTATAAATTGGAATTTTATAGAACACTAAATATTCTTTTCTTATATACTGTTTCTCATTGTTATATTTCTAAATATTATTAACAATATGAACAATCAAAAACTCTACGAATTCCATTTTTTCGGTTAGTACTTTTCAACGCCTTGGTTTAGTTTAAAAGAATGCTTCTCATTATTAAAGGAAAATTTAGAAAGTGATGAAAATTTATTGAATGTAAATATTGAGTGTATTTTGTTGCATTTTGACTAATAAAACGTATTACATGTTGTGAATATCGATCTTCAAAATATGTTAACATTTAAAACGCGTTTGTTTACGTATTAAAATTGAATGATAATAAACAGAAAAAAGTAGATCATTATGTATACAAGGTTCACAGAATCTTGTGTATTTCTTTTTACATTAACCTTAAGAAATGATGAAAAAAATATGTTCATTATCTACATGTTTTTCAAAGATTTTGTGCTGATTATTGTCAGCATTGGTACAAGTTTTCATGTTATGACCGTTTTAAGCGTATTGCAGACTAAATTTTGGCATTACAATAATTTGAGCCTCAGGGATATGAAATAATATGATGCATAAAAATCGACAGTCAAGTCAACGTTTCCTTATTAATAAAATGCCAATTTACAAATTTATGATTGACTTAAATTTAACAGTAAACCATAAACCAAGACGCTTGAGCGAATAATGTTTAAGTTAATATACCTATTTGTCTAGAAAGTTAATAACAGTTAGCCCATAAAGTTTAAATGCTAGTTAATTTGTCCATGAGTTTACAAACTCTTCAACCAATGTGGTCACAGCAACGCTTTGCGTCGTCATAAGTTAAAGGTTTTACATACACTTCAATATTGGGTAGTGATGTTAATTACATTTTGGTATATGAGATATCCGAGTTTTTAGACAAATCATTTTGAAATACTTATTATTAAATAGTTAGCTTTTAATTTAATCTAGAATAGTTACTTTTGATTGCAATTAATAGAGTAATGGCCTGCATTTGTTGTTGATTTGTAAGTTTTTTGTGAAATAAAGAGAAACATTTGCTGTAATAACATGAACACTCTCAATTAAGGGATTAAATAAAATTTAGGCAGTAAGCTAAACTGTGACGTGGCGATTTTCATGAGATTAACTGTAATTTGATTTGATATTTGACTTCCTTTTGAATCCTTTAAAGAAACATTAAAACATATTGTATAAATATGTTAAAATACGTTGATATCTTATAAGTTCACTAACGTATCCGTCAGTTTGTGAATCAGTCATAGCCGTTTATAGATTCCTACGAAGGTTTGACATAGAAACTTGAAATTTGGCGAAATAATAAAGCAAACTGCATATATTACAATGATTAATATTTTACAATATTTATACGAATATTTTAGAAGTGGCAAATAAAATATCAGAATTTTTTAATCATCAGTATTAACAATCTAGTTAAACTAATTCTAAGCATATATTTGTAAAATTTGTGTAACTAACTTATAACATTTTCTGGAAATCCTTAAAATGGCCATATTTTACCTCTCTTCATTGAAACTTTTAAAGTAAAAATTGTGAAACCAGTTTCAAGCATTTTATACAAAGTTTACTGATAAAATATAGCGACGATTCTATGTCTAATAGTTTCTGAAAAATTTGTTATGTTTATACGCCCATTCAATAAATACTGATAATTTCTTAAATACATGTAAATAATAGGATAGTACATGCCTTTACATATATGTTTATGTCTGAATGTGAAAGGAACGGTCGTCATGCTGGTTTCAATTGTATTTAGCAGCTTTTATTTAAAATATGCACGATATTGTTTCATTGTTTAAATGACTGCAATTATTTCTATAAAGATTCATATTTTTGCTTTGAATTTATTTTTGTTTATCACACGTAATGGGTAATATCGACTTGCGTTGGAATTGGTAGTATTTTTATTCTTGAATGTTTTATTAAGCCTATCATATTTCGGAATGAATATCTGTTTGCTGCTCCGGATGTGATGGTCTTGTTTAATCATGAGACGGATATGGCTTTTATCTTGCTTTGTTTAAATATGTATATCTGTATACGTGTGTTTAATATGTTTCCAAGCTGATGAAGATATATAAACAAAACTTGTTTTTATACACGCAAAACTTTTAACTAAAAATGATATAAAACACAATTTAATAAAGTAAATATACTGTAGATTAAATTTCGCAACTGACGTTTTTTAATGAGTGAAGTTTTGTAGGTAAAAAATAATACACATTTTTTTAATAAATGAGATTTTCCTTTGAGTTTGGTATTTACTATTTATTGTTTAAATTTCATTTTTCTTGAAAAGTACAAAATCGTGTCCCGCAATTGTCTCAGGATTAATTTAATCTACATGTCAAGCAGGTAAAATAAAATATAGTAAGCTCATAATTATATTCTTCTGTAGTCATAGTAAATCTTGCGACAACGGAACGTGGTAGAGCAATAATATCATGTCGGAATATACAGGCTCATATTCAATCATAAATGGACTTTTATAGTTGAATAATGAAAGAACCAACGAGAATTTATAGAGAAGTATAAATAATGAATGTTATTCAGAAAATTATATGCAATTACTGATTAAAAAATTGTCACGAGGCGGGAAAGATTAAAACAATGTCAAGTAAACATTTATAAGTAAGTAATGTTAATAATATTTATTATACTTTTTGCTATAATTTTTTGAAAATCTACATTGTAATAAAGTATCCTAAGTCTAACAGTTTCTTTCGTTTGTCTAGAAACATATATAAAAAATAGCCATGATCCAAGTAATATTAACTCATAATCATTTCTTGAAACAGTCGCCGATTTACATTTGAATTTTTCAAAAATAAATTCGTTAAAGTATAAGAATAAGATATGCCCTTTTCCTTGATTAAATTTGTATTTGAAATTTAATATTTTCATACTCATTACAAATTTACTTGTGTAATTAATGTAGCTTTTGTGTTTGTTCAGTATCTTTAATACCGATATTCCAAATTGTTCGTATTTTGTTTTCAAACAGAAATATTTTTTGTGTTAAATTAAAGTTTATACGTAGTTTTACATACTAAATATTTTTCATAGGAAATACTAAATATATAATAAATATTTTTCATAGGACCAGCTAGCTACTAGCTAGCAGCTGTAGCTAATGATAGATGCAAAAGGATTAATAGTTACTCACCTAAAGTGATAACTATGCAGTATTTCAGTTTGATTTAAAACAGAACTATAATATTAATTAGCGTGATTTCATTATTAAGTTTCCACAAAGTGTTATTTACACGATACCAGCTTCCCGCGGCTTCGCTCCTTAAAAGATAGAACTTCTACTTATTTACAAAAAGGAGAATTCTATTCAATGAAAAAACCTGTCTTTATTTCCATGATACAGATTATATGTACATAATATTTTTATAAAGGTTGGTTAAGTAACTAAGGCGTGAAAGTGAAACAAACAAACAAACGAATATAAACAAACCCACTTTCACATTTATAATATTAGTTAGGACATGCATTGTATTGTATATGTATACATGTTGAATGGTTATGGTGGATGAAGTAAAAAAAACTATATATACTATAACGAAAAATGAAAATAGAAAAATTTTAGTTAAACAAATATTAGATGCTGGCAATATAACGACTATCTATTTTTGTAATATTGTAAAAATAACGTTAGTAGTGTAAAGTATTATTTATCATTTGCATTGACCTCAATTTTCATTTTAAAGTATACTAAGTATTTAACTTTTTTCTGACAGATTTATTTATACCGCTCAGATTTTCCGCAGCGTAATAACTGTTTTTAGCTCTATGAAACGTGATGAGGACTAAACACGTTGATATGGTCTATAGTTTGTAAAAAGTGAAAATTTTAAAGTATTATTAGGATAATCGTAATTGTAGTTTATTGTACTTAATGTGAACGAGAGATTTTACGATACAGTAACAAAAAAAATCACTGAAATAATTTCGAGAAAATGTGTGCAGAATTCGTTAACGCAGAAATTCCAAGAAATTTATTTCCGGAAAGGCCGCATTGAAATAAGGTATAATGAGTAAGTTAGTTAAGCAAGGATATTATCTATACAATAATGACCAATCGTAATCACGACGAGGGCTGTGGAGCGTGACAAAGGCACCCTCATCACGCAGCCGCTATAAATCAGTATTAAGGTCACGCTAATTCAAACTATTACCATTCCAAATCCCAATCCATATTTATGAGTGGCGAATGCGGAGGCTGCTTTCCTCATTATGGTCCATATTGAGATTTACATTTGTAGTTTCCGAGGATTAGTCGGAAAATATTCTCGTATGCCCATGATCCGTCCATTTGATTTAATGATTTCTTTGGTTGCAGCTAAAGAGTTGTTCACAAAGCTACGCAAAGAACTTCAAGTTTCTCTGAGAAACGTTCTGAGGAATAATCTTAGAAATAGTAATTAATAATAAATAAATAGTCGATTATATATATATATATATATATATATATATATATATATATATATAAATATATATATATATATATATATATATATATATATATATATATATATATATATATGTATATATACAACTAAAGTAATAAAAATGCATTTAATGTCCTTAAAACAGGTTATACTGTTTTATATAGGTTATACTGTTTTATAATGATATCTTTAATAAAATCTCTGGGAGTTTTCAGCATAAAACATTGATACCTTCAGCATAAATTGTACTTAATATCAATTTTACAAATTTAATTATGTTTGACATAATTAAATTGATAATATTGATAATAAGTACAATTTTTACATTAAAGATATCTATTTGGATTGAAACCAGAAGAACAATATTCTTTTGTAACTAAAAGACATTTACAATAAGGTTTTATATCAGTATTGTTTTTTTTTTCTTTTGGTGTTAATTGCACATAATAAAATCGATTTAACAATCAAATTATTTAAAAAAAGTGAAATTGTAATGAAATATTATTAACAAGTTCACAACCAATTGTATAATTTTTTAATGTTCGAATGTGGGAAATAAAATTGACAGTTTAATAGTTTCTATACTAATAAATGTTACTATGCAACATGTTAAGTAGTCCTATAAAAATAGATTTAATTATTTTTACGGCATTGAATGACTAAAGAATAATCCAACGGACAGGCAAAGAGATTTGCTTATTGGATAACATTATATAACAGTGAGAAATTCACATAAGGTCACCAAAAGGTTTACAATCACTTCAATATGTATGTTTGATGTGACATAAATTTATTACTTTATAATAAAATGTTTCGTAGTTTGACATCGATTCGATAATCAAGGATTATGATGATAGACTATAATTGTCAGAAATTATGAAATGTTGTACTATAAGTCAATAGTCAACGTGATCTAAAATCAGTTCGGTGACAAAATGGAAGACGCTAAAATTTTTTTTATTCGTTTAATCCTTTATTGAAGCATAATATGTTTTGTACTGTAATAAAATGTACGTGAACTCAAAACCAGCACAATCTTTAATTAAGTCATCTTGACTGAAGGAATGGCCCCACAAAGCCGGGCCAGGAGATATAAGCTCCGGGGTGTTAACTTCGACCCGCTCGAAGTGTAAGCAGATTAAACATAATCTGTGGTCGCGGTCACTGAACATTTTCAAATACCCATTCCACACACATGCATTATCCGCTGATGTGAGGACAGTCGTAGAAACGAAAGTTGCAGGTCGATTGGTTTGTGTGGTACATTCTGCGATTTGGTGCAGAAATAAATCAAATTATTGCTACTCGCAAATAATTATCACTTCCACTTTATAATAATAAACAGAGTGACTTTTAATATACGGAAACAAACATTTATTACAAATATTTAATAAAATATTTTAAAATACCTGTATATTATGTATACCTGGCTTTATTACATTTTTAAACGACTGCACAGAAAGGAGTGTTAGTTTTATGTGTAATAAACTAACACTCCTTTCTTTCACATACATGTAACGTAACAATGTGAGTTTTTTGTTCTCTTTTAGAGACGAAATGTCTGGACCGATTTTAATAAATGAGGTACTGTTAAAAATAGTATGTTGTCTCGAGTAATATTATATATTATATATAACGTTAAATATATACATATATAAATATATATATATACATATATATATATACATATATATATATATATATATATATATATATATATATATATATATATATATATATATATATATTTAATATCTCAAATTACAATATTTTGTTTTAACGTCATTTATATATATTATAAACTCTGCGTAGATACATGATTTCAGACAAACAATTTGGTTCCAAAAATTATTGTTATAATAGCAATAAATAATAGCTATTCCCCAGCAAATACTAAAGACCAGTCAATAAAATGTCGCGCACAAGTCCACAGGGGAGTGGGACAGCGATCTGCTGTGTACGTGGTTATATAGGATAGCAGGTTATTGAGAGAGTAAATTGAACTTTGATGCTCGGGCTCGCAACCTGTTGTTGCTGTGGTCACTAAGCGTTCTTGTAATTTCAGAATTGTGGATGTAAATAAATCAAGGATATTTTATATTTACAGAGTTCTCTTTCTCAAGGACTTTGACTTTATATTTACAGAGTTCTCGCTATCCCTTTTGAATTTAGATAGCTAATTGTGTATCTGTATATGATAAAAGGTAGATATGGTTCTGTTTAAGAAAACCAAACATAGCTCAAATTATATAAACAGAAACTAGTCTAATTGAATAGTTAAAAAAATTAAAATAATTTTATTACATATTTATTTCCAGTTCCACGACACCGTTTTCCAAATTTTCAAATGTTTTTTTGCGTTCTCTTGTTTTTGCTTTCATCGAAGCGTATTGTGTGACAGACGTTCTTGCCGTAAAATATTGCTTCAGTACTAAGGTGCCCATGAAAATCAGGGAAGGAAGATGTTTTAGGTCAAGTACCATAAAGTTCTCAAAATGTAAACCCATGAATTTTAAACATAGGTTCTTAAAATACTTTAGAGGAACTTATTGCATTTAAACCGGATAATTTCCATGCTCTTTCTTTTGATGATAGTTAAAATTGAAAGATATCTTTGCTAATATCCCACCTGAAGATGTTGTAATATAACAAAACCTAGGTTGTGGTAAAGAACTTAAAGAAAGTAGAAATAATACTACATCACGTAGTTCCATTTAATTGTGGATTATTTTGTTGTAAAATTTCGTTTTGATGGAAGTTTCGTTTGATGAATTTTCCACCAGACCGCCCATTTAGAATTGATCTCTTATTCAAACGTCTTGGAAATAATAATATAATATAAATTATATTTTCACAGCTTATTGATGCTAGTCGCTACCATGAAAGATTTAAATAACTTGTATTAATTAATAAATTTAAATAACCAATGAATTATCACATTTGTGAGTGTTTTGTTTATAACTGTCTGCACTAATGCCTACATTTCAACGACTATAAATCTAAATATCAGTCTAGATTTTAACAATAATGGATACTTTGATCATCCAAAGAAATATAGTGTATCTTGGCATCGTAGATCATTCCGACAAAAACTAAAATCACGCATTGCACGCGTACGGACTATTAAAGTAATACAAACGTTTCTCATTGCTATTACGCAAAAAAGGAAACGCGCAATGAAGATCAGTAGGAACGTGACTACGAGGCACTAGAGGATTCGTCGTACATTTGGTGGCTCATTTTCTTATCTCTTATGTTTTGTGAATAACAATTACGTAAATGTATTCAGGGCTCATGCTAAAAATCACATTTTTGTTCGAACTTTTCATGTTGCATGAACACACATATATCGGTCCAGACATCCGTCACATTTAAAAAAGACAATATATTTGTACGTTGAAAATTTACATATGCGAACAGTTTAATAGAATTATTCCTAAATGTCTAAGCATAAGCTTAATTTCGAGAAAAATCAAATACGATTTCAATGTTTATCATATAAAGTTAATTTATCTTTGTATATTCGTATTCATGTGATTATTTAATGACAGGCGATATCTGTTCAATACCATTGCCCTTGAAGAGCTCTATTATATTTTTCGCGCGAATCTCCACTACAAAATCCATAAATCGCCTTGTTTGTCCCTGAAATAATCGCAATTCGTTTCAACTGTAAAAATCTGTGATTCGTTTTTAATTTAATCCTACGGATTTTTCCAATTCCACGCTGGGTTTGTTATACAGTCGAATAGTAGCGAGGTTTACTGAGCTTTTTGAAATAGATATTATCATACATGTTATTTTACCCATAACATGTTATTTTCCGTCTACGATGCTCTCTGCGATGGCGCCTGAGTGTGGAAATGTTTTAGGCAGCCGTCTAAGTATGAACTTTTTGCTGCAATGGACCAAAGTTTTATACATCTATTAAAGAAGAGATCTATGCTATCGTAGTCACAAAACGTTCAGAAATGACATTCGATAACAGAATATTCGTAACTACGATTAGATTTGAAGAATTTAGTGGAGTAATTTTTTTCTCTCTTATCTTTTCCCAGTTAATATTTTTTAAGTTGTTCCTAATCTTATTAGTAAAATTCAATTAATTGATACCTTTGTTATATATGTTTTATGATTTCAGGATTTATTTTACGAAAACTCTTCTTTTATATAAAGCACACAGTAAAGTTGAGGAGCCATTTATTTTAATGAATGAATATTTCAATAAAATAAATTTTAATTCTTATTAAATATAAATAATTTTAAATTCGTATTTCTTTAATATAATAAAAATTTACTTCTAATGTCAATATCATGTGAAAGAGTTAATTTAGTTTAATAAAACGTATTTTTTTCATACATTCTTGACCATTACCCGTCTCGACTTTGCCTGGGTAAGAAGTAGCCATCAATACACCAAGTATGTGTAAATTTATATATAATATTTTGGAGAGCTATCGATTGTTACAACGATATAAGTGACACAATAAAATTATACATATTTTACCATAACTATATGTAGAAGCTTGAAATGTGGCGTAGTGGTAAAGTGTATTAACTCGTACATATCTTAATAGCGAATACTCAGATAAATTTATACAGAAATTTCGGGGTAAATTAAGTACTTTAAATATTTTAGGGGAGAGGGGGAATACGTTTTCAAAATAAATCCATCTTAGAGTGGAGTATTGTTTGAAAGGTTTAGTCCTAAAGGTCCTAAAACTACTTTTGATGATTTTAGTAGAATGCCTTCAGATATATACTGAAAAAAAATGCAAAAGAAAATCTTCCTAACCTTATTTCCAAAACCACTGACATAAAATTGGAGACTAATAACTTGTGAATATATAATATACACCATATATATACCGTACGAATAATATATATATATACCGTATATATATACCGTACTAATATATCCATTATAGATAGGACATTAATTACTAGTCGTTGAGTAGAGAAAGCACCCAAAATGTTTTAACTTTTTTATGCACCGTCTAATACACTCATGTTTTATTGTTTGACTACTAAAACTATAAAAACACATCTGACTACAAAAAAGTAGTGGTCATGTACGGCGTTGATTACAAGTCGTACCGTCTATCACGGTGCGACTCATCGCGGGAACCTGGATTCGATTCGTTCGATGAGCAGCCGGGAACTGAATCGGTGTTCTGGTTAGTTGTAAGAGATTGGTCTTGTAACAATAAGTCCGTCATATGTATTAATTGTATACATTAAAGTACATAAAATAAAAAACAAAAATAATTAATTAAAAATTTCTGTCATACACGTTTCACAGATTTGTATCAAATAAACCTTTGTACTTACTTATTTTTCTAGCATCTTCAAGATAATTTTAATGTTTAATTAATACATTTTTTCAACTTAACTACGATTATTACAATTGAATACAAAATATTGTTTTCAAAACTAATCAACCATAAAAATTATTAAAAAGAAATTACCATCTTTTTAATACAAAATAAACAATTTTTAATTTCACATTCGAAAACAAGTGTACATAAGTAACCAAAGCAAAGAGTCACTTTAAAAGCCTGTTGGGCATTTAAATTTTAATTTCATTATTTTCAGTGAGTTATAAAATTATTTCCTCCATTCCCAAAGCTTAATTATGAAAATGTAAATATGACTGTGTAGTTCCCCTCACTAATCCGTCATACGCGACGTGGGGGCGTGTTTTTTCTGCTTTATCATAAGCTCCATGAAAACCGGGTAACCCTTTTTAAATTACATTGTTATTTAACGAGTTGTTACGTGGTGTAAAAGTAAACTGTATTTCGAATATATAAATTACATTATGATTTAACGAGCTGTTACGCGATGCAAAAGTAAACCGTATTTCAAATGTATAAATTACATTGTGATTTAACGAGCTGTTACGTGGTGCAAAAGTAAACTGTATTTCAAATTATGCACATCAATTTTGCAATAGCATGGATAAATAACGACATCAATATTGGTTTCTTTGTTATCTGATTGATGGCTCAAAATAAGTTTTGAGAGAGTGAAGGGAGAATAAAGTACCTAATTTAAAACAGTTTTCACTTTTATTTACCGTAGTAATGTGTTACAACCAGTCAGACCAACCAGATCAGTAATATATTGTAGATAATTTAGTTATTGAAAGAAGTGTCCTTGGTGGTATTAGGTTGCACTTAGTATTTCAACATCCTTCCTTTAATTGAAAATACATTGCCCTGGAAAAGTCATCAGTCTTCTTTTGCGAGGTGGTTTTTGTCAAAATGTCAGCAACCAAAATGTCAGCAATATTTGGCGTTAATTTTGTAGAAATTCATTATTCACAATTAAATGAAACTACGTGTTGTAGTATTATTTCTACTTTCTTTAAATTCTTTACCATGAAACCTATTCGTTTTATTACAACATCTTCAGATGGGCTATTAGCAAAGATATTTGCTAATAGCTCACCTAAAGATGTTGTAATACAATGAAACATAGGTCGTAGTAAAGAACGAAAGTAGAAATAATACTACATTACCTAGTTTCATTTAATTGTGGATCAGCAACCATATTCTGTGACCCAACATAGTTAACTTCAGTTTCTTTATTTGTAACTTTCTCTTAGTCAATATGTTTGCTGTATGAACAATAACCATCAGTATCTACGAATTTGACGACACTTTAATTATCTTAATAAATGACAGTGGGTGAAGTTTTGATATTTCGATGCAATTCACATTCCAGAAATTGCAACCATATTGCCTCTTGTACCGCAGTGACTTATGCCATGGTCGATAAAGCAATAATGTTTTAGCGTTTAGAATAGCATGATACTGCAGCACCCTGAAACAGATAATGTAATAAGAACAGGGCCTCCCGCTGTTAATATTTGAAACTCATTCTGAATCATAGTAAACAAACCCCCTTTTTTCTTCTCTCTCCTGGCTAAATATTAATTTATATTCTTTTGTTCGTTTTAAGTACCGCAGAACTCTTTTATCTGCTATCCAATGTTGTAGTTCCGGTTTGTTATTGAAGTTATCCAAATTTATTTATTGTAAGACATATATCAGGTCTCATGCCTTGTGATAGCTAAAGCAAGGTTCTAATCGGTTTTTGATATGGTATTTCAATAATTTTATTTTCTTCTCTTGTATTTATTAATTATGTACTAGGATCTCACGGTGAACAAATCGAATTGAATTAAGTCATTTTGAATTTCTGCAGAATTATTTTAATACTGGTGGTCTGATCAATTTCATTTCAATTAAAAAATTGCTTTATCATCCAATTCTTTCATTTTAAATTGACTTTTGAGCTGATGTTTTATATCTTCTTGTTATTGAATATTATTATAAAAAAGAAAGTAATCCATATAGATTAATGTAAACAAAATATATTCAGTTTCGCTCCTAGTTCATAAGTTGGCGTCATAAATAGTTTAGTGTCTATGTCTCATTGTGGAAATGAAGTAGCAAAATCCATTTGTTCAATATCTAAATTATGTTTAACAGTCGTAGAAGGTCAATATCCGATTAATGTATGCCAAACCACAGGAGCAAATATCTCATATTTTATTCTTTTTTTATTATTCACTTATAACTTCGATAAACGAGCATCTGGCGTACTTATTACTAGAGAAGCAATCTTGTATAATTAATTAGTTACAGTTATTAATAAACAAGTAGAATAGGTAGGGAGCCACACGTGATAACATGATATAATAGGTATAATAGTGAAAGATAACCAAACAGACCAACCAAAACAACAACAAAATAATCTAATTTGCTATATCGGGCGGAGTTTCGGATCTTAGTTGATGGGTAAGATAAGAAAGGAAAAGGATTCATGAAGAGGGATACGAAAGAAAAATCTTTAACGTAAAATTAGGGAAGGTAGAATTTATTAAGATGACTTTTGAATGCTAGAATGTGCTGTGAAAATTTAGTGTCGGGATTGAGTTTGTTCCAAAACTTGGTAGCATGAATGGTGAGTGAATACTACCAAGTTTTGGAATAGATAGTACGTTTGGAGATTAGGAGCATGAAAAGTTTCTTAGAACGTAGACACAAGCAATGGCTAGAAAAAGCTACGAATTTTTTATCAACGTAAGAGGGACTGTGAGAGTTATTTAAAATATTACAAAGTTATTTAAAATATTGAAAGAATGTAAAAATTGGCCACGAATCTCCAATTCATCTGATCGGCACCTTAAGGTCAGAGACGTGATATGATTATCTGATGTTAAAAATGAAGAGAAAGCGTAAATGTTGAAGGCGTTGAAGTATGTTAAGCAATTGTTCTGAAAGATCTGGATAGCACACATCTCTGCAGCCTAGTAAAGGCAACAGCAGTTTTTTTTTCTTCAGTCTTTGAGCGAGGTGAATTTTAGTTTTAAGGGGAATTGAACCTTAAAGACGTTTAAGAGAGTGTATTCTTCTGAAGACGCGACGACTGATATTACTAACATGGAACTGCCAATTAAGAAATTGATCGATCACAAGACCCAAGTCTTTACAGTAGGTACAAGAGAATGGAGTTACTGCGCCATTTAGTAACAGTTGTGGAAGACCAAGTATACTCATCTTAAAATGGAGTGCCTTACTACCAGTAACAATAGCAATTCTCATTTGGTATCGTAGAAATTGAAAAAAGGGCATAATAAGCATTGATTTTTAAATCGTTAGAATCCAAATTGTATTTTTTATTCATAAAAGAACAATTTTTAGTAATGTGACCAAGCTTATCATAATTACAACATCGTGGGTATTTTGCAACTTTTTTATCTTGAAAACATTTTTGTGACTTTATTGTCATTTTAAAAATATTTTGTTTTACATTTGACTTAGCACAGTAGGCTTCAGAATCTGATATCTTAACATCCTTTAAAAGCTTGATATTTACGCAACCTGCAGTGATCGACATTCCAAAGCTCTCTACAGTCAAGATCATCGGTTTGTATACACCAGGAATGCCAGCGAGTAATAAAGTACTGACATGCACGTCGCCCACTACAAAAATTCAATTCCTGAGTGTGTGTACTGTCGTTATTACCTTGTTCATATAGTCCTCAATTCTGAAATTTTACCTAGCGTTGTGATAATCAGATTTCGTTCTTTTATATAGATCTTTCAAGTTTTCTCCAAACTTATGTTGTATTCAAAATATTTGTCTTTACTATTTTAATGAAATAATTATTTATAAAGAAACTAGCTAACTATGAAACGTCAAAGACCATATCAGTGACAAGTGTCTTTTATTTTTTTTTTTTGGTTTAATGTCAGTGATGAATCATAGATAATTTAATTATTGAAATAGGTGTCTCTAGCGGTGTTCGATTGCACTAAATATTTTAACATAAATAACAAGGTGCTTCAGTATTTTTTGCGTATTTTTTAAAATTAAACTTTTTTTTAAATGCACATGAATCTAAATACGTGTACAGATGGTTCATACAAACAAAAACTATGATTTTAAAAACAGGCACAAGACGCAGGGTACGCCGTGGTCCTTGTCAGGGCGTATATAAATCACGTCTTCAAGCCTTCACTATTGCATGGGGCGGCAACGTTCACACCATGTCATAGCATTTAATAAATTCGACTGTTTATCTGAGATTTATAATAGTGAACTACCCTGAGTTGTGGTTTTTATGTCACGTTTAATTTTATTTTTAAAATTAATGTTTTACAAAATTTCAGTGTAACTGCTCAGGGACAATAACACAATAAAAAAAGGAAAACGTTTATCTGCGTAAAGTTTTTCATATATTAGATTTATATAAGATTGAGAAAAGTTTGTAATAAACAGGTGTCTTGTAAGACATAGACTAACCAAAAATAGACGATAGTAACTGACAAAATTTGACTTTTATAAAAATCGGGTTTGGGTCGATATTTTGGATGCCATGCCTACAAATTAAGTCTGATAGTTAATTATTGTAAAGCTAAGTATACCTGAGTGATAAGTTTTTTCAATTAATTGGAACTAGTAGTCGTCCAGTTGACGAAATTTAACGTAATTCATTAAATATTGAAGTTTGAACGTCGTCCGTTTACGTGAAACTGATTCAGTCAATCTCATATTTTAAAATTCTTTGGCGACAATCTCTACTCTTTGCGTCTATTTGACCACAGATATATTATGTGTGTCATTAACATTATGAACTTTAACAATTAATCTTTTGTTGTTGAACGTAAACAACGGAATTTTTAGTGTGTTGGTAATATATAATTTAAAATATTTGTAACACGTATCATATATAAATTTTACTTTAAAAGGAGTATAAAGTTTTTTCTTCATCTATTAATATATATATATATATATATATAGATATATATATATATATATATATATATATACATGTATATATATATATATATGTATATATATATATATATATATATATATATATATATATATATATATTGCGAAAACGGTTACGGTTTTCTCAAAAAAAAAATTAAAAGTGCAAGTCATTAATTTTCGTCACCCAACTTTGGTTGTTTGTGACTACTCAGAACTGGGCCCTAATTTAAAAAATAGGCGCATATAATGCAAAAATTATAGCAATAAAACACTTACTGCATTCAACTGTAAAAACAGGATATTTATATTTAAATACAGAAGGCACCCATTATGACATAATTATCCTATGTATGAATTTTTGTGTATTTTTGTTTAAATTTTTTTTTCACGGCAACAACTTTTCAAGAGTATTTAATAAAACATTCCTGAAAAACAATAAAAGTAATTTTATGTTAGAAATTGAACAATTTCTTCAGAAATGAAGTTTTTATTTTATATTATAACAAATTGTCAAACTACCTGAAATTCATTCTAATGGACATGCGACATCAAAGCAGTAAATGTAATGTAAGGTTAGAAACAATTTAAAATATGGTTAAAAATATTCAAACACTTAGTTATAGTTAAAAAAATGCAAAACCTTATGGTTTTGCATTTTTTTAAAATGCTTTACGTCAGAAGCAAATGTACGAGTAAAAGGAACGATACCTATGTGTTATTTGTTTCTATGCAGTTTAAAAAATATTTTGAATTTTGTAATTTTTTAAAATAAGCCGATAAAATTGTTTTTCCTAAAATTTCCCTAAAATTGTTTTTCTTTTACATTACTTTTATCGTTTTTAAGGATTATTTAATAATATTAAAAAAAATTATTGAAAAATACTAATTAATATTAAATAATAATTAATAATTAGTTCATAATAAGAAGGCACCCTTCTGTGGTTAAGTGTTAATATTTTATGTTTTATAGTTACAAGCAGTAAGTTTTTATCACTATAATTTGTGAACTATATATTTATAATTTATATATATGTATATATACATATATATATATATATATATATATATATATATATATATATATATATATATATACATAGCACCGCGGTATGCCCCAGCCGACCCCAGATGCCATGGGGGCGAATCTTGACAAAGCGTTGCACCCCCCCTTACGATCCCCGCACAATCTGCCTGGCTGCTACGGGCGGTGTCTGCCGGGGAGCGAGGCTGGCTGGAGGCGGCGGCCTGTCGCGTGACTTTACTTTATTCGGAAGTGTGAAAGGTGTCTGACGTGAAATAAGTTATGGGGAGTGACTGGAGCGATTCCATATTTTTTTCGGGACTAGGTAGCTAATACAGGCGTTATTAGCTGCGCGAGTAGAGACGCCTGTTTCTATTCTGTTAGATCATTTGAATATTTAGAATGTTTATTGTGGGGTTTGACGAACTTTGCGTAAATATATTTAAAAATAAAGAATATTTGGAATAAATATTTAATTTTTCCTGGATTTTTTTCTAAAGTTATAATTTTTTGCCAACAAATTCTTAATATATAATTTCTTCACAAATCTAACTTCGTATACGTTCAATATGAAATAAAATCATCTTATTAAAAGTACAACATTGATTAATTTGAGGGACACGTTTTATTTATAGTGTCATAACAATTAATTTTTCAAGTTTTTTTTCCATTTTCAAATTCATCATATATTCATCATACAGATATAGCACTTGATTGCTGTCCAGTTTCTGTAAAACATTCATCGACTGTTTTATGTCTAGATAATAATACAAGTTAATCAGTGTTTCCTTTAAATTGGTTATCTACGTAATACTGATAGAGGACATGGCGCGGTCATGATATCCACTATGCATATCCGGAATTTATCTGTCCATGAAAAGCTGTGTTTCGATGACACGCGTTGATACTACACTCAAAAAGCTGTCGTTTCATTACTGTTTGGTATTGATTTTTCACCCTGTTCAGGCATGTTTTTACAACATTAAAAGTTCACTCTTGTTAGGTGAATTGTCTGAGTTTCCTCACAACGTTTCTGTTGTTCAAATAAATGGTTTATCAGGTATTTGTTACTCTATACAACATTGTTCTTACACAAAATCAATGTTTCTACAGTAATATCGTAAAATTTTGTCAACGAAGTATATTTCTGATTGTTTTTGAGATATTATCAATAATTTTATTAACTCTTTTACATACATATTTATGAACCTATATTAAGAAAGTACGTTAAGATAAAAAAACCGGGTAAGATTTGGATGGATTATTTGATTACCCAGTTTTTAGGAATATTCTATTCATTTTTATGATTTCAAGTAGAAAAAAAAATCGTTTTGGTTAAACAATTTATAACAAATGTAAATGTATATGTATGATTACTTGCGTTAATCATATATTATTTATGTATGTATATATATATATATATATATATATATATATATATGTGTGTGTGTGTGTGTGTGTACAAAGTTTTAGTTATTAAATTTTTATTTATAATTATTTAAAATTCAATAGTAAATAGCAAAATCTTATTGGATAAAAACTCCATGAAATTGGCATTATCAAACGGTTTTATTTAGCATCATATTCCGTATTTTGTTGATTAAAATTTTGGGTACAATTTTTCAGCTATTTTTACATCATCAATTCTCATTAAATCATGCACACATATTAAGTCTATGTGGCAATTCAACATTATGATGAATTTAGCGTTATAACTCCTGCAAATTATCTCTCCCACCCCCATTTATTAAATCAGTTTTAAGTTTATAAATGTTTTTATCACCCACGTTAAAGAGTAAAATTTTTATTGTAATTATATCGTTATTTTAAAATAGGTGGCATTTATCAAAAACAAGAGCTTATGTTTTTTTATATCATTTATTTTTATCAATCATTTTCATGCTTCTCCTAATTTATACTTTTTTTTTAATTTATACTAAAGTTGTAGTTTAGTTTAAATATAATAATAAAATATTCTTGCAACTAATATTAGTTATTTATTCATGTCCACATTCCTGGAAACAATAAAGAAGAATATTACAATAGTTTTATAGATTTCGGGAGCGGTCTATTTCGAAATGGTTCCGTGTTAATTGTATAGTAATAGTTTAATGATGGATTGTCACATAGACCTATTTTAAATCGAAGAATTTTGAAATCTATAGATTAATTGTATTAACTTAATGTTTTAATAAAATTATTGTAAAAAAGTCTTTCTAGAAAGAAATCTTTTCGTCGTTTGACTATTTTTTTTAACTCACGTACGATCAACATTCTATATTAATTTTTCATAGGTCATATTTCATATTTTTCAATCTGCCTAGAAAACATCTCTTCACAGTTTTCGTGAAGTTGGTCAAAATTATTCAATTTATCAGACGCTCATCATAAATATCTTTGTCATTGCTCAAATTTGAAAAGACAGTGTCTTTTTTCTCCACTTCGAAACGGGCAAAATCAATTTTTGTATTATTTTAATTGACACATTTATTCTGGAAATGACCCTAGAAATGTTCGAATTTGTCGGAAAAAATTACCATAAGAGAAAAATGCAATTTTATTAATAATTAATTTTTTGAGTTCCGAACGCACGGAGTAATTATTGATTTAAAATAGTTTTCGGATCTTGCCAGTGAAATATTTATTTACTCAGATATACAATCGATTTCAACAATTTCAGAATGAGGCGAAAAGTCCATATTGTGGATAGTTAATTATTTCTTATAAAGTTCTTATGATCTTAAAATTCAGAATTTGGATCTTGTAATTATTCATTACTGGATTAATTTTCAAGGTTTTACCATGTTTATAAATTTAATTTATACCATCTATTCGGAAACAGCGTTAAACACATAAAGTGTATAATCAAGAAGTACTACTCTTCGTGAGATTGATTTTGCATTAATTGAAAGTCTATAATACTTTATTAAATGTTTTCTCCATAACGTCATACATTTCAAGGGACAATCCCATGAAATATATGTGAATTGAAATAATGTCAAGTTGATTTTGCATGTTCTGGTGTGAGGCGAAATATCTATATTTTTAACACCGTTTTATGAGCATATTCCAGATATACTTATTACATAGTCTCATTATATAGGCACACACTGAAAGGTTACCTTTAAAAAACCTTTTCGTGCAAAGTAACTTAGCGAAGGAGGATGGATATAAGATTTTATGATATTAGGCCGCTGGAAATATTTTGTTTTTATATCTCGTTGCTATCTACGCCCATACTGCATTATGTGATGACATTCCGTCAGGTAATATTAAAATGAATAAAAAATTATGGAACCCTGGGGATAAAGGGTTATTTAATGATTACGTTTATTGTCCATACTAATGAGTTGACATGTAAATACAAGTATGATAAAGGGCGATCTAGTGAAATGTATTATCATTTGAGGTAATGCTAGAGAGTTATGATGAGGTTTTGTTTCTCAGTTCTGTATGATGTCTTAATAACCTGATGGCTAATACCAATCATTGAAATAACAGTCCTCAAATTCCGATTTTGGTTGGAGGTTTAATCTGCAACAGGAATAGAGTAAAGGAAAATTAATTTTCTTATGGTTTCTAAAAATAGGTGTAGATCACAAATTATCCCAAAACAAAAATTCCACTACCCGTTAACAATAATTATTTAATGGGTCGGTTCTTCATTCTGCTTATTTTTTAGATTTTAATGCCATCGGATCTGGGCCGCGCCTTCAAGAACTTTTTACGAAAGCGCAGAATCCTACACCTAAATACTCGTTAGATAAGTTTTTGGGTTCTATATTATTGACACACATTTTTTTAAATATACAAATTTTAAAAATTGTCTACTACTCAAAGTGATAATTATTTATTCTTAAAACTGCTGTTTAATTAAATACTCGGGTTGAAATCACAAAAAAACGATCATCCCCGTATTACACAATAAATAACCCAAATTCAACAATCATAATCCTTTTGGCCCAAACAACTTACTCAAAACCCTCTGTCTTCCCCTACCCTTACACACTCGCCATTGAGTGAACACGCGGAATGCAAATGAGCACCGCGCGGTGAATCCAATTAAATGGGACTAACGACGGCTCGTAAAACGCTTAAAGCGAATATCGAATATTAATACTACATCGGGCCAGCGTTTGTTTGTGCAGCTGTCGGGAGGCATGTGGTCTGATTGGATGCTCGAGATATAAAAGTATTTATCTCTAACCGAGCAAAAAGAACATTGACAAAAGTCGGTGTTTGGATTGAGTATTATAAGAAAAAATAAAGCATTATATATTACATAAAAAGAAAAAGAATAAGCACCTAAAACCTTTAACCGAAATAGTCAATAAGATAAATGAGAAAACTTTTATTTTTTATGAAAATTTATGTTATTTTTCAATATAGTATATAATAGTATTAACACGAGTTTATAAATATATTTTAATATCTATGTAATGGAATGAGATCCTCTTTTAGGTACGAATAGTCCCAGTAGGTGTATTAGAATACCAGTCCACGTAGGGATCATCAGAAACCATGAAATTTGCCAAGGTGGTCGAAAAAGTCTACGTAAAACTTGATACGAGTTGAGAACATATTACTCGCACAACACGAAACAAACACGTAACTGTCACTCTCTATTAGGAACGTAACACAAATTTTTGAAAGTTTTTTAGGGACACCACAAGTTTTTATTGTTAAGCTTATTTCTTATGAATAATTCTTTAAATATTAAAGATACATATGCATTTATAGAGAAAGGCTCATAAAATTTGAAGGAAGCATCCAGGTAACTATTTGAGCTATATCTTCTGTATTTTGTTTATACATTATATTTTATTTTTTACACTTTATTTTGTTTATAAATTATATTTTAATTTTTAACTTTTCTTCATTGTAATTTGGTGAAAAGTTTGTCATTTACAATCTTAAACTAGCGATTTAAATTGAAACCAACTTTCATTAAATAAAAATTTAGGAGCATTTTAAATCCATATTTATAATAAATTCGGTGTTGGACAAAAAATAAATACACTAATTTAATTTTTTTATTAGATCGATTTACTAATAACTGACAAGCAAAAAATCCACTTTTTCCTTCTCCTTCGAAAATACTTTTCAGATTATAATTAAAACTACTATAGATACTACCTGCCAAATAATACAAATATCCTGTCATTTGTCTGATTTAAATTCAATTATTTTTTCATTAGTATTTTTTATGGGATAGTTTTAAAATTTTTGGTGGTATAATTCAAGTGCGGAAAGAATTTCCGAAGTCGGAAATTTATTATTTTGCTCGTTCCGGAGAGCTCTGTTAAATAAAATAGTCCGTAGTTAACTGAATGCTACTTTCAAATTTTATGAGCTTTTCAAAATGCACATACGTACGTATATAAATACACACACGCTTATAACAGATGGACACGCACGGAATATGTACTTGGGTACGTACGCACATTTTCTTTCCAAACACCCTCCTTACTTTCATATTGTGTATATTAAGCATGTTGGATTTCACTAATATATAAAACACAGATATTAATTACACAAAATGTGAAATAAAAGCTTTTTGGCCTTGCAATACACTCCACAGATTATTGGAAAAGGATCATTTGAAATTACATAAAATTCACAGCTCGAAACTCATTCAGTCAATCTGACATTTTAAAATTCTATGGCGAGAATCTCTATTCTGTGCGACTGTTTGACCACAGAATATTATGTGTTTGATATTAAAACTATGAACGTTAACAATGAATCTTTAAATGTATTTGTAATATATTTTGAACACATATATTAAATATGAGCTTTTTATGCTACTTCTCCATATAAACTTTAATAATCCAAAATCTCTCTTTCCTCCATGCGCGCAATATACTGTGAAAATTTTTCTCTTCACGTATTAATATATAAAATTATCCAGAATTTTTTTTTATATGATATTTCCTTGTTTTCGTATTCAGTTGCCGCTAGTAAATTAACTACTCAAACATAAAATTATATACATTCAATTCATAATGCGCACTTTTCTTAAATATCTCAAAATTCTATAAATTAATTATTTGTTTGGTTTTGAATTCAGAAACATTAAAATGCATTTTTTATTCATCATCAGAAACGTTATTGACGACAGCAAACTTTACTTGTAAGATGAAGGGATTGACTGTACTTTCATTGTAACTTTAAATATTATACACCCAAGGACGGCTCGTAAAATGCCGAATTTAATATTGGAATAGTACCGAATGCGCTTTAGTGTGGGAGATGGGTCCTTCCTATCTCGATTACGTGACATTGTGTTGGGCGGGATAATGTGTGCTTATCGTATTTCATTGTTATCATCGCACTACGTTCTATTCACGGTTTACGTTTCCGGTTAATAACGTTTGTATGACGAGTGATAGGTGCTTAGATACCAATAACGGGTAGTTTGAATTATTTAGTTCAATAACATCCTCGTAATTAAAATTTCAATATACGGCTTGTATTGCATATTTTTTTAATAGTAAATATAGGAATGAATATTGATAAGACATTGGAATACCTCAGGATCATGAAATCATATATATATATATATATATATATATATATATATATATATATATATATATATATGATAGTTCATTTTTCTCGCATAAAACAAATTCAAGTGATTAAAAAAATTAATTGTCGACATAAATGATGTAATCTATAAGTTCTGCAGATCTACCTTTTACAGTTTTTTTATTAAACAATAGTAATTTAACCACTAATAAAAAAAACTTACAGAAGTAGATAGAAACTAAGACAATATCAGTCTGAATAAAAGATAGGTATGTTATATATGATTACACAATGACCACAATTCCAACACAGACTTAAACCACTTTTCTGTTTCGGGATACAGTTATAGATCTTTGAGAACTAGAATATAGGACAAGACAATAAATATTATCTGGTCCCATTATTGATATTGGTTGGCTGTTATTATTCTAATTTTGTTTAAGAGAGGGATTGCAGTTTTGTTTAGCTTTTTTATATTGCTTTAATTATTCAAGCCAAATCTATTATGCAATATCAATTTGAAGCATATCCTGGCTCTTTGACAAAAGTCGCAAAGACTTAACAAAAACATTGATTTTATTTGATTTTTAGAGTTTCGTACCTCAAAAGGAAAAAAAGGAGCCCTTATAGGATTACTTCGTTTTCCGTCCATCTGTCTGTCAAAACCCATTTTCTCAGGAATGCGTGGATGTATCATATTGAAATTAATTTGAAATACTTTGGTTTACAGTTTCTTGGAGCTGCAAAATCAAGCTTCTAAGTCAACGCAATAAAAAAATTAATATACGGCCATTTAAGCCGCATCTTTTGATACTCGCAAGGTCTCACAGCACATATAAAAGCAAAAATCGGAAAATTGTTAATTGGCAGTTATATCATATAAAATTTTTTTATGAAATACGCGACTGTAAAAGATATAGAGACAATATATTTTCGTTGTAAAGAATTAATTTTTTTAATTATTATTGACCTTCAAAAGGTTATAGTTCTCTAAATGTCTATGGAATTCTCCCAGTGTGAGTTCCATTCGCGCTTGATAGGTTTTAAATAAATATTAAGATGCAATTTTGTATATTATGTAGAATAAAACTAATGACCTTACAAAGAATCTAATAAATTTTTATGAAAAATAATGCGGAATTGCAATTCTCCATTCCGCATTATTTTTCATATCAGCAGTTATTAACTATCATCGTTTTTTAAGTACGTCCCTGAAATACTGGGTTAAACTAAATATTGTCAGTTAAAAACTTTCTATTTTGAAATTTTTATTGCTTTAAAAATTTTATATTTATTGTTAAAAACTCTCTTCTTCACTATGTGTCAGCTTTTTGAGTGACTTTTGTCTTTCTAAGACATTAAAAAAAGTTTATAAAAAATTGTAGATAAAACAACTAATTTTTGTTGTATCTCTGGAAAAAGCAGAACTCCATATGCTATTTACCAGCTATTTACAATTTCATCACCCGATCCCTTTTTTAAAAAAATATTAGCGTTTTGACAGACGAACATGGCGAAACTATAAGGAATTCCAATTTGCCTACGGAACACCTAACCAAATGGTAATCCATTGAGAAGAAATTGAGAGGCAGATGGAACCACTTCGCTGTAAGTATATTAACCTAGTTTAATTTTCCTTTTCGCTTCACATGAATGTGTTTACATAAAAAATAGTACATAAAATAATAAAAACCAAAAACATTCGCCATGAAAAATAGGCGTGAAAATAGAAAACACACCGGTACTTTCACATAGCCCATTTTGTCTCACGTTCCTACGATCTTCGCCCCCACGTAAACTCCAAACTAAATAAGTACACATATAGCAATAGTTATTTCCTCGTGCGAAAAATACGCGTTCACGCAAAGGCTAGATTATGCTTAATAAACGTAAGGAGGCTGTAGGGTGTGCTACGCGGCGCTACGCTACGTCACCGTGCTAAGGCGTCTACGTGAAGTGATTTATTTTTGGCGCGTGATTTATATTTCTACGCTATTGTGACTAAGATTTTAAGCAGCTTATCAACAAAACATCATTTAAATTTAAAAATTTAATACCGAGGTTACTTTTTGAATGCATATCGCACGTGCTGTGTATTTTTGTGCCTTGAAGTATGTGTTATTATCGAGCAATTTCGATGATATAATAATTTGTTAGAAGTTTTAAATTCTGGTATTTGTTTTGATTAGTGTTTCAAAGTTCGGTCAAATAATATATATTTGTTTTGAAAATGCTGAAAAAAGTAATACAGTGAAATAATATAAAATTATATATGATGTTGGGGGAAGAATTTATTGATATTCCAAACGTGCCTTTTTATTTATTTCTTAATTGCAATATAAAAATTATTCGAGAAAACTCTTCGTTCGCAATTTATGTCTTTTATTAGTTACATCTCGTAAACAATAAAAGTAGTGTACGTAGTTAGAATAATATCAGTAGGTGAAAAAAGAAAAATCTTATATTTTTATGTTTTAAAAAACCCACTTATTTCCACCTTAGTTAGCTTAACGATAATAACAACTTTTGACAGCAGTATTATATATATACAATAATATGCTAATGTCAAAAATGTTCCATTGGTTTTCGAATTTTTTTCTCACAATTGTAAATTATGGAGCATTAAAATACTTTTCTCCTTGTACAATATTTGCTTCTAGTGTTAACTCATTCATAATTATATAAATTTTGCGTAGTATTTAAGCAGCTTTTCAAGATTAACTAGCATGGTACCTATATATTACGTTATAATTAAAAGATAATAAATATTCTTAATAGAAAAAATTAATTTTAAAAGTATTGAAGAATGAACCTAAAAATGGCGCTATTGACAAAAATATGAAATTCAATTCTGGTATAAGTAATAGTTTATGAGACTTTAAAAAAATGAAGGTCAATATAGGTTAGTAGAAATATTTCATAAAATGTCCATAAAATATCGGAGTATATCCTGATCCTGATACATGTAATATATTCAGAAGTTGCCAAAGACAACAAATCAATATTTAAAAAATGGAAATTAAAATTTTCTTTGTACGATATAGCAAAATACTGTAGCAAAGTGAAAATCATTTTTACGCACTATTTTTGTACTTAATGAATTATAATAATGAGGGTATAAGTTTTTGATGGCTATATTAGACGCGTTCGTTTGAATTTTGTAATATGATGAAAATAAAAAAAAAACAGAAAATCAAACTTTTTTAGTTAAATTTTATTAATCGATATTGCGTTGCATCGGTCAGATCTCTGAAATGCCTTTTACGTTCATCTTAAAATATTTTGTTAACAATTTCTCATCCTGAGATATCATTTAGAAAACTATTAAATTAAAAATGTAAGTCCCCCATATTTGCTAAGAACCAATATTTTAACTGCCATTGAAAGTGAAGTTGGTTTACAACGCTTTATAGTACGAATTCCCAAATAGCCTACTTGATAATTATCATCACCGTTCAAATCATTTTAATTTGATATTTAAATCGAAATGATTCAAGAAAATATCTATTCTATGAAAGAAAAAGTATGAAATGAAACTTTTAAATGAAGGAGGCCACCAAAAAATCATATAGTGTTGGGTCCAAGTGTCACAATAACAAAAACGACATTTTCAAATAGAAACAATGGAAAAGTAAACTCTTTAAAAGTTTTACTCAAATCGTATATTGATCATGAGAAATCATGTATTTATCTACGAAAATGCGGATTGTTTTTCACAATAATTCGTAAATGATATTTCTACGGAAATCCATGAACCAGCAAGATGAAAGGAATTGCAAATTATGTCTGGCTGGTATCATCTATACACAGATATAACACATAAGAAATTCACAGACCCATAAAACTCGAAAAGAGCGAAAAAATATTAATTTTGATAACAACGAATCCAAATATCAAATATCAAAAAAATAAAACGAATGTTATTGTCAGTTAACAGTATATATTTATTGAATATATTTGGCGTTAATTTTGTAGAAATTCATTATTCACAATTAAATGAAACTACGTGATGTAGTATTATTTCTACTTTCTTTAATTTCTTTACCACGACCTAGGTTTCGTTGTATTACAACATCTTTAGGTGGGATATTAGCAAAGATTGTTGATCTTCGCTAATTAATTGATGAAATTTTTTCATTTTTAATTTACTAAAATTGAATTAATTAGTTATGCCCAGGTGAATTATTTCTTTCATTTTATTAAACTATTTTTTAAATCATTATATTTATAAAACGTAATAAATATAATGATTTAAAAAATATACGTACAAAAATAATACACGCACCGAGAAATATTAGCTTCATATATTTAATATGGCACCATGGACTATTTAGTACTACTTTAACTTTTAAGAAAATATTGGTCCAACTTTGTTATGCATTTCTGTTAAGCACACGCCAATTATTTAAAGTCTTACCTTATTTTAAACATTTGAATTGAAAAATTTAATCGCGAAATCCATTTTACAATGCGTTTTCCCTATTTGAGATAAAAAGGAGCCGTTCGGCGCGTCCCCCAGGATGCGTTTACGAACGTGCAGATACGTGTCTCTGATTTCCCTTAAGATTTAAATTTCCCATAACACAACACCACAAAATGTTTTGCACAATGTTTTACAGGAATATATCTACGGAGACGGAACAAAAATACGAAGTAACATTGTAATAAGATGCCTATCGAAAACAGTACATGCGTGGATAGAAATTTAACCAGATTGCTTGTCGTTCTCGATATTAGATTTCCCAACAATTTCCATAATACCTCGATAATGCTCATAGTGACGTTATATGTACTTACGGTTGCTCACGTATACATTCAGGAAATACTCGTAAGAAAATACGTGTGGGTAAATGAAAACCGCAAATACTTGTTAGGCTACAAATTAAAGAAACGGTCCTTTTTGTTATAAATTAAAGGTTTTATTTTAAGTGAGCTAGCTTTTGAGTTATTGCATCTGGATAATAATGGTACCGAGATAAATAAGTATTATATCTACTATTTATATAAATAACGAATATTTTTTAAGGTTTATTGACTTATTTATGTGAATGCTGGCATGACTTTGTAATCTAATTGTGTTATAGGTGGGACGTCTTTGTGCCAGCTGGGCATTTTTATTACGGAGCCTAACTCTTAAGATGCTGGAGAAGATTGTTATTCGCATCTTTATGTACCCTAAATTATATTTATTTTTATTGATTAGATAATTAAGAACTAAGAAGATTGTAATAAACACTTCTATTTACAGGATTTATTTAAATGAAGGTTTATAATGAATGATTATTTATAAGTCTTACAGACTAATCTAATTTAAAATAAAAAGCTTCTTTTCAAACTCGACATAAAAGAATATAGCGTGTTACGGAATCTATTTAAAATAACGTGTGAAGGTGAATCGTTTTTAAGTTATATTAGTTACTTCAAAAAACATTTTATGAAAAATGAAACCTATGTTCAAGTACGTAAATAATATAACAATCTACCATCTATACCTAAGAGAGAGAAGCGACAGGACTAGTAACTTGTCATGTGATAAGAAATAGATCTACCTAGCTAAAGTGAGTATTAATAGAGGCACTAGTATACTAAAATACTGGTGACTTTAGTAATACCTCTGATTACCATTAGGTTTCCTGGTTACACGTTTGGTCATGACAATATGAGCTTACCTATATACAGTTATCTAAAAGTACCTGTGCATTTAGAGAAACATGTGCATTTTTTTCATAGTTTATTAATTTTTTTTAAATGTTGTTCTAAGAAGTTATAGAAAACATAAACGCAATCATTAATACTTTATACTCCAATTAGTTTATTAAGTAAAAAATGCAATAACATTTTCTAAATGTAGTACCGGTGGATGTAACCGCCCGTATCCGTAGTAATAAAATATATTGATCTGCATATACAGCCATGTGATACCCAAAATATATATTTTAGTCGGGGTTAATTATATATTCGTAAAAATCAACTTAAAATTATGGAATAAATTGGGGCTTTTAGAAGCTTATCCAAAGATTCTAGATTCGAAGATACTGTAATGATTATCCTAGATATTATAGCTTTTGAAATATGCACAACGTTTTTACACCTGTAAATCATAGACGTCGTGGAGACTTGTAGGCAATTTAAAGATTAATATTTATGTCTTGATTAATTAATTAACGCAATTATCGGCGCAGCGTTCTTTTCGCCCCCAAAATCAGCGTGGCGTGTAGTGCTATTTAAATTTATAATATGTTGGCGGTCAAAGAATTTATAGAAATACTTTGTAACCATAAAGTATCTAAATGTTTACGAAATACTCAGATTTTTTAAAATGTATGTGAACGATAAACATTTATGTACCCATAAAGTACCTAATGTGTACGGAATCATCAGATTTTTTTAGGTATATATGAACGAGAAAATAAATGCATTGTAAGGATCTTAAAGATGAAAATATGTCGCTTCTCCGGGACTGGACAAATATGTAATCGTAATAAAAATGAAGCTCGCATGAAGGTGTTTTAAACTCGGTAGGTTCGGTTTGTGTATCGTGACAGCCGAATTTTACTTTAATTCTTTATTATATTATAGTAAACTAAAGAAATAATAAATAGTTTGGTTTTTTGTTTCACACTAAAAGTAACAGATTTTAAGTGTGATTGGAAAGGATACATTTCTTTATAAAAATAGGAAATTTATTTTAAAAATAAATGAAACTTTGACGATTCTCGAAAAAAGATGGTCAGGGATCAGGGATCCACGAGGTAAAGGGAAAATATAAATAGTCCTTAAATTTAATGTGAAACAAATTTAACTAGTTTATATTAAATTTAAAAAAAAATTGTTGCAATTAAATTTTGTAATAATATATCTTTTGATGTAGTTAAAAAAAATCACGGAAATGAGTTTTGGACTGAGATTAGTTAAAATTAATAATCACTTGTGCTAGTAGTGGCAATCCTTAGTTTTATGGAATATAATTGAATGACATTTAAATGTCCTGAAATGTTGTCAATTCGATATTAAAACTTTTATAGTGATAACGTATGTAAGTAAATAATTATAGTCTTAATACACTTAACGAAAATTTAATTTAGCTATTCTCTCTATTTTAATGTTTGCGTTACGTTGGAGAGCTCTTGTAAGCATATAATAATAATTATACTCACTGAGAAGAGGTACTTAATAATAAATGTAATATACTAATGGAACAAGCAATAAACTTTTTTAAAACTCAATGTAACTGGATTTAAATGCATAATCATTTTTTATCTTCAACACTTGTTATGTCGATACTCGGGGGATTTTATTTAATATTCATGAGACGGGGCGCCTAAAAAAGAGGAAGTGAGCACAGAGATCTTGACCTAACGTCTTTGTGATGTAATTTTGTAATAATGAATAATGGATAGCGCGAGTTTCGTTCGTTTACTAAATAAATTACGAAAGCCCCCTTTAACTCGTCAGAGTTGGGCCATGCAATTTTCCCATTTGAGTACATCGCTTTTTTCCATTAAGTTTTCCTGGAAAGAGGGATTGGAATTAAGTGATGTTATATTCGCTTGTTAATTATATTACGTGAGTTGAAAAAGATACTTAAGGGGATAAAAATACTAACTAACTAACGCTAGTACTTAATAAGGCGTGAAATATGAATGAAAAAGAGCTAATAATGGGTTTATCAAATTTAAATGATAAAGTTAAAATTGCATGCATTAAATAAAAGTATCGAGCATTAGTGCTGTTTTTAAGCTTACGAGATGCACGTAAACCAATTATAAATTGTGCTGAATTCAGTGTATCCAACAATGCAAATAACTGTTTGTGTTAAGAGCTACGATAACGTCATTTACTGCGATAACTTTAATATTGCTATTAAAAAAAACGCCAGCTTCTTCTGAAATGTTGGGTTATTTCTAAATAGCAATGTTATCGCATAAAATGATTCAATTAAAATAAAAATAATTGGTCGATCTTGAAAGTAATTGGCCGAGTTTGTAGGAGTAGCAGATAAGCAATATCTTGAAATTTTCTTTGATCCATACGTTTTGGTGAGTAGTGTATATGTGTGTGTGTGGGTATATATATATATATATATACATATATATGTGTGTGTGTGTGTATGTATGTATGGACATATGTGTGGATAACACGTTACCGCCATCGTCGTCAGTCGGTATATTTTAAACTTAAAGAAAGGTGCAAATTGAAGATACATATTTAAGTTGTCTACTTTTGTTTCATTTATCAAAAATTTTGTCTTTTAACAGATAATTAGTAATAGTTACATTACCAGGTGATAATAAGGAAAATCGATAAACCAAAAAAAAATATTATAAATTATTTTTATTACATGGTGGATATGGAACTCTATATCTGTAAGAATTAATTTTAAAAATAATTTGGTTTTAAAAATTATATCTTATTACGCTACTAAATTTTCATTATTAGTTATGAAAACACGCTGTGAAACTAATTTCATTTGAATTGGCAGTTGATTACTTTAATTAAGAAAGTGTTAAGAAATATTAAGAAAGTATCTAAAGCTTAAGGAATTTCGAGAGTAAAGAGAGTTTAAGAAACAATTGAGTAAGCTCTTCCGTGACAGTCGAGTTTATGATGGAGTTATGAAATGAGGTAACGAACTGTAATAGTTTCAGTTGACGTAAACTTCGGCAGCACACAGATAACGTATATATATGTGTGTGTGTGTGTGTGTGTGTATATATATATATATATATATATATATATATATATATATGTATACTGTATACCATGGACCTAAATACAATTGAATTGAATACATACAAGTACATACATAATCACTTGACTTGATTATAAAATATAAATGGCGGAATATACTTAACGTAGACAGTAAGTAACCCTTTTGTGAATACAAATAATTTTTAAAGAAAATTGTATTCTGAATCCTATTTGCAATAAATTGCGCTCAGATACATTTATATTGAGCAACTTGAATAAAGTTTCTCAATTTCGGGGACCGATCACATTTGCATGCGTAAACTGCGCGGACGTTGACGGTAAAACATCAATACTTAAAAAAAACCTATCCGTTTAAATATGAGACTGTCGGTCGATTTGTTACGAAGTCTTGGTCTATAAATTTTATTGAAACTTATGCAAGGGTGTCGCTATAGGTGTTATGTGCAGCTCTAACTCAAAAAGTAGATATTTATTTTGTGAATATATTCAATAAAATCAAAATAAAAAGAATATTTTTAAAATTTGTGATTTAGCGATGTTTGGCCAGTACTAAAATGATTTGGTACTTGATTAAAAGAAATAATGTCTACAGTTGTACCTGGAACCAATATCACCATTGGAAAACTCTTTTAGAAATCATTAAATATTTTTAATCTTTTTGTTTGTCATCGTGTATTTATTTTAGAATATTTGGGGGATTTACCATTAATATGATGCCTAAGATTTTTTAATAAATACCTCAATATCATTCAGAATTTTCTTTACAATTATCCAAATATCTTTATTTAAAGTAAACGGGGTTCAAGTATTTGTATTTGACAAAATAATGTGGGTTTTTTGACTACTGTTATTTACATGTTACACCAGTTATGTGGGAGTCGATCACGTGAATTGGTGTTCTTGCATCTGATTTTACTTTTTTACCCTTACATGAAAAATTATTTCAGCAATGTAAAAGATCTTTAGATAATGGCTTCAACCAGGAAAATGCTATGAATTTGTCACAGTAAAGAAGAGAATTGAAGGAAAACTTGTACGGTCAACATATAATTTTTTTCACGTATAGTTGGACATCTGTGTTGAAAATTTAGGTATAAAATCAATATAACCTGACGTTTAATATAAAAACATTTTGAATAGTACTTTTAAAATTTCAGTTGTCTTTATGTTCGTGCTTTATACGCATTCGTCCCGAGATCAACGTTTGCAGCTATCATTTTCTCTGTTTAACTATCTAAACAGAGTTTCAATTTACCATTACCTTAAAAACCCCGTTTATGAAATAATAAGCATCAAAGTCATGTGATGTATTCCGCTTTCTTTTATTCTTAAACATAAATTTAAAATATGTGGAAAAATATAAACGTTTGATTAGAGCTTATAATTAAAATAATTACTCCTAATTTGCAACATAATTTACCACATTAAATTCTTATGATGAATAGTGACACAATTTGGCCACAATTACGACTTGGAATCTTGCTATTAATCCTATACACTTACCACTTGCTATTAATATTTTAGTACATGAATTATATTAAAAACAAGTGCATTTTTTCCGCTGAAAGATATTTCACTATAGTGCACAATTTTTATCTTTAATTGGGCGGCCGAAAACATAATAGATGTGATTGTAAATCTGGCAGATATGTTATAAATAATATACGTGACTCGAGATGCTACCAAAATATGAATTTATCCAATAACTGTATAGCACAGACAAGTTCAAGCGAGCCTCATGCGCACGGTGTGTACAGTTATTTACATGGAAACATCTTGAGCTATATTTGTCATTCCTTAACTCAATAGCTATTCGATGCAATTGGTTGATATCGTTTGATGTAATAAGATTACCCACCCAAAAGCATCGCGTTTAAAAATGTATGAATGTTGCTTTTAAAATTCTTGAAATATATAGTTACTGACCTACTCACTGCTCATCAAAACTTTTAGTCTCAGTCGAATTAGAAAATTGAAACTTAGCATATAGCTAGGTTTTCATATTTACATGAAAGATTAAGTCGGAAAATGATCAAGATTGAGTTAGATTTTTTTGAGTAATAAATGGAACAATGGTAGTCACTGCGTTTTGTTTTATTTTTAAATAATGGTTAGCGATTTCTCGAACACGTTGAAATTGGTGTTTCTTTATTAATATATGTGAATTTGAATGAAGGTATTTATCCCTTTAATGATTTCCAAATTATTCTGGTTAACTGCAAGATATTTATCCCGTTGTAATAATTCAAACAGTAAAATTTCAGATTTTCAAGCTTGCAGTAAAATATAATAAATAGATAAATAGATTAAGATTTTGTTTAACATTTTATGAATTTGAAACTGAAAAGTTTTTTTGCTACAAATTTTATTTAATTTTAGAAATTAGCCTGGTTTACGTATAAAAGTTGTCTTAAATACTTAATAATGTTTATGCGTAATTTTTTTAAACTTAAGCTTTGTTATGACATGAAGAAATTATTTGGGACTTGACCGTCATTTTGATGCCAAAACTTCCTTTTAGCTAGCATGTTATCATGTTGGCCTAAATGGAATTTACTCACTTTTTTAAATTAGCTTAAACAGAAATTATCCCATTTTTCAAATTTATTTTTCTGACTGGATAATTATTAATGGTATTTAAATGAAAAAAAAACTTCTACCCTCTTTTGTTAGAAAAATTCTCGCTCTTCGTATCGATAACTTTCTGTGCTCGCGTGGTTATATTTTTTTTACAATATTAGTTTTTAAAAGAATTTCCCGCATTCTCACGCTATAAAATTTCTGAACCACCCGACTGTTGTGCCAGAGTATGATTTCTTTGTGGAGAAGAGATTGAATTTTCTAAAATGTATAGCCGTTATGAATTGTAGCATCGTACAATTTATTAATTTTTTTGTTATCGTTATTGTACCGTAACTGTTTCGAAGAAAGAAATAAGTAAAAGGCAGTAAATAATTGCTGATTTCCTTCTATTGATAGTAAGGTTTATAAAAATGCTCGTAAGCGCTAAAAAAAGCTGATTTTTTATCATTTTCGTAATGAAAAGTTGGTTAATTATTACTTTTTTTCATACATTTTCAAGCTAGTGTGTGCTCTCATCTGCACAGCGCCCTTGAAGAGCACGATCTCGTCTCATTTCGTAGTCAACGTTTAGAAGGGAGCGGCCTATCTGCGGGCGCACCCCTGTCCATATTAAAGCGGCGACCATCACAAGCCGAACAAATGTCGGGCCGCTGTGGTATATGTCTCCCTCGAGATTTGCCATTCAGTTTACGGCGATGGAGCTGACAAATATTGCAGGCGGCCCTATTTACTGCTGCACTTCGATAGCAATTATGTAGACAATATATTTGGGTTTGTGTGTGGGCACGGGGCTGAGAATTATTTGTGTCGACAGATATTTTCTCGAGGTAGAATGGAGTACCTTCAAGTGGGTATCGTTAGCAATGAATGAGGGGGGTTATAGCAGTTAAAAAAAAAGTTGTCTTTTGTGGGGACGAAGTATCCAATGAGCATTATAAATAAAGAGTAGAGAGACGTCGCAAACATTTTCAAGCAATCAGCGCCGCATCCGAAAGATGGATAAAGTCAAGTTCCGCATTAAATGAAAATTGGTATATTTAGATATACTTCTGCCCTTCACTACTTTATTTAAGGAACCCAGTTGAACGAAAGTTTCAACATTTTCTAATTTCGTATTCACTTGTCTTGTATAATAATAGTATATAATTAGTCATTTATATTTTAAAGTAGAAAAGAAAATGAAAATAGGTAGAGAAACGAACTATTATTAAAATTTATTATATTTTATTAAAGAGTATACGATATTACTTTTAAAAAATTTGGTGTAAATATTTTAAATCTTTTGGTTTGTTTATGGTCGTTTAACATTTTTGGAACCACCCTCCAATACAGGATTAATTTTATTGGTTTGTATTTTTTCATCTAGAAGTGGGGAGAAAATCTGAAAAGTGTTTTGAATTTTACGGGGAAAAAAATTACACTAGGTGATTGATTTTGATTATGGTTAATATATAAAAACTTTTTAATTTATCTTTATATTTTGAAAACTAATATGTCTCTGAAATAGGTCATGTTTGTTTAAAGTCGATAAGTTTTATTCAGTTAAAATCAAATAAAATGTGTGACTCATATTTGTTAATTAATTTTGGTGTATCTAATTTTGCTTTAGAATAAGCAGTTTGCTTAAATGTTAAATAGTCAAATGTGATAGATGTGGAGGTTTCACGAAATTGTAGTTAGAAATGGAAACAATAATAAGTATTTTACGGGCGCTATGAGGAATTAATTAAAATGTTTATTATTATCAATTTCATTCATTTTTTTCTTCTAATAAAACAGTTAAAAATATATTAGAAAGGCGGAATTCGGTTGATTAGGTTAAGTTGCAAAAATAAATAAATGTAAAAATAACACATACCAATACGCCACAAACAAAAACAAACTTGCGAGCAACGCATGCAATACGGTAAGGCAAACTTTTCCAGTTATATGTAAAAGGCTCCAAATTGATTTAATATTTTGAAAAATTTATGCCTAGAAAAGAAGACGAGACTAAGGGCGAATTGGTGTAGTATGCTAAAAAAGATTTTCTGTGAGTGGTACTACAGATGTGTACTTTTTCCATTTGTGTATTCAGATATAAATGAAAACCAGTTTCCCTGATTTATTTCTGATTTATAAAATTACTTCTTTCTTTTATCTTTAGAACACTTAATGATCTTTATTGTAGGTATTCGTATATATTTCAACTTAAGGAAGAATTTGTGCATTATATCAATTAAGAAAATTTTCTCTAAATTTTAATTAAGTAACCATAAAAGAAAGTTATTGTGTAGAAGTTCTCAGTGCAAGTTCATATGTAACTTATGGAGTGTCAACATGGCTTCCGTCAAAGGTTTTCCATTATTATGAACCTTTTATAAGTAGTTGAAAAACAGCTACCATATTTACTGAGAGAGACTAGGAATGACAGATGGACATCGCCTACGTTTGGACATCGCCTCTGTTTTAATAAAATTTTGACCGTGTTGAAAATAATGTTATGAAATTAATGGCAGCAGGATTCTACTTCAAGTTGTTATTCAAATGTTTCGTCAATTGCTTTCAATCTTAGGAGTAGTTTATCCGGAATGTGAAGCTTAGATCAATGTATTAGGTTTTTGTTTCTAGCATGAGTTGGAAAAGTCCTTTGAATGCTGTCTTACTTTTCTTAGTGATAAATAATATGCCATTTGCAGTTAATATAAAAAAAAATATACTTGAAATTGTTTCTGAAGATAACTAATAGTGGGCTGCTTCATACAGTTATGAATTTTGATTTAAAATGGAGTCGATGTCAGAAACTTTATTTTAATTCTAATACGAACAAAATGTATAATAACGACATCTTATTATCTAAAAGTACTCAAGGTTTACAAATGTTTGAACATTTGTTGAACTAGCAAGCAGTGCCAGTTCCCGGTATTTCGTCAATTTTAAATATAGCAGCATAAAATACACGATAATAAACCGAACACTTAAACTTTACCCATTCATCGCTATTTGTTGTAAAACCCGTCAACCGTTATAAGTACCTTGGAGCAATGGTAGAAGTCTCAAAGTTCGAGGCAGAATGAGTAAGCCCGAAACGTTTTCCTCAAGACGAAACAGCTCCTCTCTGACCGTAACCTAAGTCTGAACCTGTGAATACGTATGGCAGGTGCTACGTATTTTTTGTCTTATTATATGGCATTGAAATAAGTCTTTACAGAAGCAAGATCATATGAGTACGAATAGCCACAATGACTGCCAACATCAGTTAGGAGAAAGCACTACAAGAAGAAGAATAAGTGATGACGTATTAGCAGATTCCAGTCTCGCGCTTGTTTCCAATGACCGGGAGCCCGGTGTGATTATGAATAAACTGGCTATTAATTTATGATCACATTGCTAATACTTTAATATATTCGAACTGGCCATGAAATGTATGAAATCGCACGACTTAAACTACATTAAAGTTCAATTTAACTTTTCTTCGTAGTAAATTGGAAAATAACGCTATCATTTGGTCTTCATAGGAAATAACTTACAACTTTATGTTGAAAGAAATATAGAAAAGATTCATTCAATTACTCTTTTTTTAAATCCATAGATACATCCTTATAAGGATTTCCTTGCGCTTTATTTTGTACATAATCGGATATAACTATCTGCAAATGAAGAGAGGAAGAATTATTGCCTCTAGGTCTATATTAATTCGTAAAGTCAATATAACTAATATTAACATTACATGGGCGTTGGGATTGGTGTTAAATTTTTTCTCAAATTATAGTAAACGGGCACGAAGATATCCATTATTTCAGGTACCGTGTACCTATACCAGTCACAAGTGTATCCAATTACGATCTTCGATAGATCACCCACTGAATTTGTTTAAGTCGGAATTGAAGCGCTGCTGCATTTCGCCTTGTTCAATCGGCGACTTAAGAATTAAGGTCGCCGTTTGAGGAAATCAAAAACTTTCACTATATCGCGTTATATATGTTTTCTGTTTCTTTCTACTTTCTTTTATGTTTCCTTTTACACAAAGGATTGGAAGCGAGCTATAAGTTAGATATATATTTTGTTGAGAAAAATATGATTTGACATTACAGCAGTTATTTTTTCCAAAAATGTCTGCTGTAATGTCAAATCATATTTTTCTCAACAAAAATTATGTATAGTATACTGAAATAAAATAATTTTTATTTTAAATCCAAGGTCAACATTTTTGTTATTATTCTCTTTGGAATGTTGTGCTCTATGTGTTCTTGCCCGATTTTTATTATTCTAGTACAAGGAAGGTACTTTGTCTTCCTATTGCGCAAACTTGGAAAATTCTCAAACTTTTTAAAATTTCTAGCCTCGCGTCTTCTTGATGTTTTGGGACACATAATGGGTTCTATATCCATATTTTATTTAACTTCTATTTATCTAGCTTATATCCGTATTGTAACAAACATGTCGTTAAAATAACACTTGGTGCACCAGGATTGTATTATTAATCTACGAGATAAGATGGCATTTATGGCACGCTTTGAATCTACGAAGTTGAAAGTTGCGTGTTTACTTTGCGTATGCAAAGTTTGTGGTGTACAATGCCACGAATTTTGGAGTGTTAACTTTCTCTTTTCTCTCAAAAAGGAGACTATGTGTATTTTTAGCTGAATTATTGAAGTTTGAATTTACTTCGATAGAAAATGTCGTTCACTGGGAAGCGATATTTGAGCATAATGTCTTCTTATATTTTGCATTGATTTTAAAGTGTTTTCTATGTCAAAAAATAAACGTTTTCGACGTCTTAAAATAATATAATTTATAGTGCGTCCACCCATATTTAATTAATCGTGTTCTGGTTTGTTTGAGAAAATTTCTCACGTTGTTGCTTACGTTGACGAAGTATATAAATAAAGCGCATTACCAAAATTTTTACTTCAATCCTATGCTAATGCTAAAAATTTAGAGTTATATACAATATAAAAATCACATTTATTGTCATAATTCTATTAATATTTAGGAAAAATAAATATTTTAATATTCACAAGAAGGCGCGTTGTAATAAATATTTTATTACAACAAATTAAAGAATGACATTCAAAAGAGTAGTCACAGGATTTTATTCTATAATATTTATGGATGTGCAGACTTACATATTTACAATATACAGATCAGGGGATAAAATATGCATAAGGTTTTTAAACAAGGAACGATATCCCCCCCTTTTCTTACTATAACATATTTTAAAACTTATATACTTTTAAATAAGTGTACCTGAGAGCATAATCCATTATACTATTCTGAATTCTCATATTTTTAATTCAGACATTTAAAAATATGAGAATTCAGAACACAATCATGGATCAAGCTCTAAGGTATTATAAGTTTATAAATTTTTAAACTGAAGGTATTAATGAAATCACAATAGATGCCATTCTGTGTAGTGTTCATTATTTTGCTAAACGTTTCTAGCTCAAAGCCAAGTGTCGTAATCCATTAAAATATATCGAATATTATTTTATTCACGTAATTTAGAAGCAAGTCTACATCTTACAATTATGTCCTTATTAAATTCCTTCAATGGAATGCTGCCCTCAGCAAGACCATTGTATAATTTAATAGAATACGTGCGTTTATTATCTTCGTGTTTATTACTATAATTTTATTACTCAAGATATATATATATATATATATATATATATATATATATATATATATATGTATGTACAAATACACATATGAAATACAATTTTATATATACATTGCTTTAAATAAAAACCTCTATGGTTCTTAACTCTTTGGTTCTTTCATGGGTGGCATTAGTATATTTGTCTCAGTGTTCTTTAATTTCATTTCCTATTTCTAATACCTTAAGGCAGATTTCTAAAAAAAGAAAAACAAAAATACATTTATTTCTTAAATTTTGTTCGACGAATTTAACATACGTTTTAGTTATGACAAAGTAAACGCGACGTTTTCCAATTTGTGAAATATTAAAAATAGTGATAAAGTTAATACATACACAGACATATGAATTAAAACCCCATACAAAATCACATGGTTAGATTTCTTTCACATTTATTTCTTGCAAAGAATATCGAATTGATTTTCATGCAGTTAATGTATGTAAAGTACGTAGAATTCAGGAACCAAAGCCTGTATGAATTAAGGCTATGTTTGTAAAAAAAAAATATTTTATTGATCATAATGGTTCTATAATTTTCTTTCACTTCCGACGTGGAACCGTTTTATGAATAGGTCTAATGTGTGAAATTTCTTAAGAACTGGCTTTTTGCTGAATAGATGTGTTATTCACATATAATGTATGAAAAATTAATATATAGCTTTGATAAATCAATGTATTATAATTACTTCACTGAAATCACACATTTTCTATGAACTATGAGAACATTTATATAGATTTTAAAAGTTAAATTTAAACATTAAAACTTTTTTAAAAGTTATATATTCAACACTAGTTTTTTGTGCTTATAAGGAGATATAATATATGTACCGGCATGGTGTAAAACAAGACTGCTGATCACGTACATTTCACCCCTAAATTACCTGAAGTTTCCTTGCGCCGACCCCTGTTATACTATGTATGAAGGTGTAAGGGGAAGTACGCTCAGTGGTTTAACTGTAATCCAGTTATGAAACACGTGCTAATGACCTGCTGTTTATCTTCCTCTTGCCGATTACTGGGAGTCATCAGCATGTATGTAGTTTTGTATTTAAATTGCGTTCATTTCTTCAGATACAAATTTATGTGACTTAGGCCGTTGTTTAGACATAGATAGTTATGTTAATCACATTATGCATTGAAATATTTCCTTTAAGATTTATATGTAACTTTTCACTACAAATATAACTTTTCGATGAAAATAGAGTCAACGTAATCAAAACTACACGTAAATACAGTAATTACATATTATTACATTGTACGATATAACTTTTAGATTAGAGTAATTTGTAACAATGTGTTACAAATTACTCTATTAAACTGTAACATGTGCAATGTAAGTTTGCATGTCATCTAAAGCTTATTATTAACGAAATGAGACTTAATAATAATTTTAATATTATTAATTTTTATATTTTTTAATTTTTATATTAATTTAATAATTTTCTTTTCAAATCCTACGATCAATAGGATGCACGAAAAAAACAAAACACTCATTTCCATTTTATACTTATAGGGTTATATATATAAAATTGTATATATTTCCGCTGGATTTTAATTGAGATCTCTGTACGGAGTATATACTTGCAAGTTTCATTAAAATAAGTCTAAAACTATTATATAAACTCATGGATTACAATAGACGGACGAACGTATGGATGCGAAGACCCTGAAGGTTTCCTTGTTCTACTACGAAAAGCGACTTATGCTAGGTTGTGCAGAAGAAAATGAATCCAACTCCAGCTTCTTTTTCCAGTATTGATGAGTAAATATGAAAACAATACATGAGGATACAAAAATGTGACGGACGTGTTTTTTGAATTTCCTGTTACATAATATATTATTTATACATTTTTGACTCCATATATTTCAGATGTCGAAATATTGCATGACTCTCTTTGCATACAATTTATAATGTGTGTTGGTAATAACATTGTAATATGCTCTTCATAAAAATTAATTTATTTAAATAGAAATTACTATGAAATTTACAGTTCAATAAATTTGTTAAATGCTGAGTAACTGTAATATATACGCGTCGACATAATAACCGTTTCTCCTTTTTGAAGTCAATTTAAATTTATCTATATAATTTTAATAGATGGTATATTTTTTTGTAAAGGTAACGAAAACGGAAATGTGTTTAATGAACCAGTATGTGAATCTTAAGATAGTTTGTACTTTTCAATGTTATTCAATATGTGTGGATAGAAATAATATTTCTATAACCGTAAATGTGCGAGGAGCAAAAATTCAAAAACACTTATTTTAGGCGCATTGTTTTCAGATTTATCGCTTTCATTTTTAAGCAAAAAGTAAATGTCATTATTTTTTGTTGATAATTTACGAAATATAGTGTGGTAGATACATAAAATTAAATAATGGAGTAATTAAACAAAACTAAGTTTGTCTTAACAACTGCACAATACATCTAATAATAAACTATAATACCGATTAGGAAATTGCAGAATTAAATATAGTGGTAAAATAAAAATATAGATATTTCTGATGTAATGTATAATATCTTTTAGTTGAATTAGAATTAATTAGAAGACTAAAAATTGCGACCATATGAACATACGAAACATAAAAAGGGTTAAATTTTTTAGTGAAATTGATTATAGAGTTTCATCCCCTCGACAATAGTAAAGTGAAATTTGGATTTATTTCTACATTATCGCTACATAATATATCTAACTGGTTTCTGCACAATAAACTTTTGATTTCTGTCTTTCCGTTATAAGTAATTAGAAAGAAAAATGTATAATGAACTCACGTGTCGGGAGTTACTTTGAACAATTTGAAGTCCAACCTTTTTTTTACAAGCTTTTTTCTAAAAGCTTTTTTCCATCGTATGCGTTTGGTACATCGGTCATGACTCAGATTCGATACTCAAAATCAACGTCTCATAAATTCAGTTCCTGCATGCTGAATATTTGTATACCATGGCGATGTGTGACTGTGAAACGTCTAATATTGAGAGATGTGGAATACACTCTGTGTGCGATTCAATTAGTATTATCATCAAAATGATGAAAGTATTGTCTTTGTTTTCAGGAGGGATTCAACAGAGGCAAGAGAACAAGGTTGCAAACTGTTTCCCTAGAAAATATTGGTGGATAAGTACGAAATACATCGGAATTTGTACGTGGTATATACGTACATGCCTACGAAGTTATCTGTGCTTTCAAAGGCTTTTAAAATTTGAAGGGAGCATTCAATTAGCTATGAATTTTTTTATTCTATATTGTTCAAAGGAAGGAATAAAAATCGGATTCCGGGATTGAAATTCCGGCTTTTAGTTATGGTACCGAAAAGTTAAAACTTAGATTCTAGAAAAACTAAAAAAATATTTATTGAACAAAGGAGCATTTTTTTTTCTTACAAGGCGTCTTGGGCCAGGAAAAAAAATAATTGTGCACAAATGAAATTTATGTCATAAGTTTTAAAAGCTCAAAATTATTATGAGCATATTTTTAAATATTCATAAAAGTAGATCATGGTTACTGGTAAACGCTCTCTATTAGAGATGAATGCCATAAAATAGTGATAAAGTTATGAAGATTTAGTTCCACCTAATACAATCCTTCAACTTTCAATTGTTCTACTTTACCTTGGTATTTGTTAGTTTTACGCTATCAGAGATCACTGAACAACATTTTCTGTGATTAAAACATTTACTATTTAAAAAAAATTTGTTTAAATAAAAATTATTGTAATTATATATATAATGAACATTTCCGTACTAATTTGTAGAATTTGCATAAATAGATTGTGATTGTGCAGATTTAGGGCCACCTAATTTAATCTAGCCCAATTTTTGAGTGACCTACTTTAGCATCCTATTTTCTATGTTTACGCTGTTATATATCATCGAGCATCTTTTTTAATAATTCATACACGTTAATTTTGTATCATTTAAGGTTATGGCTGGGACAAAATAAATTACCTATCATTTCATTCTGCATACAATTGTACGCATAAATGACATTTATCAAAAGACAATGAAAACACTCAATTCTGATTAAAAATATAAAAATGTGAATCGAAATCGTATTACTGTATAATATTAAATTATTTTATTTCCACTAGTACGTGATATTAGTCGGTTATGACAGGAACATCAAATACAAGTTGCCGTTGTGTAAAGAGCCGATAGTCTTCTTTGAGTTACAACTATGAACAGTTGAAGTATTTCAGAAGAGTCGTTTTATGTTATTATAACAACATTCAAAGCGGAATTATATCACTGAATACAATAAAATCACTAGCACTGCGTATGCAGCGATTATGCGGGAGCAAAACGGCGTGAACAGAAGTCAATGACAACCGGTATAGCACCGGTATGCCAGCAATCACTAGTTTTCAATGTTTTGTAATGGGTCTTAAAACGTCTTTTTTCATTTTACGGTCGTAAAACGTTTTAATTTATTGCAGCATCTAAAAGCAACTTCCATTAAAAAAGAAAAATAGACCAAAATATTAGGATTTTTCAGTACTGCGTATGCAGCGATAATGTTGGAGCAAAATGGCGTGAACAGAAGTCAATGACAACCGATATAGCACAGGTACGCCAGCAATAATTTGTTTTCAATGTTATGATATGGATCCTAAAACGTCTTTTTTTCATTTTACGGTCGTAAAACGTTTTAATTTATTGCAGCATCAAAAAGCAACTTCCATTAAAAAAGAAAAATAGACCAAAATATTAGGATTTTTTAAACTTTTTTAATTTTTTCAATATGTACAAATAATGTAATTTTTTTTCTTTTTTCCTGTGGTGGGCCCATTTTGAATAAACTCCTTTTAGGCTATTCACCATGAACATATGGCCTAATTTTGTCGAATGTTTTTCGTTATATTTCAAATTTGGAGAGAATCACTCGATTTTTTTCTTTATAAATAAATTTTCGGTTTGTAATGTAGCGTATATCATAATACAGAGTGTCAAGTGGCAGATTTCAAAGTTTGAACAAACATACTTTCTGAACGCAACACATAAGAGGGACGCAGGGGGCGTCGTTAGAAGCGCAAGCCGTGCGGATGTTTTCGTAGCCATGGAACAGTGGAGCGGAGAGCACCGGCCTTTTGCCGTCGAGGCGTACATTTCGCTGTCTGTAGCACGCCGTCGATTTAATAATCGTTACAGTATTCGTCGATTACGTGATGGACCATCGATCAACTTCATTCAGTCATGGGTAGCAAGGTTCAGAGCTACAGGATCAACATTAAATTGGCCCAGGCCAGGACCTATACCATTGGTAGCCACGGATGAAAATGTCGAGCGTGTTTTGGTTTCTGTCGTTGAAAATCCCCGTTTATCACTGCGTACACGTTCATCGGTATTGGGAATTCCGAAATCAACTTTACAGGTAATAATGCAAAAAAAGCTCAAGTTCCATCCATATAAAATTCAAATTGTTCAAGATTTACACGATTCTGAGTTTGAATTAAGAAAAATTTACGCGGAGGTTGTTGTTGAGATTTCGTACTGCTACCCGGATGGGCAACATATTCTTTAGTGACGAAGCTCACTTTCACATTGGAGGATATGCAGAACTTTCGTTACTGGGATGACCACAACCCAAGACAAATACATCAAGAGCCTTTACATAAGCCTAAAGTATCAGTCTGGTGTGCCATGTCTGCATCTGCAAGGGCCTTATTTCTTTGCAAATCAACGTGGCCAAACTGTAACTGTGAATTCGGAGAGATATGCCCAGATGTTAAATGACTTTTTCAGAGTAGAACTACAGAATAGTCCATCCTTCAATCAAAACATATGGTTCCAACAGGACGGGGCCACAGCTCACACTGCTAATGTGTCCATGAATGCAGTGCGGCAGTTATTTTCAGAAAAAAACATATCCCGAAACGGTACCGTACCGTGGCCACCTAGGTCACCCGATTTAAGCCCATGTGACTTTTTCTTATGGGGATACTTAAAATCCGTTGTTTACAAAACAAATCCGAGCACTGTGACACAACTTAAAGAAAATATTCGAGTCGAACTCAGTAGGATACCCCAGTCGCTTTATAAACGCGTTTTTGAAAACATGCGTGCTAGACTCGAAGAGTTTGTCAGACTCGAAGGCCGCCATTTGGAAAATGTGGTTTTTAAAAAATGAAATCCGCATTTGTTGTTACAAATTAAAATAAACCTACTTTGTATTAAAGGTGTAGTTCTTTTTTACAATTTTTCAAACATTGAAATTTTCCACTGGTATATATTTAATAATTGGAGAATATATACTTCCACCTGTATATATTCTCCAATTATTAAATGTTTTGCAAAACAATATAAAATGTTTTTAATAATATAAAATGTTGCCTGTTAGTTATATTTACGTCAATAGAATTATAAGTACAGCTAATGACACAAAAATAAAGTAACCGTTGTCGATGCGAGCAATATTTTTTATATTATGTATCGAAAACATAAAAATATTATTGGTTTTTTATATTATGTATTGGCTATTAAATACAGAAAACAATGAATTAACGTCTGTGTGATATACAAATTAAATAAAAATATGACACGCGATGTAAAAGGGAAAAAGAGCAAAAAGTAAAGAAAATCCTTGAAACTAATTATTTCAAAATATTTCACCGTTCATCACAAAACTCACCACGTGACGCAAAGCTGGTGTCATAACTAAAAGTATAAATCTCAAACAATTTACTCGCCCACACCATCTAATACTAAACCGTATCCATTACCCAAACCACTCATGTACAGCCCATAAATAAACAGCTACTCAAACTTTTACCCCGTGACATCGGGTACGTCAGGGAAAGTAAAAAGCTGTCTGCGAGGGCAGGCGGCGCCGGGCGTCAGTCTGGGCGGGTCACCTGCTGAGCGGTCCAGGGTGGGAGCTTTCGTGGCTGATAGAAGTCAGTAGCAGATTGTTATTGTGGTGGAATGTTATAGTTTTTTATGATATAAGCCTTTTTTTGTAAATACATTTCATGAAGAACGTTACACGTTTTTTTTAAATATTTGATGTGGTTGTATTAGAGTATATTTTAATTAACAATGACAGAATATACGTGAAAACTATCATTAAAAACAGTTAGGCAGTTATTGTTTGTTTTACAATACTTTTGAATAATGCAATGGAAAGCAGGAATGTTATTTTTAGCGTTTCATACTAAAATGGGGAAAACACAAAAAAACTTTGTCGCTTGTCTGTTGGTCTAATTAGGATAACATTACTCTTAAATTGTTTAAATTAGATGTCTTAATTTTAAGATTTGAACAAATTGTAATACCGATTTTGATAAGTGTTGAATTAAAGGAAAAAAATAAATTTTAGAAACTATTTAAATGTTACTGGTAAAAAGTCATATTATTGGAAAAAGGCATTATGATTGAATCCCTAATGAGTTATTAATAATATAATATTTTTAAAATTTTCTTCGATGAAAGCATTTTTGACAGGCGTGTTTCTGCATTTTTATCTTTTTTATTTATACATATTGAGTTTTATAGATTTTTGGAAACTAGAATCTAGGTTTAGAAATCATTAAATTATTCTAATTTGTAATTACTTCAAATTTACACCTTGTACATGTTAAATTGTTATATATAAACATGCGGTAAATTTAAAATTATAAAATGAGAATTAAAATAGACAAAAAAATTTGTATGAACTGAATTGAAATTGAAGTTAAATTAATACTGTTGGATTATGAATATTTTATGAGAATTTTTGGATTAGTTTCTTTTACATGATATTGCACGTTTTGAATACTTGATAATAAATAGTGACGTATTTTAATCAGTGCTCTTATGAATTGTAACAACCAACCTAATTTTGACTTAGTATCCATATTAAGTCAGAAAATACAGTAGATTTATAAATAGGGGCACACCCCTAATAAGCCATTATTTAATTTTGTGAGAAATTCTAATCAAATTTTTCATTCTTTGATTAGAATTTGTCCCTTAAAAAATATTTACATCTACGATTACAAAGGAAAATAACTCCTATTATCAGATATTTAGTTTTTATCACCAATAAACCAAAATTAATCAGTTTAAAGTAACTTTTAATGTGCGCAAAATTGTTTAAACTCAAGTTGCCGAATTGAAATAATTAATGTTTTAACACCGTATTATTTCAATTAGAGTTTCATCTTCATTGATCCTAGTTAGTTCAGTAACTAACATTACCCCGAAAGGCTCTTTTTATTTCATGCGGAGTGGGAAAACAAAGGTATTTGAAATAACCCTCTCGTGATTATCTTACGCTTGTTTTATTTCGTTGAATACAGGTCAAACCGTCATAGAAATGCGGTTATCCATTTTAAAATTAGTGTTGCCATCGTTTTGCTAAGACAATACATTATCACTACTTAATCAATTTTATTTACTGTATTGTTGGATTACAAACCGGTAAAGATTAAAGTTTGACTTATTTTAAATTTCTTTAAGTGGTAATATATTTTTGTTTGGTAGTATTATTTCATTAGATTCAACCCGTAGCTTGCACGGGGTAGAATATTATTCATACATACTTATATTCAGATTTTTATCCTAAAAACAATTTTTCGTAACCAAATAATGCCAAATTTCATAGAGTTCGGTTTATTAATTAAGATATGAAACAAATTTGCGTTCGTATTTGTAGTATTAATCAAGAGAAGCTTTTTTTAAATTTGATGTATTGTTTGCATATTACTTAAATTTACTTAAAATCTCGTCATTAATAATTACTAAAATTAGTAAATATTTTTTTATGACAGACTAAAAGTTTCTATTATTCGTTGGAACTAGTTTTAATCATTAGTTTTGTTTCTTATCTAGTCCTGGTATTAATTTCCTTTTCCAATTAAGGAAAAGTTGTTGTTGCTATAGACATAGATCTAACGTCAAAACTGGTCAAGTAAGTTCCTTATTTATTTAGTCCCCTAGTGTACTAGTATAGTGATGACTTCTAATAGTCGTCATCAGTCATTCTCATCATTTCATAACGTCATCAGATATCATTCAATGCTAAGCTTAAATATCTTAGGAAAACATACATTTTCATAACGATATCCCTTTGCGAAACTTTTTGATATATAATTCTGTATTGCCGACGATCACACCGACTTCAACTCTGACGCCAAAAATGTTATGTGACTTAGATATTTACTTCTGTTCCACATATATTGGAGAAATTGTCGTTTATAACGTAATTTTTTAATTTGTTTCACACAAGCAAAATATTTTTACATAAATAAAAGAAATTTTTACATAATAAAAGAAAAATTAACTTGAAATGCGGTTAAAGAGTAACGATGGAAATTATTTGGGAAAAATTAAATAGGAGTAATGATTTTTGTATTCCCTCGTGTAATTGAAATATTCGACCATTTTGACATTGCTCCCAACATTTATTTAATATGTTCAATAATCCATGATAAAAATGTTTTAATATTTCTTAGATTAGAATCAAGCATTATGTGTTTGTTGTGTTTTATGCGTTATAATACCTGAATCATTATGTAAATACCAATAGCGAGTGAATATAGGAGAAGAGATTAAAATTGCCTATCTGCACATGATAAGCTGTTGCTTTTATATTTGTCTTCAAAAATAATTTGCACACATGCGTTGCGTCGCTGTCAATAGAAATTAAGAAGAGGGGGTGTTATATAAGGTTAATATAAACCTAATTACTCATATATGAAGAATAAAGTTAAGTTTATTTGAAGGATAAATTTTCAAAATGTTTCACCATTGTCCGTTACATTGGCTAAACATTTCTAGTATTACCTAGTTTCAAAGTTAAATCGATTAATTATACAAAAAATGACATCGGAAAAAATATAAGATAGTACGCCTTACCTTGCCAAATTTAGTTTAATTCTATTGAATTTAAGGGAAATTATCTTTTTACAAATACACATAGGTATAACTTATCAGTTTTACCCTCTACTATATAAAATATCGGTATATTAAGACTAATAAGTTATATTTTATAAAAACTAACTTTCATTTTTATATTTGAAGACTATTTGCGACATGTTATATTAATATATACCAATTTGATTATAATTGGTGATTAATCCTGAAAAAAAAAGATTGAAAGCATATTACATATTATAAAAAGCCTGGAATTTAATATTTGTTTGTGGGAAATATGCGTATGGGAATACATAAAACTTGTGTGTAAGAACTTTGAATTCACCAGAAAGAACTAAACAAAAATGAACATACCAATTGCTTTATGACAATATGTAGACTATAAAACAAATATGTCAGACTACAGATTAGTATGAGTCTGAAATTAGTGGAGTAGAGCAGAATTGGAATCTGTGAGAATAGAAAACTTCAGACGAAAACAGAAATTCATGAAAGTTTCCAGTCATCTAGCAAAAAAGAGAAAAAAAAGGAATCTTTATAGGATCACTTATTTGATTGTCCATCTGTCATAGCCATTTTTCTTAAAAACCGTTCCACGTAGGGATTTGAAACATGGAATTGTGGTAATGCATTTAACATATTTCTCAATAGTTATCACTCGAAAATATTTATTTAGAAATTTTGGATAGAGAAGTAGAATTTTTTTGAATTTCATGTGTCGTATGGGATATAGTTTCAACATATTTCGTTTCATAAAACAATTCTTTTCATAATTGTATACATCACATCTCTGGAGATTTGATGACAGTCATTCGAAGAAATGTATGTTACTTCTCATTTCTATTTATGAAACGATTTAACCAACAAATTTAAAAATAATAGATTTCTCGAAAAATTTTAAATTTTACGGAAAAAAATATAAAGATGATTCAAAATCTTATAGCTTTTGAGAAATTCATGATATTTTATTACCTGTGAATATGTCAGACAATATATTCACGAAGTGAAATCAATTTGATGCAAATATTAGTTAATATTACATGTTTTAATTTTCATACGTACATAAATATGTACGGAATCTTCGTACTATAAGTTCTATTCATATTTAACATGATTATTATTTCATTAATTTATTAATTCCAAGAAGAGGTATTGACATGACTCTAAGTATGGTTACCTTTAATGTCGATCCGGATACTTGAAAGCAGTATTTTTTAAACATTTTTAAACTGGCATCCTTTTAAAACAACCTGCGGCGAGAGTATGGTTCAAGTTATGATTGTTGGGATCGGAGGCGATGTCGCTGACAGCATCCCGGCCCACAATGCGGTATCCACAGCGCATTAGCGTAGATTTCCCCGGAGTCTCGGTGGTGGACGCGGCTCGTTACATTAATTCAACCAGAAAGCCGCTAATTGTTGTTGCAATTAATGTTTCGTCATATTTTGCGAATTCTGCTGTGTCGCTGGCGGACGTTCCGGATTTGTGCCGGTGCTATGGGCGTATTATGCCTAATGGATTGAGTTTATGTCATTTTAAAAGGGAAGTTTCAATAGTTTGAAACTTGTGGATTAGCTGTTGAGTTACATGCAAATAAAGTAGAAGTATATAGTATCAAAAAAGTATGATAGGAATGAAGGAGTCAACATTTTTATATCCACATGATTTTAAAATATTGTGTCCTAACTTTTGTTGCCTTATTTTGAGATTGAAGAAATTTAATTATAATTTATTTATTATTTGCAGAAATAAATCAGGCATATGTAGTGCGTTGAAAGAAAGTTGACAACTTATAGATATCAACCTTGTCAATATCAAATATATAGTAAATAAGGGTATTCTGGTATACATAAAATCAAAATATTCAAATTTATAACTCATAATCTTATTACATATGCCATATAATAACCTCTGACCATATGAATACAGCCCCTCACCGGATTCTGTTTAACGAGCAGATCACTTTTCGAAGATGATTACGAGTCACCGGTAGCATGAAAACTCCAACACGAGTTTACAAAAAGTCACAAAAGTTTAACGAGACTTCGCAACTGACACAAAAGAGTATTGTATCGAAAGCAAGGCAAGCAACTTCAATAAAATTTGTAAGAGGATACTGCAAACAAGTAACATTATTGGAAATATTGTACATTAAAATTTAACGCAGCCTCCTAGGAAAAAGGTTCTACATACAGGTGACACGAATATATTACTGAAAATTTATTCTATAATATTGAATAATTTTATGTAAACAAAATTACCACAGACTTTTTCACAATTTTTAGTATTACAGAAAATTAGAAACGAATATATTTTTTTCATTTATCTTTTTTTTCTATTGCCGGAGGTTTTTTTTTAAATTATTTATTAGTCTTGACTGGCAACTTTACTCGCGTGGAAAAGAAAACAAGCAGTGTAATTGAAATATAATATTTTTGTGAAAATTTTCGATTTTGGCTTTAGAATAATTTATTGTACACAATTAAATGAAACTACGTGATGTAGTATTATTTCTACTTTCTTTAAGTTCTTTACCACGACCTAGGTTTCGTTGTATTACAACATCGTCAGGTGCGATATTAACAAAGAATAGTCATTCGGAATATCGTTATTATAGTCATTCTTTGCTAATATCCCACTTGACGATGTTGTAATAGAACGAAACCTAGGTCGTGGTAAAGAACTTAAAGAAAGTAGAAATAATATTACATCACGTAGTTTCATTTAATTGTGAATAATGAATTTCTACAAAATTAACGCCAAATATATTCAATAGTTTATTGTAACTAAGTAATTAAGTAATTTAATGTATAAATACGAAAAAGTACTTCTGCTCATGTTTTATTCCTAATTGAGTAATCTTTCAATTACCAAAAAAATTTATTTCACAATATCAATATAAAATATTAAGTATTCATCTCCATAATAAAGGCTCCATGTATATAAATTTCCTGGAAATCGGTTAAACAGTCAAGGCGTGAAAGGGAGATAAAAAGTATTAAGAATGATAATTTTTTTTGAGACCCCCCCCCCGCCTCCCAAATTACTTGTACCTAATTTTTGATCAAGTTCCTTGAATTTTATCTCGCCTTTCGTTGAATAGTACCTCTATGGCAACTTTAATTATCACTAACATTTTCAACATTTCAATTACTATTTGCTTTTAACAACCACAGCCACATTTACTATTAAATAGAAGGGAGTGTACGTACAAAATTTAAACAAATTAAAAAAAATAACAAAAACGACGATCGGCTTACATAACAAACGTAAAATGTCACACTTCAAAGAAGTTTTTGAGGTTAGAATCTACTATGAATTTCAATTGGATTGACATTTTCATTACTTAAAAAACTCTTGTAACGCGGTGCATGTTCATAGAGAGACAGTCATCTTGTTGCCGATGCAGCCGTCTTATTTTGGTTGTGGCGTCATTTTGCCATGTATTGGTCATTTTAAGAAACTCAAGAAATACTACTATCACAAATCAATGGTACAACTTTTAGATTATTTTTAAACACTTTTTTATTGCAATTTGATCATTTTTATTTGATACAGTTTCACTAATCAAAACGGCTAATGGTATTTCCGTTAACCCAGAATCTTGAAATTTGATAGGAAGATCTCATAGTACAATTTTTATTGTTCGATTTCCGGTACAGTACGATTTTCAGATAAATCTTTATGATAATATGATATAATAGTACAAAATTCCCAGAGCACGACTACTACTCCCATTTGACCGCATTTATTATAATCATAGTATTAATCTTTCATTTACGTTATGCAAATATTAATATTCGATCGCCATCCCTTGTGGTTCGCGTGGTTGAATTCGTTTAATCATCGCCATTAATTTTTTGTTAGAGGCGAGAACAAGTTTTAACTCTATGTCCCTATGTATGTTACAAAATTAATATTAAAAAGAGAATAAATTAAATAATAAATTGTCATGCCGATTGACCAGTTTGGTATAGAGAGAATAGAGGAACAGATTTAAGTTTCCTAGACATAGATATACAACTATTGCCAGACGAAGTCGATAGTGGTTTTGTAATGAGCATTAAGATCCCAGTGAGTAAAGCTACCGTTAATGAAAATTTCATTTTTTGTTTATAATTTGCTAGTTTCAAATTTGTTTATTGAAATAATGTTTTTAGAAATAAAAATGTAGGAAAAATATATTAAATTCTAGTGGATAAATTGATTTGGAGATTTTAAATATGCAAGTTGTTTTTTAAAGGTGTTTTAAAGGGTTCAGTTATATTTTGTTTTAATATAAATTTTATTAATATTTCTCTCGAAATATTATATGTATATTTGTTGCATATTAAGAAATATTAGGTTGGCAACTTATAAACCTGCTATGTCCGTATACAAACTTTTCAACTTTTTGTATTTGGTCAATAAAATCAATCGTTAATTATACAAGCACCGTCGGCATCTAACACTTATCGCCAACGTGTAGGTGGAGTTAGAGTTCCGTCCTTTTAGAAATTTTCGAGGCTTTGCCTGAAAAAACGGGTGAAGTTCGATTTTGATATGACTTCCATCTTTAAATTTTTCATCACGTAAATTATTAAACAGACAATAAAATAGATAATAATTAGATGGCGAAAGATCTGAAGAACACGGTGGGTGAAGTAGCATACTCCAAGTGAAAGTAGTTTTTCACGCGGTATTTTTGCTTTTCTTTGATATGAAGGAAGTTTAGCGGTGTCTGTGTTCAATTATTTTCAATTAATCTTAGCTGTAATTGTACTGTTAGCTTAAAATAATTCCCAATGAATAACTCCATTTATGGTGGGGTATACACTTAAAAGTATCTTTGTCCAATATTATATTGGTCTAGTCTGTATTATCTTTTTCTCCAGCTCCTAGCCACTAGAATTTACGCTAAAAATTAACATAAGCCAACTACTTTTCATCTCTTGTAACCAGATATTTTAGGTCTCTCTTTGGGATGATAGGAACTCAGTAGCTCCAAACATAGAATATTAGCTCATGTGATAGACAAACGACATATTTTACCTTCTTTCTCAAAGCACGAAATTAATTTTCCATTACAGTATAAGAGCATTAAATAGCTCTGCCAAACGAAGAGAGCCTAATCTGGGATATGTTTCCAGAAGGCTTTTAAATTTTCTTAAATTGATTGTAGGAGACCTCTTTGGATAAGGTTTAAAGGACAGGTCAAAACTCCCTTCTTTGAATCTTCGGAACCAGTGCTTGGTTGTGTCGTAAGGGCATAACTTCACCTATCGTTATGTACATATTGCATGATGTTTTGCTAGTTTTTCTCCAGAAACGACATTCATGAAGAAAGAGTCGCCAAGTTCAAATCGAAATACTTCTACTTTTAATTTATTCTTTACTTGCCGATTACTCAATTGCAAACTGAAAAGAAGTTCGAATGTCGCACTTTTTATATACCTTACAAGAAATATTCAAGAAGCTTCTATGACATTCCACAAATCGGTTGAAAAAAGTGTCGAGTTTATAAGTTGCCAGCCTAATACTTAATACTAAATAAATTTAGAGTTGTTGTGGAATTAAAGAACATGAGGTTTTCATGTGACGATATTTTACTATTCTACCAAATAATACTAACTGCTAAGAAGAAATACTATCCGAAAATTCAATCTCAAAATCTAAAGCTCAAATTTAATGGAAAATATTATTAAAACACACAGGTTTTAGAATATTCGAGTGTTAAAAATACTATTGAGTGCCAATAGATTCTGAAATTATGATTGGTCTTCATAAACTTCCTCGTAAGAAATAGAGTTTAATGTAGAAGCAGGTTCTAAATTTGTTATGAGCTATACTACTATTTTCATTAATAAGTCGATATAATTTCCATAAATTATATTTATCGTTCTTATTTGGAACTTTTGGTTTAAAATAAACAATCCGTTATATTAATATATTCAACAGAATCGCCATTATGGGAAGTTTTTATTTCATTGCTAAAATGAGGGGTGGGATAAAAATGATTAATTTTTATACAAAAATATTAATAAATTATAAGTTATATTGTGTATAATGTATAAGTAATTAATTTTTAATTATGGTTTTAAAGACCTTGTACTTTTTTATTTGCACCTGTTTAAAAAGGCACATGAGTAGGCAACGAGGTAGGTTTCATTATTCATTATGTTTCGTTGCATTGCTATTTATTATAATAAATATAATAATAAGAAATATAATAATAATAATAAGCTTTCGTAGAAATAAGAAAATTAATTTCCTACTTAATAAGTTTAGGTAACGTAAATATATAAAATCAAACATTTAAAGATATTAATGCTAGGCGCTGAAATGTTTAATGCGGTGGACAGTAAGTTTCATTTCTTTACTCCTAACGTCATAGTGTTTTCATGATTTTTTTCATGGAAATGTCAAACTCGAATATTGAAATTTAAAATTTAAAAAAATGTTGAAGATACGTCATTGTTGCCGAAGTCCACTCTATCGATTATTAAAACGTAATAATATCAGCGTATGCGTAATATTTGATAATGGAAAAGTTTTTGCCGACGTACGTAGTACCTGCGGTGAATTTTCCAAGTATCGTGTAGAATAAGTTTTGTTGATCAAAGTATGATTATAGGCCGATGAAGAATAATATGGGCTTGTTCGTTTTCGACAAAGTTTTTATTCGCGTGAAATGTTTTATATTTATGTTGGAAAAATTATGCGGAAATTTAATTTAAGGGATCGTTACGAATTTTCTGCGATTGTGCGTTGATATTTTCGAATATTTTTATATTACAGTGGAGGTTGTTTGCGTTAACTTACAATAAAGTATCCTCATTATTGTTATTAAATTTTAAATGTTACTTTTTTGATTGAAATTAATGCTATACTCAGGGTTTTAATTTTGTTTTCAAATATGGTTAATTAATTCTCTATTTTCAAGATGAATATATTTCATAACCAGTCAGGCACGGAGAAATATTTTTAAGAGTATATTTCAATTGGTATAATATTTATGTTCAGAGTTTTGCTTAATTTCTCCATCAGTATTGGTTTTCATAACTCAGGGAGTTATGAAAACCACTACTCTATGTTAAATAACAAAAACATTACAAGAAGCGGAAAAAATACTTCCCAGGAAAAACCAATTTATTAAGTCTAAATATTCTCGACATAAATACAAACGTATTACTTCTCGTACAATCCAACAATTCTCATAAATAATAGGTAATCGCTGTAAAGTGTATATTATTGTACTTATAAGGTGGCGTCCGGTTAGTAAGGTCATAAACAATTCTGTTATTACAATTTGATTTTGGTAAATATCCTAAGTACTGTGATATCAATCAGTCCATCCTTCTTGGCTTTAATATTTTGCGATAATCGTTACATTAGGTCAGTTTGGATCTAACGTGTAACGCAGACGAATGACTATTGTAGACGGTGAGTTGCGGCGGACAACTGTCCACTTTCCGTTGACTCAACATGGGCCAAGAAGTGGTCGCCACCAACTAAACGTGTCCCATCTGCGTCAGCGCGTGCTCATTTCAATGTTTGGTGCATTTTCACTTATGAAGTGTGGTCGGCAGGTGTCAGCTAGAGTCGATTCGATTTTTTTGGGACCGACTTTTGTGAAAGTATTGTTAAAGTATTAAATAGCAAATTTTCTATTTTATTCGATTACTGTCTGACTGATTATTGTCGGTTGACTGATTTGTGCATATACCTGTACTTTTCCGATCGAAGTTCGAATTAAGGTCATATATTTATCCCATAATATACACGTTGCGATTACTTTTCTTTCAGAACCTGTTTTGTTTCACAAATTATTTTTTACTTTTATTTGCATTGTACGGTGACATCAGAAAGACTGCCAAATTACGTTTTTCTTTGACACAATTTAGTTATATTTACATCACAATTTAAAGATACAAATAGACTATGAGAGAAAAACCCATGAAATGAAATATAAATTTTTTTCATATCTCTTACCATAATAAAATACAAATGCCATGCGAGCTATTTATATTTCACTATTTGTAAATAAAATAAATAATTATGTATATATATATATATATATATATATATATATATATATATATATATATATATATATATATATATATATACAATATAATGCTCTTGTAATTTTAACATCGCGTACTTTTTGAATACACTGCAAGTTTCTAAATAACCTATCTCTGTATCGTAATATGTTTTATTTTCAATAATTTGTGGATATTCAATTTGCAAAGAAAACTTTTATTTTCCTTTGCAGATTGATACAATTACAGAATTAAAGATGAAAAATAATGTAATATTATTAGAATATTTTCGAAAAACATAGAGAACAATGATACTCAAACTGAGGTAACATAAAGAACACTTTTAATAAAAGTGCATAAACGGTCGAAAGAATATAATTACTAAGCAACCAACGCAATAAAGAAATTTGTCGATGTACATGTTAAACAGAAAAATAAATATCGAAAAGCTCTAAGAGTAAAAAGCACTCGCTTCGCGTAAAAGCGCCTGCGCTCGCTCTCCTAACTAACGACGGAAAAATTTCAAGAAAAACAGAAGCACTTACGGACTTACGGATAAATACACCCTCAATATTGGGAGGTATATATTTATGAAAATACTCTTGCGTAGCTGCAGCAGGTGCATTCACTTCGTTCGCCATTGCCAGTTATATTTGAAATGACAATATTACTACTTTGGCTTGTTTTGAAATAGTCTAAATTTGTTTGTAATAAAATTTGAAATAACTGTCTAGTGTTAAAAATTATTTTTTTGGATAAATAATCATTTAAACAATTTTGAAAATGAAAATTTAGAAAAACATCTGCGAACGAACATAAAACTTAATTTAGATTTCTAAATTTATCCCAATTTGTAGTTTTTAATGTTTTTTGCTGCTACTAAATTTTACATAAAGGAAAGTGCATTACAAACTGTTTATCCTGCTATAATTTATTGTGTGGAGTAGAAAATACGTCTTAAAATTGTGCTAGTAATGATATTTATCTCACTCAATATAAACAGTATGCTTTTTTCTCGGTTTTAGTAAGTATTTATACGTGTTAGTAAGTATTCATATCAAATGTATTTACACCTGCCTTCGCCTTTGTCCTCAATAATTTTTTTATTTTGAAATCTGCACTGAAAACAACAGATTTTTTGACAATTCGATTTGGCGGTAATATCGACTAATGCACGCGAAGCCGCGGAAAAAATGTATTTCGCTATATAAATATTAAATAATACACCTGGAGTTCCTAATCGTGAGGTAAACATTTTCGAATCGCAGGGGTAGTTATTAGATTGTTTTCAAAAGTGTCTAACTTGAACATAACTTTCAAATAAAATTAAATCTATTCAAATATAAACCGGGCCACTTAATGTGTAATTGAACCTTAAGCATTTTTGATTTCAAAAACTAATATTTATGGCAATTCTCCTAACATCATTGGTGAAGGAAATGGCTTGTATATTTTTTTCCATCTGTTATTAGTAGACAAAATTGAAATTTGATTACTCAATATTCACAGTCGCGCGGTACTTACTGCTGGTTGAATCTTAGGTGCCTGCTATAATATTCACTCATATTTAGGTCATATTGCAATAGCAGTAGATATGTTATCTTCAATTTAATATTTTCGATAATGGACCATATATTTCACGTTGTGGTATACAATTTGCTATGCTTGTTTTTATTTTTTTCGTGACTTGAATTAAAAAGGAAGAGTAGAACGTACACTATGAGGATTCTGTACCCATTTAAGTTCTTATAAACTTTAATAGTGGATAGTATTTTTACTAAACCATTTATAACTATTTATTCTTCACTTCATCTTACTCCGTCTTTCACAGGCATAAAAACTTGATGCAAATTCCAAAATTTATAAGATGTAAGATAATTGCTGTAGTTTATCCATAATATTTACGTAGTTATCTAAAAAAACTGTATTTTTTTAATGATGAAAGTTTTAGGTTGAGTAGTTTCAGAAATAAAGAGTGGGTCATATTTTTTGCATTGCACCTATTATTTTGAAAAGGATATTTTTGAAGCTCTGATTATTAGTCTTTTCCACCGATAGCCCACATTATACAGGAAAATGAAAAAAAAACACGATGAGTACGTAATCGCCCCCTCCTAAAATTTTCATAAAATTTTTTTAAGTATTAGCTATTGTGATGTATGTGGGTTAATTTGGTTCACTGCAATGTCAAATTCAAGTTTCCCCTCAAGCGGTTTTTGAGAAACTATGTCAGATCGACAGACAGATACACCTCCTAAGATGTCTTCATAGATTTATTCTTATATCATAAGGCTTCGTTTTCAAGCGAGGTATTGAACCCTAAAGATGATTAAAATGCGGGGTAAGTGATTTCAAAAATTAATGTGGTAATGCTTCGAGTAAAATAACAAACAATTTGTTAAATTCAAATTTCAATTATGGATTATCTTGTTCGTTAGCAATGTTCAAAATAATAATTATCATTTAAAACGCCGCTTTTATTAGTGTTTCAAAATAATTCTTTAAAATTAGAAACAAGTTTTCCAATCACGTTGAAATAACTAAACGAACCGTCCTCTCCTAAAAATAATCTGTGAAACCTACATAGCTATCCATTTAATATTTTTTAAATTATTCATATGTATTTGAAACAATAGGGTCTTATAATATTTTAGTGATCTTGATATGAATAATTATTCGTTAAACTCTTTAACGAGAGATATGAATCGTATTATTATTATTATTTCCCGAGGAAGTTGTGAGGAACGGCGCAATTTAGCCTTCAATCGTCTACTTTAACGCCGACACTTTCTCTATACCTATAGCAATGTAGTGAAGCTTGTACCCTGATACAGATCCCGTGGATTCACAACATCTGTTGCGAGTTTGAATTACTTTTTAAAAAGTTATCGGCACAGAGGGCTGCAGAGTCTAGAACATTAATATTGGATATAAATTCGCATCGGGTTTACAAACCGTAAATATCCAATGGAACATCTGCTTTGGCTTTTGGAGTGTAACATCTTCTTACACTTCATATTTTATAGGAATGAATAAATCGATAGGAGCTTAGGTTAGTTCGTGCTTGAGGATTTCCTTTGATTATTTCATATGAGAACGAACGAGATTTAAAATTAATATAATAGCTTCGTGGTTATCCGAAAATTTTCCCACTTTGCTAGCGTCTGCCAGCTTGGACGATTTGTGGAATTATAGATTATTTATAATTCGGCCTTCTTCAATTTTTTGTTGAATAATTCGACAACTTGTGCCTATTTGTGAAGTATGTCAAGTTATATGTAGATACCAGCAATTTTGTCTCCATTTCGTGTGTGAAAAGTTATGCTATATTAAGCGTTTCCAAATCTTTAGATTTTTTTCCCTTTGGAATGCACGTAAATTACTTGTACAGTCTAATATATAGTGAAGCTATTTTGATTTATGTCGTGTAAATATATTAAATTGTGAATTATTAAAGATAATTTGCAACAAATTATTAAATTTTTTTTAAATAATAATAAATTCTTAAAATTAAAATAAATACCGCCATCTAGTGGAAAATTATGATAATACACATTTACTACGATTGCTTATAAACGAAATTGATAAGTAGCAATCTATTAATTATCCAAATCAAACAAAATAGGTGTATGTAAATAAACGAAGTGATAATAGAGACATAGTTCCATATTTTATTACGTTTTCAGATAAGATAATAATTAAGTTTATTTTAATTTAAGCATTGAATACAAGGTCTTAGTCAGATAAAATGGTCTTATTTCGAGCTCTAATAAGTAAAGGTACTTTTTGGTTTTTGAAGAGAAATTTATTTATATACCAGAAATATGGTTAGCACAAAATATAAATACAAAGCAGTATTGTTAATATTAAAGCTATGTTTTTCGTGTGATTTTGTTAAAATAAAAATATTAATGAATGTTTATGTTCCAGACTTTACTTTTTTTAAATAATACACATTACATTTTAGTTCTAAACTGAAAATATAATGTGTTATCAAGCACAAGTAGAATTCCCATTAGAAGCATTTCGTTTAATTTATGTACCCTAAGCTTTGTAATTTATGTACCCTAAACTTTATGTATCCTTAAAGGGTACATAGTATTTCTAATATACTATTTAAAATAGTTAATTTTTTGCGACGTGAATGATATGATCTATTTTATATTTCACAGGAGAAGACACAGTGTGCATATTTAAAAAATAACAGTACTTAGGATAATAGTTAATTTTTTTCAAAGTACAACTAAATGTGGAATTTCAAATTATAAAAAAATATGTTTGTATTACTGATAATAATCCCTTTCAGACGATACGCCACATGACGCAAAATTAATTGTTTTGGAGAACTTTATTTACCCTCTCTTTAATTCTTATATGCATATTTTAAAAAGTTGGATAGTGCAAAATAAGTGGTTTAATAAAATATATTACTGTGCTGAATTTCGAGTCTTTACGTTGCGTGGTTTCTGAAAAAATAGGCTGTGAATATAAAAAAACCGTAAATATGTTGCCTACAATTAAAGTAACATGTAATCATTCTCACTTTTAAATATTATAAGTTTTTGTGACCTTAGCATTGATATTGTCATAAGACTGTTTCTGAGTTTTTCGGTGATGAGATATAAATACCAATATGATATTATTCCTTACGACTATATAAGTGTATGTTATTTATTTAACTTTACGTTTGTAAAAATGTCAATGAATTTAACGAACCTAATTTGAAAGTCTGGCGAAGTTTATCTCAAAAATAATTTAATCCGTGTGTAAATATTTAATAATAATCATCATCATCATCATCATATATATTAATACGCTAAGGTTTTAAGATGTTACACTCCCTTTTTAGAAAAAACCTCACAAGTAATCCACATAAATTATATATCATTTTATAGATAATTGCTTGCTCTACCGGCATCCACAACTAAGAAAATTATTATTGCTATTGTTTTTGCAAATTAATTAATTATTAAAATTATATACACAAAACAGCAATGCTGCCATCTAACGGCTCAACGTCAATATGATTGACGGTCGGTAAAATTTTTGTTTAATTTCAAATCCACTCACGTATAAATAAAGTGGCGCTTTAGCTCAATGCTTTTGATACTTGCGCCTCTATATGTCAATTTTAGTATAATATTTGTTTGATCTGTCATCTGAGCTTCATAATGGAATAAATAATGCGAAGACTTAGCACGGGTCACGCTAGTTAATAATTAAAAATATTTTAAACAATATAACAGAACATTTTGAAAACCTCTTAGTCAAGAAATATGGGATGGAAATTATCAGCATGTATGCCAGTTTCAAATTTGTATAAACGTCGGATGAGTTACGAAAACCTCAAACGGGATTTACTTTAGTGCAGGGAACGGAAGTCCCTGTAGACTTACAACTTGTGATATTGGCCGTGAAATTGAAAATAAAATTTGAATTGTGAGGAAGTATTTTAGTTAAAAAACATGAAAATCTAATACTATCCAGGTAGATCCAAATTACATATTTCGACAATCTGTAGGTATTAAAATGTAATGTGTTTTCTTTTTTTTTCAGAATCCTTAGCTACAGTTCTATTTCCCTTTCAAATAAATTTGATTTATTCAGAATTCAGAATAAGAAATTTGATTTATTTTTATAAAATTTATCATTTTTCCTATCTAATATTCATGTGCATTTGCGAATGATGTCACTATTATCATTATATGCATTTATATATAAAGTAACAACATACGTTTATTATAATTTTACACTGTTTTGCATTTATATTAAGTTATTCTCCTTAGTGATAAATTTAATAAGAAAATTAATTATATTGATTAGGTATGTACCGCTAACTGGTAGAAAGTACTTAATTTCATATTAAAATGTGTCAGAATTAAAGTGAAACTCATTTAGTTTGAATTCCAAGGCTTTTACGCTAAAACATGTTTATTTCATACAAAAAGTGTCAAAAATCATTCTTAAAACGGATTCACTATACAAGAATAGCACATGGTACGTAGAGAATTGATCTATTATAATGTGGTGTTAATGTTAACACATGTGTTGGGCCCAACATGTGTTGGGCCTTGTTTTTACGACTGAACTTATACGCCAGATTATTCTTTTCCAATAATTGTGTGTCAAAAACAAATAATGTATTTATTCAGTAAATGGGATGTTCAAAGAAAAAAAAACGAAGTTTCCAAAAAAATTACAAATAAATTAAAAATTTTCCAATGTAAGATTGACAAAATTTTTAATGACTTTATACAATTAGAATTTCACCTGTGTATCATATATATATATATATATATATATATATATATATATATATATATATATATATATATATATATATATATACAGAAGTAATTTTATTTAAAATACTATCATATTCACTTTCATATCGCAAGTGGTCACATGCCACTCTGATATATAAAGAGTATATCGGAGAGATTTTGAGGAATTGTTGGTTATCTTACTATCCTATTGTGTTAACCATTCCTTCTTGGAAAATACTTATAAGCTAAATAATAACCTATATACATAATATCTGTAGTTTAGAATTTCTTGTCTATGCCATTTTTGATACGTGCTAACCGATTATACCTCAGACCTACATAGTATAAAACAATATCTCCGTCTGTCTACCTGATTGAACGCGACGATCTCAAAAATGTACTTCACAGATTTTCATACGGTTTCCACCAATGGATAGAGTGATTGAAGTTTAAACTTGAAGTTTTTAATTTATGAAGTTTAGGTTTATAATTTATGAAGCTTTCGTATAATTTCATCGAAGTATGATAACAATTGTCGAGTAAGTAGGAAATCATCATGATATCTGAAAGCTTGACTGGTGTGAACTACGTAAATAGTTAGAATATCGGAGGTCGCATAATTATTTTGTATGACAGTGTTGTCTGGTATTATTAGCGGCTAGTATTTGGAATGACAATAAATAAAAGTCTAGTATGGGCCACGTAAATCTCCAATGGGCTGGAACTTGACCGGTACTGGCTGCGTAAATTGCTAGACTATCGAAGATCACATATTTGTTTTGTATGGCAGTGTTGTCATTTTTTATTAGCTTCTAGCCTTTGGAATGACAATGAATAAAGCACATGGCCAGCTTTAACAAACGGCCATTTGTACGTTGCCCTGTCCCGTGTGGAATCAAAATCTAATATGTTTGTTTTTGCACCTAATCCAGTGGAAGTAATAAATGTTGTACATGAAAAATATTTTAGATTTGTCTATAAAGTTAATCTTCTGATTGTTAATTCGCTTGGAATATTTATTTTATAATACGAATTATAATACACCACATTAAAATTTATAATTAATGTTTAATAATCATTACATTGTTTTATTAATAAAAAACTCAGGGAGTTTTGATCTAACTTATAAGGTCTATGCAAAAGTCCGATAGATACATTATTACTTCATTACGCCAGACAAATGATCCGGTCATAGATACTTAATTCTACCTCAAAGTTAAATAATTGATTAGATAAATTATTAATATATAATTGATTTTGGTGTAAATTGGCTGATCTGTGGCAATAAATATGAATTAAGATGGAAAAAATTCATACATCTGAGAATTTTTCTTTTGTCCTCTACTCGTAAAAAACCGGTCTGGGTCGCCAGTATTATTTAAAAAGAAAAAAATAAATTTCATTAATTTTTTTAGAGAAGGATTTTGCTAGAGAACGAAATTATATTTTAGATTTTTAAGAGCGTAAGCATATCACATGTGACTTTGAAGTTGAAAGTTTTGTGAGAGACTGAAAAACGAAATATGGTATGTAAAACTTCAATCCTGCTTTGAAAGATTTATCTAATAACACGGAAAAATATTTAGCTTTCATCTTACAAGTGCACATTAATTTTTTTCAATATTTTTCGACGTACAATCTGAGATCTTCATTGGATATATCTATTTAAAAAAAATTAATGTGCGTAGATCTAAAATAGAGTTTTATATAGAGGTGGACGGATATAACGCAACTATAATGGTTTCGTTACGGAATATTAAACAATATTTGTCTGACGTAGTAATTTCTCTCAAAATTATAGGACACTACCGCATCACTGTCGAGAATTCTTTGAAAAAAAATATTGAAATCGGTGAACGTTACAGAATAATGCTTATAAATACTTAACTTAAAATAGGTAACATATGGGGTTGGGAGGCTCTTGCATTTTAGCATTTTATTCTTCCAAAAATATCTGTGCTTGATTTTTTTGGAAGTATAAAATGCTAACATTAGTCGAAATGCAAATTAGGAACATCTAATTAAAAATACAATTTGGACGGTCTGCGTAGTTCGCAAGCTCAGATTGTTGGGGGCACAATCCAAGGCTATTCATATGTCCTAATTCCTTCACCCTGTATGATAAAGGAATAGTTGGCGAGTCAAATATGATAGTGAAATAGCATTAGTTACGAAGAAATAAATAGAAAATTGTAATAATGCCTTTTCCACACATTTTTCAATTGGAAAAAAGTGACACTACACGTTTAATTTTTAATCTAATTAATTAATTTTTTTTTGGATAATTAATTCAGTATTAACATTTATAAATATATACGGCAAATTATCTTATCATATTATTTTTATTATAAGGAATAAATTGTATAATTTCCGGTTTTTTATATACTAAGTATTTACAACTTTACTTTAATTTCATGCCAACATATTCTCTGTTATTTAATTTCCATACTTGTTAATGTATTTAATTTTTGAAATTTATTTTTAAAAAAGGTATTACCTTACAAATGGTGAAAAATTATGAAAAAATATGATAAAGGTCAATTTGAACCGCCCTGTGAATAAACAGACCTGAATACGTATTACGAAAGTGACATACATATCAACATTGCACACGCACACGCACTGATATATACAGTATGGTCTGAATGTACTATCCCGTTTTATTACCTCGCATCCCTTGCTTCAGTCGCTGTTCAGTCCTCGGGCAGTGCACACGCGTTTGGTCCCGCTCCCCGCGAGTATCTGTGCCATTCCAGCTTCGACTTGTTGTGGAAAGTGAAAGTTTTTCTGGTTATGAAATCCCTCGCGTGATGATAATTTTCATAGAAGTCAATAATTAGTTAAATTTGATACGTAACTATAAGTTAGAAGACGTGAAAAACAAAGTTTCTGAAGTGAAAGTGTAGAAATTGAACTTTTCGGATCTTAACTAAATTTTAAATAAAACAACCGTAATAAAAAGTGTATGAAAATAAAAACTATAGAATTATAAATGAAACTACAAATGGCAACTAATTAATCTTTAGTTTAATCTAAATTATAAAGAAATGAATGTGTATGTTTGATCAGTTTAAAGGTGGTGTTCACACTGTTATGCAATTTTGAATGAACATTGAGGTACTTATTTTTTGGAGTGTGAGTTGAAACATTTTACATTTTTGTGTGATGTACAGGGGTTTTATAATTTTGATTACTTTCGGAAAGAAATTATAGACAATTCTATAAAATAATAGGCTTGAAAATGTCTATCGTACAAGTTTTTCTATGCGATATTGCATTCTTTGTATATGTATATATATATATAAATATATATATATATATATATATATATATATATGTGTGTGTGTGTGTGTGTGTGTGTATATATATGTATGTATATATATTTACTATCAATCATCTTGAGCTATTTATTTTATTTGCATAAACTCTAGTTTTTTTGGATCCTTTAAGAAGAAATGTCATATTTTGTGCATAACTACTAATTTTTTTATTATTATGAACACTTTTAAGTTAGATACTATACGTAAATAAAATCATAATCAGTTCATTCACCATAGCTGTTGTATTGTATTGCTCTGTTTTATATTTAATATTGTCCTACAGGTTTTCCAATATGCATCTACATGGTTTAACATCGGTGAAAAATATGCAAATCTAGACACTAAAAAATAAAATACTACACCGGATTTAAAGGTCGGGATATGAAATTGTAGTAGATTTATTCGCTAAGAAATGTAAAAAAATATTCCGTGAATTAGTTCAGTTTTAAATGGGTGGTGTTCCGGACTCAGCTAGACTTAAATATCAGGTAACTTTAACCAAATTACCTCATTAACGTTTGGCGTCCGTCTACACGAGTAGCATTAAGCACGACGTTTGCTGTCTCCCGCTTCAATATAAAAAAAATATGGGATGTATCCATTACATCTGAGAATTTAGATGAGAGCAAATTCAAGTTTGATGTAAGATTACAAGTACATGTAGTTAAGGTCTAGTAGAACTCGCACTACTAGCGTTCACACACACTTGGGAATTCAGGAAAACATGTAGGAATACATGGTATTGCTATTAAACTATTTAGATAAATTATGAAAATATATCCCTTAGTTTATCTTTCTCCAGCGTAAAGATATCGCGAATTTCTCGAAAACGACAGGATTGGTATTATTATTTTTAAGTGACTCTATTTTTAGGGTCTCGACTCTGAAAATGAAAAAAAGGAACCTTTATAAGATCTTCCGTTTGTCTGTCCGTTCGTTAGTTTGTCAAAGCTCTTTTCCTCAGAAATGGCGTAAGATAAAAAGTTTAAATTGAATTAATATCGTATACTGAGGTGTATGGCCTTACATTGCTTTCAAAATTAAGTATTTTGTTTCACGCAAGAGAAAGATATGGCCTTTAAAGTATATTTTTTTATTCGTGCAAGAGTCTTACTCGGGTTTTTTATATTAGTAGTTTTTATATAATATTTGAAATTTGAATTCGGAACAAAATTTACAAATTTCTAGTTTTTATGTCAAATGATTTTCAAGAAAATCGACTATGAACTAAAGACTTGGTGGACGGATGGACTAATGAAGGATTTTATAAAGGTTCCATTTTTTCTGGGTATAGAACCCTAAAAAATCTGTTATCGAGTAGAATTCATACAACGAGCGTGCTTTTAGTTACGTATAAAAATAGGTACAAATAAAGAATTTCAATTAAACTATTTACGAGCTTAATACTCGTATTGTATTATATTATTTTATATTATTTAAATACATTTTCAGTAACTTTTTCATAGGGGTGAGAAAGTAATTATTTTATTTAATACATGTACCATGTCTTATATGGTCTTACAAATTATTATTTTATCCTTGTAATACTTTTTCAATGCAACTTTGAATAAATATGGAAATATTTATGAAATTCTTTCGATTGGAATAGATACAAACAAGTAAATTCTAAAACTGTGTCAAACAGGCAGACACCGAAATATCATTATCTCATCCTTTCCCGTCTCACTGGAATGCAACCCTAAGAATACATATGTACTCGTTCTAAAACTAATACTACGGAAAATAGAGAAAGAGATAATGTAAAGGCTGGTAGAGAAGAAAATTAATTATACTCAGCAATGTCCTTTAAATTGTCATCATATGTGGAATGTTTTCACGGTAAATGCTGATTCTCGGGGCGGTTACAACATAACATTTGCGCAAGATTTTTCTTAAGAAATATATATATATATATATATATATATATATATATATATACGTATATATATATTCGTACCTTCTCTTTTTATGTTTCATTACTTATTTCTTTAGAATTCGTCTTTATAGTATTTGAAAATATTATAATATTTTATTTTTCTATAAAGGTTTAATTTTCATTACAAGACGTAACCTAGCAACAAAAATTATCGAATGATATAACAATTAAACTATTTCAAATACTGAAAGCGCACTGCAGTCCAAGCCATGTGAAGGCATACTTGCGAGACATTACTCACGTTATTGTTGTCTGGCTTCCATCTTATTTAAAATCACAATTTTTCTTAAGACTATCATATTTTTAATGTTAAATTGTATTAAATTGTCATCTTTGAATTCGCACCAATTCATGTTGAGTCATGAAAGTGAACATTTTGATTTGGTTTCTAAATACTGCAAAGTATTTTTAATTTATTTAGTTCTTGCAATTATAAGAATGAAAGTTATGAAATATTAATTTTGAGGAAAAGTAACCCTACAATCACCATTTTCATATGTTTTACTTTGTAATATATTTCAGTTATTATTTCAGTTGACAATACACATCGCAATATGATTTATACGTTAGTTAAAAGAGGGGAACTAATTTTACTTATTGAACCGTGGTGCATAAATTTAATTATAAACTTATCGACAAATATGACGACAAATATTAAAAACCCTCTACACTACTCCTGAAATTACCTCGACGAAGTGCTCGTCGAAGTTGATCGTAGTCACTACACACAATCGTGCAACCTAACGAGGAGCTCAAACGCCATTAGTCTCCCGTACGCTAACCTCGCGAAGTCCTTTGACTCGGGCGCAAAAATCGAATCGAAATCATCGATCGAAAGTCACCCGAGGCGAGGCGAGGTTACACAAAGCGAATCGAAGAACTTCGATCTAGTTCGAGAGTAGTGTAGTCCAGGTTTTAAACACGTTAGTACAACGCGGTTGTAGTGATATTTGATATCGGTACTTAATTCATGGGTTCCCCCACAGTAGTCACTACTAGCCGTGCCCTATATCTTGAGCGAGAGATGCAGGGCTGTATTGGTTAAATGTAAAATATAGCCACACTCTCATTATCTTGATATGTTAGTGCTAGATAACGTGAAGTTTGTAAAAGTTCTTTACAAAAACGAGTTTAATTCGCACTACGAAAATTCCGCACAAATTTAGGCACGTACAAAAATTTAAGGGCACAAAGTATTCATATTTATAAATATCATTATTATTTTTTACCATGTAAAATACATTGCTTAGTATATTTTTCACTGGCCCAACTGTATCCTGAATTTCACAAAATTTTGATATTTAAAGATGGCACCATATCTTTTACGGCAAATCTAAGTAAACTGATAATAGCAACGCATTTCTTTCATTATTGTAACATTAGCGTCTTGAACATATAGAGAGACATCCCCTACCACCTGTGCATATTTCTAACAATAACTCTCTTATAAAATACTTCCAAAAAATAGTTTAAAAACTATATACCTCGGTTTTTCAATGAATACCCTGCTGGATATGATATTACAATTTTTTTTCGACTGTAGTCTTTTGTTTGCCCCTTTTAAAATTTCCATAAAAAAATATTTTTGTATTAACTGTTGAAATATACTTTATCCTTATGCCAACTTTCCACGGCATACCGTTCCTGCGAAAAAAAGGCGTTGGTTTTTTCAACAATATCTCATCCCATATAAAATTATAAAAAAAATGGTATGGGAATCGGTACTATTTGCTCTTTACATTATTATCTGACGTAATTTTTGATTTAAAAAAAATCGATTTCATACGTGCTCTATACAATTTTTATATAAATATTTTAAGGTTCTTGGAATATACCCAGGTTGATATGCTTCATCACTTTGTTAAATTCCAAGTCTCCATCAAACGGTTTCCTAGAAAAATGATTTTGACAGACTTCTCATAAAAGTTTCTTTTTTTCATGCAATAAATTTTAAAAACAATCATTTCTTTTTAATTTGTGTGAAGATTATTTAATTTATTCATATTGACATTATTTTTAATTTAATATTTATATATACAAAAGGGAGTAACTGTCAAAAAAATCGTCAAAAGTTTTTACAATTAATCGTTGCAGCGTAACTTAAAAACCTAGCTACAAATTAGACTGTGAGATATTATGATAAATTTGGAAGTTAATAATTTTTTAAAGAAACTATAACTCAAGAAATATCTGTTTCGACGTGCAAGATGAAAAACGAAATAGATGAATCACGAGGGAAACAGGGTGTGAACGAAACGTTAAAAATTGAGTAAAATTAAGAAGACATGATTATTTGAGACTACCTTCAAAATTGTTGGTAGACGTATTAAAAAACTAGGATTCAATATATGGCAACATTAAGAGAGAATGAATATTTACAAAAGAACAAGAAATATTCAAGAACAAGGAATATGTTTAAAGACTTTAAACGGTTCGGACTGTGGACTGATAAGTAAATCAGTCAGTCCGTAAATATAGCAACAACGTTTGGGGGTATTTGTATGTATTATTTAAAACATTATAAAGTAGCGAAAGAATATAAAACTCAGTTGAGTTTTAATTTCAATTTAAAAAAGTGGTTTCATTGTTTGATAAGATATTAGAATAATTATTCAATATTAGCATCGCTTAAAACATTTACGTACATTATGGTTATTATAATATATCTGGATGTCATAAATTTCAGAGCGACTGTATTAATGTTAATATTAGCGTAATTTAGGATTTATTTCCTTTTATTTTTGATTGAGCTAAACGGCTGTATTAAAGTAACAAAATGAAATACATTTATTTCTTAAAAAAGGCTTCCTTTTTATTTTTTCAGATGTCGTCATGGTTTTCATGGATATTTTACATTCATTCGATAACAGTGAAAAAAGTAAAATGTAAAAATGTTTAGTGACTGAATCAGTAAGGATGACATTAATTAATTTTTTTCTTTGATTTGGAAAAAGATTAGCGTGATATCTATTCTAAAAGTAAAGATGTAAAGTTAATACTATATAGTTCTTTCATTACTTTTTCCATAAATCTACCGTGAGTTAAATTTAACCTTATAGAGATGTATTTGTTCAGATTTAACACGTGTTATTAACTAATATCAAAAGTATGATTATTTTAATAGTAATTTTAGTCTTATTTTATTTTAAAAAGTTTAGGAAATTCATGTCTTAAAGATTAGCTACATATTTTATGGTTTTATGGATACTATTTGAATTTTTTTTTAATTTGAGATTTTTTTTGGGAGAATTGCGAATGGAGTCATTCAAGTAACGATCAGTTGTTTTTTTTAGTAATTTGATAATTCAAATATATTTTGGTTCAATGTAACAGAAAATTATAAACGTTACACATATGATATATTATCTCCTAGGTTTTATTATTTGTATAGTTTGATAAGGTGGTTGTGATAGATTATTGAATACCGGATTTAAGTGTGTAATATGTGTGTATGATATTGGTAAACTTAGAAAATGTTTACCATTTCATGATTAGTCTTTTAAAAAAAATTTTTTTTAAACAGACATGCATAGCAAAATTCTTATTTCAGTTGAAGCAAAGACAAAAATAGCTTAGAACTATACGCTCACATCTGGAGGTCAAACGTTTTCAATAAGGCCACTTCTAATATTAGTAAATACTGATGGACCGCGAAATGGGATAACATATTTTATCGTTAAAGTTCCGCCCTCGTACGTATTTTGCCTTCGCTTTTTATTAGAATACAAGAAAAAGAAATACATTATTAAATTGTATGTTTTCATCATGCAAAATATTTCCAAATTAAGATACAGAGCAAAATTGTCTTCTTGTTAGATACAGAGAAAATTGTCTTCTTATTAGATACAGAGCAAAATTGTCTTCTTATTAGATACAGAGCAAAATTGTAGCACTTCGTCGAGGTATTTCAGTTAAAGCATAGACAAAAATAACTTAGCTATACTATATATAACATATTTTATCGTTAGTGTTCCGCCCTCCTACGTATTTTGCCTTCGCTTTTTATTAGAATACCGCAAAAAGAAACAAAAAAAGTTAAATTGTATGTACTTATCATTCGACAAACCTATTTGGTATTAAATTAAAATGGTTATTAAAAGGCTATTAGTTGTAAAATATGTTCTTGCTATGAGACTTCATTATACTTAGTCAATAATTAATACGAATATTTGAAAAGAATCGATGTAGGTTGAGTTAATTAGTAATGTCGGTAGCGACATTTATATATAGTTGTGAATCGTAGTAACTCTACGTATTATAATTATACTTAATGAAAATGACTGAGAATTGGTTTAATATAGAAATTAAATTTCGCCAATAGTGAGGAAATTACATTCTAGTTATAGGTATGGTGTAAACGTAAACCTTACCATCTTTATGAACAAACAATGTATTTTGTCTTTTGTATGCGCTCAATTAACACTGTTGTGAAATATTTGTACGAAAACATAATAAAAGAAAAATAAACAATAAAGATAGGATAAAAATTTGTTCCAGTAGAGATTTTATCTATTAAAGTGATATAAAAATGTTAATAAATGTGACGTATGATAATATGTTTGTGAACAATATGTTTTTGAAACAACGTAGTGAATTATCTCGTAACTCAAAAAATACATAATTTTATTTTCCACCCATTCGAGTACATGAAATAGGTTTAACTATATTTGAATAGTTGTCAAGAAAACTGGGTCAGTTCGTGAGAGTACGTTAATTAAGCTTCAATTGGCTGCCCGAGTATTCGAATATTTAATAATAAATGCTTGACAAACGAAGTATGCGTGGGTAGTCCAATCGAAAATAAATTGGTAATTGTCCTTTTTTCCTTGTACATATATGAATGAAGCAAGTCCAAAGTACGTCAGTCGTGTGTACAAGAAAATGCAATGTTTACGAAAGAGTCTTTTGAGTTACAGTTAAGCATTTATATTCAAATGGATGTGATCAAAAAGTAATTGTGGAATGTAATATACAGTTAAATAAAGGAGCTTTTACAGAATTATTAATTTCCCTTTGCTAAGTAGAATTGTTAATTTCCTTCGCTAAGTACTAAAAACACTTATTAAAAACCTAATTTTGATACTTGTTGAAAATACAAACCAAAAGGGGGTTAAAAATATCTGTCGACCAAAAAACAGCCTTAGTTATAGGGAACATAAAGGAATCAAGCGCAAATTTTGGTTAATGATATCCAATGAAAGTCAAATCCTGTTGCTGTTACTACAAATTGGTTAAGCTCGAAGTAATTGATTGATCTATAATTGATGAATAGAGTCACAAGTCTACTTTGAATGTTCTGTAGGACAAACGACACTCAAATCTATCATTAAGCTGCAATAGATTGATTGATAATTGATGTACTCGGTCACTGGGGTCCTTTGACTAATGTACGGTAGAATCAATCAATCATTAAATAGTTAGGGATATGGTTCGACGCATGGAAATCGACTGCGCATCGGACGGAGGTCCGTGACCGCATAATGACTGAAAAAATGTGAAAAGTTTATTTGCGATGGGACGTTGGATATGGGGAGGATGTCAGACAGTATGATGTATCATGACTGTCAGATGTGTCCAGGTAATTTAACGTTTCGCTTTATGTAGCCACATATATATATTTTAACAACACACCAATCTATTTATAGATAACATAATAGTAATAACATTCTATTACATCGGATGGTGGCATTTCTCTAATTTAGATTTACGGTTGTTTTGTTGCGCTTTCTATTTATACTTACTATAAAATATTTTTGTCAAATAAAACGTGTTAGTTATATAAATAATGCTAAAACTTTATCATCATTAGCAAGCAAACCAATCAGTTTGAATCGGACATGATTTTAATTGGAATAATACCCTCTCTGTTATACTATTCAAGAGAAGAAATCGATGATATTGGAACGGATTAAATAATATTTGTTTATTTTACAATAAATTTGTTTATATCAAAATCCAAATAGAATGTATATCAAAAATTTAGTAGTTAGTAAAATAGCTTTTAATTTACATTTTGGATTTTGATCGTTTTCATTTATCATTTTCTCCTCAAATTTATCCCTAATTTATATTGTGTAATATATTTTGTTTACTCCGGTAAACGATGCTGATGAGTCGATTATTAGTTTTAACGTAACATTAAAGACAAGTAACAAGTGTATTTAACATGAAATCTAACACTAATTAAATTTACGAAAAAAGACAGATTAAGGTTACGCACGACAACAATTTCTTAACGTAAAATAAAGTAAATTAAAACCAGTAGAAGTTCGGTTGCTAATTAGTAGTGGTAATATTGCGACAAACGTATACTAGACATAAGAGCACAACTTGCACGAGTGGCTGTACTTGTATGAGCAACTGGTACGAGTGGTACTCATTGCTTGCACACTAAGGACACAAGCGTAGTTAAATTGTTTTAATGAGTTACATGTGAAACTAAATTAACTCAAGCTAAAAGTTTTGTCGCTAGTCAAATGATTGTAATAATGTTGAATTTTATTAATATTTGTTCAATTCCTTTCATTGTAATTTTGTTACTCGATTAGTTTTAATAGTATTTTGTTTTCTTTTTTAGGATTCCATAGACGACTGGCAAGAAGGGAAGTCTATGTGGATTCCGATTAGATTATATCCGTTTGTCCGTCCATAAGTCACAGAATCGTAATTCTTTCTATTTAAGATTAATTGTGATGAAATTGAAAAAAAAATGCAGGAAGATGAATTTATATTATGCAAACATATAGAAATAGAAAAAAAGTATTTTTAACTATTTCTTTTGGTTTTTTCTCCCCGTATATCAAATTTGAGGATGCTATTCTTACTTACTCGTCAAACTTGAAGCTGACATTTTTTCTCCATCGATTCACAAAAAAATTAAAATAAAATTCGATATATTTTGAAACACCACTTGGGAGTTTCATATTTTGCGAAACCGATATTATATTTTCGATTGATTGTGAAAAGATCACAATCAATCGAAAATATTCTATGAATATTTAACTATGAAGATTTCTTAACCTTTTTCGTTATGTTAATTTTTATCTATACTTGGTTTATAGCCTTTACTGGAGACTTATCAAAACCAGAAGTAGCATGAAGCACTCAAGTCGTTATTTGCTTATTAAAATTCTGACCTAGTTAGTGGTTTTAAGAATTATATTCTTAATTTACCTACATTTGTAATGTCTCATGTTATACTTTATTTTATTCAAGTCGTATTTTTTTATTTTACTGTTGTTGATATTATGATGTTAGTAGACTTTTTAAAATCAGTGTGTTGTGGATGCTAACAAGAATTATTTCAAAAAGTTCTGACAGTAATCTCTAAATAGGATATGAATAATTTTTAATTTGTATGTTAAAACACTATTAATTGTGACAAAAGTCCAATAATATTTTTTTAGTACTTTCTAGATATTTTTTCAAATAATTTGACTTTAGTTTTGATATAAGACGATACTTTTATATATTTTAAAATCCTTTAAATTTTTTATTATATAACCTAGCTTCATTGTATAATATTTGCTTTAAGATAAAAATCTTTTAAACTCAATTTCATGGACCCGTTTAGAATAATCTAAATAGACGTTATATAACGGAAATATCGCAAAATATAACTATTGTCGAAATATAGCGGAATATAGCTTAGCGTCAGTGTATTGTACTTGCCGTGGAGACAGCACTTCATTACTATTCTCAATGAACCTTAGCCATTTGCAAAACAGAATTCGAATTTCATAATTAATTTATTCGTAATTAGTATACACATTATAGGTCATATGTAGCCATCATAATTATATTAAATTCTTAAGTATATATTCCCATATTATTATTGACCATCTTTAAAATTTAAATAAACAATCTTACCTCTTTATTTACCTTGTCTCCTTTATGTATTAGTGCGACCAACTTTCTTTGCATTTAGTTTTTCCTCTAAAGAAATTTTATAAAGTTCACTTAACTAGCATGAGTCTTTTATGTTTATCTAGGCGGCACCGCTGGTGAAAATAATCGTGTGCGGGTGAAAATGCTCGTGTGCGGATGGAAATACTCGTGTCTCGGCTGATATTGTCACGTTCAAAGCTGCTGCGATCACGTCTACTCGCCTTGTAAAAATATGAAAAATGCTTTCAGGACACTCGCTGCCTTGCCATTTACAGTTGCATTATTTTAAAATAATGATCCCATCCTGGCCTGTTATCTATGAAACATATGATGGAATTTTATATACTTCAATGCATATAAAGTTTAAGGTTTTGAACCATAGTTTCTTAACTGGGAGGTAGTTACGCTTATGAAACCAGGGTTTATTAATAGATTTCACGTAATTAACTGGCTGTTTTGTAAAAAAAATGCCAAAAAATTAAATCGTAAAATTCAAGGAATTCTATTCAAGTTATATTGTAAAATGAAACAATCGCAACAAAATTGTCATGAGTGTATTCTAACTTATTAACAAACTTTGATTAATTATCAAAACTACGCTTTGTATTCATATCATTTTTCAGATTCCTTAGTGTATTTATTATGACATGTGTAAGGTTCTCAGGAAAACAATGTCTCAATTCATAAAAATATTGTTGGAGATTGCTCCTTAAGAATCAATTTTCATAAGTAGCGTCCGGTATGAAGTTTTATGAGGAATAAAATCAAAAGTTCAAAGCGTTAAAAAGTGTAACAGTTTGTAAGTTTGGATGTAGGAGGTAATTTTTGAAATTGGTAGTATATTATTCCGTAATTTTTTTTTTTCATATTATAGAAAAGTTACATTTTGTAAGTTTGTATGTACGAGGTTCAAAAATTCTTTAATCAATATTTAGAAAAGACATTCAGGATGGACATACGTTGTATGCAGATAGCATACAAAAAAATTAAAAAATTCGTATATTCGTTTAAAAAATTCGTATATTATAAAAAAGTTAAATTTTGTATGTTTGGGTGTAGAAGGTAATCTCCGAAACTACTTACCTGATTTAAATAATTCTTTCATCAATATTTAGAAAGAACCTTCAGAATGGACATAGGTTGTATATTATTCTGTTAAAAAAAATGTTCATGCAGACCAGTTTTGCGACTTAAGTCAACGAAAAAACAGTCGAGCGAATACGTTTCTTATGAACGCTGCCTTAACGGTAAGTGAAATATTGATAGATGATATTGATATTTATATTTATATACAGTGTTACCTATTGTATACATTTCAAGACAATGGTAATTAAGGAATAAACTCCAGTGGCGCGTCGGAGCTAACACACACAATGTTTTTTTAAATTTTTAATTTCACCGTTAGTATTCTGGTCTTGGAATCGTCTTATTACTTTGAGTTTGAAATTGTTTTCATAGTCTTATAAAACCGGCAAGAGGCTCTGTTTCCTTTGTGTTTTATAAACATAGTGTTTAGTAAACGAGAATATACCATATTACAAGTGGTAGATTCTCTTTTACTAAATGCTATGTTTATAAATAACACCGGATATAAATGTGCTATATTCATAATCTATTAAACGTAGTGACAGAGAATAATTTAATCTCCTGGATAAGTGGCTGACAAATATGGCTCTTGCGGATTTATTAAAACAGTGACCTGATCATTGATAGCAGGCAGTGTGAGGGTTTCGGCTTAATTCTCATATTATTTTAAGCATTAGTGTATAGTGACTTTAAATATTAGTATATAGCACTTGACGTACGTATGCGTATGTATAGTTTAATTATGAGCGCATGGAAAAATTATTTCTTAATATCGTATTTGAGTGTTGAAAATAAATATTCTAGTTTAAAAATTAAATATGTATCCTAGTCTAAAAATGTAAATTTTTTTTCAAACTAGTGACTTTCAAAAATACCTATATCTATAATAAGAAATTAAGAAATTGTCAATTAGGTCAACTTTTGGAATACGTCTTAAGTGATTTTTACTTAACCGACTGATAACCGTTTTAAAAGAACAATTTTGAAATTCCTCAAAAAGAAATTGTATATTCTGTGAATTTAAATATATATTTAAAAAAAAAACAATAAATTTCCTTTCTTTGTAAAATATATAGAAAGGACTACTAAACTAAACTATACTTATATACTTCAAGCATTTCTCATATCGTTATTATTCTGCTATTCATTTCAAAAATTTAGTTGGTGATTAAATATGAATTTGCTTTTTGAATCTACGTAATTGTGTTATTTTAAATTCTAATATTAAGTCAGTAGTATTTGTAAATTGCATTTCATGTTTTATAATCCATTTTCGGGAAAAAATACCAAACTTAAAAATATGGAAAACTTAATTAATTTCAGTAAGGAAATCGTCGTCTTGGGTTTCCTTCAATTTCTCGGCTATTGTGCGTTAAAATTTGTTTTGTTCTGAACAGTGTGTCGAGTTCCTCATAATTAATTGCCTTTTTTATTATGAGGAACTCGACACACTGTTTGCATATATAATAATATCTGTTAAAATTGTTTCGTTAATTTTTTTACTCTAACTTTAGTTTCGCACAAAATATATGTCAAATTAGTTAGCAACGGGCGTATCTCATTGTAGGGAGTAGGTTTTGCACAAGGAAAGAATTTTCGTTCATACAATGTAAAGAGTTTTAAAATTCTGGTATTCATTAAGGTTATGTCTTTTTTGAACAGTTAACAGAGAAAAAAAATATTGTACGTATTATATTTTCCGAGAACGTACTAGAGACTGAAACATAATTTGTGCTGAAATTACGCTTTTGTAAAACCTTAATACAAGCGTCAGTCGCATGCATGAAATTCGAACCGAAAATGAGTTGCTGCCTTACGTTCCTTTTCATAATTATCGCTTATTCACGCATGAAGGAAACCGGTGCGGGCACTGTACATATCCGATCACTTCAAATTCGTCTGTACTCGCTTCGCTTCATCGGCTTGCTGTCAGGGTGGTTAAAAACTTCGAAATACTCAAATAGTTCTCGCAATAAGTTCGAACTATTAAACTACCCATTTATTGACGTAAAAGAATTTATATTCTTCTTGCCAGTTTTATGGACTCTTTGTCTTGAATATGATGTAGCAATAGTAAAAGTATTTTTATTTTCACGACAAAAGTTTTTATTTGTATACACGTAGGTTTGTTGGCGTATATGGTATGTACTGCCAAAATATGATTATACATGTTTCGGGACGACTCCCTAGTCGTGTATTTTATTTTTCACCTTTTGTTGGTTGTTTTTGATGTTGGGAACCATTTAAATATTTTAAGAAATGCATATTAACGAAAGCTTTTATTTCGCAGTTTTTTCTAAGCTTTAATTAATGATTTGGAACAGAACTGGAGTTGAAAATGGAAGTGAATAATTTCATGGTCGATATAAAGAATGATTTGACTTTTAAAGGGGTTTTTGTAAACATATATACTTCGTACCAAATTTAATTAATTTCATAGTTATTAATTACAGGTCAAGGAAATATACATAGTTATTAATTATAGTTCAGAGAAATGGGGGGAGTCAATTCTGTAAGAAATTCAAGAGAAAATTTGAGATTAAAAAAACCTCAAAATTTTCAACACTGAATTTATACCTTTTCAACACTGAAATATAATATAGAAATCTTTGAACACAACTTATATTAGGGTGCGAATAATTATCTTTTTAATGTGCGCTAGCCAGTTATATTTATAAAATAGGGTAACGATACATTACGATCAATAAATCGCGTATAATTTCTTCAAACGACAAGAACAAATATAATTAAGATTTTAAAATATAATTTGTTTATTTAGTGTGCAAAGATAGACGTAATTATTAAATTATACACAGATTTTTTGGTGACTTCAGCCAGTTGTTTCAATTTACTTTACGTATTATTCATGTCATTTAATCTAAAAATGGCGTGAAAGTGTCTTTAATCTAAAAAGTGCTCGTACAGTCGTTTTTCTCTATTATTAAATTAGCATTTAATAATAGAGAAAAACGACTGTTCTTAAGCAATTTTAAATTCTTGATGTCGTTAATGGCTTTATTTTCTTTCATTTAGTGTGAGTTTTACCTTAAATTCATAATAAATGCTTTAATAAACGAGAAAGTAACAATATTTCGCCGTAACAAAAAATTACTTCTTAAAATAAAATTATATACGAGTAGATTAAATGTTATTATTATTATAGAAAAAAGGACGTTTCTTGAAGGCTTTTAAACTTCTTGGGGTCTTTTATAGTAGTTAATGGCAGTCTTTTCTCTTCGTTAGTGTAAATTGTACCTTAACTTCATAATGAATGCTTGGACAAAATGTGCGCAGGGCCTGAAATTACTTCATCGTGGGTTTTAAATAAATATATATGTAGGTACATAGATTCATTTATTTAATGTAAGCATTAAGAGCGTGTTTTCGCAACAAAGAAGCTACGCCATTATACCGCCCTTACCTTAGTTAAACCAAGTGAAGGCGCAGTAACAAGTAGGGAGAGCGTTCTGTTATCCATCAAGTTAATTATGATACTAATATTTCGAGAGTTTCCAGCAAAGTTCAGTGACTTCGTGAAAGCTTTTGCCGACGAGCTTTCTTTATGGATAATTTGCCAGTAAGGCCACTTCCGTCCTAACCGTTGAAAGCAACTTTGTTTATTAGTTGGATAATAAAATTCAGCAAAAACGCTATCACAGTGATAAAGTAATTTTCCGCCCCGCCTTGTCTCGCGTAGACAGAAGAGACGCTACGTACTAGTAGGAACTGTATCGTACATAATTGGTACATAGAATAAAAGGGTCTTCATACTCTACGAAGAGAAGTTCTGAGACATCATTTTTGCTAGTTGTAAGTTTATGTATATGAAATTATGTTTTAGTCGGGATCAGAAAATATTGTATTTCCCAACAAAAATGTTATCATGCTCCTAATGTAATTTTTCTCGACACCCTTCTAAGGTAGACGGGATGAGCCATTATGTGAGCAGTAATATATTATTACGATAAAAAACGAAATGTCTTTCATGCTACATTAAGATATCTCAAAAGAAAATATTTGTGCTAGGTATAAGGTTAAATATTTTGTGATATAATTTTTAATATATATATATATATATATATATATATATATATATATATATATATATATATATATATTTCAGACAGGTTGACCGAGGTCCTTTACGTATATAGATATGTTTTGAAATAATATGTGTATTTTATCCAGGTTTTTAAGTTCTTTACTTTAAAGGGTTAGAAATAATCCTATATGTCCTATCTTTTTATCCATATTATAGTGTAAGGGGTAGTGCAAGGGTTATTCATTTAGTAGAAATAAAAACGTTAATCTAAGCATGCACATAAACGTATTAATCTTATAAGTAATTGGTTTGATTTAAAAAATCAAGAAAATACAATTTTTTTAAATTTTGGAACAAAGAGCAAAAAAAAAAATTAACATAACTATAGTATGAAATGCCAAGATGAGTAGTTCGACATTTACGTTCGAAAAATTAAAATTTTGTGAGATAAGACAAATTATATAATTTTTTCTACTTAATTTTGTCCATTATTATAGAAATAATTTCGTATACTTTTTTCAGAGTAGGATGTGCGCATATACTTTTTTATAGTAGGGTGTGTAGAGTTAAACCTATTGCCATTGCAAAAAAGAATAAATTTTGGACTTCTTTTTCTGCCGTCTATAATAGACGCCAATTACTTTGTTTATATTTTGGTAAGCCTATACTTTGTATAAGATCTTTAATATCCTTCCAAAAAATGATCACTTTTGTATATTTCAGCTGAAAAATACTACGAAAAATCCTTTATTAGGGCCCGATAAAACTAAAACTATTTTAATTATTGAGACAATGTCTGCGTGAGGTAGCCATGTTAACAGTTTTTAACAAAAGTAATTGCAAGTCAATTGTAACTTAATATGTGCGTTTCCGTCTAAATAAGGGTGAAACTAAGTTATTTTAAAAATAAATACTATGGAACTGAAAGTGACATTATATTCATTAATAATGCGTTAAATTAAAATAAAACCTATGAAAATTTCGAAGAGAAAATTAAAAAAGTAGTGTTTTGTTCGCCAGTAATGTTGGTATTATTATTTTATTTATTATGTTGGTATGTTGGTACTAAAAGTAACTCGCGAAATTATTCAAATTTTTCTTTTGAACAAAATTCATATTCATATTACGTAAAGTGTAGGTTTAATACAGATTTTCTTTTAAAATATTTAACCCCTGCAAAGGTTATACATATGAATTACTGTAAACGATGCACGAATATTCCCTAAGGAATTGGAAGGACTGGAATCTCTTCATGGAATCAAAATAGTTCGCTTACACTTCGCCTCAGGCTGCCAGAGATAATGCATATCGATCTGTTTACGAATTTACTCAACGAAAGACGATTGTTAGAGGGACGGTGAATGGTTTGATTTTAGCATAGAAATATATTTGGCCTAGTTACATACGTACCGGGTCGCCGTACTCTAGCATTGCGCTGATGTGCTCGTTAAATATTGCGTTTTCTTTTTTCGCCTCGAAAATGTTCGGGAGAGATAAGAATACTGACGTAGATAATATTTTATTTTGAGTGCAATGTTAAGGTCAACAAATATATGCGACGTCTTTAATGAATTCGAATATTCGTTGGTAAAACGTATGGTATGTAATTCCAGTTTGAGTGTAAAATATATGTACGTTGTTACCCAATATTTTGGATTTCCAACTTTGATGTTTAAATGCACACTTACTTCATCAGATAGTTTTACCAAAAGATTTTTAATGATTTGGCTGATAAGTTTTTACTTTTTTATTCTTGGCTGTCAATTTTTTTTAAGATCACTGTATTCTTTCTTCATCAACTTCTTGAATCAAATTTTCGTCATCCCGTTGGACATTCACTCGTTCATCGCATAGAACATTTTACTTGGATGATCTTCACTCTTTGTTAGTTATTTTCTTAGCATTATTTAAAAAGAAAACCTGTCAAACGAGAGTGGAACTCACAGTACGAGGGTTCCGTACACATTTAGGTATTTATAAACATTTAATATTTCATAATATTCCTATTAAATGATTTTCAAAATTTAAATTTTTTGAACGAAAATATGTTGCCTACTATATCTTTTACAGATTTATTAAAAAAAAATGTTTTTACGTGATATATCTATCTATAAATTAACAATTTTTGGATTTTGCCTTTACTTGTGTTGCGAGATGCTGTCTTGCCAAATCTCATAATTCTAGATCAACGGGAAATACTCTATAGGATTTAATCTATTTTCCAATATCAAAGTACGCGACTTAAATGACGAGTATTTTTAGAGTTTTTCTTGATTGGGTCGACTTGGAAACTTGATTTTATAACAGTTCCAAGAGAAGTATTGTCAAGCTGTAGACCTAAGTATTTGATAACAATTTCTTCCTTTTGAGGTGCGAATCCTAAAATTAATTGATGATATTTCAGAACCCAATTCTGATTATGAAATCAAATATACAAATAATGTGTTATAAATAATGTTTCAATTACTGTCACAAATTCGTTTTAATAATACACATTTGGACATTATAAAATAAAAATAATTACAATACATACTACGGTTTGAAACGCATAAGACTATATTTTCAAAGAGACAATTTTTTTAATAGCATTATTGAAAAAAATTACATGAAAATATGTTTTGCAAAAAATATTTTAATAATCAATACACGTAGACCATTCAACGTGTATGTATAAGTTTATATGGAGCGAAAGCTTGTAAAAGCTGAGCCTATTTTGCATTGATGCGACTTCTAATATCAAATGTAAAGTAAGGGCTCAATCTATTTTTTCTGCTCTTCCCCCGACAAACTTTCCCCGATATCTTAAATGCAAATTTGCCATTGACTTTCAATATGAAGGAAGCTCATAATATTAGCATTCATATCTTATACGTTATTATATCTTCGTATACCTAACGCGGTCTAAGCTATCTCGCCAGCATGTCGCGTGCGTTGGAAATTTCATTCACTAAGTTACGTAAAGCTAGATCGGGTGTTTCGTGTATAGGGGTGCGTCTATGCGCGTCTCACGTTATTTCGGAAACTCTAATGACTTGCCAGTGGTGTGTGTAGGGTTTACGTCGCACGAACGGGATACGAGTGGATGCGTCGTCTGACTTAATTGCCAATGTATTTGCAAAACTTGGGTAAATAATAATATCGTTGACGGTATTCCATTTGGCTGCGAGATATGCGGCTAATGGGAGATTTGATTTGGTAGTCATATTAGATGCGAAATTGGTTTATGTAGTAGCTTCTATGTTTGTCGACGTGTAGACAAGGAATTGTATATTTGTTCAATAGTTCGCGGGCAATTGTAACTGACGATGAGTTATTGCCATCAGTCGTTTGTAATTACGCATTAGATGCTATGCGAACGACGCTGGATTGTGTGCTGAATTCCGTTTTGCATTGTATGATTTTTTTAACTTATCTCTTTACTTCTTTATTTTGGTGCGCATTATGACCTACAAATTGGCAAATGATATTAATTTAAAACGAATTAAACGTATTTATAAAGTTGTTTCTACGATATCACAGTGTTATGGAAATATACATACGGTAATATTGTAAGTAGGTAGTGAATTGTTTGGTTCTAATACACTTGCCTCACTGTTTTTCCAAATGTATATTATGTACATTTTATGGTCGTTCTTCAAAGCCACTTGTAATATTCTTTTAAAAAGTAAGGAGTTTAATCCAATCTCCATATTTTACACAACAGTTTTCACACATATGTAAAGTTTTATCTTATTTTTAATATCTTGTCCAATCTGTAATACTGTATACCATTTTAATTTGTTTGTTTTTCCTCATTTAATTTCTAATTTTGTTAATACTGCTTTGGTTTCTCTCTTTTATTTTTAATAATCTATTATTTATTTATTTTGATACATCTTTATCTTATAACCTCTCGCAAAGAAATGTCATTGAGTTAAATAAATTTCATGCCCTATTCCGTATATACACCATCAGCTTCAATATAACTTTTTCTTTTCTTTTTTCAAATTTATTTAGTTTTTTACTTGTAATACATGACGTATTTTAAAAAAAAATAGATGTCTTATTGATTTTATATTATATTTTAAAGTTCACTCTATGCTATATATCATCTTATAGATATACTTATACCGAAAATAAACTGTTGTAATCAAGAAAACTTCAGCCGCAAAATTTGGAAATGAAAAATGTTTAGTTTAGTACAAAATATGTGTACTACGTCAAAATGTTTAATAATTCGTATTCTTTCTATTAAATTATTAAACATTTTAAATAATTGTTTTCACTAAGTACTGGTAATATATCGCCTAGCGCATCTTTCGCAGAGGTATAGAAAACCTTTTCTAAATGATATGAAATACCAAAATTAAACTTATTTAATATTGACAAGCCTTAAATGGACTAAATATAGGTTTTTTGTTTAGATTTTTATTACATATATATACGAGTACGCACTTTTGAAGATAGAGGGGTTAAGAGGAGGCCGGTGAGGTTACAAGGTCAAATTGCAGGTCAAAAATTTAAAAAAATAAATTGTCCTTAAACTGCTTTTTAACACTGCTCTGATATGCATTAGAAAAGCTTAATTTTTTAAAATTTAAATTTGGCTTTGCTTTTAGGTTGTCATTTCACAAATCAATATTAATTATACATCATCAGTATCCAGTTTAGAAGCGAGCCTATTTTCTTTGGATTTCATCAGGACTTCTCGGTTATGTAAGCTTAAAACACATAATTATATATTTCTAAAACATATGTAATAGTAGTTCATTAGTAACTTTTTTAGTTTTTGACAAAATAGAAAAAAAATTATATACATAGTAATTCAGTACAGATTGAAAAATTTTAAATAATAGATAATGATACTTGAAAATTTCATATTAGATGCGACTTTTATCAATGGTACTAACAGTCAAATCTAACATTCGCTTTAAAAATATATATATTCAAAAAAGAAAGACTTGTGTGAAAATGTGTCGAAATACTCATAAGGTAGGTGCCCACAGTAGTCGAAATCTCTTGAAACTGTGAATGCAAGTTAACTGATATTATTTTGATTCGAAGTTGTAATCAAATCTTAGTACTGGTTATTAGGTCTATGTTAATATACGAAAAGTTAGAGAATACATTCCACATCATTTCAATATTTTGTAAACGCTTAAAAATGGAAAAAATTCTACCCTTTCACACTACCACTTAAAAAATACTACTTTTCACAATATTTAACTATATATAACACGTAATTAAATAATTTTCATATTTATTACATTTCATGGTTGAAGAAACACAGGTTTAAAAATATAAAAAAACAGTTGGGCTGTGATTGCTGGGCGGTAACACGTGATAAAGGTAGAAGGTTTCTTTATTTCAACACGAAATCCTGAAAATGGAAATGATGGGATTGAGTTTAAGATTGTTAAGAGTATTTATAGTTGGCAGGATTGTTAGGATTAATTTAAACTACAAACACATTTTTAATATTTTGTCAAAAATTGTTTTCTTAATATAATAGTAACGATAATATTTTAAAAAAACTTGACATAACTGCTAATATTGTACATTTGAGTTTTAAAGATTTAAATAAGTAATTATTATATTCAATACGTAAGACATCGAATTTGAAATAAATTAATTTAAGTATAATTATAAAAACAATGACCTAAAATTTAAAACGCTATTCAAGCATTATGTAAAATATATTTAAGATATTATGTAATTATTTCTTCACAGTAATTTGAAATAAGAAATTTATGCACGATACTTGGAATAAGATCTAATTTTGTTTATGTATATATTGGTTTATGTTTATATTTTATATTGTCATAATTTTACTAAAACCATTATAGTTTCGGAATTTAAGTAAATTTTCCTCAGTTTCTGAATATATGTCAAGGCTTGTCGAACATTTCGCCGCTGTAGCCACCAAATCCTCAATATATTCATTCAATTTGCTCCATATTACACGGCTAGCTTGTAGCGCACTAAACAGAACGCGAGAAAAAACACGTAGAATACAGAGGACTAGGTTCAATTTCGGCAAGACAATAAATATAAACGTCGTTATATTACCGAACGAGCGACCTCCATGTAGTCGTGCTTGCCTGGGGTCCTCAGATTCAGGGAATATTGTTCGGGCCCCGCAGACGCCATAAATAGTGGGATGAGCTCGCCTTATCAGGGGCGGCAAGGCGTTATCGTAAATTTATATATAAATACTCGGCGACGCACATTCGCGCTGCTGACGCCCAACGAGGCGGTCGGCTGCCTGATGTATTTGTTTTAATAATGATGGTACTTTTTATTGTCAGTGGGAGGTGTCCTGTTGGGATATTTTTTTGGAAAATATATTAATTGTTATGTTGTTTCTTGAGGTTATCATTTGTAACGTCTCTGAACAAAAAAACAGTAGAGCAGAAGCAAATAGATTATTTGTGCAATTTACTTAAAAAATAATTTATGAAACTTAACCCTACAGCGCTAATATCAACTAACTTAAATTCTCTACTGGCCTCGAACAGACGTTGGATCGATTTGAGACCTAATTAAATTTTCGCGCAAATTACTTACAATTTAAGGCGACATTTTTTCAATAATGTATTCTTTCTAGCAGATTTGATGGAGACTTAAGTTTTCTATATTTTAAACATGCTGACATTTTTGACATCAAAATGTAATCAGAAAAAGTGACTCAGAATTTTCATGGAGTTTCTTCGTCTTTAGTTTCTTTGGTAGAATATTAATAGTAAACAATAAAGTTATTCTTATATACGCGTAAAATAATTATTGTTAATTTCATACCAATTATGAGTTATTAAGCAAAATATTTACCTCTTTGAGTTTCAATTGATATTTTATTCAAGTATCGAAGAGAAGCATTGATTTATGGCCATTAACTATTTTGAAGTGTTCCATAAGTGTGATAAGTTCATATTTTTTAGGCTTCAACATTATATTTTTTCCTTAGTTTTTCTCGGCAATAGGTTATTAGTTTTATTCAAGTAAACCTATTCATAGACTTTATATCAGTAATAAAATGGAAAAAGTAAACAAATATTTCTTTCTATAAAACATACGTAAATGTATTCACGTAACAGTCTGTGCATAGACTGTTATTCCATAGTTATATTTATACCACATTATTTCGTTACATTGTAGTACTTAATTAACTCACCAATCAATCTATAGAAAATATCAGTTAATAGAAACCCATATTTGAAAAAAAAACCTGCGAAAAAGAAGTGTTATGTATTAGAGATTCATGAACATACATAACAATGTGAGTTTGGTTATTTCCTCGTGGCGACGAAACGGCTTAACAGATTTTAATAAATGAGGTATCATTTTAATCGGTATATATCAAGTTAAAAAGGGATGTCGTTCCAAGTACAATAGATGATATGACTTTACAACAAATTCAAAACGGCACCCTTAATATTTAAACTTGTAATGAGTAGTACCCTTTTACATTTAAATGTGGAGCTGTCAAGACCTCGTTTGGACGACTTAAAAATATAATAATAATGTAGGTATTTATACAGGCTGGACAAGAGCGGGAAAATGATAAATAGTGACTAAATGTATCTATACATCTAATAAAATTATAACAGAGTAAAGTCTTGAAAGATTGAGTTAGTGTATACGATGATAATTCTTTCAACGTTTTTGCCTCTCTGTATGTTGTTTTTTCCATCAATCACGCAAAAGCTATTGGACGGATTTTGATGAAATTTGGTATGGTTTATAATCAAGAGTAACATAGAGAAAATTATTTTCTTTATTCCATATTTCATAGGAATAAAACCGCGGGACACAGATAGTAGTTAACAATCATCGAATTCAGGCAAAAATAGGCCTTCAAAATTATGATAATAATAGCATTACTTAACACAACAATAACTTTTATACTTAAATTTCATTGATTTAAACATAATCGTTAGAATATCATGGATTTAAACATAATATAAGTACTCATGACTGCTATGAGTATGGGTTCGGTGTATGATATATTGAGTTTGAGAATTTGGAGATAATTCTCCTAACTGCGATGTTAATTTTAAATAAATTTGCCTATGGTAATTATGATTTGTAAATCCTTGTTTTTGTATTTAATTTGTTTAATTTAGTCGTGTTTTTAATTGTTTAATTATATATTAATTGTTTAATTACATATTCAGAGTTTTTATTATTTACTAGTGGTCGCCGAATATGACTTAATGTCATATTCAGACTCAATGATGAAGTGATGTACTTACCTACTCACTTTGTTAGAAACATCTATATTTTCCTTTTGCAATAGGTAAATATTAAGCAAACTATATTTCACTAATATATAATATACATATATCTATTACCCAAAATGTAAAATAAATACTTTTGTGCCTTGACATACACTCCACAGATTATTGAAAAAGGAACATTTGAAAGCGTACAAAATTCAAAATTCATTCAGTGAATCTGATATTTTAAAATTGTTTAGCGACAGTCTCAACTCCGTGCAACTGTTTGAACACAGACTATTATGTATTTGATAATGACAGTATGAATGTAAACAATGATCTTTTAATGTATTTGTAATATATATTTTAATGTTTTTGTAACACATATTATATATAAATTTTAGCTTTCTGCATTCTTTATTCATGTAAACTTTAATTATGGTAAATCTCACACTCCACCGTGCGCGCAACATGCTTAAAAAGGGGTAAAAAGTTTTCTCTTCACGTATTAACATATAGATTAGTAGAAACTGATTTAAGCTTGATATATGCTGTTTATCATAAGGAATAATTAAGATTTTCAAAATCATATATTGCCAATTGCTAATAGTTCATGGTCAATATTGCAATAGATACCTCAATAGTTGGTAGTACATGTGGCTCTTAAGTAATTATATTTAGTTTTAGTAAAAATAACATTTGTATTGTTAATAAAAACCTTTTCAGTCAATTTAATTAAGAATAAAAATTGTTTTTTGAAAAAAAAAATTGTTAACCAAATGGAGTAATCATTTGACGATGTAAGTAAGCCCTTATCAGAAGTGTGGCGATGAACGTATAAGTTCTTACTTATAAAAGAAGGTAAATATGCAAAAAAGTAAGTGACTTTATACAGTCACGTGACCGTCACACAAATGAAATGTTTAATTACTTTAGCCGTGTTAAATATAGTCTTGAGATAACAAATATTTTGTCTAACCAATGGCAGGTTACAAAAGTTAATACCTAATAGTATCAAATCAAACGGTAGGAGAATGATTATAGACGGTGCGGTAAACATTGTATGATACTTATTGCCCTCCGTTCTTCTGGAAAGAAAATAAGAAATTGATAACAATTCTTTTCTTCGTCTTTTTGGTTCCATAATATCGACAGCAATTACGTTAAAGAAAAATCAATTTTTTCCAGAGTGTTCTCAAGGAACAATTGAATATTTCTTGTTCGCAAACGTATATATTTTAAATTTATGTTACTGCATTATATTTAAATTACGCTTTTTCTTATTTATTCCAAACATATTCCTGTACTATCGTAATTTCTCTCTCTCTCTGTATATATATATATATATATATATATATATATATATATATATATATATTTATATTTATTTATTCATTTATTTAGTGTGACTTTTTGTCTATCTGCATGTTAATTTGTTCGTCAATTAGGGAAATCTACTGGTTGGATTTTGATGACATTTGGAAAATAGTAATAGTTTTTACTCAAGAGCAATATACCAGAGTAAAAAAAAAGAAAAAAATTCTAATAATTTTCCTTATTCCGAATTTCACATCAACGAAGTTGTAGGCACAGCTAGTATTAAATATATTCTTATACCTGATAGAAGAAAAAGGCAATTAATTAAATACTAATTTAATTAAATAGTACGTGGCCGATTTTAAGTGGGATTTAAATATTCAAAATATTAATTATTATAGTGGAAATTTAAGTGGGGGTTAATTCCTTAAATTAACGATAACACAGTAAAATTTTAGGAAAACAGTCAATAAAAGACAAAATGCCAGGAAATAATAGAGCGACCAGTAACCGAAGTCGTAATTTCTATCAGTTACATTGCTTCACACATCATTTGGTGACCAGCAAATTGATAATTTATCAGTGGTCAAATTCAACTATATATAGCGAAATTAGCTTTAATTACCCTCATGAATGAAAGCTTTAATGGTCATTACATCTTTAGTTTGTAATAAAATTGTAAAAAATAGGATGATCCATAAGTATTCATGAACACTTTTTAATAATATTTTGATTTTTTCCATGAAAAAATTATTTATATTTCCATGAACAAATTTATTCCATGATGTATTGAAATAAACTTTTTTTACTCACACTTTCGTCAGTCTTATTAATAAATTGACTAGCAAAAGTAGTCTATTTTTATTAAATTATGATCCCCGTAGATAAGTATCATTTTTGGTCGCATACGCCACGGTGTTAACTTTTCTAAGTAACGTAAAACTTCTCCAATCATATATCGTAAGAGAATTGAATAAATCTTGCTAATGCAAAGAGTATTTGTGTTGTGTGTTGTTTTGTAAACTTAAGCTGGCGGTAAATAATAATAAAGAATAAAGATTCGTCTAGAATTATTTTTTAATGTAATTTTTTTTGTTTTTTTCCGTTAAAAGCCCATCACGTTTAGGGTTATACACATAAAAGGAAAAAAAATTACCTGCATAAAATCAATCACATGCATCCATCTTTCTGTCTATCACAGCAGTTTTTCTCAGATATCTTTTGATACATCTTCAAATTTGGTAAAGTTATACAGCATATTCAAATAGACTAAACATATATTAAATGCTTATTTATGATTGTTTAGAACGAAAAGTCTTTTGTTTCTTTTCAATTCCAGAGTTGTGTGTAAGTGCTTATAATTGTAAATTTAAATGTTACATTTAAATTTATGATTATATCATGCCGACCTGCTTATATTTCCTTGTTACACTTTTCTATATCTTGACATTTTTACTGTGATTTAATAATAATTTTCTTTATGTCCATGCTTTCTAATTTTCCTATGTTTCTTGGTTCCATCTTGATTTGGCTTTTTTCGTTTTTATTTTATCGTAATATTCTATGCTTTACGCATACAATATTAAATGGCAATTTCTATTACTAAACCTGTAATAACTGAAGTCGAAACTAGGTTGAAACATAATCCATTTCACGGGCCGCTTGGTGACTTCTAATCTACCTAATGGATTCAAGTATGATTATAAATGTTTATTATTGACAAGTGAAAACTCACTTGCTTTCTAATCAAGGTGGAAACGATAAAGCTCTAGGGTTTCCACTTAAAAGTATTTTTGGGGCGCGGGTGTCGTTGACAGGTCTTTGGATTTCATTTTTCGTGTCATGGCAATTTATGTCAAAATATGATTATAAAAATATCAATCTTCTTCTGGGTTTTTTCATTAGATTCAAACTTCGTACGTCCTCAGTCGAAATTATCCCTCATTAAACGCTATGATTTAAATTTTGCATTAAGTTGACCGGTAAGTAAGTGTAATAAATGCCTTTATAAAGTTTATTGAAGTTATTCTATTTTTTGCGAGATCAATTGTAACTTTTATTTACGTTTTCCCCAAATTATATAATAATATATGATATATTTACAAGCGTCCTTAGCTACTGCTCAGTACTTCTCACTTTTTTCTGATATTTTTATGCAGACTACAATTCTGTGGAAAAGGAAAAACAATGAAGTACGCAAAAGTTATACGTTAAATTGATTTCATTAATTATAATTATTAAAGTTATATCTATCCAATGACACTCGGACTTTATTTATGTGAACTTATTTATGTGAAAAGTAACACTTGTTTAGTGTATGTTCCCACGTATAAACTGCAAGCGACATATTTATGTCTCGATATAGGAGTATGTAGGTTCTTAGATATAACGGCTCTGCACTTGCAAAGATATTTTATTTTTTTCTTTTCTTTTTGCAAATTTATTATAAGCTTATTATATTGCACGTTAATTTTCTCATTTCATGTCAACTATGGAAATAAGATATTAAAATCTCAAAAAATATATACCTTGAAAAATTTGAACGCGAGACGAAAACGTATCAACTACCCGATATCTTTTTGACGAAAGCCAACGCCCGTATAAACATAAACGAGTTCCATGGACCTTTTTTACTTTAGCCAATTCATTGAAACGTGAGTTGTTAAATTTCATACTCCATTAGTTTAGATCAACATTAACGGTTTTTATTAACTAGTTTTCTGAGTCTGATAAATTTAGAATTTCCCTAAAATTTAGTAGTCAGTTAATATGTAGTTGCCATCGGTATGAATAGGTTTGGTTACCAAGAACAAATCGGACCTTTTCAGAGTCAAAATTGTATAATTTCTTATGGTAGTTCTATCGAATACACACACACTTATGTATATATATATATATATATATATATATATATATATATATATATATATATGTATATATATATATATATATATAAATATATATATATATATATATATATATATATATATACTCGTATATAAAATTTGTTCAACAACAGTTGTTCATTTTAATTTTTTACTTGTAAAATTTATAACTTTGATGAATTTATGTATTTTAGTACCAAGAATCTTTAAAAAAAAACAGAAGGATTTTTTAGACCAATAAATTAAACAATTTTCTTCAAATATGAAGACCGATTAGCAAATTCTGTGTTTGTGAATTCAAATTATACTTAACGCATTTTTTTTAAAATTCGGTTGATTATTTCACTTAGTTATTTTTGTAATGAATTATAATCTCAAACACAAGCTGAGGAGAATTAAATATTTTTGACATATCTTAAAAATAGACGGAATTATGACGCTTTCACCTTAACACGTAAACGAGGACGATAATACTGAATTGATACAGTGTTTTTAGTAATCCACTTTGTATTCTTCAGAAGCGAATAAGACAGAGATATATCCGTATTATGTCGATGCCATGGCATTCTTCAATTATTTGACATCAATAGAGTAGAGATATATGGATTTAGAAGCTCATAACTCGCTCATTTTTATTTGTTTTTTTCCGTAAAATTTATGGAAAATTTCAAAAATGAAAAGGTTCAATTATCCACTTCTTGACAAAATGTTAAATGTTACCAAGTTTAGGTAAATAATTCAGATATATATTATTTTTATTTTCCTCCTTTCAGCAAATAAATCCTTTCTATTGTTATTGAACTGTGTAATATGTGAAGGACATTAAAGTGTACAAAGAAAGATGGTTTATGAAAACTGAGCTGAACTATGTGATCGGGCGATCTCATCTGATTGAAGTGCAGTGAAGTGAGTGAAGTCTATTCGTCAAGATGGAGACTGAAGAAATTTCGAAGCTGGTCGATGGAATTTATAAGGTAAATTATTATGTATCTTTTTCTATTCTTTCTAACAATTAAAATTATATATGATGTATTGTACGAAGTTTATATAATGGTGATATTGGCCAGCATACTTTTAATCTTAATAATATCACCCACATACCACTTAGAGCTTCTAAACCGTCGAGGCCATTTTAATTTAACTAGTCCAAGATTACGCATAAAACATTATGAAATATGAAAATTACATTTTTATATACAAAAAGCATACCATTTAAAAAAAGACATCAACACTAAGTCGATCAATTTAATTCGTTTTATACATATTTTAATAATCGAGCATAAATATAATTCAGAATAATTTGAGTTGATAGGATATAGGAAAGATAAATAAGTACAAAATATTAAATGAACGCATATTTTTGTTAAATTTAAAATCTATTATAAGTAAGTTAATGTAAATATGAACGTAATTACAATGTACTATTCGCTATATATGTTATATTCGCCTATCTACTGTGAACGATCTGAGTACAATAACGTTTATTTGTTATTATTTTGTTTAAAAAATTATAAACTAAACGACGAATTGCTTATTCAGTACTCCCCTTGTAAAATTAAATATTGTTTTCAATAATATTAGCCATGGCCCGTGAGTCCAGTCATTAATAAAAAAAAATTAAATTAGGATATTTATGGGGGTGGTTTAGAATAAGGGATAAATCTCATGACCACTTGTATTGCTTTAATTGTGTAGAAGATATCATGAAGTTACAGAAGCTGTAATAATTATCTGAAAAGATGAAAGAGAATTCGCTTAGTTAACTAAATTGTGATGGTACAAAAATATTCAAAATTTTACTTCATTACTTTCTGCTTAATAGAAATTATAATTTAATAGTCTCATAACACATACAAGTAAGTACTTGGAAACCTTAAATGTACTTTTTCTGATTTTTAATTGCTGAATTTATAGGAAGCATAACATATTTGCCACAAATTTATCAATGCTACACGTGCCATTAGTTTTACCCCATTTTTTTTATTAAATCATGTCTTAAAGATATTTCATGTAGGTTTGCTAAATTTATTTATTGAGATATTTATTTTCTTTTAACCTTTTCAGTTACTCAATAAGAACAACTTTCCACAACGTTTCCGTCTAGCGCTAACACCATCGCTGGCGGCGTGCGACCGAACACAGGTTCCTCTCATCCCCGCCGGCCAATAAAAGATTTACGACCCGCTGACACAAAGACACCCCCGCCCCCGCACATGCGGATCTTGTTTACTTTCCTCTCCCACTCTCGCCTCGCAAATGAAACGTGAAAATAGTAGGCGGACAAAAAAAAATAAACGAACGGCCATACTGATTCGGTGTAATGTCTCGTGAAAAATAATACCCGCGCTCAGCCCTCCCACAGTCGCTAAATGTTTATTCTCGACCTGAAGGAAAAATAATCATATGATAGTAAACATGACATATATTTTTGTTTGAAACCACGAGTGTTTATAGTTGGGCTTATATATTATCATAAAAGCTTAGTAGAAATTGGTCAAATAATTCTCTTTTTGTGTTCCGTAGTTTCTGTGAGAAATAAAATATAATTACTGCCCATCACACTTCAATTGCGCCAAAAATTGAGTCTAAATGCAAACAGAAAAAAAAACTAAAAAATTTTTCTTTCCTCTTAGTTTTTTCTTCCTTGTTTTTAAAATCTTTTTATTTAGTTTTATTTTTAGTTTTGAAGTTTGTTTCTAGGGATTGAGAAACATTTTGTAATTCCCTAACTATTAAGTCTTGTTTTATAAAATAATTTGTCAAAAAAAAAGAAATTGTTATTAAAAGAAAATGAATAAAAAGAGCCAACACAAAAATCTGAAGAGAAGAAAACTTGTTTGCTTTTCGTCATTACCTGTACCTTTTGTAACTCTCTAACTATTAAACCTTATGTTGTAAAATAATTTATCAAATAAAATAATTAATATTAAAAAATTTAAAAAAATCGGATGCCGAAAAGACATAAAAACAAGTGTTGTACTAACATTATCAACATTTTTTTGAACATTGATATGTGGTTCCGACTGTAAAATGTCGATCTAAATAAATTCGTAATCAGATTCTTCTTGCAAATAATTGCTTAGAAATATTGGACAGAATTTTTATGAAATTTTTATCAGGTTTTTACATGAATAGCTACTTTCTTTTTTATAATTATTTTTTTTGTATTTAAATGTTTTGGTAAGGTTACTCGTTTAAATATTTGTATAGGTCCTTTTGAGGAACTCACACTCTGCTTATTATTAGGTTATTTATATAAGTTATTAGTAACAAATTAGATAATAGCATATATTTAATAACAATTATGAAGTAAAGACGAATCCGATGACATCGTAATTAAATTCGATGTCTATTTATTGTGTCAATATTATTTAATCAAATAATAAAACAAAGCAACATAGGAACAATAATTTGATATAAATAAATTAAAAATCTTCATATGTTTCAATACGAAAAACTTGAAATTATTAGATGAATCTAAAAATCAAATCAAACATCAAAACCAATAAATTTAAGTATTAAATCAAAAAATCATCATCATTCAAGCACTCAACTTTTTTATTAACACGATTATTAAAAATTTGTTATTAGTAAAATTAAATTAAATCAATAAGTACGTTATATTAGTCTGTTAGACAAAAATATTATTTTCATCGAACTAAGAAGCACGCATACTTTGAGTAGAAAAGACGTAAATGTGGCGTCGCTTTACATTTTATTTCCCAGTAGAACTGGTTAGCGTGTTCTAAGAAAAAACTGAAACTGTGTTTCTAAATTGGTTATGCAATTCACGTCTTATTTGCTATATTTAATACAGAATTAACATAAATTGAAAACACGCTTTACCAGAAGAACCTTAATATATTTTTTATGACCATAAAATAAAGTATCTGTAATTCAGCTTTTTAATTTTTTTTTTGAATTCTGTATAACCAATATCTACTCACCGTATTAAAATTAACTCAATAAAATTTCACATCTTAAACCTGCTCAAACTATAAAAGGGAACATCGAAATTGACGCACTTGCATTGTTAATGGTGAAGAGCCTTATCCGTTTTCTGTATTTGAGCGCAATAGGATAAATGTACAATATTAAACAAGATATCATAGGATATATCATAAGATAAACTCGACTTTATTCGCTATGGTTCTGTTTGTACAAATATAAGAAAGAGCGATTTTCGTCAGGTTTGGGACTTAAAAACAATTACTAAAGAAGTCATTTTTTACACGGTTAAAAACATTTGCATTAGACAAAGAAGTTATTATTTATCCATAGCTGCTTGTACTATTTAGTCGTACTTATTTTACAAACATATTTAATACAACATATTTAATATGTTGTATTCAATATGCACCTTTCGTAAATTATTTACGTGCACTGTGTATGGTATTCATATTAAAAGTTGGATTCGTAATTTTGATGTTTTAGTGTAGATCAGAATCCTTCACACGGAAAAAATCCCCCATTTTTCTATACTCAAATTTTTCCTTTTAAAGTGTGACAAGAGGGATATTTTCAGAGTTTAATAGAGACAAAGTAGTGATAAAGCTATAGCACATTAAAAATATTTATTAGAAATCAAACAAATACGCCATCAAGATACTTGCTTATAAGAAATACAATTGTGGCGTTAAGTAATTAATCTGAAATGATAACAGATGATTTCCATATTGGTTGCAAAAAAAAGATTGAAAAATTTCATTGAAATCCATCCAGTATTAAAGCTTTATCAAGTTGAAAAGCTTCATTAAAATGATTTAGTATTTAATGTGATTTATACGTGCGTATAAAGAATTGCAGTTTCATTAAAATAGTGTATAGATTGAGTTATTGCACAAAAATCTTATTTTAAATTTAGATTATTATTAACACGCTTATTACTTGTTTATTCTTAGGAACTGCAAAAAAATATAAATTCATGAAACATTTAATATTTCGAAAAATAAATATTCATTACTTAATTAATATTTATATTTGAAATTGAGCTTGAATATAATCAAATAAATCGTATCGAAACGACTTTAATAGGTTGATTGCACAAATATATTTTCATTTCGTCTGAGTACACAAATAGATTGAAAAGATTATGATCTTTATTGCTAGCAGGAAAAAAGAAAATTGAAAAATATATTGCTGTTTAATAAACCTTAAAAATATATCTTGAAATTAAATTGCACCGAGTTCAGATCGGGCCCGTATTTTTATTAAATTATGCCGACAACCATTTGTCAACGAGTACAAATGAAGGGATTTATTAGTATTCTTCGCTTAGTGTATTCCGTAAACAGATATCAACTGTGATTGTTGAGTCGGCGGAAATTTAAAAGAATAATGAAAGTAAAGTCTCTGCGCCTTGTAACATTTTTATTGATTTTGTAATTTGGCCCTTAAAAGTGGATTGAATTTTTTTTGGAAATATTTTTTATTATGTACGTTTTTTTGATTGAATAAATGTATTATTAGGCAATACTGTTGCTGGCGTAACTTTTGTCATAGCTATTATAGAAATATTTAAAGATAGCTTAGACCTATCAGAATTCAGAAGTTTATCCTGCAGGCTGTTTTTCACAAGTTGTTTGACTAGTTTTTAATTTCTAAATTTCATGTGATAATATCGCTTAGCCTACTAACGGCTCTAATTAAATAACTTATTTGGTACTAAAATTTATTAGGAAACGATATTCTACTCTTTGGAAACGCTTTCATATTTAACTTAAATTATGGCCGTGGTTTTTTATATGTAAAAACACATATGTTGAAATTTTACTGAGAATAGTATTGGTAAAATATGTATAAAGACTTCGCGTTCTTCAATGTAATTTTAGTTTTGCTATTGGCGAGTGAACCCGAAAAATTAAGGACAACGTTTAAACTTACGCGTTGCTTCCTTTTTGAATCTCAATCTGGTCATTTGCAGTAAAAACTACATATAGCATATATCTCAGAGAGTAGTTCCTGGTGTTGTGTCCGAAGATACTACAAGACGATGATATCAATGATTGTGGAGTGGTGATTATACGAGTACGTTAAGGAAAGAACGTCAATTTGACGAGCTCGTTGATTTTGATCTCGACTTCAAAGCAGGCGCTGTCTCCTCAAACTGAATGCATTCATGGTAATGTTTATTTAATGCCATGTCATATTAGAGAAATATTTGCATGAGTTATATAGAATTTGGAAAAAGTCTATAAATATAGTGTATTGAGAGGTTTATAAATACCTCTTGAGTTGAGTTATGATCAACTTAATTGTTTTACATGTCATATACATCGTTACATGTCATATTTAACTTTTATCTTGTTGGTGTGCATTCGTTCAGTATAACGACTTTATTACGGGCCATGGGAGGCAGTTTGGGTATGGGAATCATTAAGTACCAGCGGTTGTGTCAAACACAATTGGGCAGACCAATGTCAAATAATTAATTTCATTAATGAAGATGAAGCAAGTTTGTTGTATATTGATGGAATCGTACTTTGTGAGATACTTCTTAGAGATACCATTATTATCGACATTGTATAAAGCAGCCAGCTTCATAATTTGGGGTTTCTTGAACTCGGTCGAAATCGTCCACAACATGATGAAGTTTCTTTTTTGCGTGACAATGTGCGCTTGCACATTTCAAAAATTTCTCGATATAAATTATTGGAGCTGGATTGGAAAATTCTTTCATATTCAACTTATTCATCAGATCTAGCTCAATTCTACTTTTATCTCTTTAGGACAATAAGTAATGCTTTCCGTGAGAAAATTTGTTGGTGACAACCATTTCCGGGGACTCGGAGATTATTTTTGTAACTTAAAACCTGTGAATTATTATTTTTATATTAGCTGTACTTAAGACTTCGTTTACGTATAATTAGGAGATTTTTTTATTTCTTATAAATTTTTGCTGGGACTATACTACTTACCATACCAAATTTCATCAAAATCTGCCAAGTAGATTTTTACTTATACTCGCTCAAATTAACAGATATTATACAGACGAATAGACAAATATTCTAAAAAATAATGTTTTCCTTGCTTCTATATCATTTTATACGCTAAATCAGTCACTTTTTAAAAATATTTTCAATGTACATAATTCACTTTGTTATAATTTTATTATATGCATAAATTATCGATCCTTTGACAAATTGATGGAGATGAGTAGTCGAAAATATAAGTCAACTTTCATGAGTTACAATTAACTGAGATGTAAGTTATAATTTTCTTTTTCTTTTGAAGCACTTTTTACTTATTAGTCAATCCAACACAACTTCATATCTATAATTTTATAAATTTGATGCACATACAAACAGACAAATAGATACAAATTAGAAAAGTGAATGAAACAGTTCAATTTATATTTAAATGCATTTAATATTTAATTATTTCAAGAATAGATTAATACATCGATATAAAAAAGATTTCGAATTTTTGTTAAAAGGAATTATGATAATAGAAAAATTATACAAAAAATTTAACTCTTGGTTTGTGACCCCTCCGTGGATAAAATGGAGAGTATGCACCCAAGGGTATGCTATCCATATAGATAGGCGGTGTCTGGTCGTTAATAGAGAACTCGAATATAACAATCTACTTGAATAATGTAACTCGCCTTAATTTCCTATGTAATTACCTAGTCGTCTGTACATTTACAATTAAAATATGTTGAATTTTAAATATTATATCAAGCTACGCAAATAGATATTTAATTTAAAATTAATAAATGTTTTAGAAAAGCAACAAACATTTATTTCTGATTATCACTAACCTACATTTCTGTGTATATTTTGTACATATTTATGTTCATGTTACATTTGTTTAAAAAACACTTTAGTATTCAAAATAGTACAAATTATTGTTGAAAAGAAAAGAAAATAGTTTTTCAGTCATCACACGAGTCTCTCGAAAATTATCATTGTTGATTAAGAAAAGTGCTATATTTAAATATAAAGTCGACCTGAGTAGAAAGCAATTACGAAATGAATTAAATATGTGAGCTCGAATACAGCCCATTAATTCTGTGGGCAGTCATTCAATTAACTGGTACATAGTTCGAGTCTGTTTTTGCGGCTAACGGTCTGCAAGCCCGTGTCGCCGGGAAAAATGATTTATGCATCAGGACGAGATAGGTCCTGCATAAATAGGAAAATATTATACGGATTTTAAATGTAGGTGTCATTATGCACACACAAACACAAACACACACACACACACATATATATAAATATATATGTATATGTATACATATATATATATATATATATATATATATGTGTGTATATATATATATATATATATATATATATATATATATCTATATATATCTATATGTTTATTTATTTACTTAAAGACTCACAAAATAAATAAGACAATAAAAAGACAGAGTAAAAAACTAGACTATAACTCTAATTATGTATACACAAAATGATTAAAGTATTTATGTATACATTTTCAAGGGTTACTTGTATTGGTCAATTATTAAAGTTAGTATTAACTTAAAAATATATTATTTTCTACGTATTGAACAAAAGTATGGCTGATTTTACTTCATAAATAATAAATATGGATTATCTTTTTAAATGGTAATTTTTAAATCATTTTAGTTCAGAAACTGTATTTCCGTTTTAAATGGTAATAATTTCGGTTCAGAAACGTTATAGCAGTTTATAAAAGAAATATATATAGCTGTCAAATAATTACTTAATAATCCACTAATTAATTAAGTAGTAAGTACAAAGCTAAGTAATAAGTAATAATACCGATGAGTTTTAATGTTGACCAGGATGAATATAAAGGCATAGATTCGTAACTATTTCTTTTTAGTTATAAATTAATACTTTAGCCCACAGCTTCGTCTGCGTGCATATTTGGTTCAGACACCGGGGTTTGTCCTGAACTTACTCTATTGTAACACCTCTTTATAAATTATAATATTAAACGTTTTGCCATGGTCTCTCTAGACAAGCGAGTAAGAAATTTAATGAGTGCGTTGCGCTACCTATAGACATGTTGTTTTATTACCTTTTTATTATTAAATAAAACACCAAATTTAACGAAAATTATCTTTTTATTTTTGGAGTTAGGAGTAGCTTATATGTTAGTTTGAATCATAAACTATGCTTATACCAAATTTTATGAAAATCAATAATCAACAAACATCTAAATATTCAAACTTTCATTTAAAATATTAGTGCGATAGTATTGAAATTGTGTCGTGTACTCTCAATATACATGAGCAACAGATTCAATATACATGCCATCTATTCGCATATACTGTGCCATCTATTCGCATATTATAATATTGTTAATTTATCATCGAGTAAGAAATAAGTATAACTCAACGAGGATTATGCTATTTTTTGTGTTAAAAATATCGTGTATATTAACTTGAATCATAAATTATACCAATTTAAAATTTCATGAACATTGTTCAACCGTTTCGTTTATGCGTTATTGAATAATAAAAATACAAAATTAAAACTTTCCCATTTGTAATATTGGTGGGGATAACGTTGAAAATTTTTCCGTATTCTCTCGAAATATAAATATAATACACATATTATGCGATCTATTAATATATTTTTATATTGTTGAGTAATAATTATCAGATTTTGGATCATGCGTTATTGTAAAATCTAATTGTAAAAATTTAACATTTATAATTTCAGTGGGATAGTAACATTACGTAATTATCGGAGTAAATCATTATCGGAGCACGATAAGATCTTGAAACAAGGAAATGTCACTTTGGTTTAATGGATATGGTGGAGAGAATGGCATGGAAATAAAGTATATTAAAAATATGACAGTCTAATCTATAGATAACATCTGAATCTGAGTAGAATACTGATATTCGAAGAGAATACCTTTAGTTGTTGAACTACCCTGTGGTAATTAGAGATTAGTCTATAAAGTATATAATTACGTGTAAGTAATTAAATTACTTTATTGGGTTATATCGGATAAGCATATGGCATATAATTTTCTCTATTATATATGTTATATTGAATAGCCGCAATTGAAAATACCTAATACCTAGAATAAAATACTTAAGACGATTTGATTATAGGATAACAGATATTCCAAATAATTGTCAATTATGAGTACAGCAACATTTGGCATATAATTTTTTCATTCAAATTTTTGCGGTTGGATGGCTTATATTAAAATACAAAACGAACTTGGGCAGACAAAGGATCTTTCGGTATTACACTGAATAATTAACATTAATAACATTTAATTAAATTCCTAACTGAAGGCGTGGCTGTATTCTAAAATTTAAAGTAAAATAAATGCCGCCATAAAATTATATTAAAACGAATACAAAATGTTGTAAATGGGATGCTAAAAATTTTAATTAAGTTGAAATATTCAAATACCATTCAAACATCCTTCCGCGAAAGGTGCGCTGTGGCGTCGCGTTCATTTTGTAATGAGGTCGGTGGCCCATAAAAACATAAGAAGGTAAATTGTATATCTTGTATTAAATCATTTGCGTACTAAGAGAGAATGAAATTAGCGGTTACTGAGGAATGAGAATTAAATTTGCGATGATTACGTCTCATATTTAAGCAATAGCAAGCTTCTGACGAGAAACGTAGGACCAACCCTAATCGACGCTTGTGAGGATATCATTTTTTTGTAAAAATACTTCCAATAAGAAGTCCTATTTTTAATTCGTATAAAACAAGTAATATCAGCAAAAATTCCTCAAGTCGTGATTGATAAAAGAGCCAATTTTGTGCTTAGTGAGAAATCTAACGAACGGCCGCTTTAGTTTTATTTGGGCGTGTGGTTCATTGGTGCACGGCACTGTTAGATTAGACGAGAAAGCAAACGAAGCTGCAAATTTTCCGACTAAATGTTAATTGTTCTTCCAATTATTATAATTGTGCAGTGTTATATCCCGAAACTAATTATAAACGGAAGTAAAATACTATAAAACGAACATATTCTCGTATATTTTCCCTTCTTAAACTGTCAAAGATAAGATGTTCTAATCGAAGGATGCGTTATCATATGCTTCCGTATTTCTGCGTGTATGTAGAAATACGGAAGCAGCCATTGAGATATGAAATATTTTGGAAATATAAATGAAAATGATATTTTACGTTGCCATATATTGCTCCACATAGTACCCTAATATACACGTGTATTACAAAACCTTTGCTAACAGCCCACCCGAAGATGTAATACAACGAAACCTAGGTCGTAATAGAAATTCAAAAAAGTAGAAATAATACTACATCACGTAGTTTCATTTAATTGTCAATAATGAATTTCTACAAAATTAATGCCAAATATATTCAATAAATATGCTTTACGGCTGATGACGTTAGTTAAATATGCCATTTAGAAATTAGCTCCACCTTTGTATTTGGGATATTTTTTTATTTATGCATTGCTTAATACGAAACCAGGCAGGATGTATTGAATACTATATTGTTTGAAACCGTTTTAAAAATTTATCCCCGACATTTATTCTTTGTGAGAGCAAATTATATATTTTCCGGATACTGCAATCGCTTGAAATCGATTGGTATATCGATCAGAACCATTTGAATATGTGGCATAGTTGTTTCAGCAATGTCTGTCAGACTGCCAATGGTTCTCGGTTATCGCAATCGCGGCCCACGGCGTAGGTTTAGTCGACGGTGCGCTTATTGCAGGTGGATCGGGTGTGGTCAGGCCTTGTTCCTGACCTCCATCTGTACACTCCAACCAGGCCGGGCCAACTGTTAGATAATGTAATCGAAGGATTATTTTAGTTTAAATCAAAAATCTATTTTCTGAGACATTTTACACGTGAAACTAAACCAGTAGAGCTGATTTTAAGACACCTTCCTTTTAAATTATTCACATTCACATTTAATTTTTTTTAATCGTTTTTGCAATTGACTACATTTTGCGTAGTCTAGGAATATTTTGGTGAAGTATAGACGTTTTTCTCCGACTTGTATCGTTTAAACTACTTATTGAGCAACTACTGACCTATCATACAAAACGGAATAAAATGTAGCCAATATTAAAATATAGAACTTATCTACCAATGAAAAGAATTTAAAAATCGTCTGGGTACTATTTAAAATCACCTGAAATTAATAAACTCACAAACTTTACTTTTTTTATTATATGAATGCCCTGAAATTCGGGTTAAAGAATGAGTGCATATTAGTATCAAAATTGCATGGAATTTTTTTTATATAATTTAAAATTATTTATGGTGATGACATTTAGTTAATTTCAATTTCAATAAAATTTAGCGTGTCATGTATATAAGTCTTTATTTTTAATTTAGTTTATCAGATTAGTCTCGAGACTGAATATCATAACAATATGTGGTATACATATGTCCAGGAGGGCTAAAAGTTCGTCCCCAAAACTACCCCTGTGAAACATACTTCTTTTTCTCCTTCTCCCTATTCCAAGAAACAAACAACTGCTAACAAAACAGTATATATCAAGACTGCTTCCAAAATATCGACCCCTGTGAGCTTATGAACCGATTGAGCGCATTTGCCTTGCGAGACTTCCTTATTTTTATATCTGCCGACAATGGCAGTTGGACGTCCCTCCACAATCTCGTTGGAGTCATCGCCGCCGGGTGCTCGTAACGCGCACACGTCGCTCCGTCACGCTGCACCATTGCAATAATGCCACATTTATAAAATTGTAAATAGTAAAATAAGATTAGCAGAGTAAATTAACATTAATTTCTGTTATTTCCTTGATTGTAGCTAAGCAAAAAGTGAAGCTATAGTGTACAATTTGTATTTCAATCAAATGTGCTGTATTAACGTGCAATAGCGGGTCAATTTAAGTAAGGGTTTTTGTCTTCCCTTACTTCCAACAGAAATTTTAGTGGATAACCACGAATTTTGATTTTTATGAAGTGATAATATATTATTTATAACACTAATATAAATTGGTCGCTTGAATAGTAAAAACGTAATAAATATATTAATCAAGTAAGTTGAACATAAAGAGAGATTTGATAAAAAAAATGTATAAAGGTAAACATGAAAGAGTATTGCTACAGAAATATAATTAATTCGAAACAAATGTTAATTTTTTCTTAGAATAGGATTCAGTGAAATAATAATATACGAAAAAATTTACGTCATTCACTTTTAGTACATTCTTGACTAAAACACTTCAATGAATATTGTACTCGTTTTTGGTGTTTCTGTAAAATTTTTAGACATATCTTCTCTAGTTTTTGGGCAACTACTTTTAGAATATAAATAATGCCGTCAACTCGACATAAAGTGTCAAGTTCACGGTTTCACCATGCACATGGCAAAATGTAAGGCTTTTTATCGAATTCATTGAGTCTTGTAAGTTGTTACGACTTATAAAGTAGTCATACTATATTCATTCAAAAGCCAATGGAAACTCAAAATCTATTTGAGAATACGAATTTAACATATTAATCACGTCGTATATTTGAAGCAGTGGCAATTTATAATGTATGGTATTATCTTATCTACGTGTAGTTAAATTATATGTTATCTTATATACGTGTAGTTAAATTACGAAGAGCCTCTGAAAGATTTCATTTAGTGAGCATTACATAAATTGTTGTATCAACAATTTATGTAATGGTCATTAAATTACATTTTTTATACCTTCACAAAATATCCGTTTCAGTTGTCGTAAACCAATGATTTCCCTGCGTACGGTTGTTTCTCATTATAACGCATATTTGTCCTAAAAGAAAGTAAACTTTTCGCAACTCGAATCAGAGTATTGCATCAGAGTATTGCAGAGTAGAATTATCCACAACGCTAGTTGTGAGCATTGCGGGTAGAAACAGATGCGTAGACCCTTACTAACGAATGGGTAAACCGTTAGGGTGGTTTGGTCTCGATGCGAATAGACTATATAAATGTTAAGTGGAGGTTTTTTTCGCTTCTCAATTACGTTATAAATTTCTATAAAAAGTCTCCGTAATTTGCAATAAACGTCCTCCGGGAGCGTAATTCGGAGCCGAGTCTCTTTGTGGCGACGCTCTTCCTATTTGTGTTACAGTTAAGTGTTAATGTAACGATTGTAGTGTGAGCAGATTGCTTTTGTGTTCAGATCGGTGAAAAGGTTCGAAGTTCCGTAATTGTAATAATGTTAGGGACACCCACGTCGGTGCGAATTTGAATTGGTTTCAGACAAATATTCAACGTGATAGATGATAATGAGTATTGAGTGTGTTATTAATATTTGATTATTATGGTCTTTTGTAAAATATTTTGTTCGTTTTGATCACCTAAAGATAACATATTTACTTACACTATTTATTGGGGCTATCTTATCGATTATCTCCAGTAATTTACATTCCAATATTGAATGTAAATATCATTAATGGTTATTTAGTTCGATCATAAAAAATCGGATCGGTGGGGATATCGTGGAGGATTTATTTTATATTCGTGGACCTGGGGATCTCAATTCAGGGGTTTAGCAGTTCTTTATATCTTCTAAAATATTTAATCGAAATAAATCGATTTAAAAGGTCTCTATCTAGATTTTTTTCAAATTATTCAAGCTTACGGCAGAGATAATTAAAAATTTACACATTGTTCTACAGTTTGAAATTTAACCTTTCTAAAATAAGATTTATAATTGAAATAAATGAAGAATGGAATACACTATTCAATGATATTATGTCGAAAAAACTTCCTATCACTGTACACTTATGGGGAGGGAGATTGAAAAGAAAATATTATTAACTATGTGTTAAATGAGATCACCATATTAAGTATATGCAAATTTCCAAATATATAAGTTTAAAACTGTAAAAACCATGAGGCTACAATAATCGGAGGGTGAATTGATGATATGAAATTATAAGAATTCTTTGTTTCGCTATAGAACCTTAAAACACATAACCTGTTTTAGATAATAGGGACTTTATAGGTTTTAATATGTTAAAAAAGGCATCAGCTAATAAAATAATCGATATTGATAAGCTTGCATCTTATGGAACTATAAATGGAATTTTAAAAACATTTTTCTTTTTTTGCAGAACATTTTAGACAAATTCAACCCGGGAGCGCGACAGATGATTATAGCTGGAAAAGCGTATCTGAAAGCTCTACACGGTAAGTACCGTAATATTTTTTTTTTTGGATTTCGTTTTGCTATCACTTCTCAGATTATTTAAAATATGTTAAGCTGAATTATCATAACATGAAAGAAATTAATTAGTTTTGGGGTTGCAATTTGTAAAGATGTATTTATCATTTTGTTGGAGTTTGATAAACACGAGACGGTTATAAATGAAATACTAACTCACTCCTGTAATTTGTTGTAATTTCTTTTTAAGGATTTTACTGAAATTAATACAAGTAAATTCGAAGTTTTATTTTCTGTTAAATATTTACATTTTTTCATAAACTTTAACACTTTATGAATTATATGGAAAATCACACTTTACAAATGATTTTTCCTTGAACTGTTTACAATCGCCCGTTCTCCCACTTTTATCTCTGTGGGTCTGGTAATAAAACTGAATATTTTATGGCTCTTCGAACTCGTAGAAAATATAAAAGATATTGACAATACAAAGATTACAAAAGAAAAAGTGTGTGATACACACGTATGCATAAAAATTGTTTCAAATATTGACGATTGCGCGTGTCATGGTGATATAGATATTAAAAGAAGTACATATTAAATATTTTTCCTTTGTAATATAAAATTTTAAATATGAAATGTAACATTTTATATTATAATGGAAAAATATAAAAAATGAGATAAATTTTAACTATTTCCAATTTTTTTTCATTATTTCTAGTATTTAAAAGTATTATAATTACTGAATGAAATGAAATTAGTAAAAAGTGGTCATATTAGTTGACTTTAGGGAAACTAGTCACATTTGTAGAGCTAGTATTAAAACGTCCCAACATAAATTAATTACAGTTTTACCATAAAGACATTGTGGAACCGAATTTCGTACGTACACGTGTAAAATTAAAATTACTACTTCGCCACAGACAAAATTTATTTAAATTTTAATAGAATATCAGGCTCAATTTCGTAAGACGATCGCAAGCTGTAGATTATTAGTGGAACTCGAGTCAAAGAGAAGTTTTTAATACTGATGAGCATCGATTCTCGATTCTCAGGGAAAATTGAAACGGTTTTATGTAGGAAAATCAGTTATTAAACTATCTCTGAGGCTCAATTTTCCTAAGAAAAATTCAAGATGAACCTCCTTCCCTTTTTTCTATTTTAGTTAATGTCAGCCGCTTGATGCCGTCAACGCAGACGTGGTGCTCGTTTTTACTTAAAACGTTTACGAATTATGGCGTGCTTTTAGATTAGTTTTGCTAGAATGTAATTTTGTTTCGTTTAATTAACTCATATATTCTAAGAATTTTTTCATTCTCTTAATTTAATTTATTTGTATTTTATGGACCAATCGAAACACGGTACCTTTTAGCGAAATAAGTTTTCTACATTACTTCTTTAACTATTTGTGAGACCCATTTTAGCTAAGATAAATGGAAGATAAAACTCTCTCATTTTTTTCTGCCTTAGTTAATCTAGCAGTGTGACATCAACGAATTCGCAGCATTTGCTTTTATTTAGGTACAACGTTTACGAATTTTTTAGTTTAGTTTAGAGCGAAATGCGTAATGCGGTGACTAGAATTAATTTTGGTTTTATTTAATTAATTTATATTTTCCGAGAAGTTTTTTTCCCTTTAGTTAACTTGTACATTTCACCAACTCAGATAATCTGGACCACAGCAGTTTTTAACACAGTACTTTTTTATTTATTGTCGTATATATATTTTGTCCCACTATAATACACTAGAGAGTATACGGCATGTAGTGATTTAAAATTAAATTTGTATATTTATTTCTTTTAATAAATTTTCAATTCTAAATTTGTCGATTGTTTTAATATAAGTGTTAAATAAAATTACTTAATGGATTTTGATAAGTGAAGGGTAAAATCATTTTTTGGGTGTAATTATGGTTCAAAATCAAATTTAACAAAGTGAAGACATTAAATCAGTTAAAAGTATATCGAATGCGATATATAAGATATACAGCTTGTTATATATGAAATGAGAGACGGGACAAAGGGGAGTTTTTGAATAAAACGTATGTTGTGTTGTAATTAAATAATTCTTAGTGTTATATTTCTTATTATCGTGCGTGAATTTACCTGTCAGACTGTGAATTGTTTTTCATGCCATCGGTTATTTAATTATGTTAATATTACATAATCTAACCATGTTTACTAATTTCATGAATGTTTCACATTGAGATATGCGCCCTTTTAAATTTTAATCATTAAAACAATTTTATGTAATTAATATTTAAAAGGCACAATCGTAACAGGTTCGTGAAAGGATTTTTGGTTTGTCATGGTCTATTCCAAATTTAATAATTAGTACATAAAACAAAAAAAGACAAGAAATCGATAGCAGATAATCAAATCAAGCATTGCATAATGAATTATGCAAAATGTACGCTGATACCAAAATTGTACTTACTATCGTATGAAAGCAAAATTAAAATTTTTTTGGGAATGTTCAAATTTGCACATTTTGTTTTGATTTAACGCTATCTAATGATCATGAAACGGTTCTAGGAATTATGATCACAATTTGGAAGAAGATATTTCTATATACTTCTAATATTTTACGCTTTGACTTATTTTTTAAACAAGCAATACTTTCTTGGGCCTTATTTTTTTGTTTAGGTTATTTGATGAAGCTGTTTATCGATTAGGATGTGTTTGATGAATCGTTTGAGTAATAACTTCAGTATATTGTAAAATACAGTCTTAAATTAATAACATTAAACTTTTAGGGCTTGTCACAATATAATGACAGCACACTCTTAAAATTCAGCTATGAACAGAAATAATTGTTGGTACTATTAAAAATAATCTTATACTATGTAAATAATAAATAAAATAAATGTATTGTTGTACATTGATCAAAATATTTGTTAGAGTGTCAGTATATTAGACTATATATGTTCAGCCATAATCCAAACTGACGAGTTTAAAATCAAACTAATGCATGGATAACATTATTTCACTTCATCAGCGACTGCTAATTTAATCGTTCAACATTAATGAGTATAATGAATAAATATCAGATACATATTTTTTTTTATGACTGAATGATTCAAACAATGATTGTTTTTGATTAACTACATTTTATTTCTTAATATCACGTTGTTTTGTCTACATGCCACGTTGCCCGCTCCTCGGGGAAAGATCCCCGCCTTCTTTGTTGAATAGACAAGTGATATATTTGTTACATGGATCAATGATTCTTTTCTTCGTAAGTTATACCACAAATAACTTACATTATCTAATAAAAGTAAAATTATTACGCGTTGCGTTTCATGTTTTAATACTATTTTTCTACTGGGTAAAACAAAACAGATGAAAAATATTTTTTCAGCCATCGTATAAAATACTATGAAATTATACATAGACATTCAAATATTAAGCAACACATCACGTTGATAGGAAAATTTTTATTATCGAACAAGTTTTGCATAATTTGACAATCAATCCATTGTGGTTACATAAATATATTCACATAATAAAATATCAGCTGAGTCAAAGTTTTATACTTTGCAGTAATGCAACAGTTTCGACCTTCTTCTACTAGTATTACTGTCATCGTTGAACATTCATATTTCTCGTGTTGATGGGTGGCGACTGCTGATAACTTCGTTTGGATTCTTTTACACTACAATTTCGCATTTCAATTTACTTAGCGGCACGATCCACTCGAATCAGAAGGTTTCATAGATCTGATCGAGTTAAAATATCTATTAATTATGATGTCGTTGTAGTTTTGTTAGCGTTTTATTAATCATATCGTGTATGGAAGTGATCTGTTGCTTGTTAATGGTAGGATATTTCCACATATACTATCTGATTAGCCAAGTTGCATAGATTAAAAATAAGCTGAAAGTAGATTAATAATTTTGCAGATAAAACAAAGTAAATTCTAAAAGGAAACGAAATTATTTCAACAGAAAAAATAACATTTCTTTGTTAAATACAAAGTTTGCACCGATTATTTCAACATTATTTATAGTAAGTTTAGCCATATTGAATTTCATATTGTCAAATAAATTTAAATAAACGTATTGACGTTTAGTTAATCAATAAAGAAGTCATCTCAGTCAAATTGCTTTTAAACTTTTAATATTGACACGCATTCTCAGGCGTCTTTCTACTTCTTTCATATTTACGTTTATCAATGTTTCATATGTTAGGCTTACAAATTTACGCGTAGTTTGTACCAGTCTATTACTTGACTATTGACAACGAATTAAGGTAAAAAAAGTGCGACAAATAATTTGTCAAAACATTGATTTTTTGAAGAAATTTAAATCGATTTTTTAAGAGAATAACTCATGGGCAACCTTGGCAATTATCCGAAATAGTTTTAAGTATAAGTTTTCTTTTATTACATAAAATAATATACAACAAATAATTCACTTTTGATAAAGCGGCTATATCATCATTTTAATAGCAACAAATATTTCATTATTAACGTGACACAAGTTTAGAAAGTATGTAAATTTGTGAAAATTAAATCGAATTTTGTCTCGTCGTAATTAGCTTCTGTTATCATAAATATAAATTAACCATAAAAACTACAATAACTATTAAAAATAAAGTTAAACCTGAATTTTCTTTCAACAGATTTATTTTTGTTAAAGCGATTTTGACTTGCTTTGTGATTTTTATATTATTATAGTATCAAAAATCTTTATACTGGTGCGTATATATATATATACATAATATTGAGCATGTTTCTGGAATGAGGATGATGACATTTTCTTTATTTATTAATGATTTTTTTACCATTTTAATTTTCCTGCAATTTAGTCAACGTGTGCAATTATCATACAACTATTGTAATTATTCTATGGTACAGAAAAAAACAATGTCTGCGTATCATAAAAATGAGAACATTTGAAAACGAAATAATTTAGAGATCTATTTGAAAAAAACATCCGCGTATAATTAATGATGATTTAGTGAATTCGGCTTACGTTTTGTTTTATTATAGTTTGGGATACAGTGGGCTATATTTAACTAAACTGTAATGAATTAAAAGAGGAGAATTTATTAAATAATTATTACCTGATTTGCTGATGTTTTTGTTAAAGCGAATGTGTGTTTCCATTAATATTAAATATTGTTAGTTTTATTTATATTATTATCATACGTCTTTATATTCGGATCTTGTTTCTTCTTAATGGATTGAATGGTTTCTGTCTGACATCAAGCCTTCTTTGCCATACACCTCGAATGTTTGTTTTATACACACATATAAATGTATAAAGAAGGGCCATTTTAAAGGGACCGTTTCTCTACGCGATCAGTTCGCACTTAGAATTTTTATTGCTCAATATATTTTCACAAAGGACATCCAAACGCACTGTTGACTCCCATTTAGATTCAACGAGTGCCGCTGCGTAAACATGAATTTAAATGGGAATATTTCTTTTCTGCTTTAATAACGTTCATAAAGCGAATGTTGTACATTTTCCGTCTCAGCTGTGACTGTTATCTCATCTTTAAAAGAGTATAGGTCTGTGAAATTCTTTTTTTCAATCGAAATATGAGTTCAGTGAAAAAGAGAGTATTTATGGAATTGCCTACGTGTGGGATACATATATAGTTTTCACTAAAGTATGGTGAATGAACTTTACTCTTTGCTAGAACTTTTACTGTTTATTTTTTGTAACATTTGTGCCATATTTTGGATTTTAGGTCTTCAAAGTTTCTTATACTATAACGGTTTAATAGACAATACTGATACCTAGTTACTTAGATATAGTTATAAATAACTTGTCGAATAAACGCCAGAATTCATCTATAATTTCCATGAGTCGTAATGACCCAAACAAAAGTATTCGTCTTTCGATTTGTATAGGCATTCAATTTGTGTAGGCACTTTGATAATATATTTTCTACATCTGTCAATTTCTTGTAATTTTTATGTGATATTTCTATTTATATCACTTTATTTAATTTTTTCCACGATATATTTCATTTCATTTTTATTTGTGATATATTTCATGGAACAGATAAAAAACCTGTTAAACACGGGTAGAATTTGCACTACGAGGTTTCGCACACACGTTAATATACATATAAACTTTTAACGGTATACTATTTACATTAAATTATTTACGAATATTAATTTTTCACAACATACGTATATTGCCTACTATATCTTCCACAGACGTGGTGCGTATTTAAATAGCTTTATTTCTCATCATGTATATATATAAATATATTCCCTGATATATCTTTTAGAAATCTAATTACATTTCATAAAGCGGCCCATTATTATTCGTAAACTAGTATAATTAACTTACTCCAAATTACGTTGATGAAACCTCTCTGTAGAATTTAATATCAGTTTTAAAAATATTACATTTATGATAATTACATCGAACGATCTTGAAATTACTTTTCTTCTAAGTTACTATCGGCTATTTATAGCTCATGTCCCTTTCTGGTAAAATGTAAAAAACGTGTTTCCATTTATTATAACTCGCCCCACATTTTATAGATTAAACACCGTAGGCCAATCGAATAATTAAAAAATTGCCAAATGGAAAAGTGCGTGGTAATAAATAGCACGGCACAAGGTGATTTCACTTAATGTACCCGAAAATACTATTTCAGTTCCATATAATAGAATTTCGTCTTTAAGGAAACGATTGATTAATTTTTCTACTATAATTAATTTTGACAATGATTATATCATAATTAATTATTTTGAGTAGGTAATAAAAATAAAAATGTCTACTACGAAGGCTTTTATATAGTAATACACCTATTTTTAGACCTTGAAGTTGGCGAGCTATATGCTCCTAGGATAATAATTCACATGACAGACCATGGGTCATATTAATTTCATGCTATTTCTTATTCCGTGTATAGAACTGCAGAGTACATTACTAGAATCGAATCAAGCATTGTACAGAGTATAATAGTTCAATGATAAGAGGGTTCAGGTTTACAATTATTACGAATGTAATCAGAATTAACATTATTACCATGACATTGAACTTTGTTTCTTTTAGTAATTTTTATATAAGAATGGCGCATAAGACTTCATCAAAACGAAATATTTTGAAAGATTTATAATGGGCAGACTGCAAACATTATTAACAGGCTCTGGATAAGAATGACTAAGCTATTTTTTATGTACGATGCACCACAGTACTAAAACAATTGTTCAGCGCTGGAGTGTACCTACTTTTCAGCAATTATTCAATCGCTGTACTACCATCCGATAGTATTCGAACGTTGTGGTACGAAGACGGGATTTAAGTGATTGAGTATTGTCATTTATCGGTAATAAGCAAATCACTACTTAGTATCAGGATTAATGGAGAATTAATTAATTGATATAGACGTATAAAAAGAGCTATAGTTTTATGTTAATTATTAATGGGTTTGCAAAATACATACTTTATTAAAATTAAATAATACTAAAAAGCAGAAAATATTTTTCCTTGTTTCAGTGGGATTTCAACCCATGATTCTTCATCTAGCATTTTTCGCTACAAATATATACTATCACTATAATAACTATCAATGATATAAGTAGATATATTATGTCATTATAAGTATTTAATAATAACCAGAAGATGGTTCAATAAAAGTATTTTCGTTCAGAATATATAGGCTAAATAAGCTGTTCCACGAGTTAACAGTCTATGTTCTACATTATTCGAGTAAATACTTATATAACATATTAACAGGAACTATACATTCTTATATTTATAAGGTTTCAGCGTTACGACTGAATTTAACGGTAAAATACACCAAAAGCTTCTTCGAACCCAGCTTAAATTGAAGGGAAAACTTAACGGCCTATAAAAGTGTCGAATCCTTTTTGCAGGCACATTCACTGCGTGCTCTGTTTACTGCCAGTACATGGAGTCTGCCCCCATTGCCTAGACGCTCCTCACTCTCCGCCGTGATGCCTTTATCTTGGCCAGTGACAGTTATATTGTTATATTCCTCGGAACAGACGATATTCTAAGATGTAAATGGGTCGTATAGCGCTGCTACGCTGTGTTTATTTTGGCACATATGCGAATTTAGACTAGCATGCGAAGATTTATATTCGTAACGTTGACATCTTGATTTCAATTGATGATCCGTTATGTTTATTAAATTTAATATTCAATTTAGTTGAACGGCTATGTATTCTGTTGATCGAGAGTTTTCTGCTGTCTTGTTTAAATTACAAGTTACGTATTCAATTTAAAACATCTCGGAAAAATTATTGAAAATATTTTTCTGTCTAGTGAAAGTGGAGGCGTTTGACGTCAATAGATATTCAAAGTAAATAAAATGATAATGAAATCGTGCCACTTTCTGAATATTAAAATTCTGTCTCTATGTCATAAATTATATTTGAAATGTTGCCAATGTCATGTTGGACTGGAATCTAGAATATTAAGTGGAAGAGAAAGGACGAAGAGTGATTCCGGGAAAATACCCAAATAATGTTAAATTAATGTTCAAAGTTACGTAGATACATTTTCTTTACATTATTTCTCATATTTTGTTTGATTGTAATGGTCTTAGTTGAGAGTAGATTTTCTTTTTGTTTTAAATCAACACCAGCACTGGGTTACAAATCAAAGAAAATGAAGTAAATTTAAAATTAGTATCACGTAGTTGTACAAGTATATACTGTATTATATAAACATATAAACCATGACACCGCATGAAGAATGCACGACCTACATGATAGAACTTTTTAAGCACCTACTCAAACATCAAATGTCAAGAATACTTTTATTCAAGAAAATCTGACAATATAGAAAGAAGTGAAATCCTCCAGATCATGGAAAACTATTCAATGTCATCTTAACTATTTATTTTTCAATTAAGAAACTGTAATTAAAGAATAAAGTAAGAAATCTCAGCAATACAAGAAGAAAATAATATGAAGATAACGAGGAAGGTAGGATTCGAGCGTGACGGACGCTATTAGGTGCTGAAGCGCGATGAACTAAATAAATCAAATAGGACTTTCTCGCATGAGTGTAAACCTTAGAATAAAAGTTTGTAAGAAAACAATGCTGAGATTTCACAAAGAGTTGTAATTAATTGGTATGATTTCAAATATTTAAACATTTATTCAAAACATTTTATAACTCCATTGTAAAAAGAAGTGACACTTACGATTTTTTCGATTAGTTTAAATAAAAGTATAAGGCAATGAGATTTTATGCATCAAAATGGAATGAATATTATTTAGTAAAAGTTAAAACTTTCGGTTTGTAAATTAGACTTTCTTAATTTGTTTTTTTTGTATTGTTTTGAAATTAATCGTTTCAACAAAAAAAAGAGGGGTATTCAACTTAACCAAAGTCATAAAAGAAATAAAAGAAAATTATTATCAGGTGTGCCGCCTTCTTGCTAAAACAACAATTCACAACATTGTTGCAATTCTTAGTGGCATATCCTGGATTACGTTTTTAATGAATTCTTGGAGAACAAGCTCCTGTTCAGCGGTTATAATTGTTTTCAACTTTCGGATGTTCTGTGGGGCTGGATGTACAGTTCTAACATTCCATATTTGAATGTCCCAGAGATGCTCAATAGGATTGATGTGGGAACTTCATGCTGGCCAATCTAAATGGCAAACCCCGATCTTAGTCAGGTAAGCGTCTACTTCAGTCATGCTCGGGCGATATCGTTCATGAAGAAAGCAGCAGCTTCTGAAGCGGCTAGTGCTGGTTATGCATGGAGAATTACGATTTCCCTGATGCTTCGTTGTGCATCCAGAGAGGCATTTTCGACAAAAACTAACTTCGTACGATCTTCAAAAGTTACGCCTGCCCAAAATATGGCCAAACCTCAGCTGTAAGGGGTAATCTCTTCGAAACCTACGTTTGCATAATGCTTTCCATGTCTTTTGAGCACTTTGCGACTTCATTCCTCATGAAATAAAGAGATTCTGGTTTCATTAGAAAGTATAATCCTACTCCACTTTACATCGGTCCATGTCGTACAATTTTGAATAAACTCGACCTTACAATACGATGCCATTTAGGATCTCACGGCGTAATTTAGGACCCCTAGCCCTATACCCTTCGGGTATGTACATCAACTTCTGGAAGTCTCCTCCTGACAGTCCACAGGCTAACAGTTACGTTTCTCACTTATTAAAGATTGTTTTTGATGTTTGTGTAGACTTTTGATTTTGAAAAGCTTGACATACAATATATTGGGCGTTCCTGGGCTTAATACACCGTTTTATTTCCAATATCGGTCTTTTTTTAATGAATCGCTCTCTTGAAATATTTTCCAAGTCCTCTAAACGGTAGATTGACTTATATCAAGCTATTGCGAAACATAACATTGAGTACATACTTCTTTTAGAAGAGTCATCACATTACCAGCGATTATTATTATATCTATCATAGTACGTTATAAAATTTGTCAAGAGATACAAATTTAAACAATTTGGCAGTGAAATCAATAATTAAAATTTTGTAGTACCACACAACGTTAACCAATCTTTTAATTCCAGTCGATTATTAATTCCAATGGAATTTAGAACATTTAGAATTACAAGACAAACAATTTAAAACATTTTATCTTACTTTCTAGTAGACTTTAATAAGCAGACAAATATTTTCGATTATTCGAATGCATATAAACCTTCTTTTTTAGATTTCCATATCGGTAAAGAAACAATGTTAGGTGTTTATTTTTTTTGCAAAAGGGTATATATGCAAATATTTTTCTTAATACATCGATTTGTTTTTTAGAAGAGCTCAATTTTAGATATTTTATGACCCAAAATATTTTCAATTCTTGTTCGTAATTTCGTAATCATTGCTCTGAAATACATTTAATGTGAGTAGCATTACAACACATTCTAATGGAATTTTTTCATAATCAACACAGATTTTTAAAATTTTATTGGATAAATAAATTACATAAATGTATTTTACTTGAACTCAATGAATATTATGGAAATACACTATATAAATAAAAGTCGCCAAGTTTACTTTCTAGCTCATTGTAATGAACAATAAGTCCGTATAATATCGTCAAATTAGTTCCATCAGACCATCCCTCTGTCTTAGTTCCATGGGTTCTACAGTTTTAGACTTATTGCTTGAAATTTTACAATTAAATGCTTCACATGGAGAAGTTAATACAAATCACTCAATTAATAAGTAGCAGAACATTAAAAAAGAAATAGAAAAATGTCATTATACACATAATACGTAAAGTTAGAGCAAAAACATTTTATCGTTTGCTTCATTGGGTGGAATACAATTGGAAATGTCTTTCAAAACAAAACTGAGGTTACATTTACCATTTTAAAGTTCTGTACCTTAAAAGGAAGAATGAGACCCTTATAAAATTACTCGCATATCTGTCTTTTTGACTTTTTCGTTTTTTTTTTAAATCGCCTGATGTGGAAACTTGAAATTTGTCACAATAATAAAGTATTTTAACCCACACATATTTCAGTAGATAACTCTTTAAAATATTAATATGCGAATATTAGGGTGAAAAATTGAGTACTCGAACAAATTTTAAAATTCCATTAAGGGCTTGAAAATGATTTTTTAGTGACTTTACTTATTACACCTTAAGAGAAATATTGAAAAATATGCAAAAAAAATGTTTCCCCCCTATATATTGTGAAACCTAATTTCCTAATTTTAGGAAAAAAACAGACTTTTGAAAGCAAAGACTTCAGGAAAATTATAACATTAATTCTAAAATCTCTGTTTTGAAGTATGTAATCTTTTTTGAAGTGTGTATTTGACATATTTGTTTAAATGTAGTAACAATTAATATTCTTTAATGGTATAATAGAAATACTACTTACACTTAAAATTTTATAAGTATAGTGTGAGTTCTACTCTCACTTGACAGTTTTCGCCTTTTGTAGGCGTCGTTGTATTATCTTCAAAATGACTTGCAATATGTCTACTGCACTAAAATTTTTCCAAGGTTGGAAAAATCAAAATATTCTGTATACAATCATTTAGTTACAATTTTGAAATGAAATTATATCGTATAACTTGAGAAAACAATGTCTCTTGAAATGTCTATATTGCGGGAAAAAATTTTGTGTCGATCCTGACACCCACTTTGTCTTTTTTACTTTTTTCGTTACAATTTTTATATAAATATTCGCGTTCCTAGCAAGTATTTCTGAGAAGTTAATAATGTTTGGCTACATACATGTCAGCGTCAAACCTTCCTTTATTTTACAGTATTGCATATAATTTTAACATTTAATTCGTGACGATTATGGGTACAAAATTCTTAAGAGTTTAGGCTTATTATAATTATGCTAAACATTGTGCGTTTGCGAGGGCGACTGGCTCTGGCGGGTTATGGATGAGAGGAGAGGAATGCAGATGCGGCGGTGCGGCGCCGTCTGAGCGAGATAAGGCACGCCGCCTTGCAAGCCTCGTGCACTCTTGATAAATTAGTATTTATTTGTTTTGGCACTGCGTATGCAGGAATAGGGTGGTGTAATTGTGATTGTATATTGTGCGTGTTCTTGTGTAGCTTGGGTGGGAGGAGGGTTCGAATGAGGTAATTACGTTGCATGAGTGCATGTGGGTAGGAAACGGTAGCGGAAGAAACACTTGGGCTTTAATTTGGAGGAAAACGGAAAATAAATCGTCTAAATAAGCAAGTTTGGTTAACCTTTTCTTTTATTAATATTAGAAAAGGTCATTTAATTCTAGGTTTTTATAACTCAAAATATTTTCAATTCTTAATCGTAATCATTGCTCTGAAATACGTTTAATGTGAGTAGTATTATATTCTGCAATTAAATGAGAAAACTTTATTAATTAGCTCTATATTTATGAAAACGTTGAATAAAACATTATTGGAAATAGCTTCTTTGTTTAAATGATTTTTATTTTTTTTATATTATTTCGCCTAAAAATTCAAACGATAACGTAATATATATATAATATCTCACACTAGGGAACCAATTATCTAAGGATACACACGCCCAACTCGTCCGTAGGTGACACCAAGAATAATTTAAATACAAATACTGACGTATCTGCTTACACGCACATACAAATTACCACGCTTCATGTATGTGTATATATATATATATATGTATATATATATATATATATATATATATATGTGTGTGTGTATATATATATATATATATATATGCATATATATATATATATATATATATATATATATATATATTGCCCTATGTCACTAATATTCATTTATATATTGCTATAGTGGAATTAAAAAAACAACACTTATCTGTGCATACACTCGCGCTCAAGTACATATGTGCACACATATATCTAAATCTAAATTAAAATCAAAGTAGTTAAAAAAATAATGATTCATGTAAGTTCCTCTTATTCCAATATGCACATAAAAATATCGACTGGTATGAACTTCACATTTGTTTCGATAATATAGATAATATAGATACTTGGTACAGAGATCACTTGTTGTTACTAAATCTGCTAGTTACATAAATATTTTGGTATCACATATTATCTCTCGACCGCGTTATATTGGTTGTTAGTATCGTACATTCTTAATTGATTATATATAAATATTATAATTTATACTTGCTTATATATAAATATTAGGCAGTATTTCAGAAAGGTGGATAAATGTTAGGTTACGACTATCATGATTGGGTTTTTCATATAGACTTGAGAAAAGAAGTGCTAAAAGAAAATTTTACCTTGAGGACATACTTCGCTGGAACATTTTAGCAACACTATAAGTAAATTTATAACATAAATAAAAAATAAAAGGGGTAAAGAAAAAGTCTTTCTTTTTTGTGCAAATTATCAGAAATTAAATTTTTAAAATGACAAAGAACTTTGAATTACTGCTTACATGAAAAAGGTGTAAGTAATTTGAAGCTGCCACGATAATTTTTAACCATATATAAAGTAGCAATATAAACATGTGTAAACCAACACTATTTCGTAAAAACATTTTTTAAGCAATCTTGCTTCCGGGAATTGTTTTTCTATACTGTGTTCGAAATTAAATTTAGATAATAAATGTTGAGTGGTCAAGGCTTTATTTTTTGGAAAAACCATTTACACATAAAGCTTTTATTTTAATATATACGATTGCATATATTTTGAATATATTAGGCATAAGCGGAAAAACTTAACCTTAAGTAAATAATTGATACAAGGCTGATAAAAGGATCGAATAAAGAAAGCATTTTGATTAATGACTATTTTAATCATTTTAAAGTGATCTACGTTAAAAAATCCTCCGAGACCTTGGCGAAATAGGAAAAAGGGTAAACAGCCACGAAGGAAGAATAAAACTTCCACCCAATTTCCTATATCAAATTACCCTGTTAAAACTTTCGCGTCGCTTGTTGATTAACTTATAAACAAAGCACATAAAAAATATTTATCACCAAAATGCTCTTTTACCTTCATAAAGATAAACATTACGATAATAGCCTTAATAAATTAACAAATTTCCTTCAAAAGTTTGGAATCAGCGTTCGTATACCTCGGGGGTTAACGATATCGCACAAGGAACAGTTTAATTAAGTTTGGCTTGGGAAAGCTATTGAGAGCTTAAAAAAAGCTTGTCCGCAAACTGTTCAGGAAGAGGTTGATATCTTTGGGACGCCATTGAGAGCGAATATGGGTGTCCACTCTTTTACAGGAAGTAAATGGACAACCGAAGCAGAAAAAAAAGAAAGGTTTTTGTAATGATATTATAATTCACAAAAGAATTAAACTATCGCGTCAACAAGTTAGATCAAATGGGGATAATTCAACATATTTATCTATTAATATGTATGAAAATTACAAATACTTTGCTTTTGATTACTTCACTTAGTCATTTTGATTAAGGACTCTTCGTAGTTAATCACTGTTACCAAATTTTCTCCTCGTTTCAATATAATTTTTTTTTGGAATTTGCTCGTATTTATGACCGGGGTATCTAATGAGTTAAATAGCGGTACCACCAAGCAGAGGCAGCTAGTTCTAAGGAGCGTTGGTGTAGTGAACTCCCACAAAAAATTATTAAAAAAAATATTATCTACGAACCACTTATGTATTTGCGTGTGCTTGTACTTGTAATGATTACTTTTAAAAAATACGCGTATCTTCTTTTTCAATCGTTATTAACTTCGCTGCGAGTAAAACTTAAAATTCTTCGTGAGTAAAGCGCACAGAAAGACGCTTCTATGGACGAAAATGTAGCACAACGTTCGGTACTCAATTCAATGAGAGTGAAAGAGAGAGTTCGATACTGCCTGGCGCGTGAGACAAAAGATTTGTATGATAAATTCGGCAAATTCGGAGCAGCATTTTCATGACTTGATTTGCATTTTCATGACTTCTGCGCATGCGCGAAGATATGACCAGACTTTATTAGTCGTGCATTTTTTTGTTTTCCACAAATTTTGCTGGTCTCATGTAAACAAAACAAATACATTTCTGCGAGTGTGTCGGTGTCAATAATTATTGTAATTTGCAATTATTATCTCTAATTAATCTTTCGTAGATTTGTTGTGCTTTTAGCATTCTTGTGTGTTTACAATAGAATAACATAATGTGAATTACATGAGAAAATGAGACAAGACTTTATAAATAAGACTGAAAATGAAATCAAAGAGGGCACCACGATCCGAAATTAATATATCCCAAAAATGTAGTTATAAAACATATACTCGTGTTTTTAAAAATGAACAGTACGATAAAACGCCGTGGTTATGTGGTTGTGCATAAGTTGTTTTGTTTTCCATGTCAGATAAAACAATCAGTGTTTATCGCAATTCAGGCAGGTGAAACAACAGATTGTTCTACTATTCAATAGCTGGTGTTTATTGTAAGATATGTATATTATGGTAAAATGTATGTAAGATTTTTAAAATGTTTGCAAACTAAAGGGCATACAGGAAATATAATAGCGACTGAAATATTACAAGAATTAGATGCAATAAAGATGGAGAAAAACAACTTAATAGGCCAAAGCTATGATGGAGCATCTGTCGTGAGCAGCAAAGTCAATATTGTGCAAAAAATTATTGGAAACACCTATCCATATCATTTCTAGCACACTGTTATGCACATAAATTAAATTCGATTTTAGAAAGGTGCGCATCAATTAATCATACAATATGAAGCTTCTTTTGTAATTTACATGCTTTTCCGACATTTTTTACGCGTTCACCAGACCGATCCGAAATTTTAAAAGAAATCGTCTATCGAAAAAATCCTGCCGCCCCACAGACACGATTGATTTAAAATACCCGCACAGTGAAAGCTATGTATGAGAACTTAGAGCCTCTAAAAGAGTGTACTATTACAGTGATCACAACACGTTTAATCAAGCTCAAACGCCTCTTCCATATTTGAATAAGGACGATTTTTTATATTGGCTGAAGTTTTTCGCAACATTTATTCCTCATTATGAAATCTGGTTCAAATGTTTACAACTTCGATTCATTGATTCGATTAAAGTTATGAAAGAAATCAATATATTTGAAATAATTGTAAATGAGATGCGGAATGCTATTTCACCTAAAATGAAAACGCCGGCCAGGTAACGTGAATCATTCAGTTATGAGAAAAGAAGTATGTGACGTAATAAGAACGCAGATCTAAGATCGATTTGTATACATGGATCGTTTATTAGCTTCGATAATGTTTTATACGAAGAAGTTCGCAGATTATAAGAAGACGGGAAAAACAAAACTGATAAATGAGTTATCAGTTATATATAGCAGAGAAGATTTTCATAACCCGGATGGAGCCGTTGCGTTACTTCAGTGTTTCATAGAATTTTCATTAGAATCTCTGTTCGCAGAAAGCATAAAATTATTGAAAATAGTATGCACTATACCTGTGACGTCAGTAGAAAGCGAGCGCTGTTTTTCATCTTTAAACAAAGTCAAGACGTTTCCACGCAATACAATGAGGCAAGATCGCTTAAACGCTTTATGTATGATAAGCATAGAAAAACGATTAATTAATTCAATTTCCGATTTTCGCACAAAAGTAATAGACATTTTTTCGTTCATTATTTTCTTTTTTATTATTTTCTCAGTGAAATCCCAATGAGATATTTTACGAGGGACCACTACCGCCAAGGTAACTAGTGGGTTAATCAAACCCAAATGACATATTTGTATCTTTTTACATTATACATAATGTATTTTATTAGAACAGGGTTGAAAATACTATAGGTAACAATTCATGAATTATTTAATATAACATTTTAATAATTCATAAACGATGTTCTAAGAATTACGGAATCTTCAAAATCACATGCTCTTATAGATATAACTGGAGAGTTTCAGAGAGAATTTCATTAGTCGCCCATTCATTCTCTTAAGAAAATTAATAACATAAAATATTGAAGGTTTAGTACTAAATTTGATAAAACGAATGAAATAGATTTCCGTGTAGACCATTTAAAAAAATAGTGTTCGTGTTAAGTAATAAACCTATATTTTATGCTAATTTTTATTAGCTATATGTACGCGTGAATTTTTCAATTAGGACGATGAAGTTCATCCTGACGAGACAACTGTAATAGTTCTTCACAAATAATGTCAAATATTTAGTCGATTTACATATATATATATATATATATATATATATATATATATAAATATAATATTATATATATATATATATATATATATATATATATAATATAATATTATATATATATATATATATATATATATATATATATATATATATAAATATAATATTATATATATATGACATACCATATATAGATAAGTTATAGTATTACATTTTTTTTAATTAAAGAACAGAGTTTCATTTTGCAGAATTTATGCTATATTTAGGGCTATAAAGAAGCCTTGTTTTAATTCAAATTATGATCACCCTACACAAGTTTCATCAACATTTTCACAGTGTATGTAACAAACATCTAAACATAAATTTTCGTCTTATTAAGAAAACAGGCTAATATATGGTACTCTGTTACATGAATTATTGGCATGCCAAATTAAGTACCAATTAAATTCTTGATTGAGTTACCAGATAGCGAAGGAAGAAACAAAATTATTTGCATCTTTTATATTTTGGTATAAAACTGTGTTTTCCAAGTTAATATGAAAGTAAAGCATTTTTTTATATAAGCTTAAATATTCGCAATATTATTTGGTTATTGGTCCACTTAGATTATGATTGAAAATTTAAATCACACAACAATAAAATAATATATACATATTTGTTCATTTCTCTACAGTTATTTTTATAAATAGAAGAGATTTTCTTTTAATTGCGTTTAGAAAAGTATGTAACGTCTACTCCAGAGGGTTAATTGGAAATCGTTTCTTTTGATTTGGCACGCCACATTTCTCCGAAACGTAGCAAAGATTCAGCTTGCGATAACTTCGCAAAAAAGTTTCCATTGTAAAGAAAGTTTTAAAAGTTAAGTACAATGAGGCTTCTATCTCTCCAGTATACTTTTTCACGGTTTTGTCCTTAAATCGAAGCTTTCACTGAGATACCTTTTGTTAGATATTCGAGGGCTTTTGTCAGCAAACTATTTTCTAAGTTTGGCTGTCAATAAAGAGATTTTAATCAGGTGTTGGGCTTTTTTGTTCGCTTGCTTTCAGGGAAGTAAGTTGTGGCTCAATTAGATAAGTCCTAGCAGAGGGGAATGTTCGTTAGAGAAGGTTCAAACTTTATAAGACCGTAAGCATTTAATGCGCAATATCTTTGAGTATACAGGTATATGTATAAGCAATGGTATGTACATGAGCATACATATAAGCATACATTTTCTTAGTGATGATTCTTGCATCAATGTTTTTGATGTCTTTAACGTCATTGGAGTTTGCTTATCCATAAGTCAACTTGTATTCGCTGTTACCTAGTCATATATACCTTAGAACTATGGCCATGAGAGCACGGATTTAAAGTCAATTTAAAGTTAAAGAAAAATTTTTACAATACAGCATTTAATTTTAATAAAATTCTGAGTTAGAATATAACCTACTCATTACGGTTTTGATCTATTTACTAATAGACTATGATTTCAAAATAGACACCCTTAAATTTAAAGGGATAGGTATATTCAGACTGTTTCTATATTTAATGCGTAAGGTGGAAGTGAACTATAAATTTCCCTTTCTGTTCAGTAGTTCTAAAACAAAACAATATATGGCTAATTACCTTTACGGTTGAATCTTATGATATTTTGGGAATATGAAAAGGAGTCATTACTTTTTTGAATAATGAAATTGCTCAGCCATACTTATATATTATCTCATATATATATATATAGAATATATTTGGCGTTAATTTTGTAGAAATTCATTATTCATAATTAAATGAAACTACGTGATGTAGTATTATTTCTACTTTCTTTAAGTTTTTTACCACCACCTAAGTTTCGGTGTATTATAAAATCTTTAGGTGGGCTATTAGCAAAGATCTTTGCTAATAGCCCATCTGAAGATGTTGTAATACAACGAAACCTAGGTCGTGGTAAAGAACTTAAAGAAAGTAGAAATAATACTACATCACGTAGTTTCATTTAATTGTGTATAAATTATCAATTTTTCTAAATATGTCTCAAAACTTTCGTATGTACTGACTTGACTGTACCGGCTACTGGACATTTTACTCTCCAATTTTTATTATTATTGCGGTTTGAACTTTTTGCTTAGTTTACTATTTTATGTTAGTCAGGTATATTTCTGAATCTTTTATAATTAGGTTAATTTTTTTTTATTTCAGGTGCTGCCACCGCTTCACGAATTTACATAGATGCAATCGGAAAACTGGGCAGGCAAGCTCAGCAAGGAACTTGGGGGGGATCAGCTGATATCGGTTGATACTCTCTTGCTGTTCAATCTTTAATACAATTGCTATTTTTTTACCTGTATATATAATACGACATTTTTTTAAAAGTTATATAACTTCCACTCAATTTGCTATCGATTGGCCTATTTTTGAAAATATCATTGGACTTTCAAATGATTTGATTGGGCCATCACAAATTAATAAGCTTAGGTACTCGTATTATGTTATGTAGTAGACTTAATAAGAATTTGAGGTTTCTAAATAGATAGTTCTAAATTGTTCCAAATAGAAGTGTAAAAACTTAAACCGAAGGAAGGACAATAAACAATTTACGCGTATTTTTGATGTACTTTCTATGATACAATCTAATTAATTGTACAGTGTACGTATTTCAATTTGTAATCTAGCATGGAACAAAACATAGCTAAAATAATTTACAAACAAATTTGATAAATGATGACTCTAAATCAGTATAAATTTAGGATCATCATTTATTTTGGATTGCCAAAAATAATTGGACATAATTCAATTGATTTGTAAACCGTGTTTCGTCTAATGAGAAAAGTTAAATAATCGCTGTATTTTGGTCTTATATTACTTAGGCGAATTGACAAGTCAGCAACACTCAAAGGAAAAGTGATTCTGATCTTAGGATCTGTATAATACTGATTGGTTTGGATTGTTATAATATTGTCCTTTAAGTAATGACGTACGGGTTAGAAAGTATATGTGGTCTTACATATCACTGGCAATATTTACTTGAGATCATTGTGAATTTATAACAATAGATCATTCAATTGACTTGGTATATTGGGGGCGATCAGACATTTGAGCCTATTTTGTTATTAACTTCAACATTTTAACAAAATAATTGTTCAATGTTTAAATAGTTCACTGCGTAGTCGTAATTTGTAGCCTGTTGTATATTTGCATTTATTTTATTAATGTAAACTTTGTTTTTTATTTTTTACGATAAATATTTTTCTATTTCGTAATGCTATGTTATGTTAAGTAATATTTCGTCTCACCATTTTTTTAAGCAAATGGAGATAATCATGTTTCATGGTAGCGTGAATATATTGGATACTTCAGAACTCAGCTTTATATGCATAAATTTGGTAATGTTTTTTTTTCAATAAAATTTTATAAAATTGATAAATTATATTTGCAATTTGAAATTAATTTGGCTAAAATCCATTTTAAAATACACAGTGTTTATTAAACTCAACTATGGTTATTAACAATGAAATCCTATTAAACCCAATGGATTATATTTTCATATAACAATGTAATCTAGACGTATATTATTACACAATATGATGAAAATTATATTTTCATATAACAATGTAATCTAGACGTATATTATTACACAATAAATATAACTTTTAATTAAGTCGACGTGTTCGCTCTGGTTTGGGTTAGTTTCTAGGTCGGAGTTAACTACACGTAAACTATTTCGCAAATTTGAAATTATTCACAAAGGCTTTCAAAATTTATCGTCATCCGCGTTCAATCGATGTTCAACTACACTACAGTGAATATTAATTTTATGGTTATATTATCGTTTTCTGCGCAGACCAGGCTTCCATCTTTAGCCTTAAGTTTGAGGTTCAATGATTGGTTATGATAATTTGTTTATAGGAACAGTAGTTCCATTATTGGTACACCGTTTGTTGTGAAATAAAAGAAATTTTCGCAAAGTTTACACGATAAAAAATAAAAAAAATTTGTTGTATTAAATATATGACTTTTTTTGCTATTAGGATTTTTGAAACTAATCTATTTTGGAAGTAATTCTTGTAAAATTAATTTGTTAGTTGGTTGCTCTATATAATAAAATTGTTAATTAATTGTTAAAGTCAGTCAAGTTACTTTTATCAGAAAAATTTAATACTGTCAAAAAAAAATTTTTTTTTAATCATATTTAATTTTTTAATATTGTGATAAAAATAAAAAAAAGTGATAAAAATAAATTATTTTTGAAGACTTTATTGCGTGTACTGCAAATGTAATAGGTACTTATAAAATTAAGCAAATGATTGCAAAAAAAATACAACCGCAATTCTATTACAAGCGTACTAATCACTCTAGCACATTAACTGTAAGTATATACGAGAAATCAACACGAGGGTCATTATATAAATATTTATAACTCATCTTCTAAACTACATTTAATAACTTAAAATACTTAACATTAAAGAAAGTATACATATCCCCAGAAAGCTCCAGAAATCAATAACATTTGACAGGTGCTGTATCACAAGGTATTTTCTGATGACCACTATGTATAACTTCTACTGCGGAAGTTTTAGTAATTGCCAAAATTTGTTCTAGATTACTTGTAGGTATATTTCCCTATAATGTTAATATAATAGTTAAAAAATTACATTTATTTTGAAGTTGATCGATGCTCAATGACTCATGCTTCTGATTTTTTTTATTCTGTCATTGTTCGCGTTTAATTTGGGCATGTTACTCATAATTAATTAGCAAACTTATTCATTGACTGTCATGTTTCTGTTAATAATATTTAGTCTTACTTAGTATGATTACTCACGCTTTTTTATATACAGGTTCATCATTAATGAAAGTGGTAGAAGTATACAGGGAGATTCAAGATCAACAAATGAATTTGGTAAGTTTGTCTAAGTGTTCGAGTTTCAATTTTGAACTTGACTCTTACAGTAGCTTTGAGAAAAATTAAACTACTGTCCGATAATTTTGCGTTATATGTTACGTGTCACAAAGTTATTTATGATATGATTAACATAGATAATTTACTTGTATAACTTTATTTATTATGTATATCGATTTTCACAGCTTAAGGCGTTTTACGTAGATCTGCTGGTTCCATTAGAAATAAATTTGGACAAAGATGTGAAAGTTGTGCAGGTGAGTTAATTTTTATTTATTATGTGGTTTGTATTTTTGAAGTCATATATTTAGCAAATATTCAGTCAAAGAAAATAACTTTACAAAAAATTAGAGTTACCTAAATACTTTCCTCCACAATCTTAATATAACAAAAATGTAACTTCAGTAACATATCAGGTCTAATATAAAGATTTATGTTTAATTCATTGTAACAAAAATAATGTAATATATTTCTACCGATATAAAGCAGAGACATAAATTAATTACGTCAGTATATTCGTGAAAAGTTGTGTTGGAAATTTTTTTTTAATACGTAAGTATTTAATTCGTCTTAATGAAAATATCTATTAACAATTGTATTTTAGGAACTTGAGCAAAAGAAAAAAACTGTCGGTTACTAAATATGATCGCTGATTAATCGACTGTGTCACGTTGATTGTAAAAATAATATTCGACTGTTTATGACAGAACAAACATATGGAAATATTTAAATTAAAATAAATATCATAAGCTATGTTACTTTAGCATTAGTTTGTCAAATAGCTTTTTTTGTGAGTTTGAAATTCTTTATCAAATAACAATTTTAATTTTTGAATAAATTAAGTAATTTTTAATGAATTTCACTCCTGTTACTTTCGAGTTAATGTCGATTTTAGAACATATGTATATTTTTTCTGATAATTAGTGTTAGTAAATTGGATTTAATAAACTGGTTTCAAGACCCTTTTGCGATATTATTAATGACAAAATAAAATTAGATTTTACCTGTATTAATATAAATGTTTTATTTATTTGCCACAGTTAAGAAAAAAGTTCTCTTGCTAATTATAAATCGTAATTTAGGATGCCGAGTTACCAGTGTTCAAATACTTCTTGATATCACATTTTTTTATCGATTGAAGGAACAAATACGGTATCTCACAATGATGAAAAAAATAAAATTAAAAATATCCTGATGAATGAATACAAATAGTTTTTATTTCATGTTGATAGTAGGGATTTTTCATCGACAAATATCGAAGTAATGATTGATGATAAATTTACATTATTTTTTTATAACTGATATAGGAAAACCTTACGGAGTGAAAGTTGAGACAATATTGGGAAAAGAGATCTTGAATGAGAAATAGATATTAGTAATTTAATGAGAAAGTTGTCACAAATTATATTTAATTTTAGAATAAGGTAAGTTTATTCAGGGAAAGTGATGAAAAACATTTGAAATATAGTGTTAGCATGTATCCCGCACCGTTCCTACTTAGTTAAATAGATATAGAAAGAGGATAGAATGTTTTTACAAAAATTATGGACTATATATTCTATTTGAAACGTCGTGCATTATGTCGTATATTCGTACATTTGCTTGTGTTAAAGTTATTTCATCTGTAAAGAAAACGAATATTTTCTGGAGATATATACACGTAACATTTCAAAATTTATACATATGCCTATAGGATTGCCTATGGAGTGAATATGTTTGTTTATTCGGAAAGTTCATTCACGTTGAGTGGAATGGCAGACTGTGCTCTGAAAAGGCGAGTGCTCGAGGCTTATAGAAGTATGGGGCGAGTATTTCAAGAGTCTTGTTAGGAATAAATGTACAGCAAAAAGGGCACCTAAATCATAGCGATACCGGTATTCTGCTTGCCACCTAACATGCAACTCTTCAGAAGGACGACAAAAGGCAGCGGCTTTAAAAGGGAATGAATAATGTATGATGAAAATTTATAAAGCAAGGAGTTTTCAATATGTTTGCGGAACAATTTTGAGAAGAGGAGAACGTAGCTGAACTCTCAGTAAAATATGTATAAAATATATAAAAATACAATATGACTTCCACGCTTATAACAAAGGGTCCAAGGTTAAATATTGTCTCGGATGATATCTCGAATGATCTACATGAAAATTTGCACTAAATTAAAGGTCCGAGCGATAAGATTACCATATCATCTATTATATTTGGCTGGAAATTATTAGGTATTCTTTAATAAAAAAATATCTATATACCCTTTAAGAGAGCTCAACTTTGATTAGCTAAATAATGTAACTGGCTAATTTATACAATTCTGATTACAAATTTTTACATCCAGAATAGTAATGTAAAAACAAGTTTTATTTCTAATAAACATGACACCCATATACTGTTTTCTTATTGAACTTCTTTCAGTAATAGTTAATTGATTAAAGTAGTTCTTTATTTCATTTACTTTATAACCGGATTATGTAACGATTAATTATGAATTTATACATCTTAAAATAAACTTTTGATTCTGTATTTTAACACGACTTTAGCAAAGTTAAAATTTAAAGTTATTAATTCAGTTTTACCTATGTACGTATGTATGTAAACCATTATATTTCGTCATAAATACTAGACTATAGACCCGATTTCCACATATTACATGTTGCTTAATCTATCTTAATAAATTGAGTAGTGTAGATTTTAAATTGCTTTTCATTTGATACTTTTTATGAGTATTAAAGGAAAAGCAATTAAAAAAACACTTTCACAAATATGCATATCCTACGAAAATGTTAGATGTTAATAAAAGTATTTTAAAAGACAAATTAAATATCTGTACAATTATGTAGGAAAAATATTAAATCATTATGGTAACTAAATTTTTTTCGAGTTTGCTTTGACGCTTCTGTGGAATCGTAGTCGGTTTTTTCCCATTACGGGATGAAATTTGTTGTACATTTTTTTTGCATTTTGCGTATACTTTATAGATTTTTGAAGCCATTTTTAATGCGACGTATTATGCTCCAACCATTCCATATAAAATATTTATAATGAAGGAAAATTATTAACTGCTAATATTTATTTCAGCCTTAGCTGCACCTTGTCTTAGATTTCTTTATTTTAACTTATTTAATAATAAAATAAATCTTTCAAATTATACACAAGGAAAATCATTGTATTTAAAATTAATTTGTATATTCTTTAATTGAGAAGTATTTTTAAATAAAACTTTTTAAAACCAATTAAATTGATTGCAGTCGGAACATAAAAAGTTTTTGGGGCAACATAAACTTAGATCGGAGAGTTACAGTAAAGCCATTGCGTTAAGCAAAAAACAGAAGAAAAGGATCACGAAGCACTCTGGAAAATCCGTTGATGACGTCGATAAGGAAATAAAGGTAATTAATGAATAACGAAGTTTTACTCTTGGTAGTCCCTTTTCATTAATTTTAGAAACGATTAATGTGCGAGCGGTGACATAAGATGAAATTTCATACCAGTTGAAAGATTTTAAATATTTTAACAGGTATGAAATCATTTAAATTATGTAAGCACTTTTCAGTAGATGATGCCTTTTTTAAAAACGCAGGGGTTTACATATTGCCTAATTAATAAATTTAGGTGTTTACACTTATGCTATTTATTATTTCATTTTAAATCGGAAGTAATTTGAATAAACCTTTCTTTAACCCCCATGAGATATAAAATAAAGTACCGAATTAATATTATGTGTTACGAAATATATTAAGAGAAATTAGTTTAGCTCTTGTACAGTGTTTAATCTTTCGTAAAATATTTTTTCCATTTACTGTCCGATATTTTCACATTAGCTCAAGTCCTGTGAAGAAGTTTTATAATTTCACTCTGCTTGCATATTCATCTGTCACAATATTTTGACTGTTAATACATTCTATTTAATTTAATCAAATTTCTATTCAATAAGGCTTAACTGTTTTATTACAGAGCATGCAGACTTTGGAAGACGAAAAAACCAAATTATCGAACTTCTGTGAGCAGAGTTTAAAAAATGTAAGAAATATTGGCTTTTACATTCGATTATATGATAAATATTGTATGCGAATGGAATTAAAACTCTTGATTTTCCTGCAGGCAATGACTCAGGAAAGGCGTCGTTACGGCTTTGTATTGGAGCGGCAGTGCTCTCTGGCAAAGCATTGGTTGGCTTACCATTCTTCAGGCTCGGCGGCATACCAGGCCACATTAGATGAATGGCAAGAAGTGGCCAAGACCAGGGAGTATTTGCCTCCTTCTGTCGAATCCATGTTTGTTAGTAGGATACGGGTACGTACAGCATATACTTATTTTCATTGCCTTTTATTAAACCACATGAAATTTTTCTCGTCACAAATCGTGAATTATGGAGATTCCATTCTTGAATAATAGATGTGATACATACAGAAGATAAAGGGGTACATTCTAGGAGAATTGCATTAATCATTTACTCCCTATAATATTATAATATTTCAACCACGTAATATTTCAACCGGTTTTCTACCCTCATACTCTTTGGCCTGAGTATTTTTAGTTTAAAAAATTGTTAATTACTTGTAATTTAAAAGTAAATGAAGAAAACATGAAAAAATTGTGTAATAAGATACTTAATTTATGAAAAAAATATATTACTGACATTATGATTAACAACACCAATAATATTTTTTGTATGGGCATTTAAGCTTTTTATTAAAAGTATCAAAAAGGTAAAAATCATAAATAAACAACTGTTATATTTTCTTTAATTATACGAGTTCAAAATAAGATCAGTTTTCTTATCATCTGATTCCAGTACAAAAAATATTAAATATCACTGAAATATCTATTAAAATCTAAATAAAATGTTATTATTTGTATTTAAGGAAAATTAGTCAAACAAAAACTTTCAGATCACAGATGATATTCGTCGGCTAATAGGCTGTTTCATGTTGATAATAGAAAGAAATATTTGACAGATTATAAAACTATAAATAAATCGAAATATTTTAATGAAAATAAAAGAATTTGGTGATTTTTATTATTCTGGCGTTAATATATCAAACAGCCATTTATGTAGTTTTGAAATCGTGTGTTAAATTCAATAACATTTGCTAAAACGAATTTTTTGCTATATAAATGAAACGCACAATTCATTGAGCAAAAATTATTTATGGAAATTATTTCAAAATAAAGTTAGTCGTTGTATGCAACTTTTCTAAGTCACCTGAATCCATTATAGAAAAGACTTTGGGGTTCTTAATATTGGTTATATATAAACTTATAATAATTTATAATATTTTTGATTATTATATAAATTATAATACCATCTATTGTAAGTTATAACTTAATACATTAGAGCGTTGTGATAAAGACGTTTTCTAAATTTTTTTAAAATTATTCATAACGCATTACGCTTTCTGATAAATAATTAATTTAGGTTTATCCAATTTTTTCTGCAAAAGCCATACAAGTTTGATTCGTGTCTTGTCGTTAAATGGTCATTGGGGAAGTCTTTGCCAGTTCTTTTTCATTTTTGTTTTGAATTTAGTTTTATTTTAATGAAATTCGTTTGCTTATTATTATTCATGTATATTCATGACGATATATTTTTAAACGAGGAAAAGAAACGTATTTGTGCCTGTTGCAAAAAAATAGCATTACCTCAAAATTTTCCTTTCTTGTGATGTAAATGTTAGCCCCGCTATCAAGCGCAATCCAAATATGTTTCTGTTTTCTACTCAAAATCTTGAGCGGGGCATTATTGATTAAAATACAAGGAAAAAAGCGCAACAAAATTGCAATGAATATTGATGCCAACGACACTAGGGTGGAGCGTGCCACGGGGGAAGGACCCCAGGCCATTAATCAGGGAAGCTTTTTGACCAAACCCCTCGGATGTTAATATTGTAAATATATTCTTAATTGCCGTGCTTAAAACTTTTTCTGTCTGCTTTTAAGTGTTAGAATTATATAAATGAATTTAATATTATCCTTTGTCTCGAAAGAACGCCGAAAAGGGGACTGGCGGTGTAAGAAATTCAATTTGATGCATTGAATAGAATAAATAATGAATCCGGAAGGCGTTTAAATGGTGAAATGTAATGGAATGTACAAACCTACAGTCAACATCCAAAAATATATTTCATTTTTTTTGTTTTCACAATGCAATAATTTGGAATAGGATAACCCAAAATATATTTTTCAATAAACTAGATATATACATTCACGCGAATACGTAATGCATACTTATATGTACATTTACATAAACATATTTAAATATTCAATATATAACGTACAATGGTTAAATATATCATTGCGAAGCAATTTCAATATAAAGCAGACGCCAATTATTTTATTTTTATTGTCTAATGTGTACAATTTTATTAGCTTTTCACAATTTTTTTATTTGGTAAAGTTCTATTGCATACGTAAATTTTCACTTTAATGAAACGTGAGTGATGTTTATCCATGATATCTAAATTATTGCAGATATATTCAATGAGTTGATGGAAAATTCATGATGCATATTTTATATGTTTTTAAAGCCGTTTACTCATTAAAGAAAAAGGATGAATTAGTGACATATTACCCGTTTGTTTCGATAACTTTCTGTTATATTTCAGTGAGCTTTATAATTTCCATTTTATGGGAATACCTGTCATAGCGGGCGAAAAACTGAACAAACTATAGATAAATGACCCCATTGAAACTGAACGTTAACCTCTCAAGGAGTTTTGAATTACGTGGAATAGACGGAAGTCTGGTGGTGCAAGGTCCCACGGGTATGGTGGGTGTGGTATTATTCAAACTCTCCAATTGCCGATAGTACATATTCGAATTGATTGTTGATTCCTTGATAGTAGCTGCAAAAACACGGCAGTTTCAAAAGCACATCACAGTTTCAAGAACACATCAGAGTATAACTTTCCTCTGATGAATGTTCTGTTTCGATACCGTTTGAAGCGAACTACCATACCGGAACCAAGATCACTCACCTCATTGTTGTAAACATTCCATTTCTCATAGTCAGTTATTAGTCAATTCAAAAAAGGAACATTTTGGTCACATTTGATGAGCATATCACACATATCACACACACCGTCAGTTGATCTTCTTTGAGTTTATTAGGAAACCAAATATCGATCTCTATGCTTCTTATAAAGAATTGTTACTGTAAACTTTACGCAATGTTACAGAAGTTTCACATACGCTCTTTTCTTAATACTGGATTTAGACTATACACTCTCGATGATCATAATGGAAGATTCAGTCGGAATGAAAGAAAAAATTATTTGACATGAATCATCTAAAAACTAACAGATTGATTCGCTTCAGGATGATGGTAAATATATTCAACTGGAGAGAATCTGTACCCTCACACAAAAGAAATGTGGCTACATATTTAAAAAAAGTAAATCAGAAAACAGACGTTTGCAGGCAAAGAACTGGGTTTCTGCATAGTAACACCAGGAAGACTCCAGCAATATTGCAGAAAAAGGGGACTCAGGAAGATAAATGGATACTCAAAAACCATCTCCGAATGATAAAAGCGCATTTTGATGAATTGCCTTAAAAGGTTACACCGTTCATTAAAAAGCAAGATATCAACATGAGAGTTTATCTTTCCCCAAAATTTCAACCGTGTCGATACCAATGAAATTACAATTCATTTTCTTGTTTACACTAGTAATTCTGCATGAATGGTCTAAGTGTATCAACAGAAGTGAAAGAAAAGTGGGACGTATCTCTACTCCATTCGTCAATTTTGATGTTCTTAGATAATTTGCTGTTTACACACTTCACACGCTATCAATTTTGGATGAATCATACGTGATCGTTGAAAATGAACATTTTAAACCTGTCGTACTAAAGTAAAATATTGTGAAAATGCTCACTGCAGTTTTATATTATACTCCTGTAAGTAACATCTCCAAAATATAAGCAAATCCCTCATTCCAGTATTTTTTAAGAATAAAACTGGAACTATCTACTCACACATGTCATAGTATAACAAGGAAGCGAATGACTAGTATCTAAAAAGGGAAATGGGTCGTCTGTTGATACATGACTTTTCTGATTATTTTATATTTATAAGTTTTTTTAAATCATGATGGAGTAGGATTTTATCTTAGGCTTCGATGCGTCTTGAGATGATTCTTTATTTTCCTAATCATAAAATATCACTATTTTCCCCATGAAACCTATGTTAGGTTTTATGGGACAAATAGTGGTATTCTTTTATTCTCTAAAAATATGTAAAACCGTAATACATTATTCTGCTTTCTTCTAAATACTGTAATTAAACCCATCCCTTCTTGCGTTGTTATTAGTTTTCCGTACCTCGAAAGGAAAAAAAGTAACTCTTAGAGGATCTCTTTCTCAGAAACGCATGGAGGTATCTAATTGAAATGAATATCAAATATTTAGGTCTATTGTCCATTGAAGCTGAAAAATATAAAGATTCTAAGTTAACGCAATAAAAATACAGCATATTTTGACACTGCAAATATATTAAAGTCTATAGGGTAATTCCCGTTGACCTAGATCATGAAATTTGGCAAGAAGCAAGGTCCCACAGATAAGTAAAGTTAAACATTCGAAAATCCTTAATTTGTAGCTAACTTGTAAGTAATCATATAATAAATTTTTTTCTAAATATACGCATGTGAAAGATATACTAAGCAATATATTTTCGTTCGAAAAAATTAAAATTTTGTAAACAGTTTAATAGCAATATTATGTATTACTAAATGTTTATAAATACCTAAATACCTAAATTCCATTCGTACCTGACACATTTTCTTTTAATATGTATGTATGTTCTCTATTATTTTTAAATCATGAATATTTCTTCTTATTTAATTAATAAAAATGCTTGTTGGTAACAACATGTATTATAAGTTTTCATTGCAGTCAAACATGATATAAAAATATTGTTTCTTACGTATAACAGTCTAAATATATTCTTATATGTATGTTTTTTCATTTGAAAGTAAAAAATAGGAATATAAAGAGTTAGCTACTGCGAACCTTTATTAACATTGGTTGAGAAACGAAAAACTGAGTTAGAAAAAGAAAACAAATATTCCATCCATCATGTAAGAAAATTGATCGACCAATGCGTTGAAAAAGTTTTTATTCGCGGGACAGGAATAATGAACAAAAACAAACCGTTACTCTGTTTGTATGTACGTGGTGGCTCATATATATCGAATATATGCATATAGTAAACCTGGGGAATTTAATTAGAAATTTATCCGTACCTAGAAATAGGTGAAACGAGCGTTTGAAAAATATACTAATTAACAATTTGGTCGTGTCTTTTTGCTAATTAAATTTCATTGTATTGTGGCTGAAAATTTAAATTTATCCATCAATATGTCTTGTGTTTGAAATTAACTAATTGGTGCTTGTTTTTGAAATTACTAAATAAAAATGCCGATTTGTAAATCCATTCGTTTTGAGTATTTGTTAAGAGTTTGAAATGGGCTTAAATTTTAAGTGTTGATACGTCTTTCTGTATGTGATTTGGAAATTAAATATTTTAAGGTTTTTTAAAAATATCATTAAATATATAAAGACTCGTAGCACTATTTTCTAATAAAGCTGTGTTTAATACAACTAACTTAAATTATTTTCCTGAAACTGTGTTTTAAACATTTTTTTTCTAGTAACACAATTTATTACAAATACGTGGGTTATATTTTATTTAATATTTAAACTAAACAATGAAACGTGCAGTAAAATAACGTTAACATCAATTCTTTATAGATTTTAGAAATATAAGAATCATATTTTCATTTAATAGGTCTGTCTACACAAGATTGATAAAATAACCTTAAATTCACAAATGTATTCCGATGAAAGTCTGCTTATCTCATTCTAATTATCTCATTTTAAAACAATCTATACTTCATGTATATATATATATATATATATATATATATATATATATATATATATATATATATATATATATTCATACATATACCTTGTCATTGAGGAGTAAAGTTTAAGCAATCTATGACTTCGAAACGAGTTGATGCACGAGAACGCACTGTATCATTTAGAGGTTTTTTTTTCATATTGTAGATTTATTTTAATAAACATAAAAATTTAGTCACTGTTCTGATTTTATGCTTCAAAAACGTTTTTTGTGAACAGGTTATTTCTGCACTGAGACCTAAAGATCCAATTCAATATAACCTAAAACTTATTGGTTTTTCACCGTTTGATAATATAAACATGTTTAAATAAATTATAGTCTATATGTTGCCTTATAATGGAATATTAACTCGTTAAAAAAATAAAGGTAAAATAGAAACTACTTTTTGAGATGTGACACACTAAAGAAGTAGAGATTCAATTATATATCACAAAATTTTTAATATATTGATTTGGATTCAAAAATCACTGCACAATATGAACAGTTTTTTTATTATATTGCATTTAAAAGTTATTTGTTAATTTTACTCTCATTTTTATAATAAATATATTCCATGGGCAATTAAAGAAAAGTAATTAAAACTTACGATTATTTTTGGACGAAAAAAATTACCAACAGTTTTATCTCAATTTCGGACTGCATTAATTAATCGATCATTTAATTTTAGAAAAAGGTACATTTTTTTAAGAGAAGAGTTATCAAAACAGTTTTATAATTAGATGGTAGATATACCAGAAACATTTGCTTTCAAAGCTTAAATTGTTCACATATTATTCATGAGTTGTACTCTGGACTAATTTGGATGCAAGTGATACGATCTATTGACGATGAATATAAGAGACTAGATGTCTAAAACCATTACAATATTAGTCAGACCTTTTCCAATATACATTCCCCACGAGTCCCATTGTAAGATCATATTTAATTCACCATTTAATAAAACAGAAATAATCACTATTTATTGTTTTCATTTTGTTTCTACATAATGCTTCAATTCTCGGTATTTATCATTACATTATAATAAAAAAAATTGGGAGTAAGAATATGACAAAAGCAAAGTCATAAATTAGTTTTATTGTTGAGAAAATAATAAAACTAATTTATGACTTTACTTTTGACGAAATATAAATACTCTTACAAAACAAACACCAACGGCATATGCACGAAACATGTTAATATTTTTTTATCTCTTACTAAACCATCGATAATTTTGAATCATGATAAAATTTGTGTGTTTATAAATAATGCCTAGTGGTGTTTAAAACTAAAGATTTTTATAGAACTAAAATATTTATAACTTAAAAACTTGATATGAGCTACAGGACTTCTTGTTATAATATATAACAAGTTTCGAGTTTCGAGTGCATAAAATTATATTAAGTTCACATATCTTGTAAATTTTGCTTCGCTTTTATTTTTGAGCCGACTTGGGTTATTATTCTTTCATGTATACTTGTTATATTTAAGTTAAATATTTCCAGTAATTAATTTTCTTACTTTATTTTTTCATGTAGTTTTGTAAAAGTGTTCTCTACAATCATACTTAAATTTTTTCTCTGGTCGGTATTGTTTTCATTTTATAATTCTAAAATAGAATTTTTATTGTCGATAAAAACACACTGATAATATATGAACCCGCGTTTTAACTAGAAAAAAAGTTTAAAGAATGCGTTAATATAGTTATCAAAGTAATAATGTTAAAATTTCCAAATGTTTATAAAGTCATTCAAAATCAGATATTCACATAACGAAAAAAATTAAAAACATAAAATATCTATTTGACCTTATGACTCTATTCTAGGATGTTTCGCTGTGGTATGACGAGGAAGTATATGCCAGTCCGCAACAGTCTTCAGGATCATTATTGCGAAAGTCACGGTCGGTGGACACATCATACCTGGACGTACACTCACACGAAAGTCTGGAAGACCATATTGGTTACCCGCTGGAACGCGCTAAATCAGAATGTAGTTTGAATTCTAGTACACAGGAATTGGGGCAAGGTTATTGGTTTTTTTTGTATAGATGAAAATTTCCGATTATTGCGTTTTTTTGCAAAACTTTTCTTTTTTTATACTCTTTTGTTAAATCAAAGCCTGAGACTTATTTTTTGGGAGGTTTTGTTTTTCTATTCGTATTTATTATAAAACTTTCTCGGAAATTACGAAAAGAAACGTAACGCCCTAATTAAATTTCGTCAGATTATATGAAGGATTTTTAAAATTTCCGAAGGAAATGAATTTTGAAACATTTTGAGGTTAACGAATTAATTATTTACATTATGTTTTAAACAGGCTTTAGGTTATTATATTATGGATATAAGAAAATGTAAAAATAAATGTCAATCGTACCTAATGTTTAAAGAATTATTTTAATAATATTAATTTTTCCACCTTCATTTTTTTATATTCGGTGGCTAAATAAAAAAAATTATCAAAAATCCTATTTAAATATTTGGATGACAGAATGTCAATGAAACTTCTTCTATAAAAAAAAATAATTTAATTTATTGATACTATTATTGAACATCTGATAGATCAAACAGGCAGTACAACAAAGTCCTTTGGCGTCATGACGGATCCACCTGAGAGCAGTGAATTGATTCTGGCGCGGGCGATGTACACATACAACTCAGTGGGAGAGAACCAACTCAGTTTTCTAGAAGGAGATATAGTTATGCTGCTTGGTGATAGAACCAAAGGTTGGCAGTTTGGAGAGAATTTGAGGACGCACAAGGTTGGGTGGTTTCCGTTGGCCTACACTGAAGTTTTGGATGGTACTTCAAAGTAAGTATTTCTAAGGAGAAAATTTGACGTACATTAAGTTTGTGAGTAAAAATACTTCATAAAGACAATTAAAGTACTTTACATAAATATCTTTTAACGTTATGTAGATAAATATGTTTAACATTTTTGATAAGGTTTTTTTTACAAATCAGGGAATAACAAGACAATAGTTTTAGTTAGTATTATAAATTCTAATAATATTTTAAATTGTGATAAAATTTTGAAAAAAATATATACAAGTATATTATTCAGTTAGGAGTTTTTTATTCAGTTAGAAGTTAATTTAAATTATAACATTAATACGAAAAAAAATAAACAAAACCACACGAATATAGATTATATATTGTCAGTTTTAATCAGCTTATATCTATTTAATAAGTACTATCACGGCCACTGCTTAATGGAAATTTCTTTTGAACTTGTGAAAACAACCAGCTCAAAATGGAATGCTACAGCTTAAAGGACTACAATGATGATAACAATTTTGTCGTGTCTTTCTTTCATCGAGTTGCGGAATCATGTCTTATATCTACTGTGACATTGGTTAACCACCTGAAAAATTACTTTTCTGAGAGAAGTGAAACTTATGCATTTAAATATCAATGTCTAATTATATTTATAGACTTTTTTTCACATAGTCATAATATCGTTATCTTAAAAATAATCGTAAAAAATGAAACTAGCAGTTTGTTTATAAATCCAAACGGATGATAATTATGAAAACATTTTTTAACCTTTTCTCATGAGTTTTCAGGGTACCCACAATATTTCAATTTTGTTAGAAAATTACCTCTTATTTATAGCCATATACTTTTTTCCATAAAATTATCTTGTTTTTGGCAGTGACTTTTATTTACAAATCGTTTTTTACTAGATCTCATTATGTATCTAAGTTTAAAACTTAAAATATATTGGATAGTTTATTCTTTAGATCCTTACCGAGATGGAGCTGCATACAGAACCATATGCCACAGACATTGCTCAGCACTGTAACGCAGACACACGCTAATTGGACTTCTAACTCGCACTGCTCAGAGCTGATTAGCTCTCAGACTCTCAGTACTAATTTCGAGGAAGGCCAGGTGCCTGCTCTCACAGTGGATACGAGTTGCTCTAAACACGTGAGTATTTTTGTCACAATTATCATAACATTAGTTACTAAAATAACTAATAAGGTGTGACTCTGGACAACTATATAACATTTTAAAATAGTGATGCCTCTTCGTCTACATGTATATAATATGTTCAATGTATTTGCGGAAATAATGCTTTTGAATAATTACATATTTTGGCCTACTAAGTAAATGATTCGAAATAAGTTTTAATGCATGTAGTAGGTATTTTATATATTTATTTCAGCATAGGTTTTTGAAAATTTAATATGTAATTTAAATTACACTATGTGATATCAGTTAATAAAAAAAATATTTGCAAACACTAAATTCAAGAAATTGAAAATTGAAAAATCTATGTCAATGAGTTAAGGAAACAAATTTTATTTGCGTATTAGACCATATAAAATTCAATTTGGCCTTTTCGAAATTGCTTTAGGTATAATAGTGAATGTTTGCATTTTGAAGTATCCAAAAACACATCCTTTGTACAATCAAATAACTTAATCGTTTTATTCTGCAGTCGAAGGGTGTTGCTCGAGATTTTACCATTAAGGACAAATATAATTTAGCATCCTCAACGACCGAAAACGTGAGTAAAAAACTCAGGTTGCACCGGATATAAATAATCACGTAATCTTCGTGTCATGAATTTTATATTAACTCTCCGGAAATATCCCAATAGGGTCACCAAGAAATCTACGCGACAGTACAGAGGCACATCACGCCAGCTCCTACCTTACCGGCACCTGCACCCTCAACCAACATCCCCATCGCAAAGAAGATGACACAGTCACTTAGCAGCAACTTCCACGCACTGTCCTTATCGAACCCCTCAAGGCCGCTCTCTATTCGAACATCTACATCGACAGCCAATTTCAATTTGAGCCAGGAAAACAAGGGATTTATTCCACCAGTAGTAGGAGGGCGATGTCAACCGGGAGCGAGCAAGGGACACGCCGGGGGAACCATTCAGGTTCTCCCGCCACCAGGCAGCATGTCCCCCAATAGCTCTAACGACAGTGGCTTTTCCAACGAGCCGCCGCAGCAACCGGAGATAGACTACTCAGACGAGGAAACGCATAATAGGAATCGGATGCAGCCGAGGTATTTCGTTTAGTTGTGTGCGCCCCGTTAGAACTTAATTTGCGTGGTTTGTGGATATTACATTTTAAAATATGAAGTGACAATTTGCATGTCTGCAATCGAAGGTCTATCTTTATAATTTGGAGTAATGAATGGAAGGACGTAGTACCCATTTATCTATTAGATATATCTTTATCTAAAATATAAATCTTTTAACGTGGACGTGACTTCATAAAAGATTGAAGAAATATTTCACAACACTTTCGGGTCGTATATCGAATAAAAGCAGTAATTTAACACAAGTTTAACTTCAATATGTAAACACAATATAGTTCAATCTAAAATTTATGCACACAGTGATTATATAAAACAAGATTTTGCCGATTTGTAAATTCAAAAGTCTCTTTACTTGTGTTCAAAGTTTAATTTACTTATATTTAGTTTATGGGAGCGCACCTATCACTTTATTTTTTGGACGATCGTGTAAATAAGGAGATTTAACTTAGGATAAGAGGGTAAAAAGATCAACCTGCGTATCTTTAAATTTATAGCAATTCGATAAAAAATCGAAAAATTAGTGTGGTGAGATTTTTAAAATCAGTATAATTTATTAAAAAAAACGGATCACCATGAAAAATGTATTAATTAGATAGGATTCTCTATGAAACAAATATTTCGTTAGGTTATGATTCAATCGAAATATATTTCGTATGTTACTAATTGTATTAAATGAATTAATTGAATAAAAAGTTTGAAATTAATTGAATGAGTACCATAATTTCCCAACACTTTGATTTTTCACATTTTACGTATAGTATGTTATTCTGATGACCGGAAAAAAATAACTTTGAAAAATATCAGAATAAATAAACTTTTATTTCGCAGGAATCAACAGTTTGCTACTGTGAAGATGCGCAAAAGTCTACAATCGCCGGCGGCTGACTGGTGAACCCCGGCTGGGAGAAATATCAAATTGTTAATTTTATTTGTTTTCCCGAAAGATTTTTCTTTTTTGATAAACTAATTATCGAAGAAAAACAAAGGCTGTGTTAAATGTAATTATCGAGACTTTTACATTGTTTAATGTTTTTTGACATCAGTTTATTAGTTTTGTGAAAAAACTTATATTTATGAAAGAAAACACCAAAATTTCGCCGACTCAAATACTTCAATTAAAGTTTGAAAATATTCTATGGTTATAAAGGTACCTACTTTAACTAAATACGACTACTGGTCGTTATCAATACTTAATACGTTTCCGAATATTTGGTTTCAACTAGGAGCAATAACAAGTCTTCAGGACCTATCTGCATAGAAAACCTTCATAGAATAATATGTACAGTGGCTCTCTTTTCGCTTAAGTTTGCTTAAATATGTAAGAAAGGAACAAATAATCTACCATCAGTACAATTGTGTGCGTGAAATAGGAATGTGCCCAGGCGTTATCGTTTACGAATATCGTCTATTTTCCATAACATACCGTGAATTTATCTAAACCGACTCTAGCGCAATTAATAAGACATTAGAAGCTAATGTATGGGTTCTGTATTCGATTCCTGTCGGGGTTACACACACACACCCATATAACCTCCCGATTTAATGTATTCCAAAGAATTTTTTTCTTACTTGATGTTGATAGTACTTAGAATAATTCGGAAATGGAGTCGGGACTGCATAGGTTCGTACTTTATTTTAAATGTATAAATGAAACATCACTCTTCAAAATATTTTGAGCAAATCTGAAAATTTCCTGAAGGCTCTTGATGTGCGGCTTTTAACCACTTCGTTCACAATTCTGGACATTTTAGGAAACTAGGTGGTAGAAGATAAAATCAAAGAAATAATATAATTCGAAGTTATTCAAAAATAGATGTGAACACCAGTCCATGGGCGGTCACTCGCGAATAAAATGTCAATGTATTTGTGTATATAATGCAGGTAACATCAAGTTAATTTCAAAAGATAAATATTTTCAAAAAAATCGATAATTAATTTATTTTTATTACTTAATTGAACTTTATCTCGTTCAATTTAGAATATTTAACGGGAAATATAATTGAACTAGTATTTTTTATGTAATACTACATTTTCGTCTAATTTTGCTACTCGACAACTTTTACAGTTAAATACGTAGCAATATATATTAAAATGAACGGATTATATTTGGAACTGAAAGTATCAAAATAATTTGCGGTAATATATTTCATAACAATGTTAAGAAATTTAAACAGTTGAAACCAGCTGGTTGCATGTATATCGTAATTATGCCTTGATATTTTAATGGACGATCTCTACTGTCCCTATTGCCCTACGCTTTTTGTCTTCTGTCCCTATTGCCCTATGATTTTTGTTTTTTTAACTTTCTAACAAATCTACCATAGGATGAAATGAGTATGACTTTGATTAAATTGTTCTTTTTTTATATGCGGTCTCCAGTCTTGTCATTGTCCCTAGGGTTCCAAAAACCTTTCGGCCTTTTAGTCTTCTACCTACCTCTACAACAACATAATACATGGCAATCGCTTCTCAGAAAAATAGGCTTCGCTAATTTTTACTGAATGTATTGTCGTAGTTATCAGGTCGATTTCTGATGGAAGATACTTTTGTCTTTACAAGTTGCCTGGCGTTCTATTGGGTGTCGTAAGAGTCCCTATTGAATCTGCACCAAGACTTTCACATGGTTAAAATATATTTTACATTTTTAAGGTTCAAACCTGTAATTATTGCGCTATTTGCATTCTTAGATTAGAATAGAGTAAGGCTTTAAAGTTATTTTATTAATAAATTTTGGGGGGCAAAATATTATTTACATTAGAATCTAAAAACGCAATTAAATGAAATCTGCTGCAGTATTGCAATATTGATTTATAGTTTTTATACAAGGATTTGGACATAAAACAAAGAGGGTCCTAAATTTAAATAATATGTTTGTCTTATATTTTTTGTTATTATTATTTCATTCTGAAAGAAATGTTAATATTTTTGTATTTCCAACAATAAATATTACGTCGCTTAACATATCACTAAATCGAGTATTTCCTGCATTTTTTTACAAATATATTACAAGATATAAATGGTAAAAAATATAAAGTGCAGAATAAATCTGTTGAATGTCAATATAATGACGACTTACTAATTTTTTCCTCAAATCTTATGCAAAGACATGCGACTTAGTTATTTCTTATCTAATTTGATCTTATTTATCTTTTTTTTAAGCAAAAACGCTTAGAGCATATTCACAATAACCGAAAGGCTGTTCCACATGTTTTTTATTTAATAGAAATCGTGTCACATCCTCGGTAAAAGATAATCAGAAAAAGACTTTAAAGTTATAACAATGTGTTTTTTACCCTAATATAACACCTCAGATAAAAAACGAAATTATATAATGAATTTATGGAAACGAACAATTCAAAGCAACTAAAGATTTTCAAATATAATTTTGCATAACGCACTATATGAATATTATTAAAATATATTTTTAGTCTTTTTCCGGCGAGATTTAAATAAGTTAATTTTAGTTTACCTTAAAATACAAAAACCTTTTGTATTAAATACTTTTCATGTAAATATTTTAAGGAATGTTATTATTAATAAGGAGAATTAATTCAATTAAAAGTTATGTATAAAATATTGTAAATGGTTATTTTATTTCATCAACTCTTTGTTATTGAAGTAAAATGTGATTAACGTAAAATTTTTAACGTATTATGGGCGCGATGGAGGTAAAATTGTTGAGGTCGCAACAACTTTCATGCAACGTTTTTTAAGGTCACAATGTAACGAGTATATCGTAAGAAGAATGGTAAATAGGTATCAGCTAAAAACCGAGAGACATAAATGGATACGATAGAATAAGAAAGAAGTGTACGTATGCATGAAAACAAAAATAGCGTTACTACTGGCCATCAGCCACTTTGTACGTTATGGATCTAAAAAGTAAACTGTCAAAATTTTGCGCAAAAATAAACAAAAATGGCTCTCACTACTCCTTTTGTATGTAATGTGCGTAATGTTTATAATCAAATAATCAGCTGTTTTTTACGTCATGCGTGACCTGTTTTTTTGTGTAATGCGATTCATTTACTTAAACCGATATGAAGTTTGTCTTTAATTTTCTATTCCGGTTATTACATGAATTATTTTGAGGTTAACATCTCCTCAGTCTAGAGGTAGTTAGCTTCGAAACAATTCACATAGGATTTAAAAAAAATGTAAATGATTTCAAAAAAAGTCTGACTTTATTTATTGGAAACTTTAATTCTTCAACTTTCGTTTAGGTTTTATTCTACTTTAAGACCGACCTGGTAATTTTTTATTTCAATTACCGGAAAATCGGGTCCTATAATTGTCAATTTTTTTAAAGATCTGTATGCGATTAAAAATTTGACGATTCATGGTTCATGATCAAATGACAGTATTTTCAAAGAGGTTTTGGAATATATTTTTAGACTTGAGGTTTTTAAGGTGAACGATTTTATTATTATACTGGCAACCCGGGACGGATTCCCCACGAGTAGGAGTTGCTATAGATTGGCCAATTTACACAAAACAGTTATCGATTGCTAGCATTAAGTATATATATCCGGATCATTTCTTTGACGTACTAAAGTAATAAATGTTTCTATAGAAATGTTGCGTAGAGCTTGTAGGTTAGATCAAAATACGACTGATGTGAAGTTTTTTCTGACTAATATTGTTCATAAAATAACACGTTGGTTACTAAATGTTAGCTATACATTTTAATGAAGTGCATTATAATAGGAATTATGAAATAATTATTCAAAGGGGATTAAGAATCAGAATATGTATTTTTATAGAATAACCTAAAATATTTCTTTATATGCAACATTTATAACTTCCACCTGATTAAGTGCAAAAATATATAAATTATGTTTTGATGTTATAAATTATGTTTTGTCATACACACAAAAATATGTATACATAGATATATATGGATATTCCCTCTTTTGGCTTCACCGTAGTCAGTGCTTCAAGTATGCAAATACCTGCACATGTTACCTATCTGTCTATACTTAGTACTTTTGTATATATCTATACATATATGTTTACCTGCCTACTAATATTTTGGTTGTTATATGTCTTTGTATGTATATGTATATACTTACTTATCCATTCATTTTTTTACTTTCCCGTTTACGTCAAGATATATGCAAGGAGTTGAAACTCAACGAAGTTACTTTTTCATCAACAAAAGATTTCTGTCATCACTTTCTAGCTCCATCTCTGTACCTTGATTTTGTTAAAGGGCAGCTTTATGCTGTTCTTAGACGTATCGAAACTTCAGAGACTTTATTATGGGACCTCTATCATACAAACTTGATTACGGTACAGTTAAGGAATTCTACGCTATACCTTAAATAGTCTTGGTCACATCCAACCCAAATTTTCATATGATTACTAGGAGTATATTCCTCAAGAATCATATAAATTGGACGATTAATGCCGGAGATATGAGAAGGTATGTTAGTAATAGGTATGTAAGTACGTTGAGATACATATAAAGGCACGAACCCACTTTTTTGTGTATATTACAAAAAAGTGGGTTCATGCCTTTATATGTGTCTCAACGTACTTACATACCTATTTATTTTGTTACTTTCTTGCTTATGTCAGGATAAGTCAAATGAGCCCAAAATTCGAAAAGTTTACTACCCATTACTGAAGAGGTACTGTTACTGCATTTTTATCTCATAATTACATTTTGACAAGCGCAAATTAATATTGTTTTTAGTAGCGTTTGATTAGATAATTATTTAGACTTAAATCATTCCAAATAAGTCACAATATCTGTGCTGTTGAGTGTTAAGGAATTCCATGATTAACTTCAAATTGTGTGATCAAATTCTAACCATATTTTTACAGAACTACAACGGGGTGACGCCTCTCCAAATGAAAAAAATATCCATATTGGTTGATAAATGCCGGAGATGTTAGGTAATATACATAAAAAATACTGTCGAAATGAGAATCTTTCTTTTTGGAAGATGGTAAAAATAAATTTAAACAGTACTTTGACTGAATTTTGTCATACAATGTTTTTAATTCTACCACTTATATAATTCATAAAGCCACTTTTACTAAATTAATAAAAATATATACTATTTTTTTAAATAGTAGAAATTCAATTTTATGACGTACATTTGATTCTATCCCAGCTTGATTCCAGCATTAATACATTATAACAGTATTGTTTGTGCAAAATTCTTGACGTCATAATATTATTAGTTAAAGACTTCAAAAAACTACCTTTAAATTTCTTCAGGTTTCAAAGAAAGAACGTCTTTAAATTAATTTCGACATTTTAATTATTTGGTAAAGATTTAATCAGCTGGTTAAGGCTGAGGTCACGATTTAATTGCTGTTAGTCGATATATATAGAATAATTTAGATATTATTAGGCAAGTAATGCAATGAGTATATATTACCATATTTTAGGCAATAAAATAACTAAGTTTTATTATAAAACCATGAATAATTTATTTCTTATTACAAAAATTTTAATACACTCGGATATTTTCATAAACTCGGTCAACTGGTATTGACAATTGTTGAGTAACAATTGCTGGTAAATATAGAATTAAGAATTTCCACATTTTTTTCTAATCAATATCACTGAGTAAGTTTTTAAATATGCGGGTTAGAAATAGATAGGTACACTAATACAGTAAAACCTTCATGGATAAAGAAAGATGAAATAAATATATTTGCCTTCTCAACAATAGTTCTTAAAATAGTTACCGTCAAAGTTTCTATACAATTCAGTTTCTTTATTTCCATGCTGCTAGCTGAAGGGTGGTGGAATTACAGAATGCAGTTTTAATATTTACTCGCTATTTATTTCCTTACACAATGAAATTTACTACCCCTAAAAATTGTATTATTATATTTTTATTTTTCAGTATTTTCATCCATAATTACGGTAATTACAGATTAATATAATAGAAATGGTCAAAATAGAGCAAAATTGATATATTCATTGATATAACTAGATGGAACTTATGAATCAAAAGAAACATATTTACTTTTTGATAATTGAAATAATTCGGAATTGTCCTACATTTTTCTTAAAAGTTAGTCTTGTCTTTCAGTAAACTAGATTAGGTTAGCTGTTTTCCGTTATTCTAACCCTAATCCTTCACTCGTAATAAGGGATTTTTGCTCTAAATTACAAACAAAGATAGTGTACGTGAAGTGAATAAGGTCTTGCTAGTCTTAATCCTTGTCAGAATTCACGATAAGCTGAAATCAGAGTAGGGTAGCTATTTGATCTTGGTAGCTACGGCGATACCGAAACTCGTCCCAGTAACACATTAAGGTCTTATCTAGACAAGGGTCTCTTCTGTCAGGACAAAAAGATTAGACAGTTTATAAATGACTTTATTGTGAGTACACGTCGGATATTTACCAAAAGATTTGATTATGTGGTTGAACAAAATGTGTCACTGAGTAAGAATATGGTTAATCAATCTATTTAGACCAGGGTTTCCCAACCTTTTTTTTGTCAAGGCTCCCCGGACTATAAATTATATTTTCATGCCCCCCGTTTACTTTTTCATGCCCCTCCCCCCTTTTATTTACACAGTTTAACACAGTAAATTAAATAAAAATGGTAACTGAAGTTTGTAAATACACAAACTTACCTTTTAACAGTGAGATACAATAATTTTACACACTCAAACTCTCTCAACAAAAAATGTACACCAAAACGTAAAATTTTTCGCAAGTTTGTGGTAATAGTAGTAAATATGATATTTAACTTCATTAATTTTATGCATGTAAATTAAACATTACATTGTAATGTTGTTTGCATATTTTTTTGCTTTTTCTTTCTAAAATGCAAACGCTTTTCGCCCCCCTTGACATCTCTCTATGCCCCCCTTGGAAGGCGCGCCCCCCTGGTTGGGAACTTTTGATTTAGACCATCGCGATATCTTAGTTTACGTAGATTAGGAAGGCCGTAGTGATAGAGTGTTTTAATACATGATTTTTATACACGCTTATTTTTTATGGAAGTCTTTAATAATTCAACATATTTGCAAATTTTAACATTGTGTCTCTTCCTCGAATTGAATAGGTTCGTGTACATATTTTGCACGTGTGCTGATATTTTTTTGAAAGCACAAAGTTTATAATATGTCAATTTGTTTTCATAGAAGTTTTGGGTAAAATTACCGAGTTACTGATTCATTTAACCTTAACTGATTCATACCAGCATTATCAGGATATTGCGTCTTTAGTAACTTTTTAAGAATCGAGTACTATTTGTGTCGCTATAATACGCAATGTATCCAAAACACAATGGAGCAAAATAAGCGGTCGCAAAATATTTGAACTGTAAGGTCGACATCAGTATACTTGCCGATATTAATCAATGTTACAGAATACTCTACAAAGAAGCCTGCTGTTTTCTTCCGCCATGATTCGTTCACAAAGAACTTAAAAATAACGGGGAGATGTGAGCATCTGGAAGCAGGAGAGGCTTCAGTCTTCAAAAAATATCAGGAAATATTCAATATTGTTTTTCTCTATGGGTCAGTAACCAAGTTATGATGAAAGAGCATAGTTGTACTGATTATCAAAAAAAAAGAATAGAATTTTCAAGATATATTCAAGACCTTAGATTGGATGAAACGGGGCATCAATATAAATTGCAAGTATATCCCACATATGAGGTTAGCTGACTTCATAGTAGTGCTGGTAAATACGCCACAGGAGTTGACGAAAATGATAAAAATAGTTTATATAATTTCTCCATACGAATAGGCCTCGGTATGAACTTGAACAAGACTAAACTCATGTTCAATTTAAGGACGGTAAACGTCTGTGATGTTGGTATCGAAGGTTTAATAATATTTACGTTAAACATTTCTTTTTCGGTACCAAAATCACGTGACGTTCAAAAGTATATTTATCGGGGTTAAATGATACAGTTGGGAAAAAAAGCTGATAGAAGGGTACAACCGGACTTGCCCAGAAAATTACAACAAATCTTCTCGTTGGCGATTCCGCAGTTATTAAAGACGAAGGTATATAAAGTCACTCAGCGAGCAACGGAGAAAAGATATATTCGAAGTATCTTTGAAGGATAAATCCAAAATCCGGAATTTCGACGAAAAACCAAAGTAATCGACATAGCGCTTAACATCAGCAAATTGAAGTGGCAATGGAAGGTTATATTTGATGTAGAACCGTTAATCGATGTAGTAGACGAGTTTTCGAGTAGAGACCACGAATCTAGAAGCGCAGGTTGGGATAAAATAAAACGAAGACCTTAAAAAGTCAGCGGTAAGTTGGATTCGGAAGGCAGAGAATCGCGTGAAGTGGTGGGAAATGTCTTTGGAAATGGGCTTTGGTCTTGGGAAACGTCTTTGTTCAACAGTGATCTATGACATAGATTTAGGGTGATGATGATGATAATCATTCATACCCATGATAGTTTATATGATACTTGGGGATGCTGGTCATGGATATGTACTCAGTATACTGAAAAATCTATCATGTTAAGATTTTTCAGAACGCGAAATGTTAGATTGAAAATAAACATTTGATGATTCAACTACTGGAAAGGGTATACCTAAAAAGTACCAAATGATATTTAAAAACAAATTATTGTAAAACCCTTTATAATTAAAAATCTAAAAGCATGTTATGAATTTTTTGAAACCTCTCTGTTTTTTATAGCTTCTCGTAAGATATGTGCTCATCACACTTCGGGATATAGCAGTAGCCTTTCCTTACGACTGTCCACTTCCCCTGGTATCTTTGTTTCGATTTCATTACATACTGATTGCAACTTTCATCCCGTTCTTCAGAAAAACTGCTTAAAATATAGGGAAAAATAAAGTTTTAAGCTCAGAAGACAGCATAATTATGGGCAATGAATTCTATTTAATTGGAATATTATTTCACAGTAACTTGACTATAATTTCATTCAAGTATGATCATCTTTGATTGATTCCCAGTTGGATTCCCGAATACTCTGTATTCGGTGTCCACCTTTATGTAGAGTCGTAGTAGAAACATATTGTACACATTTTCCCAAAGTTTGTTACATTTCTTTATTATTTTGGGAATGAAAATTTATGGCAAATATAACAAAAAATATGCGGTAAATTATTATTTTTAAATTTGTATTTAATATGGGGAGGCTTAACGGAATAGAAGAGGGCGGAGGACGGGTATACGGTATCTAAAATAATTAAATTATAGAAATGAGTGAAATACGTGAGATAATAAATAAGGGGGGGGGGTGAAATAAAGGAAGAAAAAAACTAAATTAGAAGATACTTTGGATACATAGAACAAATTAACATCTAACGAGTAATGTAAATGTATTAGGTCGTGAACTATAGAGGCATACGACATTCATCTCTAGTTATTCTTGACAATTTATTTGCAAATGCGATAGCAAATATTTGGTGATGTCCGTGTAATCCCTTAATAATGAATATTTTTTAATTTATTTATACTCTCAATCAAGAGAATAATAACGTGTCTTGCACGCTATTATTATTAAAGTTTACAGTAATCAATTTAATATTATTAAAGTGGACCTTTTAATTTAAAGATAGATTAATACCAAATATACTTCAGCTGGAATCAATGCTCTGGTAAAACCATAATATTGTTTGGAACAGGCTAATTCTTCTAGTTTACAGAATTAGGATAAATTGTTTTGTTATAATTCTAAGGAATAGTCAGAAAATAATATGTACGTAAATATTATTAAAAATGCGTACATGGGTATGCATTTTTAATAATATTTATATATAGTCTTTTTTTTATACACGATATTATATTCTTTTAACCTTTCTGTTATATCACATTCAACGCGCGGTGACCTAGATTCGTTGCTACGAGCATTTTGTTTGACATATGAATATCATCCCATATGTTATCCTTATTAATAACGGTGACATGACGTAGTTGTTCATATGTCGATGATAATCCTATTCGTAATTTGATTAGTATTTTCACTATTAAAAGAAACGAAACATCTTGATCTTATTAGCTAATATTTATATGGTCCGACAAAATATTAGCTAATATTTATATGATTTTTATTCAATAATAATTGGGTCCTCACAAATGGGATACAAAATGGTTTAAAAATAAAACAAAATAAATATTTTAGTGAATACTTAATATTTAATTTTTTATGTACGTACACAATATAATTATTTCGAAGTCTTCTTTTTTGCGTCTATTGTTGCATAGGCTGCTCATATTTGATTTCGCTTCTACATAACAGCGTGATAGCAAATGGGATAAATCTGATAAAAACTGGCAAAAAAACGCTATCGAAATAAAAAGAACATAGATGAGATATCCCTTTTATTAATATGCGGCATCGTAAGTTTATATATTGGCTATAAGAACTATATGATATAGTAACTTAAAGCTTGCAGTAATTTTTAAAGGTCAATCAAATTAAAAATAAAGCTTGAAGTATTTTATTTTTAAATATTATATATATATAGCTGTAATGAGGAAGATCAAGTGTCAAAAATAGCTTTTTACGATGGTATACTATAGGTGGACTATTTAGAAAAAAGTGCTTTTTGGAATAATATTATGGGTGGAGTATCTCGAAAAACAGATTTTTGTGGTGTAATATAATGGGTGGAGTGTCTCAAAAAACAATTCTTTGTGGAATAATTATGGAAGAAGTGTCTCATAAAACAGTTCTTTTCATATGTCCGTAAGCGTAACTTAAAATTGTATTCGGAAAAGGAACGAGCCCCAAAACCGTTACGTTTGAATCGTATTTTATTCAAATCTACAAATATGCTAATGTACAGTGTAAACAGAGACAATGTCTTTATAAAATTTGACTAAAAAACTGCGATATACCTATTTCATTATGATATGTCTCTACTGAATTTATTTTGACAGTGCTATATTTATTTTTTTTTCAACCTTTTTCCTAGCGGAGAGAGTGTTGCTCAAATAGTATGAGGTTATAGCAATTTTGATAAATTAAGGGTTGCTAATGAAATATAAGGTAATACGTTCTTCAACAGAGTCAACATATTATTTAGGTTTATATTATAAGGAGTTTTTTTATTATTATTAGATTAAAAAATAAAATGCGTTTGCGGATGTGACCATCATTTTCTGGTTAAAAATACAATTGGAAATGTGCGCTTTAAGTTAATTTAAAAACAATTCTTATTGATTATAAAATTTTGGATGAAAAATTGTCGGTATATGAATTTCTGATTAATTTTATCACCACCTTTTTTGAAGTATATTTATCAAATCACAGAATGAAATATCTTAATATGGTAGGCGAGATTGTGAAATATTTACTAGTTGACTTTAAAAATATAATTTTTACGATTCCGTATCCAAAGGGTCGGAAATTTCTTTTTTTGCTCGACTGTTTTTCCGTCTGTCTGTGTCGCCACCTTATGATTTCTAACTATATACATAAAAATTGCACAAGTTAGGTAAAACGATAATTAGAGCCAGATTCAAATTTGGCCAAAATAATTCTGGTGGGATAGGGCAATGTATCCTATACAATATTGATTGCGAAAAACATAAATGTTAGAAATTTTGCATGCGCATGTCATTAAAAAGTATATATTAAGAAGAGTCGGAAAATATTTAATTTTAATTGTTCCTTTATAATTTAAGTTTGTTGCACCGAAATATACGTGAAAATTTAGTGTTCTTTTTCTATCTTATCTATCTGAATCTCTTTTTCCTTAAGTATATGAAATAAAATTTAAAAAAAAATGAAATAATAGTTCAGTTTAGTTTTAGTAACGACCAAGAGATCACAAAGTTACATTTTTATATTTCACATAATTTAAAACATGTATTTTTATATATTACGCCTTTGAAAGAGATACTAGGTAATATTTTTCTATAAGAAAAATTAATCATATTTATAAATTATTTCTAGAAAAACATCGTTAAATATCTTAACGTTTATATTTATCTAAACGTCTACGGAAACCTTGTATTGTTAGTTCTAGATGTACCTAACAGAGTTTTATTTTAAATTTCATTAATATTTCCTGTATACAAGGAAATAGTTATTTAAATTGATGTCTTTCGTTGTCCTGTTTCAGTATCCTCTGATATCTTAACCTAGAAGTATAAATATCTAATTGAAATTATTATTGCATGTCACAATTTGAGGACATAATTGTTTGATGTAGGTACCCATAATCTAAATATAGTTTTTAGACATGAAAAAAGAACATGGATAAGATCCCCTATTACTATGTGGCATCGTAAGTTCATATACTGACTATATGAAATATATGATATAGTAACTTAAAGCTTGCAGTAATTTTTTATGATGAAGTATCAAAAATAGTTCTTTGACTTCCCTTGATTTCGATATTTTTTTTATAAAAAATGAGTAAAATGATACATTTTAAATTTACTTCTCTTGATTTCGATATTTTTTTTATAAAAAATGAGTAAAATGATACGTTTTAATAAGACAAATTTTTTGAATTTTACAATTAAAGTAGGTAGGCTATTAGCAGAGATACTTGCTAATAGCCCACTTGAAGTTGTTGTAATAAAACGAAACCTAGGTCGTGGTAAAGAACTTAAAGAAAGTATAAATAATACTACATCACGTAGTTTCATTTAACTGTCAATTAGGAATGTCTACAAAATTAACGCCAAATGTATTAAATATTTAGAATTTTAATTAAATTTTAGAGAAATCGGTTAGTAAAGCTCATAAAAATTATACACGCAAATTTCAAAATTTATTTATACCTATCATTCTAATCCTAACTAATATTATGAATGTAAAAGAGAGTTTTTTGTTTATCCCACTTTCACGCCTCAGGTAACCGTTTTTGTGAAATTACGTACACACGTAATTCGTAGTATCATATGATTTTTTTAAAATTTGCATGGAATTATTTTTTGTTTGGTATTTAAAAAAATCTCCTTAGAGATAAAAGGTTGAACATAAGTATATAATGATACTCATGGCAGTATGACAGCCTAGGCCCTATAGTAAATACTATAGGGTACAGGCTTCCTTGTTCGTACCATTTCATTTATTTGTCTATTTCGAATTATTTAACCATTTCCAACACTAAAATCTAATGTGCCATAAAATATTATATATTACGTACTTATTTCTTTCCTTTTCATGGGAGCAAAGCCATGGCTCAAAAGTATTTACTAACCAAATTTAAAACTAACAAAAATATTATGGTACGTCGAATTTTTCTTTCACATAATCAAATAAAAAAAACTACACGACAGAATTGTCTACGCATCCTCCCCCTCCGAATGCGGCTGCGGTCTCTCCCATTATGTAATGCGGTTATCGAAGGCTGCCAAAATCGATGTGAGAATTGCAGGCCTGATAGCCTGGCCCGATACAGACGCGGACTATTGTTGGAATGAAGCCCGGAACGTACCTACGAAACGCGTTATCCGATATGCTTGCCTCATGGCGGATTGCGTTCGATGTATTGACGCAGTGTAATGATTCTGTATATCAACTTGCTATGTTATTGGAGATGCTTCCTTATAGTGGAATCTTTGGTTTGTTTTATTCGTTATTCTAAGATTTCAGTAAAATATTAAGCAATGAAGAATGAAGAATGAAAGTGAAGAAAGAATTGAGAATGAAAATTCGAATGGAATTAAAAGTCATTTTCTTTTTTCACGAAACTAGGGTGTTAGAAAAAGGAACGAGAGCAATAAAATTATGTATTTAAAACTACATAAAAGTAACTGAGTTGTTTTCTAATTTCATACACCTACCGGGAACACAGAGCGATAGGATCTTCGATCCATCCAGCGTCCTTTTAGAATTGATATTAGTGACACGAGGATACGTAAAGCAATTTTAAATTAGAATTTGTTTTAATTGAAAGTTTTATTGTAACTTGGATTTAATATTTATTGGAATTAATTTTCTTGGATATTAATATTATTGGTAAATTGGATTTAATATTTTGCAAATTCGGTGTAAAAATAACAAATAAATTAAATAATGTGTTTACGAATATTCCGCTGAATGAGATGCGTGCAAAAAAAAAAATTTTGCTACATATTAGTTGAGTTATCACCAAATGTTATGTATATAAGTATAAAACTGTAAAAACTGCCAGACCATGATAGACTCATGAATGGACGTATGTGACATTATAAGGATTGCTTACTTAACCTCAAAAGAGTTGCTGAGAAAATTAGCTTTAGTATGTATTTTTAATGCATGTTTCAAGTTTTCAGTTTTGTAGAAACAGTTTGACTTCGAGCTTGTATTTATCTAGTTTAATATACCTCATCGTTAACAAAGGCTTACCTAGTAATCCAGATCTCGATAATTTCTCGAGCTCAGCCTATCTGAATTATTCTCACAATGGAATGGGTCGCTCGGCATTGCCTTAATATTTTTGGATTAGTCCCACGTCATATTGCGTGGCTAATTTTGCACGTTTTTGAGTTGCACGAATTTTTATTTTGGATTATCGACGGTGAATATTTTGAAAAATATCACGTACACACATATTATTTGAGATAATTCATCCATAATATAAATATATACAATATATGGGACATTTGTATAAATTATATGGAATATTTGTTTAACTACGGACTTTAAAATAATCTTAAATTGTTTGCAGTGTCATGTATTGGTTAAAAATACAGATAAAATTGGAAATTAGTAGAAACTATAAGTATATATTTATAACACACTGTATCTGAATAAAGTTTAATTTACCAAACACAAGAATTATTCTTTGGATATCAACTCTAATAATACTATTAATATTTGTGTCAATTTTGCAGGCAGACATGGGAAGTTGAAGCTGTAAAATTATTGAATGATATTAATATTAAAAACTGCAATAAGAAACAGGGAAATGCAATAAAATAAGGAGATGATATCATATATTTACATATATATTATATTTAATATTTGGTGTTTACTTTTTCACTTCTTCGACTTGATTCAGTTTGAATTTTATGTGATAATAAGAAAAATAAAAAGAGAAGTATTTACTGTCACTTATAATAATGGCAATAATTGTAATACACACTAAAGAGAATACCTGGACCAAGTGATTCATATTATATTTTAGTGAATTACAATTATATATTTAAAAGTGTTTTGTTTATGTTACTCTGAAAAATTAAAGGTAGTGAAAGTCAAACAACTAGCTTCAAATTTGAAACAAATATGTGTGAAATGTCTGAAAGAGATTGCTCCCGTAGCATAAGTCCGCTATTTTTATAAATTATATTCATTAAAGCATGTAAATAAAAAATAAATGAATAAAAATAAAGAAAATGAAAATGAAAAGAGTGTATGCTAGAATTTTTTATTGATTTTTCCATTATCCTCTCATTGAAAATAGACATCAAAAAATTATTCTTCAAATATTATTCCGTATTATTCTGTATTTAGAGTGAATAAGTCTTCAAAATAGGACTAACTTGATATCACGAATAGAAATCGACTATTATATTGAACACGCGTGAAGGCAGGCGGAATTAGTGTAAACTGAGCTCCACACTGTCACATTTTAATATTTTTTTTATTATCGTGTATTAATTAAAGTATCTTCATGAAGAAAAAAGAAGATACAATTATTTTTTTTTATGTAAATAAAATTAATTACTCGTGAAAACATTATTGTTATTATTTGATGCGTCCTTGTCCCTCCTCGTCCTTGTGTAAACTGAGCTCCACACATTTTAATATTTTTTTTATTATCGTATATTAATTAAAGTATCTTCATGAAGATAAAAGAAGAAATAATTATTTTTTTTTTGTAAATCAAATTTATTACTCGTGAAAACATTATTATTATTATTTGGAGCGTCCTTGTCAGGTAAAATTTTGGGTTTAATAGGGTTATTTTTAAGAAATGGATTAAAAATTAGCAAGGTTCATTATTTATTTTTTTATTTCATTTTATTATTTTCCTAAATAATTGTCTAGTGGTCCTTGTTTCAATTATCTTTTCGGAAGGAATTATTCAGATAATCCAACGGAAAATGTATAGAGTACACAAAGTTGGCAATTCAAGAATTTCTGCGAACTCGTCTCTGGGAAAGATGATATGTTTATACGTATGTATTTTAGTTTCATTTCAATCTTACGAAATCATGACACATAATGTTTCATCACAATCTTACGAAATCATAACTACGAAAGCATGATACAATTTATCGTGTTGTTAAAACACAAAAAACGATATTTGAGTTAATTACCTCTTTATTAGTTGTTTTTTTGTTTTTTTGTTGCTTGTACTTGACGTGTGTATATGTAAATTTAATAAATATTTAATATGTCTATGACCAAAATCGACATTTCAGCGAATTGCCAGGTAGGATACTTTATAAATGTAAAACAAATTAAAAATTTTTATAAATCAGTTATCAAGGCTAAACGTTTGTAAGCGATTCGCGATGTGTCTTGTATTTCTAAGAAAAAAATAAAGATTGTAATAAAAAAATAAATACACCTTATAAAAAATTGTAAAAAAAAGAAATACACCTTATAACAATAATACACCTTATAAACATTGTATAAAATAAAAGGATCTTGAAAAGTGTACGCTGTGGTAATCGGAATCACAGCGAGAACACGCAGGTACGTGAAATATGTAAGTAAACTTTTCTAAGCTTAAATGTGTTCTCAATGTAAAGCTCTCATTCGCGATATGAAAGTCTTCCTTTCCTTAAATCGCTATTGCAGATGTGCTCGCTGTGCGCTTACAAAATTTACGTTCTCAGAGTCTATTTAAGTCGGTGAAAAAATTCTTTGTTTTTTTGTGATATATTCTTTTAAAGCTTCACTCACAGTCCCATGTCTAACCCCGGTCTGTTTTGTATTCGTTTTTTCTTGTATTGCACGGTATATTGACTCAGATTTTATTTTAAATTTATGGTCACAAATACAATTATGATATTCTTGAGTAGTATAGGACTAAAGTTCTAAAATACTGAAGAATATCATCCGTCCCAACAAAACCGTCTTTTAATTTATCAATTATTGCGTTTCTTTTTGCAGATTTCTATAAGGAAATGACGTTGTTGGGACCACTCCGATGTCGGTTTTTTTAATGTTTCACTTTATCTTCATCGATTATGCATACCAGAACTCGAAAAAATGGGTTGTTTGAAAGTTTATGCACACATATGTATATACACACACGCACACTCGCATACACGCATACACGCACACATGCACACATACACACACACACACACACATACACAAACGCACGCACACATACACACATACACACACACACACACATATATATATATATATATATACCCATATATATGTATATACTTATATATGACTAAAATCAGGGAAAGGCAAATATCCGATTTCGCACTGCATATTTCCAAAAAAATTACAACTCTTGCGTTTTTTCTCATGTCTACAAAATAATATTCAATCGCGATAGAATTTCAGATATAACAATGATAGCCACTAGTCGATTGCAGAATTTCTTGACACCAATGGTTTTCAATAAATCCAGGCGTAAACCGTGTTCTGATTGCGAAACAAAGCGCACGAATGATGCATCGATTTGTGGAAATTTTTCTATGAGGTGCCGTTTTTAAACCGTAAGCGTGGTAACATTATTCTTGTTATCATTTATTGGACTTTAGCGTAAGTGTATAATATTTTAAATGGATTCAAATTCGATACTGTTCAAATGATATCTTGGTAAAAGAAGGGTATATTATAAAAACACGTTATCATCAGCTCTTTTAATCCACGAATTTAAATTTGAGAATACGACTTATTCGTTATACGTTTAATCTGTACAGTACTCCAATACGTTTTGAAAGTTCATATTTAGCGGAAGACTAAAAAAGCTTGCTAGATATCTTCGATTGTACTCTAAAAGCTCTTCAATGACACCACGCTTGAGGCGGTCCACGAAGAAAGTCGTCATTTTTAGTTTAATGTATTTATATTTTTGTAATGGAGGATTACATAATGGGGGATTACATATTTTTTTTTATTTCTGTAATTCATCGTCTGTGCATTCCATGTCATTACCATGGTGTGTACAGTTGATCACATGGCTAATGGCTTTTGAAGGCGTGACGCACCGCGGTGACTCGGGTTCGATTCTCGGTCGCTCGTAAAGTGGGGCTGAACTAGGGTTCTGGTCGAATGTAAGAGATTACTCTCGTAACAGTCCGCTACATGTGTCATTAAAATACATTAAAGTACAAAAATAAATAAATAAACAATTCAAATACATTGTCAAGTAAAATTTCAACATAATTCGTCTTAAACTTAGTAAAAGACAGATATATCACCTCGTCGTATATAGTTCATATTTTACATAGCAATAATAAGTATGTATATATATATATATATATATATATATATATATATATATATATATATATATATATGTATATATATATATATATATATATATATATATATATATATATTACGTTTTGTCCACTCAAACACAAGCCAATGATATTTATTTGTAAAACGAATATGGTATTTACTATATTGTTTCGATATGAAATGGTTTTTAATTAGAAAATTATTTCGTAATCTAATAAAATTATTCTTGTAAAATAAAGAAATGTTTGTGCAAATAGGTAGAAATAAATGTAACAATTAAAATGCACTATACTCTAATATTTGAAAAAGATTTAACTTTGAAACTAGTTCAAATGTTAGGAGCATAGAATTTCAATGAAATAAAATATGTATTATTAAATGTGTGAATTTCTGACTTTCTTGGAAAGCACATGCGTTTTGGAATAGGACCTATTCCTTCTAGACTTCTAAAATGACTATGCAAAGTAAGAATACAATTTACTAGACGACGTCATAGGGAAAGGAAGCTCTTGAAGGAATAAACTTTAAATAATCTTAAAAGCATAAAACTTGAAATTTTATTATTCGATAGTTCTGAAATTTGTTTGGAAAAACCTTAAATTTGTGTACTAGTAAGGGTTTTTCCATAAGGGTCTCTATCCTTCACAAGATAGTAATCATTTGAATTATTTGCAATATGGCTTGAGACAAAGACACATAATGCTTCTGCAACGACTACGAAAAAAATACCTGACTTAATTATTTAAGGCACAAAAAATCTGTCAGCGTCTTTACAACCTCGATTCTCTATTCCTTCCTCGTCTTGCAGTCAACCGAGGCAAGAAGAGAGGAAATGCGAGGGAGGGCATTTAGTGCGGTCGCTAATTGCAGTAGCGGTGCGGTTGTCCCGTCTGCGATGTCGCTTCTCTCGCCCTTTGCGAAGCTTAGTGCTATTCGCTAATGATGTGTGCCGACGTCTGCCTGCTTGCATGTTAATTCGTACTCGATATGTCTTCGGTCGCTCACAAATGAGTTTGGTATCACTGATGACTTTACAATTAATTCGTTTAAAGTACTCCTCAGTATACGCTAGATAGACTTTATTATGGCAGATATGACAATAATACGTTTATTCTACACTAAGCGCGTAATTGAACCATACAGGTTTCTCATTAACTATGTACATACATGAGTGAATTTTTAATCACAAATGAAACTATCATCAGAGTGAATGTCAGTCAAATTCGTATTCAAAGAGAGGTAGGTATTTTTGCCCGGGTTGCTTTTATTAACCTTAGTGTAACCGCCCGGAAAACTCCCATGGGTTATTTTTCTCAAATGGTATGGGCCAGAAAAACTGTATTTAAAATCATTACATTGCTATTTGTAGTAAATAAATTAGTGCCTATAATTAAAATTAGTTGATTCTCATAAAACGTTATTACATAAGAAACGCGGTTTTATTACAATTAAAGACATAAACGTGATGACACCGACTAGAATGGCGAAGTCGTAACACAGACTAGAATGGCGGATTTTTGAAAGCGATTAACATTCTATAATGACTGATTTTTAGGGCTTAAGATTTTGGATCAATGGTGAAAACTGATTTAACTTTTTAGTTTTATGTTAATCTTTACGTACAATTCAGGTGACATTTAAAATTTGAAAGTGCGTTGTCTGGAATTATATTAAAATTATATACGTAACTTTTAAAACAATTGTTTGTTGGGTGTATGAGGAGCTAACAAATTTTAACGCGTTTTTAATTTGAAATTGTTGTTTTAAAAGTTATAAATAGACATTCATAATGAAGTGATTATTTTAAATTTCCTTTTTGCTAAAGTTCTGTATCATAGATGTCTACTCAATGATTTCAAATAGATGAAAGGGATATATAATTGTACAAAAAAAAAATTAAGTATTGACTTTATGGAAAATCATATTCGTGAACATGCTATGAAAAATCATGTACGTACAATACAACCCAATCTTATGTGATAAATCGCGTATCACGGAAAGATATGGTTTATAATATCGACGGGGTTTTCTATATTCTGAAAAAAAAAACAAAATAATAAAATAATATTATGGCTATCGACAATGCATTCACACAAATCACAGTTAGAAATTTATTATGAATTCCGTTTATTTTTGTTTCTTTTAAATGTGATTTGTCCAATTCATTTCAAAATCGAGCTCCAACGGCTAATTTACTTACGACTCGAGCATTACGTTCACTAGTGGTATTCAGAATGCAGATAAATAGATCGCTGTATTTAATTGCAATATAGAAACATGAGAATTCGTGTGGGTAGTATGACGTACGCTGACGAACATTAAACGGTGAGGGTTGTTTATGCCGCTGAATTTTGACTTCGGTTGTTATTAATAGTAACTGTGTAGAATGAATATAATTTGATCGACAGATATTCGATGTTGTGTGAATATATAAACCCTTTTGAAGTCAATAATGAAGGTAATGCTAGAAAGTAACGAGCTAGTTATAGTCATCGATTTCATTAATAATGATGCAAGGACCAGGACCAGAAAAATGTTAAATTGACGCTTTGTTAATAAACAGGGCAGAAAAACCTGGAAATTTTACGATTCTCACCTCCGCAAGCAAATCACGTAAATACATAAATCATAAAGCTCAATAATCGAATTAGTCCTTTAATTTCACTTAATGTTTTGAATGGTTTCTCTTATACATATTTTCTGTTTCATCGCTTTCGTTTTTTCTTTTCAAAAACAACAAAGACTTTTTATCCTCCGTGTATAGAATCTCGATATAATAGTGTAGACCTGAAGATCACCTCGTTGACCTACTCCCTAATGTTTAATTTGATTTTAGAAACATGCTCAGTACTTTTGTACAAGGGAATAGAAATAGCATGACCCATCGACTGGTATGTGAATTATCTTATGGGCAAACTGTTAATCATTTTCAAGGTCTAAAGAAAGTGCCACTTCCTCGATAAAAGCACTCCATAGTAAGGATGTGGATTGTTTATTTTACCTTTTATAACATCAATTATGATATAAAGAATTTTTGAAATAAAAAATCCAGTCCAAGGAAACGGAAATTTTTTAAGTGCTTTCAACCAACCAACATTCAAAAACAAATTTGTATCATATAATCATAGAAGTACTAAGTGAATATGTAATCCTGAATTGATTAATTTACTCATCTAATATTTCGTAAACCATAACTTTTGTTACAATATAAATATAGTGCCGGAGAAATCTACTAAGTATCTATGAAATTCATAGCAGTGGCGTAGTAGGGGAGCGGGGGAGGGGAGTGTGTCTGGTGTGATATGCGTTAGACGGCACTTTGACAACGTCACCTAGGAAATGCTAGGGAGCAACAAATTACGTCGAAAAGTAAACCTGAATGTTTTTGCTTATTTCACATGGGATTGTACTTGACTAATCCTACTTAAATTCATAAAATATATTTTCGTAATACATTTATTTCTCACTAAAATAAAATAAAATTTGATTTTTAACCATTTCCATGCTATCTTAGCTAGGGCAAATTTGGTAAATTTCTTTGGCAGATTAAAATGCTGTTATTTTATCTGCAAATACTAAAATATATACATATATATATATATATATATATATATATATATATATATATATATATATATATATACATAAAGAGCTGGCTCCCTGAATGATCAAGATATCAATGCCTAGCTTCAAAAAATTACCATAAAATATAAATACAGCTTTACAATTTTTACGACGCTGTGCACGACCGGTACCCATGTTTGTTTTCCGGTTGCTGAGTGGGGCTGGACTGATGTTCTGATTGGGTGTAAGAGATTACTCTATTAACGATAAGTCGTCATATGTATCAATTTTTTACATTCAAGTCTGTAAATAAATAAATAAATAAAAATTGAGCACGGATTAGTTAACTGAATGTACTCGTATTTATAACAAGTATATATAGTTTGAGTTCAAGAGACTGCAGTTCGCCTCTGAATATTTGCTTTGTGATGAAAATTAACAAGTTTCAGGAATATGCATTTAAGTTGGACGTGTAGACACGAGGGAGGATTATTTCTCACATACTAAGTTTTACGCGGCTTACTCGAGAGAGAATTCATCCAGCCATCCATTTCGATAGATTAGAATTAACCGTAGTCAAATTTCGAATGACACATAGGCGAGTCTATTATAAAAGCAATACCTATGAACGCAAAACTTGCCACAGTATCGTAAAAAATTGTTTTGATATTTACTCAATATAATTGTTATCGCCTGGTCAAAAAAATTATTTGTGGTTATAAACTTTGTGGTAATTGTTAAAATTTTGTTGATGTTGGCGAAGCTGTATGAATATTTGTATTAATAAAAAACGTTACATTTATTGGCATCTAGATATTTAGAAAACCCATTAATACATATTGAAGTTGCATCCAGAGGGCTTTGTGCAAACTTGGGTACATATATACATTAAAGGGTTTATTATATTTCCGATAAACTATTTACGCCATGTTATCTAGTACATCTTTCACAAGCTTAAAATGTCTGGTAATTTTCAAATACATGAGATTTAGAATTAATGCTATAGTTTCACGTATATATTTCCTCAAATCGTCTTATAAAATTCTGAAAAGTTACTTTGAAATATTTCATAAGTCCTCTCCAAAAATTTGTTTGTTAATATTTGTGATTATTTACTATTTAAATACGTGCGCGTTAATATGTTTCAACCCTCTACAAATTACAAGTTCTGCCTCAAACTTTTTCTGAGAAAACGGCTGAGGCAGACAGATAGACAAGTAATGATTTTAGAAGAACTTCAGCTCTTAAGGTTCAAAACGAAAATTGTAAAGTTTTGCTTTCACTTTTCATAAGCCAGCATCGCCCGGGCAAAAAGGGGACCATGAGGGTGATGTTTGTTCATTACCTTTTTATTTATTCAGTAATTAAAATTAATTTGTCAAAGGTTTTTTGAAAGGTTTACTTATTTATTTTGTGCAATATTTTAAAATAGTAATGTACGGCTCAATCTTATAACATAAAAACACTTAAAATAAAAAAAAATGTGTAACTTCGTCCACCGAATACACTGGAAATTTTATGGATTTTTATATTGTCTATAATATCTTCTTTCCTCATTCAATATCTTCATTCCTCATTTAAATATACATTCTAAAAATATATTATACCTATCTATATAATATCAACTTTATAATGATGAAAGTTTTATGCCTTTGTCAAGCCCTAAAAAATAAACAAACACACAAAGAAACTAAGTTATACTCTACAATAAAGTAGCATGATTTCTTTGGATACCACAGAATGGTCATGAAAAAGTTGACAATCATTCATATTGTTGAGAAGACAAAAAACTAGGATAATTAAGAGCAGAAAATTGCATTTACTTATATCGAATTAATAAGTTTTATATAAAAGGCTTCTTTTAATTTCCTTTGTTGCTCATCATCGTGCCGTTGCCATAACTGAAATGAAACCACGCTGCAATCTGTATAATATAATAATATTTCCTACTTCTTTAAAATATCCAAATTAGCGGTAAAAGCGAGCATTGGAATATGTTTTATTTGTATCTGATGAGATAAAATTTATTTGAATATATCTTGGGGTTCATAATGGATATCAAGTGTGATTGTATCTTATTTAAAATAAATTTCCCTATCAATATTTCAGTACTTCTCAACTAACTAACTTTCCATTCAAGGTTCTTAAAAGATATTGACAAACTTCGATTGTATTCTACCTAATTATTTTTCAACTTTAGTTAATTTATCTTTTTTTTTTATAATTACATATCCCAATAATTTACTTAAAATTATTCAACATATGATCATGAATAGTTAGCTATCCGAAGAATTACGTAGAATTTTTTCATATCATCTGTATGTGACAAAAACAATGTTTTATAAACACGGATATGTAACGGTATACTGTAAAGCTTTAGATGTAGTAAACATGATGGGTATGCGAGAGTAGTTTACTCCGTTAATAGTGAGATAATACATTGTACTAAGTCCAATGTATTCTATATTCCCACTTCTATTTAAAGCCTGAGTACATTGTACATAGTGACGACGTACTCAGTCTTTAAAGATCCGTATCCGAAGAGTTCAAACGGAACCTTATTATAGTGGCGTCCATAACATGATTTATTTATCGTTCAGAAGCTTCTAACTTCTAAACGAAATAAAATAGAAGCTTAAAAGACCTTTCCTGGCCCCAAAACTAGAAGTGAAATGATATTTCGTGGGAAACCCCTAATATGAAAAGTAAGACTGAAAATAAAAAGAAATATATTTTCTCTATAAAAATATGGAGTACCTTCGAAAAGAGCTTTTTCTAACACAGCACAAATCAGCTTTTTTTTATTCTTTTAATGAAAAATAATGATTTGGTAGACCATAAAGTTGTCAGTTTTAGGTTCATTTAGACATCAAAAATTCCTTTACATAAGAATTCGCCCCAATTATTGCTTATGTCCTGCAGTTAAATAAAAGAAACTATGACCGTTAAATATAAGGTAGTAGAGTCAGGAGCAATAAAATCAAAGTATTTTTGAGAAATTAACGATATGTTTACATCTGCAAAAACATCCTGGGCCCTTACTTTTCGCGGTAAAAAAACGATATTATTATTTGTAAATCGTGTAATGGAAATACTAAATGTTTACTCTTTTATTTTTACGTAAGTATATACGACACCCTTGTAGTCTCTGTAGGTCTACTGCACTAAACAGATTTATTTAAATACCCTTGATTTAGTTGATTTTTTACACTTTCAGAGATTTAAACCGGACAGTAATCATTTAATTGTGTTTATCAAAGTAACTAAGGGTTTTCTGCCACAAACTGTGCCAATCTACTTGTTATTGTACTATTTATTTCTCAATAATATTTTTAGTTTTGTAGGCATCAATCGAAATTTGTCGAAAAGTCAAAGAAGATCGTAGAAATCGAAGAGTTGAAATTATCGATTTTTTTTGGGAATAGAACCATCTGTCAATTCCTATTTCTGTAGCTGTAAAAGAGTAAAAACAGACATTTTTCAACCTTGTTATTGGTAAGAGCAGAATTTTTTACTTGTTTCTTACTTCCACCATTTATGATTTGTACGTCAGTGATCTCTTGCTTTATTTGGGAATATCGGTATTTTTGTCCTCCGTTTATAAGATAAATCGAATCTCTACCACTACTGATGTGTAGACTGTAGATTTAAGTAATCACATCAGCTAGTTATAGAGTGTAGCGTATGTAAATGCATGTGTATATATATATATTTATATATAATCAAATATATGTATATATATATATATATATATATATATATATATATATATATATATATATATACGTAATTATTGCCCTTTAAATATTGAAAGAATCTTAAGTACACAAAGTTGAAAAAAGAAATATTTAACTGAATACTAAGTTCAGGAACAACAGAAAATTAAATGGAAAAGCTCTTATAATGTTGAATATTGTGTGAAGCGAATTGAAAATAAAGTTGTTAAGTCTTTTAAAGCGGACGAAAATATGAGAAATAAGTAAAATGAGTGGAATAATATAAACTTAAAAGTATCAGAATTACTTGCGAACATTATTGCTTATGTCTGGCGCACTCAATGGGCAAAGAGTGAACAATGCAATGAATATTAAAAAATATCTTTACAAATAAGTATTTATAATAGATTCATCATTCAATATGTATAATGAGATAACTTCACGTTAAAATAATGGTGTCAGAAATAAGGGCGCAAGATTTGTAGTTGTGTAGAGTGATGGTGGCGAATAAAATGATGGACGTATTTTTAAAGCTAGGTCATATTTGAAAGTTCGATGAAATGTTTAATATTACGTGAAAATTAGTTATCAATATTGATATGGATAAGAAATATGGGGCATAAAATCTACAGAACTAAATGTTTTTCTAAGTATTCTTACGTATGTTATTAAAGAGAAAATGGGAGTATTTATTTTAATTAAATTAAAAAGGTATAATGACTAGGATTGTTATCATGAAAATTAAATTATTTATATTTGACAAATGTCGTGCTCCATTTACTTGTTAGTTGGAATATTTTGCGCCTACTTTATTTGAATCCGACTAACAAGTAATGAGCGTTTCGAAAAATATTTAAAATTGTCCGATCGAACTATATAAGATTATACACACGCACACTCATATCATATATGCATGTATGAATATATATATATATATATATATATATATATATATATATATATATATATATATATATATATATTCATACATAAAGAGCGTTCTGCGTTATGCCAATGTTGTTTATAATTTAAATATAATAATAGTTAACACCAAGAAAACATACATAAAGCAAGCAATAGTTGATTGAAATACATAAGCTTGCTTTATGTATTTCAATCTAGTCATTCTATGGCAGCAACCACACGCAGCATATATCAGAAAATAACTTAGGATGATGTCCCTGAAGCCACTGAAAAATGATGGATCTAGCTATTCGGCACTGGTGATTACACGTTAAAGAATCAACCTTGGTCTGGCCGACCTAGATGAGAAATTAAAAGCACTAATTGAAGAAGATCCCAGACTTTCAACGCAGACTGCTCACATGGAACAGTAGAGGAACATTTACACGGTCTACAAATATAATGTCAGCTATCAGCTGATAGATTGTGTGCTAGTCAAGATCGACTCAATTGTCATGCGGATTATGTAACGTACATGACTTTTACTTTTCTGGCATGAAATTGGTTGAACTATCATATAATTGGGTGTGAGAAGTGGGCTATGTATATGAAACATATCTTAAAAAATAAAACATTATCATAAAATGGTAACGTTATACATTTAATGATATATTCACTAATACCACAACAGTTAGCTTCAAATTTTAGAACTAAAACTCCATCAGAAACGTCCATAAAATGACACAGTTTTTTCTACATATTAATACGGGCCCAAATATTGCAAGAACTACACTATCAAATTGATAGGAGTCGGAATGGGAAATGATTGCACATTCCCCTTATTCTTTACACTTGGCCTACCGACTTTTGTCTCTTTAATTCAATAAGTAATGGTTTAGATGCAACATTTTTTTAATTTTTGTTAGGACTATATCTGAGTGACTATTGACGAAAAATGATCAATCGTAATATTGTTACATTTTATTTCAATTAATAAACAATGTTATAATAACAATAACGTAAGTCGCAGCTATGTGTGTTCATAATTCATGATTATCTTTGCACGAATAATTTAGCGATGATGCTAGAAATGGGATACTTAAGTGCATTCAGTTTAAAATATCCCAAAATGAATGGAATTATTTTCCGTCTTTACTTTATGTATTTTACATTAAATTCATCTCCAATACGACGACAAAACTAAACTAAATAAACACATTAAACCGCGGGTAAAGGATATTATATCACCACAGGATATCAAGTTGACAAATAAATGGACAGGCGGAAACCTAAAATGCGGAAGAAGGGGCTTCCGCCTTAGCGGATGCCATTTGTATGAAATATTCTCTTTTTAGTTCTTAGCAGTTAAACGATTTATATTTATAGCATTGTGGATGATAAACTAACTGGAAATTTATTTCTCTTTTTTTTCTAACCTTCTTGTACTTATGTAACGTGCGTACGTTATTTGTTTTTCGTGGGTTAAAGAAATTGTGCTTATAAATATCCTGTTCTCTACACAATATTCTTTTTTAATGAGAAATTCTGCCAGCGAAATTTTATATATTTTGTATCACTAAATTCAAAGTCATACTTTGCTATCATTAAAGTTTAAATTTTGATTACAGATGCTTGTACTTTGCAATTAGAGATTTCCACAATACCACTATAGATACATATGATCTAGAAAGAAATTTTCGAATAGTTATATGTAAGATCATTTTTGGAAATAGATTAAGATATTCTGACATGGAAAAGTATTTTAAAAAACCGTAAATAACTATTAAAAACAGCGAATGATTGAGGGAACATACACAGACATGAAACAGATTAGGACGCTTGGTAAGAAATTGTTGGGTCACTTCCAGGATTTACTAAAATGGTAATATGAAGAGTGTTAGTGTTGCAATACGTAAATCAATAAATAAATGTAACTTACATGTTGGTGAAGAAGATAAGTCAGCTGTGTAAAGACTGGGCGATATATAGCATTCCGATGTGAGAAAGTTTTATGTTCAGATATGTGAAATGTGTCCATTTTGAAATGTGTCCATACATGTATCTATTTTTATTGTTTTATAGTTTATGATAAATATGTCCAAAATATTAGTTACAAGTTTATGCCTTTTTAATGGTGTAGATTTTAAGGTGTAACCTTTAGTTTCAGCTATACCTAAATAAACGGGGTCTATTCAAAAGAAATAATTTTTTTAACTTAAAATTATTATAAAAAAATATATATTAAAATTGATCCATAAATTAACCTATGGTTCCGTTTTGATATTTTTTGTAAGTCCAAACAAAACAGAACATTTTTTGAAACATTGTTTATTTACGAGTATGGTAGGATTAGAAATATTTTTTTTTATTTAGATATATAATATCAGGTTTTATTTTAATTAATTACATAGCAAAATATAAATTCGTCAGTGTCGGAATGAATTTTGTTATGCAATGACTGAACGGAACTCGTTAAGAATGTTTTAGTAGATGTTATATATATATATATATATATATATATATATATATATATATATATATATGTATATATATATATATATATATATATATATATATATATATTTGAAGTAAGATATCTAGATTCAATATCAGCTACGAAAATAAACAACATAGATTGGTTTTTCTACATGATGTCTTAAACCTAATAAAAATCACACCGGCATATATAAAACAAATGAGAAATAAATTAAGACTAAAAATCTTCCCGATTCTAACAATATTTATCGAGGCCAACATCCGGAATTTATCTCAAAATAGACTTTATCCTCACGTACAGCGCGCGAACAAACATTGACAGGCAGGAAGCGTTTTTTGTAAGCTATTCACGGGAGGTTAGCGAACGTGACTCTGACGACTTTCGCAAGGACAATGCCAACTTTCCGATTTATCCATATTTTTTTCTTTTCATTGTTATTCTTTTTTGTTTAAAGCTAACGTTTTTCATGTGAATATATATCCCTATGCGTTTAGTTGTAAACATCGGTGATACTGATATCACAAGACAGAAATTACTACCGCTTCATGATGGCATATTTTCCGCCTTTCATAGCGGAAAATCTTGACATATTCTTTTTGCAAGTGTACAATTTTGATAGGAGATTACATTTATATATATATATATATATATATATATATATATATGTATAAGTGTAATCAAAAGTGTAATCTATATAGCGTTACCTGTATTTTAAATTTAAATTTTACCATTGACTTAATCATATTATCCAATATCATGAGTACAGCTAGTATCCAATATAGTTGACCGAAAAACATGGGAATTTTTTTAATTATTTAGAATGATTTTTAACCTCTTCACTAAGATCACACATTTACGATTTCTACTGTTATGCTAGAGAAGAAACGATTAATGGATTAGAGTAACGTAATATTAAATTAAGTTAATGTGTGTGATAGAAAGCAAAATTTTACAACTCATAATAAAAATTTGTAAAATTTATTGGTATTTTTCAAACTTTGTTAAAAATACGTTTTGGCCAAACTTGTAGTTGTTACTATGTGAAAATTAGTTTTTGTCTCTTTTAAATAAAATTCTTCCCCTTCTTACAGCTTTATGACTTCTCACTTAAAGTTAGAATAAAGTGAAAACATAATAAGAAGATGGTCAAATGTGGGTCGTGCTATGTTGTTTCCATACGTTTATAACACTTTATCGTAAGTCTGAAGAAGTTCTTGAATTTTTGCAAAGCTTAGGATAGCACCTAAATTTTAATATTTTTATAAAATATATCTTGAAACATATTTAATAAGTATATATTAAAGACAAGAAGCCTATACGTAGTTACGTATTTAGTGTCGTATACTACTTATATGAGAAAACGTGACCTACATGCGCATCCCACTTCGCTCCAAGAGCTTACAAAAAGCTTCAATACAGAGGCACATTATATTGCGGGCGTAATTAGTTTCGTGTTAAATGTCAAGAAGCTTAGTTCATAAGACCACATTCGAGTGTTTGTATAACGTAAGCTTACAGTTTGCTTACATTATGATATCATAAATATTATGATTGTTACCGCAAGTGTTAATTTAAGTTATATATTATGTAAAATAAGTAATAAATATATTCGATGAAAGTGAACATTTCCATATTATATCTTTGATTTTTGAGAAATATTTCTCATGAGAAGAAAAACCCTTTTCCGGGGACTTGTAGATAATGGACCAGCTCACCCAACTATGGAAAATAGCATCGTATCGAAAGTAGTTGCACCTCAGTGTAACTAATTTTACTGCACTCTGTCAACACACTAATTAAAAAAAAAAATCCTTGAATAAATCTTGGATATAACTAAAAACTGACAATAAAATATTTTTTTTAAATTTTTTTGTTATTCTTTGAAATATAATGTAGCGTATTATATGCCAATAAATCAACATTATGGAACAGGCTAATCTCATTGAGTATTAACTATATGTTTTTCAAAATATCATATGGAATCTGATATTTTAATGAATTCGCGATAACCCTTTGTCAAGTTTATTGTGACAGACGTGAGGAATATTGATATGAGAAAAAAAATAATGGCATATATCATGCACAATAAATATGTTTAATTTTTTAAATTTATGTATCTATGTACCTCAATGTATACAATTAATAGCTATGGTTACTATTGAATATATTTGGCGTTAATTTTGTATACAATTAATAGCTATGGAGAATATTGAATATATTTGGTGTTAATTTTGTAGAAATTCATTATTCACAATTAAATGAAACGCGGTGATGTAGTATTATTTCTACTGTCTTTAAGTTCTTGCTGCGAAAGCAATCTCTTACTTTATCTCTGTTTTTTTTTAAATCCAATTAATGACAATATATTTTGATAGACAAACTCACTACTAAAACTCACTACTAAAGTTATATTTGGTGTGGTATGTTTGTTTGTTTACACTCTTGATCATGCCTATCCTTTAGACATTATTGTTAAGTAAGGTGTACCAGGTTCATACAGTTGCGACTACACTTTTTAATAATTATTAACATAATTTCAAAGGAATTTGTCGAACCACATTAAAACACAATTCTAAAGCAATAAAACAATTAGAAAACAATATTCATAATGTCAGTTGTTTGGACAACAAATGTACTTCTGTGACACTACAGCCATCTTGTTTCGTACTATTTATTTATCGCGATACTTTTTTGGCGACTTTTTCTGTTAATAAATTCACCCATAGAGTTCCATCTACATAATGGGAAGTGGGTTAAAATAAATAAAGTCATGATTTTTGACATTTATTGGAAGGAGACATAAATAACCATAAATAACCGATAATAATTATGAGGGAAAGTAGCGATCACATAACGTTCGACGTTATTGTTATTAAATAAATTCTTTGAAAACAGGTATTGCACATGGTATTTTTTTCAGTTGTTAAATTCGGCCAAGAAGTTTCATCTAAATAATTTGAGTTAGTTATATATTATTATAGTAAATAAAAAGTTTCACATATTATTATAGTAATATGTGAAACTTATAAATTATTATAGTAAATAGAAGTTTCATCTACATAATTTGAGTTAGTTATATATTAATATAGTAAATAAAAATAGTATTTTAAACATTTATTTCAAGCACGTACAATTTAGACGATACTTATACCACTGTTGGCTTCCCCTTTATGCTATGTTCTGCCATCTTCTGTAATTTTAGCTTAATAATTATATATGTATATTTGAGATGAAATAAAACAGTTAGGTAAAGAACAAAACATTGTATTAGTTATTAAAGAGATAATTTTGTCCTTTCAATATCATATTTGCGTCTATCCAATATCATATAAGTATAATTAAGTTAGGTCGTCCATTGTCTCAGTAGTTTAAATCATTAGAATTGGAACTATTTTAAGCGCACTGAAGAGATGTTAACTTTGCTGTGGTAATGAATCTCATTATAATTGGATCGGGTAACTGAGGTTGAGATTCGTTTTTCATATTTATTAATAGGTATAAATCAGGTATTCAAATACATCTTAAGTGTTTTTTTTATCATATATTTTCAATTTATTACCATTGTATAATTTGGTGAAAACTGTTCAAGTTAATATTACTAAAAGTAATCACATATTTTACCACGCTTTAACAAAAAAAAGATTATCCTAAGACTTGTGATACTTTTCTTAGCACCGAATAATATTTTTTAAAAAAGGACATAATTCATTCATAGTTTTTAGCGAATTATTTTAAGACTGAATAACGGTCAAGAATATTATGTTTATGCATATTCAAATTTCAGTAGCTCATATACACATAAAATTTTATTTTTTGGGATTTTTGGTGGTATTATTTTTAGATTTTCTATTTGGTTTTATTTCGCTACATTCACGAAATTCAAAATAAAATGAACAAATCAACTTACTACAAGCTTAGCGTTACAAGTACCCTAAGTGTGAACGCACGCAGTGTGAAGGTAACTAATATACCATATTTACATCATCTTGAACGTCACTCGAATATGAAAATAATATGAAAAATCCTTGCATAGTCCTTTTGACAACATCAGTGATTTTTCTGCTGAAAAACAGGTACATTTATAAGAATATATTGATACCATAAGATCTATTTTCATCGCAATGTCACGGTTTGTTTTAAAAGAAAATTTACAGAGGCTTACTCGTTAAAATAAGAGAAAGAATAGTCTGCTTTAAATTTTTGGGCTATATCGTTGGTACTTTTCATATGTCATGGACGTTAATTTTCTTAAAGTTAAGATATAGAGAGGGAGAATACGCAATACCAAGGCAATGTACTTACAGAATGGAAACTGTAACTATTTTAACAAACATTAAGTGTAATTACCATATTTCAATTGAAATAATATCAATGTGTAATAGTTGGATTACATAGAAGCTTAATTTTAATTAGATAGAAGCGATTGATGTGGCATATTGGATATATTGTCATGTATCATTATGAATCAGATAATTGCTACATAAACTGGTGATAGCGTGAGCTGAAACCGTGTTACTTATTGTTCGTATCAAGAACAAATCGATATAATTAAAACAGATTAGTGCTTACAAAAGCAAATATTTGTACTTGAATAATAAAAATATTAAAGTTCCGTTTATTGACGAACTACGTAAAGGCAGGTATTTATTAAACAAAAATTATACATTTTTTATAAATTAATAATAATAATTAAAATTAATAATATAATTGTACATTTTTTTATAAAAAATGTTTTTTAGATAAAATTAGCATAAAATAAATTTTCTTTCTTTTTAAATTTCTTTTTAATCATCAGTTTCAAAAATTCAAGAATTTTAAAAATAAAATTCTTAACATGATGTTGGTTTTTCGCCATTTTATACTTTTATTTTACGTATATGTAAAAATATAACTGAATGAGTCGAAAAAATTCAAAAAATTTTCAGATAAACCCAATAAAAAAATTAATTATGAAAAAATTCGAAAAACCAGTTAAATAAATTCAATATGGAATTGTTTGACTATTTCTATTCATTGCACATAAGATCATTGGGCATTGAAGTAGAAAAAAGTAAAAAATTTAGTGTCTCTTAAAGTAATGCTTGGGTTGTTTTCGTATAGGACAGAAAGGGGTAAATAACATTTTTAAACGTTCAATTAAATTGTTTATAGTGATTCTTAAATTAGGTACCACTTAAGATAATACAACGAGTGCTATTAAGATCTTGGAGACATTTTTCTTTTTCTAAAATTCTTTCTTTTATTTAAAACAATTACTTATTGTATTTAAATATTTATTACTAATCGTTTGTCATTATAGATGACTGTATATAAAATTGCTTTTATTTAAAACAATTACTTATTGTATATAAATATTTAATATTAATCGCTTGTTAAAACTGATTTATTCACAATTAAATGAAACTACGTGATGTAGTATTATTTCTATTATCTTTAATTTCATTACCACGACCTAGGTTTCGTTGTATTACAACATCTTCAGGTGGGATATAAGCAAAGATCTTTGCTTACGAAAACGAAACCTAGGTCGTGGTAAAAAAATTAAAGATAGTAGAAATAATACTACATCACGTAGTTTCATTTAATTGTGAATAATGAATTTCTACAAAATTAACGCCAAATATATTCAAAACTGATTTAATCAAATTTTTACTATATTTTTTTGCACCGTAATATTCATTTATAAATTTATTACATACAACACTTTGACATATACAACCATTTAAAAGTATATTATTTTTGGCAAAATTATTTATAAATATTAATATTATTTTTCAATGTACAAATATTTCGCCTGTTTTACCTTCCAAAGGCTTTACGCCTGCTGATTCTAAAAGTATTAAATATACAAAAACTGAATATCACAAATAGTTTAACGGCATCCTGTAGAAAAATTTCTAGTAAAGATGTTTTTCATACTGCACATTTGTCAGTTTCGGAGGCAGATGAACATGATGGTGTCACATTACTTGTGGAAATTTTCAACAATATCTCTGGAAGTATTTTACGTACAGGTCTGGAAACTATTCGTATCTTTATAGCTTACTCTTTCGCATGATATGGGATATAAAAACTATTTCTAAATGTTAAATATGGAGAATATTAACCTGCATAAGTTTAATTTTATTTATCGCCATGTAAAATTTCAAGTTTTTGCATTGAACGCTGTCCGCGAAAAAAAATTGTGGGTATTTTCAATGGCGTCTTTGAAATTATTTTTCATAAAATCCAAGATAAACATTTTCAGAATTTTCATGAGCTGTTTTTCAGTGGACACTCCATATAATATTCCGAATATTTTATTCACACCGCTATAATTTCCATGTATATATATACATACGAACTATTCAACAAAGGTTGGTGGTTAATAAATTCTTTAATAAAAATATCGAGTGTAAGTAAACATCAGAGATTGAATGTATACAATCAACTGTAAAGTATAATCTTCATAATGTATAGTTCAATCACCATTTGATCGTCCACATTACACAGGTGGTCTAATTTGTGACGGGTAGTAAGGTCAGCCTATTTTAACCATTATAGTTGCAAGAAAACGATTTTAGAAAATTCTCCATGAGTTTCGAAGAAATTTTGAGTGGCATAAAGTCGAATTTTGAAGAAATTTCGAAAGATACAGATTTAAATAAATTATATATTCAGCAAGATAGACGTTAATTTTCACAAAAGTTTTTGATAAGGATTAAAAGTATCTATAGGACTAAATGAGGTAAGAGTAAAAATGTCAGAAATTGCAAAAAGTTAGTTAAGTAATAAAAGTATTTTAAATAAATTTCAAGTTTCGACATTGTATGGTTTCTGAGGAAATCGGTTAAGACAAATAGACAGACTCGACAGTGATCGTATAAACTATTTGTTTTTCAATTTAAAGTACGGAACACCGGAAATATGAAATATCGGTAATATTAGGAAAAATCGACAAGTTACGAGTTCGAATTGTGCTACGAGGCTTATATATAAATATTATTCAATTTACGAAGTTTCATACAATAGGCATATATTTTTATTCAAAAAGTATAACGTGGGGTCGAAGTTAATTTCTTTACGCTATATTTAAAGTGAAACCTTAGAGGATCATATAACTGAAAGTCTCTTTTTACTGTCCGTAAGTAACAACCCAGTATATTTGAATATTATCTAAATATTTGTTTACAAACATACAATATTTAAAATTTTGGCTAAAAATTCCAGGAGTCTTGATATCGAGCTAATCAAATTATGTTTTTTTAACATTTTTTTAGGAAATTTAAAAGAAAAATACATTTATATTCTCCGCAGAGTTCTTATCAACGATGTCCACAATTTGATATTTTATACACTCGCATTTTTATAGCCATTTATTCCTAACGGTATGGTATCATTCGTGTGTATTTGTATTTATATTTGACTAGTGGGCCTACACTACCTAAATATTTGCGATTCAACTTCCATTAAATTCGTTCTTTATCAGTAAGCAAGACAATAATGATGGTAGTGTCAATAGAAAATACAATATTTAATAAGACGATTGCTTGGCAAATATTTGCATTATCGATTAGGTATACGGTTCATTGCCAATGACATTTAAAATTCCTAACTGATAATCGGGTGTGTCATTAAAGTATGCTAGTAATATTTCATCATTGGTACAATACGGTAGTTGACTCATTCTAAATTTTGATATTTTTCGTACAATATTGTGAAATATAAGTTAATTAAAAACCAGTCTTGAAAAATTCAAAAATTGATTGAAAAATAAGCCAGTTGTAGGCTTCTAAATCTGAACATACGGATAGAGTTGGGTATATACCTGTCTCTTTTCCTCTCGTAGAATATAATGTGCAATATTAAAAATGACCTCATAACACAGTATTGCCGTCCTTCTCTAAAGGTTAAATTTAAACTTTTACAACCTTGTCAATTTTTAAGATTATTAAAAAGTTTTTTCGCTCTTCATCAGCTTGTACCTTGAAATTATGATTAATGAAATAAATAAAAATTAGTCAAATACCCAATTCTCGCTTTGTTCACTTGTAGGCATTAAAAGGATGACACGTTCTGTTTAGTATATAATAAAACATCTTATCAGCTTAATAACTGATATTAACTACAGATTATGTTTTATGTTTACTGCAATAAATTTTCATACCCGGTAAATAGAGGTACATGGTTCAAGTTAATCGATTCACACAAAGTGTTAGTAAGTTCATATTTATACGTTTTAGCTCATATGTGTAAGTTATTTATATTTATTTTGTTTTCAAGGTGAAAAATATTTAGTTAAAGGAAATGTATTTAGCGATAAATGGTTTTACAATTACAAAGAGCGACCAAATTTTATTTTTCAATGGCACTAATTACTTAATCAAACTTTGTTTTTTAGAGCTTAATTCAGAAAAAGTTGGAAATATAGGCGAAAGTTTTTTTAAGATACCAAATATGATAGAAACTACCTATATATTTGCTTATTATTCCTTCTACATATTTTAATGTTTCATATAAAAAAAAACATTCAAATATTTATAAGGATTGCAACAAACTGAAATCGGTACGAAAACCAGAAACATTTTGTCTCTTCATACTTTCATTATTTTTACAATAAAAATATGTGTAGACCCATATAAAGGCATTCAAGGCATTTACCAAAAATTGTGGGTGATACCCATAAAATATGGGTATCACCCACAATTTTTGGTAAATGCCTTTGTTTTTTTTCCTTTGTGGAAAAAATTGTATACAGCGTTTCGATGAAACAGAAATATGAGTTTACTAGAAAACTGTGTTCATTTCACGTCAATCCAGTTAATAAAAGTCGGGAAAAATATTTTCATCATTTTATTTATTATTAATGACAATGCAGGACCAGCTGATCTTTCAAGGAAGGTAATATATAATTTTATTATACCAATAATTACAAAACCTTACTTTGAGCAATTTCAATGTCATATATATTTAAGCATCTAGAAATAAGCTCTAAAAAAATGTGGTACAAATAAAGGAAATATATATCGTATTGAACTTAATTAATGATATAAACAAATTAATTTTGTCCACTGTTACTTAATCACGTAAAACCGATTGCATTTAATCATTAGACTAAATCAATTTTTAGTACCAATAAATTAAATTGATGTTATATTGAAATATGGTAAGCAAGTTTTATAAACCGCAACTCATGTTAACAATATTTGATAACAACGTCAACAATTTTACATACAAGTTACAGTGATATTACGCGAGCTCACCAGTGGAGCGTTGTGGGAAACTCGGTCCGCCGTTGCGCAAAAGTTTTCCGGACACGCGACACTTTTCACGCCGCGAACATCGCAGTCGATGTTGGACGCATGTCGTGCGGCCGGCATTATGCCATATATTATATGCCTACCGCTGGGATGAAGGAAATAAATTTGTTCGGAAAATTTGTAATTTTACGACGATGTGAACGTGATGTTAGTTGTGGAATATTAATTGTGGGGAATTTTCGCATGTTTACACATTTGTTCTCACTTTATAAGCCGTTGGGAAAGTTCAAAAATTCTTTATGGTAATTTTATAATTATATTGTATATTTCCAAAAAATTGGTTTAATAATATATTTTACACTGATTTAAAAAGCAAGGTAGCCGATGTGGAATTATCGTCAATACAAATTTCTTAGCTGGGTATTGTTTGTTACGGTTTCGTACGTTAAAAGAAAAAGAAAACTGCAAACTACAAAAAAAAACGGTGATTCTAAATCTCATAGTTTATAATATGCCTGTGAAAGATATACTGCGCAGTGTATTTACATGCCGAAAGTTTACGTTGATATTCGTATTTAACATATATTTTCTGTGATCAATTCAGGGTTGTATACATATATATATATATATATATATATATATATATATATACATATATATATATATATATATATATGTAATACACACACATATCTATATATTTGGTAGTAAACTTATATTAAATATTTTTTGATTTTTCAGATATGTTCTTGGACTAGGAGTTAGGATAATGTTAAATTTAAAATCAAACTGATCGGGATTTGCAAGGTTATGCCATAAGGTCGGACTTCATTAATTCCATAAATGTTTCTAGTACAAACGTATGTATAGAGTGAGTTGTTTTATATTTTACATTTATGTTGTTAATATGGTTCAATTATTTCCGTTATATAATTAATAAACATTTTTAAAAGTAATGTCTAAATGATCGTTCAAAATATTATGCAAATTGATACGAAAGTAGCAGGTAACGCTCGTTTATTACGTAACAACCATGTAAATGAGTTTATCATGTAGCGATGGTGCTTAAAAAATGTATCCCTGACCGATACCGAAGTAAATCCCATGAGTGTCGCAGGTCGGTAGTCGAGCGGAAAGTTTTACGCGCATCCGTTATAATAATGCAGAACGTACGTTTTTTTTTCAATCCAAAATAAACATTTTCAGTGTTTATTGTGTTATTATATACGAAATGAAAAGCGATCAGCAAAGTAATAAAAAAAACATTTATGCGTTATTTAGAATAAAGATGAAAAAATAAGGACTTTTTTAATGACATCACTTAAAATTTATGTTTGCACTTAATCACAATTAAATGAAACTACGTGATGTAGTATTATTTCTACTATCTTTAATTTCTTTACCACGACCTAGGTTTCGTTGTATTACAACATCTTCAGGTGGGATATAAGCAAAGATGCTATCTATGAATTTCTACAAAATTAACTCCAAATATATTCAATATTTGCACTTAATGTTTATCATTCTTTCACCACGTGAATTCACTATATAATAATATAAAAAGTATTCTTCACCGTTTTGATGCATTGCCTATTGTATTCTTTACAAGCGTAAAAATATCATTGATTCTTATTAATGCACTGTTATTTTCATTATTATAGTTTAAGTAGTTTAAAATACAGGAGAGGCGTATATGCATTTTTTGCATGTTTTACAGAATAGCTCTGGAGATACATAAATTAAAATTATGAAAAATGTTTTTTTTGTGATTCTTATCAGTCTTTCCAAACGATATATAAGCTTCCATATAAATATTTGTAAAGAGTATTGAGTCAAATGCGAATTAATTCGACTTCATAACTATATGCAATTTTGGGTTTCAACTTCGAGTGCTTTTTAGAAAAACGACTGGGGCAGGTAAAGAGATGGACGGACACGTGAATGACCCTATAAGGGTACTATTATTTTTCTTTCACAGTACGGAAACCTAAAAATAACATTAATGGCAAAGGTTATAATCCTTTATTACCACACACACACACATATATATATATATATATATATATATATATATATATATATATATATATATATATATATATTGTATTTATGCTTTTCTATTCAGTTTGATTTTAGAATCAAAACTTAGGTGAATTCATTCACACTAAAATACAATTTCTTTTGCCTTTAACTCTTTTTTCTTGCACACTATAATATCACTACATAAATTGTACCTTCCATACTCAGATACTGGCTATACTGTTATTCCGAATGCAAATTATATTCCCGCAATGAAATCTTCAGGAAAATAATATTTAGGCCCCAAAAGACATGTTTCCTTGTTACCTAGTCGAATGATAACTTTTTTCTCCTTTATTTATTATTAATTACGTTTGTGTATATAGGCATACAGTGTTTTTAATTAATATATCAAAACACGTAAAGTAATTATAAGACAAAACGCCACTGGTTTGGTGGGTACGCCACACCTGATTTTATTAAAATTAAAAATGTAATCAAAATGAGAGCTCTAACGAAATTATAAATACTGTTTACGCCGTGAAATGACACGGTGATTTCGTTATACTCGGTGCTTGACGTTATGTCACACATATAAAGTGATTCAGAATTTTCGTCAGTTTGTTTTTAATGTAATATTTCTAATTATATTAGTGCCGAATAGTACTTTTGTAAGTTTTAATTATTTTTGTAGATTTTTGGATTTTTCGGTTTATAGATTTTTTATGAGAAACGCGTTAACTTTATAAAAATAGATCTATCAAGTATTTTCCATTTGGTACGCAGACATTTATTGGTATTTAGTACAATATTTCTATTAAATTTATACAAATATTAATATAATTTGTATCATAGTCTATTGTCCAATACCTTTTAACAGGAGTAAAAAACTATTAAATTTTTAAAATAATTTGGTTTGCCTACTTATAACTTTGTTACTGCTACATATTTAGCTCTTTCGTTGTTTAAATACAAGAGAAATACTAGAACCGAATTACAGTTGCCTTTCCTACATATTATAATTAAAAATTATTCATTTAATTGTCTCATAAACCACAATTAAATGAAACTACGTGATGTAGTATTATTTCTACTTTTTTAAATTTCTTTACCACGACCTAGGTTTCGTTGTATTACATCTTCAGGTGGGATATTAGCAAAGATGCTAATATCCCACCTGAATCTTTGCTAATATCCCATCCGAAGATGTTGTAATACAACGAAACCTAAGTCGTGGTAAAGAAATTAAAAAAAGTAGAAATAATACTACATCACGTAGTTTCATTTAATTGTGAATAATGAATTTCTACAAAATTAACGCCAAATATATTCAATGTCTCATAAACATTAATTATACATACAATCTTGAAATTCAATGTTTGTCAAAGACAAGTATTCCATTTGGTAAATTTCTGATTTGCGATATGGGCTTAATGAAGGTAAATTTAATAACAAATGTAATAAATATTGTAAACACATTCGCTGTGAATATTAATTTCTCCATGACGATTAAATCAATATCTTGTATGAATAGTCTGGTTTTTTTAATAATAGTTATTTTGCATTATTACAAGTGTTTATGTTTTATTATGACTTGAAACTAGCAAGTCATAATAAAACAAACACTTATAATTTTAGAAGTATTTTTACCTGTGCAAATAACATTTATACACCTTGAAATATTTTTTAGATTGTTCTAAATTTACATTAAAATAATATATCCTTCAAGTAGATATTTATATGCATATAATTTCGTTTCAGTTTTGGAGTTGATTAATATTAACGATATGGTGGGAAGGAAATAATTTATTTCATCACGTATATTTGTATAAGATGTAAAACTGAGTTTAGTGAATTCAGTATATAAAGGAAATATATAAAATAATAGAAATAAATTAGAGGCTCATTGAGTTTTAATTGAAGAAGAAAAATAATTAGTTTTAAACGCTGCTTCTCTTAAGGATTCAAATTATCAATAAAGAAATCAAGAAATATAATTCAAAATTTATTATAATTAGATTGATTTCGTAATATTAAATCATATATCTAACTTGGTCAATAAATAATAAATCTGAAAATTTTAATGCCGCGCCTCTAAGTGAAATTACTCTTTCATCTGCATAAGTATATCGTAATAATTTTCTTTTTTAACGTTTACTTTTTCACTTTTATAGTTTTTAGGCTATCATGAAACTAGGTTTAAAAAAATTGTGCCTGCTTTTACGATATATGCTGAATTATATTAACCAACAATCCATAAAAATATTTGAACGCATAACGGCTTCAAGATAAAAAAAACTTCACTTCCGTGACTAGCAGGAAAATACATTCAATAACTTGTTTCAACTAAGTGCCAGTTATGTTTCGTGACTCGCTTATCAGATTCATCAGTTAGAGGAAACGTTGAATATTTTAATGGCAAGCATGAGTAGTACCAATTAATTATGTGGTGTGATAAAATTAATTTTTACATGTATTATGACTGTTTCGTAAAGTAACGCAATTCGCCTGTTTGATACGTATTATGCATTTGAAAAATGATTACTATTTGAAAGAAAACAGCAACGATCTGCAATAATTATGCATGTCTTTGTGTCAATTATATAAAGTATATAAAAGAAAATGTAAAGGAATGCGGAAAAAGATGTGTCATATGAATTTTTCTCAATGTAATTTTTGTTTCTTAAATTTACGTTTATGAATGTAAAATATTTTCGAATAAGTTTTTAAAAGTAGAAGAATAACATGACGTGTGCTAAATATATTTAAAAGAACGTATATTAACATTAAAACAACATAGGCTAAGGGAAACATAATTCCATTTATATTAGTATTGATAGTTGGCTGCTGAGTGCTAATAAAATATGAATTTTATTATTTATAGTTTTAACCAAAGTTTCCATTTTACATTTCATAAACGTCGATTAAATGATCATCAGTTAAACAAATTTTAAAGACGTATAAAAATTTATGGCTCTTTTTCACTTCTTCCAACGTTACTTTTAATTTGTTTAAGCTTTTCCAACCTTTCTCCCAAAATATAATTAAAAACTTAACACTAATTTTTTTGATTCAGATCATCATATTTTTCAATAATTTCAAATTTCATGGCAATATCTTACTAATTTGTCTTATCACTGTTAAATTTTTGATGATTTTAGATTTCAGTCTGGTATTTTGTTAATTAAATTTTTAATACAATGAAGAAATTAAACTAAAAATATTTTTAATACTCCTAACTTGCAAATTTTTTGGAAACATGGATAATAATTAAATAGATTCTATTTAATTATTATCCATGTTATTTAAAAGAGAATAAAAGTAAAAAAAATTGTAGGTTTATAATCAGTATTTCATTGTTTTTTTTTAATTCTTATCTTCCATGTTCTAACTGATTTTTGAACCTTTATAGGTGCATGTCACTAACGGTTAATTAATTTAAACAGCGTGTCCATATAATCATTCCCTATAATACTGGAACAAATATTCATATAATATTTGAATATTTTATCAAGCGAAAAGATTGATGCGTTCATTGAACCGTATTCACTTTTCAATCACCGAAATTCGAATTCAAGCTTAACCAAAATATTTTCCGACGATAATGAAAACGTATTCGAGCTATCTCTTTCCCATATATCGGATAACATATGTTAATACTTGTCTAAACTTGGCATTTTACAAACACAACTGCTTTTATCCGGACGCTTTAACTTGTTCAATACTGTGTCTCAATGGCTGTGCTCATGTGGAAATGAACATTATGTGTAATTAATTATAGGTACAGGCGTGCATGGAGGAATTAATTGAAACTATGTACCCACATCATAACATTTATGCCATCGTATCTATTATTTAGAGATGTGTCTGGTGCTTTGAGGCCAAAACTGCACGAAGATTAATCTCGGTCTGGTGATTTCATTTGAAGCTGACATTACGTGTGCATCTAAATACTGTGCAGCTAAATGCAAGGGCGGGGTCTTTGTTATATTCGCTGCATTAATGCCTACTCGTATATATTCAAACTGCAGTGCGTTACTGCAATGAATACAATTCCCTGTTGTTTGTACTTTGCAGTAAACGCATATCGATATCCTATTGTAATATGAACCTAATTATTATTTTAGTAAATAATCTAATATAATAGACAACTCTGCAACGTCGACTTGATAAAACATGCTGAGAACGGCAAGTTTCAGAAAACGTGACATATTAGACATAGTTTTAGGTTTGTTTGTATGAGTAAAATTATTACCTGGTTAATCCGGTTAAATTTTGCAAAATGTATTTTTTAAAAATAATTTGTTCTCAATTTGTATTTGTTAAAATAGCTAAGTAGGTAATTTAAAATAAGCGAACGGAAACAAGTAAAGTGAACATAGAGACACGAAAAAAATGTTGCTTGTTTGTATAATAACTACACCATAACAAACAACTAATAAGGTACCAAATGACACACTTGGGTGGGTGTTTCGGTGGCAATTTTTGATGTTTTATTTAATCTGACAATTGAGACGAAATGAAGCAACTTGCCTTAAGTAGGTGCGTTAATCTTTGGACGAACCGTTCGACGTTAAAACTATACTTGGGTACATCAAACCCACATGCGGGCACTTGTATCAGTATGAGATCGTCGTAGTCTAGGTGGGAAAATTAGAACGGAAGTGATTGACTAATTTAGAACGGAAGTGATTGATAAGACTATGGGTCGTATTTTGTGTATATTACAAGATAATATAAAATAAACAAAGCACTATCACAGACAGCTGCTGCCGCACTGTCTTTGAGTAGAAATTGCTCCTGTCGTGAAGAATGTTGGTTTGTTTTTTCTTCTGCTTCGAAATATCATGAAACATCGAAAGGTGTCGCGTGAGCCTATTGACATCTATATCGTCGCCAAAGAAAGCCTTTAAATTTTGTAGCCGAATGTCGCCATCGTTTGTAGCCAAACACATTCTCCACCAGAAACGCTTTTAGAATACCCATTGACTGAAAACTTTCATATACACAATTCTTAACTGTTTTTACTATCTCCATAAACTTTCAAAATGTTTAAATGTGTGGGTTTGTACAGTGGGAATCTTTGCATCATGTTTTCATCTACTCTATTTAGTTTGTCATCTAAATATTCTGGCCAAAATTACTAAAATTTTACGCAACTTGCTTGGAAGATTTCAAGCAAACATTTGTGTTTTGGCTTTATTTCAAAGTACTTGAGTTGAACGTGACTGAAACGGGACAGAGGTAGCGGAGTACATATTCCAGCCTTAAAAAATGTTTGGAACCTTTAGCGTCCAAATACTTAAAATGTTTATATCTCACAATTTATGTCAGAGGTTCTAGTTTTGACTTTTTTTACCTTTTTTTAATAAAATGGCGTCCGCAATTGTAAGGGCAATGCCAATATTTTAATATTTCGAAAGTATGGGTACGATGCCTGATATCTTTGATATCCGACCGGACTCATACTGGTAATGGAAGTATCAAATTAAGGAAGCACTGATTTTTATTTATTTTAAATATGTTGCAGGATGTATCATCTGTACATTACGGGAAAAGGATTTTGTATAACGGCTCTTATTACTTGAGAAAAATACTAATGACTAAAACCTAAATTTTTAAACACAAGTTAGTTTGGAATTTAAATATAAGTTAAAAATTTAAGTACAAGTCAGTTTGTAGCAGAGGTCGTATGGGTGTCGTGACCTGTTACTCTGAATGTTAGTATTATCAGGCGCCGGTTAGGGTTGAATTCCGCTCCATGTTTTCTTTAATCATTATGTCGTGGCCATCGATCTCATCGCTGCATACTTCCCAAATTTTAAAATTCTAATTTTGTGAAAGATGATTACAATGTTATTTCATCTTTATACAAAATCATTTGTTACTTATTAAAGAAAATTCTACAAAAAAATGATAGCTTAATGTACCTAGTCGATTCGATTGCATGTTAACTGAGTGTAATGTTAGATGTCGTTGTTTAAAATTTTGTTTGTCAGTCAACGATGTCCATCATTATAGTAAATTTAAAGAATGTAGACAAAAAATAGCAAAACGTATTAATATATTACAACACATTTTTGAAAAAAAAATGAAAAATAAGTTATTGCATCAAAATTTACATTTCCTGGCTATGATTATAAAGACTGTGATTGATAATAAGTTCTAAAATTTTATGTGAAACAGGAGTATATTTGCTTTTGAAAAAAATAAATTAGGCTTTTGAAAAAAAGTAGCGAAAATAAAAAAGTACACCCAAAACGCAAACAAGCACATAATTTTCTAAATTTAGGCATGGCACGAACTTACATCGTGTACACAATTAATTCAATCGTAGTGACAGTAACGGCTTAGTTCGTAAATTGTCTGGTCGTTTGTCGTAATTTTACGAGCGAACTATTCATGTATGCGCCCATAAATATAAGTTTTCATTACGGGACATACCCGGCACGCGTTCCCGCGCTGCTGGCGCAAGCTTTTCGTTAGCTTCGAACAATTTTATTAGCCTTGGGGGGGCTTTATTTTATTTATTGTATGGAGCTTTATTTGAATGACAAATGAAGAAAGTTATGTTAGTCGAAATGTGCGTTCGACGATTTTAATGTGTCGCATGAATGGAAGTTACTTGCGATGACACGAGGAATGGTTGCGAGGTTAGCAACATACGAATTAATAAAGTTCCTTATTAATCAGTAACCAAATATGTTAATCATTATATACATGTGTGGCCACAGAATTATATCCATGGATACGAGTAATTAAAAATAAGACTTTGAAAAACGAAAACACATGTACTTGCAAAAAATTATAAATCAATTGGATTTAACTAATGTCAGCATTCAGTGTTATCATTTTAATTGAAATGGATTTTTAATAATCATTTTGGAATATTTGAAATTTTGGTTATTTGAACCCAAAAGAACTGTACCTAGGAAAGTGCAAAATTTTACCTAACATGTATTTTGCACTTCCTTTGCCCATTTTATCACATTTTTAATTTTGTATAATTCTTATTTAAAGTTTAGCCCTGAAATAATGTATCTATTTTTCACGAATTGGTATACTTATTCAGTGTTAGGCAACATATAGCAAGCGTTAGGCAAATTCTACAGTTATAGAATTTGCCTAACGCTTGCTATATGTTGTAGTTCCTTTTACATATCAATGACAGTACATATTTTACAGATCTAGTTGACCGATAAAGAATTTGACTACAAAATATTCAGTATTTACTATTTACTGGCTGCTTCTTATGCGATGTTATTATGTAAACCGAATTAAATATTTGAGTTCTTATATATTATTGAAATATAATGAAATATATTGAATATGTTATTGAAATATATTATTAAGTTATTGTTTTCCTTAAAAGGAATAATGAGTTTGTTATTTTGACACATTCTTTTTAAAATAATTGTTTTTTAAAAGTTAATATTATTTTTTTATTGTACAAATTATTAAGCAAGAAAAGAAAAAAGATTCCGGATTAGCCAAGGAAAAAGCTTATTCTTTATTGTTCATGTCACAGATAGGATATCAAAAAATATTAAAAAGCAACATTTTTACGGCAAGATTTTTCTCGGATTTCTCTTAAACATATAATATTATTCATGAGAAATATAATTTTCAAGGGCAATTTTTGGAAAGATTTAACTACTCCTCTTACGTTTTTTAATGATATTTTTACGCAAAAAGATAACTATGTTTATCTTCAAAAAAATCCATAATAATATTCTGGGTTTTATACAATACACTAATCACCGCGGTGGTATTAGTATTCCATAGGCATAATAAAATTGATGGTGGTGGTTAAACTTCTTACCCATTTTAACCATTACACTGGCTTCGTCTGCAGTAAAAGAAATTATGTCGCATTGCATAACAAGGAAGAATTTTTCACGGCTGTACCTACGGAAGCCCTCGAAAAACCAGAACATTTGTTGTACAGTTATTAGAAAGGCTGAAATTTAAACGAACACAAAGGAGTTCACGACGATCTCTGCAACAATCTCAAATGTAAGCTGTAATCACAAGTAGTGATAGTGGGGATGAGATGTCAATCATCGGACAACAGTTGGAAAGATTGATACACAAGCTACGACAGGAAACGAAGATTCCTTTAGGGAAAAGGGTATCTCTCTAAGATTCTTCTAGAGAAAGGGTCTCTAGGTCTGTGATCTAGAATCTATTACTCCAGTCGAAATGTGTATTTATGATAGTGCTGCTAACCGTGGACGTGAAGTCTACTTAAAAATGCGTAAATCATCGATTTGCTGAGAAGCTCCTTAGCTAATAAAACATTGAACACCTTATCATTTATGCAATCTCATTTTCAGGAGCAAAAAATTAGAAATATATAATACGTAACGTTTTTTTGATTATGTTTTATTTTTGTTGATTTCACAAAATATTACTTTTTTTTTAATAAAAATATAAATATACCTCAATATGATTATCAGATTTTATTTATTTACTTTTTAAAAACTACAACTACATTTTTTTTTAATGTCAAATCTGTTATGTAATTACTTAATTACGTAATTTAAACTAATAGGTTCGTTACTAGTTACCTAATTAACTTATTCGTAATTTTGGAAGCCCTTCACTGCATATTGTACGTAACAACATGTTAGACTTTATTACTACTATCATTTACGGGTAAATTGCTCTAGTGTAAATTTAGTCTCCGGTTGTTACTCTTTATGAAGAACAATATCTGTAACTATTACTCTTATCTTAAAAACATTCATATAACAAACATTCATAAAACAATGTTTTTGTTTGTTAGCAATGTTTTGTTTGTTGGTGTCATACGACTAACATAAAATTAAAAGCGTTTTGCTGCGGAATTACGCATATCGTTATTTTTCATTTCTTGTTTACAATTTTTATGAATTAACAATGATGTATATGAATTAACAGCATGGCAATGTAACGGTGTTGCTAATGATACACATAATTTTGATACATGTAAACATATATCATATCCCAAAAAGAGTACGATTAAAAAGAAATGATTTTATTTTGATAGATAAAGTTCATATGATTTTTAAATCGAAAAAAATATTTAAAATCATCCACTGCATTTCACATGTAATTTTAATTTACCTCTTCTTATATGAACCACATTATGTGTGATATTCAAAATTTTAAAATTCTGACCTGACTTTCATTTTTTACTCCTCCACTTTTCATTACTACATAATAAATGTGTTTAACCTTGAAAAGTATAGTGCCTACAGGAACGATTACTTGAAAATATACATCGCTGTTTTTTTTTGGTCGTCGCAATGTACAGAGCATGAATTTAAAATGTAATTTAACATACAAAAAATAAATAAAACCACATTATTCGATCTAACAATACTCTTAAAATACTTATAGTTATGAGATACAGGCAATCATTGACTAAGTCGTATGCGTTGAATTAATAAATATCATTGGCCTCTTAGCGACATGTTTTTGTCACTATTGCGATTATTAAATTACACTTTCATATATTTTGGTCTTATACAATGATAATATCAACATGTATATAAATAAAACTTCAAACGTGCTAAATCAACGTCTAGAAATACATCACACTATCGTTTTATAAAAGAACCAATGGATAATTTTTAGATTCTTGAAAACTAAATAAAAAACGCACAAAATAAGTTTCCACTATTATGTGTAGATCAATTTATAGACCATTAAACAAAGCTATGAAAGATATATAACAAATGTATATAAAAATAAATTTTAAGCAACATCATTTCCCCGTAAGATATATTGATAACTAAATAGTGCTTAATAATACCGGTCCAATGTTGGTCATTTTAATATATATTTTTTAATTGTATGCACACTCTAGTTGTAACATTATCCCATAAAATTTATTGATAAACAAAAGTGAGTGATGTACACCTTCACATTTCAAATTTTTGATTACCTTGCCTAATTGTATCCCTTTTCGATTTGTAATATTATTCCGTAAGGTATATTGATAATTAAATGGTGGCTAGTAAACACTGATCCATCGAAAATAGTATTACATATTGTATAATAGTAGCGCCTTCGAGGTACAACACAAGGTTGAAGCAAGTGCATAAAACCCACGTTATATATATAATAACGAACTGTTGTATGTGAAAAAATCTTCATTAAAATCGGCAAACACCACAGGAGATGTGTTATTTTTCTATAGCATGGTATTCAAAAACTTTTACGGTTTTGTTGGAACCTTTTAGAAATTTATATAAATATTGAATATATTTGGAGTTAATTTTGTAGAAATTCATTATTCACAATTAAATGAAACTACGTGGTGTAGCATTATTTCTAATTTCTTTAAGTTCTTTACCACGACCTAGGTTTCATTGTATTACATCTTCAGGTGAGCTATTAGCAAAGATTGAAACTTTGCTATATAGGAACAGAGGGTAATTGAATGGCAAAAATATTTATGGTCATAATATTAGGAACGATCTATATCGGAGGTACTTTTAAGTAAACGAGTAATTATTACCTCTTTATTAACTTTCTGATATAAAGAAAGTAACTTTCTGATTTAAAGACATTCAAATATTGGTATTTTAGTAAGTTTTTACACTTGAACATAAGCAATGCAAAAAAATCAAACTTCTATGATTATTTCATTTATTTTCTATAGAAGTTGCACGACAAAGATTGGACAAACAATTGGGAACCCATAAAAAAGTTAGACAATTGAAATTTTTAATACAATTTACACTTACTTTTTTACTGTTGTCAAAATAATTGCATTTTCTTAGTTTTAAAAAATAATTTGATACTAAAAATAAGAGTAGTGACCATTCTACTAAAAAAATTATCACGACACCTTATGAAAGTTACTCGTTTTACAAGACCAGTAATCTTCTTGTAATGCCATTTGAAATGCTCTAAAACTAAAGTTTTCAATACGATTAATCACTTTAAAAGGTTAAGTGTTATTCGGAAGCCTAAAAAACAGCATCTCGTGAGAACTCTTTGATCGTCCGTTTAGGGAAGTTTGATGCGTTCAGGGATCTAAAACATACGAAGACAATTCAGTACGGAGACGAAAAACTGAAAAACTATTTGGAAAAATTGCCAGAAGAGTACCACTTTTGACGAAGAAACACTAGAAAACTCGTTTAGATTTTACGAGAAAATATGACGATATGGCCGAAAGACAGTGAAAAACATGTCATTTTCAAAAAGGAGTCTGAATGCTTTCTGCGATCCTTTGTCGAATCTTAGAACACCATTTTGATTGAAACATGCCAAAATTTGAATAAACTGCGTGCTCCGTTATTAAAAAGCACTTATTGCGACCAAGGGCCAACCTTTGAACTATTAATCGACACGGTATAGACGTATTCCTAATTTCTTTTAATTTAAAGTAATGATATTTTTGTAGCATATTATAATAAATCTTCTTAATTAACCGTTCTTAATTAATTGTTTGATGCCAATACCTTTGGTATAATGCCTATGTAATAAATGAAATATTCAATGAAGGTTTCATGTTTTGCATTATCTAGCACAATATATTAAAAATCTACGAAAATTACCACATATTTACGTCATTAAATGTTAAAATGATAAAGCTAAATATATATGTATGTAAATATATATATATATATATATATATACATATAATTTCCAAAAAAATCATGATCTACTTAATCGAATAATATATAATACATTAAACATATACAAGCAGATTATTCTCTTTCGTGACAAATGTTCTGCGATGACTTTCAATCTAAAGGACCGATAATACGAAGACAAGAGAAACAGACGAGGCGAGCGTCTTTTGTGAAATCGAATGAACACGTGATCCGCTCACCCGACAATACAGATCAAAGCAACCCGCAAGACTCGTTCCATTATACCCCGTATCGCTTGCAAAATCTCGAAAGCTACAATTGAACTTTCTTTTAACTCCGATTCGACTTGCCTCACAATACACACGCACACTTTGTACCTTTGCAGTACGAAATCCATGTAATCGCAAGTAAATCTCAATGCTTTTACCTCTGAAAATCCTCGAGTAGATTCAAATCGTCCGTATAAACAACTTCCCTACAAAATATCTAAATAAGTAAGCGGCCAAGTTTGTAAAGCTCTCAAGTTACTTCGGAGATTTGAAAGTTAAAGCTCCAAACGCCTGACGATTCGTCATTGCACGGTAAAGCTTGCAGTCAGTGTTTAAAGGCACAGAGTTTGTGACAAAATCTTTATGGAGCTCGCCCCCTTTTATGCGACATTTTACCGAAGCTTCTTTAGTGCGGTATTATTACTTAAATTTGGTATTTGTGTTGCGTTGTGGCTACAGTGTAGTAAACCTTTTATTGAAAGTTCAAATTTTTAATAAAGTCAAAGTATATACATTAATATGCTACTATTAACTATAACGTACGAATTTTGTTTACGTTTTTATGCCATAATCTACCAGATTTATTGTATTAGACGACATCTGCATACCGAGTGCCTACAGTAAAACATTTTGTACATAGTATAAAGTTGTAGCATACCCATGAATCAAATTTTATCACTAGTATCAAATTTGGTTCTAGCTGTACATTTGTAAAAAATATATTTTCGTTTGCATAAATAATTTATGGTTTAAATGCAATTATAGTATATGTTAGTTGGTTATTCATCAAAGCGTGATACTAAAAATTAATGGCTTTTTCGGAAGAAGCAACTTAATGTATGGAAATTACAAAAAATAAAACTTATTAAGTATGAGTAGAATTGACACACGAAGTTTCCGTACACACTTAAGAATAAATAAAAATTTAAATAAATAGTATTTCTATCAAATTATTTCCAAATAATAATATCTCTTTGGTATATCTTGCACAAGCGTAAAACTATCGTCAATATCTCAAAAATTATTAGATTTAGAATCATCGCTCTGATTTTCCGTAAATTTAAGATAAATGTGTTTTCCATAATTTTGACATTGGTAGTTTTTGAAGATAAAAAGGGGCATTAAATATTTATGGATATTTACATAAACGCAACCAGAACCAACTTACATAAGTTTTGGAATCGTTATGTCACTCTTACGGTTGGTATCATCCGAGACTAATGAAGTTAAAAGAAATAGTATACCTTATTTGCCCTCTGCTCCTATGGAGCACCTCAATTCGTTTTGGCGTTTATTGAATGTCATTCACTGAGCTATTTATCTTAGATAAAAATGGAAAATCTAGTTTGACTTTTTTGAAGTTTTCTAGCAGAATTACATTTTAATTATTTTCTCCGTCTTTTTTATCACATGTTTTCTTTTCAATATTATACTCTTTTATTTTAAACTTAAACAAATACAACTTTTTAGCCACAACCATCTTGAATTATTTATTCTTATTATTATTCTTGAATTATTTATTCTATTTCTTAGAAAATTGTGTATATGATCATATGAGAATAATTATAGTCCTTATAAAAGTTAATATAATTCGATATCTTATTACAAATGTGACATATTCTATTTCAAACTATATTTCATCTTTGCTATTGCTGTTCTTGTAAATTCGATTAATTGTTGGAAGATTGAGGTTGGTTCTCGTTTTTAATTCTTGATCAAATTTTCATCATTTCTGTCTTACCTGTTTGCTTTGTTTTTGTATACGAATTATTATTTTAAACCATCTTTTGTAATAATCTTTGCTATCGAGTCAGATGGTAAGCGAATTAAAAGCCTTTTTTATTTCAGTACCGAAAAAAATTCACATAATATTTTTCATAGGGCACGATTAAAGGATAATTTTTTAATTAAAAATAATAACAGCTGATGGTTTAGTTGATTATTTTATTATCGATAATTTTAGTTTGCCCTGTCGATTGAATTTTAACATATAGTCACGACAATAATGTCTTTTTTTAGTTTGTTAATGTACTTTTTAATATATTTTTGATTACGCTTTTCTTCTTAATATTGTAGGCAAATTTGTCAACTCACTTTTCACCGATTTCTCATTGTTGTATCATTTAGAATATTTAAAATTTATGCAATTCTGATAATATGGCACTATCGAGCTGATATGATGATGGACGAAGGAGTTAGTCGTAAGAACTTATTAATGGCTAATAGCAAGCCTACCGAGTTTATGATCGTTTTATTTGTTCCAATGTGTGTTCTGATTATATATTGTAAGTAGAAAAATCTGATGACTGAGGAGAGAGTTTATCGTGGAACTTTATATGCGTGGAGCCTAGTCCAACAACCCATCGAGTTTGGGCTTGTCAGACTAGGCTCACTGAGTCGTTTGTTACCGATTGTAAACAAAGGGCCAGAATGTAGAGAAGGAAGGTAATGGTAATGGAAACTTCTTAAGGTCTTGTAGTGACTCCATCGAGTTTTGGGTTCATTCTATTTGTTTCAATGAGAGATAAGATAATTTGTTCTTCAAACATTGAGCTAAAGTTTGGTAAAATATTTTTTACTCACAAAGTTATCATTCGTTTTACTTTTGATAATAATTTGAAAGGGTGGGTAGAATAATGTATAAAACTAAATCTACGCACGTACTTGTAACGCCCGCAAAATATGCGAGCTTTTCTTGCTCTTTGAATATATACCAAGTCAGCGACGATCGACGAGCAAGATTCAGCGATTACTATTATATATTTGTTGGCTTTTGGGATACGATAAAATGCATTTGTTGATTCGATCAAATGTTCGTCGGATGCAAAACTGATTTCACTGGTATTCTGTGTCCGAAATTACATAAAGAGCGATTCTTTTTTAAGTCACTACTAACGAAATTGTGAGTTGCAGACGTTTCTTGCAGTTTTTAATTTATTTTCCTTTTTACAAAGGTACTCAAATTTGATGCTTATCTAAACCATGTTCGCTCAAATGTTCCATTCCCTTTGGTGTTATCGTCACGCTGAGAATTGCGGGTCAATGCCAATGAAGATTTTTTTGACGTTCAATAAATTATTCAAACTAGACTGCAAACGTTAAGAAGCCTCTTTTTTGGTTTTCGTTGGGTCGGTGTGTATGTCATAAAGATTTGGCGACTAAAAGTAAACAAAGACACTCACGATGCTGAATACACTTCTCCCCCCGTCCCGAAATCCATATGCCCAGTATTCTGTGTGTCAGTGAAAATAAGTGAACCAGTTTTTATAGATTTACTGACAATTTATACAGATAAATGATTAGTTCATTTTATTCTTCCAATAATTATGAAAAAAAGACTAAATATCTGATGTTAAAACTTTAGATCTCTTGGGTTGGTAGGAAAGTAGTGAGCGTTTTTAAGTTTTTACTTTTTTTCTAGAAAGTAATAGAAATATCTAGAGTATATTATTGTAAACTGGTGGGATTAAACAAAATAAACACGCTTCAACTGCAAAAAAGTACTTCAATATTTACTAGAACAAGGAAGGGACAATAAAGCAAATGTGTCATTGTATTTTGTGCAAGATTCGTTTAGATCACTTAGCAGCTGGAGCTGCTCGAAATATATGTAGTGCAGAAGGTAAAGATTTGGTTTTTGATACAGCTACAAGAAGTTAGTTTTAAAGGTTCAGAAAAGAGAATTATAATTTTAAAACATTTAAAAAAAAATATTTGGAAGAAATCCTCGCTTTACCTCACGTTGCCTGGCAGTAGAGCTCAGTTCCAGTCATGTGTAGGTATTTGAACAATTACATCAGCTGTAAAAGTTAGAAGTATATATATAACATACCCTGACCACCGCTTGGTTAGACGAAAGTACCAATATACCTATATGTGTGAATCTTCTTTCCCTGGGATGCACCCAGCATTGGTTTGACGAATTGGTAACTGGAGACGAAAAGTGGATTCTGTACGTAAACCACAAGCGTAAGCGCCAAAGGCTAAGCTCACATGAAAAGAATATTTTATTGCAAGCTATTACCAAAAAATACCATAGTAGATTCAACAATATAGTGCAAACGACTTGACCGACTTAACATACAAATACGAAAAAAACGTAAGGAATACTCAAAAGTATATTTCTTTCACCATAATGCCCAGCCGCACTTAACTAAAGTTATCAGTTACTGGGAGTACTTTTCCTTGAGATATTCTACCACATCCACCATATGTCCTTGATTTAGCACCAACATATTTTTATTTATTCCTGTCTTTAAATAATCACATTCAGGATAAAAAGTTTGATGATAGAGCAGCGTTGTTAGATTTCCTTAATAACTTTTTTGAGCCACATCCCCAAAGTTTTCACGCAGAAGTAATCCACGCTTTACCTGCACGTTGACAATGGGTTATAGAAAACAATGGTGCTTACTAGGCGTAAGAGTAACTAACAATGTACTACGATTTTGCAAAAAAAATTGCTTGCAATTAAAATGTTCAATACTTGCCTCCCAACTCAATATTTTAAGATTTCTTAAGAGCAATAAACAAATAAAATAAACATGCGACATATTACAGACTAGTAAAGGATAGATAGATTCACGTTTATTGTTAGTTATTGCAAATTTGGATAACTGTTCAAAGCAAGTACGGGGCGTACTATATGCAATTATAATTTGGTTTTTATTTTATAACTTCCATAATATCCACTTTTGATTTTATAATCAGATCTTAAGAGATTTTAGATTTAATTTAATATTCACAAAAGTTAAAATTAATTTTACTTGTATATTAAAAAAGTGATTGAAAATTTACGCAGAGTTAATGAAAAAAAAGTTATGAAAGATATTATACATAAAAAAACATAAAGTGCGCATCGGTAACAAATCTCTGTCTGTTCGTTACGAATGCCTGACCAGTACTACAAAATTTATTCACGAATTTCTATGGCAAAAAAACGTAAACAGAATGTTTTTCCGGTCACACCGATATGCTAAGTAGTTGTATGAGTAAATTTAAATAATATACATCTCCACAATCGAGTTTAGGTAAAAGTATATTTCAGGTAATCTTTACTATGGTTCTGTGTTAGTTTTATCATTTTGAAAAAAAATTAGAACTAAAGTTTTGGTTTTAATTAGCCGTGTTCAATCAATTACCATATATGTCGTAACATATATCCGTTAATGCCGTTTGTCTATAATTATAGTTAGGGATTTAATTTATTTTCTCAAAATACGTTTTCTACTGGTTTATATTGAATGTATCAGTACAAAAGTACATTTTGCAAAAAACTAACGGAATGGTCGAAAATTATCAATTAAAACAAGTTATTACAAAATATCACTTAAACGGCTACGAATATTGGAATTAAATCAATTAATATATGTTTGTGACAGATGTAGTAATAATTAAATTAAAATACCAAAGTTCACATAATTAAAGGCATTACTGAAATCGATTAGAAGGACAGGTTGTTGAGCATTATTTAAGACAGTTCGGTACGTATTGTTCATGACAGTCACTTTGAGTAGCATAGTTGATGCTCTGCGTGTTTGAAATTAGATTGCAGGTACTATCATAGATTTGAGAAGTTTAAAAGCTGATAGATTGGAAATATACAATATGTACAAGAAAAGTTTAAAATATACTTTTTATGTTTAATCTGGGGCAAATTTTTTGAGTAAAGAAATAATGTTTAATTTTTTCCATAAATATTCAACACATCGGTAGTGATGGATTTCATAATACTAATAATGAAAATAAATAGACAATTGTATTTAACTTCGGATAAAGATATTTCGAAGATGGTAAATTTCTCATCTGACGGAGCTGATTTATTGATGTTTGGAGTTTTCAGCCTGTAGCGTCTGTGTGAATATTAGCGTATATTCAGAATTCTGCGATATCTCTTGTAATTTATTACTACTTGCAAAATTCAAGACTTTGAAAATATTTGTCTGTTAGTCTTTTTGTTTATAAAATACTTCATATTATTATCACATATTTATGATACCATAAACTAGCGAAGTCTTTGAAGTCAACGACTGGGTCAGCCAAGAGATTTATACTTTTTTTTTAATATAAGCTTTGTCTCTTAATTATCGGTTTACAACAAAAATGTCTTCTCTTTCGAATTTTGGTTCTATAATCGGTATATTTTTAAGTATGTTTTTAATGATTCTAATGTATTAGTATCGTTTTGAATCGTTCAAAATGGTGAAACAAAAACATCATTTCATCCTGTTTAGGACTTACCGTTTCATTTGCTTTGAAACTACCTAAGAGTAAATATTTCCACACAGGATTCGTGCACTTTTGTCGAAAACAATCCATGGAAACAAGAGTAACTTTCATTTAAGCCAGTATCCGAAGTTGGCCTACCTTGCCTGGTACATCCACTGTTCGTGTTACTTTCCCTCCAAAGCTAACTCTGGAGGCATTAAATCGCACTGGAATATGTAATAGCTGTGAAGGCTTCATAATCTTCTAGGGACTTAGCAAATACGACGAGAGTTTTCGTCGTTACCGTCCTTGGTGAATTGGTAACGATGAACCTATATATAAATGCACTTCGTATTGGATACAAGAAGTTTATACGAAACAAATGAATATATGTATGTAAATAAATATATAGGTTCTATTATTCCTCTGGACATTCCTTCAAAGAGCTGATTACTTTTATTCTTCTGAGCGCAAACTATTTTATTACAATATTTTATTACATCAAATCCTGCTACTTTCATAAAAACACAACTTCAAAAACTTTCAGTTCAGTTATACGTGTATCAACACGCCGTATAATCTAGATGTATATAGCTTTTTGACGTACTGAAAAACATCGCTGTAGTTGAAGGCGTTTTGATATAATGTCATTGGATATGTTGGAAACATCCTTATTTAAATAAAACCATCAAGTGATAACATTTATTAATGTGTATTAGAGGAGGGGATAGAAATATTTCTTTAATTTTCTGTTGGGATAATAAACCCATCCACTTCCGAAATACTTTATTTAAAAGTTTTTAATAATTGACGCACATAGGTAACATTTTTAGTTAACACATAGTTAATATGAAATATTTATGTTCCAAAAAAAATTATTTACCATGTTTTCAATAATATTAAAACAATGGGATGTAAAATATTAACAAATATCTATAATTGTTAATGTGCCTGAATTATAAAATCTGTAACTAATACTTATTTATACATTTATATCTAAGTAAAAGCAAAAAGTTGGGGTGGCATCGGGAAATGTGTTTTTTGATGGGTTCGGTTTATTCGTATTTTAATATAATCCAAATCATTCTAAAAGCGACGTTTTTATCGAAAATAAATCTTTTAATAATAAATCTTAAATAAATCTTAAAATAAATCTTCTAATTATTTTGAATCATTAATACCTAAGAGATATATATAGTAAAAATCTCGACTTATTCAAGTAATGGTAACTAATCATTTCCAGTGTGCGAATTTAAGTTACAGCATACCACTATAGGTATGAGCAAGCTCTATGACGGCTGGTGATAACCTGAATCTCTCCTTAGATTAGAGTTGTCTCATTGCTTTCGCTTGGTCTTGTAAGCAGATATTTATATACTTTCCTTCAGTCTTCCCGCAATTAGTTATTTGTCTTGCGAGTTCTCGCCATTCGTGTGACGCGCATCCGGTAAGCAATAAGTAGCTTGTATGTCTACTTAGTTCTTTCGTTTCCAAGGTGGAAGCGTGATAATTCTATTCCAGGAACTCATACTTACCGCTTCGTTTCTTCAGCTTTGTCTGCCTGATTTGTTTACTTTTGTATGATGGTATGATGAAACACCGTGGTGTCGGGATAACGCGTATGTTTGATGGCAAATTTGTTTTTTTTTGTACTATTGATTTGAATTCGGTTTAATTAGTTTGGGCATTTATTTTTTCCGCTTTGTTTATTAGGCTTCTTGTACAAATTGTAACGCCTCTTTGCTATTGTTTTCTAGAGTCCCCTCCGGGTCGTCAAGACGGCAGTTCTTTTTGTGATAATGTTTAGATGTGATTCTGTATTCCTTTTGCATTTAATTCGATCCCCGTGGTCTATAAATTAGATAGTTTTTTTTATATACATAGATTCTTTTGGCAATGGTATCCCTACCATAACAAAGTATTTCTTGAACGAGGTTTATTAGCCCAATCTTTTTACTAAAGCCAATAGATTACAAATCATGCTTTTAAAGAAATTTATTCGAATTGGCTTTTAAAATTATATTAGCTTTCAAAATTATTAACATCTTTATCGTACTTCACGATAACCCAGTATTAATCATATTCGATGTATTACTTAATAATATAAGCGCCGCACGTACAGTCATAAATAAATATCACATAAATCTGTATCAGAAGTATTTGAGAAAAGTGTACATTTTAGTTTTACTACCGCAGACATTTAGTTTTCTTTTGTATTTTGACGAAGTAACATCGTGAAAAACGGAATATTTGATAAACATACCTCTAGAAGACCAAATGGTCTATCAAAAAGCTTCGTCGTATCAAAAAGGTCGCTTTCGTGATAATGTTGTTGATATTTACAAAACATATAAGCGTATCGGCAAAAAGCTTACAAAATGGTTTCTTTGATATGGATCTTGATTTGTCTATAAATCACCGTAACTTAAATATCACGGCAATATTTACTGTATTACACTAATACTAGTAAAGAATAAGAGGAATAGTGACGTTTATTTTTCCAAGCGTTATCAACATGGTTTACATATTGAATATTAATTTAGACGTTCATACAAAATCAATTAGTTCATGTTCACAATTAAATGAAACTATGTGATGTAGAATTATTTCTACTCTCTTTACGTTCTTTACCACGAACTAGGTTTCGTCGTATTACAATATCTTCAGGTGGGCAATCAAAAAAGATTAACTTTATTCTTTGCTAATTGGCCACCTGAAAATATTGTAATACGAAACCCAGTTTCATTTAATTGTAGACAATGAATTTCTACAAAATTAACGCCAAATCTATTCAATAGTTCATGTTCGTTTGTTATTCGCTATTACAGTAAATAATTTGTAAACAGTGATAAATTTAATTTAGTCTCGACAACACACGGCACGAGAATTCACGGCAAAATTTTTTTACGGAATTGTGTTAAGCCTTTAGCAATGTCACATATTATGTCATTATTGAAAATATTAAAATCGTTAGAAAAACAGTACGACGCCGTAAAAAATGTATTTGGATAAAAAAGTGTGATGAGAAAGGAAATATAGAAAACGATTTAAATATATCAGGAGATGGAATATCCAAACGGGAGTTTTTTCTCAACAAAGTATTGCTTTTTAACAGGTACACATTCTATAAAAATGAAAATGTATTTATGTGATTTAGTATATATCTCGCATAGAAACTATGATAAATATGAAAAAAAAGAAACAATTAAATAAGAAGCATAATAGAAGTGTTAGCAAAATGGAAATTCGTGAGATGATTGAAATGTTCGAACTCTCCGAAGAGTATAATAATTAAAACAGATCGAATACATCGGCAATTGTAATACGAAAAGTTTTAAATTATTATTAAATATTAATCCATTTGGTAATAAAACATTATCGAAGATTAAACTCATCGGCAAACTGAGTTTTTTCGAAAATAATTTTTTTTTGCCTATAAAAATTATTAAAACATAAATTTCACAAAAAAACAAATAAATAGCAATTATATTTACACTAAAACCAACGTTCAGGCGGAAACATCCATCAAAATGAAAATTTGAAACATAAGTATTGTAGGAGTTCAAAAACTACTCGTGTCATGTCAAAGGTTCAACATAAAAAACAAAGGTGTCCAAGTTTTCCAGAACTTTTTAAATTGCTTCTAAATATTATATTTTTATCCTTATTGGATCATGTTTTTTCAATCATGATTATATTTACAAATAATCAAATTATCATACAAAGCCGCGAGCGATAACCATATGTAGAGAAAGATGTCTTAACAAAATAATCACACAATCAAAATTTAATTACTGAAACTTTAACTACAAAATAACGTATATATAAATAACTATAAAAAAAACGACAACAAACGGTCATCTTTCTATTACATGTGCACGGCCTGCTGGGGGGTATTAGAGTATACAGAAAAACAAAATTAAGATATAGCAAGGTTTAAGAAAATGTTTATATATTAAAAGAACGACTTGAAACTGATCAAGTTTGAGTCTAATAAGTTTTTTCTCAAAATTTAGAGAATATAAGTTAAAATGTTTTGAGTTTAAAGTACAAAAAGGGGACGTTTTTTGAATCTGCGAATATATTGTTAAGTATGTACTGCCAAGCACAAGGACAATATATAAATTAAAAGGGACCTAGATGCTTCGTTCAGTTTGGACAAGCCTTTGAAGGCGTAAGAAAGGTTCTTATAAACATACATATTGACAGAAACCGTGAACCCGTATGGTTTACGGATTATCGGACTTATTGACTATAATTTTGCACAAAAATACCCTTTTTTACTGATTTTCATGGACTTTCTATGGTATGTTATCATAATATTTTTATTTTGATCGAAAAAGAAATGTATTAAATTATGACTAAATTTATCACCCCAAGAAAATTATAGGAAAACTAGTTCCTATAATTTTCTTGGTCAGATTTAATCAACCCAATTTTTTTATGTTTTTTGACTCAGTAGTTTTGGATATAAGGAAGCGATATTCTATATTTTTACATATTTTTTAGAATGTCTTCTTAAAATGCAATTTAGAATACTGAAGAAACATTTTTATATTACTTGTAAGAAGCGTTTTCAAATGATACTCTACATGGTATATAAAATGAAAAAAAAACGTTTTCTGGAACCCTAACTGTCATACGGTTGTTGGTTGTGTAAAATATTTACAGAATACATGGGTAAATAAGATATATTATTATGCCTATAACTTTAAAGTTTCCACGTCGCAAGGTATCTAAGAAAATCGGATTTGTAAAAAGAAAAATTTAAAAGTATTGTCTACTATATATTTCGTAGGCGTAAATATGGGATATATTTAAAAAAATATGACATCCATAATCATCTCTTCAGTTTCCCTACAACCTTTGCATGGGCATCTAAAAATCAATGTTTCAAAAAATCAAAAAATCAAAATAGGGGAAAGAACATATTTTCTCTTATATTGCGTATTTTACAGTATACCTCTGAACATATAATACCTAAAAATATGAAAAAAATATATCTGATTTCTTTATAATAAGCCCTTTCAAACAACACCTCATGTATGGGATTAAAAAATTAATTCGAGTATTTAATTTTCCTTCCCTGAGATTTCCGAATAAATGTTTTAGTTATTGTGCTATACGCGGGTTAATATGTTTTAGTACTGTGCCAAATTTCAAGTTTCTATGTCAAGCGGTGTCTGAGAAAAACGGCTCTGATGGATATAAGGACAGACAGAGATATGAGTGATCTTAAAATGGTTCCCTTTTTTCTTTTAAGGCACAGAACCATGAAAAGTTTGATATTTATGCATCAATTTCAGTTAGAGGTACAAATAAAATAAACGGGAAATTAAAAAAAGTAATGCAACAAATATACCAGACATAGGGAAATAATGATGTATTCATATTTCGACCCGTGGGTTTTTATTGGTAATACGATTTCAGCCGAATTTTGGGCATAGATATTCGGGGTGCGTTTTTTAAGTTTTTATTTTGTTGGTTACATTTCTATGCTAAGTGACTAAATATATGAACCCTCCTAAGGTCTTCATATGTTTGAAAATTTGTTCAAAGCTGAATAGTGTGGATGGAAGGTATGAAATGGTAAAAGGATTATTGAAGATATCATATAAATGTGACAGAATAAGCAGGTTTTATCGGTTCCGAATTTCTAACCCTTTTAAAACGCCACTTAGAAACTATAGAGTTTTCTTGAGGCCGATTAAGAAATTATATGCGGGAGTTTAAGTCGTTTTAGTTTCTCTGTAAAATGATAGCTCGAGGAAGTTTGAGTGATTTTCATCTCCATAAACTAAAATGGGCAGAATTAGAGTTTTACAAATGTGTATTTTGGACCGAAGTGAGAAAAATATTTGAAGACACAGTCGTTCCACATTCAGAAGAACATTTTAAGATTAACATATTTTAAGTAAAATCGTGTATTTTTTAGATGAATTTTCGACTACCATTAATTAAAGCATGTGGTTTAGATTGATCATGAAGTTCTACCTATTTGTCCACCGGCTAATAATATTTATATATGAATTCATGATATCAATGCAAGAAGTGATTTGATTTGGACTACATTAGTAGCATATTTGAATACCATCAGCATATAAATAATATTTTCTAGAAAAGTATTCATCAATAAAATTGGAAAAACGAAATAAATAGACACACAAAACACTTCTAACCATTTTCCAACATTTTTTTAAAATTTTGAGGCTATAGTAGACTGACAAATCAAATATTTACACATCCTCAAACACTTTCAATAGTATAAAAATAGTGGTGCTATAGAAATAGATTGAAATTTCTTTGGTCGATTCGAGGAAGATATGGTTAACAATGTACATCTTCCTCTATTCGCATGGGAATCCTAAGCGTAGCTTCAAAGTCTTGCAGATGCCAAGAATAGTAGATGTTACAGTGTCAATAATAGGGAGGGGTATGTGGATACCATAGTTGCCTATGGATTTAGAGTTATTTTAATTAAATGTCATGTCAAAATGCATTATAATTAAATCATTTATATAATGATCCTCTTAGTTTCTTAGATCTATGTAAAATTTAAGATAACCGCTGATGTAATAAAGAAAATGTTGAGATCATTAATATCCTCAGGGTACTGTGTTGTCCCTTGTTCTTAAATTATGTTCAAGGAAATGAAGAATTTTCTAATATTGATGATATACACTCATTTATTTTATTTTTAATGTAATGCTTTTTGACATTGTTGCATATTTGTGGTTCCTTGTGTCTATAAGGCGACACTTCAATATAAAAACATTCAGCTAAATGTGGTCGACAGATAGGTGATGCGTGTTTAGATTTTGAACGTTTATTTTACAAATGTTTATATTTCTGTTTCCGTTGTTGAATGCTGAATATAAGATATCATACGATGAAAGTTTTGTGTCGTTTGAAAGGGTTGAATCAATATGACAAAGGAAAGAAGTAAAAGATTTCAAATGTGTCAAAAATACAAAATTATCTAACCATTGTATTATAAGAAACAAAAGAAGAAAAGCCAAAATAAAAAAATGATGTAACTAAAAATATTCATTAACTAGACGAATTCCCAAAAAGTATATACATGAAAATGAAAAATTAAAATTATGAATGATGAAAAAAGTATTAAAATTAAAATTACGACACCCAGTTTATTCGGCCTTAGTCGAATAGTAATGGTCAGTGCTCTTGTAGAATAGTCGAACATTTCACAAAACTATTTGGTTTCGAAACCGGAGGGCTTATCTTACTAGAAAACAAGCAGTATCGATAAGGGATGAGCCTAGATAATCTATATATCTTTGGTGCAGAGAAACAAATGACGATTCGAGCAGACCGAGTATGAAAAGCAGACAAGTAAGAAAAACATTACTGCGAATGAATTTAATATTTAATTCACATATAATTAAAACACAAAAAATGAAATTAAAATCCATTGGATTCATTAGCGGTTAATAGAATACAGTTTTCAGAATATCTAGTAAAGCTTACTGCGAAATATTTATCGGTACATAGATGTACTATTCACCCAAAAAAGAACTTTTTTAACAAACTGCGAAGTTTTTGTTGAAACTGATCCCAATACCTAAAATATTGAGTCACTGATGAGTATTAACAGTTGATAGTTACAGTGAAAGGTCTATTTGTTGCAGAATTGACGCATTTAGTAGTTTATTTATTTCTTAATCGCGGTCTTAGTCTCGGTCTTATCTTAACAGGGTGTTTTTCAGTTGTGTTATTCGACGCGATTGTCAGTCATGATTACGACAGTCGAGAGCGTTAGCGGTTCAACGGGTGATGTTGAAGAACATTCTCCGCGTATCCCAATAATTTAGGTCCATATACCATTCGCTATCAATTGGTTGCAGTTTTAGATCTTGGCAAAAAGTATTTATTTTCACAACAAATAAACCACAGGTTTAAATTTTAATGCCAGTTGAAATAGATTTGAGGTCAGTGTAGAGACTCCAGAGAATTAGTATAGTTTACTCCTACAAAATAATAAAACTAAAAATAAAGTTTGAAAAGAGCTATTACTGATTTGAAAATAAAACAATGGGAATAAAATAAATATATATATATATATATATTTATATATATATATATATATATATATATATATCAGCGAATATAAAAAGATATTAATAAAAACAAAAAGACAGGGAGAAGTAAAAAGTATAAAAAAATCAATTCTTTAAATCAAATTCTTTCTCTTTTCTTGTGTAAGTATGGGTATACTTACACATTTTTCATGTGAACTAAGTCTTCGGCAAGACTTAATATGTAATATAGCACAATTTTCCTGAATGGAAAACGGAAAAAATTACAGGAGTGTGAAACATTGAAAATATCAAGTATGCTTTGAAATCGGGCTTGAAATTGGTTCAGAAATATAATTTATTGGTACAAAAAAGATTTATCTGTTTTTTTTTCATTTATAGGAGCCAAATTTATATAACAGGACATATACATAGGAGAATTATATAACAGGACATACTTTAATTCTCTGAGAAGCATCTATTAGATTTATATGTCTTCAAGAAAAATCTGAGAATAAGTTTCATATTGTCATTAGGAAAGAAAAAAACACCTCATATCCAAAACTAGTCCAATAAATTAAAAAAAATCTGTTTAATACTATTTAAAATCATTAATTACCCTTGAATAAGAGCATATATATATATATATATATATATATATATGTATATATATATATATATATATATATATACATATATATATATATATATATATATATATATATATATATGTATATATATATATATACATAATTATATGCTAGCGACTTTAACCTTTAGTATAGTTTTTCTTGCTCTGTTATCCTTTAATACGTTGACAGCTTTTTTAAAATCGTCAGAGAATAAGCATATATTTGAATCATTTTTCAATTTGACGCACACAATTTGCAAAACTGTTAACTTTTTTAGACATATCTCATTAAACTTTTTGACAATCGCGTAAGTTGAATCGAGTTTACCTATGTATTCTAGCTGTTTATTATTACACTGCGGATATAGTTCGTCGCTTGGATATCTCGTTCGTCCCAGCCGTCATCATCGGTACTCTTTTTGCCTCAAATATTTTCCCTTTTTGAACGGTAAATGTTAAAACCTTCAACATAAGCAATTTTTATTATTATAATCTACTCCATCCGTAATATCGGAATGTTTATTTCACTATTCTTTACCGCCATTATAACATTTTTTTTATTTTGGATTCTCTAACTAATTTAACCGTTTCGCTTCTCGTTTTTCATACCGCGGATTGCTACTACGATAAAATAATAAATTAAAATATTGCTAGATTATTACATTCATAGTTTATTGGACAAATCATATATTTAAATATTTTACATTTTTTTCACAAAACTTTCCGTTATTATATTTTTACTATAGCAATAAATTTGCATCATGTATCATAAAACCAGACAGTTTTGCCAATATAAAAGTACAATAATTAAAAATATCCTTAACAAAACCGCACCTATTGTCGAACATATTTAATAATTCTGAAATTAGCCACAAAATACGTACGCTACTTTTCATTTAATATTAATCTTTTTACTTCACGAAAATATTAATTGGTTATTAAGTATCTAATAACACGAAATAGAAATATTTATGGTAATAAATGCGGAATAAGTTTTAAGTTGCGGTAAATATAGAGTAATATGTTAAATAGAATTTCCGCTATTGTAAATGTTTGAACCAGTAGTTTATTTATCGTGAAAATTAATAATAATTTTGCCAAAAATTGAAACTACAACCAGTTGATAGCGAATGAAATATCGTTCGAAATTATTAAGATACGCATTTTTGTCGTTCCATGCCTCAAAAAGTAAAAATGGATCATTGATACATCCGCCCGTCCTGTGTTCGTCATATTGAATCTTCGCAGTAACCGATCAACGTAGAAACTTGAAAGTGGCAATGTAGTGAAGCATATTGAGCCGCATCTATCTTGTTATATGTATAAGGAAACTTTAGATAGGTTAAATGAAGTAAGGAATTTTTGTAGTTTCATATATCGTATAGGGTGGAAAGAGCCAGTTATAAGAAATTCAAAACTTTTTTTTTATTTATTTCGGGTAGTTCAAAAAATATTGTTGAAAATGTGCAAGAAATTGTAGAAAAAAGACGTGTATATTTTAAAACAGAACCTTGAATAATACTGTTGAGAAGAAAATGTCATATGGAATATTTTTAAAAAGGAAGCTATGGGTAAAAAATCTAAAAATGTATAGAAATAAAGTTTTTGTCACAATTTTAGAAGAAAGATGAAGATATAAATGTTACAAGAAAGCAGAAGTTGGAATTTTACAATACTGACATTAATTTTGGATATACTAACACGGGCTATAGAGATTTGATCAACAACATAGCGAAAATAACAAGACACTGTGACATAATAGAAGAAGATGTAACGTTGCGTGGATTTTAAGATGAGGAATGGATGAAATTAAAAAAAATGAAGAAAAAGCAGAAAGATAAAAGAATTCGGACAAAGCAGAGAAGAAGGAAGGAGAAAATACAACTAATACAAACCTGAAGGAAAAGGACAGGATAAAACATTTAAAAAAGGAAAATACACATGAAATGAATAGTGATAATGAGGTAAAGAAAGAAAAAAAGAAAGGCAAAATCGGAAAGACACATTAAATCCCCACTCCGTTTTGATCAAGAATTTGGTGATTACTTTATTAGTATTAATTACTGTGACGTTGTTTCCAGATCATTTTAAGGAGGTAATGACATGTGATGAGTCAAAGAAATGGAAATTATCAATGAATTGTGGGATAGTCTTGTAGAAAATAATCAAAAAAGTATTTGATGTGGAGTGGACATACAGAAAGAAGAGTAAAATTTAATATAATGCTAGGTTAGCGGTAAGCAGTTCTCAACAAACTGACTGTATTGATGACACTTATTTCCCTCTTGCCAAAATGACGACTACAGCTGTTATTGTCTTAGTGTTGTCAAAATTCTTTAGATATTCATCAAATGGATGTCAAACAGCATTTTATTTTTGAATGGTACAGTTTTGTCTAAATTTGATATAAAATAGCCAGTTGGTTATAAAGGTGGTACTGATAGAATTTATAGATTAAATAAATCATTATACAGCTTAAAAGAAAGTCATCGTGCATAGCATGGATGTTTTAATGTTTTTCGCAGAAAGTAAACATGATTATTGTCTTTATATTAAAATGAGTAATAGTTTACATTTCATTGTTTGTGGATAATTTTTAATTTGCTGTAAAGATAAATAAGTTTTTGCTGACATTACAAACAAGTTATCTGAAGTTTAAAATGAAGCACATAGGTAGAGTAAAAACTACATTGGTATTGGTATTGAATAAGACTATAAGGAGGATGATATTTTAATTTTGCGTCAAAAATGTTATATTTAGCCTTTAGCTAAATATTGAAAATTCAAAATTTTTTAAGACACCTCTAGAAATAAATTTGAAACTGGAACAATCTGATGTAAAGTATAGAAACTTGATAGGTGCACTTTCGAACATCAACTCTGGTATTATATCAGATATATTTTTCAATGTAAATTATCTGAAATTAAATCTAAATTAAATAAAATTAAATTATCAAAATTGTAATGGTGAGATACGTTTTAAATATGTTTTACGAGTTCTGAAATATCTGTATTTGACAAAATATCCTAAACTGAAATATTGTAAGAATAATGATACTGACATCTTGAATTGTTTTTGAATGCTGACTGGGTAGGGAACATTCTATACAGGAGGTCTACTACGGGATTCGTAAGTAGATTGTTTGGAAATGTTATCTTTTGGAAATAAAAATATGGAACCGTGTAACAAAGTCTTCTACATTAGCTGAATATATTGCTTTTTCAGAACCTCTTATAGAAATACTTTTTCTAATTTGTTTAAAGAATGATGTTTGCACTAAAGTTTATAACCCAATTAAGATACATGAGGAAAAGGAATAAAGTTTGGAAATTTTACTAAGAATTCTAAGTTAATAACTTAACAAATTTAAGTCGAAGGATAGATTGAGATAATATTGCAAACATATTTACATAGGCATTAGAAATGTCAAATTCATTAAAATTAAATATTAGATGTCAAAGAATAGAATAGGGTGTGCAATATTAGATAAAGTTATTAATAGAGTTGCCAACTTAAAAGTAAACGTTCTAATATTGAAATTGTTTTGATGTGTTGTGTTGCAATATAAAAGTACGGAGGCGAGTTACTTATTGTACTTTTATATTGGTAACATTGTCTAGTTTTATTATCTATAAGGCAAGTCTATTGCTGTAGTAAAAATATAATGACGGAACGTTCTGTGAAAGAAAATGTGAAAGATTTAATTATTTGATTTGTCCAATAAACTATGTGCGTCACAGTTTAGCAATGTTTTATCTCATTATTTTAACAGATATAGATGCGGGTTTCTAAATATATAATTTCACCTCCTATTTAAACGCGATTTTTTTTATTTAAAAAATATTTTTTGATCACATATGACAAACTATTTTTTAACATGGCATTTTTTTGTTTTGTTTTAGATTATTTTATTGAAGCATTGAAAGTTTTTGAAAGGCAATTAAATCTGAACTTTTGTGCCATATTTTAATTATGTAATAGTGTTTTGTATAACGTATGTTTCTAAAATAATATTAAACTTTATTTCTTAATACATATAATTCAAACTTAAGATTTAAGATTTCTGAAAAAATGGGTTTATGACTTCTTTTTTCATTGAAACTGCTTAAAAAAATTAAATTCCTGCAAATATCAAACTTTATGTTGATGCTATTTAGTATTATTTAGAAAAATATATTTTTTTGAGCTTATAATTATTATCTATTCAAACATTATTATGGACCATACACACATATCTTTTAAAGGTATACTATCTTTTAAAAATGAATGAACTGATATATATATATATATATATATATATATATATATGTATATATATATATATATGTATATATATATATATATATATATATATATATATATATATATATATATATATATATATATATAACATCAGTTTATAGCTGCTCACGTGAATGTCGAACTCAGTTACTAACGAGAGTTTCACGGCCGATGGACCATCACACATCCGCTCCCTTGTTTCGCGGCGTCATGACGTCATTTCCGCCAGAGCGTTCGGCTGCGAGAATTACGGTGGGTTAATGACAGTCGATGGTGTTACAGAGATTAACCCACTTGAGCGGGGAAATATTTCATGTGCTGGAGGCACTGTATCAATTTTCACGAAATAAACACGTAGTATCATAAATCACGTATATTAATATACTAAGCAAAATATAGGTCGATGTTGTTATGAAAATTTATGAAGTATGTTTATGGTTGGGGACTTACTTAGAGAAACTTATTAAACGTAATATCTTTAAAATTAACCGAAGAGAATAATAAATAAGTTATTTCTGTCGTAAAGTCGTTATATCCATAAAGTCAGACGACTTTTTTCATTAAAACGAAATTTCCTTTCTTTTGTTCTTATTTTTGTTTCTAATTACTGTTAAGTAGATGTTTACTTGTTATTCAAAGAAGAAAATAATTTATGTGTTTTCACTGAAATTAGAAAGTCCAGGATGTAACGAAAGGAAACAATTCGTGTTTTTTATTATTATTGACATTTGGTTGTCAAAGATATAAGTCAAGCGTGGCGCGTGTCGTCTGCCGCTAGTCGTATTTTAATCAAGGCCCGTCAGTATTATTCCGAAATTTTGTGAAAATGTTGACTTATTCAGTACTTGTATATAGAAATAAAAGCAGAAAAAATACTTTAAAAGGAGTGACTTGACTTATCACAGCTAAGGATAAGATTTGATAAGATTATAAATTTGAAGTGTGTTTCGAATTTTTTGTCGTTTGACATATATTTATAATTGAATATGATATCGACATTTTTTAGAGTTCATACTGTTTTTTTTTCAGTTTCCTAAACGATGTCAAAAATAAGGAACGCATAATGGAAAAAAAATTATTTCTGAGGAAAAATGATATTTTCTATTTGTATAATTCACTTCGAAGAAAATTCTTTCCAGCTTACGAATACAAAAAAGGCTTTTTTCGAGCTGTGTATATATTATGTAATATTTTTTCCAGTAAGTTTAATAGCAATTTAATGTTCTTCACGTAGTTTATACAATTTTATCATCACATAGATATACCATAAGATTAATATTTATATCGTTTTTGGCTCCTATTTTCTGTAATAGGTGACTGAACATTTTAACAAAATGGAGATCGCAATAATTATTTAAAATTAAAGTTTTTTACATTTTATATTGCTGTACCCGTGCGTCACATAATATATATCGTTTTCTCCGTATTCATTGTATATTATTTCTAGATTTTAACGTTTTTTACTTATAGCCACCTACTGCCACTTGTGATACCTCAACTTCTTGCACTCAATCTTTGACTTCTGTTTTTGAACCCTTCATTTCAGCCGTTCATAATATTATAAATCAACGAAAAAACAAAATTTCTTAGTTAGATACGGTAAATTTATTATTTATATTTGTAAACTGTATACTTTTTGTTGATATACTAGATATGTTTATTTTGGTACAATTATATTGATCCAAGTGAAGGTTTTACCACTTTAAATACGTCTCATAACATATCTTGTTGGCAACAGTTCTTCATTATTGCTTACTTGTCGGCCAAGCCTCTACAAAGAAGTATATGCGGTATAGGCACATGGATGATGGACGTTTCATTATATTAACTTATCAAAATAAGGTGATCTACGTTCGACAATCTGTTTTCATATCGGTTCTATAAGGATGTTAATACAATATTTTAATCATTTTATCCATTAGTTATAATATAATTACTAATAACTATAATTACTAATATATAATTACTAATAACATACTTCATGTTATTAGTAATTATATGTAATTTCACAACGAACATGTTCGATAATGCCATTTAAATATGGCTCTAAAATTTTGAGTTATGTGTAAATTACATTTTGTTATATTTAGGTTTAAATGCATTCAGCGACACAAAAATGACGTGTTGGAATTTATTTTGTTATCAATGATATTTTTTCTTGTAAAAAACGGGTTTTCTGAACTAATTGATAATGAGACCTTAATGGTATTTCGATCATGTCTTCAGTATTTAAACCTACTCTGCGAACCTACTTTAGTCACAAATCGTTCAAAAATATATGTAAGTTAACTTCTCTTGCTCCTATATACTTTAAACGTATAAATATTTTTTGGTAACATTTCATGTTAACCCACATTTTGCCCCATAACGAGGGGCTTCCTAAGCTTCACTACTGGATCGAAAATCGATTACTTTACGCAACACACTCGTCCGTTCACGTTTTATAATGCCAATCCAACTTCGTTTATCATCGACAAGAGACCTGCAAGTCATGTCATAACTCGTTCTTAAGGTCAGTTTTGCAGCTCGCGGCGCTATCGCTCCCAGAGGACGCGTGTCGGTATCGTTTTTATGTCGGTGCGTCGGCTCGTAATGCTGGCACCTGACGACGTGAAGTGATGCTTCCTAGTGTGCCGGGAATGGCTTGAATGGCGGCCGGGGTGAAGGTGCTGATACTTTTTCATCTAAAATTTACAGGGTAATAAAAATAACAAGCTTTATAAAATATCTAGTGTCTGTTAGCAATACGATTTACCGGTAACGGGAAAACCATTCCAGTTCGATTGGCTACTGAATATAACTTTCAGTACATGTTATATTCAAGTCAATCTCAATTTTTTAACTGATAGAGTGTCGTTTGTAATTTATTCATAAAAATTACTATATATAGATATTCGACTTCAAACTTCAAAATTATTGAGGTTATTTATAATACTTGAAAATTATTGTGATTTATAAACAATACTTGAAAATAATTGTGAATTATATATAATACTTCAAAATTATTGTGAGTTTATAAATAGCACTTCAAAATTATTTGCTAGCGTTCGATGCCATTTAGCGTCTGCTATTTCTACCACTTTCTTGAATCTGCAGACGAATTAACAATGCTACGTGAGTTTTTAAACATAAAATCTTTTAAAGTATGCGCTATGGAACTGACTCCTGATTTTATTAAATTATTTCTTTACTCCTTATAAATTTACTACAGATCTTGTATTCGTTAAAATATAAGAGATTTGTAAAAATCCATGTGGTGATTCATGCAGAGTGATGCTGTTACTATTGTTTCGGATTTTATATAAAATAATTCTAAAAAAATTGCCGATAATGTCACACAAAACATGTCCCTCATCTCAAAAAGGACTGATCAAAATTATGAAAAAAAAACAATATTACTAGAAACTTACCTAAAGTTTACCGGAAGACAGGAAAATATGATTTTAGATCTTATAGTTATTTAAAAACTGATGATATTTTTGTACCTTTGAAGTATATACTATGGCAATTAATAGCAAGTAAATAAAATGTGTCAATAAATAAAAAAAATAAAGCAAATAGTTTGATATAAGTATTGTATATAAGTACCTTTACCTAAGTATTGTATATAAGATATAAGTACCTTTATATAATTTTATATGTTTTTGAGTAAATATGAAATCCTAGAAGTGAGAGTTTTAGTCGTACTTGCCAAGCTTTTGTTTTAGGGCGATGTTCCCAGCTGAAAATAGCGGTAAACGTTTTTCTCACATTTCCAACTAATCCACAGAATTTTGGGGCACTCTCTCATCGAAGGTGCTACTTACGGGAGACTGTGTACCCTCTTATAAAGAACAGAATTAATAAAATTGTTACGAGTGACAGCTTACTCGCAATATTTACAACCGCAATCTATTTCAAACTTTTTTATTAATTTCTCACCTTGGCTATTTATAAAGGAAATATATAAAGAAAACGAGCAGACAAAACTTTTAGCAACATAAGGTAACGTTTGAGTTGCTGTATTGCACAGTTACAACTTACTGACACACGGTTGTCGTTGAACAAATGACGAGTGGTAGCCTTATTGGAATTATAACAGAAAAAAATATCTCAAATCTGAGCTGTCAACCTAACAATAACAACGGTTTTGATGTGGTCGTCATATTTCTCTACTGCAAACGGCGGCCTGTTACCAACTCATTGGAAAAATAATCAGCTCTTTCCATTTGCTTTCGGAAATACTTTTCTGGTTATAACTAAAAATCTATAGACCAATAAGAATGCCTGCGATTTTTCTGGTTCCAATTCAATTAGTTTTGCTTTAGTTTTTTAAGAACATACGTTTAAAAATTTCGGTGAACACACGAACTTCAGACAGTAAGGAAATTAAGAGTTTAGAAAGTAAAAATTTTATTCATTCCACTCAGTGCTACCAAATAAAAATCCATAGTCTGTCATATATTCCCTTCATAGTTCATAAATCTTTGAAAGCACAAATACGTACGTAAGTCCATTTGATTCATGCTTTCTAATACCATTTCCTTTAGAAGGGTGTTTACCCTTCTTTCCCTACTTTTATTGAATCACTTTTGGATGCTAAATCAATATTTTCATCATTTTGATAAAAGTGTACATATAAACATACAAATGACAAATGTAAATCAATAAAGGTATGCTCCTGATTAAAGAAAAATATTTTAATTAGCCTAAAATAAAGTGGTAGAAGTCTGTTCCCTTACTTTAAACAAAATTACAATCACCTTCTAATAAAGAGACGAAATTGTGCGCAATCTGTTTACTGATTTTCCGCGCTCACTCCCGCAATCTATCTCTTTGTCGATCAAACAACTATTATCCCTCTCGTCTTAAACCGCATAACTTGACACTTATCGCCTCAAAACCACCGTTCTCTGCCGCCCTTCTCCTAGGGCGGCACAAACAAAGGCTCGAATAAAGTAATGCTTAAAGTCGCCCGATTAACATGTAAATGTCCCGCGATACGTCTCTTAATTAGGGCGCGGTGCCTCGCACGCGGCCGGCGCGTGTTCGTCCGCTGCGCCGCGTTGTTGCGATGTGTTAGGGCGGTGCTGCACTTGAGGTCAGCCTGATTGAATTTGATGTAGTGCTTTTTTCGAAGGAATATCCATCGATATCAGATGTAAGATATGGAATTTTAATGATTTTCTTACCACTAAATGTTGAAATATTTAACAAATATTTTTTTTAAATAAAACATTAGATAAATATTAACGACAATAGTAAAATATAAAATATGAGAAATGGTCAATCGCAAAGATATAATAAATTTACAGTTTATTAAAAAATTATTGATTAAAAAGAAAGAAATCCGTAATTATTATTGTCTTAAATTTTAAAATACAAAATTTTACAGCATTTTTAAATATTTTTCGAAACTTATGTATTGATTGAATGTCTACGTTCAATTACATTTACTGTTTAATCGAACAGCTCCATTAGACCATAAACATATAGATTTTAGCCGTACTCTGTACCTCAAAAGGAAAAACAAAACCCTTATAAGGTCACACACTTGTCTGTCTGTCTGTATGTCACAGCCGTTTTTCACAGAAACCGTTACCACATCGATACCTAACACATAAAAATATTTATATGGAAATTTTTTTACAAATAAAGTATTCGAAAATTATATATATATATATATATATATATATATATATATATATATATATATATATATACATATATAATTATATATTGTATAGTAGACAATATATTCAAATTTGTGAGTAATTAATTAATGATAATGTAAATAGTTTACTAGAAAAACCATAACCATAATTTAAAATGAAGATCATGATACGTCTAATAGATTATAATATATATTCAAATCCGAAGTGTTGAATACCCTTTGAAAAGTTTGAAATAATTTAGTTACGCTTTGATACAAAAAGGTACAAGACAATATAACACTAGCAAATTACGTCAGCATTTTACCCCCTACGAGAGTGCCATAGAGTCTGATTTAATGGCGATGTATATATTAATGTGATGACATGTTTTAACGAAGCTAAAATAATGTTAATCACATTAATATTACTTTAAAGGTTCTAAAGTCAAAAGCTAAATTATATTAAAATAACACACGTTTTAACTGTAATTTTGTGTGTGGCGTGAGATGACTAAAAATTAACCCTAGTTATCTATCATAAAATTATGTGTCGAAAATTATAGAAGAAAGGGGTCAAAGTATTATCGTTCAACAGTCATTCGTCAAAATAAAAAAAAATATCGATAGAAATAAAATAAACTATGAAATCGACGTGCAAACAATAAGTCAAATATCATTAGCCAAATCAAATGAAATTAACATAGGACAAAACATCAAGACGAATTTGAAAAAATATGCGTAAGTTAAGAATGAGTACGTTAATATTTAATTAGATTTGGTGAAGCGATAGCGTGATTTAAAACGTACTTGGTGACGTTTAGCGACAATGTATTCGATATTGGTAAATAATGATATTTTGTTTATTAATGAAAATTTATTTTTAATTATTTATTTTTCATAGTACTTTTATGAAATTTTGGACTAGTGTGACCATTTAATATTTTTCTCCATACAAATTTTGAATCTTGTACTATATTTCTAGAGGTTGAATGTTAATCCCCATTTCATATCCTCAGCGGATGTACAATTAAATATTTCCAAGAAAAACTGTGAAACATGGACTTATCGTATTATTTTTACAGTACTATGTTAATGTTAATAGCTCATATTTTTTTCCGCACAATATTTTTCAACATCATTTTACGTCTTTAGGGGTCGAATTTTGGAAAATCTTCTCTTAGTTGTTGTCAATATTATAAAAAGAATATTTCCTTTGTATTAATAAAATCGTACAATCTTTACAATTAATTATTATTAATCTTTTCAATTATTAAAAGTATGTTTACGAAGTACGAAGTGAATTCGATCAAAAAATATTTATTCCCATTCACATCAGATTATTCCCTTTATTTAAAAAATATTATTTTATAATGCTAGTTGGTGCCTACCTCATAAAATGCAATTAATATAATTTAATAGTTCTAGCTTTAGGGGTTTCAATTTGGGGGTGATGAATCAGTTTTTTTATACCGGGTATAACAAATAACGTATCTATTATTCATACAAATGATTCTGTGCATCAAAATGAGTAACACATGTTAAGCAACTACAAAAATGTTTAACAGTCTTAGTTACGTAAAAAACAGCGAAATATATAGGACGTTAATGGATACGCCGAGTTTCATTTGATATAAACCAACAGATATATGATTTATATTAACGTTGTCCATACCATCGAAAAATTCCCCGCCTTCGGTGAGATGAGACCCTATTGTATAGCCCTGGGTGCGATACGCCGTTTGAATTGTTTATGGAAGACGAACGTTTTTACCCTCAGGCTGGTGAATGATAGAGATTCCAGTGCGTAGCTTCACAAGGAAGGGAAGGAGGCTAGCTTTCAACCAACTACATAACTTGCAAACTATATACATACCTACATATTTTGTTATATAGTTTGACGTGCAGAGTATGGCTTGCAAGTTCCTATTGAATACCTCGCTGGAATTTAGCTCAGAGGGGGAATACGATTATATTATGTAGTTAATGTCAAAATTAATCGAGCCTTATGTAATTTCTGAGTATAACATGACTTCAACGTTTCCTTCAGGCACTGTAATAAATATATTCATTGAGGTTAGTTATTTTAGGGAAACGATGAAACGACTCATAGTGAGTCGATTTGTGAGAGTCAGTTTTAGTTGATTACGTTTTATGTAAATTGTATCGTAAATGTATGTATGTATGTAGGTTGACATTTAATTATGTTTTGCAAAAGATAATTTTCTTCTTGTATAAAAGGAACTTTAAGGATTTAACTATTCAAGAGAATTAATTATAGTTTGAATCATATTTATCGTTTAAATGTTGAATTGAAATTAGAAGCTCTTAATGTTTTTTCTGGTCTAAATAGGGCTTGAATTTGTTTTTTTGATTGACTGTGCATCGATAGTTTAAAAGCTTATAGAGTTTTATTATTCTAAATTTAATTTTAAAAAGCTTATAGAGTTTTATTATTCTAAATTTAATATGAAAAAAAAATTAATATTTTTCATAAATTAATAGAAAATATCAAATTACAAAAAAATGTCAATTACGATAATGTTTTTTAGATTGTGTTTTACCGGCACCTGTAATCAATTTGACTGTAGTTTTTGGACAATTCTGATTACGTCACTCAACAAAGATTTTAATAAATATTTGTTTTTTATACTAAGTTTCTATGAATTATGATTCTGATGATGAACTGAGTTTTTAAACGTTTACACTATCGATGTAAATGGGACTAATTAAATAGTTTCTATTAAAATAAAACTATCGCCGGTCAAGCAACATATATTCGATTAACGTCAGTTATCAAATGATGCATAGAAACAGATTCTCAATCGATGACAAGTATATCGCACTTTAGCCTCATAAATAGACTTGGTTTCCAGCTAGTTGAACCAAATAATACAAGGACTGAACACAAACATGTTCAAATCGGAGTTCTCTGTGCAAATGTTTAATCGCACCGACCGTCGTCAGCTGTTGAATAATGCAGTTTCCTGAGAACTTTGCTCGCAGCATAAATATAAGGTTAGCGGCAAGTAGAACTGCTTTAAGCTGCGACTATGGAACATTGATAAATTTTATACTTAACAAGATAATTTTCGGCAAGCAAGGCGCAGTTTATTCATAGAAGCTTGTAGATATTTTGAAATTGTACTTAATTGCGTTTGAATGATAAACAGATTACAATTACTAAAAACTTGGAGTGGTATATTGGTATATATTGAACCATTTCAAAACTGTAAATATTTATTACCCGAAGCAGTGTTACCAGGAAGAAATTTTTTTGTCTTCGAAAATATATTGTCAAAAAAGGTCTTAAAGAAACATATCATTTATAAAATAATTTTACTTAAATATAAAAACGTAAAAAATTCAGCAATTGACAATCAAAAAAGAACAAAAAATTTAACACAATTTGTAAACATAGCATAAAACAAAAACGATAATTTCATAAAAGTGTATATAAGATACATCTAATATAACAAGAATTGTTAATGAGAAATAAAAATAATACAATCCTGACGAACTATAACTTTTGAATAACGATTACAAAAACATTCACTGTTAATCGATTTTTATAATTTGTAATCATTACCTAAATTAATGAAATGTACATTGTCAACAGACATTTATATGTCTTTTTAGCTCTCTTCGAGTTTACGCGACTGTTTTTATTTTTGTTGAATAATTGTCAGCCCTACCTGTTTCATGGATTGGTATGTCTAATATGTGTATGTAGGAGTCAATGGGACACAATCCGCACTTCGTTCTATCTTTTTGGTTCAAAGAGTTTCGTAAGAATAGTATTTACAAAGCGTTACGAAAAATAAACATACATTTTTCTTAAGAAAATGCAACGATTCTCGTTTGTCTGATTGATGATTAAATCATAAAACTTTCAAGGAAATTCTTTTTTCGCTTAAGATTATCATTTATGTTCTTCTAATACACAATTAAATGAAACTGCGTGATGTAGTATTATTTCTACTTTCTTTCATTTCTTTACCACCTAGGTTTCGTTGTATTACAACATCTTTTGGTGGGATATTAGCAAAGATTTAAAGAAAGTAGAAATTAAAGAAAGTAGAAATAATACTACATTACGTAGTTTCATTTAATTGTGAATAATGCGTTTCTACAAAATTAACGCCAAATATATTTAATGTTCTTCTAATACTTGGGTTCAATACTTTATGAAGTTCTACTGGTTCCCTTTATACTGAAAATGTAAAAGAAAAATTAACTTCACACCAGGGAAGGTTATTTACTTTACCGTAAATATATACGAGATAAAAACAAGTATGTTGGTTTAAAAAATCAGATTCTACTGATTTTTTAAATCAACAAGATTTTAAATGTCTTAAGATTTTAAATGTAATGTTAAAGAAATGCCGCGTAGCTTGAAGTGTTAGACCATTATTTGATTTACGTGGCATTTGACATTGTTTTGTTATTTGCTTTTATTACCGGCAATATATGACATTCTGCTTATTACCTTAAGCAATACATATATTGTAACAAATATGATATTCCCTTAACTACGCTTAAAGTCATTTCACACTTTCATTGCAACATCGACGCTGTCGCGCCACGTTCCTACCACATTACCACAGAATTTCATGAGACGTGTTTACACTAAAATATCGAAGTTTGAACAGGAATTTGGTTCGCAATCCACAATCGCCCCGGCCGCAGATGGAGTCGAGATAATGAATTATTTATGAATTGTCGCCGAACAATGGGGTCGGGGGTGCCGTTGACTTATTTTCGAGAGGACTTAGCGCGTGTATTGTTTTGGCCGCGGCCCGAACTTGTCCGTACCGTGTGTAGGTCGGATGTTGGCGAGGGGCTCTTAATAGTTTAGCGAAATTGGACTTGCAGATGAGTTGATAAGAATAATTAAGTTTAAATATGTGCGCGACGTTTCCGGCCTTAGTTTTTGTCGGAATCTAATGCTTGAGTACGTATTCGAATTTACTACGGGTATATATATATATATATATATATATATATATATATATATATATATATATATATATATACAAATATGATGCTTGAAGAATAAAAACCTCGACATTATTGTTTTTACTCGTAAAGACTTTCAAAAATGGCTTAAAAATGATTAATATTATAACATATTGTCTTTTGTTCGGACTGAAATGCAGCAATCAAAGAACTCCGTATGATTTAACTCCGGTTGAATTTATAAATATAATCTTGTTAGGATTTTATAAATATAAATGGACAATAAATGGATAAATAGAAATATGTAAATGGATAAATGGAAAATTCATAATTTAATATGAACTGTGTATAACAAAAATAAGACGAAAATTGGGATCGTGTAAACGTAATCCTTAACGAATTTACATGGAATTAAGTTAAATGATGGAAAGTAATTCATGTTTAAGAAAACAATATTTGACGTAAGAAAGTGTGATCTTTGTGTGTCTAACAATTACGAAAGTTTTATCGAAATTATGAAGACATATAGAATAATGGATAATAAATGAAGAAATGGGGAAAATACCGTATAACGAAGTAGAAAATATTAAATAATTCCAGTCACATATAAAGTGAATTCCAGTCACATATTAAAATATAAAGTGACTCATGAAATATTTAATTCTTAAATGCACGGCATTTTAAATAGTCATGAAAATCATAACAAAAGACTTTCACTCAAAGAAAAGTGAAAGTGTTTTTTTATATTCCATCTATTGAGATAGTTGTTAAGAAGTGATGCCACCTTAAGAAAAAGTAAAAATATTCATTAATTGGCGAGCTGTAAACTTGAAAAAATCGATTTAAAGTCAGATTTTGAAAATTTACTACATCATTCAATTAAGGTTTGATGTAAACAAAATCGGTTTACTATAACTTTCAAGGTGCTAAGGATGGAAATGACATGTCATTATTGCATAAATAAGAAATATAAAAATATGTTATATTTCGGTAATAAATTTTATATGACTTTTGTGTAGCAACGAACACATCGGTGCGGCAAAAAAAATATTCTCCCTTTCCATATATGGAATTGTTTCGCCATACATTTCGAGAGTTTTTCTCGAGTCTTCATTATCAAGTTAGCTACAATTGCTTGGAAAAGATAAAAGAAATTCCGTTATTGCTTACACGAGGAAATGTATATTGAGAGTAAAGAATGTAATAATATGGTATTAAAATGAATTACGGATACCTGTTCTTGTGTATTTTAATTTATAAATATCTATCCATCTATATTAATGTCATTGAAACTGAGTTTCGTTATATATATATATATATATATATATATATATATATATATATATATATATATATATATATATATATATGTATATATATATATATATATATGTATATATATATATATATATATATATAAATTAAAATATATCACATGATCATATTATGTAGGAATAGAAAAGTATTGCATCTAATTTACTTATGTTATCTATTTATACAGTGAGGATTTATGTTTATATGCTACGATTAGTTTCATTTTACTGTATCTAATTTTCAAATTTTTACTTTTGATAGCAATTATAGTACGATATAAAAACGTGTTAGAAATTATAAAGTTAATGCAATATTGTTTGACCATATTTAACCCTGTTTAAATTAAAGATTTCAGTAAGGTTTTAAGACGTTATCTTTATATAAAGTATTATATATAATTACCTGTGTTACAAAGTACAGTAATTTATTAAAAAAAACATATTGGAGCTTTTATGAATTTAATAGTTCATTAATTGAAAGTCGGAGAGTATGACTGAGTAGAAAAAAGTCTTCAAAATGTTTAAGTCACAAATGACTAGACTAGAAACAATTGTGAGAAAGATATGCAAGACTTTGGTCACGGAATAAATGTGATTAATGCATTTATGTTTGCGATGTTCACCATATTAATCGGGTAATATTATAGTGATAATACGGGTAACTACATTATTTCTTGAATTAGTTAAAAATTAAATATTGTATTTTCGTGCAATTTGAGAGAACAAATTATTACAATACTATGTAAGAGGTAAAAGAAACTGGATCGATAAAATAAATATTTTGTATTAGATTTGTAATATTCATAGAGGATACAGTTATAAAACTTGGAATTTTATAAAGAAAGTAAAGAAGTTACGTAACAAATTATGAGAGTCGTTTGCATTCACACATAAAACGTATTTGGAGAAAGAAAACACATAATTTGGATAAAAAGAATATGACGGCTGTAACACTGGAATATTAAGGCCAAATGATTAAAGATAAGCTTCCTAATCTAATGCCAGCACAACAAAAAAACAACTAATTTACCACAGGTGATGATGCCATTGTGCAAACTTCCCCAAATAATCTCGCCGTTGATTTTAGCCGAAAAATTCAACGAATACGGCAAATTTATATGCCCATTTTCCCGAGAAATATATCCATTGTACGCTGTCGTTTACCCCCGTGTTAGTCCGCAATTTCCAGTCTCTTCTTGGGTAATATGTCAATTGAGTAAATGAGTTTCTGCTGTGGCGCAGCGTAGAAGGGAGGGTGGTCGCCGTCTCGTATATGAGTAACCCCTCTTTCCGGAGCTTTTTCATATCGCAAACTTGTACAACGAGAGCAGTTTCAAAGGGAGCATGAAGACAAAGTGGAGACGGTATCTTTACTGCAGTTGGTAAACATTCAACTCAATCTGCCTTTCTCTCATTTGCAAAAGTATTGCGCTTAAGATATGACAGCGGTAAATAATTCACAATTACTTAGATGTTGAAGACATTTTATCCGTTTAATAAAAACGGATAAAATGTCTTTTCACAAAGTGAAACTACAATAGTCGTTTTATTATATTCTAGGCAAATTTAATCTATGGGTATTTTAACATATCCTCACCGTTATTAACGGTTTAGTATTAGGTATTAATTAATAAAAAATCCTCCCTAAAAGGCGTTGAAAAGTGATTCTTATCAATTTTAATATTTTTTAATAAAACGAAATAGAGAAGTTTTAACAGATATGAATTGAAATCTATTAGCACTTTCAATCTCGAAAATAGATTTAAATTAAAAAATTAGCTTAAGTTTAAAACAATATGATATAATTTTGGAAAGTAATTAATGTGACTTAGAAATTTGTTATAAATTTTTGAAGCACTTTTCTATAAGGCAAAGAAAAATTTAATAATTTATATTTTATACAAGTATAGAAGTTTCTCGAAAATATTGACATAGATAACATTTTCATAAGTCGATACTTTTCTTGTCTTTTGTATATGTCAAATAATTTTTATAATGTTATGAATAAATATGTTCGCTTGATGAGAAGCTAAAGGCTGAGTTTGTATTAAATAGAACGCCTAGTTAGAACTAAATTATTTGGTAGTCGAGAGCTTTGATTGTGCGGGTACTGGTTTTAATGTCAAACATGGTTTTTTTGTCACTATACTCTATTGCTTTGAAGTCGATCTCATAATTTATGGTTCTGGTTTGTTTTCAGAAAGGTATTCTTAGATATTGGTGTAAACATTTTAATAAATATAAGAAACGTTTTCATGTAATAAGCTTTTAAGGTAATTTATACGGACCGAATGTTCTCATCTGCAAAGCGCCTATTCATGAATTCACTTTCATTTCGAGAGCCTACTGAAACCTTTACGTTGGTAAAACAGTAATATAAAAACGGCGCTATATGAAAATAAAAGTAGACATTGTAAGTTAATGTTTTTACTTTTTCGATGTTGAGCAAGTATTTTACCTTTTACCTTTTCGATGTTGAGCATTTTGGCAAGGTTTTCTTTTCTTCCTGCGTTAATTCGAGCAAATATGTTTAAATGCTTTTGAATAAAAAGAAATAAAAGTTATTTTGAATAAAAACAAAATTCATCTCCAGAAGTTTTAATAAATTTGCAGTGAGTGTGTTTTTGGAAAAAATGATATTTCTGTCAAATATAATAAAATTTTGGAAAATATATTTTCAAACCACTAAAGTTGTACGAAACTATCTACTTGTACTTGACAGGTTTCATTTTATTAAAAATATCGACTAAATAAGCGTTGTTGAACGCATAAAACGGGGTTTTAAAATTGCCTATATTTTTTAAAATTGCTAATAATTTTTAATTGCAAGTTTTCATGTAATTTTAAACAGAGGTTCTAAGGAAATATGAGTAACCTGAAATATTTCAATTCCGTAGTTAACATACGGGTTAACATACGAAGCCTAAGATTTAGAAAGGAAATTTGAAAAAGGAAAATGGTAAATGAAAACGATGTCCTTTTTAAAGACTATATGGAACACCGACGTACAAAATTTTGACGATATAAACCTAAAACTCTAGCCACTGGAAGACTCCAACAAACGGACGGTACATAAGTAACTGTAAGTGTTTCTTATTTCACTACGAAACTCTAAAAAAGGAACCCGCCATCGTTTTTATTTTACATTTTAATATTAGTTTTACAAGACCCCATTAAGAGAAATCTCTTTGCAGCGTGGGCGTCCAATATGGCTCATTTCTTATGCAAAAACGGGCTGAATATCGTTATTTTATTATCGGAGGGGAACAGGAAAAGTGCACAGTAAACAGTTAATGTTTTTAGAGACTTAGTTTATATTGATCGTGCTGGTATAAAAAATAAATTGGGAGTGTTGCGAGCAGTTGAAAATTTTCTATAAATTATTTTAAGTAATTGGAGTAGTTTTAGTTCAGTTTATGTTATTAATAGTTTGGTTTATTACCGGTTTAGTATATATATTTAAAATTCACATCGAGTATAAACATAGATTTTTATTTGTTTTTGTGTTGAGTCAAAACTATTGACTCACATTAATTCATCCCACGTAATTCTGGCAAAGTTGGGAATAGTTTGAAGCAAGCATTTAAAAATCAATCTTATCTATTATATATTTATAATTTTGTAAAAGTTACTTTATTTTTATAAATCTAATGTATTAATATTGGCTGGTAATTTTAGGCAACTTATTTTTTATTAGAGTACAGCTTTAAATAAATATTTGCATTCTTGTACATGAGAGCAAATCTAGATGGCAAGCGAGCAGGTTTACTGTACACGAATATTTTCTCCAAGAATGTTTATAAATATTTGTGGCAAATTAAAATACACAGAGAATTATGGTCAAAAAAGGTAGAAATATAATAGGTATAAAAGTTTGAGAAAATAAACGTAAAGAAACTTTTGACACTCAATAAGTGAATTAAATTTAATATTGGTTAGAAAAGCTCTTAACGAAAATAAATATCACTTACTTTAAAATTTTACGACTATAAATATTAAAAAGATTCTGGCGCAATTATGTAAATGAAACGAATAAAATTCACTTTCTGGTAAAAAGAGTTAATGACATTCTAATAATATGAATTAAAAAAAAAAGATTTTTCAAAATAATTGTGTTTTTAAAAAAATATTACATTAAGGTTCTAAGACAAATATTTAGGATCAGGAACTGAATTCCAAAGATCGATAATTTATTGTCAGACAGTTTTGTGCAGAAATATGCTTGCGGAGAAGATAAATGTGGTTTTACATATGAATGTGGTTAACGGCCCTAGACTTTTGCGTTGCACCTATTCCTTAAACTAAAAAAAATCGAAAAACTAAAAACTTTTAAATTGTTATTAATGCCATTTATCCCAAAAAATATTTGTCTCTATGAAAACTTCAACATTGATGGTCTTACTGAAGATTTTAACAACAGTTTAACATAATAAAGAGATTAGCAACATTTTATAAATATTGAGACATCGGTTTAAATTTTTACTTTGGGACGTATGTCTTTATAGAATGGGAATATAATTATAGGCCATAAATTACTATTTGAAAATTTAGTTATATGTTCTAACAATAAAAAAATATAACCTAAATTCGTTAGTTAAAGAAAAGAAAATTATTATAATTAATACCATAAAAAGATCTGAAAAGAATGAAAGGGAATAAGAATCGAACAAAATTGTGCTCTAGGGTTATTAAAAAAACATGTTAAACGCATTTTGTAATATTCATAAAATTTATAGCCATTCAATAATAAAATGGGATAAATCACTTATTTATACCAAATAATTAAATCGTAGTGATAGCCATATAGATCTCAGTGGTGTGGTAAGAGTTTAATATAATTTTTATATGAATGTATGCATATATTTACGTCCATTGGATTCGTGTTTTTTCCAACATGTTGATGGCATCATTAAAAAATTCTATTGAGAAAGTAAATGCGAATAAATATTATGGCAAAAAGAAAGTTCATTACATTCAAGGAATAGTATTCTATTAAACGTTAGTTTTCACCTACAGTTAAGGTTATTATTGCTTGATTATAATACATACTTTATACTTGATTATAATACGTGATTTTAATACATAGATGATCGATATTTCTAACAACTTTTTAAGTGTTTTCCTTCCGGGTGCTTCATAGATAAAAGTTATTAGAAAGACCTACCAAACTAATCTAAAAAGTGTATATGCGTATCTGAAACTTTTTCAAGTTATATGGCTTTTGTTTAAATATATTTGTATCTCGATATTCAAATGTTAGGGAGAAACCGAAATTAAACCAAGAATTTTTAATTAAATCAAGAATTTAGATTCGGTTTGGCACATGAATAATTTAATATTTTGAAGTATTACATAATCGAAGTATCATAGACTAAAATTTTAAAACGATAACTTTTCTGGGAGGAAATTTAAAGAGAAGAATTCGTGCTGTATTCCTAATGTTATTTACCCTATATTCTGTATATATTTTGACATAAGTAACTCCTTAAAACAAGAAGATATTTTGAACCTAATTTAAAAAGTAACACATAGCCTCAGACTCAATAATTAATTTTATTATTAACAGACGTCAATTTGTAAATACGGCGGTAAATTTTTTGCTAAAATAAAACTTACTTTATAAGTGAATAAAAAAAGTACGTCTCCGACGTCGGGTTGTTTGAATATACGTACCTGCTCCATTAGGTTACACAAACCTGAATGACATTGTTGATCGCATTTAAGGAATATTATTTATGGTTTCATTAAGCTTTATTCGAATTTATACATTTTTTCTCCAATTTTTTTCAGTTAGACTTATTTCTTTTCCGACCTTGTTTATTTTAATTTATATTAAATGCGCTGTCCCGTTGTGATATCAATTATATTTTGGTGGTGATTTTTAATAATTCAACGTTTCGTTTTAATTGATGTTTATACTGTTTCGTATCTTGTGTCAGTTTGTACTAATTTTCCCTCCATGCATAATTAGAATGTACTAGAAAAAAAGAATCCTTTCATTGTGTGCTACCATTTTAATTGTTTTTCCACAAAATACTAAAGTTTTCCAACTTTATAAAAACAGCTAATAAATATATTTTACATAAAAGTTATATTGCAATAACTGCACATTTTAACTTTGTAATATATTTCTTAAATGAATTGTAAATGTTATATATTTTTCATACTATTTTGTTTATTACTGTACTAAATATAATTGAATACTGCACTAACCATAATTACGTAGAAGGTAAAATAAAGAATCTGGTTGAATGTCGTAAATTATGAAATCTATTACAATATTATGCATGCGCCAATTTGGAATGAAATATCGTATGTCATATATAGTTGTCCATATCATGTGTCTTTTATAGTTGTAAAAAAACCTCAGCTAAACTCAGTTTGAAACTTCACAAATGAGTTAAAAAAGCTGGTTATCATATACCTTTGATAGACCTAGGTAGAATGCTTTATATATACATATCGACCGTTTACTAGTCCCCTCACCAACGTCGAAAAAATATTCAGAATAAATTTACACTCAAGCGGGAAACGTTAACATTCGGGGGGAATATTTTAGTGGCTCCACGCTAGCGCTAAGCCCTAATTTTGAATGAAAACGTATTACAATAAGATAACTACCCTACGTGACTCATGCTTGATATAGAAAGGTAGGTTCTGTGTGGGTATGTAACTTTGGAATGTTAATGATTATACCTAACAGCACAAGTGTTTTCTAAATTTTGCTTTACGTTTATTTTGCAATTATTGTTATAATTATTAAGTTTCGTCACCATAAACACCAGAAGTAAGCATTGTAAAGTCAAAAATTAAGAATAGAACTAATATCAGTAACAGATTGAGTGAAAGTTGTTTATTCAATTATTTTCCGAAAATGCAATATTTATGAAATGCAGAAATTAAAAATTGTTTAAATTTTTGATGTAATTTATTTTTCTGTACATTTGAATTCTGTTCACAAAAATGGTTTGTCACTGTAACTATATATCTTTTATTATTATTAAGTTTTACTTCTATTTAATACAATTAATTAAACATTATATAATGTAAATATTTTAAAAGATATCTTATTTCTTGTATATATTTTAAAGCTTCTCCGTTTTTATTTTATGTATGATCATTTATTAAATTCGCTACTAAGAATAGAAGAATTTATATTATTATTTATATTTAGATTGGACGAATATATCAACTTTTCTAGTCTGCATTAATTGTGATAAGAGTTATGGGACTTATGGGAGTTATGGGACCGTATATAGAATATAAGAATAAAATTTAATAACTTAAACTTTATTTACGTAGAATTAATTAAAGTTTGATATTTTTACCCCAAAGCAATATTTAATTAGTCAACGACATAAGGTGTTCGAGCACAGTTGTCATGCTTTTACAGGCTCTATTTATATTCCATAAATAATTTATTAGTTCTATTACAATTAACACCGTGGATATTAATAAATTAAAAATGGAGTTTAATATTAGTTTATCATTACATCTTTGATTCTCTATATATAATACGGGCATGGCACTTTTTTGGCAATAATTATCTGATTCATTTATGGTTTCGTTGAAGTATTGTGATAAGTACAGAAGAAACCTTCAAAACATAAAGTTAATAAACAATGTATACAATAAAATATCATAAAGATATTTTGACGTTGATATCATAAAAATCAATAAATTAAATAATTTTGAAAGTATATTCATACATACATACATATGTAATTTGTCTTATCATGGATAAAAACAAATAAAACATAAAAACGTTTCTAAATATGGTGTTGTATTAACCTATCTTCTTTGTCATGAAACCTTTAAATGCAGCCTTTAAAGTCGTGGATATTTTAGTGTTTAGTCTGCTTGTATATTAGGCGCACTTTTCTCGAAGACAATTGATATGAAAAGTTAAAATAATAAAAGAAACGCTTTGAAGAACAAAGCAAAAGTGAAAAATTGTTTCTTATTTTTAAACAATCTCAAAAAAGAAAATTATTTTTGTTTCGGTTGAATTTTTGGATGTGTGGCAACGTATATATCTGGCGTCTGTGAACCGATTTCAGTTTTTTTTTATCGTTTAGATGAGTATAATTCAAGGATATAACCTAATGACGAATATAAACTAAATTAAGATCTGATTATGCATTCCGGATTTGGACAATGCAACTGTTCAAAATCCATATAATACTTAATAGCGAAATCAAAGGTAAGATTCGTCTGGCTTATTTTTGGGGTTTCCTACTTCAAAAGGAAACAAAACTGGAACTCTTATGATATTAATTAGGTATCTGTTTGTCTGTTGCAATGATTTTGAGTGGAAATAGTGATTTAGAAATTTATAATAGTGAGAAAACAAACCTGTATATTTCTAAATAGTTAAAACCCAAAATCACTTGTAAGAAAATTTTCCAGAGGAATTTTGATCAAATTTTCCATGAAGCACTCAAAAATATATATTTTTTATTTAAAATAACATATGAGTGACTAAAATAATTTACGAGAAATCCAGAGCAACTTATAAGGTGAACAAAATAATTTTTTTGGAATTTGATGTAAGATTATTTCTAGAGATATTGCTGAAAATATATACACAAAATAGGTTCTTCAATCTCCGAAACTACATATATATATATATATATATATATATATATATATATATATATATATATATATATATATAACGAGGTATTTCGCATTTCAGTTTTTCTGTTCAGTTCATGTCTATTTCAATTTGACAGCGACCTCAAAAAGTTAAAAGCTATTGATGTAAGTTTAAAATACGTCAATTGTTATTATAGTATTTACTTATGGTAAATCTTTTATATATAACGCAATGTTTCTACTTTCTTTACAGGCTTTACAATTTTCCTTGAATTTTCCGCACTTATTTACTACTTTTAGCAACAAATATTGAGTGGATATCCAACTCCTATACAACTCGTTCTCTACCCAATTCTTTTATACCTGTAAGAGAATGAGGTGGAGTTCCAAAAGATCGGACATTGCTGAATACATAGATAGTAGTTACCATTTTTAAATTATCAGTGCTTCATAAAAAGTTGCTTTTTCAAATTGTTTTTTTTTTTAGGATTCTGTAGCCAAACTACGAAGCATTGTAGTTTCGTCATGTTCATTTCTCTATACAGAGACGGAGGTTTCTATTTTATAGCCGTTTTACTTGCAGACTGAATGCTCCATTATGTAGCGTACCGTTAAACAGGTATTCCAAAAATACGGGGAATATGTCATAAACACTTTTTCGATACAGGGATATTTTTATGAAATATTCAGTATAAAATGATAATTTTTGCTAGATTAATATCTCAATCACTTATCAGCTACATCGTTATTTTTGTATATCGTAAAACTTTTCACAATAGTAGTATACATAATAAAATTAAAAGCTAAGTAGGTTTTACTCGTTGCAAGTGACAGTCGACCCACCTATGTCACGTCGTTGAAGCTGTAAAAAGTTCATAGAAATTACATACCATAACATACAACCACTGCAGAAATAACTGCAATTTAAAATGTCGTGTTATGTCTGTGGAATACAAACTAAGCAATATATTGATATATCTACTAGGTGATAAATAATACCAATATGTGCTAAAACATGTACAGAACCTTCGAAGTGCGATTTATTCTCGTACTTAAAAGTTTTTTTAAACTTTAATTTACCTTTCCCAACAATTATATCCTAAATAGGTACGTTATTTATTTAAATTTGTGTTTAATCATTCTCAATTATTTCACATACATCTTCGAGGCAAGTAAAAGAGCATTGGAAAAAAAACATTATGAAAAAAAAATTTCACATCGTAATCCTACTTGGAAAATCTGAAGAAATATGTATATTAGTAACAAAATGTTAATCCGCCCGTAAGTAAAGCTGAAGCTGGGTAGAAAACCGATAAGGAGGAAGTATAATGTATGAGCGGCGGAAAGCAGTTCATTGCCCCGAAATCGATTCCATGCGTGTGTGATTTTCAATAAACGACACTTTCTCCTGTTTTCTGCTGCGTAATACTTATTTTCCTGTATATTTTCCTATTATTTTAAACAATCGTCTCATAGCCGTATTTTCAAACATGGATTTCTTTCAAGGTGCCAATATGTCTTAGATGAAAACATTGTTTTATGGATTTTAATTCGGTATTATTATGTACTACAATGTGTTTTCCCACATTTATTGGATTAGCCAATTTTGTTAAGTTTTAGTTGAACAACGTTTAGTATTTTGGAAAATAAGATTTATAATCTATTAGGTCCTTAAAAGGGGACAAATTTTCTTTACGGCCATAAATAGTATTATCTCTACGGTCCGGCTTTGCACAGGCTAAAAAGGAAATATGATAGAATTTTGTTTTAATTCCTTATCAATCTATAACTTCAAACATTTTAAACAACTTTTACAATTTACTCCTCTTTCACTTCGAATTATAGTATCGATTTCCAAATTTTGCAAACTTATGCAATTCTGATGACAATGGCTACAAGACTTTTTTAATGGTTAATAGTAAATCTGTTGAATTTGGACTCGTTTGACTTGTCTCAAAGATCCCTTTGTTTACCTATTGCAACTGGAAAGACCTAATGGGGGAGAGAGCTGATCACATGAACTTTTTAATGGATAATCTCATCGAGTACCTTGGTTACACAATACGTAAGCAGGAGGGTTTGGTGATAGAAGGGAAGGTGGTTCTGAGATCTTCTCAATATTCTAAAGTAAACCCATCGAAGTCAAGCTCGTTTTGTTTGTCTCAATGGACCATTAGGTTAAAAAAGTGTTTTTTTAAACTATAATTTTTATTTATTTAAAAATTTATTAATTAAAGATATTTATTATAGTTTAGTTACTGTCAGGTACAAAGCTTCATGTTCCAATTTTTTACGATAAAAACGCTTATAACAAACTATCTAATAATTAGAAATATATAAATTCGTGAATTTTTTTATAGATATCATGCCAAATTTTATTATCAAGATGTAACTTTAATCTATTATAAACCATTTTCTGTTGCAAAATCAGGCCATAGAAATATTTATTAGTTAAATAATCCGTTATTTTAAATCATAACAAACGGTTTAAATTCATGTTGTGTACAATATCTTATATATTATTTTAATAAATTTATAAACAATTGCTGGTTTGCAACGTAAACATACTAATGCACCATTCATTTTAATACCCTTCACTGAAATCGTAATCGCTCATCTTCACGTCGTAATGTACGATTGTGAAGTTTATTGTCAGTCGATTAAATTTTATGAACCAACCTTTGCACGGTTTGTTATAAATAAATCAAGTTCACACATAAACAAAACTTTCTTTTTTATAAAGTTGTTACGATGTGATACATATTGGAAAATACAACAAATTATTATCACTGAAAATAATATTTAATATTGTGTTCGTTGACTGAAAAATAATTGATTGTCGTCAAAATTAAATTTAAAAGAATTCTTTTTATTCAGAAAACTATCGTTTTTTTCACACACACAATACTTGCGCACGTCAATCAGCACCACTCTGGTTAATGTAATGGTTGCGTACTGTTAGCGTGAGCTTGTGTGCGTGCGTCAGCGGTATTAGGTGTGTTAATAAAAGTTATGTGTAATCAATCAGAAAAAAGGGCGTGTTTTATGTGTTTTTCAACGACAATTTATTCCTTTATAGCCAACGTATAGCGTCTTGTTCGACATTTATTCTTGGACACCGTATATATACACACACACATACAATCATATATATATATATATATATATATTACATTTAGTATACATTACATATAGTAAATTGCCTACAAAAGATAGGAATCATATCAAATTCATTAGAATCATAGCAGGTAGTCTGATGAGAAAGAAGTTTTGAATATCCATAACACGACACAGGGGAATATCTTTCTAAGCTATTTTTTTATTAAATTGCGTTCCAATGAAAATCATTTTGCAAGTTACTGCTCCTAAGTTAAGTTGAATATTTTTAAATAAAGACTCTTATTTAGAAATTTTCTGGATCTTTAGTCATTACGAATTGAAAAAATGCAGCTTCCAGTGCAACTCTGTCAACACGCCGTCTGTTATTTAATTGCAATTTCTAAATATTATTGCTAATATTTTTTATAAAGACTCATGCTATTAAAAAATCGGTGTACAAGCGTTATAGTAAGTAGTGAATAGTGTTCATAGGAACTATTTTCAGGAAATTTCAGTAATATGTCCGGGGAAATATGAAAACCGACTTATTTATCTCTATGAAAGCCCAGTTAGTGCCATGGTTTTACGCAAACTTTCAAAGCCGCGTGAGGGTCGGTCTAGAAATAAAATTGGATCTTAACGAATCAACTGACTATCGGCCATCAATCATTTAACGAACGTTTAGTAAGAATCAATTCTGGACGTAAGAATTAATTATTAATTTTGATAAGAAAATAATACAGTGCAGATAACAGGAATAAAAAACTATCTTCACTATATAGAAACTCTAAGGGAATATCTGGGAATAAAGACGATTTGTTGATAGCAATAAGATGGTGAGATTACTTAACAACATCAAAACGACACATCTCGGACTCCAATAAGATGATTTTACTTTGAGTTACGAAGTTCGTATTCACTTATGTAAGAAAAATTGTAAAATTGCTAAAATCATAAAGCAATATGTTTAATAATTAATAATTAATTCAAACTCCTTCAAGCTTTACTAATTCCAATATTTATTTTCTAATATAATTCACTAATTTTACCACCCAATAAGCCGTAACTCGCTTGTGTTTCGTGAAGATGGAAGATAAGCTGATAAATATGTAAGTTGGCTTAAAACGAACGCATTTGGTGAGTGGATGGTAAGCGAATATCGCAACTTTTCACATTATCGGAATATACAATAAATTATCCGGGAAAATTGAAAACGTGGTTCGCGCCTCCGCATGCAACGCTTGACATTCCTTTTGCGAAAAGTTTAGAGTGAACTCAATGAATATTTCAGTGAGTTATGGCAGATGAGGTATATCAGCGAAAATTTGATTTACTTTTTATTTCAGGAGTTTCATATAACATATGATTGGATTCTTATATGTCTTTATTTTGAGATAACACGTATCTATTTTAACTATACATAATTTTATACAAATTTTACTTGGTGGAATTTTTCTTTAGTAATGTCGACTGCCATATTTAGCATACTTGCGTTACTATCACGTTAATTGTAACTACGAATTAATTGAGGTTTTTAATATTACTGACTAAATATCTTTAAAGCAACTATTGTATTTAGGTATATTTTATCAAAGAGCTTATATTAACTGGTTTGTTAATATGATATTATATGATTGTTAATATGTGATTTATCGATCGTAAGGAATACACATAAAGAAAATAGAAGATATTATTCATTACAGAATCATTTTAAGTTTATTTTGCATATATTTTTTGGAAAATCGTAAGAATTTAATAAAATGTGTATTATTCTGCAATAGTACATACATATATAAATGTATGTATATATATGTATATATATGTATATATGTATATATATATATATATATACATATATATGTATATATATATATATATATATATATATATACATATATATATTTTTCACATATTTACACGTGTTTTATTTTATTTTAGTTGAAATAATATTATTTGCTATGATAAAAATAACATGTTCATGGAAAGTTTCATTAAATTAGAGATTTTAGATTTATTATTTTCAAGTACTATTTTTTTATTCGACATTTTTCATGATAAGCTGAAATATTATATATTAAAAATTACACACTTGAAAGGTAAAATTGTATGAATATAACTTCTTATTTAAAATTAGGTACACATCTATTTATGATTATTTTTAAAACATCACGAGTTTATTATTTTCACTAGTTACAGAATTGATATCATTAAGAAGAAATATTTTTATTTTTGGAATTGATATTTTTATAAAGAAATTCGTCTAATTTATACAAAAGAAATATTACTTAAAAGCAATGCAACATGTTCATTACCGGTTGAATTTCGATAATTGCAATTAATCACGACAACGTATTACCGTTGAAAATTAAAGCTTAGACTGAATCCTGTACAGGAGTATTAGTCTGGCTGCTTCCCATTATATCTGGACGCATTAATAGCTGCTTTCGAAGGACCGGTCATTAGCTGGGTCTAGAAATTGCTCTTCCATTCATGTCCACAGCGGGGAGCAGTACGTTATGTTAACACGGGGGTAAGCGCCGAATGAAGGGGTGCATTGTTTGGAGAACCCATGGTACAAAGTAAGCTGGTAATGAAGATTGTGCGGTGCGGTGGGTCGATAGGTGAATGAATACGGGGAAATACTCTTTAGGTACTTGCAGGAGATATTATTATGCGTGAAGTTACAGTTGATAAGGAATATTAATTTATATATTTTACCATTATATCCATGGCTTGTGATGATAAGGAATTTTACATCGATTTATGAGCAAATAATGCACTTTCAGGTTCACTATGAAATATTATTTATTGGCTTCAGTACCCTCGCCGTACTTTCTCCCTTTATACTTTCCTCAATAATAATGAATACTTCCTTCTTCATCTTGGTATCATTTTCTCTCCCAAATTAATGGTCAGCTACCTGCTTTTAAGTTATCTAACCACTTATTCTTTTCTTTCTTATTATTAACTTATTCCTTGTCAGATTTTTTTTAATGTCGCATTTTTCATTTCTGAAGGTCATGTTCGTCCAGAATAGTTTTGGCGGCTTCATTTATTAGTTCTTTCCATTCAGCCCTATTCTAGACTTTCCAAATAGCAGATGTCATTATGCGATCACTCACTGGGTTGTAGCCCAGAACTGATTCATTGATTTCCCATGTCAGTGAAAGTGCCACTCCGTTCCTGCTTTCCTTTTCGGGGGCAAACAAATGTGCTTTTTTGGCCAAATGAAGTCGCACAATATCCTAAACCTCTTGTATGAGATTCTGTTAATGCCAATATTTTCAGACCATAACTGTTTTGCTCTTCGTCTATTACCCCTTTAGGTTGTATCGTGCCTCGGACATTCCAGGCTCCTTTTCTGGGTCTGTGCGCGACGGTGTGATAACGAATTATCACCAGTATTCTTCTGCCTACGCTGCGCCTGGTGAATCACTGCAGCGAGGTTAGTACCAAGTACATTTCACATCATATGACTTGGACTCGACATGGCGCCGGATGGAAACTGGATAGCATTGCGTCTCTTTCTGCCTTTGGCAATGATCTATCATGGCGGATTTTAAGGAAAGGATATAGTAGTGATTTCCCCTTGCCTTTTGTACCAGAGCGATATTGAAAATGTAGCAGTGCGTCCTGCTGCCGCTGCCTGAAATCAGGATTATGTGAACTATTGCTATCTGGACCTCATATATCCCGGTTGCTTGTCGACTTACGTCTCCAAAGAGATTGGTTATCACAATTTTAATGATGGGTTACTTGACGTAACATAGTTCTGGCATCTAGGTGGAAGTGGAGTTGGTGATGCGAGGCTATGTATTTGTTCTTCTTATGCCCGCCTTATGCTGTGCGTCACTCACCCTAGAACCACAAGATTAAAACAAGATTATAGTGAAAACCCTAGATTACGGTAAAAAACTGTTTTTGTCGTATTTTAAATTTGTCAGATTTATAGTATCCCAAAAATTGTTTTTCACCCTAGCCACAATCGCATCAACCTGACATCGCAACCCGAGAATGGCAATATTGTCTACTGGCAAGCGCTACCAATAAATGACAACATCCTTGATTTTAAATAACGCAATAAATATATTATCTTTTTCAGGTCTATAGTAAACATTGAAATAATAAAGCTTAAACGGAGTTTATTCTTTGGCTCAATAAGATCATTAGAAATGACAAAAAAAATATCAACATAAAATTCAAGTGGGCAATTTGTAAAGATTAGCCAATCTTTATAAATTGCCCACCTGAAGATGTTGTTATACAACGAAACCTAGTTCGTGGTAAAGAATTTGAATAAAGTAGAAATAATACATCTTTCACAGGAGTTAAAATATGTTGCTTATTTAAAGAATTATAAGATCCAGAATTATCTCTGTGTTTTCATATAAACTTTACGTTGATTAATAAAACCCTATCTTTATTAATTATATTGTGAATAGTTTTAGAAATAAAGGGAGACACATATTTTTGTATATTTTTCAGTACATCTCTGAAGATATACTTAAAAAATTGAAGTCCTTAGCCTTTTCAAATAATACACAAGCTGTACATGGAATAAAACAAGGTTTCGGTATTTAGTTTGACCCCTAAAATTAATTAGCTATTGAGTCGTGTACGAATTAATATGTTTTATTACTATGTTAAATTTCAAGTTTCTCCGTCAATTGTTTATGAGAGAAAGTGTTGTGGTAGAAAGACGGACATTCACGTAAGTTATCCTGTAAGGGTTTCGTTTTTCCTTGTGAGGTACGGAATTCTAAGCATGATCATAGGTTAAAACAATGATTAAGGGAAGAGTGTTATTTCCTTAAAATAATTATTTACTATCAACCAAAGATTAGTTGATTAAAAAATAATAATAAGTATGAGCAATATTATACTTATTATTATTTTAATAATAGTAATAATAGTCAAAGATAAAAATAAGAGAGACAAACTTAACCAGGGGAAGAATGCTAAGATATCACTGTTTGGTAATACTCTAATATATTTCACTTCATCATTGTTATCCCAAACCTGTGGAATAAGAAAATAAGCTTGCAATAATCACATTAATTATATCTAATATCCAAACCATACTTATAAAATAACAAAATTTTACTGTTATGAGGCTAGCAAATAATTGACACCTTAATTTTAATATAAATTTTGTAACTTCATTTATGTCTTTGTATTGTCTTAACTAACAATTTAACGATATGAATAAGTTTTTCGCAAATAATCCAATAAAAAAAACCTCAAGTACATAATAGACAATTAAAGCCCGTTTTATGTGTCAAACATGCAGGACCACAATCCACATGTAAATAAATATGAAAGCAGGTACACAGTGCGGGAATTCATTGTCAGGTCGGTTCACAGTACGAAGTAGGCTGTTAATTAAGACCCTGGCGGGCAGATAAGGGCTGTTATTGTTGTGAATGTTGTTTGTAAAATATATTATGAGAGTATGGCCATAAACATAGGTCCAGGGGTTTGAACGTGTGTTTAACTGTGTTAACTAAAGGATGAGTTTTTCTGCAACCAGAATCATATTATTTCACTAGTAGTACTACTTGCAAATTTCTAAATGAGCTTTTGCCTACTGTTTTCTCTAGTTCAACTAAACGACAAGCTTATGATATCAACTGATGAGTTAAATGTTAACATAAGCCTTAATCAAATCGATACAATCATTTTTGAATTACAGTGAAGTTTCCAATGAATTATAGCCAATTATAAATAATCTAATGTTTAGTCAACCATATTATTTAAGCACCAAATATAGTTTAATTGGCATTTCACTACCTTCACCAGTTCCATTTTGTATTTTCATTAAATTTCGGAGAGCGATTTCGAAGAAACATTTTAACGTGTTCGTACAAATTTCATATCTCACTTAAACATAAAAAGGGTTTCAGAAAAAATGTTCCGCATTTCCTAAGATACGATTCAAAGTATTATTTCCATATGGAAAATGGTAGTATTTAGCAATTTTGGTGGATTACATTCTTAGTAAACGGATATTTGAGAAATTTTATTTTAAAAATTTTATTTCATCGTTTTAAAAAATTGATCCTGAGTAATTTAAATAAAAGGAGCTCGCAATAATAAAGGAATGTAAATCATTTTATTAAGATTTTCATATAAAGACCTTTAAATTGAAAAATAAAACTTTATCCTTATTGGTTGGTGATGTCATATACTATAATGATTTATATATTTTCAAATTCGCATTCTTTGGAATAGTTTTCTTCACGGTCGCAGTTGTTCTGTTAAATTAAACAATATTTATTTCTTTTATTATGATCTCTGATTTATCGACAATACTATTACGGTTATATACGCAAATGTTAGCTTCGATTATTACTCTTAAATTAACACCCTTAACAAAGAGTTCAGGCAATAGTTTATTGCAGTAACTTCATCAGGTAATAAATTTAAAGTAATAAGTCGAAAAAATTCACGGAAAATTGTTATGATAAATATATTTTTTTAATTTATATTGAATAGTATAACGATCTCGTATACGTCGACGCTAAAGAACTTGCTTCTAATGGTCGTTAAATTCATTAGACTCTAGCGAATAAACTATTAAGTCTTTAAAATTTACTGCATAATAAAATAAATTTTATTTATAAAACATTTTTATTGCCTTTGATCGACTATTTATACGTTAGTCATGCTCTTCTTGCCGAAGACCATTTAATTCTTTAATATTTTATGTTTTTGATGAAGTTTATAGCTTGAATTATATTCAAAGTGTTCCTAGTTTTTTATTTTATTTCTGAATAAATCACAACTTTCTCTTAAAAGTTTCCATACAAGGTTTTATGTACAAGCTAACCTATGGAGTATTAAATATGATACTGGTAGGAGTGTGGTATGATTAAAATTTTTCACAGTTTTATTTTTTTTTAATTTACGAAGTAATACCAATTATTCTGTTGTATAAATGATCGAACAAACAGTAACGAATTGCAAGACAGATTTCCTTGCGTAATCGGGAAATAAACTGAAAAAAATATTCATTTTGTTATGAAATAGTTACGATCACAATATCATTAGATCAGTTGTTTAAATTTTATATTACTATAGTGAAGAAATTGGAAAATAAAATTTTGTTATATAATAAAAAATCGACCAAATTTCCCTTAAAGGGTAAAACGTCTATAAATTAAAAAGAACATTTCTCTATACTGTTAAAAAAATCACATATGCTATGAATATCCTCAGTAAATAGTTCCTAACTTGCTTTACCTGATTCATTTAATAATTTTTATATCGTTGATTTGTATCGAATATACTCTATGGCATCTATGTAAAGATTTGCCATAAATAAACAGTATAGAACTATTATATTAGTAAATATACTATCAATCCGAGAATATATACTATTTCGATTATCTGCCTAATGTGTTTTCTTTGTTGTACGTGTCATGACAATTCTAATAGAGAAAATAATTAATTATCAATCCGAAAAACAAGCCAAACAATATTCTTATACAACACCTACGCCTGACGGAAACAAATAACGAATTCAAGTAAACACGAACGTTAATTAAGAAAATAGCAAGAAATTACACAAATTGACGATAATTTAATGATCTCACGCAATGGTGGTTGCGCAAGGGATAGATAGAACTTTGATGATAAGGACCTTAATAATACGAGGTGCTAGCTCTGAAGTGGGGTAATGGACGTCTTATTAATTTGATGGACATGTCGTTAAAACCATTAGGACCTTAATTGGAGCGGGGGACCATTTAAATATGGGACTGTCTGATGTGAAGTTCGTTGTTGAATTCGAAAGATTAAAAAATAGGCAGAATTTATTTTATTTCATTTAAAAAACAGTATGTTAGTTTAATGTTTAACTATTTTGCATTTAGGTTGTTAATGATTAGTTAATGTTGCGAAAACTATCATATTTCATATTTAACAAACAATCATATTTTAAGAAACAATTAATTAGATTAGTGAAATTAAAAACAAATGTGTACATTTTCTATCATAGCGGATACATATTTTTATGGGTTTTTATGGTAGTAATGAGAATGGACTAAATGGTTATATACAGACCTTCATATTGTTGTATGGAGTTTATTTGTGATGGAGTTTCAAATTGTATAAACTAATTGTATTGGTTAAACAGTTATATTTCTAATAGTTGTATTTTTTTATTCGGTCATAATAACAATTACACTCTTTTACAATTTATTTACGAAATTTATTTAAATAATTTTATATTAAATGGCGGTATTCCTTTATTTTCTTAATTTAACATACGGTTAAAAGTTATAGGAGTGGGAAAAGAGAATCGCAAATTGTTTTTTTAAACTCGGAACTGGCGAAGGAGGTTTTGAGTAGTTCAAAAAAATTCAGACACCCTGCTCGATGAGGTCCGTCAGAAAAAATTACAAGTGAAGGTTTTCAAAGTGAAAACGTATGTCAATTTAAAGATTGACGTGCACTGCTCATGTACATATTGGTATGATTTTAGGTTAAAACTGAAAAACTAAATAAAAACTCAGTATAAAACCACAAAGAAACTGCAAGTATTCTTGAATGCAGAAAATTTTTAGTAAATTTTTAATTAATTTACATCTGTTAATGCTGAATTATGAATGTTGATAAAGTTTCTTACATAACTGTACTTAATAAATATCGACCGAGTGCAGGTAGAAACACGAATAAATGTCATGAAATTGTCAATACAATTTAACTAAAGTATTCGCAAAAGTTACTCGACATAATTTTGATTAAAAATGTCAATAAAATATTTCTAGAAATCCTTTCACACCCATGTATGTCGCATTACTAGCATATTACACGTCGCTTTGAACTTTAAAATTTTGCAAACATGGTTTAACAGTGAAAAATAGTAAGTAGATACCTAAATTAATTTTAAAAGATCCATTCCACTCAATGAAATGGGCGAAAACACCCCCACCCCTCATTTTATTATGGGGAAGGTATTTTATTAAAATTATATATTTAATGTTAATTTGTAAGAACTGTAAGGCCATGATAGATAGATAAACAGATGGGCGCAAAAGACAAAATTATTAGAATTCTTTGTTTCACTAAGAAACCCTAGAAATGATAAGATGATAAAATTTTAGAGCAGATAAAATTCTTGTTTTAACCGAACCAAACACTTTGCAATTCAAAACCTCATTGGAGTTAACTGCATCATTGCTTCACCATTTTATAAAATACATGCATTCCTCCATTTACTTTATCGTTACGATCGCTCCAAAGAAACTGATATCAAACGTACAAGCGCAATTGTACAAGTGTTAGTGGTTTAAGTCTAAGAGAGAACGCGTAATCGTTAAAGGAGAACCATCTGTCTGTGAAGCAAACCTGTTGACTTACCCAATGCAGCGAAGGAGCGCTTGCGATATTCATTCCACCTTCGACTATCGAACCGCCTTAGATACCTTGCACACCGGCGAGCAACTTTGAAACTATGTTTGATACCAAGTTAAGAGAAGCTATTCACTTGTTGTGGATTATAAACATTTTAGTTCAGTTTATTTTGCTCAATAGAACCATTTCAAATATTAAATTCAAGTATATTGGTGGCTTTAGGTTACTTGTTAGATGATTCGGTGTTATGAATTTAATATCCAAATTTGTTCTATAACTTTATAACGAGTTAACATGTTAATGCCGGACATTCAGTATTTAAAGTCGTTTTTCATGTAATAATCATGTTAACGTAGTAGTTTATTACGTCTTTCGTGCACAATTGCATATACATGTACAATATGGCATATATTGTGAGATGTACTCAGTCTATATATTTTTTGCTTTATTGATCGCTACAGAAATTATATATATTTGCAGTTCACAAATCATTACTAGATGATATTTATTTGAATCGCTGAATATTTTATAATTTAAAATTTTCGTAGTTAGCGATTTGGTTCGTATTTATTGTAAAATTGCAATGTTTGATCAGCTCTAATAAAATTGTTACCTTTTCGCATTTCGCCAATAATTTAGTGCCGAGGGAATGTTAATATTACTCACAGAGTAAAGTAATTATTATTATTAGTTGAAGTAGATAAATAACAAACAAATTAATCTTTCATTAATTATCTGCTTCTGAAAACATTTGACTACAAATTTAGAAAGCTCTCTCCGCAAAGTACAAATAAGTTACGTAGAGACCGCAAATTGCGTCGAAACCTCAAAATAAAATAAAATTTCCACATGTATCGTGAAAGCTATTTACGATGTTGATCCCTTCTTTTTCATTAACAACATAAAAATATATATTACGAAAACCCTACAAAGGCAGAGTATTAAAAAGGGCATTAAAGAAGACGTTTGCGGAAACTAGTTTTCATTTCATTAGGTGCGTGTCAGCAGTGTTGCTGGCTATAACACTGTGGCATCTTTATTTCAAGGCTATAATAACCGAATAACATTAAATATAAAAGAAGAAATTGTATGGATGAAGTTCTTGACATCTGTTTCTAATATAAAAACGAGAAATGGCTCATTCGTGGTTGTGTTTACGAGCCTATTAGATTTGTGATCAATTGTATTATTACATTGTTAGGACAAACTAATTGAAGCTATATCCCAACGAGGAAAATAAAATTTCACGCTTATAGCTTTTTCCCTTGTGATTTTTGGATTGTAATCTATGTATGTAATACTCGATGCAAGTGTGTACACATATTATTTATAAGCACCTACATTTTTTAATCGATTTATTTCAAATTTTCTATATTTATTCGGTAACCTTAATAAAAATTTTAAGGGGATAAATTTTACTCCGTGTAGAAGGAGTGGACGTTTTTATAAGAATTAAAGTATACCAAGGGGGTGAAGGCGTGGCTGAGGAATTAGTTACTTATAATTCAAAGAATAACATATTTAGTTTTATGTGTTTTAGAGAATATTCACCGATTCATTTAATAATTTTACATGATTAATTATTTGAGGATAAATCGATCCAGTACCAGTATCTCGCTCGTATCCATTAATAGATTTGGAATTTGTACTAGGTAGAATAATTTCTGTATTTTATGACATCAACGTATTTAAGATAACACTCTTTAATATTATTATGAACTTATTTTTATGAATTTTACTTAATGTAGAAACTTGTTAGTACTTAATATAGAAATTCAAAAGAAACTCTATCACAACATCCCGTTTAATAACTATCTAAGCTGTCTTCGTGAAATTTTGTATAACGTAGTCTGTTATATAGAAATTAATATAGGATACTTTTTGTTTAGGTAAAGCTAGGTTGGGCAGCTAGTGTAGCCATGTAATAACTTTATATTGAGTTAATTTTCGCTTTCCATTCCTCGGTGTGAGATTAGCTTTAAGTTATGTACAAGACCATCTTAAGGTAAACCGCATATTTCTGTAGTCAACTAGCAATTCAAGTACTTCTAGTTTCATTACGTTGGAAAACGAAAAGGAATTCAGATGACTAACGTTAAAATAAAATGTTAAATGTAAATTTAAATCTTGTTAAATGTAGATCGACATGAAGGTGAACGCAAAGAAAACATAGATCGAGCGTAAATGTAAAAAAAATTGTTTTGGAAAACAATCTTTAAAAAGTAAATTGTAATAAATATATAACCAATGTATTAAATGTTATTGTAAAATTATACAAATAAATATTAAAATCTAGGTTGTATACTCAGTTTCGTACATGGAGTGGATTCAGTATGATGAAGACAAGCTGCTCTAAGCTAAATCACTTATATACATGCTGCTATTAATTCTAAATACACAAACTTTCTTCTTGTTTCTTGTACTAATCTGTTATAAAAATATAGGCAAATAATGTCTTTGCAAAGAAGATGGGCAGAGAATCTCTTTGTAATAAGCAACAATTCCAAAGATTATGAATACTTCATTGAAATCATATATGTTTATGTTAATTTTAAACCGTGACGAAAAAGTAATGCAGTCAAATACTTTATTTCAATATTATGTTATCATGTTTATATACAAATTGCATTAAACTAGCATTTTGGAAACTATAATTGGTTAAATTAAGAGTTAAAATCTTCAGCACTTTTAATATATATGTAACGAAATGCAACTTAATATTTATGTAACGCAACTCTTCAACAACAGTTAGGTAGGTAACATAAGAAATGTAACTGTTAACATGAGAATTAAACTGTTATTATGTTACCAATAATTTTATGTTTCGACCAAAATTAAATTGTCCGATTAAATATTATTTCCATTTAATCAGTAATTCATTTACATAACACTGATTTTCATCCAACTCGAACAGTTTAGCTTTCTGGTGGTTTAAAAAGTTTGGATTTTTGTAATAATAGTCATAAATCTGTGGTTATTGATATAATAAGAATTTTTGTTAAATTTTACTGAATATTGTAAATGTTTTTATACTCACATTTTTGTTTTTAACTTGAATGCTAGTTAACAAAATGTTGAATAATTGACTACTTATCTATAGATCTAAATGTACCACAATAGACTTTTTATAAAAGCAAAAAAATAATTTTAACTTCTACGTTTAATGCTGATGTATTAGGTCTATATAATAATTAGATTATATAGTGAGTTTACAGAGGAATAGGTTAAATATTACTATAAATTATCCATATGTATTGCAGTTCTTCAGCCCACTGTAGCCGTTTTTGCTACACGCGCTTATAGTGAAAAGTAAAAAAAGACGTTAATCATGATTAGAATTCGCAATACGGTGGCTCTTTAATTCTTAGGCATATATACAGTGCATGATATTATTACACATTTATAAGTGCATGATATTTCTATTAAACAATTTACAAACATTAAAAATATTTGTAACTTTTAACCATTATGCATATTGCCTAGCACATTTTTAGGAAGCGTAAAAAAATAGTGAGTTTTCTCAAAACAAAGAATATTTTCAATAATTGCTATAGTTTTTCGGTAATGTAACTAGCTCTGTCAATCCTCCCTCCCCCACCCCCTATAATTTCTGTATAATTTTTTTCAATGTGAACTATTGAGGTATATGCGAGTGTACAATATAGTTAAACATTATACAAAATTTCAAAATCCAAACAGATTCTGAAAAAAAATGTGTCAAGCAGGTAGACGGAAAGACCTTGAATGATTTTACAAGGTTTTCATTTCTTTTCCTTTTTGAGGTAACCTATTGTTTTATTGTCTAATGCATGTAACATTGTTTGAAAAGATTCCCTGTTGCATTGATGTATCGACGAAAACAAAATGGTCGTGAAAAAAAATTCTATAACATACGCTGCGTCTAGAAAAAGTCGGTAAATTTTAAGCTCATTAATATATTCACCCCTAAAATTAAATATGTCCAGGATCAAGTAAGAGTTGTTAAAATTTAAATGGTTGAAAAGTTGAACAGTCGTGTTTTAATATACAATGACGGCAGAAGCGACATTAAAATATAAGCTCAGTAAGGAAAGGTTTGTAACCGACATATGTCCAAGTTTAAATTATGGCCGTGCAATCAATTGTTCCTAGCAATGACCACGCAGCGAGGTCTAAATAATGTCGGCTCCAAGCGGACAGCGGACAAATAACCACTCGGGCCGCGCTCCGCGGTTATGCCTGCTATTGATGTATTTGGGGCGGCGGCCAACACTTCTCCTGCAAGTTTAATGGCTACAACGCGAAAGCTTTTAGTTTCGAGTTTCGTTATTACAACTTGAACGTGTGCAGTTTTTGACTTAGATTTATGCTTTGGGCACAAGTAAGTAGCTTACATGTGGATGTAAAGTTTCACTGTAGTTGCGATTTTTTGTTAGTAAAGAATTATATTTTTTTTATATCATCGTTGTTAGTTCAAATCTCTAAGGGTTCTTATGTTAGTACATTTAATACTGAAATGGGAGGTTTTTAAATTTGAGTATACGGTGGAAACAACCCCATTAATGAAATAAATGTGAAAAGTTTTTCAAATTAAGTAAATTATATTGCTGGCACACAAACTTGTCAAGTTCAAATACAAAAGTTATATTCCGCACTTATAACCCAATTAATTGTAATTAATGCTCAAAAATGGTAAGTTAAAATATATAGAAGAAATAAATGTTGAAATGAGAAATTCCTTATAAAAAATCTATCTGTAAACAAATTTATTATACTACACAATTTAAGTGAATGACGTAGGGGTATTTTATTATTAGTCTTACAAACTACTTTTCCCTATAAAAGTTAATAAAATTGAATAAAACTTCTTTCCTTTAAATCTGTTAAGATATTAAAAAGTTTTGAAAGACAAATAAACGTAACTGACTTGGTATAGTATTAATACGAACAAAGAAATCATATTATTTTTCAAAGGTATTCGTCAGTTTTTGTTCAAGCAACATACTTTTTGTATTGTTTTAAAACCTGAATTAAACTAAAAATCTTCAATTGAATTCAACAAAAAGCAGTGAAAGTCATAAAATGTGGGTTCATAATAGGAGCATAAATACGAGGGAAAATGCCATTTCAGGAAAATTTAATACGAGGTGATTTTAATATATATGTATTGAGTCTCTGGAAAAAGCGATATAAAATTAAGACTTTGAATTAACTTTATTAAAGACATTAACATTTCATCGAAGATGAAATTCTATTCTATTACAATATTTGCCCCTACCAAAAGGAAAGTATTAAGTTATACTCTTTTAAAAATGTACGTAAGTAAAAATTGCAATAATGATACTTTGTAATATTTCAGTATGGATTTATGGCTTACTATTGAAATTTTTTTGCTTATAATAATTTATTAGAATAATTGTGTTTATAACAATAAAAATAATATTTACAACTTGCTATAATAGTAATTTTCATTTCACTTATGGTATAGAGGAGATTTGTTGAACGATTATATTTTCGTAAATTTCATGCAGTAAATCTCGATGGTGGATTTGAAATTATAAAATTATGTTATTTCCATAAAATTGTAATGAATAAAACTAAATCCATGTGAAATTTGTAAAGTGTAACTTGTAATATAAATCTATGTTTCGCTTGTAGCTTCTCGATATTTTTCGTGAAATCAGTTCGGTTATTTCTTGGTTTCTCTGTTTCTCTCGAGTTGTCTTATTTACATCAACAACAATTCAATTTATTGACTTTAAAAAAACTTCAGTGTCAAACTGGAGAACGTTGACCAGGAATAAGACAACACAAAATAAACTTTTGAAAAGTCTAATGTGTTCTTCAGACAGTCGCGTCCATGAAGAACAATCATTTATTTTATTAATAAGATTAGTTTTAGTCAAACTGGCTATACAATTTTCTTCCTATTTCAAATGATAAGAGTAGGATCCCACAAACATTTCCAGTAAATTATATGTAATAGGTCAAGCATTAAAATCAAAGAAGGAATAACCGTAATTTACGAAGTTAATGTCTCTAACGTAAACACAGAGCTAACAGTGTCTACTTTTGCGCTCATATTAAATCAAAAAGGTTAAAATTTATCAAGCTAATGTTGCGTGGACTAACTAAAACTTTATCATATCATGATGGGCTTTAATGGTCGGACGCTGCCCTCAATCAAGTGTCGGGTGGCGTTTATACCGCATTATGCGGATAGTTTAAGTTATATAATGCTGGTAGTATTTAATCGTAGTTGAAATAACTGTAATATATATTGTTAGAAACTGTGTGTATTGTGAGATGAATATCATTATTTATAATAATATTTGCGACTAACAAAAGATTAAGGCGTGGTAAAATGTCAGTTAATTGAGAGTTTAAACTTTAAACGTTACATATTGGTGCGGATACCATGTGTTCCAACATTGAGATATGTAAACTATTTAATTGTTTATGTAATGTAAGTTCTATACTTGAACAAATTTTCCTTATTCCATAAGATTTAATCAATTATTACTCTTTATGTGTTAATTAAAGGAAATTAAGAAAAAACGCATGAAAATTTGCCTTGAATTTTGAAAGGTCATAAAATAGCACGTAATTAATAAAATGATAATGAAATCTCATAAAGTGAAAAATCCTTGGTTACTTCTTTTTCATCAGATTAGATTATCTGAGTTTCTTTTATCGGAATTATAGAGAAAACAAGTATTTCTGAATTAAAATAAATTTCCTTTCTCGGTTGAGGAAAATTTGAAATTTTTACGAAGGGTTTATGTTGTCTTTAAATGAATTATTTAAAATTTTATAATTCTACAAACTCAAGCATTAAAATTTATTTTTTGTTTATAGTGTAATTAAAAAGAAAAGTGGTTTTACAAAGCGCGATTGAAAATTATATGACGTCGTTCTTCATCATTCGTTATTAATTTTAAGTGCAAAACGTGTTTAAAAACTTAAGATGGTGATGGAAATTTAATAAAGGGAATTTAGCCTCAGATAAATATGGTTGAAATAGTTATTCCAGTTTGCACTTGAAGCTTGCCAGATTGATAACTTCAGTAAAATGTTGTCTTGTGTAAGTCCAGCAGTAGAAGATAACTTGTACTATGGATCATCAAATTGAACCACCAAATTATTGAACAATCAAATTATCAAAGATGAACGGAAATTTAATTTTCGAAGTTTAGTTCCTAAAATTACTGCCTGTTACTATAGAATACGTGAAAACAAAGTTATATAACGATTTATTTAAATTAGATTTTTAGTAATGTATAGCTTAAAGCCTATAAGACATAAAGTAAGCATATGAATTGCAGGCTATTACACTATCATAAATAAGGTTTTATATATAGAAAATATTCTTATGGAAGAAGCCGCAGACAAGGTTAACGATAGATAATAAGTTCATAAAGTTTTTCCTTAATTTATTTTTTATTATTATGGTTCGGGTGTCTTTGTAACTTTCTATATTTGTGTCGTTTGGGGTAGTATCGACGCACTCAAATTACTGCAACAGGATGAAAACAATTTTAAATATAAAAAAATACATAAATACTTAGAGTGTTCTGAAATATTTCAAGACTTTTAAAATAAAACTCCTTCGAAATCGTATGTGTGTTACTATTTCAATGCATCCTTATTTACCAGGAGATAACGTTATTAATGTAAAACCGAGAAGCTTCGCTAAAATTTACAAGACGTGAATTGAAAATGGCGTTCACATACGACACGTAAGTGAATTTTCTTCTCCGAGGTGGTGTTTTGTAAGTTGCCTCCTCTCGAGGGATATCGCCTCTAACATTGACATAAATTTCGGGAGTAAACAAGGTGGATTACGAGCAGCTCCTATGCTTTTTCGTATAGCTATATACATATGTTTATGCAAAATACAGAGTGTGCCTTTGAGTATTACCTCGTTTTTGTAGAAAGGTCGAAATTTTATTATTTTTTTCATACGAATTAGATATTTATTTGAAATACACTTTAAATTAAAATAATCAGGAATAATAAATCCTGGTAAGTATTACCCTTGGTAGATCTCTATTCATTATTTGAAAGATGTTCAAAGTATTCCCTAATAGATAAGTAAGCAAGAGAGAATTAAGATTAAAGATGTATAGAACTTTTGACGATAGGGATGAGAAAGAATGAAGTAAACTTTAAAGACTCGAATATAAATAAATTCCTTTCGATAAAAATAATGAGCTATAAAGTTTTCTAGCCAAGTGTATTAGGAGAAATATTAGGATAGTTTAATTTATCGATAGACCAATAATCACTTACGCGGACAAAAAGTGATATTTGTTATTTTAAAATTATGATCATTGATTACTAAATAATTTAATATTTTATAATCAAAAGGCTAAAAAATAAATTATTATTTAGAAAGGTGTGGGAAGAAACCTTAAAAATCATTAGCAAATGTTGTAATAGAATTGATAAAAAGAGAGATTTGTAATAAAATCACGTATAATTGTACATTAAAATAAAAGAAAACAATTTTGTTTCTAAATCAGCAATATCAAAGAGTGTGATCAATTTATTTATTCCATTTCCTTCCATTATCAATATTATTCGATTAAAGATATTTGTTCCAAAATTTACGAACTGAAAGAAACCAGATAAACAGTGTTTTTTACTCCCTAGCCTTTCTTTGCCCCCTATGATTGCTTTTCGCCAATCATTGCGTTTTTACGCTTTTTTCTATGTAACGATGATTCGTTTGAATTTTCCTAAAAATTTTCCACGATATTGGTTGCCAATAGATGTTTACATTTTAACACGTTTTTCTATTTAAAGATACTTTGTTTAAATTATCCTAAAATATTTTAAAAAGAGTTAAAACAAGTATAGCATTTAAGAAGATGTTTGTTCCAAAATTTACGGAAATAACTAGATAAACAGTGTATCCTATCAGCAATGCCACTATTTTTCCACCAGAGATTAACGACTGATCATTGTGTCTAAGCAACCATAGTTTGCTTCAATTTACCTAAACGATTACACTTAAAATTCCGCCATAATGGAACAAATACATGATTCAACACATAATTTTAAACGTAAACAGCGCATTCGGCGGCAGGGTTATACTTTTCCCATCAGCAATTGGCGATTGACCATAGCGTTATAAGGTGGTGTTCCGTGTAACTAAAGTTTTCTAAAATTTTTCGCGATAGCAGGAAAATTTCTATTTGGAAAAAATCTTATTTGGCAACATTCATTTTAACATTAAAAAAATATTGTCCGAAATCGATATTATCAAATCTAATGAAGTATCACACTCATCAGCAACCTGGTATTATGTACTGAAAAATAAATACTAAAGTTTTTCATTCATTTCATTTTTCTCATTAATTTCAAAGCCCTGTTTGACATGGCTTTTGAAAAGACACATGATATTTCACTCGATGGGGCGCGCAAAAAATAGCACAGTTACAAGTACGGTGATGCTCATAAAAAATCATTATTTACATTTGCATTGATGGAGATTCCAATCTGAAGCATATATAAACATGAAAAATTTTACGTATATAAATTGAAAACTTTAATAACAGTGAGGCTATGTGAGATGGCTTGGAAAAAATGGCGAAGTGATAAAGGTTCCTTGTATAATGACGATAATAAAACAAAAACGTGTAACAAAAATATTAATATAAGAAAAACATGGTATTTTTTTGGAAAGTTTTTTCATGATAATATCTATGATTTAAAGGATTTGATTATAGACAGATACCAGTTATAAAGCTTAGATATAGGTTTATGCATATAACTATTCAGCAAAAAGACTGGTTTGTTCATTCTGTACGAAGGTTGGAAAATCTATAATGGACCTTAGGAAATTACATGCAGTGTGTTTCAGCTCTATAAAAGCTGTGAAATAATATTATTATTCTTATTATCATTTCATTTGTGCTCTTTTGTTTTTGGCTAGTTTCAATTGCTAATTGAGGAAAATAAGATACGGCGCAGATGAGACAACAGAAGAAGCAGCCCACATCTCATAACAGGGTATGTCATTTTTATATTGGTATTTTTACCTCTAGCAGTCTCCATAATATCATATTCGAGTAGTTGTTTTTAATGTTTTCCACGTAATTTATTTTCTTTAAAAATCATTGGAGATGCATATGTCTAAGGTTAGTTTGGTAATTAATTTGGATTATTTAGGCCCACATCAATCATAATTAATAATGCATCAATTGGTCCTAACATTCGGTATTTTAATTATCCTAATACTAAAAACTTCCTTCTTTGTCTGTCTGTTTGTTACTAAACGATAAATCGTTACCAAATTTGTCACACGTCTGACCCCTGACCTTTGGCTGTTTTTATTCGATCACACCTAAACTGCTGACTATTTTTTTATGATACTAATTTTTCATAATATATATGGTATATATATATATATATATATATATATATATATATATATATATACACACACACACACATATATATATATATATATATATATATATTTGTAATTAATCAGAGAAATAACATGATTACTGTAGGAAGAAGCTCGATATTTTGCTCGATAACCAAAGTTAGTACTACAATACGTTACCAGATGGAGCAACATGTATATTCATAAATCTATTACGTGTCTCGAAAGCCCAAAACCTGTATGTAAATCCCATCGCTTTAATTAAGAATCCACGCATGCGAAGCAGCTGAAAATGCTAGTATTTCTATAAATTATATAATGTTCCTTTTAGGCAGCATTCATCTCAGCTACGGAGCGGTCATCAAGATGCGGAGCCAAGCCACTATTTAATAAAGGTAAAGTCATAAGACAATTCTGCACTTCCGTAATCATTTTAAGGTGGAAACCACTAATTCACTTGTGCGCTCTCTGTGTACAACTTGGCGCTGAAACACATTATTGTCATTTACCTGAGGCGCTATGGTCCGGGCCCTAACTTGAATGATAAACATTTACATAGGCCCGTCCTGTTTGTATCCACGCAGTATTGCGTGACTGTAATTTGATTGTAATTCGATTTGGGCTGGTATTTGAGGGAGATTTCGATATATATATAATATTGTTTAGCAGTGGGCTTTGATCACTATCGATTGGAGTATAGAGGTGATGTAAAGGACAAAAGATATGCGTAGAGCGGCCATTTTAAAAGTGGTACTATTTATATTTTTGAAGTCGTTCCACAATGACATTCTGTTTATAGATTGTCGCCAATGTAAACAAGTATTTTTAAATACCATTTATGTGTCAATGTCTTAATAACAAAGATCAGTCTAAGAAACTATCTGTTTTGCAATGTAGTAAGCATTTCAGAATGTAAAGAAAATTATGTTCATGTAATTTTTTATAGTTTTGATTATAAATTTATTTAATCACAATTAAATGAAAATACGTGATGTAGTATTATTTCTACTTTCTTTAATTTCTTTACCACGACCTAAGTTTCGTTGTATTACAACATCTTCAGGTGGGATATTAGCAAAAATTTATCTTTAAATCTAGGAAACCTAGGTCGTGGTAAAGAAATTAAAGAAAGTAGAAATAATACTACATCACGTAGTTCCATTTAATTGTGAATAATGAATTTCTACAAAATTAAGGCCAAATATATTCAAAATTTATTTAATATAATTTTTTAGACCTCGGTCCAAATCATGAGTTTAAATTATTTTTAATTGATAGTTTGTAATAATATCAAATTTTAATAAGGCTAGGATATATGGTCGTAGGAGTAAAAAAATCTCGCCATAAGTGTATTACATCCATACATCATGTAAATTATGGGATATTTCAAAACAATAAGTTATTCTTAGTGTAAATTTATATTTTACGCCTAAAAGTTTATCTATTTTTTTTTGGACGTTTACTACTTAATAAAGCTGTATCGACTGAATTAATTGGGGCAAAATTTAGCAAAATGGTAATATATATTAATTAACACTTGCCTAAAAGATAGTTTTAAATGTTTTCTTCATTTCTCCGAATAATTTTTTAACTGTATTTAAATATATATTTTTTGCCCAAAATTTTATTTTTACGTTCTAAAAGAACGCAAGTGAAGTCTCGAGCGAACGTTTGTAACAGAATAAATGTAAAATATATTTCTTATTTTAGTACTACTGTATTGTAAGGTATATGCCCGAAACGATCCTCATTAATATTGAAATGACAAACAATTAACAATATGCGAATCAGTTAATAATATATGAAATCTTTTTTTTCTCGTTATGCTAAAATTAAAGGAAAATGGTTTCAGCTTTCAGGTTTACATTTCACTTAAGGTTTCATAACAGGTTTACATGACATTTTATTATCAACAAAGACTAGAATGTGCCAACGCCTCAAGTTATATTAATATACAAGTCTGATTCAGTAATTTTTTTATAACATGCATATACGAGAAAGAAACTGGGTAAAATATCCGGATATCCTTGACCACAATATATTTTTATCCTTTTAACAGATTCTTTTTACTATATGCATACGAGCATATATTTCAAATTACGATATGAATATGTAATTATCTACGAATTCTTGTTGGCTGCGTCAATGATTGAGTTGCACTATCTAATATTTATTATATTGGCTCTAGCTTATTGCCTCATCGTCGGATGGAAATTATTGATTGGTGTAAGATTTACCATACGCTAATCTATCATGGTCACGTCTTAACTTTGTTCTGATTTGGGAGCAAATGTGATTAATAATATTTATTTAGAAATATACATATATATATATATATATATATATATATGTATATATATATATATATATATATATGTATATATATATATATATATATATATATATATATATATATATATATATATATATATATAATCCTTGATTCTTTCATTTCTTCGAATTTTGGAAGGATAAATATTAATAAATAGCAGAAAACACATACCATTGACGCTTTATAGGCTTAAGAACGACAAATAAGTTTCATTTTGATAATTACATTGTATAGAAAAAATCTCAGTTTTAATTTTTTAAATTTTGTCAAAGAAATGATAGGCATTATATTCCGTTATACTTATATTTGTACCTAAATGTGTACGAAACGGTCATAGTGTGTGCCCTATTCATGCTTAAAATATTTATTTAATAAACAAAAAAAAACAAGATTAAATTAATAATCAAGAATTGTTTAAGTCTACATTTGTTTAAAAGTTAAATTGTGGCAATAAAAATGTAGACCACGTAATTAATTATTAATTATTGAACATATAAAATTCTGAAAATCATTACGACTACTGGTTTAATACTAACATTATGCTAACATTATTACCGGTTAATCCTGTCATCACAAATATAACATTCAAAGCAATTCGTTCCATCGTTGAGTATGTCATCGCAGAGCTTGTCAGATATGCAAGCATTTCGTAAGCTTGAATGTGCAACCTTACTCAGCACTCAGAACTCAATGTATTTACGCATAGTTATCTAATTTGTGACCTGACCGCGCTCTGGAGTCTACAGCACTACGCTGAGTTGGTAACGCTGGCGATTGTGACGTCAATTTCGGAATTTGAATAGATATACACAACTAACAATGCGCTCTTCCTATTGTTTTTAATATACGAATTTTAGATTTGTGTAGTTACTTGTCACATCCTATTGAATATGAACTATTTATAGCCAAGACCGGCCGAGTCTCATCTCATACTAATGTTAATGCATTATTTGTTTAATATCAACTGAAATCGCACATATAAACAAGGTAGCATAGTATTCTTCTTAAACTATTCTCAGATATTAACGTTACAATTATTATTCACATTATTATTATCATATTAAAATTATTTTTACAATTACAATTATTTTTACAAATATTTTGACAAATTATTTTTACAATTATTACAATTATTATTATCATATTAAAATTATTTTTACCAAGTAGATATATTACCCATTACCTATTCTTTTAACATGTGTAAAAATATCGTTGTTTTTCTCAAATACTGTAAGACTTGGGGTCATTGTTTTAGTTTCTGGTCGACTTCCAATTGTGATTTTAGTGTCTTGGACCTTGGGAGGGAGAAAGAGGAGGGTAGATATATTTTTGTAAATCTCTTGCACAATTTCTCTGTAACTATTTAAGATAACATCATAAAATCCTGACATATGGTTTGAGAATCCTTACAACAAAAAACGATGATTTTGTTTATACCTTTTTTGAGCTAACAAACACATACATATGTGTGTGAATGTGTGTATGTACGTGCTTGCGTGAGGTCGTGTGTGCGTGTATGCGTGCGTGCGCGTGTGCTTGTGCGTGTATGGTGTACACGTTTGTGTAAAAATAAATAATATGTTTTACCACTAAACCAATGCTTTATTTCAGGTTTAAATATACCTTATACCTAGCGTCACTTGGACACAGGTCCAGTATCCGTCAGACAACGCGTTTATACTTAGATTAAACAAAAAACATCGAAGAGAAGGGAGACCGGAGGGAGATGGAAAATTCACATTTTTTACGCCTATGGGCGGGCAGTATTTCCAATAGTTTTATCATGCACATCCGTTTGTATAGAGTACAGTAATTTCTTATGGCGAGTTCTACCCATATTTAAAATGTTTATTTTCTTTTAAAATATAGACCCCTAAAATATATGAGTCCTACAAAGAAATACACTAAAACTATGTTCGTTAAACAAAATATTTATTTTGAGTTTATATTTTAATTGTAATTATATACGTTTCAACGTACCTCTTATATTACGTCATACTGTAACTTATACAGCAATTAATAATAGACAGCAACAAATAAAGCAACAAAATCATCAACTTTACACTTGACTGTTCATAATTGTTTATAACCAAATTTCGTTTATAACAACAAATAATGTGAATAAATATATGAACAAACAATGTCCATACATTTCACGTGGACTTGTAAATACATTCTTCAATAACATATAAATTAAAAAATATTTTAAAAAGTCCGTGTCTTTCTACCGGTAGTAATACATTATTTTTCATCAAGACGACGGAAACTATATCACCAACATTAAACAGTATTCACTTGTTTCTTCCACTGAAGATCATATAATTTTTTTGCATTTTTTCACCTACTATAACCTTTGTCTTTTTCAAACTGTAATATAAGTTTACCTTGAGCAAACCACATTCAGAGTATTTCTATTCTACTACGGGTGTCTTGCTGCCACGAAGCGGCGGACAAACTGCAATAAACATCAATTCAAAAGTAGTTTTATTCATTCACCATTTATACTATAGAAATTGTATGATCCATCTTGACAAAAATACTAGTCATTTCAACAATATGGAATTTGAAATAGGTATACAAGCCGAGAAGCTAGTAAGTGAGACACGTAGTTGGTTCATCTAAACTTTAGATAACAATTGTGTAGTATATCTAGTCCTAAGGACAGGGTGCGGCTTTGGGCGTGTCCGTGTGCATTCCGCGCCACATTTATTGGCGACTCGCGATGCAAGTGGAAGCAGGTGGTTTGTAAAGTGAACTGCACCTACGCGCTGCCTACTCATTGTAATAAATTCTTGAATATATTAACTTTCAATCGTCGTTCAGCGAAGTTTATGTTTATTTATAAGGATGATTTATTGACGATATTATAGAGATTAAATATTTTCATAGCTGATAAGACGTTTAATTATATTTTTACCGATATTAAATTTTCGCAGGCTTACGAATAGAGAAAGCTTGCGATTTGATTGTATAATATCACAGACGTATTAGAATGTTAGAAATAGACAATGTAGTAAAATTATTTCACTACACTTTCTAAAGAAATAAGGCAAAAGAACGAAAGGATTTCAAAGAAGTTTAAGTACAGAAAAGTTCGCGTGTTGGATACTACTTAGCCTGATAAAATTAACTAAATTTGACTAAATAATTCGTGTAGTTTTGAAAGACATGAAAAAGATGACTAACGACAATTTGATTGATAAGTCGGCATACTTGTGTAACATTTTCTTTTGTTATTTTTCTTAATTAAAATTTGTAAAACTAATTCCATTTTTTATTTTCATCAATTTAGATACTCTCTATCTTCTAAAGTGTTGATCCTACAATAAATAGGTGTAAAACATAATTTATATAAAATTCGATGTAGATTAATTAATGTAGAAATAATTGTAAAGGTAATATTAATAGTTTTCGAGATACAAGCAAAAAACTGAAAAAGGGACCTTTCCAACCACCGTCGAGTCGCCCACCTCAGGAACTTTTAGATGTTCATCTGGACAGCTCAAGTAATAGCTGTACTAACTTTAAAAATTACACGAATTATTAGGCCTGATCGACAATTTTTCGGCTAATTTCCTTAGACTAACTTATAGGGTTTAATAAAGTTAATAATTCATTTTTGTTAAAATGTTTCAATAAAATTTATGAGGTAACACTATAATGCTTATTTAACTATTTTTTGTATTATGTTTGTGTATATACAAACTTTAAAAAAAACGATTTATATATATATATATATATATATATATATATATATATATATATATATATATATATATTCAAATAAAATTAACTGAGTTGTTGTCACATAAAAATTATATTAATTTCGAAAATGCTAGTAACTTCATATTGGCTCTGTAATCTACCATACAGAATATTATAGTGTTTGTATACTTTTGCAAGTTATTAACATTCATGTTATAGTTTAATTCTTTGAAGCAAAAGTAAAATATTTAATTAATAAAATCATTACATTTTGGTAACAACTTTATGTCAATTCAGTTAATAAATCTGTGAACATCAATAAATTAATCATATTATAGTAGGTACACATACCATTTATGTAGCATATACGTAATGTAAACTTAATGTCAAAAATATTAACCTGTCAGAGTCCATGCCTCATTTTCATTTCTAATCAGAGATTCCCAATAGACTTTATTTAAATAAACGTTGAGCTTGACGGTCAAATTTTAAATTAATGGATGAAAGATAAGTTTACCGTGAAATGGGTTTAAATGCTACATCGAAATAAAATAGACGAGAAAATAAAAGGAGTTCTTTAAAAAAAAACACAAATCGAGTAGCACGTTCGCATTTTCGCTTCAGAAGCAGTGATCTAAATAGACATTTCCATTCACCGTAGGCTAAGGAACGATTCAATTTTCCTCCCGGCTGTCGGTTTGTAGTCTGGCTTTTCATTCGGAGTAAATAAATATCTCTTGTTAAGACTAATGGTATCTGATGTGGTGAAGTGTAGAGGAATTTTGCTTTGTACTAGTATCGACTATTTTTACGTAACGAACAATTTTATGTATTTATTCTGATATTCTATTTGAAATTATTATAAAATCTTGAGTAAATAAGTAAATGTGACATATTTCCAACATCTGCTTTCATTAAATAACACTTTATGATTAACAAAATGTATAACGGGGTATTCAATGCTAAGGGAAGTAAATCCTAAATTCTATGCTAAGGAAAGTATTATCCAATTTTGCACATTTTGCTTTTGGAGTTTGGTCTTTAAGACTCTAATGTATATTACCTTTGTTTTGTTTACGTATTATTGGTTAATTTCAATAAATATTACATACAATTATTAAATTTGTTGTATTTGTAAACATCGATAATTTTAATATAATTTATTTGCTACTTTTATTATTTTTATCAACACTAACCAGCCTAAGTATTTCTTAAGTATCAGAATATCACAATCTCGTTAAGAAATTGTACGTAAACAACTAGTGGAACTATGAAGGAAAAGATTTGAACAAAAAAATTAATGTTTTTGAAGTTCTCGGGGAGAAAATATATTGGTTTCCACTTTCCTCCTTCCCGTCTTGACAAAAATATTTATTTTGCTGGTGAAGTTAGAGCCATTAGAAGGACAATAAGATCAACATCATTTCCAACAATAGCAACCACAGGATTATTTACAGCTTTATCAATTGCACGTCCACTTCGATACACAGTTTAGTATACATAGCTAAATATCACGCATATATGGTCGCCTGGACACCTCAAGAAATAGCTGTACTAACTTTAAAAACTGCACGAATTATTTGGCCTGATCGATCATTTTTAGGTTAATTTCCTTAGACTAACCTATACGGTTTATTAAAGTTTATAATTCATTTTTTTTTAATTTTTCAATGAAATTTATGAGGTAACACTATAATGCATAGTTAACTATTTTTTTGTATTATGTATGTATGTATATGAATTTTGAACAAAAAATATTTTTACATACATACATATGTAAATATATACATGTATATATATATAAATATATATATATATATATATATATATATATATATATATACATAAATATATATATATATATATTTATATATATACATAAATATATATATATATATATATATACATATATATATATATATATATATATATATATATATATATATATATATATATATATATATATATATATATATATTTATTTATTTGGTTATACACAAAGTAAATTAACTGAGTTGTTGTCGTATAAAAATTATAGCGCCACCTAGCGCAATGTACATTTGCAATTACCACTCATCGCTATACGTGTCTAACATACTGAGCTTCGAATCATTCGAGGTATATTATGAGATTCTTTGAAAATAATTATTTGAAAACAACTAATCAGAAATTTTAAAACAAAAGAAAATTCAAATTAGTGAACCATTCTTATTGTATTTTATATTCACTTATTTATACTAATTCGTATGCAATCATATTTAATAACCTGTTGTGACCTATAAGTATAGGTCAAGATGACCTAGATAATATGTAATCTCAACTTCTGCATCAACAATTTAAAGATCATTTCTTTATTTTAAAAAATAAAATAAATGAACTATGTTCAAATTAATTTCTGTATGTCTTTTTATCAAATGTTGCTCCTTACATTGAAAAAAATCAACTAGATATTCTTGAAATGAATACCGTATGGGAGGAGTTTTCCAAATATAAAATAGGATTTTTGTTAGCAGCTCAGGTTTATGAAATTCCGTTCGCTACCTTTCGAAATCATACAAAGATCAGATAGTGACAATACAATATAAAGATCAGATAGTGACCTAATGTATTGACATTAGGTTTATATACAATCAATATTTAACGAAACTTTCGAGAAGAAATATTCCAATGTTAGAAAAACGTTTTTTTTCGGAACGACCGCGATCTTCTTCAGAACCCTTGCTACTTATATTTAAAAATATATCTCACAGATAGTCTGTTGACAAACAAATGTATAGCGTATTTTAAGTATGAAGTCTAGATAACGATATCCGTTAACATCTCACTGTTTTCCGGAACCAGCGTTTGCAGCCAGAGTGCGAGTCTTCAAATTTAGGTTATTGGGCTATTACTATTCGATATTTTGTCTCTTCATCTCCATTTTCAATTAGAATAAGACCCAGCAACCATTTTAGGATAGGTTTTAGTAATATTTTATACCGTGATTGTTTTATGCCACCTGAATAAAAAAGGTGAACAACCTAATGCGTAGCTATCATTTGAGTACCACTGCTTTTTTAAAGTTGCAAAATCATTATACACAAAAAATGTTTCCGAAAATGAATATATAAAAGTACCAGATGATTTGAACGGTTATAATATGTTGATCAGTTAACTTAAAACTTTATTATTATATTGTGCAAAGGGCAAGTACAGATTTATAGAGTGGAATTATTACACTCCAAAAATACGTTGTATAAAATATGTGAAATATATTGCTTAGTATATTTTTTCGATATTGATGGTTTACTTCTATTAAAAAATTCAAAGTTTGTATGTCAGTTTTGAGAAAAACGGCCGTCCCGTTAATTTTTGCTGAGATACGGAATCATAATTCTAAATCCTAATTTATGTACGAAGTGAGGATAAGTACCTCAAATTTACATTATATAGAGCTGAATGTCTCAAATTACATCATCACATAGTATTTTGTTATTCTTAAAATATATTAGTTTACTCAGTTTTTATTAAAAACGAAATATTTTACGCATTTAAATATACGAATATGTGCAGATTTATAATGTTTATATCTGAAGTTATATAAAATAACAAAATGCGTTTAATTTGAGACATTCGTTCTGTGCACTTGAAAATTTGAGATCATCTTTCCTTAATTCGTATTTGAAATTACCGAGAAATTACTATCGATATAAAAAAAGAAAGGGTGCGTGAGCTTATGTACGCGCGTGAGAAGTTATACTTCTTTGGCATCATTAAATAATACATACGGATAGATAACCTTAATTATATTCGAGCACTTGAAAAAGTCTATAAACACAATTTTTTCACTAATATTTGCGAATAGTAAATATATTAATCAAAATATTGAATTTAAATCACTACTGAATATAATTTATCAGCACATATATAAATCGCACTTATATGAAACTAAAACACGTGTGCGAATGTAGACACTAGAAACATGTGGATAAATACTATGAATATGAAAACAGTGAACAGAGGCGACGATGGTGCCAATAGCTTTTGTTTCGAGACTGCAACCGCTGCAACTTCATACTGTAACTTTTGTGTGACGAATCTTAAAATTTCACTCTCATCATTTTTTCATAACGCGCCTAAAGAAGTATAACTTCAAAAACTTAAATAATAAATATTAAGATTGTAAAAATTCTTAGGAACATTTACAAGGATCAAGTTATTTATTTGAAGATTTAATATTTTATACGTTATTAGTCAGAAGAAATTCGACGTTAAGTTAGCGATGTCACCATATTGTATATTAAACAAGTACCATTTTTACCCATAGGATCATCCGAAAGACATTTTATCCTCTTTAAAAAGGCGGAACTGTTGTATTGATGTAAAAAATAATAGATTTATATGACAATTAGTGCCCTCTGTAGAATAAAATACGAGAGATTATTACATAGGGCAATAAAATCACAGTACATTCGATATAAGAAACCACACTGAAGTTTATGAGGCTATGAGTATCGTCCTCCTTTTAATTTTTAGTTTAGTTACAAAACAGTTTGAAAAATATTGGTAAGTTAGTTCAGTTTTTCTTATTAAGAAGTTAAGTCAAAGAGACTGGCACATAAATTCCGGCATCAGCAACCATTTGGTTTCGAATGTTAACATGTTGTCCAATGTTTGTTATTAACTCCATAATAAGGAAATTATTACAGAAAATTAAAAATTGTTCAAGTTTTATGCTCAGGAGACCTTCAGATTACGACACGTGTCAATGATAAAGAGTTTGCTATAAATGTAAACAATGTCCTGTGCGTGTCTAATCTCACTACGAATTTACTATCAGTGAGTAGAATTAATGCGAACGGTAACAGAGTGATAATTAGTCAGCATGGATGCTTAATTTATAACTCACATAATAAATGTTGCAAAGAAAAGTGAAGAAGGCTTCCGTTTTCAGAGTGCAAGCAAAAGTCAGGAGTGTCTAGAACTGGTCTACGCAGTTTATGTGAGCCAATGGAGAATCAATGACTTGGCAAAGCTAGATACTATCAGACCAGATATTTCTTATAGTGTACTTTTAATTATTTTTTATTTTCTACTTTTCTAACGAAACTAATTAGAAACATTTCAAAAGTTTGTTAAGATAATTAGAAAAAACTAAAAGTTATAGTTTAGTTTATAGAAAATTTGCATGTAATTTGCAAGGTTTTGTTAATTCTGATTGGGCACACTGTCCTTTAGTGGGTTTTATTTTATCATGTCGGTCATATAGCGGGTTTTATTTTATCATGTTAGCATCAGCAACTTTTAGAAATTAAAAACAAAACAAAAAACAGTAGCACTGTCAAGCAAGGATGTGGAGTATATGACCTCATCCGAAACATGTTAGCATGTAAGGAAGTCATTTATTTGAAGAATATATTAAGTGAGTTTATGTTGTCAAATAAGATTATGTCAGTGAGTTTGAATAATGCTAACTAAAGTTTCCTTAAATTAAAATCTAATCCATTTTATAATAAGGGTACCAACGACATTGACCTTTTTTTAGAAAAAAAGTTCAAATTGAACATGTATCAAATTCTGAAATGGTAGCAGATATATTAACGAAACGTTTAAGTGCAATAAACATTTTTTTAAAATTTATTTTAGAATATGATTGCTCACAATATAACGCAATGAAAAGTCAGTCGATAATAAAAACCATACCGTCTCATAGAAGAAATTTGTATATTTCAACCAATGGGAATTAAGAACGGGACCCATGCGCACTGAGCCTACATTATTACAATTTTTAGATTGTTGTTTAGTTTACGGAGACATTGCTCTCTCGAATTGAGATTTACAATTTCATTGGGATTTTATACCTAAAATATGTTAATAGTTTTATCTATAGCGTTTAATTAAACATTTAATTTAGATGGACGATGGAATTGTATAGGTAATGGATAAAATATTCTGGGAGCAGAAAGAATTAAGTGACAGGTGGTATAAAGGGTCGAAGACATAAAACGAAAGCATTTTGATCCCAAAAAACCCTTAGGTTTTAATGCCTACAATCATAAAGTCACTCGTTTTTCAGGGGGCTTTTTAAGTCTAAATAAGTTAAATTATTTTCGAAAGCTATTTTAGTCTCTTTCAGGTATATTTGCTATTTAGCACCATATCATTTTTTAATTCGTGTTTCTATTTATAATCTATATTTACCCCAACCATTTTGCTTAACCAATTTTTGGACTTTCTAGGTTAGTTTTTTTTTTATATCAGTTTGGGTCTTAATTTATATGTCTCTTTATGCAATCCTTTTTGCTTACTCAATTCTTCGACCTTTTGGTTGGTTTTTTTATATTAATTCCTGTTTATATTTATAATATATCTTTTGTACGATCCTCTTTGCTTGTTCTGTATTTGTATTATTAAGAACACTAATAAACTAGAAAAAAAAATCCTTTAAAATAGGAAAATCAAGACCAACAATTATTTTATTGAATACTTTGTTTCTAATGTATATATATCGTTTCATTTAATAACCAATAAATAATGAATTCGTATTATAAAAACTAACAATAAAAATGTCGCTTGAGTATTTATAAGAAAAAAAATAGATGACCACTATTAATTTATAAAAAAATACTATAAATTGAAAACTAAAAAATAGTAAAACATTTAAGTTATTGATTGAAATCGAATGTATACCGTAGTTGATACCTTTTCGTGACAAGGTAAATTTTTAATTTCACTTTATTTTATTGCAATAACATACTTTTGTACTTTTACGTATGTTAAGTATATAATATCTAATGACAAATTAGTTGAGAAATTAGTGGATAAGACGAAAATATAAATTCGAACGGTTTTATTTTCTTGAATATGCCATTTTTAACGTTTAAATTATACCGAATATATTTGGCATTACTTTTGTAGAAATTCATTATTCACAATTAAATGAAACTACGCGACGTAGTATTATTTATATTTTCTTTAAGTTGTTATTTAAAGAAAATAGAAATAATACTACATCACGTAGTTTCATTTAATTGTATCTAAATTACATTTTTTTCCCGTCCAAATAAAACAAGTCATCACAATAAGATTGCCTCTCTTCTAGAAACTGCTCCAATTAAGATGCGCTGACCGAGACCGGTGTATAAAACAAAAACAAAAAAACTATCAAGTATTAATAAAACTTATGTTATGTGCACATTCAGGCGTTTATATTTATATAAGGATAGTATTTATATTAACTTATTGACCGATATTAATTTTCATAAAGTAAATATATTGTCTAGAATATCTTTCACAGATCTAAAATATGTACATTTCCAAATAAGAAGTCATGAAATACAAAGTTTGGCGTTTAATTGAAGTCACTTGTGTGGAGTTTCAAGAAACTTTTTACAAACCCAATAACAATGTCATAAGTTGGTCGACTATTACTTGTAAGGTAGTAGAGACTATTTATCGTGATAATTTTTCTTTTAATTTCTTTATATGTACCACTATTGTGAATACTTTTTGGATATTAAAACATAGTAGAATAGTTGATAGGGGAAATAACAAAAATGATCATTTTAAAGCTTAATATTTCTTAAACAGAATATCTATAGCAAAGAGTATTCATTACATACTGTTATTTAATTTTGAAAGGACTATTCAGTGATAAAAGAAATCACCCCGGTTTTATATGAAGAGGATGTGTACCAAAAATATATTTAAATATTTTATTTCATACATTTGTATGTGTCATAAATATGTATAATCATGCCAAATTTCAGCTTTATAACAGTAATAGACTACGAGTAAAACAGTTGCGATATATGGATGGACAGATAGACAGATAGATATGATGAAACTATGATGGTTCTTATTTTACAAAACAACAAGTCAATAAACAGTGAAGATCTGAAAATGAACAGAATTATGTTTAGAATTTTTTATGAATCGATTGAATATTGAATTTTTATCTCTTATCACCGGATTCACGTTTTTAAAATGTAAGACTAAAAGAGCATCACTGAATTCCTAAGAAAAAAATGAAACTGATGCTTGAAAACCGCATGCACTTCAAAAGAGCTAAAGCCCGTGAACAGATCGACCAACAATTATTTATTACCTTATGTTTCGTTATGCAATGAATTCAGCCATTGCCTAATATTTTCATTCTAGGCGCGTAATATTTAAAGTAGATAGGTTTTTATGATATGTGAATTACTGACTTGAAGACCACCAAATCATTCATTTATATTTTCATTGGAGATAAAGCAGGCAAAGAAAGTTCACAACTTTCTTTTATCTGTTTCCATTAATAAACTTGGATTGAATTTGAAGTTATTTTCTACAAATGTTGTGTAATGACGGTGAAGATGAGAAGAAAAATAACATTGTGATGGGAATATTGATGTACTTCACTGAGGCAAACTCTCTAATGAAAATATTAATACTGTTTTACTTTTCACAGATATCTACCCACAGACAGTGTAATTGGCAGGATGGAAAATAATTTTAAGGAATCTTTTTAACAACGAAAAATGACATTAAAATCTACAAGGAAGTTGGTGAAGTAATAATCTTGTTGATATAAAATGTTTAAATGCTTACTGCATGGATCTGAAATTAATTAGCGAGCTAAAAAATATAGAAATAAAAGTAAAGTAGATAAAATGGGCTAAAGAAATATTGTTGAAAAGGCAATAAAACAATGTAAATTCGACGATGAATAATTTATCTCATTAACAAGCCACGAAATTTTGACACGATGAAAAATTACCTTTTGGCCCATATAATTATGAAAGAAAAAATTAGACTTCAATAAACTTCTTGTTAAAATATTTAGTGAAAGCTGTGCCGATGAAAGAATATTAAATTGGTACATAAAAATAATTTTGCCAATGGAGGAAGAACATGAAGAAGTCTAATTTTAGTGTGAATGAATAGGCCCGAGAGAGAATGTTTGAAATGCATATTTAATCATTTTAATGATAAAGGTATTTATAATGTAAATTGATTGTACCGTTCTGTTATATGTTATTACGAGTATTATACTCTTTTGTTTTAATTAAAAGGATATAGGGAGTATATAGGAAGGCGCATTTTCAAATTATTTTAACCACTTAATTAAATAGAGATTTAAATTTCTTATTTTGAAGAAATACCTAAAAATTTGTATATTAATAAAAAGATGATATTATTTTTATATGTACTTATTTTATTTACTTTTTCAAACCGGTTGTCACAAAATAATTTTGGGCTGATTTGGTAAATTTTGGATTTTCGTGTTATTAAAAAATTCAATTAAACATTTATTAGTCCCAATCATTTTTTTACCACTCGTCGCATAATAAAAATCATTAGACTGACCTGATTTTTTAATCAATTATGTTTTTAGAGTAATCAATGTACTGGATAAATTTGAACTTGACTAAAATTTAATAATGAATAGTTTTAAATGAACAATTTTAAGATTACCTGTCAATGTTTTGTAAATGTTCAAATCATCTGTAATTTTTATTTTCAAACATTAATAAATATTTTTATTATAGTTTAAAATTCTAAGGTGGCCTAAAAAATTGTTTGTGCCATATTTTGCAACATTAAATATGTAGGGTACCTAAATGAGCGTTAATTTTTAGGCAAATGTCCGGTTTTTTATTAAAGTAATATAAAACTACCATTGTACGAAATATTATTACGACAATTACTCAGACTACTTTGTGTGTAAAATAAGTATTTAGTTTATTCATAATAGTTTTCATCGCACTTAATCTATCTGCTCCACTGTCTCAGCTAATATCACTTTCGGAATTACAAAAGTACGTAAATGTTCTTTTAGCTCTCTTCAAATTTATCCAGACATAGGATACACTTAAAATTTCTTCACTGCTTGTTTTTTAGCACGATAAGGCCTTCAAGAAAACATATTGCTGAACTTAATCTCTTTGGACAGGTTCTCTCCAAATGTCAAAATATTCGGCAAAACTACTTAATTCCTACATGCATATTTTATTGTAGTCTCCAAATTTTATAGTGGTATTGTTACTAACTTTTATACTAGCAGTACAACGGTTAGTCGGAAAGGCTTTAACTTGTGTATAAAATACATTGCCCTCGTCATTTTACCGTTTTACAGATACAACATAGGTTTAAAAGAATTTGACGGGCGCATACACTTTTTGTAAAATAAAAAATTTCGGCAGTACTTTTTACCTGAAGGTCTTATTATGCTATTAAACAAGCAGCGAGAAAAGTTCAAGTGCGTCCTTTGTTTGGATAAAATGAAAGATAACTGATGAGCTCAAAAAGCGTTGACGTCCGGTTTTCGGCTTAAAAGGGCGAAAAATATTTGTTACATCTGTAGTTTTTTTATTTATATTCAAGATGAAAAATGTATTTAATATGTAATCATCTATAACATTTGTTCTATATCATTTTTATAGGTTATCCAATTCTTCACATCAGGTAATTGGTCCTCATATTACTTTTATTCAAGTCGATAATTTCGTTCCTATTTTGTGTGGAAATGAGTAGGAAATGTGCTTTAAAAATATAAATTTTATCAAGGAAAATGGCTTAGAAAATATTAGCTATTGCAATATTTATGTTTTATTTATAATATATAATAGTATAAGGTATTGAAATAAGGCACAAAGAAGTTAATTTCATCGATACTGTAATAAATAAAATGTAATTGGATCAATACTGAGTGAATTATTCCATGGGATATCTTTTCTACTCACTAAGGGTTGCTTCGTAATACATAGGAGCTAATATTTTCATATGAAAGGTACAAGTATCGCACATAAAAATTAAGTATTCATTCCTACGGACAACATTCCAGAGTATTTACGTGTATCAAGTAAATACATTATTCTCAATATAAATTATTCGTAATGTGTAACATAAATTATCTAAAATATTCGAATCTATGAAAACAGATAAGGGATGAAAAGATTAAAAAGGTTTCACATATACATTATATTTCTGGAACTGGTAAGATCTGGGTCTGAGAAGGGAAAGCGGAATACTTTTATTATTAATAGTATGCGAGATACCTGCTATAGGCCTAGGAGGTAGGAGGTGGTTGAGCGTGACGTATCTTCAAATTGAATTGAAGAATAACCTAGGTAAAACGAGTTCTAGTGAAAATTATAAATAGCATAATAGCAGCGAAAATTTAACTTCTGGAATATGTACATAATTGAAATATATATGCAAATATGTAATTAAATATACATGAACAATCTAGTAACTACTTTAATCAATTTAATTTAATAGAATAAAATGTATGACAAAAATAAAATGTAATTATTTTTACGAATAAGATGATTTTGTACAAAGTAATTATAGCAAAATTTTCTTGCCATATTTTATTAAATACAAGCATAATTAATTGGATACAAACCGAAAAATACATCGAGGATTAGCCAACTGCAAGAAAAATCGCCTCATTTTTTCACGTTTAATTGTAATCCTAACAAGTATAACTTCCGGAACTGCTTCATCTAAATTATCTCACAAGGAAGAGCGAGATCATTAATTTTTCCACCGAATCTGAAACTTGGGTTGATCGTTAGGCTTCTCCGCTTTTCACGAGATGACAGCATGGAATGATGGACCACTCTAATCGATCACGCGAGACCTGTTGCGTTTGTAGGCCGCACCGTATCTCATCTGCCAGTGCTCGGCAGACGTACATATTTTCGCTGTGCGTCTATCACTTGAAAATGGAATACGCGGTGAGGTTGGTTAAAATTATATTGGTTTTCTAGTGCGCTCGCACTTGAGTACTTCAGACTAGATTAAACATGTAGAGGGGAGAGTAAATATAGCTGTATCTTAGTGAGTATTCCTGGATTTTATTATATAATAAAATGACAAGCATTGCTACATTTTAAATTTGATTATGTTACATATAATAGGAAATACATAAATATCATTTAATTGTTTATAAAATACATAAATATTATTTAATTCATTTAATTGTTTACTTTTAGCTTTATTCAAACACATAGATGTAAAATTTTAATGTTTCTGTAACTGTAAGCAACTAAATAAATAAAATATGAGTGAATAAGGTCACTCGCGTGTCCATCTCTCTATCAGATACAGCCCCTCTTTTCAGAAATAGCTTGGTATTGAAAATTCCAATTTTGGCTCAACCACCTGCTTAATATAAAATTGGATATATTTAAATAGATAATTTTCATAAAAATTAACATGGAAATGTTAGAAAGGAAAAATTTAGTATTAAAACAAATTAAAATTTCATGTGTATTTTTCATAATTTTAGTACCTTCAGAGATATACTAAATATATGCAAAAAATATCTCTCTCTCCTATTTCCCAGAACATTGACACTAAAGTTATGAAAAAACAGTATTTATAAGTCTCAGGCAAACGTGTAAAACATTGTTAGAAAATAATTTTGCCAACAAATAGTGTCATATTATCGTCAGACAGCTATAAATTCGGCGATGTTATCAAGCAACTGAGTTGTAATTTCAGGACTAATGTTCGTGATGCAGAGCGCGATAGCGTAAATCGATAGTAACAAAGGTAGGCGTGAAACGTCATAAATCTTAAGGACTAACCGGGAATTGCCGTACTCAATTACGAATGCAAAGCGTGACTTGGGCGAAAAACTAATAGTAGCAATATATTTAGGGCCAGCCTGTAAGGAGTAGCCCTTATTTGTATTTTATATCGAGTTCTAGTCGTTAATTTATTTACGTGTAGATATCTACATTGCAATGCAACTTAAAAATTTAACAGTTTTTATAGGCAATAATATCTAAATGTTAAAATTGATTGCGTCAGTTAATATTGATATCTTAAATTGTGAGCATACCCGGGCAGTCAAAAGCGCTTTCGAACTCCTTTCAGAGCACAAAAATAGTTTGTTTTATTACAAATTGAAGTAACTGGGTGTAATTGATAACACAGTTTAGAATCTAGTTTCAAATGTTATTTGGAAATCTGCATCATATAGTTAATTCCATGAAGTTCATAATTTGAGAGTATCAACTGTATCACAGTTGATAGCATATAATGAAATGTTCTGTGTTTTTGAGATACCGCCAGATGAATGAACGTTGAAGAAACATAAAAGTGGTCTGGAAAAGATGCATATCAAAGTAATTCAATAATTTTATGTATTTCAAAAATTATGAATGTAAGAAGTATCATGAGTTTGCTAAGAATAAAGTAAGCAAAAATGATAAGAATGAAATCAACATTATCAAATCGGAACGTTTCCGTAAGTAATACAAGAACTAGACAAAGGGAAGAGAACACGGTGAGAAAGAAAGTGCCATTATGAAATTGGAGATTTTTTTTTGACAGGGATTGCAAACATAGATCTTATTATCTTGGAAAAGTGCGATATGAATATACGTTTTTTAATATCCTCACGTAAACTGATATTTTTATCATCTTTCTTCGTTTGCTACTGTACATAATATGTTTCCTTCTAGACTTTCCAATTCAAAAGGTTCATCACTTTAATGAAATATATTACTTTGATTGTTAAATTGAAAAATTCTCTATCCTACATTGTTGAAAAAACTTCCATTTTTCGAACTCCGTATCAAAATTGTAAAAAAAAACCTTATGGTGACTTCAGTGTCTGCGTATCATAGCTGTTTTTAGAACTACTTAACTTTACTATTGTATAACTTGCTTGCAGGCTGTTAAAATAAAACAAAAATTTGTTTTTCCTCCGAAATTGGGTTAAAAACTTTATTTCCTTTGACTAGATCAAGTGGGGCGCCATATGTTATTGTCGATATATTAAAAAATAACTATTTTTAATTGCTATTCGTTTAAGCTTACGTATCTTTTTAAATGTTAGCAAAGATGTATGCAAAAAGTTGTTTAATTAATTATTGTTAGCATAGAAATTGCGCGAGTTCGACTTATACTTAGCTATTTTTTTTACATGATAGTTTTATTAAAATTATGTCATTTTCTTCCCGTGTCCAATTGCCACCCGAGCGTGATTAGTTTTTATGAGTGACAACAAATTTCTCGAACTATGAGTTTGTCGTAAACTTCTTATAATATGTTTATAGTGATTATCGTAGAATTAGTGTTTTTATAGTTTTTCAAATACATAGATATATTAAGCATTACGGGGTATATGACCATTTTAGGCATTGCTTTATTAAAGATTCAGTATATCCGTATCTTCACCCTTGAAGATTATAACTTTGGTAAGTCAGCTGTTAAGTATGTAAGTGCGAGGTTTATAAAGACAAAGAAAATTTCTAAAATAAATTCGTATTTTTTTACATTTAATAACACAATGTATAAACGAAAATAACTGTGTCAAATGGAAACATTTTAAGTTAATTTAAGACAATGTATCTATTTGAAATTTACTTCTGCTTAGTTAGATTTCGCGTTATATGACCATGACCACTAAACATCGCCACTAAACAGTTTCGTTCATTTTAATTTTTTACATTCTGTATTTCAGTCCAATTGGAATGAATTCTTTACGTTTTTTTTTTCTCATATCAAATTGTATATCGTGAATGAAGAGCAACGTGCTCACTTAGTTGTCTTTAACTATAATTCGAATATGTTTCACTTTGCGATTAACTAATCCCACCTATGCGCGAACCGTATCCAAAATATTTTAGCCTTATTATTAAGGCACAAACAACTTGTTGTTTGCTGTTATTCTTATCCGAAGTGAATTGAACTCGCGAGAAAACTAGTAACTTTTCAACTAATGGGTTTATTGCTTTACTTCCTCTTTAAAGACGAATTTTTTTGTGTTTCAAAAATAATTATAATTAACTCCTTTAATTCGAAATTTGAATAGTATTTTAATGTGTACTGCAAAGTTTGTAGTGTTTCGAAAGAAGGTGTGGAAAGTCGGATTGAAAAATGAGTGGTGGCACTTACTTTCCTCAATGTTTTTCTTCCTGAATAGGAAATCACACCTTCCTATTTACGTTTCTTTTATTTCCTTTTCAAGTTACAATATGAAACTTTTTTGGTTAAGAAAAAATAAACGCTTCCATTTAAATCCACAGTACATAATGTAATAAAAGCAACTCACAAAATAAATATGTACATTATTTAAATTACGATTTACAAGCATAAATCAGTTAAAATATAGTCCTGCGATGTACACATATTCCTATTTCATAAAAAAATCTAAACGAAGAAAACTTTGTTTAAGCAACTTTTGCACCGTAAACAAGGGGAGTCGGTAAACAGGCAGACGGCAAACTTGGGGCAAAGTTAACGCCGTCCCGTCACCGGTACAGTTCGGTGCCGGTGATCGATCGCCAACGATAACTTTGTCTGATCGGCTTGACGCGAGCAGGAATTTATGATTAAATGAATTTTTATTCTTATAAGATGGATCTAGGGGTGCAAAGTTGGCTCGTAAACTTTTCCATTACATAAATATATTTAAATATTCTTGACGTACAAGTTTGGATGTTGACGACTTCCATGATCTTTTTGATTTAACGATATTTACATTATTAACTTAATTTCTTGTGAGAAATTTTACTTATCTTATGAGGTATAATTGTAGTCAAAATAGATATTTCAATCAGATTTATACTCAGTGTCCTTTTACGAGTGACACTGAGTGTAAATCTGCAAACGTGCTATATGGCATGCTTTTCGCATTATTCCTACAAAGAAATTAGTATCAACAACCAGTTTTTAAGCAATTTTTCTCATATGATTATGGATGACTTATAAATTATCTATGGCAATATAAATATACTTTTCCGAAAATGAACGATTAAAAAATAGAAAGTAAATTTTTACAAATTTATGGGTATTATTTATAACTTTTAAATTTTAAAAAAGTTTCCTTTGTCATATGTTGTTTTATTTGATTTTCACTTTTTCCGATTAGTGATTTCAATTTATTCACTTCTATCTAAATTATTTTGTTACTTCTTTATAAGTCATCTTAAGTCATGAAAGCCTCTGCCTATATGATACTAATGTGCAAAATTCTGAAATTAGATTATGGAAAATTACTTTAGCGATATTGTTTAAATTTAGAATAATATTTAGTTTAATACTTTATTATTTAACTAAATTTTATTTCAAATTTCAACTAAATCGCTGACTTAATTTTCCAAAACTTAGTTCACGATTTTGGCACTCCAGCAGATTTCCCAGAATATAAATAAAAACAGATACGTTAATATCGTATTATTCGGGCAAATTTGTGGAAAAATATATCCTTCAAGAATCACTTACTCGTTTAAAGAAATAAGAAATGTTTTGTAACAAAAATGATTCAGACTTATATACATATAGGAGTTGTTTTTGTTTTGCATCTTGGTGTGACTGCAAGGACCAAGAGAAGTTTTTTTTTAATTTATAGCAATATGTTTAACTAAGGTAAATTATTTTGAAATGCTATTCAATAAAATGTAAGTTAAATGTATAAGAGAGATACTATTTTATTAAATATATTTGACCCTACTGTTCTGTTAGCGAATAGCTCTAATTCCTTAATTTATTAGCCAAAATAAACATAACATTATACAGTATGCGTGTCGCTAGTGCACCAAAGGCGCCGTGAGCTGCTGAGTAGAGCAATGCAATTGTAGATGCATTCCGCGTCGTTATGTAAATGAACAGATGATTAAAGAACCCGAGACGCCTCGTGCCATTGTCATGGGAGGTCAGCGAGTCGTGACCTAGTCTATACGTATTTCCATGACAAAATGCGTGTCTCATGATTGTGACGAATGGCGCTTTCACTTCCATACTTTTCTTTAACTGTTATTTGTCAAGGAATAACTAATAGAGAAATTTTATACGATCATGATATTTGTCATATTTGTGTAGTTTTAAAAGAAAATTGATAAAATAAAATTGTTGATTATTATCGTGTTTATAAAAATGTGAAGGCAATGATGACAATGGAAGAAAACGATACAATGTGTATTGGTTATTTTAACAACGTACACCGTTTTACAGATTATATTTAAATTGGATAAAGTAGAAATAAGTATAAGATTTTAAGCTATGTAGAAATAGGTATTAAGCGATATATGTGTAGAAAAATAAAGATTTCATGAATGCATTGGAAAGTTAAAGGTTTTAAATAATTTTCTATTGTATATTTAAATCTTAGTCAATGAATAGTGAAAAGTTTAAAATTAATATATTTATTATAATAATATTCGATGCAGTATAATAAATATGTAAATAAAATAGTTGACTAGACATAGAATCGAGATAAAAACCAAGTTAAAACATCGCGACAAACCACAAATTACTTTTCAATCCTACAATCTTATTATTATAAGCATTTTGATAGGTACCTAAATTTCATAAATTTATTAAGTTAAACTGCCGAAACTAATATATTTACGTTTTAATTTCGTCAATAGGTATGGAATTAAACTGAAGAAGTTAACGACACTACCGATTTAAATAAATAATATAATATGGTGCTTTTACGCTGTTTATAAATAATATAATATGGTGATTAATACGGTTATAAATGTCTTCATCTTCTAATCACGTGCTCTTTAATGATAAACTTAATAATTAGGACACTGGTTATATCCCAGATTAAATTTTAAGCATATTTATTCAAATTATACAACAGTTTGAAGTAATTTAATTTATATTCATTTATGTATATATATATATATATATATATATATATATATATATATATATATATATATATATATATAAAGGTGTTTAAACATATATATTAAGTATTTTATGATAAAATCGTCAGTCTATAAAAATAAAACGTAGCACGTACACGACAAGTTATGAACCCAAAATACTGAAAATAGTATAGATATAATATTATTTAAAAAGTCTACGTTAAATTAATTCAATCTAAATAACGTAAGTTTTTAAATTCTAATTTTAAACTGAGGTTACAGGTAGTCTGAATGACTGTCTTATATTTCCGATTATCTCATAAAAATCTATTTCAAGAAAATATAAAAAGCTAAATTTTGGTTTCCACATCATTAATGTTAGATATGTATAATAAGAACGTAAATTTTAAAACAGTTTACCTTAAAATAAAATATTGAAAGATTGAAAAGAATGAATACTAGAACAAAATAGAAAAAAATAACTAATTAATGAAAATTTTAGTAACAGACAACAGTTTCCCAGAAATAATGGGTCTTACTATCTGTACTTTATTTGTTATGATGTGAAGACTGCAACGAACAATATATGCCACGAGATGGGCGATAGGTGTCATATACGACGGAAAAAATATAGTTCACAAAGCTCAATAACAAAAATTATGATCTTGAAGACGGAAAGCATTCCATGCGCACTGTTGAATTAGGTTTACATATATTATAATATCTTATTTAAGGATTGGCTAAGTAGCTCAATATCAGCCACGGCGCTACCAAGATCCTCCAGGAACGAGTCGGGGTCAAAAACTTATTATACCAGCCAACCCAGTATATGGAAAACTAACAAAAAGTTTTGATTTGTAGAAAGATAAACTCAAGACAAAAACAAGATCACTTGCTATTTGTAAGTAGAAAGCAGTTAGTTTTTCTTTTATGAAAAGCAGTTAAATTGTGTGTCAGAACAAGCACCTACTTAAGTTCCGCAATTTCTTCACATTAATCAAATGTTAGAATTTTTCAAGTCCTAGATTAAAAATATTAGAATGGGGAGATGGAGGAAGACGTTACACATCACTTTGAAGATTAATTATTCGCAAACCGAGCTTGAATGCGAAATTTCAATTTTATTTTGACAGGGCCGTCTAATGACACTCGAGTGGATGAGTGCGCGAAAAAAATGTTCTCCTCCATTTTACACATACGCGAAAGTAAATTCAATTTTTTAAAAATGTTTTACATATATATTAATTGAGATATTCATTTGCAATTTAATTATACCCACATAAACGTAAAATTGTGAGGCTCTGAAGGATGTACGGACGGGCGGATTGGCATGACGTAGTTATAAATAATTCTTGTTTTCCTATGGAAATCCAATAAATGTCAAAAAATTAGCTAAATTTAAGCATAATTATTTTACATGTTTATAATTCTATAACATATGCATACTTGTACATAAAAATATTATTATTAAGGTTGTATCTCGTTACTCGTTTGTATATTTATCTCCACGATCATTTTTAGTGATAAAATTTCAAATATCACAATCTCAAAAAACTAAAGTGATTATTTCCAAAAAAAAATAGTATTCCTATAGTAAATATTATAACACGCATTTCATAACTGACTAAGATATTAATCATAGAAAATTCTGAAACGTGGTTTCTGTTTTTCAGATTTTAAATTACAATTTAAATAAATTTAAATAATTTAATATACTAGTTATAATTATAAATATTGCTTAAATCTATTAATTTTAAGCAAAAATTTATTTTTAATATGATTATTTTCCCCTCCCAATTTAAATTTTTGATATGATTATTTTCCTGAAGCTGCCTTTGTTTACATTACACCGAAGAAAGTAGCTGGACTAGTTATACTATTTCCAAGAGTTTTTGATTTATTCTCGGTTATCGGTCAAGAGAATCGTGCTCGAATTAATGAACCTTAAATAATAGAAATTTGAAGTGAAATGCGTAATGCGTAGGACCAACGACGATTTCGAATACTAAAGCGATCCACAGCAAAAACATAGGAGCCCAACAATATATGCTGCGTACTATTTATCAAATTTATGTTAGTATGAGTACAACCGGACATGACTATCGATACTACCTACCAAATGAATAAAATATAAATTCCAGTCACTAAGCCAAAAGGAATAAACACATTATAAAAGCACACAGAGAAGCAATTTTAATTGGTTTAATTTAATATCTGACACGATTCTCACATTGATGCTTTTTATCCCCGTTAAAAGAAATGTCGGCCATAATTTTAAGTTATTGTCTTACAAAAGTATTTATATTTAAGTGTTCTCCCGGAAAAGAACTGTATATAAGTACAATTTTATAAATTCGTAGATATTTTTCCAAGACTTGACGTGTATTATTAAAAAAAAAAGTACTATCGTTCGTAGTTAATATGAGACTTTCTTCAAATAGCCTTTGATATTTCAACTCGCACCATGTTGAAAGGAAAAAGCCAAAACAGATATTTTCTCTCAACCTAGTAAAATGTTGCGATTTTTAAATTGTTATTTATTTTCTTGCGATATTACATTACGGGTTTCTCGTAGCGATGATGAAAATCTAAAAAAGTCGTATTCTTCTATTTGGAAATACTGCCGCATTTCTGGGATACGATTGGATAATACTGATATAGTTTTTAAATAAAATATAGATAATAATTATCGACCTCGAATCGTTAAATTCCAAATTTGACTTGCATGCTCTTTGAATATGTTCTTCGACTCAGGAAAGTAACTTTTGCAAGTAAAGTGAATTAAATTTGTTTTTCCATGTATTCATTTTCGAATTGTATCTACAATATTCATTATGACTTTTAGCTCGTGATTGATGGAATAATTTTTCATAGCGAAGCGATAATATGAGCTTGCAGCACATTATTCTCTTTTGAAATATGGTTATTAAAATATATAAATGTATTTACAATTTTTACTTAGCGTAATGTAACGACAGTTAGATTAAGCAAAACCTATATAGAAATAGAACATTTTTATTTATTATGATAAGTTTCAAAAGAATTCTTCATAAATATCGAAGTTAAAGTGAAAATATCTTTGTGAGGTATTTAAAAAATTATGTTAGGAATGTTATGTATTTGATATAAAATTATTGCCCATGAATTTAAAACTTAATTTATTAAACAATTTTTAACTTTGTTTCGACAATTATGAATATATCATTTTCAGTAATGAACACTTGTTAGTAATCATACTTTTATTGAATTTGTATGAAAACTTTCATGGATCTGTCATTTCTCATATTTGTTTAACCCAACGTTATTCTTGTGGAAATTAGTTTAAAACTGCCTTCGAGATGAGTCAATATGGCACATGGACTAATATTTTAATTTAGTTCGCATTTTGTTTCAACAATTCTTAATTTTGTTTCGACAATTATGAACATATCATTATCAGTAATTAACACTTGTTAATAATTATACTTTTATTGAATTTGAATGAAGACTTTCATTGATCTGCCATTTCCCATATTTGTTTAACCCAACGTTATTTTTGTGGAAATTAGTTTAAACTACCTTCAAAATGAGTCAATATGGCACATGGACTAATATTTTAATTTAGATTGTATTTTGTTCACAAGGGATTATTTGTACATTTAGGATGAAAAATAGAGATGCTGATAAACTAGAATATGTGTAAATAGTATAGTAAGTTATATATAAAATAATATTGACCAAAATATGAAAAATAAAGGTTTTTATTGAAATAATGTATTCTTGATTATTTTTGAAAATCAGAAATAATAAAATTTGTCTTACATTATTTTACGTCATGGCTAATCCCACTCAATATGTTTGTGTACACAACCATTGTAAACACATTTCGGAAGCTTAATATGTCTGGATTGTTTAGCGACCTGAAGAGGCTACATTTATATCCAGCTACTGAGAATTTCAATAACATTCGATTATAATTAATTAAAAAGAAATAAACATAAAATGTCCTGGATTATTATGGCCAAATCTAAACAAGGTTAGGTACATCGGTAAATTATTTTTAAAAGAAGTAGACAATACATTAAAAATTTCCCTTCGTATTTACATGAAATGTAAACCAAAAAGAAGCTTTCAACGTACATTTCATGCATAAATAAAATGTGGTTTACGGCGTATCTGAACGTGAGGATAGACATTGACTCCGTCTAATATTCATAAATATATCGCAGTTATAAATGGTTTATAATGTATGCTCATGCGGTGTGGTGTATATGTACATTTAATATCGTCCCCGTATGTAAATCGTTGACTGTAATCAATGGGCGGCCAAAAAGGGCCAGAGGTCCTCTGGGTAGGGGCTGCGGTGGCGCCCTCTAGAGACCCGTGCCTTTTTCTGTTTTTCATTTATTTATACAAGGACCGGGCGACGTTATATAAAACGGTATATTTTACGAAAATTAGATAGGCGAGCTTTTTCAACTCGGTTTCGCTTATCAAATTATTGATTTGGGACTGTGGGGGAATATTTTGAAGAGTATTTATCTTCCGAGTTGTCCCGGTAGCTGCATGGATTGTGTTTATGTGCTTGATTTTCGTTTGTGTTGTTAGGAAACGAGTCTGATTGTTATACTTGATTTGGTTCAGGTTTATACTCCAAAATTACTACGTGTTATATTTCGAGGATAGTTTCAGCTATAAGCCTCATTAAAATACTACGATAAGGCTATTATTATATGGTATTTTTATGCATTGTAATTTTGAATTTAGAAGTTACAATATAAAAGAATTAACACAAAATAAACTTATGACATATTGTTTTAAGTTCGTTCAGTTAGTTTTCTTCTACAGTTCTTAGCTATATATTTTCTATATTTTTTCCATCTGCTATTCCTTTAAAGAGTCATTTGAATTAAATTTATTTCTACAATCCCATTTATTATATTTATTGTAATTTCATGGACATTACTTCGCCGTTAGAGAAATCGAGCGAAATTTTATGAGTTGTCACTAGTAACATTTAATATGTTTGAAATCGAAGAATTTGAAGTCTTTGACAGCTGGAGATAATAAATAGAAGTAGACCCGATCGCATAATTTCCTATGTATGGAACGTTTCAAAAATGTGGTGTGTGAGTGGTACTAATCAAGACATGAACGAAGCCTCTTTTATTACATGCCTATTTGATTGTATCAAGAAATGTTGGTTTATAAGTGTGTTTTAAATCAAAGAAGTTGATATCGGCATTTCGATTTCAAATGCATACGAAAAGATTATGATTAATGTAGCCACAAACATCTAGGCAGCCATGATTAAAAAAAATTATTATTTTCTTATTTACTTAATATTATTAATTACTGATTGCTTTTAAACATGCTTGCTACGAAATTTTATGTTCTCCGCAATCGTATTATAATTGAATACAATTATATTGTTTTTTACTGTTCACTGCGAATAATATCGGATTTATAATATTAAAATATGTTATTATTTCAACATTTAATAAATTTAGGTTTCATAATTTTTAATATATTATAATATTATAATTTTTATCATATAATATATGTAGTATCGAGAATGTATCACTGAAAAGTTTTTTTGTAATTCAACTAGCTTCCTGAATTTTGTTTTCATCTTCAGCCAAACGGACGAACACGTTCTAAAATTTTAAGGGTTCTACTTTTTCCCTTTTGAGGGACGAAAATCTATTAAGAGAAATATTGAGAAATTTGCGACATTTTCACGCCTGTGAACGGTGTGCTCAGTGAAAAATAATATAAATATTTGTAAATACTTTAATCAAAATTCTATGTATCCTTAAATATTTATGTGCCTAAGTATGTAAGTAACGCTCGTAATGTGGTTTCTACTAGTACTAAAAAGGTTTTATTATATTCTACATACTTAGACTCAAATCTTCAAGACTTTATTTTAATAATTTTATTTTTAAATAAAATCTTTAAGATTTGAGTCATCAGATAAGATAGTTTAACTTTATATTTGTCTACATTTACATGTTATTATTCAGTAGCTAAATGTAATGTTTGGTAAATATATTTTTGAAGTGTATGTAGTTATAATAAAATGTATCAAGTGTGCTCATTATCTTAACCTCCTGCCTACCAGAGATACTTGTTGTGGAGTGTGTCTTTGAAACTTTAGTATTATATTGCTACTAGGTTAACATTAACTGGAAAAATATTAAAAACATTCTCTTTTCGGAAAATTAATTTTTTACTATGTTCTATATAAAGGATGAAGTGAAGACATTACTATGTGATTTGTATAGAGTATAGAATATTTTCAGGGTGCAAATTATAATTAGAATAGAATTAGAAGCTAAAATAATATTTTTTTTGTCTTGTATTTTATTTATTCGAAATTTGTGAAAGGAACAAAAATAAAACGTTTTTCATAATTAAACTATCAAAACTAAACATTTGGAAAGAAAATTGAATATATAATCAACAATACGTACTAATCATAATCACGTAATAAATAAAGTTTATATAAAGACTATTTTATATCTTGGCGAAAATCGGAATAATGGTTCCGTTTGGCATAAAACAGAGGTAAATATCACATTTTTCGCCAAAAATTGTGTTTTTTTGACGTATATACTTCTATAATATGATAGTTTTGTACCATATTCAGGTAAGTGTGCAGTAGCTTTTGCATTGCGTTCTTTGGAAGGTATTGGCTTTATGAGAATCTTGGAAGGTGCCGCTTCTTTTTTTTCGGTTTAAGCTCTTCGTAGTCTTCATCTGCGCCTCCATCATTACTTACTTTCTTCACTTTACATCATTACTTACTTCTTCACTTTGTACTAGCGCAGCTGCACCATATTTTGCCTTGCAGTTCCTTTTTTTGCTTCGACAACTCCCTATTGCAGTCATGCGTTCATCACTGCCAAATCATATAGGTGTGAGATAACACGAATTGTCAACTTTTTTATCTGATTATGCGAAGAGATTGAAAGCATGCCATTAGTGAAGTCGACTTCATCCATGTTCTGATGGAACATCTTGATTACTTCAGGTCTTCTGACTTTTTCATATCGTTTGTGTTTTTTGGACCATTGCTTGCGCTTGTCGTACTTTGATTACAGTAAGAAGCGAAAACTGGTTTATTGTCCAGCCACATCGTAATAACGAGTTTTCTGTTCTCTCTATCCTTAACTTCATTACTACTTCTAGCTTTTTATAAGGACACTTTTTCTTCTACTAGAACACAGCTCCTAGGAACTCTATTTTCCATTACTGTGTCTGTTATGGTATCAGCCCCTAAAAACTTCAGCACACAGTTTTTTTGTGGGGTGAAAAAACGGTCAAAGAACAACAAACGCCCGGGAAACAAAAATTCGAGTCAAATATAAATCGACAGCTTCACCTAAACCACGGCTGATTAATTTGAAATATGCAGTATATCCCTAATGAACAGTTTTGGCGTATTGCGCTTTTCCAAGTGAAACGAATGATTATTTCGTCTATGTCCATTTCCTTGGTTGGATTTGTTCATGATTCTTTCAAAGAGTGGTTGTATTTTTCAATTTGTTGGATTTTTTATTATGCCATTACTTCACTGTCATATACACAGTTTAGACGTAATCCTATAAAAAGACGTCATAGCCATTTTTATAAGCAGTACATATCAATTTCAGGATACAATAACGCTGACATAATCATTGTAATTCCCATAAATGTTTTGAATTCTATCAAAGTTAACCCCATTGATTTTCCTGCCCTATTCGTACAGTTATATATATATATATATATATATATATATATATATATATATATATATATATATATATATATATTTAAGGTATCTTTTGTGCATACCGTGACCTAATTTGGCGATTTCTGACTACAATCAGTCGAGTAGATAAAGATAAAAAAGAAGTCGCCCATATTTATTGGACATATATAGGTATGCCAAAATTCAACGTCAAGCCAAAAACAGAGGATAGGCCAGGTTGTGACAGTTCATGAAAAAATAAGAAAAAAACTAGTCTAGGTCGTGTACTTTTAAAATTATAGATATTTTTAGAAAAATCGAGAAAATTATCGACCTGCGGCTCTCTTTCAAGTACCGTGACTGAATATCCATTATGTTAATCACAGTCTAAGTTAAAAATAAAACTGTCTTAGGTTAAAAAAATAATTTTTTCCCAATAATTTCATTCATCCCACTCAAAATGTGACTGCTTGTGTCTACGCTATTTTGGCAAGTTACGTTAAAAGTTGGTGTATTTAATCCGGATTCCAAAACGGTACAAAATTCACTGGTTTCTTTTTTTAAAAAAATTATAATTTTTTTTTGTAAAGAATCCTGATTTCATTTTAATTCTCATCCTTAAAAACACACATATACACATATACACAAACACACACACGCACGTACGCACGCACGTGTGCAAGCATGTACGCGCGCACGCGCGCACACGCACACGCACTCGCACATGCACACAAACACACACACATACATACACATACATATAACGTTTCAATCTTGTAGCAAATCAATGGTAAAATTTCGTTTTTTATTATGGTTGCGATAAATAAGCTGTTCTGTTAAATTAGATGGTGGAAAATATTTTATAATGTCCTCAAACTATCGATTTCACTATAGAATTTTAAGAATATCGCCTTTATATAAATAACAAATAACATTTTGTGTCGGTATACATTTGCTTATAGTAATTTAATAACTTAAAACAATTTTGAAAAAAAACTGACTTCGAAAGTCAAAGCATGGCTTTTTTTGTTTATTATAAAATTTCAAATTAATTACTATGTTATTACGTTTCAAAAAGGTTAAAAATACATCCAGCATGTACATATTTTTGGTCATGAAATTTTTCTACACAATTGTATTAAATCCTTGGGTCATGAACTTTTACCACAACTAGGCATAAAATAAGTGTCTATACAAAATTAATCCTAAGGTAATGACTTAACCTAATTTTTACTATTATGTTGCAGTTAATTTAAGGACAAAATAAAATTATCTCTACCGAGGTATTTTGAATTCAAATAAATAAAACCGTGCAAAAATATCTGGGTCTCTGATATCCTGGAATTGAATACATGGAGTGGTAGGCGATTACTATCGTCATTTTCCTGAAACGATGTTGTTTTCTATTATTTTTCTTCAGAGTAAGCAACCCTTTCCATTTATTTTACAAAAGTCAATCACATATTCTACAAAGCTTGCTTATTGCGTAACTTATCAACTGTACTGACACCCGCAAAATCCATTGTATTGATATTTGTCCAACAATATATCACGCCTGTGTATGTTCGACCAATTACGGAAGCAAATTAGCAAACATTCCCTTCGTTATTGGAATGAAAATATTTATGTAATGCAAATTTATTCGCAGTGATCTTTAACGGGTCTGCGGTCCGTTGTTTATTTAGTAACATGGAGCGATGGGACGAATTGTGCTGTTGGGGTCTCGTAGCCCGATTATGTTAAGATTATAGAATTAAATATGTGAAATTAAGAAAATCGCACAAATAAACAGAAAAAGATGGAACAAATATGTAGTTATTTGAGTATGAAGCGATAATAAGCTTAATTTAAAAATTAAAATAGGTTATGGGTTGTGAAATGATATACAATCAATGAACAGAAAATAATTGTGAGGAGGTATTTATTAAGTGACTAGTAAGAAGGAGCATGGATAATGTTACTGAATTAAATTCAGAAATTATTGAAAATTATATGAAGTTTCGTATTTTTTGCTTATACGACCTCCGTGAAAGGTAAGGTAATAATACATTTACAAAAAAAAGTTATATAAAGAAGATTATACTATGTAATTACTCTGTTAGTAAGACTAGATTATAGGCATTATAATTCTAAAATTAAATCAGTCTATGATCACAATCTGATTTATCTCCAACATATGATAAATTCTGAAGTAAATAAAAATGATTGTAGATTTTCAGAGTTACTATCAAAGTTTAAACTCTTAATAAACATGAGATTTTGTAAATTAGGTTAAAGCACTAACATATATTAATTAAGTAAATTTGAAATATTAAATGTTTAAGTACTAAGAGAAACAAAATAAAAGAGTTGTTTCAAAGTTAATTATGTTTAGAACTAAATACGAATTTGCATGAGATTTAATTTATGGAAATGTTTATATTACGACAAAAAATGAGTTATTAGAATAAAAGTAAGGAACAAAATGAAGAAAGGCATTTAAAAATATAACGTTAATTACGTTGAAGAAAACAAGTATTTTAATGATGTGTATGGAGTTAGATAAATTACAATACCTATAAGAAAAGTCTTTCTGGGGAGTTTTGATATTTTTGCCATTAGAATTATTTTAAACCTATACTTGAAACCTTTCTTTATTGTATTTTCTTTCTTTAAAGTATTTTTAATTGAAATATGTAAAAGTTTATGGTTTTCCGTTTATTTTTCCTGTATACACTTTTAACCTTTGTAGATAAAGTAAAAGTGGGACAAATCAACCCTCAAAAGGATTCAATGTAGCATCAGGATATACAGTGAGTTATGCGAGCCTTTTTTCACTGATGGAAGTCTTAGACAAGGTTATCTCACATGCCTGCTTTTTAACAATGCACTGGTGAAGGTCATCAGAGATGCAATTGTAACAACTAATGGCACTATATATTACAATTACTGGCGTATGCAAACGATTTCGATATGATTGGCATATCGAGATAGGCTGTTACCGAAGGTTTTGTGGCCCTTCAGACTGAGGCTGAAAAAATAGGCCTAATTGTAAATAAAAAGAAAACAAAATTTATGATTATGACAAGTGAAGAGACTGATAATGCGCTACAGATTGTGAAGGGCCACATTCTTGAAAAAATTACCGAATTTAAATATCGATTGTCACCAACAGATATAAAACGGATGTTAAAATTTACTATCGCCTTATGCTAGAAAATAGATGCTACTTTGACTTAAGAAACCAACTAATGTATCGACTCATTAGCAATAAAACAAAAAGTAATTCAACTAGTAATCCTCCATGGCAGCAAAACCTGAACATTGAGCAAGCGTATCCAAAACAGACTACTAATTTTTAAAACAAAAATACTACGCAAAATCTTCGGTTCTGTCCAAGAAAATAAGGTTTTAGCAAATTCTTTACAATCACGAAATTTATAATCGGTATAAACAACCAGAAATAGTTAAAGTCATTAAATCAATCTGAATAAGGTATCTTGGACATGTATTTAGACCAGAGGATAAAAACCCGACCAAGCTTTAGTAGCCTGGTAGCTCTCAACAGGGGAGTGCCAGGAAACGGGGAAGACCTGCACTCAGATGGCTTGATGATGTCAAAAACGGCTTAACAATATTAAAGGTTACCAACTGGAAACATAATGCATCTGATAGACTCCGATGGAAAAAGCTCATTAGGACGGCCCTGGTCTGCTCTAGGCTGTAGTGCTAAGAAGAAGCTATAATATTTTTTATGCAAGTCAGAAATGGTATTACATTATACTCAGCTAAAGTTACATTATATCTTATATATCTGGTGGGCTAATTAGTAATAGCCCTATTTTTAATAAATGTTCTGTTCTCTTTACCTTTCTTCATTATTATAATGAATATGAATAAAGTCCCGTAGGCACCAGCGTCAGTTCGAATGTCAATTATTAGCAAAAAGCGACATAAAAATTACTTGTTTTCCACTAGGGTTAGTTTATATTTTAAATTTAAAGAATATATTTGAGCAAATTGACAGACATGCTGGAATAAAAATAAAAAGCCTCTTTCTTTCGCAAAATTTAAGTATGAATTTCAAATTACACTTCATTACTGTTATTTTAATTAAACTGGGTTAATTTTATCTAAATTCCTAATAGAGACTTCGTAAGCCTTTGAGAATTACTTCGCCTCTCTATTTTTATTTTAAACGGCATGCTAGTATAGTGGGTCGGTGTGAACGCTCCGGTCGAGGCCACGCGTGCGCCAGGCGCTGCACGGACAGCGCCATCTGTCGCCGGGGTCGCGGCGGACAGACATGTACGTAGGATATAAAACTATAGATAGTTAATATATATCTGAGTATAGATTCTATAGTACAGTCGTTTATAGAATAAATGGAAAAATTTTTAGCTAATAAATTATTACAAATTATCTAGCATATATTTTACTCCAAAAGTAAAATAATTTCCCTACCTAAAGATTTATAAAGACCATTTTATACAATGAAGGCTGTAGGTAATTTTGGAATGCTTATCGGATAAAGTGATGTCAATCTAAGAAATGGCTTTCAACAATATAGTAGAATAATTACACAAATGTGTATGTATATATAAAGATTTATGCAACTACATATAACATAACGAACATAATCTCTTTTACATATAACATAACAAAGTTTCGGCTTCCTTAATATGGGAATCTACTTAATAAAACATTTAGATGAATAAATATAAAACAAAATGTTGTAAACAAAATCATTTATAATTGAACTGTTTAAGCTTCAAAATTAATTATTGAAATACTATGGTAGTATTGTTGCCAACAAATTTAAAAACCAAAATTGGACTTACTGAATTCCATTTAATGATATACATTACTATTAGATAGCGTTTTTGGGTAAAAGAGGTTGATAATTAATTTTGAATTGGTCCCGTTATAAATACGAGAGTCAGAGAATTGGGTTTCCCTTTGTGAGAAGGTGGGTCTCTTTCGAAAGAGTTGAAGATGATAACCATGCATTTATCAAAATTATTAAAATATAAAATATCGTAAATATTAATCGCATTTTACTTTTTCATTGCAAATAATTGTATAATAGTACCGACCAAAAAAGAGATAGAAAACAGTAGGAGGATGATAAAATTTTGATTTTAGTTTTAAGGTATGAGGTTGATGTTTAAAATTAAATTTAGTTTTTTGAGTTTCGGCTTATATATTCTCATACTACTGAATACATTTTTAAACTATTGTTAAGAGATGTGATGTTGTTAGAACTGAAGATTTATTCAAAATATTAAATCGGTATCCTTGTTGCTATATTCTCCTGTAATTATTTAACTTCTGCAGTCTTCGTATACTTTCAAACAATTAATATATTCTAATTTGGGCTAGAAATATATATCAAAGAAAGAGTGAAATTTAGAAAGATTAAGAAATAAGAGTTTTGTGATTTTTGAAGAGAAAATCGACTAAAAATTTTTATTTTATTTTAAAATAATATGAAGTTATCAATGGAACGTTAAGAATGAAATTAAAAATGAAGGAAAAAAGAAATGAGCCGTCACGGGACGCTTGGCAGATGTGAAACATCGTGTTCGTACAAGTAATATGCATAAAAGACAAGATTATTACAAGAACTAAATATAGCATAATGAAAAAAAAAGTATTACGAATTTCTTACAGAAAATGGTGACTTTATTTAATAAACATTTATTTACAATTAATACAAAAATAATAAAGCACAGGTTATGTGTACCGTAGTAAACAACAGCGTCGAACTGAGTGAGGAGGGGGTCGCGTAGTCGGTTGCGCATGGCGACATTAATATAGCATGGCGACCCGTCGCCACGGCAAGCGTCCCCACCCCAACAATCCGGTTTATACCTGTGCCTATAGATGTTTCACATCAATAATTATTCCATACCTATTACCTATATAAGAAACAAACTTTACTTATTTATGGGGTATACTTTACCTACCTATTTGTAATAACCTATGTTATATTTATGTATGTAATAGTTATTTACTATATGTACTTGCAATAGTCAAGTGCAATAATTTTATAGAATCAACTAATTAAATGTCGAAATGCACATAAATTAGCATTCCGTATTCGTCTATATTTTTTGAAACGACTTAAGCAAGTTAGCTGAAGTATTGAAGCATTGAAGCTTATTTCTTCGCAAATGGAGTTTCAGAAAGAAAAATTGCAAAGAAAATTCGATTTTATTTGGAAAGATGTTTTCCAATGATACCCCACTTGACTAAATGCGTTAATTTTTTTTTAATTTTATCTCTGAATGTCTTTTTAAATATATACCTTAATGTCTCATTTCCAGAATGTATATTATCTTCTCATTGCCCTTTATCGTATTTATTTGAATGTGAAATAAAGGTTCCACTTTATTGCCCTATCACGCGCGCTAAACGGGAAACGACTGTACGCGGGGGAGGTCGCCATAACTCGATTTCGGTAAGCGGCACAATTCAAAAAGCATTCTCGAGGGGTCTTCGAGGGACGGAATAAGTTATTTTGCAGTTAAAATTTGTCAGATGTCGCTCGTCCGGTTTGATTTTGGCGATGCCAGGATGGGGCGTTTCTTAACTTTGAAAATACTTAAGGATGAAGCAATTCCAGGCTTCTATTATTGAAGATTTGTGTAACGCTCTAAGATGAGAGTATGCATGATAGTGAATTTGTTATCATTGATAATTGATAATTTTACATGAAAGTAAGAACTTAAAATGTATTCTGGATTAGGTTTTAAATATAACTTTATAAAAAGAATTTTGGATCAAGCAATGCCGCTTTTGCTGTAGTAGTTATATATTTTTAGAAGGGTTATAGACTAGCTGTAATTATTGTATATATTGTTTATTGCTGCACTTACTGTTAATTGAACACAACTTAGATAATATATTAAGCATCACAAAAACATCGTGTAACCTTGGAATGAGGGTAAACTTTATATATGGACTAATTAGGATGAATATGAAAAAAAACAAAAATGAAAAATAAAAACCCGTAACTTTTTAAAACGTTCATACTCTTGTGACCATAAACATATAACACCCCATGTCGCATACTGCATATTATGAATATCTTATTTAAAATTTATGCGCGTCCGTTTCATTTCTGTTTCTCACTAATATTATAATTATACATATTCTTCTTCATTCCAGTTTTAAATTTTTCATATTAATCCCTTGTAATACTTGTTAAGTTAATGGGACTTCTAGTTACGATTTTTCGAATTTCCAGGGTTAGAGACTATAAAATCGAAATAATTGGCATTTCTTCATAAAATGTGTAGGAATTCCTGAATTATTCGTTTATAATCCATTTCAAAATTCGAAAGTTAACGGAAATATTTGTAAGGAATGTTAAAGATTTGAACTTTTTACAATATGTCATTATCCATGTTGTTACACATATTTCGGAATTTTTTATCCTACTAGATTAAAAAGGAAATTCTATATTAATTACGATTTTTGTTTCAATTATTAAAATTTTTTATTTTATCTTTGCAACGAATGCAATGTTGAAAAGGTGAAATTAATCTGTTGAATAACATAAAATGCAATGTCCTATCCTAGGGAATTTATTCAGAAATATTTCAATAGGTTAAAATAATATTTTCATAAATCGGTATCTTAAAAATTTTTGTTGATGGAACAAGTTTAGTTTAGCAAAAATGTGAATTTTCATATTTTTTTGGTTTTAAATGAAAGAAAATGGTAAAAAAATGAAGTAATAACTAAAAGTAGGGCTCAGTCGCGATAATTTTATTAAAAAAGTGATTTGAAAAAAGTTCCCATATAAAACTGCACTTTGTCAAGAAAGTATTAGTTATAAGTTTTTCGACCTATTAGCCATTTTAGTAACATTAGAAAAAGTAACATTAGAAAAAAATAAATAAATAAAGAAAATTATAAAAGTATGAAATCTCGCAAAGGAGATTGCATAAGTGAAGTTATAAAACTTATGTTCTACAGCCAACTGACAATCATTTCTTGACAGAGAAGTATTGGTTGAAATCAATTTTTATAATGAAATAGTCGTGTTCAAGCCCTAATTATTTTCAATACATCGTTTTTTACATATATTCTTTCATTTAAGAGAAAAACCGTATTGGTGGTTAATCAGAAAAAAAATGTTTCGTTAAATTAAATTGTATTTTTAGGTAGCAAGAATTATCTTTTCATGGTCACGATTAAGGTCATAGTTCGATACGTCCGGGAACAATGCCGAGAGTTTATTGATTTTAAAGTCTACCATTCAATTATTGAAATACGTTTTCAATCTATTACACCTTCAATGCTGTTTTCAGCCTATCAGGGGACGGCCCGCTAGACGGACGTTTGCACTCGTTTATATATAATCTATATAATTTTTATATCTGTCCCCTAAACAGCTTGCCCTTCCTAAAAAGCGCTGCACGCCACTGCTCCTAGTCCAATATCCTCATAAATTTGTGCCACATCTCACCTTTATGTGACAAATATTTACCACCTACGCTATTTCCTCTTTACTATATTTTCTTTCGTGACAACGTATTATGAAAACGTAAAAAATGGAAAAAGTTGTAATTTTCTTTTTATAGCATAGTAATATTTTTTTTTATTCTAGTCTTAGGTTGGCACAAGTACGGTGATGTCACGAGGTCCAGTTAATGCCCTTGTGTGAAAATGTATGGTGTTATTCGTAACATAAATCACGACCTCTGCTGGGAAGGCCACTTAAAGAAAGTGTCCGGTGACATGCAATACGTCAAGATGTTTTATATAGTATAATGTAATCCGGAAGGGATCTTTGATATAGACAAAAGAAATGAGGATGTACATAGGACGATAACGAATTTTTAAAAATAAAATGATGAAAATTGAGATTATGCTATCAGTAATGCTATCAGCGAATATTTGCAGTTTTCATCTGGATGTGTAGGTGAGGAAATTAGAGTTTTGCACCAAGATTTATTGGAATATTATATCTGTCGTAACATTGAACTTCACTTTATATTTATACCGAATTATAAATATTCCAATGGTTCAGTAGTAAATAAATATTATAATGGTTTCATAGATCTTATCTTATGTCCATCCAGAGATAAGAATATATAGAGATAAGAATATATTTTTTTAAATTGTTTATCATCGCTTTATTTTCTATAATTCGCAGTCAATCTTATAGAAATAAATTAACCAATCGGTTTTCACAGACAATATTCCGTACTACAAAACCAAAATTATTCAGGTGTTTCCAATCAAAACAAATAATACCTATTTTCCAATTACTTTCAAGACAAAATACTTTTTTAAAGGCAAATTATTAATATTTAAAATTAAATTATTATCACAACTGTAAAATATTACAAATGACAAGAGGGTTGATGTAGACAAAGAAATTGATTATATATATATATATATATATATATATATATATATATATATATATATATATATATATATATATATGTATCTCAGTTGGTGAATTCGCTGAGTTTTTAATTTTTTATTCGTTCAAAGACTGCAGAAGTGGAATTTATACTACGAGGGTACCATACACGTTGGGCACCCCTAAATATTTAAGAATATATAGTATTTCTAATTAAAATATTTATAAATATTAATTTTCACAACATAATTGTATGGCATACTATAACTTTCACATACTTAAAAAGAAACTAAATACAATAATTATAATTCCACTTAGAACTAGATATCATTCTTTTTTGGTTCTTCCCATTACTTATGCTTTAAGACCTCAAGTGTTTGGGTCGAATAGAAGTACATCACGGGTTTAAATAAAAACTATAATATATATATATATATATATATATATATATATATATATATATATGTATACACTTTATACTTGCAAATTCCATTCACATTGATCTCAAACTGAATTATCGTAAAGTTATGACGGACGGAAGGTAGATGGATATAATGAAATTATAAGGGCCACTAGGTAGCTTTAAAAAGTAATATTTTCTTTAAATACTCAGCGCGATTGCCGCTATATTTATAAATAATAAAATATTTGACGGTTTCTACATTGTGACATTGATACGCTGAAGCAATAAGATCGATGAAGCAAGGAAATCCAACTCTTGTGGTTATTTCCAATCAAATCAATAAACAAAATTATTAGTAACCGTGAGTAATTTTTAAGTTTGAAATGAGAAATTATTTGTGAGTGGGTCGATATTTAATTTCGTAATGTTGCGTAGAAAGCTGATTGATACGGATTACGATACTAAGCTGCGGAGATTTTTATACCATTTAGTTTATTGTCGGGTGATAATGCATGATTCCATAGTGGCATAATCTACTAATGAAATATTCCTATTATGATCGATTATATGAAGAAATTTAGTAACTGAATGACATTAATAATTGAATTAGATATTCGAATTCAAAATCGAATAATCCGATGAATATTACTCACCTTGGTCTTGAAGTCCAAGTCAAGTAGTACTCATTGAATCAAACGAACTAAGTCAATAAATTATACAGTCCGACATTTCATCCAAGGTCGTAATGTTATACTAGGCGCTTGTACAGGAACATAGGATAAAGGAGCATTTATTTTTGTCTCACATACTCATATACTGTTACCCGCTTTAGATCAATTATGTTGGTACCATTTGTGCTATTGAACGTTCATTAAAATTAAGTGGCGTTCATTCCTTTGAATTTCTACATTATTAATTACTAGTAGTTAAAAAAAAACATTCCCCTTTAATACTGTGGTATGATAACTACATTTATTTGGTTCTTTAGGTGAACGTCAAAGTTTAACACCTATAAATTCGTCATCTCGTTCTTTTCATACGTATGTTGCAGTGTCATAATTATTTTAAGACAATATATCTTTTGATTGTAATGAAATTATACGAGAAGATGTAGGTGAATTACATGAAAATATAGAAATAAGTAATACTATTTAATTTTTTTCCAAGTACCCCTCAAAAAGACCCCTACACAAAGAACTTTCGTTTAAATTCTTTTGGTCAAAGACATCATCTACTGGATTATTAAAGACATATAGATTACTACTTTCTTTTTCTGAAGTCTGTAAAAATATATTAGATAAAATATTTATATAAGGAGAAATAACATTAAATACTTTATTGTTTCAACTTTTATGTAAACCAAGTACAATCAGGTTCGATTCCAAGATCTGTGTTATCTTTAACCAATAAAGGATGGCATTCGAACATCAGTTTCAAAAGAACGTCCCATGGATTATTAAAGAAATATAGATTACGATTTTGTTTTTCTGAAGCCCGTAAAATATATTAGATAATATATTTATATGAGGAGAAATAACATTAAATACTTTAATGTTTAAATTTTTGTGTGTACCAAGTACAATCAGGTTTGATTCCAAGATCTGTGTTATCTTTAACCAGTAAAGGATGACATTCGAACATCAGTTTCAAAGGAGCGTCCCATTTTTGGTGGTAGACTCTTTTTTGTACGGTGTTACCAAAAAGAATCTAAAATGACTTTGAAGGAACTAATATATAAGGACAAATTTGGCGGAAGGTTATAATCATGACTACCTGTCCTTTAGACTTTTAATATTGCATAAATAAAGGCAGCGTTATAAAATGAAAGAATTTTTCGAGTATATACTATCAGGATGCGACAGAAAATTAAAATAATTATAATATTAAATAAACCCTAAACCGAAACTATATAACTTTGGAATTTCAGTATATTTTGCCAGTCAACATGAACTCAACAGTACTGGCCATATTCATTGTTGACTAACTTCCGCCTTTACGCAGCTGCCTGGTACAATTTCACTGCATTATCCATTCTGTGACATTAATAACACTCATGTTACACTAATTACTGGCGATGTCTCTGATTAAGGGTAGCGTAAGCACAATATCGCATTAAAAGCTCCTCAATTAAGCCGAGTATTAAGTTGAATTCGGCCAGGCGACGCCGGCGTCCCCTGCCACGCCGAGGCGTTTGCCTAGCGTCAATTATCTCATAATTGACGGACGCCGAAATGCTCTGTGAAATTGTTGTGAACAGGAATATTAGAATATGTATTGATATTTATTTTATTTGTACATGGTTATGCTTATAATTTGGCACTGTAATTTTATATTAAATTGTAATACCTTTTATTATAATAAATGAAACGTATTGAAAAAAGTTTAATTGTATTATATTTTAAAATATTACTGGTCCTGCATTAAAATATCATAATTTGATCAAAGATTTAAGTGTCAAATTATACACATGACTATTTTTTAATTTGTAACTCTTTAGAGACAGTTGCGACATTTTGGAGCTCCTTAGTTAAATAAGAACCTTCACAAAAGCTTGATGTCAGTTCATTCATGTGTCACAGTCTCACCGTTTTCACAGTTATATACCTATATACAGGATGTACAATGGTCGCTTTATACAGTATGTTTGGCTACTAAGTGGACATAAAGGAAATAGTTTACAGCAGTTACACTTAATAACATAAACTAAGAATATAATTATAATTTTCATCAAGAACTTAATAATAATTATATATAAGTAGTTAAATATGGTCAATGATTGTCAAAAATTGTTACCAAATCAAGTATAAATCTAATAAGTAGGTTAAACGACATGAGTACCATCATTAATGTAATGTTCTGGGAAATGTTAGTATGTAGTCATTTCACGTTATACCACACGACATCTATATGACATCAATAAAATAGGCGGCGATTTTAACACGGCGCCGACACTACACTGACCATTTCACAATCAACAGAATAGTCTATTGGAAACGTATGCCTTAGAGTGTTGTGCTTTCCATTAAAACATGTCAGCTGCAAGTAAATTATATTCACTCGTATTTCCGAGATGCGAAACATGGAGCATTAAGAGAAGATAATATTGGGTTCTATTTTCAAAGTGGCGTATTTAGAAGCCAACCTATACTTATTTAAAATATGACTTGCTTTCACGAAAAAGTTTTACAATTTTTTATATTAAATTAAAAACTTCCAAAAACTACATTCACAAAGCGCAGGAGCAATTTGAACAAGCAGTCATTTTACGTTGGGGTTTTGACATATGTTATTTTAGTTTGCTCTTAAAAATACTGACTTTATAATTTAAGATCAATTTTATTATAATTTTAGGCTTTTACAAAAATCAGTATTTTCAAAACTGTATATTTATGTAAAACTAATTACAACCAAGTATTTGAAAAAAAACATTGAAAGATGCATTTTCTCATAAGTGTTGTTGGACGATTGTTGATGATTATCTAATTTGTACTCGGTATTACTTTGACCAAAGATGTAGGAACACTTAAAATATGTATTTATATATAACTCTACATCTATATATGCTCCCAATAGATATTTCAATTAATATGTATGGGAAAAAAATTACGTGTTGCTCCATTTAGTTAAAATGACGATAAGTTTTTCGCACACATCCTCGAATGGAGTATCATTGGACAGGTCCTTCAAAACGAAACTCAGATTTTATCTAAAATTGTCATTTTCAAATTCTCTCTACGAAATAATAAATGTCAAAATTCCATTTTTTCAGTCGTGAATTTTAAAAATAAGAAAAAGTTCTCGGTTCCCTAATTTGACGACAGTTTTAATTTGAAATTGTTCGCCAATTTGTATTGTATTCTAGAAGAGACAGAGACAACGACTAAAAAGTCAGTTTCGTTTAAGGAAGTGAAAATAAATTTTGAAACCTTTTAAAGACACATGTTCGATATTATTTATTAAAAAAAGTTCTGCTTTATATTTTTATCAGCTTTATCTATAGTACCATTATTTTAAAATCTACTATTAGCCTAAAACTAGTTACTGAGAAGTCATTGACCCATTATTTGTTATATAATCTAGAGAAGGAAATAAGACTTCACTAAATGAAAAAAAAAATCGCCATCAATAATAATTTCATAAAATATACTCCACTGATTTGCATCAGGTAAAATGAAAGAAAAAGTTATCGCTGTCAAAAGTTTTTTCATTGGAGTTTAGAAGATTTCAAAAAGTTTGGCCGACAAATATTTGACTTGTTACATTTCTAATAACTTTTTGTATACATCATACCGTCATGCTGGTTAAGCAAGGAACAGTTAAATTATTTTTATCCCGATTACCTCATTTTTTTAATTTCATTTATTTACTCCAGTTTAGCCGAATATCTTTGCTTTCTCTTTTATTAGTTTCATAGACCGAGAGTGTTGCGGTCCGTTAGTTTGAATAGCGTGATTTGTATAATACAAAAAGTAACATCGTAAGTATAGCTGCGGTTAATTGAATACAATAATTATATTCAAAAATTTGATTGGTCCATGACTTCTCAACACGGTGATCGATAAGAGCAGATTGTTCCATTTATCATTATGTTTAAAATGCAGAAATTTGTAATATTTATCTATATTTAGAAACAGAAATAAATTAAAGAACATTTTATTTTATCACTCTTTCAGACGATCGCAATGCTTAAATACATAGAAATACGCTTCATAAAAACCACTAACAAGAAACAAAACCATTTTCAAGTAATTTTAATTATTAAAAATTAGAATACTATAAATTGGATGAAAGTGGAAAATAAAAATCATATCTTATAAACTGCACTTTTCAAAACTTCGTTCTATAAAAATACTATTTCAACATTATCTCTATTTGTGTTCTTTGGTTTTAGGTTTCCGTATCACAAAAAGAAAAATAAACTATTGTAACATCACTTAGTTGTCTGAGACTCAGAAAACGGTTGATATGGAAACATAAAATTTGGCATGTGATAAATCATATTAACTTGAACATAAAAAATTGGGGTGGGGAGGGGGTCAAGTTGAATACTTGATTTTTTTAAAATTTTATATTTAGATTGGGTATTGGTTGAAAGGACTACATTTAAGGGGCTCAAAAATATTTTTATGTATCATAACTAGAGGGATATTTAAAAAAAAAATAAAAGAAATGTCCCTTCCTCACTTATTTCTAAAACTAAATAAAACAAAAAAAATTAAAAAATGTAAGTTTTAGAAGTAGAAGAGAAGAGAGATTATAACTATGATTCTAGATGACATAACAAATTTTAAAGTACTAAGTTTTTCCACCTGTGAAAAATATAATAGGTAATATATTTATGTCATGAAAAATTAATGTTTGTAAACAGTTTAATGGAAATATTATGCACCCATAAATATTTATATTTTCCTGAATGTGTACGAAACTCTCGAAGTGCAAGTTCTACCCCTGCTTAATATTTTATTTTATTAACAATAAATAAGAAGTAATTGGATAAAAAAAATAATAAATTCATCCATATTTTTTGATTTGTCGCTGAACGCTATCTCCGACTATATCTTGAGTGATTGGATGCGATTTTAGAAACTAGAGACATAAAGAAATATGACAGAATAGACAGTCAAGGATACAGAACTAAATTATGAGTTTTAAACAACAAGAATCATTTCTCAATTCAAGTTGTCAGTTTTATATTATAAACAGTTAAAAGTCAAAATTATGAGTTAACTCTTGGAAAAAAATAATCATTGTTTAAATCACTACGAAAGTAGTTTTATCCATTAAGTCTCACAAAAAGTTCGATAATATATTCAGCGTTTCTTAACTATGATATAAATAGCAAAATCCGCCTTTCTATTGTTTACAGATTCTTAAGTTAATTATACGGGAATACTTAAACTAATAAATGAATTTTCGATAAGTGAAAATAATATTCAAAATTGCCGGCTCTCGATATTACAATATCCTTTGATAATCAAAAGGGGTTTCTTTGAAAATCAAAATTGCATGCCCCGGCATCTAACATAATTATCACGTAAACGAAGTAAGCGTAGAATATAGAAATAGCCTGCACCGGAGCTTAATTGGAAATCGTGCTTATATAATAGGCAATTCAACGTTAATAAGATTTACGTAAGCAAGTCGTGTAGCATCGGGGGTTTAAATGAAGTGCGCTCGTTGTAGACGAATTTGATGCAAAAACTTTTCGACTTTGAGTGTCTTTAATGGCTTCTACGTATTATTTCGGCGCAAGTATAAAGGCCTTTGTAGCACGTAATTGTTTAGGGAAGCTATCTTGTTAAATGCGCACGACTCTTAACATGTGTTCGAGTCGTTTGGCCCGGTTACGCTCGGTCGCACTTAGATTGGTATCGAAAGTAATTTAGTTGTAAATTGTTTAGTAATTTTTTGAACCAATACCATAATCTAAATGCAGAATAAAAGCGAAGAGTTTTTGTCTTTGAAATAAGAAATGTTTGACATTTATTAGCTTTTTCAAATGTATTTATCGGCGGGGACATCTTTTAATATTTATTTGTAAGTTTCATTGATAAAATGTTAAATTTATTTACGCTGTGTAAAAAGTTAGACCAACGAAATAATATGTTAAAAGTTAGTTTATTATAATTATAAGACTTACATTTAACTTAATCACTGATGTTGTTAATATAATTAGATTTTATTTAACTGCTATTGGTCGTTGGTCTAAGGCATAATATGAACGGAATTGATTTATATTACAGTCGAAGAATAACGAAAGAAGAACAATTAAAAGATTATCATGGATAATTTTGTGTAGTGGATATAAAGTAAAAGTTAGTTTACAAATAATACCTTTAAAAATTATACCTGATAGTAAAAAAGTTGGTCCAATTAAGTTATACTTGCACAATTAGCGTACTTACTGTGTCATTAACCCTCTCATTCAAATTAATGGTAATGCACTTCGACTTTCTGCTTAAAAGAGGCCTTTCTGTCACACTACTCGTCGACGACCATACCAATGCTGTATCACCTCGGGTGGAGAGGGTTTTGACATGCAAAGATAAAAGTTGTTCTTTATATTTTGGGAAATATTTCTTGTCCAAAAACTTTTTCGATAAAACCAATTATATTTTTATTCCTGATATTTTTCGTTCAACCTGTACCTAATTCTTAAAAGTCCAAGATTTTTTTCAGATTATTTTGAGCCATTTTTCTTGTAGTAAAGGTGGGAGAAAATAATTTTTAAGCATTTTTCCCGAAACACATTTAAAAATTTATGAAAAAATATATAATACAAATAGTTACATTTTTTTTTTATTTCCAAATTTGCTCCCGGAAATTAATCCCAGAAAGCAAGTTAATTTTTTTATATCTCATATATGCTCACTATACTCAATCTTTGCGCTAAATTTCGAATTCTTACTTCGAATTGTTTCTTTAAAAAACCGCACGTATTTCGAATGATTCCATTAGTGTTTTGTTTTGGCAATTTCGCCAAAGAATACAAAAAATGCATATTTTTTGGTTTTTAAAATATAGATAGTCGCGTTAAAAAGTGTGAATGCTACATGATAAAGATATGTAATTTACACTTTTATTAGTGACAGTAAATTAAGTCATTTAGAATGTATTTTCTTATCCCGTATTTATTATGTAACCTTTTTTACTCGTTTTTAATTTTACATTAAACAATATTTACAAATGGTACTCTGAACAACAGGCAATTTACACGATAATAATTAGTGTATTATGGTTCGTGTTAGGACATTAAAACACACTACTTTGATAAAACTTGTTCCGATAGTAAAAATATTGCAGAACTATCATTCAGTGAACTGTAAAGTAAAAAAAAAATATTTTGGCTTATAAATACAAAGTTAGAACATTAAAAAGCAGGTATAACCAACACAAAATGTAATATTGTTACGTTATATCAGATTTTTTAAATTTTTTGTTACATTACCATAAGTAATACAATTTTCAAGGGATGAATGTGAAGAATACATAAGATATTTAATTTTAACCTTTAACGGTGAGATGAAACATTACCTTATTAATTATGTAATTTTAATTAATTTTTGCTTATTATTTCAATTTAAAAAATGGCGGTATTACGAACTGTTTTTAAGCAGAATCTTCTAGTTGGACCTCAAATTTAGTCGACTGCTTTACAATGTACAGTATAAATAAATAATTTTTTAAAGAAAACACGCAAATGTGTGTTGTGTTTAAAAGTTTTTAAATTTTAATCAAACATGTGACCTTGAAAGCCTCCAGATACCAATTTTCATTCGAACTGGAGAAGTTATAATTTTGTTTTTTTATTACAATAAAAAAATTTGTAATTTAAAATGCTCAAATATCGATTTCAAGATGAATCAAATTACAAATAACGATACTTTTCTGTCTTTATGGTGACATCATATAGAATAAAATATCAAATTCTAAGTTCATTATATGAGAATGATTAAAAAATAGTTTAAGCTATTTGATTCAAACGAACAAACGATCATTTTTAATTTCCATTATAAGAAAGTGTTAAATAATATATCATAATATAAACATGACAAATTTGAAGTTGATCAATTATGTGGAAGTGTGTGAAAATTATATTAGAAGATTAGATCCAGACGAATAGATTAACAATAAAAAAAGTGAAATAAACAGAAGCGTTGTAATAAAAATAATGTTATGGGAAAATAAAGAAGTCAACAATAAATGTTCATCAAAAAAAGAGCAACAAAAGATAAATTCTTGAGACATGAAATCGCCTTGTATATTTATACATCTTTTCAATGAAATTCTAAATTACTTGTTAATCAAAATTCGTTACAATAAAAGAAACTTGTCTGCTGAATCGACATCATTTACAATAATTACTTGATTAATATTTTATCAAGTTTCTGTTTTAAACGAGTAAGTTTCTTTGTTTCGAATTAAAGTTACTTACAAATTCGACTTTAATGACACGTCATGGTTGGGTCATTAATAATGCTTATAACTGTTTAGCCAATTCCCGAGTCGATTTATAGTATCAAAAACTTGGGTTTGATATTGTTGGGAATATAATTGTTTTATAATTACATGTTTAATGTTTTTGTAATGTCGAAGTTATCATCTGTCGAGTTGGCGAATTAAGAAAATTTATATTATTTGTCTATAATATAAAAGTTTACATTTTCACGGCTATTGGTTACTTTTATGACCATTCGGTATTTATATAAAAAAATTTAACTTTGTTTCTTACTAGCTTTTAGCTGCGACTTTGTTTACGTGAATTTTCGATTAAGACGGCGAGAAATGTCTTTGACCCAGTGTAGCCATCGCAACACCTCTCTTAAAATATTGTTAAAAGTTTTATCGTGTTCAGCAAAAACATACTGATTTTGGACGCTCGAACCACAATTGAACCATCTATTGACATAGCGTAGTCACAATTTTTTATTATTAAGTAAAATACACCCAGTTCATTATAGAGGAATGATATCATTTCTTGAATTAAAAATTAGTCTATACGTTATTTCGAATTATATTCAATATTATACCAAGTTTAATAAAAAAACTGTCTAGTTATTGAGGAGTGGTTAAGTAACAGATGCTCAAAGACTCTACTTGACGTTACAATTCAATGCGATGCGGCTAATAGAGTAAAAATATAATAATATACCAATTTTCCTCCTGCGCTCACCCACTCCGCACAAGAATACATCGCATCAAATGTCATTAAAATATGAATTTATAATTTTATTTATTTTTACAAACATTTTTATTTCTCTCAAACTACTAATTAAAATTATAAATCATGGGTCAAGGTTAATTTTTATTTCGTGAAAACGCCCAAAATAATTATGACACTCATTTTAACAACGACCTAAACATCGCCACTTTTGTCTCACGTATTTTTTAACTTAAAAATAGTTACCGTGGCTTATCTATAAAAAATAGATTAGCGCCATAGGCGAGTTTTCTTTCGGTCATTATAAAACATACAATTCCGCCATACATATTGTTAGTGTATTCTTAATAGTTTTGCCAGCATTGGTCACGAAAGCGTTAAGTCTAGCGACTCTATCTCCAAATACCTTGACTGTTAACTATTATCTCAAAAAATTGTGCAACGTATGTACGTAATATATAGCCTATTGCAACCTTGAATCTACAAGCTATCATATTGTGAAATTTGTATGTTAATAGTATTAGTAATTTTCGTCTTTGTTTATTATATCGTCAATTATAATAAACAAAGACGTAAACAATTCTTCTTTATTATATTCGTAGGATTAGGTAAAAAACAAGCGGTCAAAATATTTTTTTTTATTTATAATATTATTTAGGATACTGTCATTTCGTCCCGCGGTGCGCTGCGTCACCAAAGGCTCTACGCCTTTTGATCAACTCAACATAACATGGCAACGGCTATTGCGTAAAACATATTCATAATTTTATTTAAGGCTATTTTTTTAAAATAGCTGTAAAGGCTAACTTTTTATCATCCTAAATTATTATTAAATAAACCTAATTTAAAGCTATTTTGGTATTCAATTGGGTTTTTTAAATTATTTTCAACGATATTCAAAATACTGATACAAAAACTCTTTCTTTTTGACTATCTTTTACGAATATTAATATTTTAAAGTATTATTTTTTTTTCATTAGATTTTTAGAAGAAATCCGAACGCTCAATTTTCAAGTTCGATAGCTTAGAATCTTAAGCAAATACATAGTATATTGTGAACTGTGGTAAAAATCTATTCAATATTCAATCTGAAGATATCCGGAGATTAATTAATAAGAAATTCTATGTATTATTTGACTTGTAAAGAAACTAGAAAATAGAAAAGGCTATGGATGAAAAGAAAAGAGCTAGAATTTCAATGCCTATCAACAGAAAAGAGAGAAAAAAGCTCGGATTTAACGTGTAATAAAATTAACAATAAAAATATAATTTTCCCATATGACTTTAATTCACATCCCCAGATCTTCATCTTTATTTTAACATTAAAATCATATTATACTTTATAATAAATAATTCGGTATATACTTCTGTCCTAATCACATACTTTTATCTATTTTAAATATATTTACAATAGCAATTTTTATTTGACATTACACGAATTTAATGTCGAAACTTACATGCCAATAATTCCTAAACTTGATCATTACAATTGATGTCATGGATGACGGAGATTTATTTCATAAATACCCTAAATTTTGTCAAGTAATGTGTCACCTATATAATCAGGTTAACAGCGTATTTATATTTTTGACGAAAAACCGCAATAATTCTCAAATTTATTATAAACTCTGGGAATACGTAGTGCAAAGATTTTGATATGAAAATATAGGTCAAACTTTCGTCTATATTACAAAAGGATTTTTTATTTAGGTTTCTTTCAAAAAAATTAGTTTTTGTATCTTATTTCGTGCCAAAATCGCTAAAGAGGGGCAAATTTAGCGGATTTATTCCAAAAAATAATTTTGACAAACTCAATAGCAAATGAGAAAAAAAATATATATCGTTTCCGTCACCTCTGGATTGTCGTCTTATTGAAGTAGTTTGTTATAATTCATTAAAAGGACATAGTTTTATTCTAGGACATGTTAGTTTACATCAGATTCAGTTTTTAAATTTATTGGACCCTTAATTGTCATATTTTTTTTTGGTATTCAATTAAATCATCACATTAAATAGATTCTAAGTTGTTTATTTCTGGACTACACATTTCAGGAAGGACGTGAGCTCATCAGCAGCGTTAAAAAACATTAGAGAAGATAATTTTTGTATTTAAGCCTTTTTCAGATAAAAATTTGACACATAGTGGTCATATTTTATGCCGTGTTTTTAATTTATGAGCAGAAACTAATTCGACTAAACAAAGTGAACGTTAACAGGTAAAAGGATAGTAGAAATTAATTAGTGGTCACGACTTATTGCTATCTCGATAAAGTCCCGTGTGGAAGATATAATGAGTTACCTTACCTAGTCAATGTGTGAAATCCTAATTAATACTGTAATAATACTAATATTTGTTATTGTTGTATCGACGTAATTTTAATAATCCAAAATAAATAAAACTGGTTACCAAACAAAAAGTGAACACATATTTTCATTTTGATTATAAGCGATCAAGTAATGTGAATAGACTATAAATTTAGTGCATACCACAATCGCCGTAGCTACGCGTTTATTAGTGATTTACGAGTAGTAAATATCCGTTCTCGAGGAGCGGGGTTTTGTAAATACATTTTTAAACCAATTAACCCATATTTAGCTCATTAAATTATTTTGCTTCACACGAGTTTTCTTAAAACGACAATGAGTAAAGTACAGAATTTCGATAATGTATTCAGAGCAGTTCAACGTTATTACAAAATAGTTAAAGTTCAATGAAAGACCGAGATATATTTTTTGTTTTAAAGTAAATTTGAATTTTTATTTCCTTCGATGAATTATTTTTTCCCGAGAACGTATTAATATGTCTATGTATTAGCATACTTGACTATGAGTGAGAAAGTATCTTCATGTGGGGTGAAAACATCGGAGTTTATCTTTTGAAGGTACTTTTTATAAGGAAAGTGAGAAAATGAAAAGGATATTATTGTACAGAGCTATTCTGTTGCTTAACATAAAGAGCTGATTCTGATAATTAACATAACCTGACCCAAAAATGGAAAAAAAGCTTGAGAAATCCCTATACGAAAGTAATATTTAAATATGTTAATGCTTTCCTTTTCAGTTTAGTCTTTATATTAATTCCACATGGAGAAACTATTTGGAACTTGAAAATTATTTTGGTTTCTACTCTTTTATCAGATAATATGATGATCTAAAAAAAAATTCTTTTGATGTGAAACAACTAATAGCGCGTTTCGATGGAAGTTAAAACCTTCTGACGGCAAGTCGCGACGTGCCATTCTGCCAGCTTTGCTTCTGGTCTAACAGTATTATAAAATTAAAAATATATTTTCAATAGATTGTTAAGAAATATTTTTGTGATAAATTACTTCATATAAATAAAATAACAAATTTAAATTAATATTTTGTGGTTAGCAACTATCTGAATATTCGTTTTCAATTCTTTTCAATAACAATATTTTAATATTTCAATATAAAAAAAACTTGATGTTTCACATCTACTGAAAACTGATAAAATACGGAATATAACACTTTAAAAAATATAATACACTAGTAGAAAAAACATTCATTCAAAATAATAAATAAAATCTTTTCATTTAAATATTATATGATGAATCCTTTATAAATATTCCTTGTTGTTTTGATAACCGTTCGTGGATAAACTTTAGCAGACATTAAGTATTATTTTATTATCTTGTTTTAGTTTAAAAGCCGATGTTAAATTACACGATAATTTATTGTTATATTCAGAGAATTACAAAGTCTTGAAATAATTCATGTGTAAACTATAATCAACTTAATTAAAAATATGTTTATTTTTAATTTACATACGTTATTGATACAGTGACTTAGTGATTCGACTGATAAATGCTTCATGACTATTATTAAATAACTTTGAATATTTAGTAGTGTATTGTTTTGCCAACGCAGTTACGTCCTCGTTTTGCAAGACGAATTCAAATGCGCGTTCTCAAGGTCTCAAGGTCCCTCACCTAATACGGCAACAGTTGGTGTAATCTAACGAAGTATTCAATGAGATTTTTTTCTCTATGAATCTGTGATTTATGATTAGCGTTTCAAAAGATTGCGACTTATGATGAGTTCTCGACAGTGTCTTAAAATTAATGACGGGTCTGGCCGTGTTTCTTAACCATGAATGGTGACGTATATATCTGCGAGACCGGGTTCTTGTAACGATAGTGATAAATTTTTAAGTCATCATTGTATTTTTTCAAATTTCCGAATAACTTCTAATTCAAGGCCTTCTCGTGATAGTGTTATGGCACTGTTGAGAGTATATATGTGGCAATTACACTTGGTTCGGTACCTGGGACCAGCGTTACTACCAATCGGTAAATTCACCAATACGCGATTTATTGTTTTTATATTTTTTTTGCTGTATTCTTATAAAATATTGGTCTATTATGTACTACATGCATTAACTTAATACATAAAAAAACGCTACCAATATTGTTGGAATACCAGAGAGTATTATTTTCCTTGTCTAATCTTCGACCTAGGTGTATTAACATTTTTCACAAAACTAAAAATATATGTTAAAATACCAAATATACATATACTCTAGATAAAGTTACGCAGTATCACATAAATTGAGTACTTCATTGGATTTTTAAATCAATCAGAATTGATAAAGCTAATTATCTCAATTCTGAAGAATTATTTAGAAAAGATATTTGTTCTATAAAATTTTTTCCAATAATTATGTCTGGCCAAAGTACGGAAACTTTGACACTGTTGACAAAGTACGGAAAGTTTGACACTGTTAAGTTTGAAAAATATTTGTTTGGAAATTTTGAAGGGGGCATATTAATTACTCAATTTTTTTTTCAATTTTCGATAATTAGTTACAACGCGCACAAAATATATTTTTTATTGAGTGTTTGGTATTGTAATGCAAAAATAATTAAAAATATACCAAAATATGTCTTCACCCCTTATTTCCAAAATTACTGAACCTAAATTATGAAAAAACTTTAAATTTTTAGGAGCCCACGAAAAGATTGTTTGAAAACTATGGCGATGATTCTAGATGTCCTATTTTCTTAAATATGCACCATGTTCTTACGTCTACGGAATACGTAGTAAGCAATATATACATATGTTTCTATATTTACAACCGATTTTCTCAGAAACTATGGGGCTTAGAAACGTGAAATTTTAGCGTTGTAATAAATATCATTAACCCACACCTTTACCATTAGTTAACTTTTTACTTTGCATCACGTAATACAGACTTTAAATGTCATTGACATCAGTCTGGGAAACCGAATTATTCACACACAGAATATTTAAACTTAAATTATTGGAAAAAAAAGAAAAATGAAAACAAAATATACCTTGTAAATATTTAAACAAATAAAGATTCTGTCAAATTCCTTCTAGGTCCAATATTTAGTACCAATATTTAGTCATATATGCCATAGACAAAGTATTTATTGTAAATTTTATGGCAATATTTACTTTTCCTATTTTTGCCACAATATTCGAAATAACCTTTTCAATTTTGTACAGCAGATATAGCGTAATTTTTCTTACAATTTCCCCTAAAATATATTAAATATTTCCCGGGCAGGATATGACCTATTTTGCTCTTTTCTTTGTTATATATATATATATATATATATATATATATATATATATATATATATATATATATATATATATATATATTTGCTTATATAACTAACATTTAATTTAAAAAATAAGTAAAATATGACACTAATTTAGAATCGTTATTTGTGTTTTAGTCTAATTAAAAAGTTATGTTTTAATTTTAATAAGAATAGCGAATAAAATCATATTTATCAATTCACATTATATTCAGAAATTGCTTCAATTACATTTTTTTTACTTTTTTAGATACGACTTCCTAATTTATACACCTTTTTAATTAGTTGATGCTGTATTATTCAATAATATACTGATAACTTAAATATAACAATAGTTAAATTAAAATTTTCTTACTACGTTCCGTCGGTAGGTTCTTTTCCTACATTTTAAACAAGATTAAAAATTAAATGCGATCAGACTTAAATTTTCAACTTTGCACATCGAATTCGATTGGACGAAATGGATTGCAGAATGTTGAACATTTTAAGGTGAATAATATATTTCATACATTAGTTCTATTAACATTCACATCATTTATTGAGTCGATGGTTAAAAACTAAGGGCTGATTAAAATTGATGAAAGCAACGAATTAAAACATTTCTTATTGTATTATTATCTTGCACTTTAATTTCAGTTAAATTTGCGTACATAGGCATAAATTTAATTTCACTCTTTGGAGAATATCCCACAGGTGAACAATTTTTGAGGTGAGTGGAATAATGGCAAATTAGCGGGAAGTATTAGTATTAGTCCGATCGGAGTGAAATGCCATCCAGAACTTACTTTCTCCATTGAAATATATGAAATAAAACTAAATGATAAATGTTGAAGTTGAATCATGTTCGCTTTGACTAGTTTCGTTTTGTAATAGGTCGAAGCGAATTCGAATTGTTGCTGTTCGATGAAAGGTTTACAAAAATGAAAGCTGCCATTATTATTTTATCAATTACGTGTTTTATCAATTGTGAATTTAATTCAATAGGCTCGGTGTTTTGTTAACAAATTATAATTTTGGTTATGGTTAGAATATACCGCCAAGCGTGGGCGAAGAACAAAGAATTACTTATTTAAAATGTTTATTTCTTCGTATAAAATCAAGGCGTAGACTTTGGTGTAGGGTGCACATAACCGACAGATAAATCGGAAATGTTAAATATCAGAATATATTACCTACTACACCAACGTTTCAGAGGATACTCATATGTATATAAATGACATGTTTATCATTGTTAAAGTAAGTTACTAAATAATTAAAGGTTATTTATATGGTTTATATACACCCTCGAAAGTGATTGGTTGCTCATAGATTGAGTGGTTTAGTAATTTATTTAAGAGATGACAATAGCCAATATGTTCGTACAATGGTCCGATACTCTGCCAAATCTTATTAGGTTATTACAAATATGGCATGCATTATTTTTATGAATGTTATTTCTATGTAAAAATAATGTTGTACGCGTGTTCTTTAGAATATTATATTAATGAATGGTTTTTATTTCAAATGTTGTTCATTTCATTACTTTCTCAACTATGAAATTACTTCATTTTCTAAAATTACCTCATTTATCTTTTACACTTTTTTCTCTTTTGTAAGATTGAAGAAACCTATATACGGTAATGGATTGCAAATCGCAGTTGAAATTATTGTCGTTGGAAATACAAATAGACATTGCGGATAATTTGACAGAGAATACAAATGTTTTGACTGAGATGGATAAAGCACGCGCATTTTCATTCACGGCACACATTATTATCATGCAAAGCTATGTTTGAAGTAACCGTGTTTTTAAGGTCACAATATGTCAGAAACATTTTTACAAGTTCTTTTTGCCTTGTGCATGAGACGTCTCTCACAAAACATGTATATGTATGTTTTATTAGACACATTTTACGAATAAATCAGAAAAGTAATAAAGAATCAGATGACTACACCAGAAAAGTAAAAGCAGGATTATTATATAATACCTAAATTTTGATTATTTAACTTTTACTTAGGCAATAAATTAAGTTATGTTTTAAGCCAAGTAAACTTTAGTAAATAATAGAAATTCATTCATTTTATGGATCAAATCAAGGAGTTTGTAAATAAAAATTTTTTAGGAAACGTTTTTTGATGAAGATTTAAGTGGTAAATTTCATAACTTGCAATCTTTATTTGACCAAATTTTTTAAGTACCAGAAAAAACTGACATTTTTTTTAGTAATTTTTGGCCTTTCATTTTTGATTGGTGCTTTCAACCCCCACAAATGGGGTTGAAAGCTCCAATCGGAAATTCCCATTTGTCACGGAGTGAGTTCTACTGAAAAAAAAAGAAAATTTTAAATCTCTTCTAAAAAAAGTATAATCGTATTAAGGTTTCAAGAATTTTTATAAATTATTACCGATTATATTTATATTATCGAATTCTAATAAAGTCATATTGCTTTATTTCATATGTCTTACATTATTTTTATAAAAATATATTCTCGTGCTAGAGTATTGATTTCTTACTAATCGCTACACATCTCTTGTGTGATTATTTAATGAAGTCGCATTAAAACCAGTTTCATATTGAAAAACTTTTTAATCTATAAACTAGAAGTACATATATAAATATAGGATTCATAGTTACTATTTCTTTTTTGGTCAAGAGTTATAAATATATATGTTAAGAATTACTGTGTAAAATGGATAAATTCTACGATAATTTCATCAAAAGTACAGATTTTTTTTAATATATAATAATAATCAAACGTCTAAAAATTTGGTAAAGAAAATATAATTTTCCCTAAGGAATTTTAAGCGAAATATGCATACTTCTTGATACTAAAGTAGGGAAGATCCATCGACATGTTTTGATTATTTAAAAGTCTTGTCTCTAGATAATTTTATAAAATTTATTTAACCTAATTAAACTTATTTTTATATAAATATACACAATAATATAAAATCAGTTATGATTTTATATAATAGTAATTATGTAACTGTAAAAGTCAAAATATGATAAAAAAGATAATTTTATTTCTATTTCCATAAATCAGATACTGTTCTAATGTAAAATTATATTCAATATATTTGGCGTTAATTTTACAGAAATTCATTATTCACAATTAAATGAAACTACGTGATGTAGTATTGTTTCTACTTTCTTTAATTTCTTTACCACGACCTAGATTTCGTTTTATTACATCTTCAGGTGGGATATTAGCAAAGATAAAGAATCTTTGCTAATATCTCACCTGAATATGTTGTAATACAACGAAACCTAGGCCGTGGTAAAGAAATTAAAGAAAGTACAAATAATACCACATCACGTAGTTTCATTTAACTGTGTAAAATTATATAAAAATAAAAATAAAGATAAACTAGTGATTAAAAATAAATAATTAAGGTAGGTATTATATCGCGTGCAACAATAATTGAGAAACCGTCAATTATTATATGATATTAATGCGGATAGAATATATTATAAATTAAAAAAAAATTAAAAGCGAATAATAAGGAAATGTTAGCTTGACCATATTTCGATTTCTGATAATTCATTATTAAGCGCAGTTCGACTTAGAAAAATAATTTATAAACTTTTCGTTGATAAAATGTATAAAAGGAAGTAATAGATATCATAAAAATGTTCATTAACTAGAGACAATGACAAGTGTTGCACAGTGTTTCTAGTTAAAGAAACTCGGCTTTGTAGTGAAAGCGCGTAGCCGCCAAAGCAGAGAAGGGAACAATGGAAGCGTTACTGCGTATTCGATTCGACTCGCTTTTTGCATCGTGTATTGAAGCAAGTTAAACTCGATAGTAGGCGTGGGTAACAAGTGAGTGAGTGAATCGAGAGAATCGATATAGCACATTGATTTATTAGACCAAATGACTATCTTGAAATTTTATGGATTTATTTGACTTAGGAACGTTTTGTCGTAACAAATAAAGAATGAACGCTTGCGACTTACGCGTTCGGTTGGCTCAACGACTCAATATCTACTTGCTCGGCATTGATGAAAATATGTTTTACTCTTTAGAGTGCATTCGTTTTTCCTATTAAGTGCATATCTTTATTTCTAATACTGAAATGTGTAAAGTGAATGAGGAATAAATATAATATTCGCAAGCCCATTTGAATCTTGTTTTATAGTATTCAAATATTCACATTAACTCAAACTAGTTAATGTGAATATTAGAATGACTGAATACGAACTGAGTATTTGAATATGTATTTGCATCCAAAAGAGTATATATTGTAAACGATAGTTATATTTTCACCGTTAATATGCTATAATATCGGTATGATTTTGTCATCGTTCGTGTTGAAATGTTTTTAATTGTAAATTATTTTTTCAAATGATTTGCCATTCATAGAGATATCCGATATATATATATATATATATATATATATATATATATATATATATATATATATATATAGCTAGTGGTTTTCTCATTTGTCGTAGATAGATGAACGATAAGGTGACAATAAAATTCACATATTTATTGTATAAACTATTATGTAATAATTTATACAATGCAAGTCACTTAAACATTTTTGTATTTTATATTTTTATGTATCAACTTAGATCATACCATGTAAATTATATTGCAAGTAATAAACATTCATTAACTTACTTTTGTAAATCATTTGATGAGAGAACACACTAATACCAAACTTCATACTTGTTCAATGTAATATGTAAATTGCCGTTGCAAATTGTATTTATTAGTCGCAAAATACGCAAAAGCTCTCTGATACAAAATTACTCCGATTCTTAATCATAACTATATCGGAACCGATTCTGAACTACTTAATCAGTACAGTTCTACTGATTCAGTAGAGTCATTGAATTGTTAAGGTGTATCGATTCTTTTTATTGATTCAGATTCGGTTAATTATTTCAGATCGGCGAATCAACGAATACTCGACAGTATTTCATTAAGTAGCTTGGATGAGTCAAGTTTCGGTAAATTTATTTATTTTCTTTTCAAGTTCTTTAATATGTACAGTTCATAAATATGCCGGATTTATTGCTAAGAAAGCGGTACTGACAGCTGTTACAGTCAGTACAGTTACAGTTAGTATACCAGACTAGACCCGTTCTATAAGCGGCCGTGAATCGAACCCGGATCCCCGCGGTACGCCATTCCGTAAAAGGCCGTATGTTTTGTGAACAATTCAAGACAACTCGGTGACGATAATTATGCTTCAGTAATTATTTAAATTAGAACGTGTAAAGACCTGTATATAACAGAAGTTATTAAATCAAAACTGTCAATTGACTGTCGGAATACCTGCGTATAAAGTAGGATACCGTGGCTTGTTACGCGTCTTTAAATTATTGAAGCAAGTTAACTGAAATAAATTTAAGATCTAATCGAATAACGTCAATAATTTTTTCAGTTTTGTAATTGAAATATTAGAAGAGCGAAGGACGATATAACATGTCGCCTTGTAGCTTACAGTTTCGCAAACTTAATTAATAATTTATATATATATTTATATAAATATATATATATATATATATATATATATATATATATATATATATATATATTAATTGATATATAAATTTAAAGTATGCACCCACAAAATTTCATGCACGTAAAACAGTGAGACTGTGTCAGACGTATGAACGGACAGATAGACGATCCCAAATTATAAGAGTTCTATGATTTACTTCGAAACCCTAATAATTGTTACTGTACTTATATTATCATGCTTTTGGAGTACTTTTATTAATGAAAGAAATTAACCTCACCGACAATAAATATTGAATATTCTTGGCAATTTACGATAAGTTTAACACGTTAAGTAGAATTTTTATCTTTCACTTAAATAATAAAATATAGTTATATATGTAAATTTAATTCTTAGAATTTTTGTAAAATTCGTATGAAAATTAAATATTTGTGAAAAAACTGTATATTTAACTCAGTTGAATTTTAATGATCCTAACTTCTGATACATCTTTTTGTACATATATTTCTGGCTTTTTAAGATGAAGTAAGAGAGTTTTGAGCTTAAACTGATGTATGCAAGTGTTTGGTCAAACATTATATCAAATCCAAGTTGATTTAATTGTTCCCCATATGAAAATATTCGTTTATTTTTGGAAGAGTGGAGACCAGATCGTAATTAAAATACATAAAGATGTGATCCGTGCTCTACAATTTGACATGTTTTTCTTGCTGTTAAAGTGATTACAAATAGTTCGCTTTCTAATGAAACCTATCTTAATATTATATAAGTACACGCTTCACAATGAAACAGTGTCTTAGTATGACGCATATTCACGGTTCGCAATGAAACGTGTCCTACCATTACGAATGTAGACTTTTCACAAAAAAAGTGTGTTAGCATGACGTATGTACCTGTTTCAAAATGAAACTTGTATTATCCTTATACATATACCCTCTTCATAATGACACGTTTCGTATTTTTACGTATGTAAATGCTTCGTATATGAAACGTTTCTTAGCGTTATGTACACACATGTATATATAATAAACGTGTGTCAGCATTACCTACGCCTAGTTTTCACAATGAAAATTTTCTTAGCATTATTTAGGTACTTTATAATGAAATGTGTTTTAAAATTACTTATGTACACTTTCCAAAATAAAGTTTATCTTAGCATAACGTATGTACACGCTTCATAACGAAATGATCTTAGCATTACCCATGTACACGCTTTACATTGAAAAAAGTCTTACCATTACATATGTACACGCTTCACGATGAAATGTGTCTTAGTATTACATACGTGTTTCACAATGGAAAGAGTTCTAGCTTTATGTATGTATATGTTTTGCAATAATACGTACCTTACCATTATATATATATATATATATATATATATATATATATATATATATATATATATATATATATATATATATACACGCTACAAAATGAAACGTTTTTTGGTATTACGTATGTACACGTTTCACAATGAAGTACGTTTTAGCTTGATGTATGTACACACTTCACAATGAAATAACCTTATCATTACATATGTACACGTTCACAATGAAAAGTCTCTTAGCATTGCACATGTACATACTTCATAATTAATCGTATTTCAGCATTGGGTATGTACACACTTCACAAGGAAATGTGCTTAAGTATTATGTATGTATTCGTTTCACAATGAAAAAGTCTTAGCATAGAGTATGTATATACTTTATAATGAATCATGTTTCAACATTATTATGTATATGCTTCACAATGAAATGTATCTTAGCATTGCATATTTCATATTGAAACATATCTTAGCTTTACGTTTGTACGTGTTTCACAACAAAACGTGTTTTAACCTCTGTAAAATATAAATGCTTCACAATGAAATGTGTCTTAGCATAGCGTAAGTGTATACTTCATAATGAATGAAAGAAATGAAATAAAGTGTTTTAGTATTAGATATGTATATGCTTCACAATGAAACGTGTCTTAGTATTATGTATGTACACGCTTTAAAATGAAGGTGTCTCACCATAATGTATGTACACGTTTTACAATGAAACATATCTTAGCATCACGTATGTAAACGTTTCATAATGAACCGTATCTTAGCATCACGTGTGTACACGTTTCACAATGAAAAATGCTTAACATTACATATGTACATACTTGATAATGAAATGTGTCTTAGCAGTAGGTATATATAAGTTTTACAATGAAACGTTTGTTAGAATTATGTACATACACACTTGATAATGCAACTTGTTTTAACATTATGTATATATACGCTTCATAATTATACCAGTATATCTTATTATTAATGTTAGAATTTGGCTGTCAATCTTGTCAAAAATTTAAACACACTAGTCAGGTCCAAGTCTAGCTTGGTTATTTTGATACACGTTTTTAATATTTATCACTTTAAAATAGTTTGTACGATATTACGAAAAATTATTAAAATAAAGTAGATTTCTGATAGAATATGTAAATTTGTATTTTTTTAATTTAAAGTTTTTGAAGCGAGTTCAATTGGATCAAAGTAATTTGCTTCAACTAAATTATTTCGTATTTTTTAAACATACAATTTTTAAAGTAATCGACATGGTTGCAAAAGTTATAATGGTTACGGAAACAGTAGTAGGAATTGTGTTGTAATATAAAAAATACTACATTGTATTCCAAATATGATGTTGCTTCTTTTCGATCGCCTTAAACACCAAAGTCAAGATAATTTTTTTACCATATATTTCTTAACTTAGGAAAAATAAATCTAAAAAATATATGGTGCATCATATATTGCTAATTATTACAAACGACAATTACCATCTACTGAAACTTGGTATATTTTAACACTTTCTTTTTCTTTAAATTTTTAAGTAGCTCAGTACCTCATTTCCGAATATACCTTTTGATTATCCCTAGTTATCAATTCATGTTCAATTTTTCGTAAATTATAAAGTGCTTAGATTGGAAACTTCTAATTAAGCAAATACTTCGCACTTGATTTCTGAAGTTGTCAATTGAACAGGAAAACAGTTCAAGATAAGAATCTCTATCCAAAACAGAATTAAATACGTAAACTTTTAGATCCCAAATGGACATCTTTACACGAAAACGATAGTTATATTTTAACCGTTAATAAACAAAATAGCATGAATTGTTGTTGATAATGCTTTCATAAATAAACATAATTATAATGAATAAATAAAAAAAGGAACTTCAAAACCAATCTCGCCTACATTTTTGCCACCATTGCGGGATATATTTGTAAATGAATTTTGCCACTCTAATACTTTTAGAACCGTATATATCCAAAAGTTAAAACGAAAGTAAATAAGACATCATTAAGACCGGATTTATAGGTGAGATTATATTCCACAAGACCAAACCAAACTCATCTTCCAACACTTCTTTAATATGTCTAACGCGTTATCAGTGACAACTTTGGAAGTTTTCTAGTAATTAGGCGCCAGATGTCGAGCCGGTCATTGTACCGTCTTCTGTTTGAGTAATGATCGATTTGAACAATGCCGACGGCGGCGGTGGCGCGACAGACCGCGCAAAAACAGTTAATAGTGTGAGTGATGAACCGCGCCGTGCTGTTTGCTGTTTGCCCGGCGAATGTTGGGCGCTAACGGCGGATCGCACGTGTTGATCTGCTCCAATGGACAAGTAGTTGCGAGATGGAATGTGTGTTAGCATTTTTATTTTTAAAGCGTTCAAACGAATCGATGTTTCTTTTTGTTAGTTTTTATTTTATATGTCTACGCTTATTTCCACCATAACCATTCAATTGAAACGCGAATAACCATTTTTTAAATCGTTTTCTAGTGTCAAGAAATATTAACACCGCGAAGACTAATATCAAATGATTACACTCAGATTGAACCCAAATTTTGATACAGTTATTAGAGGAATTTTGAAATTTATGTAAAATGTAACAATATGTAATAGGTCAAAATAATTAGAACAGTATGAGAGAGTGCAAAGAAAATAAAAGGACATAGATAAGAATTAAAATGTGATTATATGAAAGAAATTTGGGGGTTAAAAGCATTAATATTTAAACTTTAATCTAGGGCACTAATAGTTTTGACCCTTGCTGAATCTTGGGATAGCCATACTTAATTTTAGATATAAAGTGTTGTGAAAAATTAAATTTTTGCGGAAAGAAATTATTTTATTTGATCGAATATGTAAATATTAAATAGTATATTTATTAAGAATTAATTACTCATTAAGTTAAATGTAGGTATTCGTAAGCGCCTCTGAATCATCTCTTGTAAACGAATTTTATTTTTGAGATCGCATATTATATATATATATATATATATATATATATATATATATATATATATATATATATATATTACTTACCCAAAATATAAATTAAAAGTGAATAGCCCGAACAGACACGAAAGTTTATTGGGGGGGGGGGTCAATGAATGTTTAGATATCGTATATGAATTACAGGTCAGACAATTGTTCTCAATCTGTCTTTACATAGATTAAGTAGGTGACGTCAAAAACTGTTAAAAATAAAAACCAATTACCACTCAATCACTGATTGACTCATCATGAAATCTCCAATACTATAAGGTCTACAAATTATATTTAGTACGTACCTTTCTCTTGGATTCTAGAGGCTTGCCAAGAAAGGATTTTTTGAAGTTTATTTGAAAGCTCAAATGGAAATATTTCATGTCTTTATAACTGTTACATAAAAAGCGATTAAAATAAAGAGTAGTTATAATCCATTCGCTCGGGCAAAGCTGGTATAGGTAGCAAGTCTTTAATATGGCTGATGAAGTTGCATTTATTCATCACAAACTTTTATGTACTGGGACGAAACCAAAAGAACAACCAAAAAATAAATTGAAAGCAACACTCCAACAGACGCTGTTACCAACCTTGCATTGAAAACAATAATCGATATCAGATGGAAGAGCGTACCATCTTAGTTCACAGATCATTGTTACTTTCTATGGCAGTCCCACGAGGATGTACCGAGCGTACGAGTGAGTGCCTTTTCGACATTTTGAAAAATGTATTTCGAGTGGGATATCTGGTAATATTGTCGTGTTATATATGTGTATGTAGTTTTACTACACAAACTTAGCCATTCTTATTGTCAAATGAAAGGTATTTATATAGTTGTATTTAGTTTATCGCTCGGATTTTTTAGTAGAAATTTATTATCACAATTTGCGTATACAAGTTAAAATAATAATTTTGCAGAAAATCGGAAAAAAATTTAATTTAAAAGATGTGTGAAACTTTTAGAAATATGTATACAAATGGAAGACGAATTTTGCTGGGAAGCCGTAAAGAAAATCAGTAAGGCATTATGTTAAAACATAAAAATTTTAATGATCGTGTTAAAAGTGACAGTTACTGCTTCCTAATAGTGACTTATTTTAGTGGCACAATAAGAGTTTTTTAATAGTTTATTGCTGGACTGTAACAGTGCCTGTTTCCATTAAAGTTATGGTTTGTGGATGACAATGATGAAGAAGTTTTGTGGACGACAGTAATGAGAAAGAGGTGTGAGAGGTGGAGAGAGGATTAGTTCGCATATAAGTCCAATATAGGTTGAAGTTTATTATTATTCCATATATATATATATATACATATATATATATATATATATATATATATATATATATATATATATATATATATATATATATATATATATATATATATATGGTTGTCATAAGTGGTTAATTTACAAAATGATCGCAATGTATGCGAGTAACGACGAGCGTAATGTTTTTTATGGGCGTCCCTGACAATCGACAATAAGTTGACCAGCAGCTACACGATACTTGTGGAGATAACCATTTCGGAGGATGTAAAGGGAGGAGGATATGGACGTAAGCATTTATGAAGAAGTAGATGGACCAGTACTTTCATTTAAATATAGATAAATTATTATCAAAAAATAGTGTGTAACCGTAACATTGTGTAGTATTTACAACCGTTTATCCCTGAATACCTTAATCTATGAGCAAAAGTATAGCAAAATCTAATTAGTTCGCGCCTAAGGAAATAGTTGGATTAAAAGACATACATTTTTTATTAAATGTCTAATATTAAAAAGTTTTTTTTTCGATTCTTGCAGAATTTTATGTAAAGCAATATCAACGCCGTTTCCTTAAAACCGTTCGATGTAGAAACTGGAAATTTGGTATATCATATGGAACCGAAAATATTTCAGAAGACAATTTTCAAAAATATTTAAAAATATATTTCAGAAGACTGAATGAAATAAATTATATTTTTAATTAATTAATTAAAATAAACAAGTTGGGAGAATTTCGAAATTATTATTTCAGAACTTTATTTGAGATAATTCTAGACATATTCTTAAAAATGTCTAAAAAATATATCTCCCAAATCTTCAAAACTAATACGGTTAATGATTGGAAAAAAATAGGATAACTAGGAGTTTATCTAAATTTCACCGGCTGTAGTACTACACTACAGCCATGGATTTAAATCTATTTTTGTAGAAATTCAACACATGATTAAAATATACTACACAATATATGTGTACGGTGACAAAATAACATTTGCAAAAGTTTGATAGAAATACTATGTACACTTAGGTGTTTATAAGAGCGCAAGTGTGAACGGAACCTTTCTAGTACGAGTTCTACTCGTATTTAACCAGTTTTACTTAACAAGAGCACATATAACGTGAATATTAATATGTCCGTTAAAAATAAAATATATTTATATGAATCACGATTAGGATTATTGAATTTTTTAACAATAAAATTGTGGAATATATTTCTTTTAATAAAGATATACTGAAAACCATAATCAAATATCACCTACAAGAATCATCCCAATGTCATCTCTGATAGAGCATTTAACAAATGCAAAAAGTCGCTTATCAGCGCTTCATATAAAATTATACTTAAATCTACAAATTATTAAATATATACTGTAATGAAGTTATAAATATTTTTATTTGAAATGTGAATATTTTTTTAATTTACAATTGTAGATATAAACTAGGCTATTACAAAATTGTGTACTTTGCCTTAATTGTGATAATCGATTCAATAATTCAACAGCAATGATCTATAAACTACAGACATTTATATTTTTGAATCAAAAGGTCAAATTTTACCGATGTACCTTTACTCGATATCGAAATTTTATTTTTATTTATCGGCTCACACTGTGGCCTTTAATTCCTATATCTTAATGTTTCCATTAAATACTGACTAGAATCATGGAATAAAAACACAGCCCGATCAGGGTGCTTCAACTTTATCTCGGACAACAGGTCAGTAAATATGTCTGACCGTTTACGCATGGAATTTATTCAAACCTACTCACCTCAATGTACACAAACATTAGCAGTTATGTGCTCAGCACACACATTACAGGCACCGGGCACGTATATAAGTGATAAATGTTAGTGCGGTTGAACATTAAAATTCCTTACAACGTTGACATGCTCGGGCATGCGCAGTGCCAGTTTCAAGTAACGGTCTTCGGCCACCGACGAAAGGATAACACTTTGCTCATTCGAGTGTCACCTACAGTGTAATAACATTGTATTATTATTGTATTGTTACGACAAACATAAGGCTGGGTGTGGCAGGAGTTGTGTTACGGTGAGGAGAACGCCCAGATCGACTTGAATGTTCGTTTGCAGTGATCTGTAATTTATATAATTGGTTAGGCACATGTTAAGAGCTTTGTGTAATTTTAGTAAATTGTTCATAATGATATAAATGTCGACGGTTAAACTATAGGGAGCACACAAGTAGTAAACACATCATTATATACTCTAATCTATTTCATCTTTTATCGGCTAATCATTGAACACAAATAATACTTTAGTCTGTTTAAAAGTTTAACCTTTAACCAAATTGTATCGTTAACTAAAGGATGGTGCTAATTGGAACTATAAAGACGAGCAAAAGTATAAAACAATAATTCACTTTAAAAGGAAATAAATAATAGAATAATAATAGAGTAAATTTTGTACGAAAATAATCAGTAAGTTGTCATTCATGAAATATGTTATTTGATAATGGAGGCTTTGAAAGTTAGAATTCTCCATTTTTATTTTTGAATGCAAATTCATTCCCCTTTTTAGTAAATGTAAGAGTTTTGTGGAAAAAAAGAAACTTTATCCACGGCTTCTCTTACGTGGTTACAGATACTAATTGATAGGGAAAATTGAAAACACGCAGCGTCATCTAAAACAATTAAGGGAAATTAAATATTAAGTCTTCATTTCCATGAATTTATAACACAAGTGACAATGAAAACAAAAATATGTAAATAAGGGATTGAAGGGAATAATTCTATTGAACTTTCATATTGCGTATATAAAGTTTAAAAAAAAGTTTATATACTTTTTCATTTTCTAATACAAATTATACCAAAGAATTTATATTTTCTAGGATGAAACGCCCTGGAAATCTCATTTCATCGGAAAAATTCTAAGTTTTAAACTGAATAAATGCAAAATTAAAAAAAAAAAAAAAGAAAAAAAAAGTCTAAGCAAAAAATAACGTCGTGAAAAAGGACAAATAAATAGACATTCACGTTTTTAATATTAGTTTGATGAGATTTCCGAGGTAAAGAGGTCATATCATTTTCCGGCCAGCTAACTATATCCGTGCAAAAAAATAAGTCCATTCATTGATCAGTAGCGACGTGAAAGAGGAGAAATAAACACACTTATGCATTTATAATATTATTAAGAGATAGGATTAGTTAGGACAAGGAGAAAATATTATTTTGAAAATTTAGAAAAAAATTACGCAAGAAGAATTTAAGTGACAAATGAAACATTGAAATTAAGCGTCATATTAAAATGAAGTCAATGATATCGAATGCTTTTAAATGTATTAATTTTTGCAATTTTAATGCATAAATTTCATAGGGGATCAAAGTTATTTAAAGTCGCCGAGCTGAACATTTCAATCGAAATATAATACGAATATGTTGCCGAGCTGAGGCAATAGGAGAATGAATAGAGATGGGTTTTAGTTTAACAATAAACAGTCAAATATATTTTAGAAAGCGTTTAAGTTCAATTACTTACGTCGTAAATATCATATTATAAGTCAAGATCGATAGCTGACCTATTTAATCGTGACTTAGACACATTAATAATAACGATTAAAGTAAATAGCTGCACCAAAACTTTATTGTTTCCTTATTGCAGAAAGGTTTATGCTATTGGAAAGTAAACATTTTATTTATATAACGATGCTCACTTGGAACTATGTTTTTTTCATTGTTAATTAATCGTTATGACGAATAGTTTTGTTCTGAACTTTTGACATAAATCTGACATTTGTGCAGTAAATATGTACGGATATGTCGATATCCGTTACTGTTAATTTAATGATTATTGACATTTTACTTATTTACATGAATTATCTTTACTTAATGAATTAATGATTATTAAATAAAGTTAACTCATGTAAATAAGTAAAATGTTTTCCGCATTATTATTTTGTGAATTTTAATGTAAATTAAATAGAACTGGCGGATTACTTTTGCTATTATAATTGCTTACAACATTAATTCTGTCACGTTTTGCGTAAAGTTTTTGACCTGTTTTTTTTATTCAGAATAGCTTTCTTCTATATTATATGATTCCAGTTGGAACTATATACCGGAGTAAGGCTGAAATAAAAAAAACATGTCAAGTACGAGTGGGACTCTCATTACAAGGGTTCCGTTCATATTTAGGCATTTATGAACATTTAATGGTACATTATAACCAAAATTTTAATTTTATAACGAAAATATTTATTGACTAAATTTTTCACAGGCGCATATTAAAAAATCATGTAAAACAACTAGAAATTAACGATTTTCGGATTTTTTACTTCACTTGTACCTTTGTGTTCACCTTATTTCTTGCCAAATGTTATGATTTTATGTCAATTTAGTTAATTAATACTTATAGATTTAGATTTATTTGCGAATATCAAAACTGCGACATAGATGGTTATTATTTTTAGTTTTTTTTTACTGCATGATTTTATTTTAAAATCAACAGCTTGATTTTATTTTTTAAAGCTCCAAGGGACCATAAACCAAGTATTTGATACTAATTTGAACTTGATATCTACATGCGTTCCTGATAAAAATGGTTTTGAGAGATAGATAGAAAGACAAACAGACAACGAAGTGATCTTATAAGGGTCCCTTTTTCCTTTTAATGTACGGAACCCTAAAAATATCTATAATATCATATAGTATCTGAGTATGGGGTATTTGTTGAATCTCACTTAATGATAATATACAATCCTCATTTACACAAAATATATGCAAAGTATTCGTATAGTCGAGGCACTGAATAAAAAAACTTGAAATAGGGAAGAAACAAAAATTTCATTTCTATTATTATTCAACACATTTACATCCAACTTAGTTACTCTTTGTTAAAGAAACGAAAAAAATGTTAGTTATTGGAGAAAAAATATGGTTTAAAAAAAGTGTTCAGGATTTCGTGCCAGAGCCACTTCTGTGACATCATTTTTGCTACGGTCATTGACTTTACGATAATAACATGGGTTGCGTCAATGATTTAAATGTTTCTAATTTAATGTTTCTAAAGTTAACTATTCTTTTTTATACTGACATTCAACAAAGTGGAGTGCCCTTCAACTTTAAAATCTAATGTTCAAAATCTGTTGTGTATAAAATGTTGTTTTATCCACAAATTCATACCGACAAAGCCTCCTGATCAAGTGTTTGTCATTATTTTAGCTGATACAAAATTTGGAAGGAAGTCGTTCAAATCAGCAATGAGGTTTTTATGATAATTATTCCTCAAAAACTATTATTCAGTGTTGTGAAAATAATTCCGATGTAGGAAATTTAATAAAAAAATTACGTATGAGCGTAATTTTTTCCTCTTTCTTTTTTAATTGAGGAAAACTTACCTTACTTACGTAGGTTGTTTCTAATAATTATAAACGCCATTCGCAATTTTATTTAGTAAAATATTCAATTTAAAAAATCGTTTCAAATGTAATGTTATGTAGTTTTTTTGGAAAATTTTATAATTTGTGTTGTTATAAGAGCTGCTTTTAATTTACCAAAATATGGTTTAAGTTGAGTTTTCCAGCCAATAAACGAGGTCAGTAAAAACTCAATCAAACTGTTTTTGATAGGACAATGTTTTCTTTTTGAAACATGTTACAAATCATTGTAACTATTCACATGTTATTACAACGAATTACATGCTAATACAAGAATTTACATATACAGGGGTTGTATTTCTAATGCCATTTCTACTCTCGAAAATGCCACAATGTTCACAAAAGCACTCATTATCATTTCGACGTTAGCTCTTGGTAAGTTTTTAAGATAAGTTGGAACAAAACTTTGTTCTATTTTTATTTTATTTTTCATTATTGTAATTTTCAGAAGGTATTTTAACCAGTCGCGTTCACTATTTTAACCACTCACGCAAACGTAAACGTGACAATCAATTGCTAATTAAATGACAGCCAATGGTAGAAATAATTATATCGTCATTTCATTCTGTTTTCGGTGTTCAGAAACGGCATTCATTTTGTTTAATTTATAACTGGAACTTTTCATTCTTTGAATGGAAATATGACGTTCTTATTTTAACTTGCTTTGCCACTTTATTAATAAGACAATATTGAATTATAGTATATATTTATGTTCCCAATATTATACCTGACAGGTTGATTTTTATATTACTAAACAAATTACGAAAAGTCTGCTACGTCTGTTAATATGACACAAACTATATTTATCCGATTTCCCGGGATCGGTTGAGCAGTTACGTTGTGGAAATTAGATAAATAAAAAATGAAAGTAACTCACCCTAAAACACGAAATATTAATTGTTTAATATATAATTACAAGATACAAGATATACAAGAGACTATATAAAATATAAGATATTCATTTTTTTAAATATATTACACATAATATTATAGTTAGGATTATAGTTTCTGCCATTAATTTTTTTGTTAATCTTTTTAAACCTGCGTAATCGCCGCGAAACACAGTAGAATATAAAATATATTTATATGTAATTTTTGAAAAAGTATAGTATTAAAACAAATGTAGCGATCTATGAAAATATTCATATCCCAATGTCAACAAACCATTATTGGCGTCACTTATTAGAGATAGTACACTCAAATTATTTCCTTATTTTTTTTCGCTGCCAGTAACACGTTGGTTTTATTTCGGCAACTGCACGTAATTGTATTTCATTTTCTTTTATTTAGGAAGATAACGCGTAGAATGACAAATGCCGTCAAACTTTCTTTAATTGCACGAACGTGCTTCCGCCGAATTTCGCAACGGAAAACGAAATCAGTTGACAACTGAGTGCTAAAAGTGAAATACGAGACATAAACGTCGCGCTTTATACTTAGATTAGGAGTGCGCACTTGTTGCAAATAAATGTGGTTTATTGCGATTTGTAAAATATATAAGTAACCACTGTACCGTACCATCTATTGCCGTAATATTTTTTTCTAATTTATTATCAACATACTTGAAAGGACCAAAGTTATCGACACAATTTTACCCATAGTTACACAATTTAAGAGTCAATAGCAGACTGAAAGGCGCTTGCGATATGTAACAAGAACTATTCACCACCGAACACAGTGCAGCTCTTAGAATAAAATAATTAACTTGTCGAATTGTAGCAATTGAATTGTGTTGAAATGTATTGTGTTCCAAATTATCGTGTATGTTTCAGTAAGTATTACTGTATCATTGTCGTATCGGACTAGCATTCTTAAGGTTTAATTAAACGATGTGGTAACCTACATTCAATCGGTATGATATAATTAACTTTGCAACTATTTTCTTTGTCAGTATAATAATTATTATTTCCGGTTATTTCCTCATTACGTATATGGCAGAATAAAAGGTAGAATTGGTTTAATAGAAATAACATTGATTGATTTAACAACGAAATGATTTCCGTTGATTTTCTTAATTTGTACAAATATTTATAGATTCCAAATCAGGTGCGATTTGTAATAAATATTTTAGAAAGACAGATCATTTTACTTCTTAAAAGGTATGCAGTTTTACTGCACGAAGTACATTACTTTTATCGAGATATATTAAATTACAATTACTGAGCAGTCAAAGGACGAGAATGGAACCCTTAGTACATCCGTCTGTCCGTCTGTATAGTATATCATTAAATTTCTTTCAGTTAAAGATTGATTGTGATAAAAATTTACAGAAGGATGTAATTGAATTCTTTGAACAAATAGAAATGAAGAAAAGGTAAATTTAAATTTTATTCTCATCGACCATGAAGTGATAATTCCTAGAACGCAGAATGATATCTTCGCATTAACGAATAAAAGAGATAGAGATAACAAATCATTTTTTTGGTTAGACTATTGTAAGTTCCTAAGTGTGAATTTTTACTATTGTAAGTTCATAAGGTTTCCACCTTATGGTGCGAGTTTTACAATTTTTTTTTATTTTCGCAAACTATGCCTAATTATCCTTTATGTAATTTACAATATTTTTTAGCGTTCTTGTGCTTTTCGAAACGCGTTCTTAACCATTCACATCTACGTGTATGTTATTTTCTTGCCTTTATACATAATTTGTTCGTGTTGGTTCGCTTTATTAATTATTTAGGCAATGTTCTGAAATTTACTTGGATATTACTTCCAGCAATTATATTATTTTCAGGTTTAATTATATCTATGAAAATAGGTATATGAGCTTTAAAAAATAAAATCAGCGAAGTGATTGTTAATTCTAAGATATTGCCTTAAAATAATGTTGTTCCTGCAATCCCTACTTGTTTAAAAATATAATAGAATTGTAGCAAAGATCAATTCTGTACATTGAAGAAAACAAAGAAAAAAAAATTGGAGCTATTTACGAAGCCAAAAACCACATAAATTTTTTTTATCTGTTTGTCATGTTATGCACGCATCACACAGCAACTACTAAACATATTTTAATTTAAGTTCATCCGTCAAAGAGTTCCCAAGTGAAATAGGTAAAAAATCCCTGTAATTCAATACGTTTCTTGTTGGGCACGTATAAGTTAAATGAAACTGAATCTTCAGTTTTCCGTTATAGAGGAGACTAATATATACTAATATTATAAAGAGGAAATATTTGATTTTTGGATACTTTGTAATGGATAAACTCTAAAGCTACTGAACCGATTTTAAAATTTCTTTCACCAACATAAAGCTACATCGTCCACGAGTAACATAGGCTATATTTTGTTTTGAAAAATTAATTTGTGTATACTAATATTATAAAGAGGAAAGATTTTTTCTTTTTTTGTTAGTTTGTAATGGATAAACTCAAAAACAACTGAACCGATTTTAAAAATTCTTTCACTAATATGAAGCTACATTATCAGCGAGTAACATAGGCTATAAAAATGTCGATAGTTCTACAAAAGGTATAAAAAATTGCCTAAAAATATGCTTTCTTCGCGTGCCCTGCAAACACTATTTCTGTGACATAAAAAATGGGATACACATTGAAGGTTCTCACTAATATGGATAAAAAAGTTTGCGGGACACTATATGCGATTGTTATAGTCATGTTACAATAAACGTTTTTTGGTTAAATTAGTCAACTAAAACACAAATGCGAACAAAAAGTGATTTTATCTGTATTGTGATATGAATCCTTATCCAAATCAAATGTTAAATCATTTAGGCTGTTTATGTAGAAGTAAATTACTTTTTTAATTGTTCAATCGGTATATTCGTTTTAAAGTAATGTTGAGTATAACAAAATAAAAATTGTAGCGAATATTGCAAGCCGCTGTATGTTAGGTAGGTAAACAGAAATGTAACTATCTAAACTAATATTATAAAGCGTATTAATTTAATATTCATGAAAACTGCGATGAGGTAACCCAAGGTATATAATGACATACGTGTCATATTATTAATCCTTTTGCAACTAGATAGTTTCATTACCCAGGTTGATTATGTTCATGTAAATTCCTCTTTAAATTTATCAAATCGATTCTGACATCAAAAATTTACACGAAAAAGGCTTTTGTTGGCTGTATTCTAGAGCAATAGTGTCACTTAGGAATAACACGGTCGATGAAATAAACAATTGGATCACACACAAATTTCCCGGCCAGGTAAAACATTACAAATCGATAGACACTGTTACTAACATAGAAGACGTAGTACATTACCCACAGGAATTTTTAAATTCATATAACCCCGCTGGCTTACTACCTCATGAATTATCATTAAAAATAGGAACGCCAATCATGCTTTTAAGAAATTTAATCCCTTCTAAAATGTGCAATGGGACGAGGCTATTTACAAAAGAATTGAAAGACAACTTAATTGTAACGACTATTATCACTGGCCCTGCAGTTCATATTCCTAGGATATTTTACTCGTGTATGTTGGCTTATTACGAGTCGGAGCTCCCAAACATCAATTTATTTTGCTGCCAAAAAATAAAACTATATCGAATATTGTTTATAGAGAAGCTTTAAGACACTAAACTTTAGAAATAGATTTCAATGATGTGATCCGCTAATGATGTGACTGCTAAAAATTGTAATTGCTAAATTATTATAAGAAATGATTGTTTTGTTCTATTTGTACAAGCTTAATTCTGTTTTTTTTTCTATTTGTGTTACGCCAAAGCGGATCACGTTAGCATATAGTATTATGTGTACTATACCTACTAATATTACAAACGTGAAATTTTGGCAGAGGTAGATTATGATTTGATAGATGGTATATGTATGTAGGTAGTTTGGAGTAACACATAGTCTACTTTTTATACTGATATTTGGGATTTACGCCGGTGAAACTGCGGGGCGCAGCTATCTATACTAATATTATAAAGAGGTAATGTTTGTGTTTGTGAGTTTGTATGTAGGAAGTAATCTTCAAAACCACAAATCCGATTTTAAAAATTCTTTCATCAATAGAATGCTATGTTATCATTAAGTTATGTAGGCTATATTTTAACGAGAGAAAACGGAACAGCCAAAATCGTGTAGTCCCTGCGGGCGAAGCCGCGGCCGGAAAGCTAGTATTTAGAATATATTGCATGTCCATCCGTTATGCACTTCCCCTATAGTCCGAGCGGCGACTGTGGAAATGTGGATTTTACATATTTAAGGAATGATAGTGAATAAAGTTAGCTCTATATACTGGCATAATAAGCTAGCTGGGATCACCTTACCTCAACTTGATCCGATGCTGAAGAGAATGACATATTCGGTGCCAAAGTCATGAAATTAAAATTGTATGCTATTAAAGGTTTAAAATGTTCTAACATTTTTCCTCTTTATGCCTTCATTTAAATGTTTAAGCAAACGCATATCTAAATAGTTGGCAAACAATATTATTAAATTTTTTTATTTATTAAAATATAAATTTGGAATGTTATGGAATGTTATCAAACCAAGTTGCAGATAACATTCCTTACTAAATAAAAAAAATAGGTTGCCTACATTTGACTTGAATAAAATTATTCAACAAACTATTCGGAAGCTACTCATATGATCATGATATATTGTTCTAGGGTCTTGATATTATAAAATTTCAAGATTCGAATTGATATAAACATCATAGCCTAGGAGTATACATTTATTTTCAACTTCGGTGTAAACTAATAATTTTTTTAACCTATATTGAAGAGTACGGTTAGGTATTAAGGGATATTTTTAGAGAGTTTTTAAATATCGCGATATTACTGTGAAAGTAATGAAAGCAAATAATAAAAGGATCCATATTGAATCGGTAGAATAGCGCATATTAGGCATTATTGAATAAGGTTGATAGTTTAGTTTATTAACACTACATTTATTCACTACATCGCAACATGTGTATTGTCTAACGTCACAAAAGAGTCATAGGTGAGTGGGTAGAATAGTCGGATTTCTTAGAATTATTTCAAATTAATATATCGCCACGTTATTTTTATTTAAAGTGACAAAATAACAATAGGCGAGGGGGCAAAATAACAAGATTTCTTAGAACTATTTTAAATTACTATAATGCGACATTATTGTTTTCTAAAGTAACAAAAGATCCATAGGTGAGAGGGCAGAATAAGCAGATTTTTTATTGTATTGCGACTTTATTGTTGTTTAAAGTAACAAAAGAACCACAGGTGAGTGCAGAATAGTCAGCTTACTTTACTCAGGAACTGTTTTAACTTACTATATTGTGTTATTTGTTATAAAAAGTAACAAAAGAATTGTAGGTGAGTGGGCAGAATAATCAGATTTCTTAGAATTATTTTAAATTATTATATGGCAACGTTATTATTATCTAAAGTAAAATATAGTAATAATAAAAAAATTAAATATAGTAATAAAGTAAAATATAGTAAAATAGTATGGTTCTTCCATATGTAAAAGAGCAGAATGGCCAGATTTTGTTTAATTACTATGTTGCGACTTTATTGTTGTTTAAAGTAACCGAGTGGCCAAAATAGACAATTTGTTAGAATAGTTTCAAATAAATATATGTAACGTTATTGATATTTAAAATTAACCACTAACCAGTAACGAAAGAGTTGTTTAAAGTAACCATAGATGAGTGGCCAGAATACACAGATTTGTTAGAATAGTTTTAAATCAATATATACAACGTTATTGATGTTTAAAACTAACCACCATCTACACACTAACGAAAGAAATATAGATGAGTGAGTAATCAGATTACTTTGATATGTTTCAACTTACTACAATGCGACGTTATTGTTCTTTAAAGTAGCAAATGATAGTAGGTGAGTAGACAAAATAGCCAGATTTTTAGAATATTTTTAAATTACTGTGGTAACGTTAATGTTTTCTAAAGGAACGAAAGGACGATTGGTAAATTGATAGAATAGCTTATGTCTACGCCGAATATTTTAGAACACTCGTTATCAAATGACGCTGAAAATTTGGTTTATTTGCGGTAGATTAAATATATTTATTGTTAGCTAACAAAAAAAGTAAATCAACTTGTAACATTTCATTACCTGTGCAACAAGAACTTAAGGTCCACCCCAATAAGGTCGCGAACGCAGTAATCAGGTAAATATCTATAGCTCTACTAACTTGACTAGCGAGTCAGTTCGAGTAGAGAAGAAGTGTAATTTAGTAATTACTTTCAATGTAAATATGAAAATACACTTATTTTAACGCACTTATCCCATAACAACGTATGAAGCAATATTATATATTATTATATGTGATAAAAATAGAATAGAAATGATGTTTTAAGATTTTAAAATTTCATATCATTTCGTCATTTATTTTAATGACTGTGGTGGTGTTTTGTATTATTATTATAACGGCAATATCTTTCATAATATTAAACAATTAAGTGTATATATTTTTTGTACTCGAAGGCTCTTAAATATAGTTATTTTTGCTTTGAAGACAAAGTCACAGATGAGAGATGTGAAAATAATGTTTTCAAAATAATTTTGTCCGTTTTTGACTTTTTATAGTTTTATAAATTTCGCTACATATTCAGTATTTTATACAAGAATTTTTGCTGCACGCATGAAAAAATGTCACGTTCCGCCTGAGCTTGAACGTGCAAGCGAGAGCACGGAACAAGTGATAGAGAGGCACGATCGGCCCAAGCGTCGGAATTTATTTCAAGACACATTACACTTGAAACACTCCCCTAGATTTCGTATTTTTCCTATCATCGTCCTATCCTTAACATAATAACACAGACTGGAAGATCTTAAATATAACACATGTATATAAGTTGTAAATAAATTGTTAATAGCACATTGTTACTTGTAATTAATCTATATAATTTAAGTAAACAAATATTTGAATTAACGAGTGTAAATAAATGTTAATTTATCGAAAAAATTGTAATTTTCAATTAACTCTTTCTTTGTATTATACAAAATAATAATGATTCAGTGATAGTAATTCAATTTAATTCATAAAAGTAAGCAATTTTTCATCAATGTTTCTTTATGACGTTATCACGTAAAACTATCGTCCGTAAACCGACTTCACAGACAACCAATTTTTTCCTTTTTGCTTTGATAATTTTTCGTTGCTAATGTGCTTGTAAATGCCTTTAGAAAGTTTTACGAAAATAAAATCTTAGAGCAGCTTCATTGTACGTAACATATAAAAGATAACATATACACATTGAGTAACACAGTAACACATTGTAAGTACAATTTCATTTAAATATAGGATATACATGAATATGTGGAAAATTGTCTTTCTTACATTATTCATATTTTAATGAATTATAACTGTTATTACCTTTGATAACATGAGCGTAATGTGAGCGTAAGTTTCACTTCATACGCGTTGATTTCTACGCAAAGATTTATTTGGAAAATTCAGTCTGTCCCCAGAATTTAGGTCTACAAATGATACCAAATCATATTTTTAACACAGTACATTTTTAAATCGCACTTTCCAACAGCCATTACAACTTAATACATTTTATGAGACCATGCCGGATATTATGCGGGTCAGTAGGTTGTTTTGTTCGCATGGCTTTTAAGAAATACCCCGACCAACGCTACAGTCACGTATCGTATGATTTCACAGCCTGTCAAACGATGATTCAATAGTTGTCATGGCCATATTTTTGATTTATTTTATTTGTGTCGTGAAATGAAATTGTGTTTCTTATTTTTGGAATACTCGATTTTATAGGTCGTGGAAGTTTTATGAGTATAAAAAAACTTAATTTATTTACAGGTTTTGAAACTAGGAATTGTTTGGAATTCTTCATTACGTTAAGTTTAAGAGCATCAAATATATGTATATCAAATTTATTAAATATCTTTTGCTTTGTGATCTCTTCCAGTAGGTCGCTTTTTTACTTATATAATTTTTTAATGTATACATATAAGTATCTTAGTTTTTTTCAGGTTTTTTTATACCGTTATTAAAATTAAATATGTAGGTAACAAATGTAATAAATATCAATCGATAAAGTAACGGTATTACAACTTTTATAATATTGACATAAACACAAACGACAAATTTTGTAGGGCTCATATGAAGTTCTGGTCAAGTATCGGATATTAGAAAAATTAAATATGGAATAACAGAGAATTTTTTCCAACTTCCAAAATATTATGAAAATAGTACAATTACATTTTCATAACATATAAAAAGATATGATTTTTCTTAACATTTAGTTACGTAATAAGTCACGAAAACATATTTTTTCATCCATTAGTTGCGTAATAAGTTCTGAATTCTCTTTATCAAGTTCCTACTCAGTTTTATGATTCATAATAAAACTTGTTAAGTACTGGTAAAACTCGCTCTACGAGGGTTTTACAAACTTTTGTACGTACAAATATTGGTACACAGTACTTCTATTAAACTATTTACAATGGTTAATTTGATTTTTCTCCATATAAATATATTGCCGAGTATATCTATTTATAATTTAAAATATCGTGAATTTCTCCAGTACTATGAGATTTAGAATAACTGGTTCAGTTTTCCGGTAAACTTTAAGTTTTATAGTAATGTCGTTTTTAAAAAAATTGGACCACGATAGGCGGTTGTGACAGACGGATACACGGACAAACATAAGAGTCATTTTGTAATGGTTTTTGTTTTTTTCCATTTTGAGGTATGGAACCCTAAACATTTTTAAAGAGATTCTAATTAAAAAATCCTTTCATAAATACAAATATTACGCCCATAGATATATTTATGGTAATGCATACATAGTTACATTTATGGTTTAAAGGTAATGCAAAAGCTCTATTTGTTACTTAGCCTTGTTTATTCTGGAGAGAAAAAAGAAATCAAATTCATCATAAAGTTTCTATTAAAACTTGTTCGTCGTATTATTTTATAATTTTTTAAAACCCTTTTACACTTCAATATCCTTTGTCTATAGATTTTATAAATTTTTGAAATAAAAGAAAAAAGTGTTAAAGGACAAAACGATTTTCGTATAAAACCACTTTCAATTGTGTTCCGTTCATCAGATGATTTTATGAAACATTCCAATGAAATTATTTCGGAATCCTTTTATTCTAACGTAAATGTTAAGTCTATTTACATGACCTAGTTAGATATGTGAGTGTTTTTGCGTCCTATTTTTCGCGCATTGTTTGCTTGGAGACTCGTCTTTATCTCCGGTGGGTGGGCGAAGTTTTGTTTAACGCTTTTTGCGCCATTCTGAAGGACTTTCCCTAACAAACAAAGTAATTGATACGTGGATTCATCGTGCACAGTTTTTGTATACCTTATCTCCTAGACTCATAAAAAATATATTTTTTCGATGACGTATCTCTTTTATATGTATCTTCAATATGTACTTGTCGTTGTAATGTATTTGTGCATTCGTAATAGTTTTATTGACATTATTTTGAAGGAATTTCGAAAACTTCACACCATTAATTGGTATTACTGTAAAAAGGTAACGAAATAAATATTATTTTCTTTTAATTTTTATTATTTTTAATTAAATTTAAAGTAGTATATATATATATATATATATATATATATATATATATACACACACACACACATATATATATATATATATATATATATACAGTTAGTGAAATTAATATAAATATGTCGGTATAGCGTGGATCAGTGATATAATTTCTGATGGTGAGCTAAGCACCAATAGTTGTGAAATGACATATCATATGACATAACATGTCTTATCACAAATTTTTTTTTTAAATTTTCATATTCTAAAATCAGTAAAGATTTTATAAAATTGATTCGTCTAAATACATTTTTTTTCTTAGCCATATTTTATTAGGACAAAAATTTCTTCCGTACTTGTCTGATCTGTTCTGTTAGTAATCTTTCCAAACCTTGTATCATTATTAATAAAATACTATTAGATTGAATTCTATGTGTGAACTTTCATTTTTCCATTTCAATGAATGTTTCGATTTTTTCGGAGTAGGTTAAAACCAATAGAAGTGAAATTGGTTTATCTGGACAGTATTATTAAATTGTATGGCGAAAGTGATGCAGTGGAAATGGAGAGAGTGTGTTATACTATTACCATATACTGATGCATACAATTGTTCAGTGGCCATTCTTGTATTTATAAAATACATATATTGTTTATACAAAATTTACGTAAACGAAGTAAATTATATCAAAATTTTAATTTAATTTAAGAACAAAATTGTTTATTTAAATACAAGAGTAAGTATTTAAATTAACAATTTTGTTCTTTTTTGTTTTACTGTTTATCTCTAAAACTTCATTACGTGAAACATAACTAAAGTAATCTTCAAATATATTTAAGGTAATTTGAGAGGAGACTACATAAGATCGAGTGGTATGGCGTTGCTGTTTGCCCAAAATATTAGAATATCCATATTATACCATCCCAATCTACTGGACTTAATTTACATAAGGATATTGGGAAGGTATATATATACATTGTATAACACTTTATGTATAATAGTTGTACATAATGTGTTAAAGAAATAAAACAAATTAACTGCTTCATAGTATTTCTTATGTAATATAAAAATCAGTCCCTTTCATTTCAATAATAAGGATATAAACAATTTATTCTATTTTAAATAGCGGGTACAAGTTATACGATTCGGTAGATATATGACAAAATGAAAGTTCAGTTAATTTAAAAATTAAATTATATTCACGACGTTGGTTAATAATTTAATTTAGGCGAAGTGTTAACAGACTAGACCTTGCTTAATAGAATAATAAATAAAACTCATTTGATATGTAAATATATCGCTTAACTGTTAGGTGTTAAAATCAATAAATCACGAATCTAGGTTACGATTCGCTTGTTATTTAAATAGCGTCGGTTTATATATTTCTTTTCACTTCAGGTTTATTTTACAAATTTTAGTTAACTTTTGCAGGAAATAGCTTGATTAGGTGCGTGACTGTAAATAATTCGGTAGATAAGCAATATAATGAGGTTAATTGGATAATTGCAGCATAATATTTCGGGAAATGTTAATCACATCGGTGTGGCATATATCATGCAATGTTTCGGGTAGCATTTAGGGGTTTCGTAACGAAACACGAAACTCTTATAATTTCTTCATGTACTTCCGTCCTTCCGTGTCTGATACACTTCATAACTTTTACACCTTTCGACTTACGTGTGTTTTCTTACGTTCAGGAAATGACTACTCATATAAATTTCAATCGATATGTAAAATTAAAAAAATAAAATAAAATGAGAGCTAAAGAATTCTTTACATGTATTCCATTAAGTAATATCATTAATAATCTTTTAAAATGAAATTGAGGCTTTATTTACTAAATTTAATTTAAAACCCGTTTGAGGGGTTATTAAAATTGAAAGTAATACGTGATCTATTTCCTCCTCGCCCCGTTCTAATTTTTTTGACCATGGGTTTTAGAGAATACCATATACAGCTTAGAATCCTACTCAAGGCGTATATGTTCGATATGCAACTGATCATTTTCTTTGACGTCTAATAAAAGTAATTTCTTCAGTTGAATGCAAAATTCATTTATTTTGTCAAAATCATACCGGGAAAAGTAATGATTATTGTTTGTTTTAAGCTAGCGTTTATGGTCCTTGTCTATTGAATAACTAATTAATTAGTTAGTAGAATAACTAGTTAGTTAAAAAGGTTACTTCACCACTATTTGGTGGCAGAAATTGATCTTTCTAAACACAACCTTTATATCTAAATATGCGAAGGAATCAGAAACTGATGTTTGCTGATATTTTTCTTCTTAGCTGAACATACAAGTGAAATTGAAATCCCATAGCGCAACGATAGATTGAATAAAGATCAATAATTCTTCGAGGACGGCTTACGTAATGGTTCACATTCATAGTGTATTGATTTCGATTTATACAATCGGCGATATCGTGATAAGCGAAATTATGAAAACTGTTTGTCTTTCACGAAGTATTCAAGTTAATTTAGTTTACCTCGCCTACAGTTTAACAAGCAATGATAAATGAAGCATGATTCCATTGCGTTCCACTAATGGAACCAATATACCGGTAGTTACAACTTCAATGAGATAGAAAACAGACACAGAAAATTATTATTTACACTCCACATATGTTATAAGAAATAATGGAAAAAACGTGTCGCCGAAAACCAAACTATTTAAATTACAGTAAATTTTCTCGGTTATATTATCAGGAAATCGCTAGGTGACAGTGAAAAGTGAATATATTTAAAAGCACTAATGTTGATTGAAATTTCCAGTCGATATGAAACTAATATGACTATTCAATGAAATTTAAATGATTTCGTACTAGGCTTAGTAATAAAATGTACATACCTATACACATATAACCCTACACTCACACATACATATATGTGCTTGTGCATTCGTGAGCGTGTTCCCGGACGTATGCGTGAGGATATTCAGCGCGTGTGTATGCGTTTGTGTGGACGCTTGGATACATTTTGTACAAAAGGAAATAACGTACGTACATGAGATTAAAAATATTATAAGATTGAAAACGTATAAACATAAGATTAAAAATATTATAATAATTTTAAAACATTAATAGAATGCACTGGTCAAAATACACGATATGTTTAGGTGGATAGTATCGGGTGACATTACATGTTTTTATTAGAAGGTTGTTTGATATGTTGAGAACTAAATTTCTTTAATTGCATTTCAACTTTTTTCTTGTCAGTCACGAAAGCTGTTTTATTTCTCTAAGCAATACCGAATGGCTACACTATTTACTTAATGTACAAATTAGCAAATTAAATACGCAATTCCCGTTTTATTTTTAAAATGAAATTTCCGTCAATTTATTTTTAAATCAAACTTTATCGTATTTGTTTATGATAGATTAAATATTTATATCTTTTTGGAGAGCTATTCCATTGAATTGATTATGCTTCACTTTTATTCCGTGGTATTTATCTATGCGTAAAAAACTATTGTGAGATGATTGGATATTTATCCAATCCAGTTAATTCAAAATGCCTTCGATTTTGAATTAACTGATTTACTCAATCATTTCACAAAAGTTTGTTTACCTTAGTCTGCTTAGTCAACACTTCCTTTTATAGTATTCTCGTCTCTGCTTCTATTATTTATTTTGTACTAGAAAGCATCATTCCAAGAAGCGAGAAGCAGTAAAACTTAACGAGCGACCGGTTGTCGTCGTATTATCTTCACGAATAAATGATCATTATTGCGGCTCAATTGAGCGTTTCGAAAGTGAAACTGTCGGCTATCGAGAAGGCGGCCCTTTCACGCAATCGACCAATTTAATGTGGTGGGCTAGCAAGCGATCTGAAGATAAGATTATGAAACTTGCTATATGTATTTCAGAGAAACGTGAAAACACTTAACTTGCTAGCTTTTTGAGCCAAGGGTTTCTAGTAACAGAAAGCAATAATGTTTTTTCACTTCTACTTAAAAACTAAAATATATATATATATATATATATATATATATATATATATATATATATATTTGAAAATTTCAAATCACGGTCTCAATCTGGAATCAGCCGAGGTAACAATTTAGTTTCTCTCTTGTTTTTCATTATTATTAATATTTGCCCATAGTTGTCATCACTACTCGTTGTTTTCTGTTTGCTGATGATTCGGAACTTTTCTTTGGTATAGGAAACAATCTTATTGTGAGCTATATTATGATAATGAATTCACGCCTAGGTGTATCCTTGACATATAATTATGAGTTAAATGGAACAGATTTCGAATGCGTACCATCTATATGGGATCTTGGTGTGGTTATAAATTCACAATGATATCATCGAAATCTATTAGAATGCCTACACGGATTTGTCACGGGACATTTCCACCATGTCCACGACAATGAGTGTATTGTGACTTAGTACATTCGTAGTATTTTTAAATTAATGTAGTCATATGGTTTCCATATGAAGTAACTAATATATTCATGTTGGAGAAAATGTATAAAAAGTTTGTTAGATTTTTAAATAAAAAAAACATATACTATCACACACATGCTAGCCTCATTTGTTTCTTTCAGATTTTATAATGAACATGGTCAATTTCCTCCCACTCTGACGGGAATTGTTTTTGGATACGCACATTTTTAAATTATTACGTAATTATGCTGAAAACCCCTCAGTCTTAGCTTTGGTAACGTTGTATACTGCTGACTGTTGTACAAGAGGAAGCAGTCATGGTTTATCTTGTCTGCCAAAAGCATGGTTGAACATCTTTCAGCTCTAATCCATTTTTTGCACACTTACACGCATCAACACGGATAGCTCCATTGTTCGTTTTAGGAATGCGATTATTGGATTGCTTGATAGTTCGTGATTGATAAATAATTAGTTTCATATTTAATTTGAATTAATGTGATTTTCTGTTTTTTTTTAAATATTGTTATATGTTGGTATACTTTTCTGTAAACTGTCGAACTTTTGGTGCTTGAATATTTCCAACGCTTTTGGGATAACCAGTAAGTTGGACATGGGGTCTTTTGATAAATAAATAAATACGAACATACGACAAATATGAATATATTATACTGTAGGAAATATGTATATGAGAATGTCGAAATTTAAATTCACTTATTTTATTTTTTGATTTGACGCGAGTGACAGGTTTCAAATCTTCTTACTTGCCCAATTGTAGTATAAGGCGAATTATTCTCTAAATTCGCATTTTGTTTACCATTACCAACTAATATGCGACTATCCAAAGTTCTCACTTTTACAGTTTTAAACCATATTTAAATGTAAATTTCATAAATTAATATATAAATAACATTCGAAATGAGTATTTTTGAATGCTGCATTAAACACTCAACAATTTCTGAAGCTGAAAATATGATATAATATACGACTATTAAAAGTTCTCACTTTTAGAGTTTTAAACCATATTTAAATGTAAATTTGATAAATTAATGTATAAATAACATTCGAAATGAGTATTTTTGAATGCTGCACTAAACACTCAACAATTTTTGAAGCTGAAAATATGATATAATATACGACTATTAAAAGTTCACACTTTTACAGTTTTAAACCATATTTAAATGTAAATTTGATAAATTAATGTATAATTAACATTCGAAATGAGTATTTTTGAATGCTGCACTAAACACAACAATTTTTGAAGCTGAAAATATAATATGAATATAAAAATTTCGGAATCGCAAACTCATAACCTATTATAAATGATTAACTATTTTTATCATTTATAATAGGTTATGAGTTTGCGATTCAAAAGAATTTCCATTCCATATGTAAATTTTGTAAATAATAGTATTTGGTTTTATTTATTACCATATCCTCCTCTAGTGAAATTCATTTTCTGAGTTTATCTTCAGGTACATATGTACATAAATATATATATATATATATATATATATATATATATATATATATACATATATATATATATATATATATATATATATATACATATATATATACATATATATATACATATACATATATATATATATATATATATATATATATATATATATATATATATATATATATATATATATATATAAGGCGTTCTTCATTGTTGAAAGTTGGGGTAATTGTGTTTCAATTTTCAACAACGAAAACGTCACTACTGCGTCACTGTTCATATTACGTAACTGAATTTTTTTTGTTCGAGAACATACTATATAAAATCAAATGAAACATAATTAAAATTTGTTATGCTACTGTACTCAAATATTTAAAAGTGGGAAATGTTTATTAATATGCCATTGATTGTTTTTCCAATATTATTTTCAGAGACATAAGCGCTCAAATTGGGACGCAATTTAACCCATTGTACTCTGTAATCTTCTAATAAAGTCTAATACTAATTGCTATTTGAAAGTTATAATTAGTTCATTGTATTTTTATAGTTCAGCTTCACATTTATTTATCACAATAAAAATCTTTAAAAATACTGAAACTGAACAAGAGCAGTAAAGTCAATCCATGGAAAAGCATAAAAAAGTTCTTTTGTAAATTATATCCTTACATAATCTATTTCGATAGCCAAAATAAAACAACCAACATGTCTTTGTATTACCTTAATCTAACAATGTCTTTTTGTGTTATCTTAATCTAATACAATCTTAAATCTTAATTTGTATTATATATAAAGGTAAGGAGAATTTATTATTTAATACAAAACACCAAGTTTCTCGAGATGACATTTATCCGACATTCCCCTTATTTACCTTTATAAATCGATATAATAGTACAGCATATACTTAGTTAATAACTTTTGTGTTTGTATTTTATCATGTCCAGTGACTGATGTGAAATAATTGTCCTTAAACATTTTAACCTTTAATAGTTCAGATTTAACTCCCATCGTTTCTGGGTTTTAAACATGAAACACAAAGATTTCTAATTAAATAAAAGGTCTATAACCAACCAATCCCACATTATCAGCTGGCAAGAGTTGGGATATATCAGCTAAATGATTAAACTTGTGCTGTTATTACATTTTGGATAAAATATATTGTTTTCTTGGTTTTGGCTCCTTAACGTTTCTTACTCATTAATTTCATAGTATTTTTAATTTACAAGCAAACAAATAGAACTTTAAAATATTATTTTCAATACAATAATTTTTTTTATCATTACAATGAAAAAAGTACTTAAGATAAGTGCGATAACGTAAGATTTTGTTGTTCGGTGTAATTTTGCATGTCTTCAAAGAAATGTGTATAAGTATATCTGACATTCTTGACATTCAGCGCGGCAGTAACAGTAGACACTGAGGTATAAATTCCATAGGTACACAAATTTTATTAGATCCATAAGGAGAATTTTCGTCATTTCAAATTGAAAAGAAAATATCATACCGTACAATCATTCACAAAACATGCACTTATAGCGGTGCAATACCTCACTGCAATTTAAACGAGCTTCTAAAGTTTAAATGGTTTTTGAAGTTATTCTGTTTGGTATTCATATGCAAATTAAGGTGGTTCGTATAAATACGGTAAATATATATAAGTTTTATATCTTATTTTTGGCGAAGAAGGAACTTGATATGTACATATATATATATAAATATATATATATATATATATATATATATATATATATATATATATATAATACTTCCATAAAGTATTTCTGGCAGCGTTTGAAGGCAGCAGCAGGAAAATACTGTTCAAATTAACAGAGGTTTTTACTCGGCAGATAAACATTAGTTTAATTTCTTATTTCTGGCCACTTCGCTATAATTTGAGTTTGTTATCCGAGATTTTCTGTCATAAAAAGATTATAAAAATCTGCACTCATAACGTTTCTTGTAAATCGGTGATTGTTTAATAATTAAAAAGAAATTGAAAATTTTCGAGAAATTTAAAAATAATACATTTACTGTATATTGCATCTATGTGCATTTATCGTGAGCAGAGCCAATACCAAAACATTTTTCTCACTCACAATTAAATGAAACTACGTGAATACGTATTATTTCTACTTTATTTAAGTTCTTAACTACGACTTACGTTTCGTTGTATTACAATATCTTCAGGTGGCTATTAGCAAAGGTGTAGTTTCATTTAATTTTGAACAATGAATTTCTACAAAATTAACGCCAAATATATTCAATATTTTCCTCACTGTAAAACTAGGTTCGATGAGGTTTTATATTGCGTTTATTACGAAGTTGTTGATAATTTATATTACGCAGATGCATTATACTATTATATAATAAACAAAACAAGTGGCGCTCTCACGCGTTGACTGTAAAGAAAGATATGGAGATTCAAAACAAGCACGTATACAAAAAAGATAGACCGTATTGAAGATAAGAATATTAAGTTGTCTTTTGAGAACTACTTTTAGAGTATATTAGATGTTACTGTGCTTTTAAGGTCGAATACCTGCCGGACACGACATTTATATAACAACCTGAGAGTGAAATTACACCGTCTCCGACAAGTTTACGGCGCACGTGCTTTTTTATTACCATAATAATAATTCAGATACAACTTTACGACGAGCATTTGTTTAGAGAGTGTACGTTTATTTGGAGGTAATTATGTTAAAAATACATTAGTGTTAATTAGGGGAATGTTAGAAAGTTATTTATCAAAATTTTTAAGACTTCATTGAATTAAACTTATGGTATTAGACACGAGAAAAGTACGATTATGTAACTGTTTATTTAATTTTACAGATTTATCATTGTACCTGAATATTTGTCTTCTTTTGGAGACTTAAGTCTGTTATTAGTATTAAAATATTTATTATTTGATTTATTTTTTACACGTTATATATATATATATATATATATATATATATACATATATGTATATATATACATATATGTATATATATATATATATATATATATATATATATATATATATATATATATATAAACCATGGAATTTTTCCATAAAAAAGTGGAAAAATCACAAGACTCGTTATTGCAATCAAAATAATACATTATAATGAGATGTTAATCACAAACAAAATTTGAAATCGAAACACTTTTAAATATGTGAAGGGTCAAAGTGTCTTGCAACGTGTCTATCAGCACGTAGATGTTTTAGTATAAGTAACTGAAGTGGGAAAATAACTATTTATATCTTCATATTCCATAGCTGATATTTTATAATCAATTCATTTGCTTATTTAAAATATCAAAACAATATAAAAATAATGATGTTATGATGTAGGTGCTTAAGCAAAGCAACATAGCGCTTTTTATCAGAGCGTTAAGAAATTTTTTTTTGTTGTTCTCTAAAGAGCTACATATTTTCAAAAATAATAATAGCTATTCAATTTGATGATCTGTAATACATTATATTATTTTGCAAATTTGGTAAGGAACAGTTAATTTTTTAAGGAGATATTAAGTCACAAAAAACAAAAACGTTAATTTTTACATATATATTAGTCAGAATGCAATATGTCCTGTTCATAAAGAATAAAAAATATTGCTGCTCTTGAAAAGTTTGACGTTTTTCCTACTTTTTTTTAATATTACTTATATTGTAAAAATATTATTTACACTAAAATTGTGATCACCAAACGGATGAAAAAAGAGTTAAAGAAAGAATAAAATACAAAAAAATCGATATAAGAGATCCAAATTTGGGAGAAAGTTTTAAAATTTTTTCCTTTTTTACCAATAAGTAATGAAAAGATCAAAAAATAATGCAATTGAAATGAAACTGACAAGGGAAAGATTACGAGAGATACAGTGGTACAGTGCTACTGTTCTATAGACTAACATACGGCTGATGTTGTTATGTTGTATAGACTAACATACGGCTGATGTTGTTATGTTGTATAGACTAACATACGGCTGATGTTATGTTGTATAGACTAACATACGGCTGATGTTGTTATGTTGTATAGACTAACATACGGCTGATGTTGTTATGTTGTATAGACTAACATACGGCTGATGTTGTTATGTTGTATAGACTAACATACGGCTGATGTTGTTATGTTGTATAGACTAACATACGGCTGATGTTGTTATGTTATATAGACTAACATATGGTTGACCAAATTTTCTAACCTTTTCAAGTGATTGCTAGCAGATGAGGTTGAGTTTATTTGTGTATTGAGTATTATGCAGTAAGGAAAGTAAACGATTAAGAGACTAAACTTTGCTAGGCTGTTATTAATTTATAAGTCAATAAGGATTAACTTTACATCTATTCAATTTAAGCAGGCTTATAAAAATATATTACATATTTATGAATTCCATAAATCTACAAGAAAATTTTGAATGTTACTGTACGAAGAATGGAGCGCTCACCGTTACACGTGGCACGGGTGAAACGTTATTAGGGAGGCGGCATTTTAGGCTTTTCCTGGAATTAAATTGTGTTTAGAGCTTTTTATTTTAACATTTGAACTTGCTTCTAATAACATTTTCAGGGTTGTGCCCTCAACATTATTAGATATATGGGGTAACTAAATTACAAGGGTTTTCGTTTACGCAGAGACAAGTTGCAATTAAATTCCTGATTAGATTCTTGAGGAAAATTATTATTCTGTCGTGTGAGTGGGTGACATAAGCGTCAAAGTTAATCCTTTCCTAATTTTTCTCTTTATGGAATATAGTCCAAAATATTTTTCAGATGATACTTTCAAGTTTCAAGAACGACATTTATGATTAACCCAAAACTATCGTTGAAAATAGGCATTAAGCTGAGGATATCGTAAAATCTTGGGAAAACCTAATGAAGACCTTAAATAATTTTTTTTACTGAGACCTTGCCTAGGTATTTATGTAATATATATCTGTCGAAAAATACTTAATAGATGAATAGCGAAGTAAAATTTAGTAAATGTTTTTACCTCGATTTGAATATTGGGACCAGTTATGTTTATTCACGCTTGTTTCTTTAAACGGATTTATATTACGTTTAATTACATTTCGTAGAATTAAGCATTTTATAGTTCAAAAATGTGATTGGGATTTTATAGTCGATGTTAAGTATTGTAATTAAGTCTGATATAAGGTCAGAGTAGAGCTAGCAGGGACAACAACGTTTTATTTATATTTATTCTTTATTCCATCACCTGAATCATTAATATTCTTCATTTTTTTAACTAAAATATTTCAAAATACGAATTGATTAAGTTCCCATTTTCCACAATTAGCAATAATGTTACTAAATTTGTTTTAATTTTTTTTGCAATTCGGAAGAGACATTACTACACATTAACGTTATGTATAAATACCGGTCTACACGTTTACAACTCATGACTCATGGGCGTATGCAAAACAGGCTTTTATATTATCATCATTTAACGTCATAACCTATCTTTTACGGTTTGTAAAGAAAAAACGGAATCCTTATAAGATTCCACAGATATCTGTGTGTCGGTCACATTTGCTGTTCTATAAACCGCTGAATGCAGAAAGTTGAAAGTTGGAGTAACGGTGAACAATATCAATCTACGTATATTTCAGTAGATTTCATTCAGAAATATTTATACGAACATTATAGTGAAGAAAATTAAATGCTCGAAAAAAAATTAAAACGCCATATTTAATGTGGGTCATCGTTTGAAAGGGCTAGCTTAAAATATGCTTAGCTTGGCTTAAAAATGACCTTAGCTATAAAGGTCTCACAAATATTTTTTTCATAATTCTTTTAGGTATTTACGTATAAAAAATATACCCTCCCGCCTATTACCTAGATTATTGAACTTATTATTAGAAAAAAACCGAGTTATTAGCCTACACAAAGGTTATAGTAAAACTACAGAGAAACAGATGTCATATATATATGTACATATATATATATATATATATATATATATATATATATATACAAAAACCAAACAGAACACCTGTAAACTTTTCTTTTCATACAAAAGAGATCTATTGAAGAGTATTAGAAGTACCTGCCACTTGTAAACAAATTTACTTATTTTGATGTCGGTTTATGAAAATAAATAAGAAATAAGTTGGTCACATAACGCTCGTTTTTCGTGTGATAAAGGACAGCTGCTTCTTGACAGCTATGTGTTACAATAATAAGCCGAGTTTTGTATACAAATACAATACATATTATTACGTATTATGCGTTATTGGCACAGTATGAAAATAAATTGTTTGACGGTTCGAGAAGAATATCAGTAATTCCCTGAGCCATATTTATTAGGTGAAATTGTATTAGCTGAATGTGTATAAGAGGTAGAAACTTGTATATTGAAATCGTCCTTTTAGGATTCCGTAATCAAATAACATTTCAGAATCCTTGTGATATCGTTATGTTCATCTATCCGTCTGCTAGTCCGTACTTCACAGTATTACAATCTTTTCAGGATATAAGCATAGTTTTTGAGTTACCCGAACATGTGGAAATAAAAATCATTTTTGATTCACTTGTTAAGTTCTTCGCCATATGCCGAATTAAATGATGAAACTTATTTTCTTCATGGGTACATGAAGAGTTAGATCGGCTTAGGAGCCATTGATGGCATTTTTGAAAATGCGTTAAAAATGTTTTAAAATATTTTTTTATATATGAATATTAACGAGATATGATTCTTCTCTATCTAAAATTTTAAGGAGATATGATTCTCAAAAACTTTTATATTTAAAAGAAAGGCTTTATCTTTCCGCCAAAGGCTTTATTTTCTAAATCATGTTTGTGTACATTATTAATAAATTAGGATAATGGTATTTATGGACTTCGATAAAGAGTTATTTTGGTCACATTTCTTTAATTAATAAGGGGAATGTACCCAGCCCCATTTTTTATCTTATGTCTGGTAAATATACATCAGTAATACATTTATAAGGCGAGAAATAATATAAATGTATCTATATTAATGTAAGAGAAATATTATTTATCCTTAAATTAATACAATTTTATATTATGTACCTAATCATGTACGCAATATTTGTAGTGCGAGTACAGCTCGTAAGTTTATTTAAACGACGACACTGGTCCTGGTGTAGTCTGTACAATGTATACAATTCTATGTATTCTGAAATATTTACTGAAATCAGTCCAGGAGATTCTCATCTTAGCATATGAGTACAGTTGTTCGTTTCATAAAAAAAAATTAATTTAATATAAGGTTATACCTAATAATTGGAAAGAGTAATTTTTATAATAAGATATTACTCCATTAACATTTTTAAAACCAAATGAATTATTACTTCTTTTATAAGAAACTTAGATCAGCTTGTTTCGCATTGAGTAACGTAAAGTAGAGTTTTGTAAAAATGTACAGTAACTGCCCTTACGATCCTTTTTTTTCGGTTTACACAATACAGTAATAATTATGTGCCTCCATTCTTATTCTATATCGTTTGATCGTTGGAGATATTGCAAAAGAACTTTATAAAAACATCTTTTTCAATTTACTTTATTTAGTGTTCTGCTAGTGATATAACAGCATTAATATTATTTATTTTTATTAACCCTCATAGGAGTAGCTATTGATAATCTCATTTTGAGCATTAGGATAACTATTAGCTTAATTTAACTTAATGACACCGATCTCATCGTATATATAATGTGTCCTAAGCTCCCTATAATTATCTGATGACCTTTACATAATAAAGTCGTTTAATTGGGTGATCTCGAATTATGTACTTGCATTTATAAATAAATTATACTCCGGAATGAGACATTGACTTTAGATGTTTGAATTTTTTAGATATTGCACGAAAAATACGTGATCAATTGGCATTGCCTTTCAAAATAATTGGAACTAACTTCTGTATAGTGCTGACTACGTGACTTAAATTTGTCTGATTTAAAATTAAAGTAAGATATCTTTTTGTCATTTTGTTTGCATCGTGTCTTTGCGTCTGGTAAGAATAAAAATTAAGCGGTAGATTACGACGGAATCTTTTAAAATAACACTTTCATTTATGTTTATTTGACTTTATTGCTGCTTATATTATCTTTACTTGTATGTATATATATATATATATATATATATATATATATATATGTACATATATATACGTCAGAATTATTTAAAATTTTGCACATATATCGAGAACCCATAGCAATACCTATGTTTATGATCTGGTATTCTCATCAAGAACAACTCAAAACGTAATCATAAAATAATTTTAAGTTCATTGTCAGCTGAAGTTATTATGACACCAAAACCTGGTAAAAAATTAGGTGAAGCTGAATCATACCGACTCATCTTACTCTTACGAATCATATCAAAGCTATTTGAGAAACTGATTTTAAAGCATCGCACATCTATTCTTGATCAAAGAAACCTGATACCATCTCATCAATTTGGTTTCAGAAATATTCACTCGACAATCGATCAAGTACATCGTATTACTGATGTTATTGAAAAAGCGTTAGAAAACAAAAATATATATTCTGCTGTCATTTTGGATGTAGCGCGGGTATTTGATAGAGTTTGACATGAAGGATTTGATAGAGTTTGACATGAAGGTATACGACACAAATTAAGTTTACTTCTTTCTGATCACTTTTGTCAACTCTTAAAATCTTATCTGATTAATCGATACTTTCGGGTTAAATACGACAATTCGTAATCACACTTGAAGTAATGGCACTCAATTACCATGTGTCAACACCGATTAATAGCATAGTATGACTCTTGACGCTAAGATTCGGTGGAAAGAATATATTAAGAAAAAACGCAACGAAGTCAACATCGAGTTCGGAAAAATGTGTTGCTTGCTTGGTCGTAATTCTGAGTTTTCAACGTATGACAAGCTTATTTTGTATAATAAGTTCTACGCCCACTTTGGAGTTATGAAATGCAGCTTTGGGACTGCGCCAGTAAATCTGATATCCAAGTGATTCAAAGATTTCAAAACCTCCATCGCGATCTTGAGGTTGAGATGATAGATGATATTCAAAATCATATTAACGTAGAAGCGTCCAGACTCTTAAATGTGCAAAATATTATTACACGACTCAAAAGAATAAAACCATTTGAGCTTGCTCAACATTAGAACATTACGTGATTCAACGGAAAAATCTTAATTTAGACAGTGCGTAATATATTAATTTAGAAACAAATTAATCGTCAGTTATTACTCTAATCTAGTTTTAATAAAAATTGTAAAAAAAATAAAAAAGGAAAGTTCATTGTCACACATAAAATATTAAGGCTTGTTTGTTCTCATTACATATAATTTCAATTTTGTTTTAAGACTTAAAACATTTTTAAGCGTTAAAATAAAAATTATAAACTAAAAGATTTATTTTTAAAACTAAAGAAGAAACTATAAAATAAAAAATTATCCCTAATATTTTGCTCAATCACCCTTTCTTATTATAAGCTTATTAAAAAAAATAAAAGTTTATCGAGATATCCATTCGCTCTTGACCAAAATCTTTATATTTAAAGGTTATTAACAATTCATTACAATTGAAAGACAAGTGTATTCACTAGATTTTCATCTCATTCATTAAAATTTTGCTCTTCATTAAATGGATTAAAGCAGCTTTAGAACGTTATATTGCTAGTTATTATTTAAGTTTTACCTCCATGCGTAAAATGTGGTTTTAGCTATTGTAAAATAATATTTTTTCGAAATAAATTATTTTTTCGAATAATTAAATTAATTTGGATTACTCCAAATTAATTTAATTACCCTGTCACTATTATGTAGCGGAAAGTAAGCAGCGAAAATTAAATGCAATAATAAAAAAAAATACCTAATAATGAATGACACAAGATATTGCTCAAATAGCAATATCTTAGTGTCTTTACTTTTTTCACATGTTTTTATTATAGATAAAAACATGTGAAAAAAGTAAAGTCATAGGTGAAAAAATTGATACATGGTTATAAGTGAGTATGGTTATTTATATAGAAATGCTCACAGATTTGTTGGGTTCATTTTACTGAATCAGTCTAGCAGGATCTCGACTTTTGAATTTAGGGTTGGGTTTATTATATTGTCACCGATAATTGTTCCCAAATAGCAAAACTTAGGTGATATTGAAAGCTGGTTTTGTATATATGTGAGCGTGTTTGTGGACTCCAACGTAATGTGTAGACGCGCTGGAGGCCACATGTTTTATATGGTCATAATGTAAATTTACAAAATATATGTAAATTTACAAAATTTCTAAAAAAATCGCCAAAAATTCATCTTAGAATAAAAGTACACAAATTTAGAATTATTGAATGGAGTTATAAAAACCCTACATCTTTTGATAGAAAGTTTTTCGTCCCTGATTTGACAAAAAGAAAAACTCCCTAAACTATATTTCCAGCTTACGGGATTGGAAAAAATAATTTATATTTTTTAAATTATTTCATCACAAAATGTATCTCCGTACTTACTACGTAGTTTAATTTTATTAAATATTTCTTCGAGATATCGCATATTTGTATTTTGCGTACCTTAATGAAAAAATATCATTAATTAATGAATTGTTTAATATGGCTTACGTTATCTAGCATATATATATATATATATATATATATATATATATATATATATATATATATATATATATATATTACTGGAAACTCATTCAAGAGGCTAGGTGGGATACATATGTATATTTCTGTCGCTAGGAATTTACCACTCATCCTACAAGAAACGACGTTTCACTGTGAATAGCGTTTTACGCTTCGTGGATTCGTTTTATAGCCGCAGCAGCGACACAACTGGCGCAGGTATACCGCATAAAGCTTCATATTCATGAGGAGCGTTCATCGTTTAGTTCATTACGAGACGAGTACGACTCCATCCTTGACCTTTTAATGCACGCATCACCTTGCGAAGCGGGTCTGCGCCATGAATATGGTAATGTGCGTATGCGATCGCTTGTCTGTCTCTTTTCATCTGTCTTATTTACTTAGCGAAATTCTACTCGTTTCTTTAACATTTCATGTTAAAAGGTTAGTGGTAGCTTAATATTATGATGCGTATAGTAGTTTATTTTAAAGCACTTCTCCTAGATAAATTAAATCTAGCGAAATTATAAATATTATTAGCAAATTTTGACAAGGAAAATAATACTGTAACTCGTAAGGCAGAAAACGTATAATCAAAAGGGTAAAAAGAATAGAAGTTCAAACTTTACGCAACTACGTTACCACGGGTGTTGGGGCTATTTAGTATTGACCCAGTCAAACATAAGAACGAAAAAAATATGAGTACAAATGTTAATTTAAGAATTGTTGGTTTCTAACTCAGTTATTTCATAGAAACACAAATTGCTGACGAACATTTCTAAGAACATGCATTAAGTTTTTTATTGCGGCAGATTATCGTGAGAACGGGGCTTTAAATATTTTTGGTAGTAATTTGTTTACAACAAATTAGCAAATGATTTCTTTTTTTAAGTTTATATAATTAAGTATTTCAAATTTGCAATAGTATATTGTGTTCTATTCTCTTAATCTATTTTTTAAGATTTTTAATTTAAATTTCAGCAAAATATGTTTATTTCTTTATGCTTTTTATTTTACTCGTATCTAATATTGATTTCTTTATAAAGACATATTTTAATTAAACTGCATATATACAATTTTGATAATATATATGATTTAAATTAGGATTTGAATTAATGACTTAAATTACGGTTTGAGGCATTTTTAAAATTATTAATATTTAGTTAGATGGAATCGTTTAAATTTATCTCACAGCTTTTGAATGATTGAAATAAAGGGAGAATTTCCCAATACACAATTTTTCATTCTATTCTTGTTTTACTCGTGTATCAAGTGTCGCTAAGCCTTGTTTCCTACCTCTAGAATTCTAGATGTAATTAAAACAAAAATTTATTAAAAGATTTTTCGTCGTCTTTTTGTTTCAGACCTGCTACGTGTCGAGTATGCTTACTGCATATGTTAGTTTTATTGGATAATGAGGAATTCCTATATTTTGAAGAAAAGATATGAATTTACCACAACATTAAAAATAAATTATTAAAGTTATTAAATGTTCATTTTGTATATATTTTACTTTACTTTCTACATAACTCTAAAGGGAATATCTTGAGTTTTAGAATAAAACTATTAGAAAAGAAAACGAAAAGACCTTACAAAACTGTTATCTTTTGTATATTTTTTGTGTTAAGTTTTATATCTAACATTTTTAACTTACCTTTAAGATATATTTAGAGGTTATTTTATATAGGTCGGAAAAATCATCATTTTTCCTGTTAGTTGTACGAATGTACATGTAGCAAACTTTCTTTTTTATATTAAAGATGGGACAAATAAACTACTGCCAAAGAAAAAAAAACACATAAAGTACTAACGTTATTTATTAATTAAAGATAATATAATTAATATATTTAAATTTCATTATTTTACAGTCTACATATTTACTGCGCCTGCATTAGATTAAGTTCGGAAATTTGTGCTCATTAATTGTTGATGTGTTCTGATTCTCTAAAAAGTATTTCTCTTTATTATTTGTGGCAGTAGTCAGAAATATAACAAATGGGATTTTATAATACGATAATATAGTTATAGATGATACAATAACTTTAAAGCGATTAATAAAATTGCGCGGTAAATAACTTACACGGTAATATAACTTAAACCATATGAGGAAAGAAGTCGAAAACGTCATACTGTATTAGTGAAACCATATTTCTGGGGAAAGTTACACTAAAATTCCAAAAATAACAGCGACAAAATATATTTTATTTATCATTTTCCTCGGAAATAATTCGTTATTATAATGAATGTAAAACGCCAATTAACTAAGAGTGGCTTCATGATCGTTATTTTTAATTCAATTTAGTATTTAATTTGAAAATTGAACCTGTAAAGAAATACCTACTCCACGTAGGACATAATCGCCCTATTAATTACTCTCATAAATTAGTCTCAATTAAGTCCCGCAAATTACTTTAATGGTCTAAATACTTAAATGTTCACCGGCACATGTAAGCGAGGATCGATTTGAAGTGTAATGAAACGAGGGCGGCGCCCAGCGTTGCCTTACACTAATTGTCTTAGCTCCGAAGCCTTAGATGACTGCGCTCGTGCGGTTTCTTTAATTTAAAAATCAATGGCCAGAGCTTTTAACGACGTAGTACGATACAACTGCGCCTCTGTCAGTTACGTGATTATACGGTAATGTGAACGTAGTATGTCGTTATGTAACACCCACGTGATAATTTTATGTTGTTTTGTTCCACCTTGCGCTTTGATAAGATTGAGGTTGCTCTGAAGTAAATAAGAGTTTATATATATTCCGATGTACCGGTATTTTACAATAATAGAAAGCAAGTAATGAGATAAATTAAGAGAGCACTTATTTTATAAATAACTGTCCTTAATCTTCCTAACAAATGAATTTTGGCTTTTGAGATGTTCGTCACTTTTGAAACTTTCCTTGAAGTATTTTTATTTTGATTGGATAAATGTTTTCTCGTTTGATATTAATTAATTAAATGGAATTTATTGGGAAAAAATAACCCGTTATTTTTTTCGGAGTAAGGAAAAGTGTCATTTAAACTGTTAATATAGTTTTTGAAATAATATAAATGTTTATACTAATTTAATTTTTTTTACAATCTCCGAAATATATTTTAATGTCATAACAGTAAATATTATCCAAAGTATATAAATATATCCAAAATATATTTTAATGTCATAACAGTAATATTTTGGAGATTGTACAAATTACCCATTTTTATCTGACTGCGCGAGTGAAGAAAGGTCATATTTTTTGTTGCATGTGTGACAGTTTATATTAGCCTAGTGCTTAACGGTTGCATGGGTTTTGAAGTTTGAGGTGTAAAATTAAGATTTATATAGTTTACATTTTCAAAACTATCTCTTAAAATAACTTATGTACAATTCGGAAGAAGTCGTAGATACTCTCGGAGTTAGTATCGCTAAGGCACCTAAATCATGTTATAGGGATGGTAAGAAAGAAATAAATCCAACAAGCACTATATTATTTTATTTATTTTTCGCAATGCTAGCTTGTTTGTTTTTTTTTGGGGACAGGACTATGGTACAAGTAGTACCGTACATAAGACTTAGATATTCAATCTGAAATTGTTCAGAAACTGTTTGAAGCATTCACTTGATGTTTCAATGCAAAAGTCCGCAGAAAGCAAAAGCACTTATTTGGATTACAGGGACAGTCGCTCACAATAGTTCAGACATACTCTGTTTAGTAAAACATTAGGAAAAAAGGATTATCTTGTTGTAGTTGAGTGGCTTCTATGGATAAACATATATTTATATTAGAATGAATTTTCATAAGGGTTCTATCTCACTGTCAATATCCATTGTATGTGAACTTGCTTCTGGCTTTACGACGTCCATACGGTGATATCTATAACTTGTCGAAGCTACCTTAGCCACTGTGTTCATTGTGTTATTTGTCATAGGGACCTTTTTATATTAATATCTATTCTTTCTTCACGCATAAGATTTTAAATTAAGCATTTACGTTCTTGTCTTGAAGATTTATTAATATTTTTAAGAGTTTTAAGAAAATTTGTCCAAATTTAACAATTTGCCGCAATACATATTTTTATTATTTTATTTAACGTAAACATTGGCTGACGCACGGCAATGAAGCGTGCTTAAAGTATCCTTAAAAAATCGACATGTTGTATCGCACTGGTGTTGTTGTAACCTTAATCGTTCGTTAACTAAAATCTATTTTTCATTGGCTTGAGAGAAAGGGATAGCAGCATCATATAATTTTACAATACAAGTTCTGTAGTTTATCAATGACAAGAGATGCGGTTTTACAGGTTATATTGTTTTTTGCAAGTCAAGTATTGATTATTCGTCATATCACCTTCAGCATCCGTCTCAAATTGTTAAATACAATTTTATTTGTTTTTTTTAGATAGTTAAAAGTGTTTCACAAAAGAATTATTTGGTAACATATATGGATCTGAGACGTCCTTCAATTCTCGAGTATGGACTTTATTAGCGTTTCTTTGAATGCAATATAATTTTTATGATTTGAAATATATAACGATGTTTCTTGCATATCTTAAAATCATTAATATTTGCTTGGTATAAAGAAAATCGGAACGTCAACTTTTTACGAAGTTTTCCATCATACTGGGACCGCGATGTAAGATATTTTTCGTCAATAGTTTTCATATAATACGGTAAGGCATGGTTAGGTTTGTAATATTACAATATTATAAGTGATTTAAGTAAGTGAAATCGTCTCTACACGATGTTATTTTAACCTAATTTTTTTGAATATTAAGTTTATGCACTGCGCTTTTCCTATTTTAACTTTGATGAATATTCAACTGCCACTCATCTTTATTTAGTCAGTAAGAGTCTAGGGAAATAATTTTTTTTCCAATTGCGCTTTAGTCTCAGACTTTTGTTTTTTCTCTTATTTTAATTTCTATTCTAGCTACGCAGTTTGGTTTTAAAGATTGTTTATTTATTTTTTTACTCTCATATTTTTGAAATATTTTTATTAAGGCATATTTATACTTATAATTTAATGTTATTTTTAGAACATCGATGATATATAGAGGCATCGACATAAGTCTCGACATGAAAATTGTTTCCCACTCAATACCATCAGTTTAAATTTATATTTAAATTGATGTTAATTAGTTTGGACAATTTTTTAATATTAAAGTAACCAAAGTGAACATTTGACTTAATTTTTATATTTGAAAAGTAGGTTTGTGAAATAAAAAAGGCGTGCACGTTTCACGAAACAAAAAGTAATGTAAATAAATTAAACTGATGATAATGTAAATAATTAAAATTACGTAATGCGAAATAATTTAGGGGACATAAGAATATCTACCACAAAAGTAAAGGGACCGTAACTAAAGACAATTATTAAATAGCTCTGTGTTACCGAAGCGATATGGTTAGAAGCAGAAAAAAATGTTATGAAATTCGTGATAGTTACAGTTTGAATTTGATCCATCATCACAGTTATTGACCAAGATTTAGTCCGGAAATGTCAAAACCACATGCAACGACATATAATAGTTTGTGACTAGACAGACTACAGACAGGGATGGAGACATTTGTGAAAGCAATGTGGTTTAATAAGTTAACTTGCTATATTTCATTATATGAACGATTAACGGTTCATTTAGAATTAAATGCTAAATATTAACGTTATTATGTTATGACACTTGAAATACCGATATATTCATTTTTTGGTACTATGATTGTCAGAATATGTCACGCGCGCCGGTAGAGTGAATTTAAACTTATTTATAACTAGCGACCCGCCCCTCCTTCGCACGGGTGAAATGTAGGTACTAATGTGGTGTAATTGTGGAGCGATTAATAATATAACTGTCATTATTAGAATATACACAGGATGTTTTATACATAATGTTTATAGCTGTTTTTGCCGTTGATAATATCGGGCATGATAGTAGCACGTGCTGCCGCCACTCGCCGCCGCCCGTCGCCGCCGCCGTCCGTGCACGGTATCGGCATCACGAATACTGATTTTTGGTAATTTTAAATATGTGATATCTTTTAAAATATTTATGATAATGATTTTCTGAAAAGAGCAAATTTTATATACATTAGATGCCCAGCGTAAACGAAATATTTAATTGAAAAGTATAACCCACAAAAAAATATCAATTGCATAAAAATGGTCACTATGGGTTATCCGTAGATTATAGATATATGTCGGTGGACTTTTTTGTAGATATTTTCAAAATACACGATTCCATAGCACAAGATTCTCATATGTCTCGTAAAGTTTAGTCAGCGTTACCAATGAAAGCGCCCAAAATTATATTTTTTTACGAAACGTCGACTTTTTTACATTGTCTATAAATTTAACATGCATATATTATTACCTATAAATCATCCGGAAGAAATTATCCAAAAATCCTTTGCGTGGTTTAAAAGTTCTAAGCGTACAGATGGACAGACCGACGCGGGAAGCGACTTTGTTTTATACTGTTAAGGATTTTAGAAGTTATTATATATTTTGTTATTAACAAGTATTAATACGAAGTTGAACAATACAAGGGCAATCGTATTTTTCATCTTTATGGCTCACGTAAGTCTTTCATTATACAAGAATATAACAGTCGCAAAATTTATTATCAAAATGGTGTGGTGTGTGGTCATTTATCTCGCAAAGTTACTAATCTTTCATTCATTTTTATACGTAAATAAAGAGTATATTCAAAAGAATTGTAACAGTGGATTACTAAAAATTATGCACGCACGCACGCTCGCTCGAACGCAAGCATGCACTCACACACGCACTCACGCACGCACGCGCGCTTGCAAACGATCGCGAGCGCACGCGCATGCCCGAACGCACGCACGCACGCACATATGCATGCACGCACGCACTCACTCATGCACACACGCACGCATGCACGAACGCACGCACGCACGTACGCATGCACGCACGCAGGAACGCACGCACGCATGTACGCACGTATCCACGGATGCACGCTTGCACATACGTATAGAACCGGTAATTATTCACAACACGTTATCTAATACAATCTAATACATTGTGTAATACATATATTTCACCGCTCTACAGTTTTCAATTCTGTCCTGGGTATCAAATATATAGAGAAATAAAAATAAAGTATATGAAAGTAAAGTGAAACAATATTTCCCCAAATAAAAATATAAACAAGATTTGTTCAATCTGCTACATGTTTCTGGGCAACAGATGTTTCGCAACATTGGCTGTGAAACTGCGAAAATAGCAAAGCACAAAGCAGATCGTTTATTTTACTATTTTTCACAGTATTTATTTTTGGTAAAAGACTTTGTAACACCTATAGTATTACCAACTTCGATCTACTGTTTCGTTAGCGTGGAAAAAGGAAAATAAGATAGTATAGTATAAACATAATATTTTTGTAAAATTATCGGATCTTCGCATTCAAATAGCTAAATCAATTAAGATGCATTAACTCATTTTCGCATTTTTAATATTAATTAAGACAAAGTATTTACTATTTTTTATATCAAATAAATAATTAATAATTATAATACGTTATATTGGCTACATATTCAGTTATATATACAGTTATATTCGCTTTCTTGTTGCTAATCGAGTGATATTTTTCTTACCAAAAGAAGAAATTACATTTTGGGATAAAATATATATATGTTCATATCTATTATACAGGCTATATTTAATCAAATTTTAGAGATCGATGTATTAAATAAGACGTGAAAGTAAGAGAAACAAACGCACTTTCGTATTTGTACAATTAATTTTATGAAAAAGTAGATGAATAAGAAATGTGTAAAATATGTAAAGTGGTTTAAACATTTTTCAAACTTATTTCGAATTACTGAATCTGAAAATCAAATAACAAACTTAATTTACTCATATATTGAAACCCTTAATTTACTCATATATTGAAACCCTTAATTTACTCATATATTGAAACTGATTAGCGGTTTAAAATTAAGTTTGTGTATATAACTATTTGTATACTTACTTATTCTGTCCTTTTTGATCTTTGTATATACTTTTTATTAAGTATGCATTTCTTGTATAACGAAGAGACGCTCTACGAATAGGTTTTTCAAAATTCTATTTGTGAAAATGTTTTTATGGGTTAAATCAGGTAACAAAAACATATTATTTAGAAGATGTTTTCTTTTTATGAAGCTCGCGCGGAATGTTTCATCAGTTATTAATAATTTTAGAGTGAACGTATTTTTTTCTTCGCTTCATTTAATTTAAATAAATTATTTAGACATTTCAGAAAATTATTTATTTTTAAAAAATTTATATATAATATAATAGCAATTTTTGTACATTTTTGCTACCCTAGAATCATTTGATGTAATGGGAATTAATTATTTGGTAAATGTTTGGTAAGCATTTTACAATATTGAAGGCAAATTGAGTAGTGCAACTTGTTATGAAAAAAGGAAATGAAATTGGTTTTAATTGGAATTTAAAATTTACACATTTTAATATTTGGTGATTTTTAGTATTCAGAATTTACTATGGAAAATAAATATTGGATTTGTTAATTTATAGCTACAAATTCGAGATTTTTTTAGGAGGATTGATGGTGATGGACAGTTCCAGAATATTTTATTTTGGTGTTCAAATAGATTGAAGTGCGTTTGATTAAAGAAAGCGCTAACTAAATCTTCAGTGCTTAACAAAAATAAAATAAATTTAAACCGACTCCAAATACAGGCTCTTGTACTTTACAAGTTTTACATAGAGGTGATACAATAAAACGGAGTCGACAATTCGACAGTAAAAATGAGCTTTAATGGGCTGAATAAATGAATAACTTGTGTGAGGAGTGGGTTACATAAATTAATCATACACATAATGCTAATAGATTAGTTCGAGTTTCAGCCTCGAACTTGAACTGAGTAAGAGAAGGGCAAAGCTGATCTATTTGTGGAATATTTTAAGGGTTTTATATATTACAGGTTACTTCAGGAAGGATCTGTGGTAAATGAAGAAATAGTAATGATATCAACTATTTAACAAACTACGTAGTCAATAGGTCCATATTCTAAAGTATACCCCGCAAAATTATAGGGTTTGGGATGAGTTCTAATAATTAATCCATATAATTACTCTGTCATTGTTTCACCAGATTATAATTTGTTCAGAACATTAAACAATTGTATATAGAATATACATTTACCAGTATTGGAGACCTTCAAAAATGTAGTACACTTTCTTAATTTGTCAGAATTGTCTTAATTTGACTGCATGTCTTATGAATATGATACGATTTGATTGGCACAAGATCACTACGATTTGATTGGTAGGCATAGCTTACCAGATGAAATTGAATTAATAACTAATTAGCTAAATCAATAAAAAATGAATAAATGCCATTTGAACTTAAAATCCGAAATTTCAATACCGATCAACATCCATATTTAATATACGACGCGTTACACAATTTACTGTGTCAATCAAGTTTATTATAGCATACGTCATCGAATATTCCTCCATGAGACGCGTCACATTAAACAGCGATAGGTGAGATCAAATAGAATAAAGTCGACGATATGAGAACGCGTAAATGCGATGATGATATGGGCCAGATTTGGTTTTTCATTGATATTTTTTTTCCGTCACTGTCTTTCGGAAAATGAATAAAACCATATATCAATATATCGAATTTCCTATTTTTAGTGAAAATTTAAATCGAGAGTCGGAGTAATAACTAACATTTGCAATGAACTTTTTAGCACAAATCACATTTTTCATATTCATTACAATCAAATTTCATAAAAAAAAGTTGACGTGGTGCGTTTTTTAATGACATGGTGCATCTATCATTATTAATTTTAAAATTATCGAATTTTTCGCTATACAGATTTCTTGCGATGCCAATTAGGCATGACACAATAATTTTTATATGAAAGATGTAATCTAAGTCAAAGAATGCAGAAAAAAATTAAAATCTGTAGATATAAAATCAAATTCACTTAACAATTCAAACCACCAAATAGTCCAGAATGAAATCATTGCTTTACAGTTCTAAAATATTACAGTCGGTAAATTGCCTATAAAAATGAATACATAAACGTTTTCGCGTCTAACTTTTTCAATATGAAATCAAATTAAACACTTTACCTTAATAACTTGGCATTCCGCTTGTTCAAAAGTTAAAAAAGCGTGCCGTGGCCTAACTCGAACTTTATTATCAGTTTCCGCCGTCGCTACTGTTAAATGTAATTTTATTTTTCAGCTTTCGCTATGCTTTTATTTTCCTTTCCACACCTTTCCAAACTTATCTGAATTCGGATTAATTAATGTAGATGTCGTTAGATCTTTTTTGCCCCGTCCATTAATTTTTATTATGTCTAATTATTTTGCGTTCAAGGAGATTTAGTGACTCAGTTTAATTTGTCAGTAGGATGGTATTTCCCTTTATTGTGTCTCGAGTGGGATATTAAAATTAGAGTTTTTTTGTTTGTTTTTTTTATGAACACAAAATACTTTCTCAATTTATATTAAGCTTGGAATTGTTTTGTTCTTGGGTTTATTTAATTGCGTTTGTCGGATAAAAATCATGGAATTATGTAAATATCTCAAATTGTTTAACCTTGACGTTATAGTTGAAATTACTTAAAATTTATTGTACATATACACGCAAAAGAAAATAATCTGTCTTGTTTACCTAATGTACGGTAGGAATGTCCTAGTCATTTTGTATATTCATAGAGTATAACTTTATGCTGAATAATGAAAAGTCGGTTATTAATATTGAGATATAATTTTGATAACGTTTTATTGTAATATTTAGGTTCCTTTAAATTGATTTATTTTCTTTTAGTTTAATTAAATTAAAAATAGTAATATTTTGTCATACGATATGTCACTTATATCTCATTTATTCTTTGTTTTTTGAAAATCAGTAGCGAATAAAATCTAAGAAAAATAACGTTTTTAAAGTATTTTTATAAGATAATCTAATTTTAATATTATTCCTCCTCTGCTACGCTGTTTTGTGTTAAATATGCAAAGTTTCTAAGTTTCACATGATGCTTATTAAAGTGCTAAACTTTATTAACACATTGTTATATAATATATCAAATTATCTTTTCAAAAAAAGCAACTGTAAAAGCAGTTTTCCTGCAAATGTTGACGCGAGAAAAGCAGCAAAATAAAATACTTTGAATAAATTTAATTATTATACATTTTTATTTCGCTTCATTGTTTGTTATGTAGATTAAATGTTTTTTTTTAGTTATTGTCTCATTATGTATTAATGAGACAGATAGAATTACTATTGTTTATTTGTTGTACTATTGCATATTTTACGCAAAGCTACATTTGAATATTTAAAAAAATAAATGTGTTTCAAGGTAAATGTTAAGAATTGATAAATTACTATTTGAAAAATAACTTTCTATGCAATGAGCCCTACGGCATTGATGTTATGTCTTCAGTTGTCGCTAGTTTGGGAAGTCCTTCACAAAGATCGTCACTTGGTTTGGTACGACCGCGCTCTTAAACTCATTAAACCAGTTGTAAATATTAGTGCGGGGTGGTGTTTCATCTTAAAATTCCAATCAAAATCGATTGTAAATTTGTTTTTGAGAGAAACTAATGAGAAGTTTAATTAAATTTACTCAATAGATTAGCAAAGATTTTCAGAATGGTAATTATTTTTTTTTAATTTATTACAAAGTGGGAGATTTAAGGACTATTTGTGCTACCTTCAATTTACTCGTGAGGTTATCATGTGGAAATCGAAACATCGTTCCACATTTATCATCTACAAACGTTTGTTTGAAGTGATATGAAAAGAAAATATCAATATTTTAAGGCTACATCGCGAAAGCGTCTCTTTTTCCAGATAATTTCTTTTTTTTTCATAATTCTTTTGTTTCACAAATTATTGTTAAAGTTTTTGCCTTCTTTTTATTTTTAGGTTACGAATTGCGGTATTGTCGTTTGAAAGATTTATTAGAATTATATAAAGATTTATTAGAATAATGTCAGGTTAAAGTTTTATAAGACTTAATTTTTGGAAAAACTTAGTTTTTAAAAGTTTTAAATGGATATTTTGTTAAAAAAATGTTTTGTTTTTTTTATTGCACCAACAGCGTTTTTCTGCCAATTAAAACTTTTATAAATTGTTTTAGAATTATAACCAAATTAATTGAATTAAAGGGGTTGGACAACATTTTCTTGTAACAGGTTTATCATTAAATAGAATTGTCACATCTAACTTTAAATGGCATACCACATCCATTCAAACCGTTTTTGTTGACTTATTTGTCATAACTTTTAGGTTATTTAACTTCATTCACTTCAATTCATTTGACTTCTTTTTAGGATAGGAATTTGGTACCAAAAAATAATATTTCTTTAGGTAACAAAAGATAAGTATCAGTAGTATAGACATTTACCCGTAACAATTGTGAAAAGAAATGAAAATATGGCTTTAACATCAAAGCAACAGATAAGAAAACTCAGACATACCACATATTAAATAATTTTGTTTACATTTAAAAATGCTTGAATATAAGAAAAATAATCTATATTATATATACAAGAATTAATACGCTTAGTTTTAGAACTCAGATAAATATCTTTTATTTATTTGTATAGAAAATTGAGTTTCGTTTAAATGAAATTAAATTTATTTCGTGTTATTATTACTATTATTAATTATTATATTTATATTTTGCTGTATCAGTTTAATTCGATAAAAGTAGTAACTATTAATTACATATTTTACAAAGGTAGTTTCCATAATCATAACCAGGCTGATTTGTGTGGAATTTTTATGACCAGTAAGCATAAAACGAACCGATAATAAAAACGCAAATTCGCCCTAAATTCACATCAATCTACCGAACCCGACAGCGGCGCCACAACACCCGTCCACCCCACTATAAGCCATCCTCGTATTGTTTGACAATGACCTGTTTTATGCATCACCCATAGTGTTTACGTAGATACTGGTCGGATTTGCATAGTAAAACGTGAGGCGCTTTCGTATGCAAGCGTCGATGCGGCATCGCGCCAAGGCGTGTTTGCCACAAGTAAACTCTGTTAGAATGTACCAGACCCTCAGCGAATCGGGCCGTGCTGTGTAAATTGCGCTTCGGTGCGCAGTTGTTGCAGGCGGGCCACGCGATACGCCACGTGTATTGTAGTTTATAGTGTATTTTTCGCGGGTCGAAATAGGCCCGAGGTAATGTTTCCTTGGTGACTTATTGCCGGCATCTTGAACGAGAGAGAGAGTATATTTTCTGTACGAGATAGAAAATATGAACCAGGCGGAGTGTGGAATTTTAGATCAGCAATTATATCTTATATAAAGTTTGATGTAAATTCCGTGGCACATGGAGAATTTGTGCTTTGAGGATGTTTTCCAATTAAGGCCTTTTTAGCGTTTCTTCCTACAAACTAAAAAAAGGAAACCCTTACAAGATCATTTACGTGTCTGCTTGTCAGTATGTCAATTACAGGCGATTTTCTCAGAAACTATGAAATTTGGCACAGTAATACATCATATTACAAATTTTGTACTCTCTAACTTTAATATTCGTTTACGAATTATAGAAAGTACTCGAAAAATTTTATTTTTCAATTTTACGTAGCATGTGGGATATCATTTAAAAGTGTTTATTAGTAGGAATACATACAAAAAGCATAATGTTAAATTATATAATAAAGGAGTTTCACAAAAATATATTAAAATGCAGCCGCAATTACTAAACATAAAAAAAAACACGGAAAAAGGTTACATTATTCTCATAAGTATTTCATTATTCTCAAAAGATAAGTTCCATGCTGTGATACAGGAAATTATTATCTTCAGAATATATTACGGTACGATATCAGTACATATACTTGCACAGTTTCATTCCGACTCTGATACATCATCTCCGTGGAAGGAAAACATTTTTAATTTTTAGTATTTATCACATTTATGAAAACGTAACGCATAAAAATATAACATAATTCGAAATATATGTAAGATAAAATGATTCTTGTAATGACTAGTATTAATAAGATAATTATTTCTGTGCCAAATTAAAATACCAATTTCCATACTATCGTAGTATTTGAAGAAATTTCAAAGCTTTCATGTATGTATTTTCATGATATAATGCGAAGAAATAGATGGTACAATGATTTTGATTTTGTTTTGAAAGAGTAATCGCATTAAGTGAGGTTACACATACTTACTGCCACGAGATCAAAGACATTAGACTACGATCAAAAAAAAATTATAGAAAGTCTAAGAAAATAAAATATATTTCATAGAAAAGACTAATGGTAACTATGGCAAAAGTGAAGATTTTTGTTGAGTTAGTTAGATATTAGAACAAATAACCAATTATAGAATGAAATAATGTACAAATAACCAAAATAAATGATAAATGTTTTTTTTTGTTATCCGATATAGTAATCACTAATTCGCTAAAAAATTATATTACAGTTATTAAGTAAGAAAGAATATTTTTACGTAGACGAAAGGAATTGCTTTAACTCTGAGGTAGATTTTCAACCTCATAAGCGTCAATCGCAACCTTCTTTGTATGACAAACTGGATAACAAATGCTAGTAATGTTGCTGCCTGCAAGAAAATAGCCAATTTTTTAAGAAGCGTTGAGCTATGTTGTTTGAAACTAAGATCATCTGCGATAGTAATGAAACACAAATAATAAACGATTAATTGCAATTACTAGAACACATATTTATTAAATTAGTAAATGTTAATCACATATACCTTTATTTAAAGAAATTTTTATTTAAGAATATTTGGATAGAATGACCACATTAATTGATTTTCTTTAAACAATTGACAACTTAAAATCATTTATTCTAAATTATCGTCTCTTTGATAATTATTAAATTGTCTATTTATACAGACTACCTATTATGGCTTACAAAATTTAACAATAGGCTATAAGTCGAAAAATCTCCCATTGAGCTAAACCACCTTAAACAATACTATAGTTATTCCCATGTAATCAGAACATTAGTTTTCAAGTTAATTTGTCAAAAGAAAAAAAAATTTTAATTTCAGAAAAAGAGACAAGAATTTATTTCAAAAAACAAGTGCAAAATGACATTGGGTCTTATATTAGAAAGAATTAAGTATTGGCACTCAGATCAAAGAAAAAGCTAATGTAAACATTTAGTTTGAAATGAAAATCACTAAATTGAGGGGAAAATTACTTACTGAGGTTATAAAGAAGATTAAAGAGGTAGTTATTAACTGTTAAAGTGGTGTTAGACGTGAATGACATTTTTCTGAATTCTAGGTGTTAGTGAGGATACAAAATACTATGAGGCGGTTAACACTCTTAATACCTCTTCTTTTCACTAGTATTTATAAATTGAGTATACATGAATAAATTTTATATCGAAATATTTATGAAATAGGTAAACTTTGTTAACACCACGAATGTTATAAACCAAAGTTCAAATATATTCAATATGTCTGGAATATCTGCAGAACTAAATTAAAAATATTCGACTTACATATGGAGTTTTACTATGAGTAAATTAATAATTTTTTACAGAAATTAAATATGTGTAAGAATATTAGTTAAGGAGTATCTCAATTTAAGATGTTAAAAAATAGGAATATGTCTATCTATAAGAGAATTATTAGACTCCTGTAGAACACACAAGAGATTATTAGCATATCTGAATCGAATAAATCACTTGCAAAAAATTAAAAATATTATGCGGAATTTGTATAATATTTTAAAACGCATTTCATACATTTAAAAGTCTTTGAAAATATAAAGCAAAGCACGGAGTAGAATTATTATTAGATGCCTTATATGAAAAATTAAAATTCAATTTAGTTCCATAACATAATATTAATATTAAAACCCATATTCTTATTGACAATTCTTATTTTACAAATACGGGAAAATTTACATTTTATAGCAGATACCAACACATGCTAGAATTTTTTAAATGTCACTCTCATTAATTTTTATAATGCGCCTAATACCTAATAAAATATGGCGGACTTATTGCTACGAGAGCAATCTCTTACAGCCAAACATAAACACACGCCCAGCCCCGTTCAACGAACGGCCGGGAATCAAACCCGGGTCTTCGCGGAACGCCGCTTCATCACAGGGCGTATGCCTTGTGATAAATCCAATACACCACGGCGACGATAATATACACTTGTTGCAAACGGAAAATTTTGTACAAATAATCTGAATTGACTTATTTATGAATAAACTTATAAATTTAATTAATTTCGACCACTTTCAACTCTCGACCACTAGCTGAAACCTATTATTCGAGTATCGTTAGGAATACGCAGAAGAAGCAAATATAAATTAAACAAAATTGTTTTCTTTTTACAGAGAGCATAATTTTGCATACTGCCATTAGGCTTATGTCACATTTAGTAAAAATGATAAAAAGAAAATGTAGCCACCTTAACGTAAATATAAGTTAAATGCTGCAATCTTATTAGTTCACGCATAAAACGCCGCCATTTTAAAGAGTGGAATTATGGCTAACCTACGTCGAGTATCTCTAATGTAATAAAATTTTCACCTTATTTTTTCACGTAGATTTAAAGTGTACGTAAACGCGAGCGCTATGTGGCGACTCTGCTGTAATCCGGATCGGGGAGGCTTACGGGTGACTCAAGGGGCTCACAACTGTGCAAGACGCTTCCTCTTAGACCTACCCGCCTGTATTGTGTGCGGAGAACACTTACAATCATATATTACATAGTATATGATTTGAATAACTGAGATAATACTAGCATGATTGTATGATATTGTAGAAGTTCCATCACGAGTTAGCTGCGTATTGTTTTAATATACGTAATTTGAATGACATATATATGTGTATTCATTGTCAATGTTCTTTTACAGAAAATATCTACGTGTTCCTTTGTTTATTTTCTATTAAAAAACATGAAGTGATTTATTTAAATTTATTTATCTCTTTATAACTATAATAAATCTACTAACTATGTTGAATGGTAGATATAAGTTATCTGTTATAGCTACACTTCGAATGTAATAAAATCAAAGTTATTTATAAATAAGTAATTTAGGAACTCTTCAAACAACAGCGATGATGAATATTTCGTCTTTCAAATGAAATAACAAATAATATTCAAAATATATTAGGCACTTTTGGAAATAAACGCTTTGAACTGGCAGTGTGAATGTTATTAGTAAAATATATAAACCTTTCATTATTTTCAACTAAAAATATTTCTTAAACACTCAAACATCTCATAAAACCATACAAAGTTATAAATTATTTTAATGCAAATTGAGACATCTAATTTGCATAGAAATCTTTAATTTGCGTATTTTCTCTGAAATAATTAGAGAGTAAACGTTTCTAACAATAAAAAAAACTAATATTATAACGGAAGAGCAAAAACTATTTTCACGGAAATAATTGATTTTCAACTTTCGTTTAATGAATGGACGCTGTTACAGATCGCAAAGTTGAATGTAATCGTTGTGGAACAATAGTGTTGTAATAACATTACTTTTGTAATTGTGTGGCGACGGTCGCTATTTTGTAGTCTAGTAAATTTGCGTTGGCAGATTGGTTTTTCTTGTAGTGGATTGTGGTCGAGACGTTGATATAGCCATGGTATTATTTTAAAGGTGCCATTACGATTTTGCATAACTGTTTACGCAATCATAGAATAGCGAGATGCAGGCATTATTTGAAAGTTTGTGAGGTCTTTCTGAGTTGTCTGAGTACGCGCATGACGCGTAAATTTTGGGGTTTTATTTCGGGATTACTGAGTATACAAAATCAGATTTTTGATATAAGTATTTGGACCTCAGAAAGTGTTAATATTGATAATAATATAAATATTGTTTATGCCCAGAATAATACTTGTTGTCGGAAATTTGGTTTCAATAATAAGTTATTTTTATGTAAGATGTAAGGATGCAGACAGTATTTGTAAAATAGTGACATCTCCGTAATAACGGTATTTCGTTTACTGGATCAACAACTGGAATAAAATATAGGATTTTTTATATGTCTGTAATTATTTCATCATATTCTCAAGTTGATAATTATCAAGGATACCGTAGCTTTTTGTTTATATTCTACTAAAACTAGTTCTTACTTAAAAACCTGATTTTAATAATACGAAGTAAGTTTCTTAAAAAATGCATGTAATTAAAAATGTTACCCTATAGGCTAATATTGTTTTAAATAAAGTGTGAAAATATCGTAGAAAGAGTAAAATACGGTGTCCATCCGATTGAAATATTTTCATTAATAACAGTTAATATTTTTGAAAGTTATATGGAATCATAAACTTGATGTACTAGTATGGAATCACGTACAAAATTAAATTTTATTAGTACTTAAGTTAAAGTTCATTAGTTTAATTTTTTATACAGTTTTAATACTGGGAAAGGACAAAAAGTACTAAATTATCATTAAAGGATTTATTATTTTTTATCTTTCACCCATCTTTTTTCAGAACAAAAAATTAAATCTAAAAAAAAATAATTTTTTTAAATATTATAAAGAACTGAATTTTAAATTGAAGCTTGTTGTCTTTTAAAAATAAAAAAAAATTAACTTTTGAAATCACAAATAGCTTCTTTTATCCTAAGGTAGAACTCAATCTCAATATTTTTTTGTGAAAGATAGAAATTATTTCATAGATATGTAACGATTCGACATTGCACACCGATTCAAACCGAGTTGAGGTTAAACCGAGTTAAACCGATTTATGTCTATGACGAACCGAGGTGGCAGCTTTAGTATATGATCTGTGTTGGCGGCTGCCTCCTCGATGTGCTCGGTCCGTGTATGGCACCCGAACCGAATGCATCACTCGTACGTATGTTCGAACCAAATCGAACATACTCGGTTCTCCCATATAATTTAATAGCTCGTTCGGACATGTTTTATTGTTTTAGTCTACGAGTACATTCCTTATTGGTAAGTTTTAATAAATTATTTCGTTATCGTTAGTTAAGTTTTTTTTGTTAGAAAAGTTTTATTTTATGTCTGTTAATTATTTAATTTACATATTTTAAACAACCATGCCGGTCCCAGAAAGAATATCATAGAATCTATAATTAGAAGGATTTAATTGGCTGCTTATTTATAAGAGTCACGTGGTCCAAGTGAATTTTCCAACCTAGCGGAAGTGGATAATGCTTATACACTCCTTACTGTTTTAATTATATTATTTAAGCGCCTTTATTTGTAAACAACCCGATTAAATGACTAAAAAACGACTTGAACGAATAAAAAATAAATAATGTTTAATTTAAAAGATAAAGCTTCGTGTAGGTTATGGAGGTAATTCTTCGAAATTTTTATTGACATACAAAATATAGACACACATAAATCAAAACGCAATTATCTCTTGCGTTAGACGTCTGACATCTCGATGAACACGCTTTCATACTGGTACATTAAAAATGGCTAAAGTATATTTTTTATTAATTTAACATAAAATTTAGTAACGAGTATGGCCTCCTCTAGCTAAAATCAATGCGCTTAATTTGCTAGGTATGCTTTCGACGACGTTTTTTATCATTTCCTGAGGAATACGTTCCCATTCAGTGACGATCACATTTTTAAGGGCCTGAATCTTTTCTGGAGCTGGTTTTACTGCTCTGACGCGTCGTTTGAGATTATCTTATATGTGTTCTATCGGATTGAGGTCGGGACTTCTAGCTGGCCAGTTTAACCGACGAATTCCGGCCTCCTGCATATACGCATCAACGTCTCTAGAGCGGTAGGCTCGAGCATTGTCGTCCATAGAAATGGACTCGCCTCCAACTGCTGTTAATGCCGGTTGGCATGAGGAATAACGGGTTGGTCCTGTGGCTCAGTGCACCGTTTTCTTCGGGATCGGACCTTCTACTGACGGAGCCCGTTTCTTGGTATCGTTGCCAGGTCCTTTTGGATGGTGGAACGGCTTACATTATACTGCTGAGACACATAACATTGGCTACAGCCTTCTTCAAGCAGCGCAATAATTTTACTAGCTCTATCGTTTTTTCAACCATACTGACAACAGCAAACAAAAGTGAACTAATGCAGCAAATAGCAAAAATTTAATTCAAATTTATTCGTTAAAATAAAAAACGTAACAAATTAAAAAGAACTTAATAAGAGTTGGATTTCATTTACCGCCAAAAAATACATTTTTGTCAGTGAAAGAGAATTTTCATTCAAAAGAATAAATTTCAAATTTAGAACGTTCGTTTTTATATGCCAGAATACACTATACCTGCCAGTAATAATTACAATTAATACAATCTCTTAATAAATAATATTTTGTTAATAATATGACAAAATCAAAACCGCCCGTTTTTTATTTTTTAAAACTCAAGTTTTACACATCAATACTGACAGTGGAGGTTAATTGAGTAATAAGAAAACAAAGGCATTTGGGTGAAAAGCATTTTCATCTTTAAAACCCTGTAATGCCCCTGCTTACTATTTAGCATACATCTTTATATTATTGGCAATAATTTTGAGCGCAAACTGAATTTTAATTTGTACTTTCTTTTGGTGATCTTTAGCAAAATATAGTCTCATCAATAATATTGCCGTAAAAAAAGGCTATGTTCCTATTTAAAATGCTAGCTATGAATCTAGTGAGATAAAAACAGCCAAGTTATAACAAAGCTTTGCTAGAGACACATCTTCAGTAAAATATAGTCTCATCAAAAATAATACCGTGAAAAGGGCTATATTCCTATTTAAAATGCTAGCAATGAATATAGTGAGATAAAAGCAGCCAAGTTCTAATAAAGATTTGCTAGAGAAATATAGTAAAATGTGTCAGGGTTTATTATCTAGATTTATCGAATATAATATTTATCACATTAAATTGCTATGCGGTTTTATACATTCTATTATAGCAATGAAGTAAATTGCAATGTTTCTAAAAGTTACATTTCCAGCATTGGTTGGAATTTACTTACAGGGTCTTCAAAACAGTTGCAAGAGGGCATCGGGTAAAGGGTGTTCGGCAGTGCAGATCGGAACTTGGTGGTGTACTATCGTGCACCCAGATAAAGCATACAACTATATAATTAATAGTGATATATAATATAACATACAATTATGGATATTTAACCTATATTTATACATAATTACATCGAATATAATAGATACATCGTATAGACTATTCTATACGTATATTCCATGGCAACAAGAATTTGTCACGAAGGGAATTATATCGCGGTGTATTATTTTCCTGCATTTATATTTGTACTTTCTGAGTGTTTCAGCTCTCGTTCACGTACCACTACGTTACGTGTGTATAATAATAGTATATAACATACTGCTAATATCAAGTAGGAAAAAGTTTGAAAATATGTTTAACATTCAGATCGTAAATCCATTTCGAGTACGTACTTTGATGTTAAAAGGGCCTTTGATAACTGCAAAAACGCGTCCCACCCGCGACAAAATCCTCTACGGCTCCGTGAATAATTTTACCGACGTGTTTGCTGATTTCGAATGTGGAAAACTTTTGACAAAAATAAAACTCGGTATGACTTTCATGGCGAGCACTGAAAAAGCGTCGCGTGTCGAATTTTTAGTTTTCATCCGCCCTTCATAACCGACTTTTCAACATCATTCAATTTAGTTGCGTTGTGAATTTTATTTCGATGAATTTAAATCCACTCTACTCGGGGATTTAATTGAATAACATATTATCTTTGAAAGTGTGTACTTTTGAACGTTAATTGTTTTCGTAATAAATTTTAGCGACGGTCTATATCATACGAAGTAAAATGTAAAAAAATATTTTTATTCATTGCGTGTGCTGGCTACAAATATAAAAGTAGGTTTAAATTTGTATTTAATATTCAACTCGAGCTCGGCATATTTTTAAAAGCTTCTTTCTTTTTGCATTTTTTACATAGATACTTAAATATGTAAACAACATGTATATTCAGGCATATTTGTTGATTTTACAGCGAGAAGATCCATTAGCAAAAGGCTTGAATCCGAATTAAAAAAAGTATTAGTAAAAAATGTTTGAATTTACTACATACTTTTACTAAGTTACTAATTTTTTAAAGTACCTCTTAATAGAAATAGCTCTAAAATTGTCTTTAGAAATGTACTTAATTCACTTTGAATTTTAAGCCTATACCAAAGGGTAATAAAAAATAATAGTACAGGGGAAATAATCTAATTGGAAAATATATGATTTGAACCCAATATCGGCTGAAAGAAGCCGTTATAGTTAGAACGCTCAGTTAGTTGACAGTAGTCATAAACTACTTGTTTTATGAATACACATGTAATACATATGCTCCGAATTAGCATAAGATTACTGAAGTATTATTACATTTTGTACTTATTTCTTCATTTAAATGTACATAAATATTGTTCACTATTCATATTGGCAAGTATTTCTCTCTCCCTCTTACTATTATTAAACGTATCCGCATTCTACTTTAATCAAATGTATCAGCTTTTGTTTTTATTTTAAATCAATGACGCGACCTCGATCGTTTAATGAGTGAGTCACGCGGTCGCATAATGATAACAAATTTAATCATGTCTCACAAAAGTAATTAGTTTCGCATGGCCTTGAACTCGAAAGGAACTTTTTTTTATCTGATACATTTATCGATATACTGGAGTTTAAAAATACGATAAAGAAGCAAAAAATAATTGAATAATCAAATTATTAATACCATTATACAAATAAGTTAAAGTTATAATTTAAAAAATACGTTTTTATAAACAAAGGGACTATTGAGGCCAATGAAATGAGCCAAAACTGATGGGTTTACGGTTTATTTTTATATAAACCGTATTTTTAAATAATTCAAGAGAATTGCTGTATGACCTCAAATATATATGAGTGCATAAATATGTAAGAAATACTTGTATTGCGAGTTCTTTATGTTATTAACAGGTTTTTCTTAAGGCAATTCGTTAATGGTTTTGTAATTTTTGGAAAGTTATTTACAAATTTGCGGCATTAGCCTACTGCCTCAAAACGCTTTTTATTTCTTTTTGGGTCTTGGAAATAGGATACCTTGGAATAGTCTTGACTCTGTCCTGTGTTTAATTTTATTCCCTCTGGCGTTGTTATGTATTCTAAATATTCTTTAGCTTTAAACATTTTTAGTTTTAAACATTTTTAATTTTTCTCTTTGTATTCTAAGGTTATTTACCTTTCTCTAAAGTATCTTGTTTAAACTTGTGCATCCCCTTAAGGTAGAAAATATTATAATATTTTCCAAGTATAATAGACATATTCCCATGAGAAATCAGCGTAGCACTCTCTACATCATCCGTATGCTGGCGACCGGTACGTATTTAAACCCAAATAACATATTAGTATATTCAAAGCCACTGAGAACTTCCCACGACCATGTCTCTCCTCCATCATCAGATCTTTTCAGATACAATATGTAAAGTGCCCATTAAGACTGTTCAAACCAGTTGAAACTTGACAGGTTTACTGTTAGTCATTGAGAAATTCTTATGACCTTATCCTTCCTCCATCATCACGCGAGTTTAATGGGAGCATAGTGTATTGTCATCAGAATTGATATTTGATATTTATAACCAATATGATACAAAAAGTGGGTGAAATGTGAGTTGTAAGATTGGTTTATAATATTAGGAAGTTACAGGTCAAGCTAAAAAAGCGTGTTAAAAACTCTGAGGGCGAAGTTGAAAAATGTGCACATTGAATATTTTTTAAAAGTTTTGTATGTTTGGGATCGAGCAGAATCTAAAACAATGTTTTATGGTTTTTGTCTCTTTTTCTATGTGCTTACATCTTTGCTACAGTAGTATTACTACTTCGAAAACAACTCGTCCGATCGAAATGAGGGTTTTACTGGGATGAATCTTAGGGAATTAAAATTCAAGCTATCACTTTATTGAACACTCATTTAAAAGGTTTTTGTTAAAGTAGCAACGAGTATTCGACTTATTCGAACACCTTTTTATTGTTCCACTTTTTACCGAATTATTTTAAGATTGGTTCGTTTGATGTGAAGTTAAATACATAATTGGTTTAATTATTTACTTAATATCCTTCTAATTAATTTTTTTATTACTGTTCTTAAATATTTATTTTATATTTTGGTCAAAATGATGAAGCGGTAGCTTTTTTCCCTTTCCTCTTTGTCAGATGCCAGTTTCGGAAACTACGTTGCCAATTCTGTAAGATGATTTTTTTTCGAATGGACCTTAATTTTGGCTGCAGAAAAATAATTAGTTGTAATCTTTACTACACCTAATCAAATCTATAATCTATTTACTGCTGACCAAGCAAACAGATTTTTATTTGTTTTCATATGTTGTTAATGTGTGTGAAGACGGTATCAAATTCGGCCACAATCGTATTCTTTGGACTTGATTTGCTTGTGTCATCGCTCATATTTATTTCAGCTATAATTTTTTTACAAAGATGACAGACGTACGATTTCTCAGGTTCATCGGTTTTCTTTCATTTGATATAACCAGGTTTACTATGTTCGATCTAAACAAGAGCCAATTAGACTTTCGTCACTATCTTTTTTAGCATAAGTTTTTCGAATAAATGTACTGGTGGATTTTTCCATTCATTCAAAAATTACTTTAATCCTTACCTAACCGCGCAACGGTTAGTTTAACGTGTTTCTAAGGTCTTTGTCCGTTTTTTAGCGTTTTAAATTATCTATATTTCCAAGGATCTTGAAGTAGTGCTCGTGAGGTAGAGTTAAAATACAAAGGTTGATGATTGTTTCCCAATCATCAAGATTGTCATTGAGATCTAGTCTAAATCTAAGATATAGGTTATTTTTGTCCGGGAAAGGGCACTTTTGTGATGAAAAACTAAGTAATCACCCCCAACAAATGCGTGCGTAATAAAATATTTAACGTTCAACTTGATGCAAGTTTAAATTTTATGTACATGGATCTAACATTGTAGAAACTGTGAGATTTTTAAACAGATGGATGGAAATGACGAAACGCAAGTTTGTCTAATTAGAAATCTAAAAAGAAATTTGTCTATTATTATGAAGTTTGCCGGTCTTCAGTCACATAAATTATCACTACGGTATGAGAAAAAAATTTGTACTAGAAAAAAAAAGAAAAACAAATTTACTTAAATAATAAAATACTTTCATTAATTTAATTTGTATCTTTATAAAAAAAATATTTAGTTAAATATTTTTACACTTTAAAGTACTAAAATTACCTATTTCACTATTGTTTTCGAAATAGCAAAATTTATTGAAATAATGTAATTTTAATACTTTACTAACATGCGAGGTATCATTCATTCATTTTGAATTAAATTACTTCAATTTGCGAATGAATCACTGAGCATATAATAATACTTCTATGTGCGTCTTTTATCTTATGCTTTTTTATTTAATCATATTATAAACAGGAAAAGGGCTGTATTATACGGAAACTTTTTGAGGCATTTCTCTAAGTGCCCTTACGGATTTTGGTTCATCAATATCTCACATTGTTTTCTCTTTACATTTACCTTCTGAATTTATGTCACAGTTCCTTTAAAAGGACGCTCAGATTTAAGATTTGTTTTCATCGGAAATATTAATTATGTCTCCGTATCTCTTCTAAAATCAAATATAATTGTATATTAACATTATTAGGTTTATAATATATACGAGCTTACTTTAAATAATGAAGTACCTTTTAAATGATATCTGTTATTTGGTTGACACGAATTTTCTTCCCTAAACGCGATTATTTAAAATAAACGACAACCCGATCAAAAAATATTTATATCCTATATCTCTGTTCGGTGGCTATATAAGACTGAGAATTTAATAAAGAGATGCACAATAGAAATATACATCTAGAAAACTGACCGAAATTTCATATACACAAATGATACGAATGATACGTTGTTATCTCATTAAATATGCAAATAAAAACGGCATCGATGCAATAGTCTTATTTAATACTTGATCTTAGTTATATTTAACATTTCCGAACAACGAATTAACATTTATCACTGACATTTGCGATATCGCAAGTCGTTAGTTTTTATATATTCATTAAATGAGTGAAAAATATCTAATTTATGCTTAAATTAGTGAAGTGTTATACATAGATAATGGCAAATGATAAATCTAATTCGGGCTTTGATTAATTACGATTATAAAGAGAAGAGTTATTAATTGAATTTGATGTTATAAAGAGGTTTATTTTCAATGTAAAAATACGATACATCAGCGACAAATACAAATATTATTTTTTAGGAAATTTGGGAATATATATGAAATTTTTCCTTAAAAATTATTTGTTTGCTTATGATAAACGAATAATAAAGAAGCAAAATACTATTTGTTGCAGCTATATTACATTATTATTTTAATAATGGTTAGCTCTTCCAAATATATAAAATGTAATATATCGGATCATCTAGTAGATAAATTAATAATAAAATAACAATTTGTAATTTAACAGCGCCAGTAAACGTTTAGCCCAAAAGTTGAGTTTACACACAGCTTTATATTAAACAATATTCCTATATATATATATATATATATATATATATATATATACATACATATATATATATACATATATATATATATATATATATATATATATATATATATATATATACATACATATATATATATACAGAAGATTTCTTTTAATTTGCATACTTTAAAATATGTGGATACTTCCGTTATTACCGCATTTTAAATAAATCACAATATCGGAACAATGTTCGATCCATATCGACATTAATTCGTAAGTATATGTCGATGCACAGTAATGTCGACTTTTGCACAACACTTCGGCCACTCCTTCATAGTAGGATGCCATCCTCTTCCGCACTTGCAGCTCGCCAACCAGTTCTTGTTTAATTGATCATGGAATGCTACCGCCGCTTATGCCATTTACTACTTGCTACCATTCTGTGCGAGTAGTTGTAAACGATGCTTATAACGAAGTAAGGTCATTGAAAGCAATATTTTGCCCGATATGTATAGATTGCCTCTACCAACATTAAAAGACTTTAGTCTTTTTCATAGATAACTAAGAATTCCGTAGCCAAATGGTAAAAATAGAACCCTAAAATTGGTGAATTTTTTTTCCCAAACTTCATTAAGTCCCCATTTTGCAAGTTTTGGGTCTTTAAAGCATTTTGCATGGTGTTCTTCCCGTATACTTTTAACCAGTTATGTCAAACATCTAATAAAAACATAAGGGTAACGATATTTAGTAAGTAGTGCAATGAATGTTATTTAAATTCAGTTAATATTATTAAATTGAAAATGTAGAGGCTACTGAATATTTTTTTTAAGCACGTGAAAGATTTATCGGACAGTAAAAATAATATTTTTCTTTAAAATATTAACTACTTACGATGATCCTAATACTCTTTTAGCATAATGTCGATTACGAATATAAAAATATATTTTTAAAATTTCGGCCAATATTTGTACATACATCTATGATACATAATAAACACACTTTCAAACACTTAATTAACCAAAAAGTTTGCATAAGTACTTAGCAACGGTTATCAAGTTCCAAATTCGGATAATGATAAACACATTTTTCATGTCGAAATATAATACGTGTGTATTGACATAGTGCAATAGAAAGTTTTGTTGTACATTGTAACGTGGTGCGTAAGCGGCATTTGAATATTTAGAAGTCACGTCTTGTCGTATCTCGACTCTGTCTTTTGATTTGACTCGTCACATATTTCTCGGTGCCACCTTGTTCCGCATTCGCGATGTATTGTGAAGTTGCTGGCCCGTGACTGATAATGGTATTGATTCTTAAGTTCAGGAGGTGAAAACGGAAGCGTGTTTGCCATATGAATCTGAAATGAAAGATTTTTTGACAGTTTAATGAGAGTTATTGTTTTTTTTGCATTAGATTGTGGACCAAAACTTAGAGTGAATATCGAGTATTTTAGAAGTCGTATTCTGATTTGACTAACATAACTCTCCGTTTTAGGTATAGTTTTAAACATTATATTTGATAAATTATAGCTTTTTTCATTATTTTTCCATATATGTTCTTATTTTCCTATTAATCTGTTTCATGAGAGTAATAGTTGATATTAATAATTAATGACTGAAATTATAAGACATAACTGCACTGATTGAGTAATTAATTTTCTTCGGCCATTAAATATATGTAATTGTTATATTATATACTTGAGAATAATAATCCTTAAAATAAATTCTGTAGTTTTGTGAACCGGAGTTACCATTACTAAAAATGAAAGTTAACAATGACACTTAACTCAGAATATAAAATTGATTTTGTATGAAATAGTAAACGTATTCTCTCTTTTTCATTTATTATCTTTTACTATCTATTATACAGCAACGGTCTAGTGTGCATCAAACTTTCATCAAAGATAATAAAGGATAGAGAACGGATACAAGGAGTTGAAAATAAAACTTTCATATGAAGCTCACTATCGAGACTCGTTTCAGTTTTTGAAGCTGAAAAGAGTCTCAATAGTGAGCTTAAAAAAATCACATAATAAATAATCTTAATTTATGGCGTGAGTTAGCCAGGTACCGAGTGTTTTAGCTTCATACGATCGAAATTTATTTGGAATTCGGAGATATTTTATCTACATACCAGGTTTTTCTAATTAAAATATAAGAACCAAAATTTACGGTTAACGGTTCGAATATAATTATTCGTTTACAGACGAATATAATAACGAACGAATTGTTTTATAAGCATCTGTGTGTTTTGTTTTGGAACGAAGTTCCTTATCGCACGCTACACACTTGGCAAATGAGAGCTAGCCCGAAAAAAGTGTAAAATTTCGACCGACACTTTTGCTACAGTATAAGGGTTTGCGTGTTATACAGTGTATTTAAATGTATATTACTAAAGTATAGACGTACGGCGTGCGCATCAGCTGCATTCGTTTAAGCGTATTTGTTTGGTAATCCGTATGCGCTATAGTACTCGTAACCTCTCGTCACTATTTTTAAACTCGTGTTATTGTTATTAGTAAAGAATGAATTGTAAAAGTGATTCAATATAATTTAAGCATGGTTATGATGAAGTCAGGTAAGTATCAGTGGTAAAGTGACAATAACTGGATGATTTATTTTAAACTTAAATTTTGGTGTCATTTATAATAATTAATATTAAAAATGTAATAAAAAATATATAAATTTTCATAACTTGAAAAAAAAAACATTATTAATTAAAATTTTATTACCATTTCTTCATTTATTTCCATTAATTTTTTTATTTAATTTCTCTCAAACATTGCTAACTTATTTCATTGTTCTGGTCTGTTATACATAATATAAAGTGAAAGGAATCTCGCTCCAACCGGGCATCCCACGATATCTCTCTTTCTTTTTTTATGTACATATTCTTACCAAAGTAAACATTTAAGATATGAAAAACACTCACTTCAAATCAATTCAATCTTAGGTATATTCGAAGTGCACTACATCTGGAGCATCTTCTAAACGTCACGTGGTACAGATGACTCGAAAATATAAAACTAAAGTGAAAATTACTTCACGAAATTTATTATAATAAGATTCCCTATCTTATTACCTTCTGTAAAACTTTTATTATATGTAAATAATTGTGTAAATAGGATATAAACCATTGCTGATTGAGGAGTAATTAATTAAAATATAACGCAAATTTTAAAAAAATGTCACGCGTCTTAAAAATACATTAAACATTCCCGTAATGTCGCAAGTTTATGTGAGTACGAAGCGGCTACACGCCTATCCCTCAGACTTTATCACGACAAGACGATCAGCTACAGGCCAAATTCTTATGCAAACCGTAAGGTAATATTAATGTGTCGTGTCTGGTATGACCTCGCCGCATTGTTGTACCGCAGTTCGACGTTTACGACGATGGATTTCAAGCAGGGTCTCAATGAATCATAATTTACACCTGCCTCGTAACAATAACGATAACATATAGTTGCATTTGCTCCGGCTATGGATGATCGTTAAGTGTTATTATATAATCGAATAATGGACAGAGTACATTAAATTAATTAATTGTTGGATACTGAGGGGAAATGGTCTGTGGAAGTACTTTTTAATGAACTAATTTGAAGATTTTAGGTTAAGGTCCTCGTAAAGCTATTTAACTTGTCCTTCTTTGTACGAATATTTGAAAAATGACCGAGACGGTAACTGTGCATGATTTATTTGTCTTCCCCTGGGCGCATGGAACTTGCACAACTATTAGATTGAGTACTTGCAGTTGCACAACGATTAGATCGAGACTCGATCTTGACATTTGCGTTGTTGTTGTTCGTAACTTTTAATAACAGATTATGTTAAGTATAATCGAAACTTCACTATGCTCGTTTAGTTATTAATGTAAATGTTTTGTATATTTTGGTTCGTAAACAATTATTAAATTTAATTAGTAAATGTGAATCTGGTAAACATGTTCTGTCTGTGTGGGTTTAAAATAAATAAAGAGGAAAGAATTTTAAAAATGGAATTCGAATCAATTATGTATTCAATGGATATAGTAATTCGAATAATTGCAAAATTGGCTGATTTACTGCTATCTTATTCTAGCTTTATCCACTACAAAGTAAACATTTCATTGGCACGCGATCTTCAATAAAACATGTCTTAAACAAATATAATATATATATATACATATATATTTATATATATATATATATATATATATATATATATATATATATATATATATACATATATATATATATTTGTTTACGACATCGTTTATTTCTATACTTTAGAGTTCGGTAGCTAGTTGGAAAAAGCAAAGTCATGAAATTTATCATTTTATTCCATAGGTTTGTTCTCTGTATCATAACTTTTACATTTGAAGAGTGATTGTGATGAAAATTTACCATGTGTAGCAAAAATCTAAAAAAATCGAAATAATATTTAGTAAGTGTTTCAATGCGAAATTATATCAGCTAATTTGCAATAATTATCCAACTTATTTGTCTCACACCTTTCAAAGTTTATATGGAAAAAAAGTGCAGAAAGTTAATAAATTTTGTCCCTTTTTTATCAAAATGTTCAAACTTAAAAAATTAATGAATTTTGATCGAATTTCGACTACTGATCGACCACTAGTATCAATAATTACAGATACTTTAAAAAAAATACTATGTGTTCTTCAGTGTTTAAACTTTTATGTTAACCTATGTTTGTACGGTTTATTTCATTTTATCATTTTAACACTCTAACTAAATGAAAGACAGTTTAAAGTGTTAGTAATTGAAGCATCATTCTATTATTTTTGATTATCTTTTATAGGAGGCTATATAACAACAATTATTTAATCCAATATGAATACGCTGATACCAACATAAAGATATTAATAATATGTCAGTAATTTTAATGTCGAAACAACTTTCATAATTGACGATGTATGTATTGTAAACATCGCATTCAATAGATGATATTAAAACCACATGACACATATGATGCCGGATTAAAATCAACATTTTCACTTCATAACTTCGACCTAACTTTTGAAAGATGTCCGTAGAACACCGTAAAACATAATGAAGTTTACTTGCAATATTTCCAAATAATATTCCAAACAAAAAATTATGTTTCCAAACAAATTTAAAATAAAATATTATTATGTTACTATTCCAATTTTTAACGCTTTTTCTACTTTTCTTTGCTTTTATTATTTCAATATTCATTTTTTCATGCTCGATTTTCTACTTGCATGTCGTAATATCGGCTAAAACCATAAAAAACGCGATGACGATTCTCGTATCATATTTTTCAGATAATACTATTCGAAACACCTATGAGGGTATTTCCCGGGTAAGTTTCGCTTGGTGGGCAGACTTTGCTAAGTTTGCCTACGATGCGAAATTGTTCATTTTTATGATCTATGGGTAACTATACAAATTATAGTAAATGATATAGATTTACTGAAGAATATTAAATCATTAATATTTGCTGACTGGAAAAAGGCAGTTTTAATTGAAAAAAATATTGAATATATTTTGCGTTAATTTTGTAGAAATTCATTATTGATAATTAAATGAAACTACGTGATGTAGTATTATTTCTAGGTCGTGGTAAAGAACTTAAAGAAAGTAGAAATAATACTACATCATGTAGTTTCATTTAATTATCAGTTATGAAAAAATATTATTACTAAAATGTTTCAAGATTAAAGTAAAGAATCAATAATAAAAATAATGAAAGACTTTAAAGTGTTAAGATATAACTGCATTAACTGATAACAACATCAAGAATTTTTTTTTTCAGTCATTAAATATATTTATAATCACATACTTAATAATAATAACCATTCCATAAGTTTGTGAATAAATGGATGTTAATAAAAACACATAAAATGGATTTAGTGTTAAAGGGTTGACATATTGTTTCAACCTCTACAAGACTCTAATTCTTTCTATTTTATTTTAGATATGCAGCAGCATTCTAGTGTGAGTCGACCTTTCAGCATAAATAACGCGGAACGGATACAATTCAAAGGCGTTTTTGCTTACGAAATGTTTTGTTGCCGTGTGTGAGAATAAAGCGGTCTGAATTGACGAAATTTCGCCGTTAGGGAAATGCGAAAAGGAATACAAATTGCGGGCCAAATTTACATTTATAAATACGCATACATTTGTGGTCAAACTTCTATCGATTTCAATATTTGATCATCGTATAATGGCTGTGTTTGTTCAATGGCTAACGGTGTACCGGATAAAGGAATTTCATATAACTGTTCGTTTTTATAATGTTTGCTTGTTATTTCTTTATTCTTTTTTATCACTGGTGCTTAACGGTTAATTGTTCTTTAATGCAGTATGCATTGTGCAAGAGATCTTTTATGCGGTACTATTAGTTTCGAGTTAGTAGTATGCCCTGAAAATTTTCTGGAATTTAAAATTTTCCGTTCCTAGGATGCACGCAATGAGATGACCTAGAAATTATTATATAGTGATGGTACTGTAGTTACTAATATATAAATATAAATGCGTTATTAAATTAAAAACATTTATTTAAAATGAAATAAACTTTGTCACCCGGGCGGGAATTTAAAAATAATACATATTTGTTGTGATTACTTCATAATAGAAACAGATAGCGCTAACAATTATGTAGTTATTTGTTAATTAATTAAATAATAATATAATTAAGTAATAAGCTTGACTATTTGTATTTGAGATATTGACTCAAATTCTTTGATGTAATATTTTAAAATTCGTCCCGCGGTTTTGGAGGGATGCACACATAGATTCGATTTCGATACCATTTTGTTTTTTTTTATGTAGACGAAGAAGTGCTTGTACTGATACTACCATAGAGTTCCCGTAATATTTGCCAAATACACAGTTGAAATAATTTAGAGCCTGAGTAAATATAACGAAAGCTCAAATGCCCTTACAAATTGAATATTGATCATATTCAATTTATAAGGGAATTTGAGCTTTCGTTATATTTTTAGGTCTACTTCAACAGCAAACCAAATAATCCAGAACTGTTAGAATTATGGAAATGGACGTGGGAAGCAAAATTCACTTGGTATACTTTCAATTTTATTGGTATAACAAAACACACCACCTCAAACCGGAAATTGGATAAGTAATTTTCATCCGTATATAATAGTAATGAATTTTAAGGCAAGCTTCATGCTGAGCTGATAATTATTTGCATGAAAATTAATGTGTAGCTTTGAAATTTATTTTAAAATCTGAACCTATTTGAAAAATGTATTTTAAAATCGGGAATCCATATTAAAGAGTAAATTCTCTTTCATTGTTTTACATTGTTTTTCATTGTTTCATTGTTTTACAATAAAACGGTTTTTTTAATAAGTATCCTGGCAATTTTGGTATGGAGTAATAGTGCAATTAACATAATTTGAATAATTCATGAACTTCAATTTTATTGAATCTAAAATCAATATTTACGTTACATTTTAACTTTTATTAAATTCTTTAGTTTAATTAAAATATGAGATGAGCCTAAAGTCTTTATATTTCTCAACATAAAGCATTTTAATATTGGAGAAACGAGAATACTGAATTCAAAGATCTCTCCGTCTTCGCACGTCTTAAGACTTAAAGTTTTAAAAGCAGCACCAGTGAATCGCTATTGTATTAAGTATAATTCATGAATTTCATTTCGCAAAATGAAATCTTAGCAGCTGGAAAACTTTTATTAAAATTATTAAACACACGGTCTCCAAACTCTTTACTGTTGACCTTTCCATCTCACTCCGCGCTGAACACGTTTGCAACCCTGAATAAAGTTGCTCTCCATTAGAATTATTTACAACTTTATATTGTAATATTTTATTATATTCTAGATGATGTTAAAGTCGCTAAAATCCCTATTTATTATAAGGCAACATTTATATTTATTAACGTACATAACTTATATCTCTTTAGAAATTTACTTGGATGCCTTTGAGAATTAACACGTTAATTTTCTTTGAAATATTCCTAAATGTAGTTTATGGTCTTTCCCGGTACTTACTTAATATTGTATTTTCTTACTTAATTTTGTAAGAAATTAAGGCTTGTACTCGTATATTTAATTCATGCACTAATTTGGCAAATATAAGGCGGCTATCAGTTTTCCAAATGAATTAGAATAAGTATTTTGGGCGTATACTAATAACAAAGCATTATTTCAAAGGATAACATTTAAAGTAAGTGTTTTTGAAGTATACCAATAACAACGCATTATATCAAAGGATGATTCGATGCACAAACTTATTACTTGATTTACAAATTATTGCGGTAGTTAGACTATGGCCTTCTATCCTACATTGTAGAACCGATATTACGAGTATATATCTGAATGAGGTGTGACGACTTTTTTAAATACCTTTTTGAGGGTTTTTTAAGTATAATTATAACAACGCATTATTTGAAATCATGATTCAATATAAAAACTAAGTACGTGATTTACAAATAATTGCAGTAATTAGACTGTGGTCTTCCATCCTACGACGGATAAGGTACGATGAATTTTTAAAATGTTTTTAGAATGTTTTTAAATATAATAATAACATCGCATTATTTGAAATGATGATTCAATATAATAACTGAATACTTGATTTATAAATAATTGCAGTTTTTAGACTGTGGTCTTCTATCCTACATTGTGGAATTAAGGTACGACGACTTTTTTAAATGACTTTTAAAGTAAGTGTTTCTTAAGTATAATATTAACATCGCATTATTTGTAATGACGATTCAACATAAAATCTTAGTACTTGATTTATAAATAATTGCATTAATTAGACTGTGGTCTTCTATTCTACATTTTAGAACTGATGTTACGAGTAAACATTTGAATAAGGTACGACGACTTTTTTAAATGTCTTTTATAGTAAGTGTTTTTGAAGTAAAATAATAACAACGCATTATTTGTAATGATCATTCAAAATAAGGTCTTAGTACTTGATTTACAAATAATTGCAGTAATTAGACTGTGGTCTTCTATTCTACATTTTAGAACTGATGTTACGAGTACACATCTGAATAAGGTACGACGACTTTTTTAAATGTCTTTTACAGTAAGTGTTTTTGAAGTATAATAATAACAACGCATTATTTGAAAGAATGATTAAATTAAAAACTAGTAATTGATTCACAAATTATGGCAGTAGTTAGACTGTGGTCTTCTATCTTACATCTCAAAATTTATATTATATATCTGAATAAAGTAAGAGAACTTTTTTAAATGACTTACAATAAGTGTTTTAACAAAGCATTATTGAAAGGATGTTCTAGCATGAAAATTTAACACCTGATTTATAAATTAGTGGATTAGACAAACCGAAGCCTTCGATCTCTACCGTTGAATTAAAATTTTATATGTGGATATATATAAACGTTTTAAATTACTTTCAAAGTGTTTTTAAAGTACACTTATAATAAAGCGTTATTTGAAGACAATCCGACATAAAAGCTTAGTATCTTACTTACAAATTATTTCAGCAGACTGTGGCTTTGACCCTGCCCGTAATAACCACGTAAGCAAAAAACTCTTCGTGAACTGACAGCAAATACAGATCATTGGAAGAACTAAATGAACTTTTATTATTTATTTATTATGCCAGATTAATATGTTAAGCGATGGCTTTTAATTCTTCGCAAAATGGAGCGTGCCGTCTCCATTTTTTTCTAATACGTCATCCATCTATTTATATTTGCAATTGATTTGCAAATGGAAAAAATTAACATAATAATTTAAATGACATTTTTGATAAAGTCGATAAAAATTTATCGATCTTTACTGAAAAAAAATCAAACACGACTACTAAGGTAGGGAAAAATAATACTAAGGTAGAATACTGTAGCGTCGGCAGAGTGATACAGAGTAGTCTAATAGGTAGGGCAATATAATCAACTACGTAACTAATTACATTAATGAAGAAAGTGAAATGAGTGAAAATTTGTGTTAAAGAGCATTTAATTATTGTTGTTTATTACAATTTACTGAGTCTGTCACTGTAATAAACTATGATGGCCGTATATGCACTGGACTGACTATTTTTTTTAAATTAAATGTAAAGTAGGTATTTTTACGTACACTTAAAATTAGGTACGAAGTTTATTTGTCATTATCGCATGCTGCTATTATCTTAAATTATAGTTTTTTAGAGTCCTTAATCAAAGTAGGTACGCTTAAAGTTTCGCCATATCCGTCTGTCTCTGTCCGTCTGTAGGTCATAGCCGTTTTACTCATAAACTATTAGTGCTATAGAGCTAAAATTGAGTGTGATTACACTTACTTATGTCAAAATGATTTATGTCAATCTTTTGTATTATACAAAGTCACGATATAATATTTTTTTAAAAGTTTTTTGGGTAAACTGAGGTGATTTTTTTTCGCATATGCCATTATATGGAGTATGGTTGAATAGGTCTTTCAAGAATATTGGGGGTGTGTCATTAATATAGTATTTTGTGGTTTTCGATGTTGTTATCTATATGTCGATGGAATGTTATCTGTATTTCGATTATTTCTTGTATATTTTTTGCATTTTTTTGGAGCAATGAACAAATTATATGTTGTACAATAATTGAAACATCGTAAAATCCTATGTATTACGGGAGATTATTAGAATTGTTAATTTTTAATGAATTTGTTTTACATAAATTCTTGTAGGGCTTTCTGTTCTAAATATTTTTATTGCTTGTTATATGCTTAAAAAAACGAATTAAATAATTAGTTTTCAAAGTAATTTTACATATTTCTCCCATATTAATTACAAAAGTATGTTTTTCCAAAAACATTTTTACAGGTTTTCGATTTTAAATTATTGCGCAAATGGACAAAAATTCATTGCAAAATTTAAAATTAGAAAAATATGGACATAAGAATTACCATTTGAATTAAAATGAGTTAATGATATACTCATCAATAATACGAGATTTTTTGAATAATTATCACATTTAAATTGTGTTTTGGTATAAATATCATTTGTTAACAGAAATACTAAGTTATTTCTAACATTGACATGATACAAGTAACAAGCTTGGAAACCGAATTTCAAGGTATTGCATTAGGACATCAATCTATCGCAAGATGTCAAAATTGAATTGTGCGCTCAAAATTGAATCGTACAAATTTGGTTATATTTGTAATAGTTGCACAAAGTAAAAATCTATCTATGGCAGCTGTAGCGTGCTATACTGTGACAGTAAGCGCAAATAGGGTGACAGTTTTGCAGAATTTTATGGGAATCAAAGAACGTATTATTAAAGGAAAAAGAAACGAAAAAATAATTTAATACTAAGCTTATGTACTGAAATAGGCTATTGTTTTATTGAGAATTCCATTAAGATGTAACAGAAAGCACAATTTTCATTAATGTACAGTGGTGAGTTAGTCGGCAGAAAATAGTCGTAAGTAATAAAAAATCAATATAGATATTAAATTGTCACAATTGATAACAATTGTTATCTATGTATATTACTTTTTTTTCATTTGTATCTTTAACAATATTTCAAGCCGTATACCACATATTAAATAAATAGTATGAACACACAAAGAAGTTTGTTATTTTTCTGTTTCGAACTTACCTACAGGGGCGCATCCCTTCGCACGTGTGCGGAAAATACGTTTATTTGTTTTTTGATTATTTTTACCTTCAATATTCTTCACATGTAAGTTTCGACTTAATATACTGTTAAACTGTAATACAAAATTTAACTATGTACTACAATTATAATATTTTTGGAATACCTAATGTATACAGAATTTTAATAAAACTCAAAACAAACTAATTTACCCAGAGGTCCTTAACCTTATATTGCATTTCAAATATGTAGACACATGTTCTTAAACTAAGAAACAGTTTCGTAACAAATATTATTACTTACTTGAAAACGAATTTGTAATTAAAGAAAAATTAATTTTAGTTTAATAATTATAATTAAACTAACAGTCCATCAACCGGTTAAGATATTGCTGGCATTAATTGGTAAAACTTTTACTACCAAGTCTTACAGACGTACAGCCTACCCAGCGCATTCCTTTCAAATCGAATCAGAAATGATTTCGTAGTATTTTTGTGTTACACAACTATTTAAATGTTTTGTAGTCACGACCGCCGCGCCGTGCCGATGCAATCCGAGTCTACGTGAATATATTTCTTTGAAGTGCAGATGAAGGTATCGTGCCTAGCCGTTTATAAACTATCGCCCGGGGCTTCTTTTGTGTTAAAGTCAAATTCTATGGACCGTTGTAACTACGATGATGCATTGAGCAAAAATCGCCTAATTTGAGGGGCAAAATTGTGTGGTAGTTATATAATTATATATGTACATATATATATATATATATATATATATATATATATATATATATATATATATATATATATATTAGTTAATTGGGTATTAATTAAATTACGTTATCGTATTCGAAAATATTTGATATGTTAATCATATTCAGAACTTGGTTATTAAGTTTTGTTATTCTGTTAGTTACGTTATGCTCATAAATCGTTTTAATTATTAGTTTATTTCCCATTATTTTATTCTAGGTCTGAAAATCGTCTATAAATATCGAATCATCTTTTGCCGATTACATTCGATCGTTTATTCTTCAAATTCTCTATGTTTGTTCATATATATGTATATACGTATTTCTTAAATATTATACCAAGCTTTCATTCTTTTTTTTTTTTTGCTTTCATTCTGCTTCTATAATGTCCAAGTTTTACGTCTACGTAATTATTGATTCTGATATCCTTATTGTATATCTCCGTAGGTTTAGCGTTTTGATTTATTACTTGGAAGTGATATAGAGCTCTTAAAATGAAATAAAACATTCGAAAATAACACGAAGGCTTTTTGTATAACAACAACGATCACTTTTTATCTAAATAAAGAATTATTTACAATTACGTCCAAAAAACAAGCGCTGCCTTGTTTCGACTGAGACACGCAAGTGTGAATAAAAAGGTAAAACTAGCAAAAAGTTTCAAGGTGTTGGCACATTGCAAGTAGATACTTATATCCAAACAGGAAAACGACCAATAATGGGAAGCAATTATTTTGTGTCCTTTGATAATGATCTAATACACATGTAAAAGTGATAGCCGGTGTTATTGGTTAATTTACCACCTTGAATTCAAATATCGTTAAGAATTTAAAGCCATAATGTAATTTTAGACATTTCTACTTCCACAATCATTTTAATAGACCTTGTTGAGTAAAGAAAAATTATATGTCTTTTTTTTCCCGTACAGAAATTTTCTTCCCATCCACTTTTCGTTATTAAATCGTCTAATTTGATATCTACAATTGACATTTATAGTTTTGTAATGTCTTAAAAATAAAGCAACACTTTATATTTCTTGATATTTTACAAGTTAATACCTACTTCTTTAATGGTATTTGAATATATGTTAGGATCATTTTATGTTCTATTTTAAAGATTTAATCTAATGTAAAGTATCAGAGTAGACAAACGTTTTCAATTTTTTGCCCGGTTATAACAGCGTTGTTAATGTGAATACATTATCTCTGTATTTAAATTTATTCGTTTGTCATTCGTCTTGTATGTAGTGTATGTTTTCTATGACATATTAGAGTCTAATTAAGTTCTAAAATTTGTTAATTAAGATAACATTAATTAATTTATTAAGTTATGTGCGATTTTGAACTTTATAAAAAATCTATTAAGTGTAGGCCTCTTGAGTCTTTCGAACATACTTTGGTACATGTAAATATTGAAGGTTATGTAGTATATCTATTAAACTAATATTAATATATAATATTATATACAAATATTAATAACATTTCACTATGTGAATATATTGCCTAGTATAGCTTTAGCGTATGTAAACATGTGAATTTATTTAAACCTAGAATCATCCCTACAGCTTTCCAGAAAGGCTTATGTAAACCCGCGATAAAGCTTGTTTTCTTTTCTTAATTTTGACTTTGGGACTTCCGTAGTTTCAAGTTTGGTGGGCATATTTATCTTTTTTCTTGCTGCTGCTTACATACAATTCTAAAAGGAAATAGTTTAGGAATAGAATAAAAAAAAATGATAACTTAATTCTGCCTTATAATACTTCCTTATAAACATTAAAGCCATATTTCAAGTGTCTACGTTGAATAGCTAATAGATGGACTAACGGACGAACATGTAAGTCGTATTATAAGGTTTCCGTATTTCCTAATAGAAAAGGATTCAATTTTTCTGCTCAATTAACGTACAATAACTTTTAATGTGATTTCATTATAGTCGCCGTATTTAAAGTTATTCTCTAGTCGTGTTTCTGTATGGTGTATGCTTTTAATTTATTTTCCAGATTATTAGTATTTCTATGGTTACAAAATATACATAAAAATGTAATGTAAATTTATCAATAATGTTTTGAACGAATGAAGCTTTTGATAAACTATAAATAGTATACGTAGCATATCTCACTCAAAGTGTAAAAATATCATGCACTAGATATTTGGCTTTAAATTAGAAATTTATTTGTAAAAAGTTTAAAGCTATCAACGTTTCCTGCAATTGAAGATAATTATTGTATTATTGAGTTATTATCAGTAGACGACATTGAGATGTGAGTATTCATATAAGTCGTCGTGTTTTTAGTGATTCACATGTATGGTACACAATGAAAAGGATTCATAGATACTTTTCAAATATTTTAGGTGAAATTGATGTTGATCTTATTAATCAGCTTACTGACGATCTTATTAAATAATTTTCCAGTTGCTTATTTCATCACACAAACTACTAAAGCCTCATTTCAGTTTGATACCACCTTTCAAGTTCGATTTCTATAAATATTTTCATTAGAGATTCAATGATTATTTTATTTTTATGAAAATTCTATTAAGTTTCAGCAATACGCATAAGAATTTCACTGCTTTGTTCGAGTCTTCAAAGTCCACTAACAAGTTAATTTGTGAAGAATATGTAGATGTCTTTGGTTAATTGTTTAGAAACACATATGAAACTAAAACAACATTATTGATAATTATTTTAAATATATAAAGAGCCAAGTGTTTTACCAATATAATGCTCACCTTTCATGTTGAATGACTATTTTTTACCAATGATTACACGCAAGATATAACTAGAATTATGACATCTAGCGTTCAGCTTATCTGTATCCAATAAATACTTTTGTACTTGAAAAATAACGTTTAACTTTATTAATAATTCATTTCATTTAAAATAGTCTTAAACCAGTTTTTCTATTTATGTGTTAATCTTGTATACCTTTAAACTCTTCAACTCTTAAAACTCTTCAACTCTGTAAAATAATTATATGAAATCACATTCCCAAGCTACCTAAAACATGAACAGTGCAGCTTGTCAATTGCAAGGTTGCAAGATTAAAAATAAGAGAATTATGAATGTAAGAAATAAATGAAAGAATGCATGGTTTCGTGCATTTTTTTTCTCAATAATAAGGCGCCGACATGCACCGCAGGTCGCAAATTCGTAACAGTAGAGCGGGCAGTGTGGCATCGTTTTCAGCGTACAACTTGGTGCATTGAACCTATGGAAATGTATGAAGATGTCTTTGTAATAGCATGCAGCATGTGGAGGGTTTTATCTAGTGGCTAAGCGGCGGTTGTGTTTGGCGCATACGCTGCTAAATTTAATGTACTGAAGTGCATGAACGTAAAATCGATAAAGTGTTTGAGAGTTTCTGAATTTTTGTTTAGGCAAGTGATGAGGTTATTTTATTCAGTGTCTTTGCTATTAATAATTTTCAGCGTGCAAGTTAGTGCACTGAAGCTATGGAAATGTATGAAGATGCCTCCGTAACAGCATGCAGGGTGTGGAGTATTTTATCCAGTGGCCAAGCGGCGGTTGTGTTTGGCGCATACGCTGCTAAACTTAATATACTGAAATGCATGAACGTATAATCGATAGTGTTTGAGCGTTTCTGAATTTTTGTTTAAGCAAGGGATGGGGTTATTTTATTCAGTGCCTTTTATATTACTAATGGAGTAATCGGTGGCTATAACGCGTAAATTTGTATTGGGAAGACATTGACATAACTTAAGAAGAAACGGTCTTTTAATATAATTTGTTAATAAAAGGAATGATAAAAGTGAAACAATAAAATTATTAGATTATGTGTTATTTCTTATGAGAATGTGTTAGATTATGTGTTATTACTTATGAGAATGTGTTAGATTATGTGTTATTACTTATGAGAGTTCGTTATTATATTCGAGACGATAAGAAATAATGAGATGTTTTTTAAGCATATTAGCGTGTCTAAAATACATTGATTACGTATTCTTTGAAATAGAAAGTGTAATTAATATTCGAAGTGACACCTACTAACCAGTACACATGCTACATCGTTTTTATTTATTATAATTACTAAATATTACTACTACATCATGAATTTCATTACTATTCAAAAGTTTAGTAATTTTAGCGATTTAAAAACAAATTGTATTGGAAAATATTTAAAGATTTCAGTAATCAAATATTTATGTTTTAAATGAAGCTTTAGAAAAACCAATTTCATCAGTACCTTCATTTCTTATTTCTTGATTTTTACAAAAGAATCTAAAGAAATTATGTCAACCAAAATTAATTTAAATGTATTAGACCAAATATGAAACACCTTATTTAAAAATTCTCAAAATTATGAAGTAATCATTAGTAACGTTTTTAAAAGTTAAAACATAAAATTGTTATTTGACTAAGGCCCGATAGAAGTGTTCTTGAACAATTGTCTCTGATTGGTCAGCATGCTAAACACCCCTTCTAGCGTCGCGACGCTCCACGATTCAAATAACGCTCAAATCCCCATTTGCACGCATGGCCCTTCTGAATTAAGTGCCAAGGTTTTGCGAATCGACATGTCGGAGGGATTCACGCGAGGAGTAACACAGTAATTTATAACTAAACCCGGGCACAAAGATCGCTGAAGGTGTAGTAGTCATTCCGAAATCCGAGTCGCGATACTAAGCGCGATGATACACACTGTACTTTATATAAATTGGAATATATATACATTATTTACATACATTATAATAAAACGTGTTCCAGAAAACTGAACGCGATGACACTCTTACAATTTAATCTGCACACAAAGAGCTTTATGAGAGTATCCCCAAAGTGATCACTCGGATTACTTTGGGAATTACATGTTCTTTTTTACAAAAGTATCTATGGTTAGGTTTTTTTATAATTTTTCTTAATTTATTAATCCAAAGATAAAAAGGTTTGAAAAATTATCGTTTGCGGGATATTTTTAAGGTTATTTAAAAATAGTAATGGATAAGCGGTGGCACAATATTTAAAAAGTTATAAAATTGTGTAATATACTTAACAATATTACAATAGTCACATTTGACCCGTCGTTTATATATTCATTATGCTTATGCTACTATACTCTTTATCTATCCCATTTTGCTGACTATTACAAAAAAAAACTATCTAACACGAGTGGAAGTCGCATTACGATGAACACATTTAGGCATTTATAAACATTTAATGGTACGTAATATGCCTTTTAAATTATTTACAAAATGTTAATTTTCTGACACGAAAATGTACTGCGTGTTGTGTCTTTCACAGGCGCATATTAAAAAAACATTATGTGATATAACTAAAAATTAACTGTTTTCCTATTTTTTCCTCTACTAGTACTGTAAAGCTTTCCTTCTTGTTAAATTTCCTTGCGAGCGATGTATTTACGAGTGTCAAAATATGCGGCACAAATGATCATATTTTCAGGGTCCTTCCTTATTGCGTTGATTTAAAGCTTGATTTTTTACAGCTTCAAGAGACCGTGGATATAAGTATTTGACATTAATTTCAACTTGATACCGCCACGTGTTCCTAAGAAAGAGAGTATTTACAGACCTACAGACATACAACGAAGTGATCTTTTAAGGGTTCCTTTTTTCCTTTTGAGGTACGGAAATCTAAAAAGAAACTTTATTTCTTGAAATGGCGATAGAGAACTATTGCCATTTCAAGAAATGGTATTGTTTGTCAAATATGCACAATTTTAATTTCACGAAAATTAATCACAAATAATCAATTAATTATCGATAGATTTTAGTGAAATTCGGAATGATGGATATAAGATGACGGTCAAATAAGTTACTCTAATATATTTTATGACTATGAGGTAAATTTTTCTACTTATCAAAAAAACTGAAAAACACGTAATTCTATTTTTTTTTATAAATATTACATTAATTGTTTTATTGAAGAAAATTAATCATTCAATGAATTGCTTTAACCTTAAGCTGTTTATATAGTATTGTTTTATATATGCATAAATAATGGAAATATTTATCCGGATTATATAAAATAATATTATTTCTTATAAGGAAGGAAAATGCTCTTACATTTATAGCATTCGTATTGCAGGGCTTTTAGTCAGCGTAATGAGATTCTAACCTTTGATGTTTTATTGTATTCGGAAATACTTTTACAATGTTTCAAAGGTAATATATTGAATTCAGTTTGGTGGGAAAGTATCTTAACTTATTTTAACTTATTTTTAAGATAATATGTTTATTCTCGAATGTGTTAAGACAGTTAAAGTAGCTCTGTGATTATTTACGAGTATATGTTGAGAGGTTGATGTCAATTAATTAGTCAACCAGGCAACTTCGTCACCTAAGCGGATGTAGAACTTTCGCAAAGAAATAATTTAATGCTCTACGTTAATCAAATATGGTAATAGTTTAAACGGTTAAATGTGCCAAGTGTGACTTATAGAAGAGAATCTGAATAAATGAATATTCATTAGTTGTACTTAACGTATTGTAAAATTTTTGTTTTCAACAATATATTGTGGCGTTTTAATTAACATAATTTTTACGTACTTTAACAATATCTAAAAAGATATTAATAGAAAATCCATATCGTGCCATGTGTAAGTGTACAAGTGTGGTACAATATGCTGAAATATAAATTTAATATACATATTATTAAGGTATAACTTCTATGTTCACTGTAGTATGACTTTATATGTTGAAACATAGGACAGTAACAAAAAGTGAAACAAGTTTGTAATAGAGAAAGTGAGCTATGGATAGAATTTGACGGAAAAAAGAAAAAGTATGAGATTATTGTTTTTATATTTGTTATTAATATCCTATTTGCAAATAAAAATAAAGTTTGAGAGATGTAGATTATTTTGCCTAAATCTATTACCTCAAAGAATTCGGTAATTATAAGGTCTGTGATTTAAATCAAGAGGTTCATAAAGTTAAAGACCATATTTCAGTACATAATTTTTCAATTGCATTTTATATTTATTTACACTAGCGTATTCGTCCCTATATTTCCTCGTCTATACGTATTTATGTGCGAATGTTGTTAAATAAACATTGATTTAAATTGGTGCCACAAAAACCTTGCTTACACCAACATAGGTATTCATTGTACTAATTTTAACTACAAATTTAAAATATATTTTTATTTGTGTATACAATTTACACCTGTTTTTGTAAAATCTTAAGAAATCGCAGAAACAGAGGTGAAAGAAGTTTAAAATTATGAAAAAAAGTAGTGTATAACCAAATCTTAATGTTTGATTTATATTACACATTTAATCTATAATGATACGTTATAACGATATGTGGTATTATACTTTCAAATACTGCGTAAGTTCATCCTTTACGTTTACAGACATTAAAAATCTTAGCCCAGGTCATATTGCTCTGTAATTTTTCGTTTTTAGTTCTATTTAATAACTTTAGTTCCATTCTCTGTGAGTAGAAACTTGGCCATGTCACTTCACTGAACCTCTCTAAGCTTTATTTCGATATTTTGTTAATATCGATATTATATTTCAATTAGAAGCCACATAAGACATAAATTAAATTAAGACTAATTTAATTTCGATATTATTCAGACTACATTGCTGTAATTGCTATGCCAAACCGTACTATATTGGTTTGTTGTTTGTTCTATTCTCTCTAAATAGAAACTTTAGTCCATTCTCTGTGAGTAGAAACTTGCCCATGTCACTTCGTTTAACCTCTCCAAGTTTTATTTCGATATTTTGTTAATGTACATATTATATATCAATTAGAAGCTACATAAGACAGCAAATAAATAAGTCTGGTTGATATTATTCAGACTACATTGCTGTAATTGCTATGCCAAACCGTACTATATTGGTTTGTTGTTTGTTCTATTCTCTCTAAATAGAAACTTTAGTCCATTCTCTGTGAGTAGATACTTTCCCCTGTCACTTCGTTTAACCTCTCCAAGTTTTATTTCCATATTTTGTTAATATCGATATTATATTTCAATTAGAAGCCACATAAGACAGAAAATAAATTAGTCTGATTGATATTATTCAGACTACATTGCTGTAATTGCTACGCCAAACCGTACTATATTGGTTTGTTGTTTGTTCTATTCTCTCTAAATAGAAACTTTAGACCATTCTCTGTGAGTAGAAACTTGCCCCTGTCGCTTCGTTTAACCTCTCCAAGTTTTATTTCGATATTTTGTTAATGTACATATTATATATCAATTAGAAGCTACATAAGACAGAAAATAAATTAGTCTGGTTGATATTATTCAGACTACATTGCTGTAATTGCTATGCCAAACCGTACTATATTGGTTTATTGTTTGTTCTATTCTCTCTAAATAGAAACTTTAGTCCATTCTCTGTGAGTAGAAACTTGCCCATGTCACTTCGTTTAACCTCTCCAAGTTTTATTTCGATATTTTGTTAATATCAATATTATATTTCAATTAGAAGCCACATAAGACAGAAAATAAATTAGTCTGGTTGATATTATTCAGACTACATTGCTGTAATTGCTATGCCAAACCGTACTATATTAGTTTGTTGTTTGTTCTATTCTCTCTAAATAGAAACTTTAGTCCATTATCTGTGAGTAGAAACTTGCCCATGTCACTTCGTTTAACCTCTCCAAGTTTTATTTCGATATTTTGTTAATGTCGATATTATATTTCAATTAGAAGCTTCATAAGACAGAAAATAAATTAGTCTGGTAGATATTATTCAGAATATATTGCTGTAATTGCTATGCCGAACCTTACTATTTTGGTTTGTTCTTTGTTCTATTCTCTCTAAATAGAAACATTAGTCTATTCTCTCTGAGTAGAAACTTGCACATGTCACTTCGTATAATCTCTCTAAATTTTATTTCGATATTTTGTTAATGTAGATATTATATTTCAATTAGAAGCTACATAAGACAGAAAATAAATTAGTCTGGTAGATATTATTCAGACTACATTGCTGTAATTGCCATGCCAAACCGTACTATATTGGTTTGTTGTTTGTTCTCTCTAAATAGAAATATTAGTCCATTTTCTATGAGTGTAAACTGGCCCATGTCACTTCGTTTAACCTCTCCAAGTTTTATTTCCATATTTTGTTAATGTAGATATTATATGTCAATTAGAAGCTACGTAAGACAGAAAATAAATTAGTATGGATTGATATTATTCAGACTACATTGCTGTAATTGCTATGCCAAACCGTACTATATTTGTTTGTTCTTTGTTCTATTTTCTCTAAATATAAAATTTAGTCCATTCTCTGTGAGTGGAAATTTCCCATGTCACTTTGTTTAACCTTTCCAAGTTTTATTTCGATATTTTGTTAATGTAGATATTATATGTCAATTAGAAGCTACATAAGACCGAAAATAAATTAATCTGGCTTGATATTATTCAGACTACATTGCTGTAATTGCTATGCCAAACCGTACTATATTGGTTTGTTCTTTGTTCTATTCTCTCTAAATAGAAACATTAGTTCATTCTCTATGAGTAGAAACTTGCCCATGTCACTTCGTTTAACCTCTCTAAGTTTTATTTCGATATTTTGTTAATGTCGATATTATATTTCAATTAGAAGCTACATAAGACAGAAAATAATTTAGTCTGGTGGATATTATTAAGACTACATTAACTTTAAGTGCTATGCTATACCGTATTGTAATGGTTTGCCTTTAGTTACTATATTGGTTTGTTCTTTGTTCTATTCTCTATAAACTGAAACTTTAGCTCCATGCTCTGTGAGTAGAAACATGCTCGTGTCACTTCATTTATCCTCTCTAAGTTTTATTTCCATGTTTTGCTAATATCGATATTATATTGCAATTAGAAATCACATAAGAGAGAAAAGAAATTATTCTGGTGATTATTACGATTAATTTAAAGTGATAGAAATTTTAGTTTTATTCTGTATAAATGAAAACTTGTTCTTATGAATGCAGTTTGTCCTCTACGAGTTATATGATGGTTTTTATTAATTTCGATGTTACCTTTCAATGAAAAATTAGAATATAAATTAATCTATTGGGGATCATTTAGATTAAATTGATTTTAAACATTTACACCATTAAAAATAGCTACTAAAGAATAAGTATTATATTTCACGATATTTAGTTAATATATTCATCAAAAGGAAAACACATAGAATAATTTACAAATGGCATAAATAATATTAAATTTTGAGTCAAACTTTAACGAATTGCAATTTAAGGAAACACTTAATTTCATCAAGCTCGCAATCGGCTTGGTGAATTTCGAGTGTTATATGTAGGTCCTACGGAGTATACGCTATGAGCGGTCAAAGTGTTTCCGTTTCCGACTGCCGGTTGACAAACAGGGGCGGGAGGGCCATTTCGATATTTGAATTGATGAAAGCTGCCGCTTTTTGGGCGAAGTCAGCGCGCTGCCGAGCAAATAACGGACCGCTGACTCTATTTGTTTAGATACTGGGCAGTTGAGAGATTGGACGGACTATTTTATAATATCTCATAAATTTAATTATCGAAACGTACTTATATTCACGACTGGTGTAAAAAATACAAGAAAATGATTTTGGAAATTTTTAAGTCATTTCAAAATATTACATGTTATCCTACATTCACTTCATTTCAGATTACCTATTTTAGAGGCATGTAGAAAATAAAACACCTTTACTTTATTGCAGGAATGTGTACTTAGAGATACCCAAACTAATTTTATAGATACATTTTAAGTTTAAAGGTAAAACATCTAATATATAATAGAATTAAGTATATAACAAATAATTTGTTATATATAAGAAAGTAAATAACATAAAGAAACCGATGGTACCTTCATTAGGAAATGTAGATTTTACAGGAGGTAAGCTAAGTTAGAATCATAGTCAAATTGGCCTGTCGATGCATGCAAATCAAACCAAAACCGCTTGACACACCTTCAAATGAGCTTATTTTTTTATTGTAAGATATGTTGCTATATAAGATACGCCGTACATCTCAGGGGAGTGAAATATTTTCAGGGTCTTAGGGTCCTTAAAATGGATTAATTATATATTATAAATGTTTATTAAATAAATCTGTCAAGCAAGAGCAGAACCCGTTTTTTAATTTAAAATTAAATTTGAGAATAACGCTTTAAAATGATATATAAATAAAAATTACACTTTAAAATTCCATATACAATTAGGCACTTATAAATATTTAAGTATACTTAGTAATTCTATTAAACTATTTGCAAATGTTAAGTTATCACAAACTAAATTCATTGTCTAGAATACCTTTCACACGCACATAAAAATTGTGACATTTAGAATCATTGCCACAGTTTTTCTAGAACTTTTGCATAGATTGTTAAAAACCCTTTTCATAATTGTTTAATAATTTCGAAAATATGGAGCACAGGACATATTTTTTTTCATATTTCTAAGTTTATCTCTGAAAATGTTTAAGACACTTACTCCAAAATAACAAGCTCTTTCAATCATAATCTAATCTAAATACTCCTCACTACATATGTAATTAAAATAAATTTCGAGAAATTTCTCAGTTTGTCCCCCCCCCATTAAAATATTAAATTGAATATTTTTGAGTGTTAGCTTTTGTATGTGCAGGATAATATATTTTATTTTTACGTCAAATTTTAAGTTTCTAGCTTAAGCAGTTTCTGAGAAAAATGGTTTTGATAAACAGAAAGAGAGATATAAGAGTTTTTTGTCACTGACGTATGGTACTCTAAAAACTGGGGAAAATATGTAGAACGCTTTATTTAATAATAAAAAAATAACCTGTGAAACACATACTTTTGAGTACAAATAGAAAATACATAACAATTTTAAAAAAATTATTGATATATTTAATCACGTGTGTTTGCTTCATGGATGCATGAAATTGAATACATAAAGGCATGTACATATTATATATTCTTTGTGGTGGATACCGATCAAAATAGCAGAGATGCACATCTATATAATGACTGGACACTACACTTGATAGGATACCGGATTATAGGTAACTGTGCACGTTTTATATTTTTATTAATATTATTGTTGATGTGTTATTATATAAAGATTAATATATTTTTTGTTTAACATACAAATTTGAATACATAGTATGAAAGATTTCCGTTATGTTACCTAGAATTATTGACAATATAACAGAAAAAAAATATTATGATCTACCCCTGACCACATGAACCCCTTGAAACTTTATAAATTTTAACATTTGTATTTATAACGTCACGATCATATGTCCAGGAAACCCTAGGATGGTTAGTGGTACTAGTGGGCTCACTCACATTTTAAGTATGCTGTAAGCATACATTAATATTCTTAAGCTGCATTAATACTCACTTCTAGCTACTGACATCTAATTCTTTAAGCTACTAGTCTTGTCGCTACTTTCTCATTGCGGTTTGTGGGAAAGTGATTACCTACATTAATTATAACCTACAATAAACGTTTTATTTTCTATAAAGTAATGTTTTAATAAACCTGAAAATAAAAATGCAAACCTGTACATGTTATTTCAAATACTTAAAATAACACTTTAGTACCACCACTGGCCTAATTTTTACTTAGACTATTAGTACTCAACATACGAGTACAATAGTATTTAAAATGTCCCATACATTTTTAAGTCAAATCCGAAAATAAGGTTTTCTTTTAATTAGATTAATATCCTATATATATATATATATATATATATATATATATATATATATATGTATATATATTTAATTTGACTAATAAATAACCATTTATTAGTAACCTGTGTTCAAACATCAAACAAATACGATGAATAGAAGTCTTCATCACAATTTTTTTAGTTTTTGAATACATAATCAATAAATTTGAATACTTAATCATTTCCCCGGCATCTAAGGAGTCAGGCCCCCTAGTAAAAATCTAAACTTAGATAGAGGCCTTTCAAATGATTTACATTTGGATTGTATACACTGACAGCTCAGCATTCATACAAATGTGCCCAGGATCCTTTGAAGAATAACCAAACTTGACGTCATGAAAAGCAATCTACACAAAAAATGGTTACGCATTTTGTAACATGTTAATAACTATACTCTCTGAAATGTGTGTCAATTTTTTTTCAATTTGATTTGCACACTATGGTCAACATGAATCGATGGTCACTGCGTATTAATTTTAAATATGTATAAAGATGTTTATCTTCAAGGTCGTATTTATTGTCTGTGCCTATCATACATCAGAGACTTAAAATTGCCCATTTAAAAGTGTTTTACGATAATTGTTCGAGAAACAATGTCCTCGCTTACGTCCAGTCGTTGGTTGAATATTAAATTGAGTTTACAAAAATAGCTTGCGCACGATAGTATTATTCTCTGGCATACTTTGTAGCGTGTAATTTGGACAACATTCCTGCGTTTAAATAACTTATTTCGGTGCCTGGAATGTGGTTCGTTTATTTAATTATCATGTATATATTTCCAATATTGACTTTTCACAAATATTATTTATTACCCAAAACAAAATTGTAATATTTTAAATGCAGACGTAGTCATAAATACAATTGAATATACTAGCATCTACATAAATGTAAGTAACATTAAAATTTAAGAAGACGAATTGTATTTTTTGATAATATATAATTTTTCTCCTTGTTTACGTTAGTTCAATTTAACTAATACTAATGCTAATTGTCAGGTGCTCCATAATCAAAGGTTCCTAACGATGAAGCGAATCAATCCTGTTTTTATTGAGTAATTGTATTTGAAACAGTTGTAGAATATATTATTGTTTATTTACGCTACACAAAAATGCTTATTAAATTTTAAATCTGTATAAATATATTCGTAAAATTAATAAAATATTATAAAGCCTACGATAATATTTAAACATAGATAACATTTGAAACAAAGAGCATAATATACCGCGAAGATTATGAATTGTAAATAAGCCAAATACTGGGGTATTCTATTTTTCTATACACGTGAATTAGAAGGAATTAGTAAACAGATCAGACTTAACAAAAGTCACAATTTTTATTACTAAAATAAATAAAACAAACCGAAGCAGATGCGCACATTTGTGGACACCGTTAAGCTGAATTATAATTTTTCATATCATAATAATTTTGACTTTTCTTGAAACCACCTGTAAGTAAGTTTAGAATTAAAATAATAATTACGATTTGATATTTAAAATGGTCCTCACTCGTAGTTTCGTCGTACCAATGTTATATTGTTTGACCATATTGAATGTTTAGACGGGGCGAGAAAAAATATCAAAAGCGGATTAAGTTAATCAAATTGAGGAAAATTTGAAGGTGATGATATAAGGAGCTATAAACATCGTAGAGTATGATAATAAGTGAATTGTAAAGTATGTATGTTTTGACAGAAAAGTTTGGCGTTCCATGAACGCTGTTACTGGTCATAAAATGACAAAGAATTTAAGACTAATGATTTATGTCGCTACTATTTTGGACATCGTTTTATAAACACCTAGGTACAGTAAATATTTGCAGTTATCGTAGAGAATCATTCTCTCAAGTTTCTTCGTCATAGAGTAAAAACATTAGTTCAAATTCTTTTGTATTTCTTTCTTTTCAATAGAGCGTTGCATGCCCTTTGGCATTGGCTGTGTTTCATTCATTCTAGAAAGATTCTACTGTATAATGGGTTTATTTATTTAAAAAAAAAAGTGAAGAATGTAATGGCTCAATTCATTTTCATATGGAAATATACTGAATAACTTGACATTTTAAATTTATATCCAAATGCATTTGTCCCTCTGTGAAAATTTTGAGTATCCTGAAAATGAAAAAAAATATTAATCTATTTTATTTATATGGAATGTTATATTTTTATTAGTAAATTTTTATGTCGATGGTGTTAGTGTTTACTTAATGTAACTTACTCAGTTGTATAAAATGCATATTTTAATACTAAGGTGGCTAATGTTTCATGGCGAAATTAATGTAATCGCAAAGGAAAATTAAAAAAAAATTATGTCAAATGCTGTAATTAGTTATTGTCTATGTGTATTAAAGGAAAACTAAAGGAAAAGTTTACACACTAAATATTTTTTCAGAAAATGAATTCCGGGAGTATGAATAAGTACTTAGAATTATTAGACTCTTGTCGGAAATTGCGATTTTGTACCAAATGTAATTTACAAAAAAATGATATCTAAATAAAGAATTTGAAGCATTTTGATACAGGAAAAGAAATTAACTTGATATTATTGTTAAGATTTTTCTTATCTAAATTTTTTTTAAGTTACGAAAAATATATACTAAATAATAAGTGTAATTTTCAGATAATAATTGACCACCGAACATGAATTCCATTCTGTACTCGATAAATGGAATTCCAAGTAGTTAAATCAAGTTTACTAAATATCGTTGAAAGTTAATTTAACATACTTATGACTGTTTAATATGTATATGAGAGGTTTTTACTATTCCCTGGTATTTGATAACATTTTAGTGGATAATTGATTTGCAAATTTATTTGAATTTCTTTGTTGGTGTTATCGATTTGCTACTTGTATATCTAATGGGTAAATATACTACGCGATATATTTAATTAAAGTTATTGTTCTTTTTTTTCTTAATTTTTGGTGATATTTTTCGCTCCTTTTCCATTCCATTTATGGAGTCACTATAAACTGGTTTCATATAAAAAGCCTACGTGTATTTCTAAAATATGACATTAGTATAAAGTAGCTTAAAGTTTCAATCGTAGAGAAACTTTTCCTACGATAAAAACTCAAGTACAAAAAAGTCAGCATTCTTACACTATTTTTAAATATATATTTTATTCGTACCTAAATATCGCTATATTTTTTCAATTTAATATATTTTTCCCACAATGATACCTATAATATTTCTGAAAAATTGAATAAAATTTTAAAATTACTTAAAGACAAATAGCATCGAATCTCAATGATTTTCATATCTCCCTTCATAACTATCAATTAAATTATATAACACAACTCCATTGAAATTTTTTAAATTATGGAACGCGCCATGTGCCACTTAGCAGCAATGCACCATGAATAGTTGACAATTCAAGCGGAGAGTTGGTTTACGCTTACCTGACCCACATCCAGTCTCACACGTCTCGAAGGTCATCTGCTGTAACGATAACAATAATAATAATTCGTAAAAGTAAAATTCAACGCGGGCAATTATTCACGCGCGATCTCGAGGAGGTCCACGGCGCAGCGGAGAGAACGCGAGGACGGAGATCGGTCGAAGACCAGTTGTCTGAGGCCGCGCGTACTGAATAAGCGACTACTGTGACGACACTGACTGGATATCTTAAGTTAAATAAACAACTTCAATGCTCAATATCATTGTAAGTCGTCAGAATTCCCATGAAAATTCCTTTTCCGTGATTTTTTGATGATTTTTTAAAATTAAATTTTACATCCACCTGCAAAAATTATTTACGTCTTAAATTAGCAAGATGTTGTCTAAATACTTTTCTGAATGTATTGAAAGAAAATTTTCAAATTTTCAATATTTTTTTAGTAATAAAAAAATATTGAAATAAAATTTTATATATATTTTACTTAATATAAACTCAGAGTAAATATTTAAGTAAACATTTAGGTTTTAGGAGGTCATCATTATAAAATTATTACTGGATTTGCTATACATAGCTAATAAACTTATGAACAATTATTCATTTATGTATTTTAGTTTCCCACACACGACCACTATAAAAATAGCTTCTTTATTCAAGGAATAATATCTATAATATTACAAAATAAAATATACTACTAAAAGAATGTTGCTGCCACTTCGAAGCTTTGAGCATCCAAACGCGACTAACGTTATCGTTAAAGCCAACCCAGCACGCTCACCGTTCTACTGACGCGCCAATTAGATTAGTAAGCCGCTCACGGTGTGCCAAAGGCCCGACCACGTAGATACCGTATTTACCGAAGGTGGTAAGCAGCACTCAGAACATCAACTGACACGTAAACGACTAGACGTGTTCACGGTTCACGTCCGGTTCATAATAATATAACGAACGAAATAATTATAGGCGGTGACGTGCGGGCGCGATTCCATCATTCACGCGCGTTCAATTTTGTGACGATATCATCAACTTATTACTACGGAGACTTTTAACATTTTTCGCCGGTTATAAGTGTTTTTACAAGTTTTCCATTTTGCGGATGGTTATGCGTCAATGCACGTTGAGTGTGAACCAAATTAATACAGTGGTGTTATGTTTTATTTGATTGTTTTGTGTTGTGTTCTCATCGAACCCAATATCTTTAATCCGCAAGAAAAAAGTGTATTTGACATTCATTGTAGAGGTAAAGAAAATCAATTTTATTATATGCGTTTCTTAATATGTTAATTGATTCAAAATATAGATCACGCTGTGGTAAATTTCCATTTAGAGCGGATGATTTTTATATTCGTAAATAGTTTCAATATTTAAATACAATATCACCTATGTTTAAATACATTATCATTGTGTCTTCATTGTTTTTATGTATGTACATGTATAAGAAGAAAATGGATAATATTGTTATATATAAACTTTATGTCATGTTACTTCCATTTAGAGCGGAAGATTTTTATATTCGTGAATAGTTTCAATATTTCAATAGAACATCACCTATGTTTAAATACATTATCATTGTGCCTTCATTGTTTTTATATATGTACATACATAAGAGGAAAATGAATAATATTAATGTTATACATAGTAACTTTATGTCAATTTACTTAAGGACCTTCTATGTCTCGCTATTGATATTTTATATATTTAAATATAAATTATAAATATATATACATTTTATATTTTGTGACGTATTTTTTAAATGAAGTAACATTTAATACATAAAGCAAAACATGGTCAATCTCAAAATAATCACTCATTATATGGCTACCTGTAATTCTCGTTGACCAAATTAGTTAAACTAAATTGGTTATTTATCATGTGTAAAATAAACACATAAAATTTGCCTTAATAGCATTTAATATTTTCTCAATATCCTCTTAATTATTAATAGTCAAAATTATTATTTTTAGTGAGTTACTTAGATTAGTGACAAATTTTAAGTTTGGTATAAATGGTTTTGTAATATAAATTTTCTATTTTTACTTTACATTTTTTAAGAAAAATTAATAATCCATAATATGATATTTTAAAGCAGATATATTATTAATTAAATCATATATTTATGAGTCAGATTATATACAACTTCAAATTGACATCATTTTAAATATCAGGAAATATTTTTATAAACAAATTTAAAATAAATGCATTGTATATTTTTACGATATTTGGTGCTTAAAAAGTGGAATAATAGGTGTCAGTAATATAGGCGTCAAATCATGGTAACTTTTTTACATTATAATTTGAGTACGGCTTGTCAGATAGATGAGCGTTATATTTTCTATCAAAAGGTTAATATTAATATATTTCGAGGTTTTTATTATTATAGTTACATATACAGATCGGTTGAAGTAATGTTAATGACATAAAACGTATTACTAATAATACATATATATTAGGAATTACTACGGAAATACATATTAGTAGTACTTCATGGTAAAAGTGTCAATAACTGTATATTGGAGAATGTTTAAAATTGTTAGAAACATAAAGGAAAAAAATGCCGAAACCTAAAGATACAGTAAATGAAAATTACAAATCTACGCGTACTTTATGTGATCGAAAAAGCCTAGATGTTCTCGTTATTTATTCCAATAAATGGGAAAGATATGGAAATCTCTTTTCTGTGGCGCGTATTCAGATTTATAGCAAATGGTATCGTGTTATACAAATGTTCGTAAAAGTGTAAGACCTTTTTCTGAATTTCGTTTTGTATTTCTTTTGTTCGTATTTCGGATAAGGTGTTATGCTCTCACTTACAGTATTACTAAAGACTCAATAGGAGTTCGGTAAATTCTAAGGTTGTTATCAGTCTCGTTTCAAAGGTTCCTATCTAGCAGGTCGTTAACATGTGATAGGTAATTATGTATGTAGACTTAACCCCCATAAACAAATATATTGATAATACAATTGTAAGTAAGACAATTAGTTCTATTAGGTTCGGTATGTCTGTTAGTCTTATTTGTTATTTATATTTTCCAATTAATTACGTCACTAGAATACATTATCTATTTTAATAAAACGAGTCAGCACAAAAATGCTTAATTTCATTTTAATCAAAACATTGTCGATCTATGTTCTTGAAAATGGCTAAAATTTGTGCGGATTTCAAAATGTCCTCTTCGTTTCATCTCCTTGTCTCATGTTTTATGGAAAAACGATCATTTAGCTAAATCATTTAACGACAATACAGGTGTCAAATTAAATATATTTTATATGTTAAGCTTATATGACTATGAATTCAAGGAACGAAGGCTTTACACACAGATATTTTTGAATAAAAAAATAATAAATTACGCGGAATAAATCAATTGCCTTTTAAATTTGTGTCTTCTTGTCTACTTCTATTCTTATACGCCGTTATACAAAATACTAAACGACAGATTTTAATAGGATTTTTTAATTTTTGGGGGTTTTAAGCTCCAGAGTTTTAAAAGTAAAATAAAATATCACTCTAATATTACTTTAGAAATTTAAAGAAAAATTATCAGTGCGTAAAAGTTTTAATTGTTTCAAAATTCATACGCTAAAAGTCCTTTTAATATCCTAAATATAATAGTCCTTATAATTCCTATTTATTGCATTTTTTACGATTAGATACACGCAGGAAATTATAAAGTAATACTTAAAATGATAGTGCGATTTTACTTTAATATTACGTTCGATTACTAAATTAGAAGTAGAGTTAATTTGAGCTTAATACGAGCTACGGAAGTTAATTGCAACTATCAGAATTAGTTCGCATATGTTAAGTCGATGCGATCGAGTCGTAGGCAAAATCTTCCCACTATTAATATTTTTTTCAATATTTAGAATACTTATTAATTTTTGGTCGATATAATAAACACAAATTATTTCATATATTAAAATTTTAATGAAAATTTTGTTCTGCGATAGGACTCGTATTGTTCTAAATAAGTAAATAAAGTTTAAAACAAAATCATAATTTCCGTTTTGTGATTTTACTATAAATATTTGGCACGTAACAAGTTATATAGGCATGCTGATAATTTTGACCTTTTAAAGATATTACTCGGGTATATCTAAACTTCTGTCTATTCAATTTATTTTCAAATGCGTTGTAACGTCACGCTCAACTTCATCTCTCGCTTGGTCTCGATTTCAAGTAATACGTTGCGTACAGCAGTTGAGACAGACCCTATGTGGAGCAACGTGCTGTGTGGAATAATGTGAATTAGTTTTTTATATCGTGAGTCGATGTGACAATGTTTGCAATCGTGGATAAGGTAAAGATCAATTAGTGTTTGCCACAAAAAAAAAATTATGCAGGTTTACGTAAATTTGACAAACTGATTTCAACAAATTTTGTAAATAAGTAATATTGATTCGATAAGAAGACAAAAATTTCATTATTATCATTAAAGTAGTAAGACTAAAGCGCGTGCTTAAAACTTGTGTTGTGAAATTTTCAGTTATTTAAGCTAAGATATAAGTTACGTTTATTCCGATGAAGAGTTCTTTTGTCATGAAAACAATATTATTGATTAATAATATTACCATAAAAATAAAACTTATATTGAGAAGCCGCGAGCAAAAACTATGTTTATGATGTAATGTATATGTCTTTTAGTGCAAGCAGCGATTTTTATATCTTGCCGATAAATATCATTGTTTTAAGTTGTAATGATATTTATCGGCAAGTCGATTTTTTAACTTACGTCTTCGTCCTATTTTTTTCTAAATTATGTAAACGTTTTTGAGTAAATAATATATTAACTAATATACAAACAATACAGATTGTAAACATATTTGTCAGTAAAACTTTTGAGAAAACGTAAATTAGTTTATTGGACTATCATTTGTCGATTGTATAAAAATCGCTGCATGCAATAAAAGACATGTACATTACATCATAAACATAGTTTTTGCTCGCGGCTTTTCAACATAATTTTTATTTTTATGGTAATATTATTAATCAATAATATTGTTTTCATGACAAAAGAACTCTTCATCGGAATAAACGTAATTTATATCTTGGCTTAAATAACTGAAAATTTCACAACACAAGTTTTAAGCACGCGATTTAGTCTTATTACTTTAATGATAATAATGAAATTTTTCATTCACGCTTCGCGCTTCAATTCAATTTCTACTATCACAGGGAATATTTGAGAAAAAAAGTACAGTGAATTTTAATCAACCCCTTAGGTGTTATTTTTATGAGAACTTGTCTTAAATTGATGTAGTAGGCTTTACGTGATGCTTAATCAAATAGACTAACAGTATTAAGAGATTATTCTATTACTGTGAATCAAACGAATGTTAAGTAATTGAATGAATTACGAAGTATACCATATAAATAATTTGTCATTTTTAATATTTAAGCACGTTACGTATTTGACTGGTTTAGAACTTAGCGTTGATAAAAAAAATATAAAAATAAATGTTTCTGTAAATTTTCATTTTGGTCATTTTAATTTTATTCAAATACTATGAATATAATCCTAAATCACATCCTGCTTACATAGTTTATCATTATGTTTAGTACCAATATGAATAGAAACACTTTTATTACATTATAGGTTAAACTTATCTATCTCAAACCCTACAAAAACAAATAATATTAGATTTACCCAATGCCATATAAGATATCTCTTGAAATGCACGTATTAAGAAGCGCGTTCCTCCCCATGTAAATAAAACTTATTTAGATGCTGATATGAGCTTTGAAGGGTATTAACTTGAGCGGAAAAGGGGCTTCAAAAGAGGGCTCAGATACCAATCCCAAACGACTTAAAGGCAGTCTCCGGTTAACGCATCGATGCTCGATAACTTCTCTCGCTTCATGGTTCATTACGTTAAAGAGGTGCTCGACAGTTACCTGGTAAAGTATTCTTCCATTCAGTAACTATTAGTGATAATAATTGAAACGGGAGTAAATTTAATTTATTGCTTCCATTTTATGATTAAAGTAGTTTAATAGAATTTATGAAATTGTTTTTGCCAAATTTACAAAATTAGCTTTGTTCAGGTATCAAAAAAATGTTATTAAAACTTATGAATTTTTAACCATAATATTAAAAATCTAATAATTTATTAAGTAATATAAATCATCCATATATCCTTTATATCATCCATACATATAATAAAATTGTAACAGAGTGAATTCTGTACATGGAAATTTTTTTAAAAAGAGTGATTGGTTGTACGTTTATCATACTATATAAGAGAAGCCAGAAAATTTGTTTTTAGAATTTTTGTCTGTCCCTCTGCACGTTAATTTATTTGTACATATACGTTACAGATTTTGATGAAATTTGGTATGATAATAATGTTTAACACATGAGCAACACATAGCATACTTTTTATCTGGATATTACAGATGAAAAAACCTTGGTTTGGTGAATATTACAATACTGGTACTGCCAACGATATCTATTAGTATTTTCAGTATTTGTAATGATAATATTAATAATAGTTTCGATAGTGAAATGGTAATTTTACGCAAGTAAAACCGTGGGGCGTAGCTGAGATATGCAACAGCGTGGGTCATTAATTTCGTGAAAAATAATTTCGCAAATGCAAAGGCATGTAATAAATTTAAAGTGTCATGTAATAAATTAAAAAATATTACATAATAACTTGTCTGCAAGATAAATTAGGGATGCGAGGAATTTCTATTAATTACCGGAAGATATAAATATTTTGGTAGAACTTTTTTGTAACTATTTAATTTATTTTATTAGGTCATTAGTGTGAATTATGACTTATAGTGTTTTGTTTATTGTTATACTTATAGTGTACATTACGACAAACGTATTTAATTACTACCAACAAAAACAGAAAAATATTTCATTTGTGAGTGCATGCAAATAATATTTCACTTTTATTTTTTAATATTTATTTCCACTTTATTTCGAGTTGTCTAGAAGGTTAGAGAAAGATGACAATAGTGAGATAGGGATATTTGATTTCAACAGTTCAATAATTATATCATCTGTTCATTTTATAACATTGTAAAGTATAATACTCTCGGTAAACTGATACCACAAACTATAACATGTCGTAAGTTTGATCAGTCGGATTAACTGCTTTTGTTTCAAGTCCTAAAAAAGCAAACGAACTATATATTCCTCTTCGTATAATTAGTATGATAAGTACTGTAAAACGGACTCAACCTATCTGGGGCTAGGATTTTAACTCACTACTAACGGGTAACTAGGAATGCGCATGAAATTTACTAAAAAACTCGGTTTTTTGTTGCAAGTGGTAAATGACTTACAATTTTTGACATACAGACGTAGAGCTACAGTTTTTGATATCTGATGGTAATTTACTGTCTTCCATTTTTGATCACGACAAAATACAAGTACTATATTAATGAAATAAGAAGTGATATTATACGAACACGATGGTTAAAAAAATTATAACCCTTATCCGTGTAACGATATCAGTTTATTACCTTCTGTTAAATTGCACAAATCTTTAAAACGTTAATTTTAATAATTTACGTCCCTCTAGGGAATGAACGTTATAAATAATTTCGGAATCAGATATGATGTGGTAAAAGGTTTAAATATTATGAACCAATGATAGGGATACTCGGCGTCAAAAAAAGAGTTGAAGAGGCCCAAAAGAAATAAAGTTAACGTTTCTCCTATGGAGTGAGAGAATATATTCATTATTCTGCTGCCAAAATTTAAGAATGCATATCTTCTGGGAGAAGGTAAGTATCTTCAACGGATAACAAATATCATTAGAAAATATCGTGTAACATGTTTCGACATTAAATTTATTATTACGCTCATTAATTTTCTTTCTATAAACTTTCCTACAAAGTACGAAACTAGCATCCTGTTTTAATCTTTCCAGATATAAGGAAAGTTATGATATAACCTGTCAATTTATTCGAAAACAATTTAATGTGTTTTCAACAATAATTACTAATTTTACAGTTATTACTGAAAATAACAAACTTTCCATCAATTTTCTCAAACTTATTGAACTCCAAGTTACGAGAATAGTACGACGAATTCTGGCAATACCTTTTAAGCTTAATCTACCGTACGTCGAGTTTGCAAAAGTTTAGTTACAAACTGCGACTGGTTTGTTGCCAACGACGTCTAAAATAATTAAAGTATATTCATTAATCATAAAACTTTGTTAATGCTCCGAGCTGTATCGAGTTAGCGTATTCGTATTACGAAAGTCACGCCTAGTTTAATTTGATTAATTCAAAAATAATAACTACTGTTGAATAACATGTTCTTTTTAAAAGTCTAAAAGACAAATTCAGAATTTAAAAATATTTATTCACAGCTCGTGCACTTTGAGATTACATGACTTTTTCTACGTACGCTATAAGTGAATATTAAAATTTACATACAATTTTGGTAATATTTTTAAACATTCGTGTTTTATGGATATATTTAATGAACTAAAAACATTGACGACTCAATTAGTTGAGATCAGATTTATATAAAAGCACAGATGAAGTTAAATTTATTTTATAATCTTATGGTTCCCATTCTGTATGTAATGATTATTTTGTAATCTTTCTTATAGCTATATTATATTTTGTTTTCAATTAAAATGTGAGACAGTTATTATAACATAAATTGTTTGTTGTTTTTAAATCGATTTAATATTAATAACACATATTCACAATTAACTATTTTCCTATTAGAATGTTTTATTTTGATTGTTTTAAAACTCATTATAAAAATATCAAAATTTTTGCCGTAATTCAAGTATTTTTCGAATTTTATGGGTCTTATTTTATATGTTATGATTGTTATTTACTGTTTTTTAAAGTATATTTTGTTGTAAATAAAAATATGAGATAATTTTAATTCTTTCAATTGTTTGTTGTTTTTTAAATTTATTTAATATTCCAAAAACATATTAATGATTAATTATCTTTTATAATGTTATATCGTTTATAATGTTTTATATTCATTGTTTTATAATTCATTTTAAAAATATCAAAGTTTTTGCCGCAATTCAAGTTTTTATTAACACCCAGAGATGAAAGAACTTCCAAATAAGCTACGTGACTCCGTCAAACTGGTTTTTCATTAAGTGATGAGGCAGACAATATGCAGTACAACACAAGTACGCAGTGCCATTCTAAAGTCAGAGAGTTGTCTTGAGAATGTGTGAAATTGGTTTCACCATATGGGTGTGTGTATTCACTTATTATTTGTATGTGTCAAATATTAAACTTAGTTTGTATCGAATGCCATAGCTAGGGTATTAAGTAGATAAATAAAATTGACTTAAAAAGAATTTAAAGTAATAAATTGGAAGAAATTACAGCAAAGTATAATTCTTATAATTTATTTCGCGACAGAATTCTGATTACTTACCACTCAAATATTTATTTGTATATTCTACATCGTTTAAAATTGATGAAGAAAGTAATATTAAAATTTTGTGCGTATCCTTCACCAGACTTCAACAGCTATGGGAACGTATACACGTGTGTTTACATTCATGGTACGAGTACATTTAAGAGATGACGCAGAATATCATTTAGTTTTCTGTATCCACAAAACATGGTAAAGTTTGTTCATTTGAAGCATTACATTAAATATTAATTTAGGTTTAGGTTATATGGTATAGTCAAAACATATTTATTTTTATCAATTAATAATAATACAAATTTGAGTTTCCAGCGTTCACAAAGTTAAATATAGAGTTTAATGCAACCATCTGGTTAATTTATGAATGGTATGCACGAAAGTGAAAGAGAAAGGTCTTTACAGCTTCGGAACGGGTATATCGAGTTTGTGACGTAGCACAAAACCAAGTTATAATCACCGAATAATGCGATTATTTAAGCTCTTCACCACTTTTTATGATTGAGTGCTTACGAATGAGAGTATTGAGAGGTTCGTACACCGTTCGAGTACGGTTACTTTGAATTGGATATTGGAATGAATAATTTTTGTTTAATTATATCGTCATAGAGTGGCTACAACTATAATATATTTGTCGAAGAAGTGAAGCTTGATTACATATTACGACGAGATAAATGACATAATATTATATAAGATGCATCGATTGAGTAACTGAATAGAATGTTTTATTGTGCAACAAGAATTTGCTTATGTAAATATTGTAGTGTAGAATATCATATGAAAATAAGCGTATGTGAATGTATACTTGATATCTCTAAGTTTTCATTCGGTTATAATGCGTAAAAGTTTTTTAACGCTCGAGTCACTGCCGTTTTAAGGCAAGACTGTTTTTAAGATTTTTATAAAGTTAAACTTTATGGTCATAATAACTAAACTTTCATTAAAAATATTGCATTACTTCCGCCGTTACTAACTGCACTGCACATAAACTTAATTATTTTCTATGATTACAAAATTAATTTCTTTGTTTAATTTCACAAAGACTTAGAGTTTGAAATGAAATTAGTTTAGATAGTTTTTGTTAACAAATTATTTTGCTACTAGCTAGTTCGACTACTTTTTAAGATTTTTTTCTCCCTTATTTGTTGCTCCTGGATATAAACCATTACCATACCAAATTTTATTAAAATCCGTCTAGTAGATACATGTACCAATTAACATATAGCAGACAAAAATAGGAAAAAAGTTTTTCTGGCTTCTATTATCATTCCATACGCTAAATAAATTACTTTTTAAAAATTTATTTTCATTTTACAGAATTCACTCTGTTTTAATTTTATTAAATATAAAGATTATAGGTAAATAAATTTCAATAAAAATCGATGAAGTTTTAATAATGTAATAGTTTTCACATACTAAAAAAAATACTATTGTGAGAGTATGGTAACCTATTTATGTTATTCGTTTGACTTTACTTGGCTGACAAAATTGGTATTTATTTTTTGAGTTTATCATTAGTTTGAACTGTAAAATGCTTAATTAATTAACACCTAACAATCTGCTTAGAAAAATGATGATTATTATTTTCACTGATTAAAATCCGTAACTTTACTTTTGTGTTTATTATTTAGCCACGATGTTTTATTTAAATATTTTAAGAGACTTTTGTTTTTTATGAGCATGTATTCACGGAAATTGCAACTAGAATGTATGTTGATTACATAATTGGATAGTTGAAACCTGTTCAAAAGACGTAAGATATCTTGTTTTCATGTTCATAGACACGTAAGTCGCGTAAACTTTCTTTAAAGTTTTGCATTCGTGCTACTAAAATTATTACATAAAAAATTACCAATTTAATGAGAATTTTGTTTCTAATTTATGCATTTTACTGGATAATATAACATTCCTGGTTTCTGTTTATATAATAACAATGTTGCTAATGTTACTAATGTTGAATTTAAAAGCGGAAAAGAAAATGTCAACAAAATTATTTTTTTGAAACTGCTACTAATAATCCGAAATTATTTCTTTTGAAACTGCTGCTAATAATCCGAAATTATTTAAAGTCATTGCCGGTGAACGGAAAAAAATTCATATTTAATTGCTTTACTTATTTTATTTACGCAAATGTTTTCGGTTAAAATGGTATTACTGATAATTTACGAGAATGTCGACTCGTTTGGGTTAAATGATCAATTTATGTATTCGTTATAGTGATTTACGAATATATTTCTTATCGATTACAATTTATTTAAAACCACCTAATTTTTACTTCCCTTATGTCAAAAATAGTGAACAAATAAATAAAAGACACATTTAAACGTGATTATTAACGAAAAAATATTCTTTTACAACGTTATATACTCTTATTATGCAATAACTAATCGATACAAATTAATTGTTCTCTATAAGAGTGTACATCTATATTCATAAATATCTTAAATATATTCAAAATATAGAAATAAAGCGATAACTATTCCACACCAAAAATAATGTTTTTCCTTCGTTGTATTACAATGCTTTAGGTTTTTTTGAATCCTTTTAGACATTTTGGGCTAGAATTTTTGAAAATTATGAATCATTTTTCTATAATTATTTTCTCTAGTTTATCATCGATGTCTGGTTAGTGAAAGTTATCCTGTGTCCGAATTTTATATCTATTTTAATATTTTCAAAAATATCAGTCTCAAAGTTTGATGATGAAGTTTAGATAAAAGGTATATTTAATCATAGTTATGAATAATGTTATTAATTATATTTATATATAGCGTACTGAGTTTAAACTAACAACATTTAAAAATGCAGTGACATAGTGATCAGAAAACAAAAAATCTATGAAAATATTATTAATTTCTACATTTTTAATTTGAAAGCTCAGTTTCCGCCTTTTGACTAATTTACACAAGTAATACTACTTTATTAGGAGCAAAGTACACTTGCTTCACCATCACCACGTTACAATACGCAATTCTGTGGCATGAACGACGTCTCGCCGAGTCCGTTCATACCAGCAGGCGGCACGTACTCCGTTAGGTTAGCGGTCGCGCAGTCGGTCATACCGACCGTATCTGCCTCTACTTCTTTCTTTAACTCGCCTCGTTCGAGGCATCGGTTGCGGTGTGTCGTGTGTCGTCAGTCGCTAATGTGATCGTGTATTTTGAGGTTTATAGTTGCGAAGGCAAACACGTTTCGTGGGCCAACCGAGTTTATGATGAGACGCATGTGTTGTGAAGTTGATAATTGTTCTTCGTAAACATTGGTATAATGTTGAGTGTGTGGCAGAAATATTATTTAAAAGGCCTTATAGATCGACATAAAATAATCAATAAGCATTGACCTTTGGGATTCTATATAGATGATGCGTATGATTCATGTGTTTTTTTCTTCTTGTTTTCAAAGAAGAAGTATGTAAGAAAAAAATTCTTTCATACGATATTAATGCATGTCCGCCACGTGGTTTCGTAATTATGAATACATTTAAAGTATTTTCTGCATTTTTTGAAGCTTAAAAATGATTTATTAGGCAAACAAAGTTGAGGATATTTTACAAAATCACTTTATGTGGTTTATCAACTTTGCTGTATATTTTGTGGCGGTGAGATATTTGATCAATAATTAAAATATTACATAGCTCCGCCTCTATGGAAATGTCTTGTATTTATTTAATTAATTGGTTCATATAACGTAACGTATTTTTTATTATTTCAAAAATAAACTCTTGCGGTCTTTACAATAAAAAAATGGTGCAAAATGTATGCCCTAACTGGAATATATAAGATGATCAGATGATAAAATCACAGAAGTATTTAATTAATGTCAGTCTTCGGTCTTCACAATTAAGATATTTTGTATCTGTACAGGTAGGCAGAAAAAAAAATATTGGGACAGGTTTTGATCAAACTTTTAATTTTATACTTCAGAAGTTTGGTTAATAGCTGCAATTTAAATAAATCAACACGTTATTCTTCATTTAGGATGAGCAGTTAAGTAATAGATCACTGAACAATTATTTTGTAGCGACATCTGTTTTTTTGTAACAATCATAATCATAGTTTTATAATTTATTTTTAATAAATATTTATGCTTTAATTATTTATTTCAATATTTTTAATAAATATTTATTTTATTTTTCATAAATATTTATACTTTAATTATATATATTCGTATTGGTATGTTATAATATATTACAATATCAATTGTACTTGTCATTATATCTTCCTGAATGCATCTTAGATGGCAAAATTTGATAACATAGTAATGTATTTTAGTACAAATTTTCCCGTATGGAAAGTTGATAGAATTGCAAGTAATAAATAAAATAAGTAGTTTATTATATCAAGAGTTTATCGACGTAATTAAGTTTTCGTTTAAAGTTCACTTTGTAGTCTTCATCAATGATGAAACTAACATATAAAATGGAGCACTGAAGTGAAATATTTTTTAGTATAAAGTTTATAGAAACCAAGCATAATAACGGTGTAGATTTGCTACTTAGTCTCTAATATATTTAACTCTTTCACTGATGTAAGTAATAACGAGCACATACATTTTTTGAAAAAAATTTATATTTTTTGTATTCGTTTTTGTAGCCAATAATTTTATTTATTTAGTGCATAATGAGAAGGACCGAGTGAGAACAATGGACTAAGACTAATGATAAACTACTATCCATATAATTTTATTATTTTATCAAAAAATTCACTTAATATTTTTCTGATATGTTGTTTCTGACAGCTACACTATGAATTTAAAATGCAAGCTAAATATTTTTACCCTCGTGATGTAACTTTAAATGATGACTGTGAGCGTGACAAACGTGACACTAATTTTGTACAAAACGTGCACCGACGTCACACGACATCGCCAAGCGCTATTTCGATAAGAAAACATTTCGAGAAAGGCAATAAACAGTTTACTAGCAAAATCTTTTAGAGTATGCTAGGGAATTGTCCACTTTCATATTCGGGCTCCATAATGGGTAGTATGTATTTTGAATCTTTATTTAATTTCCTTCTTTAAATATTATATTCAAATCGTAATTATAATAAGTAACAATTATGATATTTTCACCCTGGGTTCTAGAATATGTAAAACACCCCCGTAGGTCCTGTTTTTGAAGTAAAACTTCTTTACGCACGCTTAACTTGGGGAGTAAGCTGGTGAATGGGTGACAGGAGCGTTACGAAAAGTGTGATCTGGCGAGGCGAACGGAAGTTGAGAGGAAGATATAAGCCAGAGAAGACAAAAAGAGAGAGTTATGTTTCGTATATTACTGTAGGGACAAGAGAGAGAGGTGCGAGCACACATTTTCTCTCTCTCTCTTTCTCGCATAGCCAGTTACGTTTCGTATGTCTAAGACACAGTGCAAGCCTATTGTCTGTATCACACTGTAGAAGCAAGAGAGAGCAGTGCGCGCGCACATTTTCTTTCTCTCTTCCTCTCATAGCCAGTGTTCCTCTCAAGCCCATATATACATATATATATATATATATATATATATATATATATATATATATATATGTATAAATGTGATAAAATTGTAAATTCATTTTAAAGTTCATATTTTGTGAATTTGAAGTTTTACTTCAGTCGTGTGGTCTAAAGCACACTCGTTTTTTGATATTGAAACAATTCTCAATATGTTTCTAACTTTCATTTCTTTCTTCTTTTTTTCAAGTGGTCCAAAATAAAAATATTGTCTATATGAAATACTTATTTAAAAATATTTTCAAAAATTATAGAATTTAAGCTTGTTTTTTTTCTCAAGAATTTTAAAAGGTAATTTAACATAGTTTTTTTTAATTAGTTTTAGTTGCGAAATTTAATTTACCTATTTATTATTCCGGTCATTTGTCTTCTCAATCTGTATCAACTTTGTGACAGCGTAAATCAAAAATAGCTTAAAAAATTACACAATTATCTAAGACAGAAAAAAAATCATTCATAAAAGTATTTAATTGATCTTATATTAGTTTTTTACTACTTAAACATTTTAATAATGTGGTTGAGATTGAATTATTTACATAAATATGTAATGAAGCTAATTTTTCATTCGACGTTTTTCCTTTCGAGAACCGGATGTGAAATGCCAATTGCAATATCCAATCAATTTCAGAATATAAAGAATGTGAAGCGTATAAAATACTGATTTTAAAATAGTGAAATTTTTAAAAATTATATAGAGCATTTCTTTGTATTCGTTATGACAGTTTTAAACGTGTACCTAAAACACGGAACTGTTACCTCTCTGCTCTTAAAATATCCCTCATTCATTGTTATGCTCGTAAACGAGTACATGTGTTGAACGTTGAATGACTTTCTTTCAAATTCTCCAAAGATTAGTGAAAGCAAATCATTTGTCGATCGAGCGAATTGATCATTACCTACGCTCATTGTGTGACATTATAAATAAATTGCAATAAAATAAGCAACCATGGGACGAAGAGAAACTTTGCTCGTTAAAATAATAATGCTCGCTGGGTTTTTGTATTATTTTCCGATGAAATATGCAGGTTAGAAGCTGTTTCTGAGACCGCAGAATTATAATGATCATTTTTATTCTCGTCAATTGCACTGCGTTTATATCACGTTAGTTGTGCTGTAGTAATTATTGTTTGTTATATAGCGATACTATTGGTAGTTGAAGTATCAGTTTTCTTTGGAGAAAGCGACACCGATAGATACATTTAACGTGATCTGATGTGATTCGCTTATCAATTAACCTGTAAAATGCATACGATCAAATATCTGATTGACTTTGAAATTTATGTTCATAAACGATTTAGCGACGCATTAAAAATATATATTTATCAAATTGTCATCTTCAATATTATATATATATATATATATATATATATATATATATATATATTTCTTTTATTCCAAGTAAAAGCTAATTTTATTTTGTTCCTTGTTCATCAATTATCAATTGCTTTCTGAAATATTGTATTATTTAAACACCTGTGGATATGTTCATCTGTCCCCGTGTAGATCCTACAATACTCTTTGTATTTCTATAAACAAAGTGTGATTTAATTAGTTTAGAAATTCTACGTATCCAGAGATATATGTCGTCACAATATATCTAATGCAATTGCAAATTACGTATGACGGTAGATGTAAATTACGGGCATCAAAAAAATGATATTCCTTTCGGGCTTATGGAGAATGTTTAGTGAATATATGTATAATTTATATATATAATAGTATATTCACTATATAATATATATGAATATATTATATAGTGAATATATATATTTTTTTATAAAAAAAACGATTCATACGAAATGAACAACAGCAAATACATAAACTTCAAGGTGTATGGGGAGGAACTTAGATACAGAAAAAAGTAAATCCACCGTGAGATTATTTAAGGCGGAGTGAAGGTCGCACCCTTCCTCATACGCAATAAACTACCATAACGATAACACGCATCGAAACTTCCGTCATATGGTTTTTATAAACAGTGCTTTTATGGGAGAGGAATATTGTATTACTACTAACTAATAAATAAGAAGTTATCCTTAAGGAATGAAAGACGAAGATAGTTTGTTAAATAAAATATTAATAGAATATTTAACAAAACATGGCTCAACGTTTTATAATGAAGGAGAGAACTCGACAGGCCGGTCTCCGAAAGAGATATTCCACTTATTGTATATTTTGTACTGAGAATGATGTTCATGAAGTTGATAGAAGTTTTACAAATGTGTTCTTAAACAAATGCCAGTACTCTGCATAGTACTTTTGCCTTGCCTATTAAATTATCAGTCGCATTAAGACCTTTTCAGGAGTTCATTTTCAAAGAGAACAAGTCAAATGGAGAGTTGTAAATTGAATTACAATTGAAGAAGTTCATATAAAACTCTTACTCTTTAAGGAGTATCATCTCAGGCTTCTTGAACCAAAACAAAGTATATTTATGTTCCGAGGAAAGAATTTATTAATCTTCGATGATTTGGTGCAATTGCCTGCCGTTTATGCCACTGCCGGCGGACCAAACTATTTGAAATTTCAATATTTATTGAGGATGTTCAACTCTTTTCAAATTTTATTTATATTTGGAACCATATCATAGTATAAAAAGTAACCGGGGTACAACTGGCCATACGAGTATTGGAAAGTCAGAAGATAATTGACGACGAATTTCCTATACTAAACATGTAAATATACGTGACAAACCTGAAACTTTAGTGGAAAATTTAAAATTTATACCACGAAAATCATCAACACATTTACAGAAAAAGAATCATACGGCCAAGCTTCTATGTCAGACCAAATTTGCCAGAAATGGATATGGGCCCTCGCGTGATGCTAAGCAAAAGTGTCAACGTTAATCAGAGGCTAGTAATGGAGTAATGGGAGTGGTAGGGCAACTAAAATAGTATATTTATATATATATATATATATATATATATATATATATATATATATATATACATACATAAAAATATGTGTCTGTCCTGAATTCCTAATGAAATAAAATTACAATTCATATCATTCATTATGTTAGAGTTACAAAGGTTAGATTAATATATCTTCGTTACGTTATGGCGTTACGTTCGTGTACGGTATGGCGACATGTCGCCATGCGCGACCCCCTCCTCACTCAGTTCGACGCCGTTGTTTACTACGGTACACATAAACCGTGCTTTATTATTTTTCTGTTAATTGTAAATAAATGTTTATTAAATAAAGTCACCATTTTCTGTAAGAAATTCGTAATACTTTATTTTTTCATTATGCTATATTTAGTTCCTGTGATAATCTTGTCTTTTATGCATATTACTTGTACGAACACGATATTTCACATCTGCCAGACGTCCCGTGACGGCTCACTTATTTTTTTTGTTATAGTTTGGCTAGGGACTCTAAAAATAAACAATAAACGTAAACTTATAAAGTATAAACTATCTAAGGGCAAAACCCAACCACTAATAACATAAAATGTTTCATAGCATCAAAACCAAGATAAGGTAGTCGTTAACAAATAATTTCACTGCAAAAGAACTGGTTGTTATTGTATTTAATGAAAAGCAAAGTAGGTTCTGACATTATCGATGACCGAGTCTCGGAGTCGCCTCGTGCCGGAATGCGGACGCTGTCTCTCGCACTGCGCCATTATCAGGCGTAGCGTGAATCTTAAAAAGCTAATTGTTCACGTTAACATAATATGTGTTAATGTCAAGCTTGCGAACTGTATTTGTATTCGAGATTGTTAATATGTGGAACTATCTTAGCATATTTTGTATAGTTTTTATCGTAGTTTTGTATAGTTTTTATCGTTAGACACTGAAATATAATTGAGTAGTCCCTTTAAAACTGATATTAGTGACGTAGTATAAGTTTAGTCTAAAAGGAGCAGAAAAATATTTTCCCTGTTGTAAAAATTTCAAAGTGTGAAACAAATTATTTCACCCCAAAAAAACTGAAGTTTGATGCCTAAATTATTTTATGCTGTTCTTAGCTTTTAAAATTTACTGTTAAAGAAAAGTATGAGGCTTGTATTATTTCATGCTGTTCTTAGCTTTTAAAATTTACTGTAAAAGAAAAGTATGATGCCTGTATTATTTTATGCTGTTCTTAGCTTTTAAAATTAACTGTTAAAGAAAAGTTGATGTCTGTATCATTTGATACTATTCTTAGCGGGTTCGAGTAATGAAAAAAAAATGGTTCGTTAAGTTACAATGTAGATTTCACTCATCCATTTCAAAAGGAAATATTGTGTAAGTAATTTTTATACTTAAAATGAATACAAAGTTTATCGCTTCAAGAATTTTGCATAGTAGTCAATAACTTTGCATAGTAGTCACATTTATTCACGTTAATGATTCTCAACATGATTGTGACCGAGTGAAAACGTATCAAATTCTAATTATCTGAAGTGGTTTATGATAATAATTTGAATATTTTAATTAACAAAAACAAATATGAAAAAACCTGCAAAATGATATAATATAATTTTTAATAAATTTATATAATTTTTAAATAAATTTAACCGCAAGCTATATGACGATTATGTTATTATAAATTATAAAACAAACATTTCGGGTAAAAATAAAATAAAATTAAAAAAATTTAAAATACGTTTCTTTTAATAATATAAAGATTGTTTTATCTATTTAAGAGATTCAAATGAATGTTAAAAAAATAAATAAAGCTACGTACGTATGAAATGAGAACAAATAGTAGAAAGCGAAAGGTTTTGATTTGGTTTTGTGTACATATACGTTCCTGTTAAGCATCTAACGGCATCCATTTTTACATTTTAGTAAATTGTTATAAGTTTTCTCCGAATTACTTTATAGTTAAAATTCACCAAGCAATCTCCCATTTATTGACAGTAAGGCAGAGTATGTTGAAATGTTCGATAACTTTTGCATATTATTATAAATTAATTTTAACATTAGTCTAACATATATGTGTTGAATACATTACTCTTTGTAGAAAGGAGTTGAAGGGTACTTTCACAATAACGTTAATATGGTCTCTACCGAAAGAAAGTTTGAAAATTATCTTTAGACACTTTCACGTTGTTATATTTATATTTACTATTAATTATAAGTTATTATTAAATCAGCATACTTATTGGATATGTATTTCTAAACAAAAATTACACTGAATTTAAAGAAGAGAAAAAAAGGAAACTCTTATAAAATTACTCATGTGTCTATCTGTTCGTCTGTTACAGCTGGGTTTCCTCGAAACTATGCATATATAATTTGAAATATGACATGGCATATATCTTATTGACCCCTACGTATTTCGAACTGGCTAATTTTATTTAAATATTCGAATAAGAATTGAAGATGGGATAAAAATGTTCAATATCTTTTTAAAATTGTATATCATCATCTGGGATATTGTTTGAAAGGGGTTGTTACGAAGAATAAAAAAATATTTTTTTCATAATTTTGTATTTCATATTTAAAATATATATCAAAATAGAATATTCCCTCCCAACTTATTTTGAAAAATAAAGTAGATATGGTAGGCATTACCTTTAAGTAGAAATAAATTGACATTTGTAAATAATTTTAAATAAATACTATAAACCTTTAAATTCTTATAGAATTTAAGGGTTTACAGTATTTCTTTAAAACTATTTACAAATATAAATGTATTCCAACCCCCTCACGGGAACCCTCGTAGTGCGAGTTCTACTCGTACTTCACAAATTTTCTATTGCGATATTTTATATAACCAATAACTTATTCTAATAAAAATAATAATACGATAAGGCCATTTTATATTCAGAATTTACATCAAGGACATCTGCTCATCAGCAACGAAACAGACCAGCCGTTAGGTTGGATTAAGAGCTCAAAGTTCTAACATCTACAACTTTTATCGACATATAATTTCGTTTGGTGAAACCGCCCATCCACTTCACTTTATGCCTCAGCCGAAGAATAAACGCGTTCAATTCGGCATTACACATTACGATCACGTAACAAATTCGTCTTTTATAAGCATCGTATTTGCGCCAATATTCCCCGTAATGGGCGGACCATTTACTTAACGATTTGGACAGTTGTTGAGTAAACTTGGATTGATACATCATAGTAACGACTCATATCGGTCCCTTCATTTCTCAAGGCTGCAGGACGTAAGCTATTTTCGTATTGTGATGATGTAAAAGATTGTTTTGTCTTGATATTTTCCAGATAAAATCAATATTTGCAAGATTCTCTAAATATCAATATAATATTTAATAAAAATGAAAACAATTTATTGGTTGATAAAATTGTAAGCAGATTGAATTATGATACAAAATTTATTAATTTTACTTACCATACCTATTTTCATCAGATAAGTAAAGAACGTTCATGATTCTCTTAAGTATTACAGGATTAAATTGAAACTTGGCTAAAAGATACAGAAGACGTTCGTTTTAAAGGAAATTAAAAAAAGAATATCTTGGAATAGGTGTTAAAATATATTCACTAACATGCTAAAGTTTTTCTGATTATGAATAATAAATAAGTATAGTGGATTAAAAATATATCGTATTATGGAAATCGAAAAATATGATTTTTTGTGCAAGGTATGGGGTTGGATAGGAATATTACGTATGTTGACAATGGTATTTGAGTACGATCTCGCAATGGCTATTTAAATATGACATGGGTTAGAATCTTGGAATACGACCGATATCCACATAAACTCTTTATAATGGAAAACTCCCCACAACGTAAACACTGGATCTTGGTTGGTCTGTCTTCTAACCCATACATTGATTCATCTTTGTAACCAACCTGCCATTCTCTATTACAAACGAGAAGACAAAGTGTAGACGGTAAAATATTTCTGTTGTTTATTATGAGCAAGTATGTACTTACTAATAGGCTCACATAAACTCCGAAATTATCTTTACGTATGCCGACAATTCTAAGAATGAATAGACTTAGTTCTATTGTTGTTATTGTGTACCCGCTATTACTGCTGTTTTCGTTAGGCATACGGGTTAATTGGATAAAATTTACCCTTTATACATTACCGCTTTCATATATATAACGAAATAAAAAATAGCTATTGGAGTAGTAAACAAATTCTATGAAAGTTGACAGATTATTTTAAATAATTATTTTCGAATGTAAGAAACAAATGTAAGCTATGAGAATAAGGGAACTGATTAAATACCTTTTTAATAAAATCGAATAAACGAATAAAATCTTAAAATAATATGTATTTTATTTACATTCTCCATAAAGAGAAAACTCTCTATAACGAAAGAAAATACTCGGTCCCTTGAGTTTCGTTATAAGGAATTGACACTGTAGAAATTTCTATGCGTTAAGAAGAGTAATTTCTGCTGTCTTGTTATCGTTTACACCTCGTAAACTATTTGAGAAAGAAAACTAAAATGCACATATATTATAAGGGAGCGATGCCGGTTTTGAATAGAAAAAAGATTTGCATATTATTATTATATCTATCAAGGTAGATTGTAGATATTGATCTGGGCTTTGTACAAAACATGCAGTTAGATTCGCACTTAATGCATTTAATTAATTTGACCAACTAGTGAAGCAATAAATATCCAAGACATAAATATAACGGGCGAAAAAATTACTGAAACACTTCATATTATGTTTTGAAAATATTAGGAAATATTATTTTTCAAATCATCCATCCATACTCAAATTGTATCCATACATTTCCATTTCAGACGAAACTTTCAGTACATTTCAACGTGTATCAAAATTTGCCAAAATTTCAAATGAGTATATACTATATTTTAATAATATAGTATATACTCAAATAATATAGTATATATATATATATATATAATACTTTAATAATATAGTATATATTTACAATACTATATTTTAATAAAATTTAGATAAATGTTAAATAGAGAGAATTTAGAAATATATCATCATTATTAGAAATATATCAAATATAATGGAGATAATTTAGAAATATATCAATGGACAATGATTATATTTCTAAATTCAATATTTTTGTTCTAAATGCCTATGGTTTTTATTTTTATTCTTTTAAAATACATTTATACTTGACTGTAATCATTGTTAAACCATAAATACGCTAATTCGATGTTTTTAGAATCGATCCATTTTTACATATAATTTTGCATTGATTTTTATTATATACCGCAATTTCATGCCTTTTATCTTTATTTATCTGGCGACTTGCATTTTTAAAATATTCCTTGTCAAAACTATTTGAACTTTGTCTCTGTGTGTATGTAATTTACTTCAAGTGACTGTACCCGAAGCCCCGAAGAATCTCATTCACTCAATGCCTGTACGATTATCGAGAGCGTCTAAAATGATCGGAGACGGTCTCACATAGGTATCCGCTCCAAGGTCACAACGAAACTCGGCAAGGTTAAAACTGAGTTATTTCTATGACGCAGCCGCCGGCACACCGGTGATTGATTGTTTCAGATATGATTTCCTAGACGTCGTTATATTTTTTATACCAAATGTTTAAAGTACAGACGGGCTATCTAATAGTATGTGCGTAATTTTATTTCGATTACGAGTAGATACGAGTGGGCGAAACCTTATTCAAAACTCCCATCAAATTTGCTACGTTACTCTGCTTATTACGTTTTTATAAAGTCTATTAGTTTTTGGTATGTACGTAGGTGTAGATATAAAAGCAAGATGTGCAATATAAGAAATATGTTCAACAGCAGCTTTGTATATGCAACGATGTAAAGACAAGCTAAAATAGCTGGAAGATTTGAAGGAAGAAGCTAATTTGAAAGAAAAGCCGATTTGTAAAGATGAAGTCAATTGTTCAAATAGTTTCGCAAATGACTTTTCGTATCACATTAATCGCAGAGAGAGAACATTGGTTTAGGGTATAATGATAGTCACAATAAATTGACATAGATTATAATATTCGAAACAAGATATATTTACTTCCGTTTTCAATTTTAACAAATTTTCTTGAAATGTTCTGCGAGTTTTAATTAAAAATCAAAGTGAAATATCTTAAACACAGTGACCTTGCTCGGTTGCCCATATTTATTTTAAGGAAAAATTTACGGAAACATTATTCTTTTTTTTCGACAGAGTCTATTTCAATTTAAGTTAAGTTTTCAATTATTCTGTTAATTAAATATTTGTGAATTTCGGCCAATTCGTAGTTTTTTAAAGAGTTACAAATATATCGTTTACAACTCAAATTGAAAGTATCCACTTTAATAGGTTACGTATTAATTTTAGACCATGTTTTATTTATTTCGCAGGTATTGATTGCATATAGAAATTTCGTAAGATTAACGTAATAAGGAGGTGCGGTATTTTACCTAATTACGATGTTTTATCTCAAAAATGAGCAACGTACTTCGTAATTAAATATTAGATCTAGCGCGTGAATTAAGAAAATGTAATTTGATTTTGAGCACTATAATACATAATTCATTGATGCCAGTCCTGGTGTTATAAAAATGTTCAGTTCAATGGTATAAAATGTATGGCAATTTAAAGATCACTATTTTTAATACCATTGAACAATTTGATGTTCTCCCATAGAATACACAAATAATTATTAACTTCGACGTAATGTAATTGAAGTCATACTATTGATATATTTCCTTCTGGGTTGTTTAGTATTAAAAATAAACCTTAAACTATATTCTGACGAAAATAAGATTGAAATAAAGTTTTTCGAATGTAAAAATTTTGCATCTTCAAATTTTAGTGGTAAATTTAAGGGATGTTAAGGATAAAGTAAAAGGTGAGTTCAACAAACTACTTGCGAGATATAAAATTACGTATTTAATTTTTAGCTTCAACTCTTTAAACATTTCTTTTAAAGACTATGGACACGGCATAAAACATTCATGTGAGTTAAAAACAAGTTATTAATAATTAAAAGCTATGTAATAATAGAACGACAGTTAAAACGGCAAAATCAAATAATTGAAGAATATTGCCAAGATATGTGCTATTTAGAAGAAGTAGGAAACTAAACCAAAGTATATTCAAGTAGATTCTATAATTTATATAATAATTAAAATTATTCATAAATTCACAACAATTTTAACTACCACTTATCACTGTGTAAGATGATAACATCTTAATTGTTAATTATCTGATGATCTATTGTATCACTGCATTAAACATGTAACGACTTCCCCTGCAAATGTAGCATTTCCTTTGCTTTACGACGTCTATGGGTATGCAATAATTCACGTGGTCCCGACGTAGGTGGCAATAAGTCAATAAGAGGGGACAGAAACAATCATATAAACAAGTACAGGCGGCTCGGTGAGTGAAAAACAACTTGAAATAGGTACTAGTAAAGTCTGATTTTCGGGTACGAGCGGTCCGGTTTAGCAAGTTTTCATTGTTCCGACTTGTTTAGCGCAAGACAAAAGCTGGATACTAATAATAAGTAAGTTTGGACGCGGTAACGCGTTAGTTAACTTTGCTTTTCGAGTTTTTTGCTAAAGAAGAAAGTACTTATGTAACACAAAGTAATTTGAAATAGTTGTAAATGAAATTTAGCTGAGTACCGAATCGGCCACATTCAAGTTAAGATGCTTTTATTCAATACTTCATTTGGTGTGTAAATTTCCTTACAAATGAATGAAAACAAATTCGTGTTTAATTTACGGTTGACAATTTTATTATAGAATAAAATCAACCAAATATGAAATTAATCATGATTTTTTCCTAATATAACACATAATTGTACATGTAATAAATACACATGTGTTTGCTTTAGAATGTTTAGGGGCAAGTGAAATACAAAACTGTGAAAATCTGCTAAAAATAGCATGATTACACTAGTAATTAGGTTTAAAAATTATCCTGGCTATTACTAGTAAATTGTAAAATTTGTGTCTGTCCTGAATTCATAATGAAATATTACAATTCATATCATATTCCATCATTCATTATGTTCGAGTTACAGAGATTAGATTAATATATGGACATCGATGTCCATCTTCGTTACGATACATGCGGTTGTTAAGCTGTTATAATATTTATATATATATATATATATATATATATATATATATATATATATACACACACACACACATATATATATATATATACATATATACATATATATATATATATATATATATATATATATATATATATATATATATATATGTGTGTATGTGTGTGTGTGTGTTAAAAAATAAATTCCATTATAAAGTTCAGTCTGGGTGATTTCTTCTGATTGGATTGAAATTTTGTGTATATTTTTGATATATTACGAATATTCTAAAAAGTAATTTAACTAAAAAAGTCCTTAGTAAAAATCTTTTATGCATAGTGTGAATAAGTAATTAAGTTTGTGAAAGCTTCGAAACATAATAAAGGCAATGTGTGATCCACTTTCGCTTTATACGTTATGTTAATCGTGGCATATACGAGCTCTGCGTGGGCTTACCGTGTTTCTACGTAGGAGTTCAGTGATAAATGCGGATGTTAGTCAGCCTGGCTTCATCACTATTCTAGTATTATTTACCTCCGCAAGTAATAGCGAAGTTTCACTCTTAGTTTCAAACTAATCCGTATTCACGATGTAAATGAGGTATGGAGTTATAGCAAACGGAATAAAAATTTCCATTTCATTACGTATATCTTTAAATTTAGTCAATTCAGTTTAATATGCAGTTTAGAAGTAGCTCAATATCATAATCCTTCGATCGTATAATGGAAAAGTCATTGTTAAGGAAAAGTCATGATTTAATTTCGATAACCGAAAGGATGCATACATGTTCACGTATAAAATTCACGAAGAAATGAAAACACATTTCTGTTCTCATTTTGAGGTAACTTTTTAAATTTTACTACCTTTTTCTTTGTATATTGAACGAATATGTAGAAGTAACTCAAACTACATAGAGTCTATTTACAGTTACTAGAGCGGCATTCAAATTTAAAGAGCACATATTATATTTTGAAGGACAATCTCATTCAAAAATTGACACGCTTCCAAACAAGCAGCTCATTGCTCACTGCACATTACTCGTTCGTCCTAACTTAGTTTAATATGCAGTTAAGAAATAGCTCAATATATAATACTTGGATGGTATAATGGAAAAGTAATTTCAAACTTTATTTAAATTAAAAAAAAATCATGTAAAAAATTTCTAATTTTAATTGAAAAATGCAATCGAGTGTATACAAAAGTATGTATTAGACTCATTGCCAAACACTATATAAAATGATTTAAAAACTCTAAATATTTGAAATGTCTGCTTTTAATTTTGTATGTAATGCCTTAACATAGAGAGGAAAACTTTCATGAAATGTAATTTTGGTAAATTGCTACTGTTGTTGTCCATCATCTGTTAGCATATGGAATTTGGAAATGGATACCGCAAAAATATTGATAAATTATTTTCTGTTATATTTGAAAATTAATTTTTCATCGCATTGAAAGGGCTAATATGTAAAGTAATTTATGGGACATTTTCAATAACTTCGGTTAATTTGACATGAAATATGATTATTGGAATATTATTGCGTTCACGTGTCATGATTTTTTTGTCATTAAGCTGCTTGATGTTCTGTCTCAACCATGATCCCTTCATTCATATAAACTATAATCAACTGCAATATTATAATTTCTTTGAAGCCTGCGTTGTATAATACGTGAAATAAAATTTATAAAATTTATTTATTATATTTGATTGGCATATAATCCAAAATGTATGATTCTTACTATAGAAGCGAATATGTGGTATTTGATTATTTTTTTTAATTTAAATTTATTGACAATATTTTTAATAATATTAGACACCGTTAAGTGAATTGAGTAAACATTAGATAACGGTGACTAATAAATTAAACGGAGTCAAATTAAAGGATATTGCAATAAAAATAAATTTATGGAAAGCTGTAAATGACATGATCAATTTACTTATTTATCAAATTAATGAAATATAAAAAAAATTGCAAATTTGAGTAAATATCTATCTACTACTCGAAACACCCTCTAAGTATTACACCTCCCACTGACAACCAAGACGCGACGTGGTGTTTGCGAGTTGGGGGCGGCGTCCCCTCGTGTGCTGATGATTTACGGCCATCCGGCCCGCCAGTGCAGCGACGCACGCGCTTCGCACCTCGCGAGCTGTGAACCGTTAGGGTACGGACTCGTTGTTTCAAATATGCTAAGTTGTGATATCGTTGAAGATTATTTCTTAAATAAATTGAAGAAAAAATATGTAAATAATATTAATGTTTTTTAAATTTTTTTAGAGAAAATTAGGCTTTAAATCTAGTTGTCTTAATTGATTACTACATATAAGTTAAACCTAAGAGGAAAATACATACACATTGTATGGATTGTATTTTATATCGATGAAGAGTAAGAGAATCGTAACAAAGGAACGATATTTATATTTCACGTTAAGTTGGCGTAAATTAATAAAGATTTTCCATAAATTATTCTACGTTTTAGGTTTTTTCAACGCAATAAATATTTAATTTTCGAAAATAACGGGGAATAATTTATGAATTTTTTTACGACATCCATTTCCACACCTCATTGGCTAACAGCGATAGCAGTTGCGAAGTGAATTCCTGTTTATGTTATGATTCAAACGACATTTTTTCAAGGTTTTTCTTTCTATGTTAAAGCACATTTCAAATATTTTGAGTTTTTAAATCATTTTATATTTTGTTTCGACTTTATATGATTTTATTTTTCAATTAAAATTATTTACATAAATATTTTTTTCTAATGTAAATAAGGTTTCGAATTAATTTTTACCGTCATTCTATTGAAGGATTATAATATTGACCTATTTCTAAACCGCATCTTAAATTAATTTGACTGAATTTAAAGATACACGTAAATGAAATTTGAATGTTTATTCCGTTTGCTTTAACTTCTTATCTTATTATACTTAGAAGTGAAATCTAAGAGGAAGAAACATAGACGGAGTGCTCCAAAAATTTACTCGTAGTTGATTAGCTTTTGATTTCAATTTAAAATAGATCCGTTAAAATTATTTTATCAGAGCCAAGTGGCAGATCTTGAAAATTCCAAAGTTCATTCATAAATTTGCTTTTGTTCCTTAAACTATACGAAAAAATTGGACATCTTTTGAAATGTATTTTTTTTTCAAGTAAGTCATTAGCGACCCGCCCCGACTTCACATAAGTGTATTTTAAGCGTATTTTTTCTTTGCTTAACATAGTACTACGCTTTAGTTTACCTCAATAAAAATATGATAATGTACAGCGACATGATGCACTTATAATTTTCCCGCGCCAATGGTGGCTAATCCATGAAATATAGATAAAAGCTGTCGTAGACATTTTAAGACATATATTTCCCCCGTACATATAATTATATCAACACTGAGAGTTTCGTTAGTATTCGTCACGAAAATTCCCAGATCAGCGACTTTTTCTTCGACTACGTTGGCATTATTATATTTGAAAATTTATGCGATATATGTAGATATTATAATTTGCAAAATGTAAACTATCCTGTGATAATTTGCAAAATGTAAACTATCACAGTGTGAACCTTGTATATTAATCGGATTAGTAGTTATTGCGTGAACCCGAAAAAAAAAACAAAATTTTCCTCTTTATTTTATTACAATTTGTTGTAAAATAAATTTAATTTATGTATTTTAGTGTTAAAGTTTAAGTTAAAGTTTATTTAGTACCGTAGTTTTAAAGTTTACGACTTATTTTCAATGACTTGTGTTTACAACAATATAATAACGTGAACCTGACACTCAAATATTGCCCTTGTTAAGGGAATCAATGATGTTCGGTGTTATGGTGTGAGGGTTGTTTGCCGTGAAATGACACAAAAATAAATTGCTACCCTATTTTTATTTTTCTACTTTACGTAATCTTAATATGCTGAACATATTTACAATGCTTCAAGTTGAATTAATGATATTTTTGAAAAGTTATTAAGAACGAAAGCGTAGAATCAAAAACCCTACATACATAAAGGCATCATTAAAAATGAGTATGTAATACTTTCATTGAAAATTTATAATATTAATAAAATTTTGTAGGTACTTCTTAAGATTTTATGTAAAAAGAGCAAATCTCTATTATACTATGTACATAAACAAACATAGCCTCTTTTTAAATCCACGTGCCACAACGCATTGCTCGTTTCTCAAACATACACATAAGTAAGTTTACACTTAATTAACAAAGTATACATTGGCATGGTGACAAAGAGTGATCATTTGGACGCTACAGTGAGGTAGCGGGCTTAAAAGCGTAGGTGTGCTTGGAAAATTCGCTACGATCCCTCCAGGCGATCCCTGGATGCGTCTTACGTGCGCAACCCTCAGCCCCAAGGCTGTTTGCTCTCACTGTTACGTGGCCCTTTTTAACGCCGGCCCCTTGTATTACCTACGTTACTAGGTAAGTAAGGTTTCTACGCTATATTTGAGGTTCGTTAGTTTTATTTGGGGGCTGTTGTGTGAAGTTCGAAGACGGAGAGATTGAAGCCAAGTACCGGATAATACTTGAAAATTGGAAAATGCATTAGTGCCGTCTCAATATTTAGCACATCTTATATTCATAGGTTCTTTTGAAGGATTATTTTTTAGAAATTGATATTGAAACTTAACGTGTACAGCCGAAACAGAGTTTCTCACATTCATTTTATTTGTCCTTTCGTGAGTATATTTAAGGATATACATTTAAGAATAAATTGGTTGATGCTGTACTTTGAAAAAATTAAAGCTACTCTTTATACAAATTATAATTGGACTAGAAAATTATTGAAAAATTTAATCCAATTTGAATATATTTTCGATGAGAAGATTTTTCACAATTTGTTTACAAAAGAAATAATATTTTATTTTATATGTATATAAATCAGAGAGCTAGAAAAAATGTAACTATAATGCGGTCTATCATTTCTTCTAGCATAATTAAACATATTAAAAATATTTATATTATACCCATATTTATTTTATGATAAAATGAATAGATTGTACACATATCAAAAGTGAATTATTTAAAGATTGGGTTACATTAAAGCCACTTCTCAGTTATAATCGAATAACCGAATAGTCGATGTTGCTTGAAAATATATTTAAGAATAACCTTATATTATCTAAAAGTAATGTTTGGTTATTAGGTTAATTTTTACGGTAAGTCAAGACAAGTTCTATTATTCAATTCTGACTCTGATTTTTGATTGGATAACGAAAGCCTAACCCCGTATAATACTAAAATATTATTTAACATTTAGTATTAAAATTTGTATGTGAAGAAGTATATATATATATATATATATATATATATATATATATATATATATATATATATATATATATACACACAGTTGCATTTAATAAAGTATGAAATGGAGATCTATTTACGATAAAATTCTATCTATAATTTAATGGATGATTTTTCTTTAAATGTTTAAATATTTTTATGTCCTGAAGGGCACATGGTATTCTCTCCAAATTTGTTTTCTACTTATACATAACAAGTTTTTTTCCCTTACCCTAGATTTTCAAATATGTATAGTTATTTAGGATAAAGGCATAAGTATTAGATACTTTGCAGTAATTTGATTAGAATAAGTATTTATTAGATAACGGTAATTCATAAATAAAATTCTAAAAAACGTAGTGAGATTATAACATTTCTTATAGACGGATTATTGACGGATATATCGATACTAATTATTGGATATGTAATTCTTCGCTCCGTTCGACCTTGTTTCGTAGTTGTTTATTCCAACCCGGAATTCAATACTTAACGGATAAGTTTATTATTCTCATTGAATATCCGTTGATCGCTTATTATTTTTTTTACATATGTGCATGTGTGCTCCCAAATAACCACATTAGATACATGAAGTAAAATTTATCTTAATGTCCGATTTAATTACGATAACCGAATATGCATAAAAAATTAAATAGCACTAAAATCACTACACCATTATCAACAGGATACATGTAAATGTTCACGTATAAAATTCATGAAGAAATGAAAACACATTTCTATTCTCATTTTGAGGTAACTCTTTGAATTTGACTGCCTTTTTGTATGTATATTGAACGAATATGTAGAAGTAACTCAAACTTCATAGAGTTTATTTACAATTACTAGAGCGGCATTCGAATTTAAAGAGCACATATTATATTTTGAAGGACAAACTCATTCAAAATTGACACGCTTCCAAACAAGCAGTGAGCATTACAAAAGAAACGTTAATACCCAGCCAGTGTCACTCAAACTGAATAAAAGAACTAAAATGAACCCACCGTCATAAATCTTCTACCCACTCGTCGTAAACTCGCGGAGTACCTCAAGGCGTAGTAAAACAATTCAGTGCGTCGCTGTAACAAATTGCCCATGTTGTAATATAAGACTCCTATTCTCTGCTAAGTCAGGTACATAACTTCTAATTATTACTGTTGATTAATCAATGCGTCACCGAGTTCGTTGGTCCATTAAACCGAAGCGAAGCGTTCTTACCCAACGCGAACGTTTACGCGCTTTTATCTGCGGTCGTTATGGAAATCTGTCTATTGATTTGTTTATTTCGATGAGAGTTGAGTTTCGATAGCAGGCATCGTATAGATGCGTAGGCGAACGATGTTTATAAAATTGTGATATGAATCGATAGTAAGCGATTCCATTTTTGGGGCCGATATGATTACTTGCTCGATTGTATGTATTAAATCAACTAAGTTGCTCTGCGTATCTGTTTCAAACAGGTTATCGAAATATGTCTTTTCGTATGAAAAAAAATTTCAACATGCTAATGTACTCTTGTAAATATGTGATATATTCGGCTCTTATCAACTGGAGCTCATTACTTCTGATTCACGTTTTACTGCCAGTGCCGACCTCATGAGAGCACAAACGACAGTTTTGATAAGTTTTGGATTGATTTTGTAGTATCTACATGTTTATATTGTAGTTTGATATTTGCTGGATGGAAACAAAACCAATATGGTTTTGGGTAATATTGATTAATGCCAACCATTGAACACCAATCAAAATAAACATTTTTTTAACATGTTAATGGAAGTTATTTGGTATTTGCATTTGCACGACCCATTTGATATTTCTTACCAAAGTTTCTTATTAAAAATAATTTTTTTCAAAAGTTTTCATAAATAAATAAAAATTTCGTCTAAGTATTTAAAATTTCTATGAAAGAGTATGTGCATGATTTCACCTACATTCCATTTTTTGAGAATTTTTTATCTTACATAAACTTAGGTGATAAGTACCTCTTAAATTAAAAATGCTCCTGAATGATTTTTTTTAAATACATTAAAATATTACTCTATTAAAATATTACTCTATTAAAATAACAATGATAATTGTTATATATACATAAATGTATACTATCGTTGTACATTACATTTATTAAGTACGACTTGTTACATATGAGTTCGATGACCTATCCGAAGCTTATGTAATAAAAATTCTTTAAACTGCTGAGATTGTATTATAAAACTCCAACATTCAAATTGTAGTACGGCATCACATTAATAATGATAATATACACTACGGCCCCTACTAAAAAGATAACCTTACATACACATAAAAGACGCTCGGGAACAAGTATCTTACCTGACGAGTACTAACACAAATTTGAATATCAATAGACTGACATAGGTGTGTACCTTATTGACCCCACAAACGCTTTTTATTGCATCTAACAAAAACTTGTTTTTTCTTTCATTTCCAGTCGCAGTCACCGTGTTGTGACAAGTGAGAGAGGTCGCGAGGAAGGAGTAGACAGATACGGAAGAGAAAGTCGCGGACGTCGTACGGACGGGCGGACAGGCTGCTAGAAGTTGCGAGTGTTTTTAAACGAAAAGTGACGAGGAAAAAATATCAAACTTCGTTTAAAATGTTTCGCGAATTGCTTAATGATGTGGAATCGGATTTAGCTGCTGCTGTTCTAGTCTAGTATTCCGCTTTGAAATCTTGCGAGCGGCTCGGTCCTTTGTTTATTTTTTTTTTAGATTGTGAAGTAATATCGGTAGGCAATATGGAGACGGAAGAGTTGACGAAACTTGTCGATGGAATTTATAAGGTGAGTTGCAATTTTATACTACTAGGGTTAAATATAATAGTTTTATCGGATTCCCAGCGAAATGAAAATGCTGTATACAATAGCAATTTTATGTTATTTACTACTAATATTTGCATAATTTTTTTTTAAATTGAATACTTTTTAAAAAATATCTTGAATTGAATACATGTTGCGTACTCATATAATTTTTGTAAGCTCTTATGAATAGTTAAGCGAACTTATCATATTTGAATAAGTAACAAGTTAATTATAATGCATTTACACTTCATAAAAGTTTTACATATTCGTATGTTAAATGTTATTAACTATTGTCTGTTGAGATTGAGTTTGTCAATAAAGAAGAAACTAACGTCTCTACTATTTCCTTTAAACTATTGAAGTGCTAACTTTACTTTGTATTTACGGAAATCATACTAATTTCACAAATCTTTCAATTTGTTACGGCTGTTTCTTTATTGTCCTTATCGGTCCTTGTTAGACTCTTGATTTCATCTTTTTTACATATTCGTTCCTTAATTTTATATGTAATACTGAATTATAACCGCTGGGTTTTGAATCCATGAAATATATTATTATTTTTTAATTTACAAAACCGAAAATATTTAATTACTAACGACAATATTATTTCTGTGATTTAAAAAAGGATATAAAGAATTGTATGTAGCCGATTGGACGGTTTCCTTGCGGCGTAATATTTGATGTCCACATTAGGATTTTGCTAACAGTTTATTTACCACTAGTTGTTTCCCGTAGCGTTCCTCGCGTGGAATTAATATTACTTAAAATAAAAGGTAGTTTATGTACGTCTCTACAAAATATTTACAAAAAAATTACAAACCACGTGCAGTGGCTATTGACTTCGTGGTCATTGACGAATTTCACTTTCCTAAAAGATTTTTACCCCAAATGAAGAGGGAGCATTAATTCATACGGAAGGGTTTTAATATACCCCCCCCTTCTTACTAACAAAATATTTTACAGTATTTTAGTTAAATAGATACTTATTATAATTAATAGAAACAAGTAATTAAGTCATACTGAAATAAAATACTTTAAATAATAAACAAATAGTAATAATAACAATAATAATAAAGAAAAGTAAATTGTATGAAATTCCATACAAATTGTCATCCCCCATATTAAGGGTCGATTTTTTAGAGTAGCCTATGTCCTATATCCGCTCATTGTCTATCTGTGTGCGAAAATTTATACAAATCCATGCAGTATTTGTTGCTAACGCAGAGAACAACTGTAATTTTGTCAGACATCTATTGGTATATGCTCTTGATCATGTTGGAAAACATTAATATCTTAAAACAAATTTATTGTTCTGTTATTAATATTACTAACGATTCTCAAGATAAGTTCACTATTATTCACTCTTATTAAGTAGACATATATGAAAAGTTATGGGGTAATAAACATCTAACAGTATTTTAAATATTTGTATATTTCGATTCCATTTTGAATGGAACTATCATCATACATACATAAAAATATTATTTAACATCTTTCATAGATTCTATTCAAGAAAACGATTTCCCAAAAATAGATACGAAAGACAATATGCTGAAAACGGTGACATTAGCCTTTGCGATGGCTGGAGTATATGTGTTGGATGGAAATAATATGTTCCGTTCATTAAAATGGAGACCTCTAAATATCCGCAAATGTGATGATAGAGGTAGGTTTATACTATAACGTAAAAGATGAATAAGATCATATTTTGGTGCATCTAAATAATATAGTCATTGCTAAAGAAAATTTGTTGAAGATTATACTGAGTATAGCAAGATTACATGAAAGTTAAGTTCGTCATGATAGCTAAAGAGAAGCGTACCAATAATTTGGTATGCTAGCTTCGCTGATCTTTTCCGATTTAGGAGTACACAGCTGGTTTACAGGATATCCGTTTTTACACTTATAAATGTAGATATCTAGTAGATGATACTACTGTCAAAAATAACACTAAAATACAAATAATGACGATTCGAAATCGAATATAATATTTAAATTCGAGATCTATTTATTGTTTTATTATTATTTAAAATAAACCAATGATAATATATGCTATTTTTAATGAAAAATTTCCATTTATTTATAATCTTTAATTATAATGCTTCATGACTTAATTAACTCTCTATGCAAATACACCTATCGTAGTCAATAATAATTACTACACTGCAGAGTTACAGCAAACTACAATCTACGCCCAGAGCTCTCTGGGGTAACCCACTCAATGTAATAAAGCTAAAGCAATAATGAATTATTAAAACTAACGAAAGTGAAACTTCGGAATTTAAAACGGTTATAAAACACAAGCTAAAAGCCTGTAGCCATTAAGCGGTAATCGATCTGTGTCAACTGTCAATCAGACAATAATATTTATGATTAAAAAATACATTTCACTTTTAACCAGTAAAGTAATATCTCAGTTTCACTCGTTAGCCCCTAGGCCAAGGTCGCAGCTATGCATACGTTGTTAATATTTCATTCGAATACGTCTATAAGTACCATTATATTATGTTTCGCAAGTAATACTACTTTAAAGCAATATTCCGTTGAATTACTCATAATATTTTTTAGCATCTTCGATGTTAGAAATTAGCATGTCAGACGCGTGAATTTGTCTTTACGGTGGGTCTTTTTTTTAATTTGCATGATTATGCTGGAACGTGTCTTGTTCCACATGCCGCACTTTCACTAACGTGCTGTCGTGTTATTGCGCCTCTTAACTTTTTGGCAAAGCTAACAGCCTCAAGAGATAAAACGGCTTTAGCTTTCATATTATATTCGACAGTTGTCTGGAGCTGATAGCTGTTCATAGTTAGATAGTCCATCTCGTGAATCTGACAATCGATATCATGTAAGAATCTGAATGAGAAACGAGTTGTCAAGTGATTGATTTGTTAGATTAGTAATTAATGAGACTTACTGTTGACAAGTTTGCTTTTTGAATGATTGCTGCCTAATTATTAAGTATATAATTCGAAATATAATTTTATTTTGAGTATATCAGGTATTTTTTTGTTAAGAGAATAGTCAAACATTTTTGTCGTAAATTTATAATAGGTAACTAGATAGTTGAATGGAAATTATAGAAGTTTTATTAAATAATTTTGCTTACAATGTTTTACACGTTAAATTGTGGTATATGTAGATCTAGGTTTTTGATAAATGGAAAAAATGAAACATATCCATGAATTTTCACAGACAGGATATTTAATAAAATTAAACTGTATCACTCATAATAGCGCCTTACCAATCACCTGATTTTAGGGATAATTTGAGAATTTAAATCTAGATGTAATAATTATAATGACTATAAATTTTGCAAAAAAACCATGAAAAGATCATTCTTTTTAATTTTTTTTCATATATTTTCTTATTAAAAACAATTCTTTTGATTTAGATGAATAGTTTAGAGAAGTATGGTTATGTTCATCATTAATAGTTATGATTATCAAAATTTAGTATTTTTTAAAATTTGTATCAACATTTGTGTAGAAAATAATACTGTTTTTAATAGATTTTTTGAGAGTATTTTTAAATTTTCAGAACACATTTTCGGTTGGTGATAAAATCTAAATTTTTATTTTGTGAATAATCCTAAATCGTAATAGAGTATTGAATACTGAACATACGAATGTTCTAGCCGTAGGTTTAATTAAAGTCACAATTATGTTTGACTACCTTAAAATTGACTAAGCTAATGCAGTCACAGAGACTACTAATAAGTTCAGTTTAACGCTAATATAAACTTTTCGATTTGGTGTTGATTTGCTAAATGTTTAATTTTGTAAAAATTATTATTGGGTTAATAAAACAAAACTTTATTAATTGTTTTTTTACATTTAAGTTATAATTTTAATTAACTAGAATCATATATTTCACTTAGCTGTACTTATTTTCATCTAAATATATTACCATTGCAAAAAACTATAAATTTAAACTGGCGTTTCACACTCTTGTCTAAATAATATGTTTCCAAAATGCTGCTAAATAGTTTTGTATAAACATTCCAAATATAGTAAATGGGAAATCATAATCAGCTTTATCTTTATTTGCCAATTTTCCACGTAAAAACCACATAAATAACTTTCGAAGTATCTCATGAACTCGATCCCAATATTTGCACGAGCAATAAGCTTTGGGCTGAAATTTTATACCCGATGCATCTGCTGCAAACATTACTACCACGTTTAGCATCGTATTTTCTGTCATTTTATCTTTTGAATTTTAACTGGATACACGAATGCGCCGAATTTACCGGAAATAAATGTTTTTTTATTGTATCTTACCTTTTATGTAGGCTGCAAAGTTTAGATGGGTGTTTACAAATAATTTTAATAATGTCTTCGTTAAGCTGTGTGTAAGAAAAAGATAACCGGGCTGCATTTTACTGCATTTATATAAAGAGAGATCAGTTAATAGACCAGTTTTATGAACCAAATTTTCCAAATTATGCTTTATCAACTTTTATCAATGTGATTGATATCAAATGAACGAAATCTCTGTAAGTTCTACTCTAAAATTAACGCCTGTGCTGCTTTTTATGTCTTTATTTGATACTTTAAGTAGAAACAACATCATAAATTATAAAGAAACTAACATTTGTTAGGAATTTTTACAAGGTAGACAAAACATTTATAAATATTTTAAAACATAATATAAAGAACTTGATTTAGCTTTTTTTTACGAAATGCCTCTAGCGGATGATAGAGAAAAAAGGTTAAAAACAATTGTTTGGTATCTTTTTTACTTGTTTATTTACAGCATGAGTATCGAGAGTGAATTTAATAGCAATTTTAAGTATGTTTAATTTTGGAATAGCTTCTCCTTTGTCAAATTATTACTAATTTAAAAAGCAAATTTTTGTTTGTTACGTTATTAACAACTACTATAACTATGTATGTATATATATATATATATATATATATATATATGTATGTATATAACATTTTAATCGGATGCTTATTACTTAGTAATTTTGTCTTTAGTTTTCCGATGATAAAGTTTCGAAAGTACAGTTATGGTATGTTTTTGTCATTCATTCATTGTTATATTGTCTGTAATTCAAACGCAAATTTAAAAAAAATTTAAATACATTTTATTAACAATTGAATGACGAATGTACTGAATAGTATAAAATAATAAAACTACTAGACTACTAGAGTAAGGACTTTTGCAGTACAATATTATTTCCGACCATAAGTAAATTTGAAAATTCTGTAACAGTAGCAGAAATGTGAGAGATTTTAGAAAGAGGTGCTTAGTTAATGCTCCTCTCTCTCACTTTCTTCCACGTACATCCAACCTAGCACCGACGTAGCAAAGTATCGTCAAGAAAAGTCATACGAGGAATTTCTGCCGGCATCTTCTGATTTCATCATCAGATCCTGGTCATCATTTGTGATCAAATAGCTCATTTAGGCAAATCAGCCGAGCCTGAACTCAATGAATATACTCTTCACCATTAAAGAGTTTTGCCACCTCAAACACGAGGAATCAATTTCTTGCCATTAAGGAGTTCTTGTCACCAATTCCCAACTTTATCATCAAACCTAAATCATCACTTATGACAAAAAGACTCATCTAGGCAAGTCAAATGAGCTCAAAATCGATGAAACTATTCTTCACCAGAAAGGAGAATTCTGTTGCCACCTTTAAAGAATTGTGTCAAACATGAAGAACCTACCTGCTACCATTGAAGAGTTCGTATTATTTTCATCTATCTTCATCATCAGACGGTAGTCATCATTTGTAACTAAAGAACTCGTCTACGTCACTAAAATAATTATAAAACTATTTTAAATTATTTCAAACGTGGAATCAAATATCTTAATTGGTTCTCGTTCTCTCATCCGTGGAAGACTTTCTTAGAATATCTCTTCAGTAATTGAACTGGTCCTAACCATATTTAAACAGGATTCACTTAGAAACCTTTCCTTTCAAACGAAAGAATAATCATAAAAATCGGTCAATGCGTCTTCGTGTGACGGCTGTATATTCATAAAAAATATATACGCGTTGAAATGAGAAACTCCTCTTTTTTAATTCAGTTAAACATAATTCCAGTGAAATATCTAGGAATTATTTAAGTATATGTTTGTATTTAAAAAATTATCTTGAAATATAAGTTCAAAGCATAATTTATACAGTAATAAAATGATACTTTTAGAAAATCGATTAGTACTAAAATATTGAAAGCTACAAAATCCAATTCCTTTATATACAAAAATTGCTTAAAGAAGAGATTTGATTAATATATTATGTATTCTTCTTCTTCAGCTTATATATGTTTATCCCTTGATATGGACCTCTTCCATAATTTTCAATACTTGTCTGTTCTGAACGAGCTGCATACAAGATAAGTACCATTATGGAAATTAGTACAGTATTACATTCCCAATAAACGCAATAACCAGTATTATAATAATGGCTTTTCATCAGGGTAAATTTTCTCAAATAGGTATATCAATCTACTTATACAAATAGTCAACTATCACTCTTAATTTACTTATACAACTACATTTTATAGTATTTATCAATAATCTGTTTTTGTTTTATATTTAAGCTAAATTACTTCTTTTTACTTAATGTTAGACAGACTTAAATATTTGGGTAAATCTTTGAATTTCATAAATCTAGCTTTTACTGAAGAAATTCCCTAAGTCAGTAAATCATATCAAATGTCTCTACAACTATATAGTTCCGTATATAACATTGAATTAAGAATGATCACATATGAAATTGAAATGAATGACGTTTTTTCAATAAAATAAGTTTGTTATTTCAAGGCTTTTAATATTTTTTTTCGTTTACGTATATAATAATATTTACATGTTTCCGCTAAATATTCTCACATGATTTTACATTGTAAGTTCCTGGATCTTGTAGAGTTTTCTTTATATTTTCTATATATTTTGACAATTATTACTTACAGATGCGGCCAATTATTGCTAGTAAATTCGTTATATATTTTCAAGTCTACTTAGTAAATGTATTTAATTTTTTATAAGATAGATAATTTTGATACACTTTAACTGTCAAAAGCGAAATGTTTGCAGCTTTATATTTATTTTTACTTTATTTAGAGAAAAAAGATTTTCATTAAGAAAAAACTAATCTATTACAGTAAGCCTTTTCTGTGAAAGTTCTAAAGCAAACATTAAAAATACTACTAAAGCAATAAGTCGCCAGTTATACAAAGTGGTGGATTTGGATTAAGACAAACAATATTAAACTTCTCTCAATTTCATTCCAACGTTATTATAAAACCGACGAGACAAGGAATTTAACAATCACAATAAAATTGCCATCAGCTCCCGCTCGCGAGGCAAAAATTAACTTACAAGTTAAATTGCAAAAATAATTAAAGCGAAGCAGCGTAGGCACACAGTTAAGTTACGACAATGAGACAGACAACTCGACGTATATATTGGTCTATTGTTTCATAAAATCATACAAATTGTAGGTTTTTTTATACTGTTTTTTTTATTACATTCCCGTTATTAATTGTTGATTTAAAGAAATTAAATCAATAACTTATTCAAGAGAGTGCAATTTATGACCGTGGGATAAAGTATCAAAGTATTGCTTTCCACTTTTGCTTATGTCTTTGCCACATTGCTGTTCTATACCATTTTGCGTTTCATTTATTGTCTTCATGTTTTCTTTGAATATTTTTCAAATATCCAGAAATGTAAATAGCAGTTATTTTAGCATACATTTTACAGAGTTCAACGTATTTACAGGTTATACCTTACTTCATCAGTTATTTCTCTTCTTACCGAGTTATTCATATAAAAAGTGATTTCTTCTAAAAAAATAAAATTAATCTTGATCTTTTTAAATTAATCTTCCACTTAACAATCATTTGCCTTTCCAAAAAAGTAAATATTATTTTTCAGCTTTATTCATTCAACTTCATTTATTTAAATTTTTTTATATCGTTTTCATTACATTTTCTTTTCCTATTACATGCAAGTTTACTTTCATTGTTCATTAAAGTTATTTATCTATATACCTTAAAGTTATTTTGCCATAATTATATGTTTCCATTTTCTTGTTTTTAATGATTACTTATAATTAGTTTTCAATGTTATTTAATCCAGAATCGGAAAAACTCATGACAATATGTATTTCAGTAACTCAGGTCATCTTACTTGATTGGATTAGATTCAGTCGATTAATTCCATTAACAGATTAATTCGATTTAATGAAGATTATGATTACTTGTAGTTTTATCGGAATCGTGAGTCATAATGAAAGACACCTAAAAAATGCCCTTCAAGATGATTTGAAATGATGAATGTAGTATTTAGTGAATTTAATTTTACCATTACTGCAGCTTAAAAATTAAATTGTTTTCTTTAAAATAAAGAAGTTAAAATGTAACTCACATCCTCATTCGTGTCTGTAAATATAACCTTAAGTTATTAATATTTTGCGTAATTAATTTGTCATATTATTTTAATAAAATTATATAAATTTATTACGATTTCGATTTTCTCCACTGTTCGCAAAATAACACCGATGAATTGTCTTTTGATTATGATATAAAATATTATTGCGATATGAAACATGCCTCCTTCAGTTTTGCAGGGTTCGTTCCGTAGCATGATTCGAGTTAGGACATTATTTTAACGTCGCTCACACAGACTCAATTATGCTAAGCGAACTTCTGAATCCGCCTTACGATATGACGACGGCAAGAGTTGGTAGGATCCCATGCTTTATGTTAATTTTGTTTTAATATGAAAATTGATACTACATTTAGATATCCAAAACGGTATCCAATTTTAGGAACATGGAAAGAGAATAGATAATTTCAATTCGAATAGATGTAAGTGTAAAACAAAAACATTAAAACAATACAATGTGCAAAGAGCATATTAAAACACGTATAGACTAGGGTTTTCCAATTGTCTACATCTTTGAAATTATTGACGCAGGTTAACCCAAACAATTTATTTGAAAGTGGTATTTGGAATTTATTTAAGCTTTTTCAAGTCCATGGCAGGGTTATACTGAAGGTTGTTTTGAAGCTTAATGTTTACAATAGGGAGTTAAAAATGAAAAATTATGAGCAGAATTCAATTCTATTTCAAAAAACTCTCTCTCGGAAGGGTGTGGTAAAAATTGTTTACTACCATTTTACATTAATGGATTTTCTCATAAATTAGCCTATAATGTAAAAAATTAGAGGCTGTGATCGACGAGCAGTTGGGCTTTCCGGTGATATCAACCTGCAAAAACTTATTATTTTAGTATCAATGTAAAGCCACTGACTGAAAACTGGAACACTGATTAGTGGAAAACTAACAAACGCATTGCAAAATTATTCATTTTTCATTTTATTTTCAAATCTTTTCATTTCCTTTGTATTCATAAAATTCGTACCAAAATCATTTCTGAATTTTTACTTTTGTGTGTAATTGTTTTCTTCATTATCCATTTAAAAGTAATTAGAGGGCGCACGAAAATAATTGTATAACATAAGCATATTTAATCCGTCTGTAATTAATTGAAGTAAAATACTATTCATAACAAATCATCTTTATAACTTTTTAAGAATACAATCAATGATTATCTGTAATTTTCGATACGCAGTGGTAAGAAAATTATTTACTTTAATATTACGAAACTAGTTTGCTTCAAAAGTTTGGGTTCAGTGCCAAAACCTAAAAAACATTAGAACGAGATTTTTTAAGAAACATTTACACAACTAAATATTAAAATCTTCAACGGAACATATGCAAAATTACTTTATTTAAATATCATAAACTCATTTTCGAATTGCAATATATCTCCTGATATATTGCATAATTAATGCGTATTAACGAAAGTAAAAACGCATGTTAATAAATTGTGAATATATGTACGGAACGGTTAACATATTATATAAAATATTACATAATCAGCAACGTGGAACGTATTTGAACTATGGCTCGATACAGGTGATGAATTTCGTAATCACCCTGTTGGAGACACGGTTATAACTGTAATGTCACTTCGCAGATTGTCCAAAAGTTGATATTAAATAATATATTTTAATCAAGTAAATTTTCTACAATTATAACTTCAGAGTTTGTAATATTTAACTAAATGCAGAAGTTATGTATCGGTCTGTTTATTTGCACGTTGTGCTGTCTAATCGATGTTAGGAAAACAAATTAGAAAACTCGTTTTATAATTTTGTGACTATTTAGTAACTCAGTCGGATATTCTTCTATAATGAATTTTTTAGAAGAATATCCGACTGAGTTACTGATATTTGAAAGGATATTTATATTTAAGAATACTTTAGATTTCCTTCGGTTTCTCTTAACTATTTCATTACCATAATTGCTACGAAAAAAAAATACAAGAACAGATATTAGAGACTCCGAAGGCTTGATAAATCTAAATTCACGGGAAGAATTTGAATATCATAATGAAATAAAGTCTTACTTTTCCATAATGTTCCTGTTTCCATTAGACATTATTAGAAAAGTATTTAAGCTTCTGCCTGAGATTACACGTTTCTGTGAAAACTCATAGTAAATACTGAAACAAAACTACCCAGATATTTTTCTATAAAAAACCATTTTAGTTTAGTGCTTATTTTAAAATACAGAACGTTTTTTGTGGTTTATTTGAGGTTTTATGATATTTTTATTAATTTATATTATGTATATAGTTTCGTTGGAAATATTTTATAGGTTTTGGTAAATCAAATTCGATACTAGCTTATATATTAATCTGTCTTTGAAAGGTCGATAAGTTTGTTAGTATTTTATTTTTGGGTCAATAATTATTATTAGCTGTCATAACAAATCTTTCGGTTTGTTTGAAAACGCTTTGCTGTTTTTATGGCTTTGAAAAGGTTAATAGTTTTTTTTCACAAACCTATTTGCACAAAAAAAGAAAACTTTTAGTTTAAATTTATGTTAAGTGAATTTAAATTATTGTTTTGAAAAAGTATTCAAAATACCTTGGTCGAACTCGTAAAAGTAACAAGGACAACATCGATTAATTCTCGGATTAAAACCAGTATTTTTTTTATTAATGATTAGTCACAAGCCATTACCAGTCTATTATTTTTTTATTAAGAAACCTCAACGAAATGAAAGAGAAAGTATGCTTACTTCGTGTTAAAGTAGCTTTATTGCTTAAAAATACGCTATAAAAGGAATACTATCACAAAATCATTTAGTTTTTCATATTCGTATAAAAATGTTATTCATGTGAAAAATACTTTTTGCATAATCGAAACATTAGCAAGTTATTAACCGGAAAATTATTATTTTAACAGTATTAAATTATGTGTTTTCTCTTTACATATGTACCATAACTTATAAATATGTGGAAAACAGACAAACATATTGCTTTTAAATTTTTCTTTCTTTTTTTAATTCATAATTATAATTTTGATTCCTTGATTCCTTGAATTTGGTTTTATAAATTTTATTGAGAGTTTTTAAAAAAAATATTTACTTAACTTTAGATTTTTCTACTAAATAATATTTCTGATGATATATCTTAATGTTTGTTTACAGCTTCGCCTGCACGGATTTTCGATAAAGATAGCGGGATTTGTCCCTATTCCAACGAGAAAAACGGAACAACACTCTATGAATAAAATAAATATAATACTCACATTGACTCATCTACTGACATGTTACAATACTATATTTTTATTATTCAGTGAAATTTGAGTTTCATCCTAAAGAAATTGTACTATTTCTCGTACTGAAAAACAGCCCATATTTTATTGCAAATCATGAAACATGTGGGTACCAGGTTTTATGGAAATCAGTATGGCTGGTTAGGAGCAACTGAGTTATAAATATCCAGACATACTTTTTGTGGTATTAGTATTCAACGCAAGTGAAGCTGCAAAAAACTTTAACGTAAAACAGGCCTGTTTATTTTTTGTTATATGACCTAAATAAATGCCGAATTTAGTGGCGATACGTTGTTTTATTGCAGCGTTGTGAGGTATTAAACAAATAAAAATATTTTCCCATTTATAATCTCAGAACATATTTTATGTTATTTGTTTAAAATATCATAATCGGGTTTATTATTAAAGATCAAAATATATCAATTTATCTAAAATATACTTTAAAATATTCAAATAACTTGGAGTTTGGAGCAGTTTTTGGTTCAATCAGAGTTTATTTTTTATTACTTGTTCGCTTATAACTTTAGAATGCATATATGGATTTGGATGCAAGTTTTGAATTTCTTGTATGGGATTGCAAAAAAAATTTCCGCATTTAAATATATGATACGTGCAGTGGCAGATATAGGGGAAAAAAACTCTTGATTTAAATTAAGTATTTTAACGCTATAATATAACACCTGTGCCGATTTTCACGATTGTAATAAATCGTGTAAAATATTAATAATCCACTATGATTATTAGTATTGAATACATTGAATTTCGTTAAATGTGGATATATATTAATATGAATATAGAGTCCTGAAACTCGACAGACCTGCCTTTGACGGAAACCAGAGTTGAAAATTCTACAACCTTATATATTTCCAACGAGAGAGTTATATTATAGATATGTAGTCATTAAACCTTATTTGTATATTTTTATAGTGTTTTGCTACTAATAATAAGATTACATCCATATTATGTCCATTAAATGGAAATGATGATACGCAGTTAATATTTTATTGACTGCACGTCGTGGTATTCGATACGCACCCCTGAAATATTTTTAATTCAGCGTCAGTAATTGAAGAAAAAACCTTTTTAAAATTTAATTTCTCGCTGAATAAACTCCATACGAACCGTTAAGTTGAGCCGACGTAAAAAGCTCGTCGCTAATGTAGCGGTGAAATAAAAAGGAAATATCAGAAATATTTTATTCTTCGATTAGTCGATCTATGGAGTGAACTGAGTCAAATCGACAAAAAACGTTTGGCCGACTTGCTAGCGTGTACAAGTGCCGCAATTTTTAATACTCCAATGAATCACACGTCCAAATTTGTCGATGTGGATCTACGTATTTCGCATACAATCATCGTGTGTTATATTATTAAATTAGGACGCTGGGAAATGGATATTCATCTGTAAATTTTAAAAATAAAAATCTGTAAATTTTAAGAATAAAATATAAAATCGCAAACATGATTTTTTACTTTCTCAACCGCGGTAATAAATAACTAGGGTTTTCTATTTCGTGCAGTTCTCGTATTATTTATTTGCCATTTTATTAACATGACCCTCTTCACACAATATGTTTTACTTATTCCTTGTACGATTTATACATTTTAATTTATATTTAGTTAACTTTTGTGGTTTTTTATGCGTTCATTTGTCATTTTACCATTTTATGTCATTTAAAGGAAAGGATCTCTCTGAGTATATTTTAACAAAATTGTTATTACAATTACTTTTCTCTTAAACTCTACTCATTATTATAAGATCATATTATAGACAAATTTTCCTATAGCAAAAGCTATTTATTCTTATATAGCCAGTCGTGGAAATCCATGCTGAATCGACATTTTATTATATTTGATGTGAAAAAATTAAACACTGCTTAGAGTAAAAGTATATATGGCTTTGAGGTGTACACTTTTTATATAACAAATTATTAAACGGCGTAAATATCTGAGGAAAACTTAGTCATCTTGCAAAATTTTCCTTTCAAAAATTAACTCTATAAATAACAATTATTATCTCATAGATCACCGAACCCCATCCCTTTTGTCTTAAGTGAAACCCAATCTTAACCCTCGATCTTTACATACCCTATCTCTTTGAAGCCCCCATTTCCAGCACTCCTTTCATATTTCCTTGCAATTACTTAATTATTTTCACCAAACATTTTCTTTGCCCCCGTACACTTATTTCCTTCCGCGAATTTAATGTCCGATTCGTTCCGAAAGAAATTGTCGAATTTAATTTTAGGTTGAAAACATGTTTAGGGTTCCGTACCAAAATAGCTGACAGTGACTTCTTATAATTTCATCATGTTCCCCTATCTTTTCGTCTATTCATATGACATAGTATAGTAGATTTTTTAGTTTAACGATGATTGCGATGAAATTTTCCAGGAAGACGAAAGTATATAATTAGTTAACTTTTTGAATCTTCCGTACGTTTATGATAATCAAGATCAGTGCTTATATATATTTTAATAAGTACATGAATTGTTTTTTTTTAATTCCATATATAGTGCGAGATATGTTTTGAATAGGTTAGTTATAAGGGTTTCAAAAATTATTCCCGAAACTGCGCGACCCAAAAATTAGGAAAGAAATGTGGGTCAAATCATGATATTTGGCATAGCTATATATCTTATAGCTTTATATATTAACCCATAGAATTAAAGAAAGAGTGAATAAAGGTCTTAATTTTTTTAGTTCATAGTTTATTTAGAACACCATTTGAAACGGCTTGTTATGAGGAATATAAAAATATTTTTTTATTCTTAATTTTCAATCGATTATTGGAAAAAGATATTCGAAAAATACCCAACTTATTGCGGAAAATACCTAGTCAAACATATGTTAAAAAGAAGATTGGTAAAATTTAAACAGAATATTGCAGGGAAACTATAACAATTATCTTAGATCTCACAATTTTTGAAATATGCATTATGTTTTTACGCCTGTGAATTGTATACTAGAAAATATACTTACGTTTCGAAAAATTAATATCAATAAGTAGATTAATAAAAATACTATTTACCCTTAAATGTTTATAAATGATTACATTTTACAAATTACATTCATATTCGACTAAATTTCTTTACAAAGGAAATAAAAGTATTCGTAACAATTAATTCATATATCAGCACATACGAAGTGTACCATTAAGTAGAAATAAAAATTAAAAAACACAATTTGAATGAAGCTGTACTATTGAAAAACTGGTGTTCATAGACAACTTTCCCAAGTCGATCAAACTGGGTTCATTTCCACAATGCCTGTGGACATAACGATATCCGTTCCGGTTTATTGGTGACAGTTTTTTTCTTTAATCGGTTTCATGGTCGCTGATTATAGACGCTGACAATATCACTTAGAGTGAAAATTTTATATAAAATTGCTTTTTAAGACAAATTTCTCTTTCAATGAAAATAAAAATATTTATTATGAACTAATTAAGATATAACTATGTGAAAAATAAAAAATTAAAACTTTTGCATACATACACTTCTAAACATGTGCAGCTAGACCAAAATATATATCTTTGATGAAAACAGCGTACTAAGTAGTGAATATCTTCTTCTATTAGAAAGAATAGTGTAATGAATCATCGTACAAACGTCCACTCGATATACTTTTGTTTTTAAAATTCGTAATTTTTATATTTATAATTCAGATGTTTTGCCCAACGAAGCGGGGCAAAAAATCAGTCTTTTTTTCAATTTCCAAAGAATAGCTCGTTCTACTTGCGCGTGTCTTTTATCGCCATAACACTGGACTAGCACAAACCGGATATCTATTTACAAGATTTAATTGAAGCCCTATTTATCTCCATTACCGTATAACTTTATTACATACAGCTTAAGTTTCCCGTTTACAAATTATTCAACTAAATATTAATTATTATCATAGTTCGAAAGAAACTATTGCTTATTAAATTTGTTAAAAATTATGTCAAAATTTAAGTTGTTTTGTATCAATCAATAAATTAATAGAGGAAACCTTAAGCCATTATTCCATACTTACATTTTTAGTTTGATATCGAAACTTGTGTGCATAGTATATCATTCATATATACTGTAAATGTAATTTTTTTATGTTCCTTATTTTATTTTTCGTTGCCATTTCCTTTCTAGCGATATTTCCTTTTCAAATCTTATGAATGCTTACAAAACATTTAGAAGTCAAGAAGTTTTATTCATTGCAGAAAGTGAAAATCATCAATTACGTTAAAACTATGAGAACTAATGGATATACCTTGTGATCAACCCAACACATTATAGCAAAGGCAAATTCAAGAAAAAAAAACTGATAATTCGCTGCTGACTCACTAATAACATTTCAAATACTCAAAGTATAACATACAAAAAAAAATCTTCACTTTGATAAAAAAAATTAATATAAATTTACCTCATAATTAAATGAAATTACGTGATGTAGTATTATTTCTACTTTCTTTAATTTCTTTACCACGATCTAGGTTTAGTTGTATTACAACATCTGCAGGTGGGATATTAGTAAAGATTCTTGGTAGAAGATCTTTGCTAATATCAAGGAGAAGATCTTTGCTAATATCCCACCTGAAGATGTTGTAATACAACTAAACCTAGGTTGTGGTAAAGAAATTAAAGAAAGTAGAAATAATACTACATCACATAGTTTCATTTAATTGTGAGGTAAATTTATATTAAATTTTTTTATCAAAGTGAAGATTTTTTTTTGTATGTTATACTTCGAGTATTTAAAATGTTGTTTACAGTTACTACTGATTTTCGAGTATAGATTGAGATCTGCAATGAATGGATTCAAGAGATATATATATTTCCGGCTTTGTTGCATCTAATTGTTACCAAAAGATATGTTTGATGAAACTAAAAATTCATTGTGTTTTCTATATAAAGTTCCTTATAAATTTTATTACATAATTCATATCATGAAATCATCTTCTAATACAAAATGGTTTTGTGATATGAATTAGATGTAAAAAATGTTCAATACTGTGAGCGGAGCCTTTTTACATGCATATAACATTCTTGAAACCAACACAATTTCTGACTATGATAGAAAACTGAAAAAAAAATGTCCGATAAATAACATCACTTTTTAGTCGAGAGCGGTGGTTAACAAATCAAGTAATATATCTCAAATTAAGCGTCAATACTTTTGTTTATCTGAATTGAGTAAAATAATGGAAGCCTTCAAGTTTATTACATGTTTGTGTATAATAATATAGGTATTAACCTATATGGTTACATATAATGTTCATTTATAATAATATCGTCTAATTTAAAATTTTTTCTTCTAAAAAATGTAACCCTTGTGACAGGATGAAATGGTTTGTTACCTTCTGATTGTCTCTCCATTATCACTCAACATTTATTTACAAATGTTTAATGATACACTATTAAGAATATTAAGACAAAGTCGCATAAGAAGTTTAATTTTAGTTTAAAAAAAATGCTTCATTTCATTGAAATGATTGAATAATAGCAAAATGATTGTAGTCTGAAGCTTATTCAGCGAACGGCCAAGGCAAGTGATAGAAAAAAAATACCGCGAAACACGTAATTCGGCAAAAAATTGCAAGTTTCAAAGCTATGACTCATCGTACTAGGAGATGTAGATAAAAATAAGTAGCCCGATAAACTAAAAGCAACTGCGAGGTTATGGTAAGCGGGTAATAGTGCAGCGTAAGTATTCGATAATAAACGTAGACGAAATTTAACTTGACAATTGTGTACAGTTAAATCAAACCATCTATGCATAACAGTGTCAGTTAGGGATTTCGATATAGCCTACGAACGCGGAACCCTACTTCGGGTCAGTAAATCTTAAGCCAGCTATTATATAACGTCGAATTCAAAATAAAGTGGTATTACGCTAGAAAATACGAAGTAAAACGGACGTCCATTGTGGGCCTAATACTCGTGACTAATTGACTACGTTTCGTTGACATTTTGTAAACAATGTTGTTAAGGAAATCAATTTCGTCAACGGAAAGTTGTGAAATGCAATCACGTCTTGCAATATCGGCACGAAATCTATGATTACAGCGATTGACAGTATAAAATTATATTTATAAACAGGCATGGTTACCGACAGTAACTGCTGTAATTATTGGAGGGGAAATGTCCGTCAGGTTTTTCTACACGTTTTTCTAATTGTGTGACTAAACATTGCGGTTTCTAATTGTCGGAGATTTCTATTATGTTGTCACAAGTTTTTTTGTGGAAGAACAGGCCTGTTATGCACGATGTTACTTTTTTAGAAAAAAAAGTAGGTGTAAATACGTGGAATATCTTTCACTTATTGTAGTTTGGTCTTTTTTTGTTTGGTAATAAAGCTTTCTGATAATAAAAAGGAATGAAAAGAAACTCAGCAAAAAAATTAGTAGGATTTTTATTTAAATTTATCCAAATTTATATAATAAATTTGATAGTGTGAATGTTTACTCTTTTTAAATAGTTTAATGTATAATATTCTTATCACTAATACACTTACGCCTGTAGAGAAACCATTCGTGACACATTTCATCATACGCTGTTTGAGGCTTTGTGGCGCATACGTCTTTTATTCATGCGCAGAATGTTTAAGCAGAATATTTTATTTTTCATGTTATTCTGAAAAATATAAAGTTTTTTTTAATATTCAATGTAAAATATTAAGAATGACTTTATATTATAACTATGCAAATTGCAAATTTCCATTAAAATCTTTCCAGCGATTCTTGCGTGATACAGGCAGCTAATCGAAATTGTTATTATCTATATAAATGCCGTTTTATTATATGTACAGATAATACAGAGCATATAACTAAAGTATCATTAAAGTGGCGTGCGTGCCATGCTTGCACGCACGCCACTTTAATGATACTTAATTTTCCGCGCAAAGTAATAATGCTCCATCGTTCATTGTTCATTAGGACCCAAAAATGCAATTTTGCGCCATAATTATGTAATAAAATAAAAGCCAGCAAAAGAACGTAACCAATTTCGAATTTTCTATAATGGACGAGTTAACTTCAATACATTTTGTTGGGTTTTAAATAAAAACATTATTGACGGTGTCGTTGCAGACACCAGACAGAATGCAGACACCTTGATGTTATTATCGCATAAGTATCGATAATGTAAATGTGCTTGGACTCTGTCATGTTAACGAAATAAACGTTTGACACTTCAAAGCAGTTTAATATAAATAACAATTCTATATAATGGTATGAAAAAAAAGACTGATATGTGTTTCGTTAATCTCATAAGATAGATTAAAAAAAATAAATGCGATTATCGAAAAGTCTAAAATATATGTTGTTTGAATAGCATATACGATTAATGAAAAAAAGAAGATATATTTGCATTCTTTTCTGTCAGTATAACATTTTTTCTTTAGCAATCTTGTAACTAATTTCATGAAATCCGTAATTAAGAAGTGCATTAATGTTCGTTTCTATACCTAATTTAACAACCCACCTTAATACAAAATTGACAAAACTTTAATTATTAAATAAATATATACCGTTTTCTAGGCAGTAATTTAAATATTTTCTGAAATATTTTATCAAACAACCTCACGAATCCTAATTTCCCCGGTCCTTTAAGGAGTAAAGTGCGATTAAGATATGTGAGAAATTTTAAATGTAAGCATCCCTTATTGAACAAAGAAAATATTTTATCTTCGATATTATTTGTCAGCGGCGCCTTAAAATCATTTGGAATTTAAGGCATCGAACCAGTTACTTATTAAACTTATAAAGTCTTCAGTATCTTCCCTGCCCTGGAATTCCTGGAGGATTTTATTCTCACAATAAAATTTTAGCAGCTAAAGCTAACTTTATTTTGATTATTACGTATCGTTACTTGTTTCGGGAACCTGGTACCCCTCGGAAACTTAGAATTATTTGGTATTATATTTAATTAAATCCTATTTTTTATTTAAATTTTAGCGCTTTAATTTTTTATAATTTTTTTTAGTTTTTGAAATTATATGTAGATGTTATTATTTTTTTGTGTTAAATGAAAATAATGAATATTCTTGTGCCCGTAAATATTACGACTTCATAGAATTTGAAATTGTATTTAAAATATTTGTTTTATCTATTATGCTGCTTTAGCTTGATATCGTGTCTAGCAGTTAATAAATGTGTGGACTACGGAACACCTATGTAAATATTTTGAGTGAAGGTGAAATTGTGCACCGCAATATTATGAACACTTCAAAAGATTAGAGTTCAAAATTTGTGACATGTGTTCGCATAAAATTCCTGGAACCAGTTATGATAATTTATATTGAAAAAAACATGTCTTTTTGCGTTATATACACTATACTGAATCGTAAAATTTTGTTTTTTTTTTAAGTTTACTTCTTGTAGTTTTTACATTGTGTTTAAATATTTTAAATCCGGCAGGTATTAACAACTAAACAAAATAGAAGAATTTTAATATTTAAAAACGCGTTTATTTATTAAAATATTAAAGGAATGTTTGTAAGTCAATCATAAATACGCAATGTTTACAAACAATGTAAAATTTTATATATATTATTAATCGTAATTTCGTGAAAGATCCAAAAATAATTATAATATGATGATATCTTAAAAAAAAAGTTCTGTATAAAACTTCTTTTTTGATGTCTTTGTTGGTGTCATTTATTAAATTATGTTCTTAAATTTTATTTATTTATTTTTACCACAGTTGCTGTATTCATTCATTAGATCATGCGGGATGTATCATGTCAATTAATTAAATTAAGTAGCTTCGATGTTTACTAGGACCATCGCGCGTTTTATTGTTAAATTTCTATTCAAAAACTTAAATGCGATGTTGTTTGCATATTTTGGAAATATGGGTATATTTAAACTTAATAGAAAGCGCAAACATTTTCTTAGATAAAATAGCGAAAGTTTTAATTATAGTGCTGTAAAACCGATGAAAACCTATTATTTTCGTATTTTCATTAGTTGTATCGCATGTATACAATAAATTAATAATTATTTTAGTACGTACGTAAACATTACAGTTTAACAGAATGTAAATTTCCTTAAAAATAAAATTTAGACTTATAGCTAATATATACTGCGATATTTTTATTGCGGCTTTAGCTCGATATTATGGTGAGCGGTCCGTAAATGTGTGAATAAAACTAAAATATTAGAATATTCGTTGCAATCGGAATAAGAATATGTAACTCCAGCGTACGGAAACGAGAACAAATATAACACCTTCATGATGATTATGAACAGAGGTGAAGGAATGCGCCACATTATAATTGAAGCGTTTAAAATTCATTTCTTCAAACTAGCGACCTATGTTTTCCCACAGTTTGGCGTACATACCATTATCACCACATCAAATTTATTTTTATACGTAATAGATATATTTGGAAAATAAATATTTACGTTGTAATATTTTACAAAAATCGATACGACACTTGACATGAAAATTATTATATTTTATTGAGGCGAGCTTTGTTTCAACGGCTGTGATTACAATTTGAAAAATTTTCCAGACAAAAATTCAAACATTATGATTATTGAAGTTTTCGGCCACATCCAAACATACATATAAAAACATAACCTTCCTTTTGACTTCGTCATAGATCAATTTTTTATATATGTCAGCCCGCTACTACGTATTGATCTTTGTCATAATCTCGTACCAAGCGGTTGGAGGTAAAGTTATGGTTTGCATTTAATCATTTGGAAGGGCCGATAACTAGTAGTGATGGAGTATTATTGCATTTCCTTTTATTTTTCCTCTCATTTTCAGGGCATTGTCCTTTCCACTTTTTTTCCACAAACACTCTAAATGATGGCATACTCCAGTATGTGATTATTACGGGACATAATTTCTGGGATGGTCATTACGTGTTATACTAATGGTAGGTCGTAAAATACTTTCTTTGCTTTCTTTTGTTAATATAGCCTCTTAATTTGATTTAGGCCTTATGCGTGTCTAGTAAATATTTTGAGAGGTTGAGAAAGGATAAGGAATCGAAGGAAGCAAAGTATTTCAAACCATTCGTACAATTTATAAAAAGTGTCAATTTAAAAACAAATTCAAAAAGTTAATATAAAATTAATCCAACCATTATCTGGAGAGCTGATTTTTTAAAAATTAACTAGTATCTTATTGTTTTGAATCTAATGACTTAATTTTTATAAAGCAAGAAGAGAGCTTGGTTTTCACGCTACGCATTCAAGGGTCAAAATAACCAAAGGAAAGTTAAAATAATGAAACTTCCTTCATAATTGGAACCGAAAAAATGCGAAACAAAAGTAAACACTGAAAAATTGTCTAAAAATATCATCATTTTTATACGAAACAGCAGTAATGGGATACGATGAAGGTTTCCCTTGCGAATGGCGATTTCCAATTGAAATTAAATTACCTAATAATTGAGGTACATATATCATGTAAACATATAAATTTAGAGATTTGTCAGTTTAGTATGCACCACTTTCCCACGTAAGTGTTCTTGATATTTATAACTAAAAATACATTTGCTAATAATTTATGCCGCAAAATTATTTGCCCATGGACATTGTATTAAATAAGACTTCGATCATATGTTGTTAACAAAAGTTCTCTAAAAACGCTAAATTTATCCGTTTCTAAAATTAATTATGTTAATTTTATTTATCTTCTTATTTGATCAAATTTTAAAACTATTCTTATTATTTGATTAAATTTTAAAACTATTCTTATTATTTGATTAAATTTTAAAACTATTCCTTAAATATCATTGCTACTTACCGAAGTATGGCGAGCATTCTTTAACATATTGAAACATTTTATAAAACTCAAAAATACTTACGGGGAACTTAATCCGCAAATCGGAGGAGGTAAAAATATGATAACAAAGATAATGCGCTTCTCGAAGAGGCAGCGGCGTACCCCCTAAGAGGAAAGTATATAAACAAAAAGTAATGCCATAAAAAGCATCTGGGTTTAGGGAAATATTCCGAGATAAATATAAAAGATTAAAGCATTCCAGTTACGATCTCTTTTAGAATATTATCGCTACAATAAAGAAATGCGGTCTCAGGAGTTTCGGGTGGGTGTTTATTTACCAAAATACATGTGAAAACTTGAAAATGAGATAAGTAAATTATTACAGGAATTTGTGTGAGGGATTTTACAATGGAATGGGACTTTTAAACGGAAATTTCTCTCTTACATTTCGGTTGGAAATGGAATCTGTTCTTTATTTAAGAATTGTGCATTACACAGCTTGATTCAATTTATACATTTCGTGAATTATTTTGTTCATTAACTTAAAATTGGCAGTCTTTTTGTACGTAAAATATTTTAGATATTTAGAATGTATGGATTACTAAAGTAAAGAAGGGGCGTAAATCACAGGGAAAAGAATATTTATAAATATAATTGGAACACACAAATTATTTTATTTTTAGAGATATATTTGTTACTATACAGATTAATTTATATAAAAGAATATTAAATACGAAATAGACCATAAAATTAGACAAATACGATTTATTTGGAATTTTGCTGAAAAGCCGAATAAATATTTGGCTATTGAAAACACGAATCTGATCAAGTCATTGAACGTAATTTAAAGTAATCGAACATTATAGTTGGTTTGACCATATTAAACAGATTCAGGTGTACAGGAATTTTTTTTCTATCCAGACCGTTGTATATTTAGACTGTCTAATAAACTAACTCTAATTTCGTATCATCACCTATTGGATTAATGTGACTGTATAATTTCAGGAACTCTTTTGTCGCTGACAATTCGGTAATCATACCACAAAATATTAAAAATACCGTTAGTTTGCGAAAATATGCGACAGTATTTTATTTTCAATAGGTGAGTGTTTAAATTCGGCATGATTCATTTTTATTTTAATTTCAAATGAAGTCTTAAAATTTCTTAACGATTTTTTGATGATGTTATCTTTGATGCAAGAAATTGATCACGTTTAATTGCTGTTTATTATGTTATTACGTGAGAACTTATTATTACATTCTACATAACATTAAATAAAGTGTTTGAAGCAATAAATAGTGGGAAAAATTGGGACGGCATAAAAACTATTCAACAACCTGGTGTAGTAGTCAATTCTAGCTAGTTAACCAGTATTCACTTATAAGTAATGGCACCGCACCTGTGAGTTGGTTGTTTCGTAAGAATATATTATGAAAACAAGTTTTATTATATCCATGAGCCGTGTAGACACACCGCTGGTTGAGTAACGAAGTTTTGTGGGCTGAATGACAATGGTATAGAAAATTAGTTTGAAATTCATTGCTTATAGTTTGGATATCTTCACTATATTAATTTCACCAGTACTTTAAAGGACATTAGATCTAATTACGTTTTTATTAATTTTTGCCTATTTTAAAGTTATCGGCTATCTTTGAATTCTGTAACATTCTTGGTTACAGAATTTTTTAATTTGCATTACGCAAATTCAAAATGGGATAGTGACACAACATTGGTGGGCAAGTATAATTTGGTGGACCGTGCTATTGAAAATCGGTGTGTTTTAAAAAAGGCATATGAAAACTTTTTGGTTTAAGTTAAAAAAAATATTAAGAAAATTATAGCATCAATATGGAGAAAAATTATATTATTTGTATCTCGATTTCACTAAAAATCTGTAACTGTGAGTTTTCGTAAATTTTTGGAAACTAATGTGCCATACTTTGCAGTATATTGCACTGTATTAAATCTTTTTAAAAGTAGGAGATAAAACATGAAAAAACTTATAAGGTTTTGAGACTAAAATATATAAATTTTTTTTATGTTGGTATATTTAATACCTAAATAACCAAACAAAATCCGAAATAAATGCTTCTGCAAAGTAAATTAAAAAGTTGTTGGTTTTTATTATTCGTGTTTATTAAATAAAAAAACATAATTTTGGAAAATAATTTTGACACTACTTTTTGTGAATCGGCCGGAACAAAAAGCGATGGTCAATATCAATTTTACAGAATCAACGGTAGATGAACTTAATTAAAATTGATATAATACAGAAATATTAATTAAATGAAATACTTCTTGCTATTTGATTAATTAATGTTTCAAAAAATTGTTTCATAAATCCCTGGATTTTTTGAAGATAATTCTGGTAGAATTTACTACGTAAACGATTGTGAACGTATTTATTGATGATAATATAGTGGTACATTTATACATGGCAGCTTATTAACTATCATAATAATTAATTAAATTGATAAAAAATCAATAATGTTGAATGACATCATATAAAATGAATTCGATAAACAGGAAGCCATTAAGGTAAAAAAGGAAATACAAAAAAATACACAGTCGTTTAACATTTTATCCATTGTTAATTTATTCAAACTAGCCTTTTAGTCTCTGTTTATCTACTTGTAACTACGCGTTTAAAATAATATTTTAACTTCTTTTTTTCTATTGACTTCTAATTATAAATTTCACTGCAAGATATGCTTTCTTTGTCTCACGTCTAAATACCAATACACGTAAATAGTTAAACTTAAGAAGTTTAGTTTCAAAACAATTACGCCTACAGTCTTTAAAGTTGTAACAGTTTTTCTCAATGTCTATTCAAGACGAAAGTGTATTGTTCATTCTGGCAGTACGAGATACAAATCTATTGTCGGTGTATCTAAATGTGTTGCCCACGCTAATCAATTTCTCATCGATCAAATGGTCGTAATTGGTTAACAATGCAGTGTCAGTACCAAATGGATGTCGGCCAACGCAGGTGTTCGTCGGTTAAGCTTTGCGTAAGGCGAGGTGAGTGGCGTCATATGGTTTGGCCATTGCTCTGAATTATTCGTCCGTTCAATTTTAATACTTATTCAATAAAACGGCGAGGAAATAATTATCCACAAGTTGTTGTTATTTTCGTTATAACAACTGTTGTTGTTGAAGTTTATGTTTACCCTTTATTAACATAGGAACGATGTTAGAGCTGGGTGAGAGGATTCCTAAGTTTACTTTGGTGAGCGATTGCGATCATGCTTCGATACACTTCGAATAGTTGAACTTTCGGTCTCAAAATATATTGATCTATAAGTGTTATGAAGTTCACCTAAATATTAATTTAGATATATGTGAATATAAATCAGATGATATCAAAGTACCGTCAGCTAATTGTGATTACTTGAGCAAGCATATTGTAAAGGTACATCAAATCTCACGTCTTATATTTAGAATAATTATCTCATTTACATCACTTTAGAGATAATTATATATATATATATATATATATATATATATGTGTGTATATATATATATATATATATATATATATATATATATATATATATAATTTAATTGTCTAAATTATAATAGTCATTGAATCAGCTGTTTGCTCGTTAAACATTTGAATTGATTGTTGTCCTATGAGTTGTTGAATCTACTGTTTGCTTACAGTTGAATCTACTGTTTGCACTTCTTATTCTACAAATGATTTGTAAGGTGTTTATATGAGATTTTTATATCAAAGTTTTTTCTATAATATGCTCCAAAAATAGAATGAAAACTAGTAATTAGGATATTAAATGAAGGTAAGTTTTAGCGTTGTTTCGCACTTTCTTATCTATTATACACAAATTATGTGTTACAAAAAGAAAGTGTGCACATATCTGAATAAGAGTATTGTACACGTGAATTATAATTTGTAGGTCAGAAACATGAATTCATAACATATTATAATTGTCTAAAATAACTAAAAATAATGTCAAAACTGCCGCCTGTCGAGTTGATGCGATAAAATGACTTAGTCCGATAAAACAGAAAAGCCCGATTTTCATTTTTTGTATTTTCTTGAAAACATTACTAATGCAGTTTCTCAATAAACTATCAATATGGCAATTTATTGAATAGAGCCTGCTTCGGTAAATTTCCGAGTTTTTTAATAGATGCACAGTAAGATTATTGAATATTTTATGAGATAACAAAAACTTCGGTTATTTCAACATTTTTTAAAATTATTTTCTACTTGCTGATTTAAGATTCATCCTCGGTAGTATCTATAAACAATAATAGGCAAGAAAAGCTTAGTCCGCTTCCATAATTATGATAGTTAAATGTTGAAAGAATAGTACATTTAGGCCTTATTGTCCGAATTTGTATCATGTGAATAATTAATGTTATCAAGGGTGTTTTATGGGTGGATGGATAATATTCATGGAAATTATTACCACCAAATTATTAACAATGTTGAAAAAACGGTCATACTTTTAATATACCTCAGTAATTTCATATGAATGAATTTGCTATGTTTCTGGTGAATATCTTAACACAAAAATAAGGAGGATATTTAAAAAATTCCGCCATAGTTTTGTACGTTAAAAGTAAATTATTTTTGGAGTTGTTTACTGCCTTTTACTCGACCTACATTCATATTCATGCGTGAATTTCGACACATTATCGATGTGTGACCTTGTCCTTTTAAAAGAGGCGGAATCACGACTCGGCAATGTCAGTCAAACCACTTGTCATAAAGACAACAATATCGGTATTGTCATTTGTTTCGAACAATATTGTAATAAGTCGACTCCATTAAGTTGTCCACACTAAGCCTCAGGCCTTAAATTGGTATGGGGGAATTCATTTCCATTTATATTCTCGCGTTACATAAATTGTCTTTTATTTTTTGTCTAATAAATAAACATGTCTTACAGTCCATGTACAATAATATTTACTGGTTGAATGTCATTGCATAAAAACTTAAAAACGCAAGTTTGGAATATTTTTCCGGGTCTCCAAAACGAGTAGAAAAGAATGCCATTGAGGTCACGACGGATTATGTCGAAATCTAAGAAGCGGCCGGTGGCCAATAATAATGGCAACTGCACGCGCGTTATTATCTAACCCACTATAATTTACTAATCTGTAAGGAATTCTAATTGTCGATTTGGGACCGCGCAAAATTTTACGTTTGCGTCAGTCACTGGTATTTCAGTTGTGCGCCAAATTCTAAAACGTCGACCTCACATTTTCGTTTCACTTAAAACTCGCGCGTTTCATATTGTATTTGAGTGATGGTTGCGCATCCGGCTATTCGCTTTTACCGAACATGGCTTATATTAAATTTTATCTGTCACAGGAATTATGTATTACCGTATTAGGGTCAAAGTTCCGAAATGTGTGCTACAATTTTTAGACAAAGGGTCGTAGGGAAGAGCATATTTTTTTAAATTATGTGTAATGAAATATTGGTATAAAGTAAGCCGTTCAAAGTAGGAGTTAATTTAAAGGTAACAATGTTACCTAATTGAAAAGAATCTTTTTTAATTAACTCGTTTGTGGAAGGAGTCTTACTAGTTGGTAAACGAGTTTGGGTTTATTGTTAAGTTTGGAAAATGTTGCTCGTTTGAATGAACTAATAACATCGGGTTATGCACATGTTCTAAATATTTTCGTTTATGTATTTAAAATAAAATTATTAATGCTTGGGTTACTCCAAGAGGTTTGATAATTAAATATTCGAATGCCAAAACTGAAGAAGGAATGTAGTGTTGTTTTATCTTCAAGGTTTATTCGTGAAAGGAAACATTAAAATGAGTATTTATTATTATAAATATGCAGCCAAGCAGATTATTTAACAAATATTTTTGCATATATTAATTGTTAAAATGTAAACTAGTATTGATAGTATTATGCTTATTTGGCACACTTATCTATGTGGCTCTTTAAATCGGGAATTCCCGAGTAAAAACAAACGGGAAAAGTTCCATCGACAGTATTTTGTTATTGTGGTATCACCTATTCTTAGGTTATATTGTGGTGTCACCTACTTATAGATTTCATAATGTGAGTTAGGTGTGAATAAAAGACGATAACTTGTAAATAGTAAAATTTATTACTAAAATTAAATTTATTATTATAATTAAATAATTTATTATGTTTTGTTTCACCTGTATATTGTTATGTTTTGTTTCACTTGATTTTCAATTTATAATTTTCATGGCTAATTTAACATAACATTTATGAAGTATTTTAATAATTGCTATTGTACATAATTACTACAATAATGCAAAAATAAGATGCAATAATAATTATTAGAATGTTTACGGTCTATATATTTTTTGATCTTTAAAAACATTAAGACCAATTTAGGCTAGTAAAATAGAAAATGCTTTAGAAATAAATGCAAAGAATTTATGGTGTGAACAAAAATTGGACTATTGGAAAAATCAAAATAAGAAAACCATGTATGAATATTGTAATGAAAATATTTTCCTCTAAACTTATTTTCTTTTATGTAATAAAAAATGAAATAAAGTAAGTGACGCTTCATTCTCGGGTTAAGAGAATTCGTGTTCAAGTTTTGTATACAGGTCTTTCCCTAATTAGCCTTTATACAATTTTGTGACGCCTTTCTGTTGATGCATATGTTATATTTCAGTTGAAGACTGATTGTAAAGAAATTTTAGCAGAAGACATACTTGAATTTCGTGAATCCATAAATGTAAAAAAATATTGTATGATATTTTTAAAATATTCCTCCATATGTCTATGTACAATTTTTTTTCTCACAAGGCTCTTGAAATATGGTATCATTGAAAAGGTTTGCTCAGAATAATGGCTTTAAAATACAATAAAAAATGTACAGTAATATTTTTTATACGACATCTATTTTACAAGATATCATTTCTACAATGTTTTGCAAAACCTTGCCTTGCTTCTAAATTTTCAATAACGTGTGTCAAGGATTCGAAATAATGGGATAAAGCCTTAAAGTATCTAAGACTTTCAATACAAAATTTGTTCTGTCAACTGGTGTTAATAAATTAAAGAGGTACAAAGAACCGAATTATTTTTAATGCATTTAAATAATAAACAAGAATATTAATATATTTATATATAATCATATTTCTAAATTTTATATGTAGGTGAGTGCCTATGAAATTCTCGTGCTAAGAGTTTTACTCGCATTTAACATGTTTATTGAATAATTTTTCTATACTAGAAACTTTTATTTAGTAAAATAAGCACTAGAACTTTAAAATAATTGGAAGTATTTAAGGAAATATATATTCAAATTCTATTTAGACTAAAATATTTTATCATAAATAAAAATCTTTAATATTAAATTTGATGTTAATAACCGCTAAACTATAAATAAAACTATTCGGATTCCACGTAAAATTATATAGATCTTTCCAAAGCAAAGGCTAGTTGTTCGTATTGGTACTTTGAGACGAATTTTCATTACTAAGCCCATTCTTGCGAAATTGCTACTGACCAATTAGGTTGATGGTCACGATTTGTTAGTACTAGTATCTGGTATTAACCACTAAGGTTATTGGTTAAGCCTAATTTGATACTGACACATAATAAATATGTCTATCTTTAAATCCATATAATTTAAATATGGATTTAAAGATAGACATATTTATTATATGTATGGCCAATATACGTTCTATGCAGCATAGGACATCAGTAGCACCCCACGTATGCGAGTAAATGAAAAGAGATTTTGTCTCAACAGAACTTATTTCGTTTTTATTGATTTACTTCTTGGCTGAATTACATCACTCATATTTTTAATACCATAATTTTTCACTGCCTCAAGTGAAATTTTTTTAATTTTCTAATTGTTGATCCAGACAAGATAAGTATGCAGTGTGCGGTCAGCTTAAAGGCACAGTTACATACTATATCGTATTATTATGATGCACGTTACTATTTGTTTCAGTCAATTATAATGACTTATTTTCACATGCAAAAGTCTATTATTGACAATTGAAAAGTGAAATAAAAATCTACGCGTACAATATGTTACTGCAACGCTTGTAAAAGTTTTCTGAGTTACAAATTAAATGATTTGTGCATTTGGCTAAAAGTTTGAAACTTATATACGGTTTGTCATTTGATTAACATTTCCATTTTTATTATGATGATATTTATTTTATCTATATTAAACTTAGTTGAATTCTATATACTTAGTAGAATTCTATAAAATTATACCGGCAAAATTCTAATTTATAAGATCAGAACAATTTAATTTATTAGTATTCCTTAAATAATTATTGGTAAGATTATTTAATATAACTCAGATGGTATTTATTATTTTGCAATGGATGACATGATTAGATTATAATTTGATTTGTAATATATCAAATAATGATATATTTATATTATATCAAAAATAATTTAACCCTTGGTTTTAACCTGTATTATTTTCGATTAAAAGTTTTGAATTTTCTCTTTACTATATTGACATTAAGTTAGCAAGTAATTGGTGGTTATTATTATCAATATTTCATTGAAATTCATCCATACTAAAAGTTTAAATGTATCATCTGATGGTTTTGATTCTTTTTAATACATTTAAATATTCTAACTCTTTTCCTTTCTTATTCAACTATATACTATATGAAGAAATGTTCTTGCCAATATTTGTTTATTTTTATGATCAGGTCTATAATATATTTTAAGTCTTATCATTGGAATTATTTGAATAAAAATTTCGCGCTTCAGTGTAATAAAATTGTAATGCGAAAAACAAAAGAAGGCAGATATTTTTGCAGTTTACCCGTGGATTTTTTATTCGTTTGAGTTTAAATAAAACACATAATTTTTATGGGTACGTTTCACGTATTATTGATGTGGGTCGATAATTCAGATTATTTAATTAATAAAATCTATTAAGTACGAGTAGTAACTCGCATTAATAAAGCTTCATATACATTTAAATATATATAATACATAGTATCCCCATCCCGCCGTCGTGTTTTGGATTATCAAATGATTATGGCCTTTGATGGCACCGCGCACCGCGGAGTTCCGGGTCCGATTCCCGGCTGGTCATCGAGTGGATTTGGATCACAGAACAAAGAATAGCTTCATGGGCCGGAGTGATGTATCCAATTGCATAGCTATACCGCCACATACCAGTGACGGGCAGTACAGTCACCGGTGCGAAAAGCTACCTACTACGATCGCCATGCGGGCTGTTCAACAGCTTTTTTGCAATGGGTATTACCTCCAATTATAGGCTATTATAGGTATCTTTATTAAGTTCTTTATTATTTTTCACCATCTGATACAATCTACTGTAACTTTTAAAACTTACTGTACCTTTATTAAATACACTGAAACTTGGAATCATAATTTTATGTTCTCGGAAACTTGAGGTAAACTTCTAGTAACACCGTTGTTTGATGCCTGATGGTGGAAGGACCTGGTGTAATATATTTGTGTGACTATTTTCAGCAATCTAAATCTTTGTTATATAAATCTTGCCAAAATTATTTTTGTGATTCTTCTAAATTGCTCTTTCAATTACTCTTCCACACGCAATTAGAAATAAAAAAAATCTTTCATTTCAATTGCCATTACTCGTTCACTTCAATTGATTTACATACAAATATTTTTGAGTATCTACTATTGAAACATATTTAATTTAATATATGCTTTGTCACTCTCTATGCCAAATTTCAAATTACTACGTTGAACGCTTTCTAACAAAAACGATTAAAGACAGACGGATGTGAGTTAACTTACGGTAAAACATGTGAATGAACTTGTAAGATTCCATTTTTTTCTTTTAAGCTATGAAACACCAAAAAGGTAAGACAAGTGTTAACATGGTTTATAGTACTGGTCCAATTACACATCCGAATGTCATTGGAAACTACGAACCAAAAGTACTTTTATTTATTTTATTCCAAATCGCTCGAAACGAAACTCTGGTGATTAACGTGGAAATTGAACGTACCTAAGTACGGAACATTAAAAACAATTATGCGTTTTAATCCATGTATAAACAATATTATTTAAGCATGGCTTCAACATTCATGCAAGATATCTCAGTGTTATCTACAAGTCCAACCCTAAATACTTTGTTAGAGCCGAATATATATACATATATGTACACGCTTGTAATCAAGAGGTTTACAATCTCCCTGAATTAAAGCGTAGACAGCGCTTGGAGTATCCGGAAAAGGGTACCATATAAGTGAAGGACTCTTATTAATGACCTCATTTCCACTGCGTTGACTTTATCTCATTCGTTTCATTGCGTTGTGATTTATACTATATAAGTAAGTTCGTATATAGTATGCGGCGTTGCGTACCATTTTGTTTTAAGACTTCTGCAATATTTAAAAAAAAAATGAAAAAATGAAGCTGACTAAAATGAGAAAGAAGATTGCAGATTGAGAAAATTGATCATCGAAATAATGTAAAATATAAATTGAATTCGAAAAGAAATACATGTTAGAGAAATGTATGAATTCGAAAGAAATACATGTTAGAGAAATGTTTCATCATTGTCGATTTTTCAGCCACGTCGGAGTATATTTATGATATTTACATTTATATAAAATGTAATTAAATGTATGTAACAAATCTCGTTCTGGGTGTTTATTTGACCACTTTTCCAAACGGGTAAAGTCGCAATTTTCCACAGCCCCTGGCGAAGCCGGTTGAAAAACAAAAAACCTACCATAACTGTTGTATAGAGATTATGTAAATACCTACTACGTTCTTCTACGTTTTTTTTTATTTTCCTCTCTACTTCGTCGATAATGTCTGTTACCGCGGGTGGGATTTGAGAGTATTCGTATCTGCTTACCCAGCTCGTCGTTTAGGGCAATGAATTGTGAAAATTACAGTCTGCAGTTAAGGTAGTGGTATCTTTTTTGTTAAAAACTGAAATCGCATAATATTAAATATGATTATTATATTCAGAAAGGATTAAAAATGTAGTCATTACTTCTTTTAATGTCAAGTTGATAATACAAATTTTTCACCCTGTCCTTTTTACCAGGAAGAATTTTAAGTATTTTGTAGTAGTGTAGAAGGTTATTTATTATTTTGTAATTACTTTCATTTATATGACACTACAATATACGAATTTAGTTCTAGTTCGCATTTCAAATAAATTTTTTTTATACGACATTCCATGATCTTTGGCGCTATATGGATTACTGATTAGTTTGACTAAGTTTTTTTAACCTTTGTTTGACTAAGAATTGTTGGACAATATTTCGGTTTGTCCTCCACCTCTGTTGGAAATATTAATCAAAAAGACAGAAATGAAATCCGCAAATCTGCATGGACCAAAACAAAATCATCACTTCTAACTCAAAATAGGAATTTAACTGAATACTACAGTTTTGGAAAAGCGTTTATTTAGACTATAAATATCATAATAATAATCCTATTTTCTATATGTTATTAGTCGAATTTGGACTATTGCCGTTAAATTTATTAATTATCATGACGGAAATAACCGAAAATGTTTGAACATTATATATTTGAATAAAATATTAATTTGTTTTTTATACTAATGTAATTTTAAATAGTATAAACAATTTTCTAAAATTATTTTTCTCTTATATGTTCTCCCAATTTGTATCTTGCGTGAAAATAATATGAATTATTTACAAGAAAATAAAAAAAAACGTTTCGCTTCAATTGTATTCGTTTTTGTTTATTATCATTGTAAATAATTTTACGCATATAGCATTTCAGACATTAAAGAAGTTTTTCTTTTTTTTTTTAATATAATATTTATAATAACTTAATTTATACCTATATTATCTATATTTTTATGATAACCTAAGGTCAGATCTTCTATGAAATCAACTTTATGAAATATGCGATACTTTCGTAGGTGTACAATAATAAGTAGCTACAGATAACGATATATTGTTTTCATAATCAATAACATATCGTGTTATGGAACAAAATAATCTCATTGTTTATCTATAGTAACTAAGTACAACAAATGTGCTTTGTGTTTACTTTGTTACGAGGTAACAAATTACACACAACGATCCAATACCTAAAGGAGGTTTCAGCAGGCGCTGTGTACAAGCGACTCATTGTTTTAATATCGCACTCTGTATACCGGTAGGTAGATACATGGGTAAATAGCCCACAAGTATGTCAGAAACTGAGAGGCAAAAGTAACTGCAAAGACGTGAGCGACCTTTTAGTAGAGAAACCGGCCAAAGTTGCTCAATGCCGGGCGCACCCGTTTCACGCAACAGGTACTTGGGTAGACTGTTGTACCGTGCAGCGGATGCAGTTTCTTGTTGGAAACTATCTAGGATTATAACGAGATATTTTAGAAGGAAAATTTGAGATGAATAGCTAATGGTGTATAAGAAGTATAGTGCGGAAATATAAACAGGTGATGGTCTTACGTCTGTAGCGATGTGATGTTTTACTTATTATAATTTAATCAGGTGAACTACTAAACATGAAGTTACATGATACAAGTGTATATATTTTTTCCAGTAGGTTGAATATACGTTAAGTGAAGCACGTTTAGTTTCAAAACGTCATTTAATTTTAATATCAATTTTTTTCTCCGTAACTCCATCCATGGATAGAAGCTTCTTCAGTAGGGTTTTAATTTTTAACGGAATCTTATAAATTACCTAGTATTAACTCAGTAATATATTTATATTACCAAAAAGTTTTATTTTTAAATATTGAAAAAAAACAAAGTTGTTATTCACAGGTTATTTATTAGGGGCTTCGTACTCGCAGATTTTTGGTATCAAAAGTACTTTGGGCCTGGATGATATATTTACATTTTCGAATAAACTTAAAACTGAGTCCTTTGAGTGGATTAGTACTTTTTGCGTGCTATCATAATAGACAAACAGAAAGATATATAAAGAAAAATTATTTCCACCAAAATTGTTTTCGCTTCTATACAATCCCTGAAACTGTGCTTGCAACATATATTATTATCATAAAGATATTTTACACTTTATAAAAGAACCAGTAAAACTGATTACATAAGCATGACTTGAATAATATATTTTTGAAGCCTCATTTAAACTATGAATTTTCACAGTAGAAACAAACAACGAGTACGATAGTTTTATAAAAATTCAGAAAAACTATCAATAAATTAATTTGTAAACTTTCATAAATTTCGCAATATTGTTACCTTGCGATATATGTACATAAATCATAAATCAATCAGATATCAGTTACAATGATTTTTATTAAAAATCAACCGCCTATCGGTAAAAGGAACTAAGATAATCGGGTCAATTCGTACTGTATCAACAAATATCCGCAATTCTATTGTAGGAATTTTGGTTAAATGTTTTAATCAAACACTACACTGTGAATCTGCTAGTAGCAAAATGGATGGTGCATGAATGCTCCTCGGTAAACGGGAAGCGCCGGCCGCAATTCGATCAAGCGTTAAGCTGCCAGGCACTCTTAGTTATAACCCGTTAGTTTGGAAATCGCAACGGTAGATTTCCTGTTTACATAAAACAGTTGAAGAGCGAATATTATTATATATGTATTGAACGTTTATTAAGTACTAGCTGCTCGTTCAGTCTTTATCTGGTAAAAGAGGACGATGATACCATTTTGTTTCAATAGCATTAAGCGATTATATTTAAACGATTATATATTATAATTAAACGATTATAATTAATAATTGACAATTAATAGTACTCTTAACAACATTGACCGTAAATTTTATGTCATAAAAATGTGTGTAAAGCTATCCACGATAATAGTTCTGTATATATTCTGACATCATTCATAAATTTCGTTACTGTGTGCAATTCTTTTAAACAATATTTTGTTTTAATTTGAACAGTTTAATTTGTTTAAGTTAAATATGCTTCTATGACAGATAACGCGTCTTATCGGTAATGATAAGTGAATAATATAATATAATAATTTGTAATGATAAGTGTTATTTCCAGTCTTTTGTTGTTCTTTGTATCGTCTATAATATACTTACACGATATTTTAATGAAACTATAATTATTTAAAAGTTTCACCTAAAAACAATTTCACTCAAAGTTTCAACCAAAACTCTATAATTTATGCTATAGTGAAATTTTTACCCTCATAGAAATAGTACATGAAATATTACATTTGTTTTAACACACATTTTAATTTTTTTTTAAATTTATTGGATTTATTTCAACAAGTTTAAAAATTTATAATGATACAATTTTGTATGCTAATACTTTCCATATTTTATAATATTTTCCATACTTCAACAATTTTCCAGAAGTAGAAAGTATTTGACTAAGACAGCATGTTTTTTCAAAATGTTTAGCGTGTGATACTATAAGAACAGTCGTATTTATAAACCAACTTAATGTAAATAAAATATGTTGACAATGCTGTAAATATTGGAACGGTGGTCACATATAGATCACATTATATATATATATATATATATATATATATATATATATATATATATATATATATATATATATATATATATTAAAATAAAGTAAGTTCATGAAAGGCCAAACTGTTCCCAAGGTACAGAGAACGGAAGTGCGACACAAAGGACTATTTCTTTTGTAATAAATTTAGAGGCTACCCGAGCATAAAAACCGACAAGCAATAAAATAGCGACGACATTTTTGACACACTAAAGCAATTAGTGTCGTTCAATACATTTCATTCACTCGCCAATTTCGTAATACAACGACAAATTGCACTCGAGTAATTGCATTCGCTTTTAAAACGGAAATGGGATATGACTATTGAGTTGCATAATTGAATTTCATTTCAAGGTTTGATATGCGATCCTGGCGTAGCATAATGTATATTAATGCAATAATGTTACACTTTTACACCGTAGCCTCCTTATTAATAAAGTTTAAATTCTCGGTCTTCACGGCTCTATTTGACTTGCTCTTGCTTCCGTTGTCGTAACCCCTGCCCGCGGTATGAATACAAGTATTTCATCTGTCTGTTAGTTAGTTGAATTTAGAGGAATTATTAATTTTACCCAGCAGAAACCGTATAGTAATTTTATTTAAGTCAGTTGCAGTTATGGTCTTTGTTGTTCAATTTTTTAAAAATTTCTTTAGTAATTTATTCGTAATAGATTTTATTTTACACTGATCGACAATATGTATGTTGTTACAATGAGTCTTGATATTGCTTCAAGCGTATTGCTCAGGTGACTTTTGGTAATATAATTTCAATATTTTACATGAATGAATAAAGCGATAATTATCTTCCAACAAGAGTAGCAGGAAATAAGATCATAATTCTAACCAGACAAAAAATATACAAATAAATTTTAACCAGACAAAAAATATACAAAACTATAATTACTATTCCATTGGTCAGTTTTTCGTGGGTTGCGTTAAAAACAATATATACCACTTGAAAATAACTGTATTAAATCGGATGTCTCAAAGTAATAAAATAAAACTCATTTTACTTAATAAGTATTTTAACGACCTGGTATACGAAATAGACAAAATTTTTCTTTTCTTTCTAGCCCTTTTAATTTACCTTAATTTAATTTCCAAGTACTTAAGGTAAATTAAAATCTAAGTAATTTGAAAGTACGATTGAAATAATATTTTGTACTTCAATACTAGCGAGAAAATGTACTTAAAGAAAGGTTCTTGTAACTTATGACCTTTGACTTCTTTTAGTGGTAATCACTTTAATCCTAAGATATTAGGTATAATTGGCAAATAAGAATATAAGAATCATCACAACTACGGTACTACTGTGTTTATCTATGTACTATTTTTACAGCAACATAACATCATTAATATGTTGTTAAAGTCTTCGATATAAAAAGTAAATCGAAATTTGATTCCAACGATATAATTTTATAGCTATGTGGTCAAGTTAAGTAATATGGGAAAGAAACTTTTTTTTAACAGAGAGTGTTCATTACGTTACTGCCAGAATCGAAGAACAGAAAACAAATTCAAACCCCTCTTCATCCGTTTTTTTACTAAATAAAAGAAGTAAAGAATGGTTGTAAATATTGAATTTAGTTTGCAGTTTTGTTAAGTTATAATTTGAGTTGTGATAAAATAATTTGTTTGGAAAATTGGTTTAAAATTATTTTTATGTTGAGGAAAATGAGTTATTCACGTTCACATATTTTGAATGTACTATTAGGCGCCGACTTCTAAATGTTTTTTTATAGTTTGCAGCTCATTTTCTCGATATTACAGAATGATATTAACAACGCATAAATTGGTCAGAAGATTACGCAATGTTAAGGTAAATTATTTAATAAAATATGTTTAGCTCTTTTCACATAATACGAATGCAAACCAACCAGTAGACATCCAGAAAAACTGGGAGATAAAAGTAATAAAAAAAATATTTTTAATTATGTGTTCTGAACGAAATACAAAGGTCTCTTTGTGAAATATCATTATGAAGTTTATTCTTCTCTATATGCGCGAAATTTAGAAAATCAACACGGCAATCACAAGAAAACTCTAAGTATTCACGAATAGGTCCCTACGTCGAATATTTCATTCGTTATGACCGGCCCAATATCAAGTGAAGATCTGCGGAGAATAACAAAGCAAGATCCAAAAAACATTGAAATGAGAACTTTAATGTCTGGGACTGGGGATGACTGAGACACACCTTATAACCCCCTATTGTTGATATTTTTAAGCAAATGTTAGGCTGGAATCCGCAAGTAAGCCACTGGAGCCACTAAAGAGGATATCCCAAAATCTTCCGGTGGTGCACAGTAACGGGTAAGGTAAGGAGCTTAGGGAATAGCTAGCCAAAATCAGATGAACTTTTGTAAAAGCTCCATTTTCTGTGACGGAATAATGGGACCTAATACCTTCGTATGTAGTTTCCATAAAAAACATTACATGTACTGTCAAATGCCATACTCTTGTTACAATTTACATATGCCGTTTACATGAGCATAATTTAAGACATTATTTTGATTTAAAATCCTCTGGAACTTGTCACTAAGTAAAAAGCAGCTGAGTGTGTTTAAAATCTCAAACCGATCATTTCATTTCTCTCGCATGTGGCAGATTTACAGATAATTATTCAAAACACGTGGCCAATGGAAAATGGGCCCCTTACCCGGATACACCTTGCATTAATAAATAAGATACCCAACAGTGGAATAACTAATGTAATTTTAGATGAATATGCTTTCACGTTTGGTATCAATGGTAATTACACAAACGCGGATTATAAAACGCAGCCAATTGAAGGTTTCGAAATGGTTTCGTTCATGATGGTGGCAGACTAGTGATTTAGGATCTAAAACACCGACGTAGAAAAATATATACGATTATTCTATTATTTTTATTTGATGCAATCGAGTTTAAATTTAATCTAGGCCAGATAAGTTTTAATGGGTAACAAAAAAAAAATCAATTGCGGTTTGAAAATGATTAAACCCGGAGTTTATATTTAATAAACTCTTCTTATTATGTCAAAAAAATATGTAGCATAATCTTTATACAAATGTGCTACTTTTACATTAATATAATTATATAATTAATATAATTGTTTAGTATGGTAGAAGTGATTGGTTTCTTTTTTACTTTTTGGCATGGTTACTAAATCACTGAAACTAAATATTTGATAATGAAAAACCCCTTAGTACATTCAAAAATTAAAACGAAAGGTTCCTTAATCTGCAAGTAGAAAAAAATACCCCACTGATATACCGTCTTGACGAAGTAAAGAATATTTTTTTCATACCCATTCACATATTTGGAAATGCACCTGTCTTTTTTAAGTTCTTTTTTTAGAGACACATTCTTATGTGGAAAAAATTTAAAAACTCCCAATCAAAATTATTGAACTTGCTACATATATACGGTGTATTCCGTTCTGTAGAAGATGAAATATGTTTTATTTTATTTACAGCTACAGTCGCGAGAATTATAATTAAACCTTGCAAGCTAAAAAGGTCCTTATTTGATGCTGAATATATAATAATAATTTCATGATAATGAATTTTGTAACTTATTACCCAATTTTGTTGGTATCTGATATCAAACTATATATAGAATAATATTATGATTCTTAAAATATAGGTTGCAGACAAGTACTCCTCCCGTTGGATTCAATGAAATGAAATGTCAACTTAGGATCAATATTAATAAATATATAATTCTCTGTGATAATATTTAAATAAATAAACGCACGTAATAAAAGATACTAAGAATGACGAATGACAAAATGTTCCAAGCCAAAAATAAAGTGTCGTAAAATTACTCTAGATAAAATCTGTAGACTTGATTGACGATTAAAATTATCATTAGTTCTAGAGTCGTAATAACGCGTTCTTTCCTTTCTTGGATAACTTTTTTTCATATTTTAGGAACTACTACATGATATGAAATTGGAATACAGCTTGACAACAAATTGACTAAAAAGGCGAAATTCAATATAAAAACGGTAGTAACAAATCAGTTCAATGAGAATTTTATATGTTCAGATAAAGTCATCGATGCGAAATCGAAAATTAAATGGCGTGCAATGTTATTATCGTATATTTTTTTTAAATATTTCACATAGCTGAGCATAGAAGGCGATTCTTGATTTACGTTTATGCATGTTGTTGTTTGTGCATTTGTAAAGGTATTATCATTGTCAAATAATATTTCTTAATTATTAAGAGCCTATTTGCGTCTACTACTAGGCACAGGTCTCCCTCGCAATGCACGTATCGTTGTAGTTAATGACTGCGGGAATCGTCACGCTGGGTAGGCGGCTAGACGGTTGCAGTACTTAGCTTCTAGCACCTGTGCGCTGCTGTCCGTTACTAGTCTGTGTCATTTTAACTATACGATTACAAACATCACCCCAGCCCGCTCGATGCGTAGCAGGGAATCGTATCCGGGCCACGCGATGCGCCGCGTTGTCAAAGGTCGTAAACCTATGATCAACCCAACAGACCACGGTGATGACTCTAAAATGATGATCTTCGAAATTAGCATGCAAAGGGTGATAATAACAATAATCTCAATTGTTATTGTTTGCAGAATATAAATTGATGTATTGGTTAATTTGAAAGGTATGCGATATTTTGAACATTTTTGAAGTTTTGAAACACTTTTCTATTATATATTTTAACTTTAAGTAACATAAAGTTAAAATGAAAATTAAGCAATAATATCGATTAATTCTCAATGTTGTTATTTATTAATAGAATAATGGAATCGTTATCGCTCAACGGGATTATTGCCAACTTCTTATACTCACTTCTTAGAGAAATTTTATTCAATTTAATTCATTAATTACTGCGGTTTTTTCTACATTCAAGTTCAATTGAAAAATTTTTTATTGGTCCATATATTTAAAAAAAAACAAATTTGTTGGTACAAAATAATCATGTTATTTTTGAAGGCAAACTAAGAAAAAAAACATACTTTTAAATTACATTAACAGCATATATTTTAAGTAATATATATAAAATGCGGGAAATTGCACATAATTGTATTACTTTCACTTTGTAATTTGAATATTATGAAAATTAATATTGAATTCAGCTCTACACAAGATACTGCAAATATTTTATTGTACTCGCACCATATTTAAAAAAAATCATTAAAATGAGCCTAAACGCGTTTTTCCTTCGAATGTAAACTGCATAACGGTGATAGTACCATATTTGAGGCTACCCTTTTTGAAATAAATTTGGATAATTTAAATTTAATTATCCATTTATTTTATTTCGTCAATTTTCCTAATTTTTATTAAATATCAGAAGGATGGCTGGAGGGCGCGCAATTGACTTTTATTGTTTTCCTTGAAATTGTAATTAAATTTATACCGTTATCCAATATTTCAGCATCTTAAATAATTTATATCTGCGTCCCTTTGTGATAGGAAAATTTATTCTCAGTGTATTTTTTTCTCATCTCTTTTAAACGACGCAAGACCTAAATAATCAAATCTTACTTTCATTAGTTAACAGCGTTTGTATAAGAACTGGTGTCAACAAGACCAATCTGAATGGAAATGTGGTGGTTTTTAAAGCTTTGAGATGAAAATATATACACTTTTATACCGACTTTAACAGTGAAAAATTGTAGTAGTTAGTGATGAAAAGGATTCTTTTTTGCAATTATCCATAGAAGCTTTAAATTATTACAATATAGAAAAAAATATTTTTATTTTTATTCATATTTTGTACAAGTTGCATGGTGTATTTAGATAGATACCTTTACGTATAATCGATTTAATAGATTAACTACCGCGTTTAACTTTTAATGTTTTTTTTTTTCAATTTAACTAGCGGTCCGCCACTTGTTCGTGTGTGGATTTTTATATTGTTAACTTGATTCTAAGATTACTCGTCACAGCACTTATAATTATTATTATAAAAGCAAAAGTGTTTTAAGTAAGTATACCTTGTATTGTAACGTCCAATTACTATATATTTTTTCTTTAATAGTCGATTGCGATAAAATATATATTACTCTACACCATATATATTACCTATATCCAACAGAAACAATCAGTAAAAACTTTATCGAAATCCTTTTAGCGGCTTTTGCGTGATATACAAGCAAATAAATAGGCTCAGAGACAAACGGGAAAATATTCCAAAAATAATATTTTTGCATCCTACTTTAATTGTTACGAACGAGCAGAACATGCATCTGAGCTGAACTGCGCATGTATCGTGCATCATCCGGGTTGCTAACTTAAGCACCTTTCCCTTCTATAACACTCCATACTTCACTTGTATCCATGTCCATTTTGCAAATGTATGTCCGGATGGAAAATTTCATTATGCGATTGAAAATATTCATAGCGGCATCTATGGTTATATATTGATATACTCTATACATTTGTGTAATTACTACGTATTGAGTAACCATAGAATTCAATAGTGAGCAACACAAGTGTCGTGATCGAAGTTGGATAATATAGTGCTAATGATAATCGAATAGTAAAGTCTACTGAGAGAGGTATAAATCTGCCGTTTAAGAAAATCAGGGTCCAATGACGGAGCCGAAAGATAGTGATAGGAACTTTTCACTGATGCGAAGTAAATATCAAGTTGGAACTTGTTTTATTTGTGTCGACGTAGGCAAGAAAATAGCAAAGTAAATAGGCAGGTGAATATACAATGGTATATTTAAAGGCATGACGCAACTAAGGTATTCGTTGGTGGGTGGATAAGTAAGTACAGGTATATACAGGTGCATGAAATGATTGAATATTAGTACGTAAACAAGTAGGTAAATGAGTATATATAGTTATATACAAAGATGTAAAGCAATTAGAATATAAGAAGGCAGGTAATTACGTATGTGCAGAAATATTCAAAAATTTGAAATAACTATAATATCAGTGGGCACATCTATAGTATGGGAAAGTATATAAGGATTTGAAAAAGTGATTATGGTGAAGTCAAACGGGGGAATGTGATTTATAGATCCGTATTGATGTATATTGATGAAAAAATTTCGAAATACTGCTATTGCTACTTTTGAAATTTAAGGGTCGGTACCAAGTAAAATACAGTACTCAATTATGTGTGTGTGTGCGGATGTGCTTGTCTTTGCAATGTAAATAAAATTTTGAAAATATAAAATTTTTTCTTCTAAATATTAATTCAAGAGAAACACTGTGTTTTCCATTACTTTTATTATGAGCCCTTAACTATTTTTTGTAAACATCGTCTATATACAGACAGGCCAATTCTGCAGTTTTATTATTATTGTATTTAAACATTTGTAATATATAAACAGAGTAAAGTATTCTAAAAGTGGATAGTTCATGGACCTTCCACGGAATCACTTCTATATTACATATAAAATATATAGATGTGTTCGGCTCATTTGTTCAAAGAGAGAAAATTTGTTTTTACCAGGCGACAAATAAAGATATTTGTTTCCGCTGCCGATACTTTGTTCTTTTCTTTGACAATATTCGCGTACCGACATCGCCAGTTAAACAAAAGTGAAACGTTAGTTCGGTCAAAATTACGTCCTTTTATTTTCTGAGATGTTTTTTCTTATTTAACGAGAGGGATATTTGTGAAATGGATGCGATAGGATTATTTCTTTTTATGGAGTTGAGAAATATTTGTAAGTGTAATTTACAATTCGTTTTTCTCTATCTTTTTTATAACGAATCTTCTGTTATTTATTTTGGAAATTATTACGTATAGTATATATAGCACTTATATATATATATATATATATATATATATATATATATATATATAGTAAATTATGGGTTACCTATAGCAACAATCATGTGCATATTTAATTATTGTGATTAGGTTTTGTCCAAGTAATAATTTGTGCAAGAAGTCTGAAAAAAATTTTCATTCATCAATTCTTAAGCTATTACTACGACAGTGGGCAAAACCTAGGTTTATCTAAAGCCCGATGAGCATTCCAGTGATTTGAGAGTTGTGCATATTGCTTAATAGGTAAAGGTGTAAAATAAAAAAAAAATTGACAGAGAGAACGTATTTTATAGAATATTCGAAACTTCGATTTCAAACTGAATCCCAAGCGTAATTCTAGTGAAAGCCTCATTCAAATTGGTACAGTAAGTTTTGCCCGCTTCTTTAAACATACAGGAAGATAGATTTAACGATATTTCTATACATAGTTCGATTCTACCTGATTTCAAGCAGGTCTTGACACAAATTTATGCAAAATATTCAACGTACAAAATCAAGCCTTAGATTTTTTATAATGACATTGGTAATCCTCTTAGTAGCCTCTTATAATCATAAGAGGCTTACTATTACTTTGAGATTGGACTGTACTGTACAGTGGGTAAAAAACGTTAATCTTTTAATACATTCACTCTTCTAGTTTTAAGGGTCCTGCTGGCGATTTCAAATAGCAGTGAAAATTACGGTCTAATATTGTTTAAAAAACTAACTTTGGTTACCGCCTTTCTAATATCAATATTATCAAATTTTTTTTTTAGATTCCGGACCGTATCAAATCATTTAAGTAAGATTTTCAATAAGTGGCGATGGTTTTAAGTGAAAGGAGTTACGTTTCATTCCAAATAGATTTTCCTTCTTCTGGGATCCACTACATTTTATGTTGACAAGGTTGTTGTTCCATTGGAGGAATCGACAATCGCCGTTGAAGTGCAATCTCTTTTTGCTAAAAGCGCAAGGTGAAATCGTATACCCTTTACGACTGAATAGAGTGGTGGCTTTACTTAGGCAAACACGCTTAAGGTACGATGTGACTTCGAGGGATATTTTAGCAAAGTACTTTTTTACTAGTTGCTGGGGTTTTATTATAAGACTATCATATTTGAGAGATTTACTTTAATTTCACAAGAGGCACAAAGCGTAACAGGTCTAAAAATGTAGGATGCAAATTTTTCTTCCGTTTTTTTTAATTGATGAAACTGTGATATTCTATTAGTTTATTTTGCGAAAGATGATAGTTTCAGCGTTTTCAAATCCATACTCGTTATTTCTGAAAATAGGACACATTCTACTGATGGGCGTGCGATTGATCCAAATTTTTTTTTGCTGTCGTCACTATAGTTCGATATATTTAGATAAAATTTAGAGTTTCTTCAACATTATTATACGTGGTTCAATCTGGTTATCTTGGAAATAAATTATGTCCAAATGTAATGACAGCTCATTAAAATTTATTTATATATTAAACAAATTTTTTCGTTTTAAAACTGTTTTAATCAGATACAAATACTAGGGAATATTATATACTACTAGGGAATATTATATACTAGGGAATATTATATATGTTATATTTTAATAGATAAATATCATTACAGACGTTTTGAAGTACCTGAGGTAAACGGTTTCAATGATATGGATTTAGAAAAATAACTATTGCTTAAATTAAATTGATGTGTTCTGCTGCTCCTGGATTTGATGTATAATTACTTCAATGTTTCCAAGTCTGTTGTCACCGTCGTGTGTTGGGTTGATCGCAAGATATACGGCTGTTGAGTGTACGGCGCGCCACGAGGACCCGGGTTCGATTCCCGGCTGCTCATGAAGCGAGACTAGAGAAGTCCAACCTTTCGAGGTTCTAGCAACCATTTTCCTTATGAGATCTTCTTCATTTCATGTGGATACGACAACAACAACAATGTTTCTATATCTGTAATCGTAAAAAATTCAAGCAAATAGTTAACATCTTTCTGTTTAGCTCGGCTATGTACTATTAAATAAACTGACTGAATGTTCTTTTAGAAAAAAAAATTATTTATCTACTTAATTCCTACAAAATACTCACGACTTCCTGGAAGCCAAACCGATTGCATAAAAACTTGTTTATAACTTGATTGAGGGAAAGTCGATTGTGTACAAACTTGTTTATACCGTGATGTTAATGGAAATGCAGGTGGTGGGAAAGGAATGAAAGGACGGAGCAATTCAAAAAGCGATTGCTTTTGTCTCGTAGATATTTCGTTTAATATGTCATCAACAATACGAAAAATATTTATTGATATTTGCGGACCTTTTTAAACAACAGTAAATAGAAATTGTGAATATGCACCCGCCTCTCTTCAAAAACTTTTAGTGTGGTTTTAAATAAATTAAAAATAAGTTTATTTTCATTTAAAAAAGTTCCGTAGATTGTTGAAAAGTATTAGTATATGAACTACGCTATTCGGCAAGAAATGGGCTACGCTGTTGCTAAAAGTTGCATAAAACGTTTAACGTCAAAATATTTAACTTCGAAGTCTTTTCTTTTAACTGTACAACCTGTTAATTGTTTCTAAAAACAAACTATACTCCTTTACGATTGCGACTGTTCAGTGGCATGAAATTAAATATCTATCCATTATGAAGATATTTCGTACGACGAATTAGCTAAAATTCCTTAAAAAATATCATTTTTCTCTTAAATATTTGCCTGCCATAGGTCTGCATATGATGTAGTATCAGGTCTTATAAGGATATTTTGTCGCGTTAATGATGCAAGGAATTGGGTTTCGGGGAGATGTGTATGGCAGCCCGTCAGCCCCTTTGTGCCATTCACAGGGTTATTCCCATTACCTATTTTGTAATTCCGCTAGAGTGACTTGCATTCACATGCTTACTCCAGGTAATGGCTAAGTATTGGTGCTTCGAGACGTTACCCAGTAAAAGGCCTTGTACGTACTAAGTATATAGATCAGAGCCTACTTTCAAAATTTAATGTGCGTTAAAATGAAAGTATATGATTTCGGTGGCTTCTTATTTTGTTATTCATGGAGTATAAATTGTACACTTACAGAACTTTATCTTGCGAACTTAAATCTTCAAATAAAAGCTACAGTTATTATTAACATGATTTTTGAAATATTTTAGATATTATTGTAATTTTTTTTGCTTATTGCTTTCTTAGAATTTGACACTAACATGTCTTATTTAATTGACACGAAACTTCCATCGTCATATGTTTTAAACTATATAGGAAGATGTAAAGTATATAATGTATCTTTAGAATGGACAATAATAATTTAAGCGAAGAACGTTGAAATATGTGAATTTTTTATTTTTATTTTCAAATCAATATAGCGACCTTAAATTAATATTTGGAAGAATTGTACCTGATAAGCAAGTCTACAAACAAGTTTCCGAATGTATGGTGGATAAATACTGAAGATTGTTTATTATAAGCATTTTTATGTTAAGGGATTGAACCGTGTAATTTTCTGTTTAACTGAATCATAGCATAAACAACTAAACCATTCATAATCTTTTTAATAAATTGAATGTAAGAAATTCTTACGTAAAAAGCGATTAAGATAAAATACAGTTACGATCTCTTTTCCGCCTGAGCAAAGTTCGAACGGGCATCTTGTATTATATATGTATATATATAAGGCAATTATAAATATATGCATAAAAATAATCTGCATACTCTACAAGTACTTGTGAACGTTGACACTATAAGATGTTTATGTATATTTACATCCTGTCTTCATATTTTGGTGTGCCTCTTGATGAAGACAATCGGTTGAGCATGTACACCAAAAAGGAGAATGGGACACAGACAATATTACGCCCCGTATTTTTTACTTATTGACAGGCAACATCTTTGAGATCAGGATTATAAGACAATCGATATTTATCATTAGGCTTAAAGGAGATGATAAAATACTAATTGGCATCTTTGTATATATACTCGTTTTCTTCGCAATTCTCATATAAAGAAGAAACCACATTTCCGTGTTTTCGCGTTTCCTTCGTTGCGAGATATATTCATTTTAATAGCTTCACTAATTTCAATAACTTTCATAAGATATTGAATTCTTCCCACAATTTAGTGCCCTTCGTGTGGTCTTTTTACGATTATATATTTTAATAGCCCTTTTTTGTTTCTTAATTTACATCTAAATGTTAAGAATATTTTTATGATTCAATCAGATTATTTCATATATTTATTTATTTTATAGATTTGTCTTCATTTGGGTTTTATTTCTTAAAATTGTTCACATGCATTTCTCAATTTTATATTACATACTAATTTTTATCAATTTTATATGCTAAACACTTGCTTTTTCGCTATTTGTCAGTTCTTACCGATATCCGATTATGTAAAATAAAATGTGGTTTTTTATGAATCCATTAGGTATGTCTCTCTAGTTTCGGAAATTGTCCGTATTTATCCGAATCCGAAATTAAAAAATCAGCATTTAAAATATTTTCTTCCTCGGGCGTTTTAAAATTCATATTTCGACCCCCCCCCTCCCAGAAACATTTGTCGTTGACGTCAGAATTTGTTTCTGTAACCTTATGATTTTATTTATGTTTTGATTGTAATACGCAATTTCTTAATTTTATTTAGATTCGATAATCGAAACTCTCGAATAATTAGTTTTATATAAATTTATGTCAAACACTTTTTCATTTATGTATTAATTCATCCTATTATATTTATGACACAAATTGTATACATGTATATAATACGAGTGATTATTCATGAAAAAGCTAGGCGCACTTATAATTTTTTATAAAAATCTTGTCAACTTCAAATTTACTGCCATCGCTATAATCGATAATAATTTTGGAACATTGTTGCATTACTTCATGTTCTCTAATACTATTTATTTGTCTTATTATTAATTACGTTGAGTCTAATATCTTTTTATTTAATATTAGTAAATAAAATTTAAACGGGGATCTTTCGAATATCCTTTAATCAACTTAATAAAATTTCATTTTACATACAGGTATAGTAAATTTTAAATGACCTATAAATGGAGAAAAGTAAAGAAGACTGGGGACAAAATATCAATTTTGCCTTATATTACTGGAATCGGTAATTGCTCAAATCGAGTCTACAAATCGGATTATTAGACCATTAGAAACTATTCCCTCTCATGACAATAGTGATATTTTTAGATATATTTAGCATCAGATATTATTCGCATAAAGCATTAGTTTATATTTCGAGATAGATTGGTTATAGATAGACAATGTGCCGGATATGAATGCCAGCATGAACTCATCATATTTGTTGAAGTCACTGTCTTATGATTTCCTTGATTGCTCAGCACGATTGACCTCGTGCGAACTGTTATGAACACGTTGCAAGCTGAGTTAATAATTTTGGAAATTATTATTCGCATGTGTATCTGTATATCGTGATCTACGAATCAATTTATCTTCCTGTATATATTCAAATAATTCAATGACTCAAATATCTAATCACGATTATGATCATACTTGAAATTAATATAAAAATCTTTTCATTCATTCATATCACCCACTTTATGACTAAGAACAATAAGATCTTAATTAAAATATGTCGTTCTACGTTATAAAAATAATAAACAAGATTAGAGAAAAAAATTCTCAGATATTTTAAAAGTGAATATGCTTTGAAAAATAATAGCAGATTAATGTTGTGTAAAAGTTATTCATGGCAAGCACGTGAATAAGATTCAGCAATTACTTTTAATTAGTTGAAAATCAGATTATTTCTAAAGAGAAACATTTTCAAGACAAACTACATATCTAAATTTGATGGTTTCATACCTTAAACTGAAAAACGGAACACTTATTAGATCAGTCAAATTTCTGTCTGTCTGCAATAGCAGATTTTCTCATTAATATAAATTATATGACGCGGAAACTTAAAATTTGGCATAATTATAAATATGTATTTTAATGATACGTTAATAATATATATATATATATATATATATATATATATATATATATATATATATATATATATATAATACGTGGTTAATAATATGTCATTATTAACTACGTATAACATTTTCAAAAAAATGGTAAGACATAAATACAAATATAAATATCAATCTATAAAAATCTGAAAAGAATCATTTTTTTTATTTTTGTTCCTTATGACATCATTTGAAAGAGCTTGTTATTAAGAATACAAAAATATTATTTCCAAAATTCTAAATTGCATACTTAAAAAGATATCCCCAAATAATATGCGAAAACAGAGCATTTCCCCGGGTTTCCCAAACTACCGAACAAAAATTCTAATCGGACTTGAACAAAATTGTTAAAATCTGACTTGAAAATTACAGGAAAAATGTGAAAATTATCACCGATCATAATTTTTTTTAAATGTACACCATGTTTTCATGCTTGTTAAAAGGTAAAATAGACAACATATTCAAATTGTAAATAATTAATATTTTGTAAATGGTTTAATAGAAATGTTATTACACCCTTAAACCTTTATGAGTGCCTCAATATGTACGAAATCCTCCTGGTACGAGTTTTGCTCGTATTTAATATTTTAACGTTATTTAATCTAGCTGTATATTAATTATATGATAGTTTTTAATCAATTCTTTTGAGGTTTTTCAATATGATATTCTACAATTTCAAAGGAGAAATCAGCTATGTAATTAATACAAGACCTTGTTTAGTTATTTACTCTTGAAAAGGAATGCGACCAATTTTGTATTCTTCGTCATCTGCGATAATAATTTTTGGTAGAAGATAGGTTACTTTTGAAAATTTTAATATATTTAAGTGAATAAAAATACGATTATTAAATTATGCTTTCCTTCTTATGCATTATTTACATGTGAAATTAGTTTTTAAATGTTAACCTTAACTTCTCAATTTGACTATTACCTATTCATTAAACTTAATATAGATCATATTATCTGTAGTGCTTAAGTATTTTGTACATATAAATAAAAGAATAGCTATCGTATAAAACTAACGGCCGTGACTTAGTTTTTCGATATCAGTTTTTTTTTAGTTTTCTTTTACATTTTAGGTGAGTGTAAAGCCTGTTGACTCTCTCTAACGAAACCTAATCTTACAGCATTTTATACTAATATATTTGCATCATTCTATACTACCTATCTATCCTCTCGATCCTCTATTTACCGCAACTGTTTCAGTATGGCATCCGGCCACAGGGTGGTGTCGTTTTGCAAGCATGCGACACCCACCCGCCCAAGCCCGCCACCGGCCTTCGCATTAATATGGCACAGGAACGTCTATGCGCCGCATCCACGTCGCCTCAACATCTATTACTATGTTACTGACATAAAACACTTCCGTTTCCTTGAATAATGCCGCACATAAAATAGCTAAGTATCAAGCGCTTTAAAGCATTTCCTTTTTAACTTCTCGAAGCGAGGCAATTGCGTTCGGCCGGGCCACTTCGTTTCGTCGGGTTACACTCGCGATCGCTTCCGTCGCGTGACGTTTTTCCTCTTGTTATTTCGTTTGAATGTTTAGGTTAATGCTTAATGGGGTAACTGGTGTCGTTATATGTCATTGTTAAGTCGTTACACCTATGCCGTTCGGTGATCTGGAAATTGTATTGAATTGCCATTTTCGTTTGTATCGTCGTATCGCGCCCATTTGCACTTCGCACATGCCGGGATTTACGTGAGGCGTGTTTTGTAGATGTATACTTTAGTATAGTACGATTTAGCATGATATATTAGCATGATATATTTGTGGTATGGATTCAAATATTAGTTTCAATTTGATTTATAACTATTAGTTTCAATGTTATTAAATATTATAATAACGGAAACCTTAATATAAGGCATATCGGTATTGAATTAAGCCGGGCTAATCGCCACGAGCCCCGGCAAACACAATTAAGTTTAAGCTTATTACACAAAGTAATTTGCGTAGAGTTCATGCGATGTCGAAAATAAAAACAAATTAAAATCGCTCACCTAGCCTCCAGCTGTTAAACTTTCAGTCAGCCTGTACGTTCAAATATAATAACATGCGGAATGCGTCAGTATGTATATTGAAGCTATTCATTATTCGTTGCATATAGCTTAGGTGGGTGAGGTAGGAAAGCATTGAGTGAGAATTGTTTTCTATGCAGTAGATTTATGGATATTCTTTGTGCATAAAGGTCTTGGATGAGTCAAAAAGGAGGGGTAAAAAAAACAAAGTCCAAAAAAATGGTAAGCAACCCAGAATCCCATGTCGGTAATATAACACGAGAGGACTAAAGAACAGATAGCCTACTATTATTATTATTGATTATGAAAAAAAAATACATACACTTACACACACGTGCACACACACAGACATATATATATATATATATATATATATAAATATATAAATATATATATATATATATATATATATATATACATATATATATATACATATATGTGTGTGTGTGTGTGCGTGTGTGCGTGTGCGCGTGTGCGCGTGTGTGCTCGTGTGCGTGCGTGTTTGCGCGTGTGTTCGTGTGTGTGCGTGTGTAAATGTGTGAGCGCCTGCATGCACGTGTGTGCGTGCATGTGCGTGTGTGTGTGTTTGTGCGTGTGCGTGTACTTGTGCTTGTGCGTGCGTGCGTGTGTATGTGTGCGTGTGGGCGCTTGTGGACGCTTGTGGACGCGTGTGCGTGTGTGTGCGTGTGTGTTCGTGCATGTGCTTGCGTGTGCTTGTGCGTGCGTGTGTGACACGTGCGTGTACGTGTGTCCGCGAGTGTGCGCGTGTGTGGGCGCGTGTGGGTGCGCATGTGTGTTTGTGTATCCGTGTACGTGTGTCCGTTCGTATGTGTATATGCGTACGGGCGTGCATGTGTGTGAGTGTATGTGTGTGTGCGCGCGTGTTGTGTATGTGCGTGAGTATGTGTGTGTGTATGTGTGGTGTATATATTTTTCAAAAAGTCAGTATTTTATAAACAAAATAGTTTTTTTTAAATGTCTTCTTTTTTTGTTTCTACATGACTAATTACGTAGTTTGCGATTATATAAAAATGGACAACCTCGAAACTGATCTAAAAAGGGACATTATGTGTATAGTGAATTATATTAACGCTGTAATTAAGAAATATTTGTAAACTGTAGGAATACTATAGGAGAAACTATAGGAATAAATAGGCATAAACAAACTACTGCGGTGAAAAGATTATCGTTACGATATTCGTAGGGAAAAACAATTTGTGGAACAGGAGAAATACCTAACCATTTTAAGACGGTTTTATCGGTTAGTAGACTATTTATATCCTAGATTTTATTTTATAAAGTAATAATTATAATTTTTAATTACAAATTTTGGTTTTAAATTGTTTATGGTTTGTATAGGTTTTAAATTGTTTGTGGATCTTTAGCGAAGAGTTAGGTATAGCTAATTGAAAATAGGACTGAAGATTAATAAATTTACCCATAATCGTTAAATTGAATAAGGTATAATTTTAAATTATTAAAAATATAATATTAAAAATGTTAGATATCACGTATATGTTAGTTCCAAATTTAACTATGAAAGGTAAAAAGAAAAATTTTGAATAAAGGAAAAAATAGGTAAAAGTTTATATCGTTTCAAGTCAAGTTTTTCTAACTTTTTCATTAAAAAAAATAATTGTTTGATGGTTAAATATTTTTGAAATATTTTTGTCATTTATATACCTCATACAATAAAGCAAATGGGCCTTTCGATTATCATCAGGATATATAATCCAGTGAAATTAATATTATTAGTTTTCTCTATTTTTTATCCCTCTAATTTATTATATTTTTTCGATTACCTACCTTCCACTCGAAACTATTTTCTGCGTCTAATAAAATAACTTTTTCGTTTGTTACAGAATATACTCGAGAAGTTTAATCCCGGTGCCAGACAGATGATTACGGCCGGGAAGGCTTATTTGAAAGCTCTACATGGTAAGCTTTACCTTTTCAGGTGGAACAAATAAAATTTAAGAGAAAACATTCGCATGGTTTGCTTATGGAACGTGGATACCCACGAGACTTTTTATTCGTATAGTTTCGACAAACTAAATTGATTTACAGAGAAACTTAAGGAGTAAGTTTGGCCTCTTCGTGAGTAGTTTTGAAGTTCAAATATTTTGTTAACGGTCAAACGATTTTATTTATAGAGATTTATTTTATAGTTTGGACAGCAACAACACACTGCAATGTTTCGTTTAAAAGACACTTATAATTCTCATATATGCCTGTAGTATTTCATTTCACTCGGCAATTTCTTTCAATCAAGAATAAAAAGGTTTACAAAACCATTGAGTTTGATTCAACACTATCGTTTTAATGTTCATCATGTTTGTATTGCAAGAAATATATATAGATAATGAAAGTGATTAGTTAACTGTTATTCGAATATTTAAATTATATTTTAATTGTTCTCACGTCCTAACACTTAATTAATTTAATCTAATATTGTCTTATATTAGAGTCAGTGGTACAGCTCTCCATACAAACTTAAAATTCGAATGTTTCTATTAAATATATTTTCATGGGAGGAAACGCTAACATAAATATATTTTGGTAGACATTTATTCATTATGAAATTTGACTCTAATATTTATTATTATTTTTTTTATATTTTTGATATGAATTGAAACCAATTTTGTTCTTATATATATAAAACTTAGCTATTTATTTTTAAATTTAATATTGTTCCTTCCATTAAATTTATTTAATTTGTTTGCTATCTAAAAAATTAGACGATTTTATTTTTATAAAAGTTGGCTTTTATAAAGTTTCTATCCTCAAAATAAAATACAGTTTTAATGGAATATATCCTTTGGCACGCGATTTCAAATTTATAGAAAGAATTAAGGTCCAGGTTATATCTATTACCTGCATGAAAATTAATATACTCACGAGTACCTTCATGAATGGATAGCGTAGAATCCAAGAGTCGTCCAGTCAGGTCATTCGATTACTAAAATCATGAGTAATACTTAAATTTTTCAAGAAAGCACTTGGAATAATAAAGTTATTGTAACAAAGTTTCTGTAAAATCTCAGTCAATATATTGGAAAGATATAAAATCATAAATTATATTATGGGAACTATGTAGGCGTTAATGAAAAAGACGTAATTTTTCATGATACCTTAAGCAGAGAAATTATCCGTAATTTTTTTTGAATTGATATACCTATGTTTTGCGGTTCATAAAAGCAGACATCTAATATAGTAGATATTTCGGGAAATAACTTGTATTTGAATAACTTGTTTCGTCGCTATCTGTTCAGTAGAAGCCGAAAAATACCGTTCTCATCATTCATTTCGTTCTTGCTAGCAGCGCTACAAATATTTTTTTGTCCAATGTATTCATTATATTATATTTCTACAATGATATTTCATGATATATATATATATATGTATATATATATATATATATATTTTTTTTTTTCTTTTTTTTTCTTTTATTCCTACAAATTGAATTACACGTGTAAATGTAGGTAATCTTTACACGTGTAATACATGTGGTACAGTAGTCGAAATAAAAGGTCATCAAGCAGAATGAAATTCTTAAACGATAGAAGATTCGTGTATTTTACTGATTAATTACCATTGTTCTATATCGTTGATTTTTCTTTGTCAAATACGGCCGACATTAGTATTTCCTCGCGGAAACCAATTACGATTTACCTGATTCTTCCCGGGTGTTATTCTGAAATAAATCATAAAATACTTTCCGTCAGCTTACGTTTAACTTTCTTAGTGAACTTTATGTCGCAAAATTTTACTATCCTGTCTTATATAAATACGTAACTTTCGGAAATGTTTGAAGGAAAATGTGGCATGTTTGTTCTTTTTTGGTCATTTTATACATCTGATATTGTGGTAACTTGAAGGAGGAATATATTTTTATAGCAGTTACTTGAAAATCGATTTTGATAGGAATTATTACTATCCTCGCGTTGGAACTTATTTGAAGCTGTTATAAATACCGGTCGGAATAAGATTAGCTAAGTTTGAAAATGGTTGAAGTTCGTAACGTTTCTAGGAATAAATGTGATTTACTTTTAAAGTCAAACGCCGTCTTGGGAATATTAATTTTATCGCGAGTGGAAATTTTTTAATTAAATTTTTAAAATATCGAACTCTAGGTCATAAGATATTCTATAAATAGTATTATGTTTTAGGTGTTCTAAGTAAATTTTAAACGAATTAAATGTAATAATTATATTTTGAGTGATTTGCCAATAAATAATAATAAAGCGTAAATATGATGTATATATGAAAAACCCTAAAATTTTAAATGAAACGCTTTCCCCATAGTATTAATCTCTGGCCGACTCCAGACATTTTTCTTCTCATACAAAACGAGAGGAAAAGAGAAAAACATAAATTGACAAAATAAAAACGAACGTCCACCGAAAAATATAAAAGTGGTCCGACTCGGCTTCCCCATAAGAAGTGATGTTGTAATTAACATTTTTATTAAATCGATCGGTGGTGATTTTCCAAGCGCCCGGAAAACACAACAGTAAGCGGAAAGTAGCTAGTTAATTTACAATTTTAAGTCTGAAAGGGATGCCTGGATGAGTAATGAACTGTCGCACAAGAAACACGTTAACACACAATAATTCTTGGCTTTACGCTGATCATAAAAATTGTTAAAAATAAACTATCAGAGTTTGACGGGGTCTTGACGCCTGATTATGTAGGTGACTTGAAAGCGTTGGAGTTTTCGCTAAACTCTGGAAAAATAATTGCTGATGTATAGAGGATTAACAATTTGTTGTTGCAGTCTTGGCTATAAAAAACTAACCCTTTAAATGAAAGAAAGTAGAGGTACAGATTTTTACATGTACGTGAGGGAAGTAGTCTTATTTGTAAAAAGTAAAGATCTGTTCATAAAGAATCGAACTTCAGATTTCAAAAACGCTTTTACCTCCTTCTTATAAAGTGGCCATAGCTAAAAGAACATGGCAACTAATACCTGAGTTTCAATTTTAACAACAAAATAGGTCGAAGTTTTTTACCTAATCAGTATTATAGATGCATCACGAATGGATGTATATCAAAACTTTCTGGTTTCAAAAACACTTTTACCTCCTTCTTATAAAGTGGCCATAGCTAAAAGAACATGGCAACTAATACCTGAGTTTTAATTTTAACAACAAAATAGGTCGAAGTTTTTTACCTAATCAGTATTATAGATGCATCACGAATGGATGTATATCAAAACTTTCTGGTTTCAAAAACACTTTTACCTCCTTCTTATAAAGTGGCCATAGCTAAAAGAACATGGCAACTAATACCTGAGTTTCAATTTTAACAACAAAATAGGTCGAAGTTTTTTACCTAATCAGTATTATAGATGCATCACGAATGGATGTATATCAAAACTTTCTGTTTTCAAAAACACTTTTACCTCCTTCTTATTAAGTGGCCATAGCTTAAAGAACATGGTAACTAATACCTGAATTTTAATTTTAACAAAAAAATAGGTCGAAGTTTTAGCTAATCTGTATTATAGATGAATCACGAGTAGATATATATCAAATTCATTTGAAAATAAAAACTAATAATGTTCAAAAATGTACGAAAAATATAGTCTAATCTTATATACTAAATTAAACTGGACTATATTTTATACCTATAATAGAGTATTCACAGAGTTATGTACTTTTATTTCGTTGTTAATTTATTTACTTTTAAGAAACATTATTTAATTAAAAAGCAGATATATTTTTATAGATTTTTATGAGTAATCTGTTTATCCGTAATTATTTACGATCTACTACCAAGGTAAATAAATTATGTATTAACATAATATTGTTGCTTTCTCGTAGTTTGTTTTACCTTGTATTTTTTGTGTAAATAAAAAACCAAATTTTTGTCTAAATAAAAGTATTTGAAAATTATTATATTGACACGTGTTCCACTTTATGTTTTGTGAATTAAATATTTTATATGCATGTAATATACCATTATAAATATAAAATTTCTGGAGGTCTTATGAATATTTATTGTAATAAACCTTTTAATTTTTCGAGCATAACTAACTTTTCTCTTTTTTAGAAAGTGTCATGGTTTATTATTAAACTTTTATTAATCTCTAAACATTTCAATTCGACTTACAGATTTTTGTTTGTTTATAGCGACCAACTAAATAATTTAGAGTTTTATTTTAGATATGTTACTTATTGGTTTTGTCTGACGAAGTACTTCAAACACATTAAGTTCTTAAAATTAGAGGTTATTTAAAATCTTCGATCTTCTTCAATTGTTTTTTTTTAATTAATACATTCATTTATGTTTTTAAATTTGACATTGTTAGCAAGCCTAAAATTAATTAAAAAAATGCCAATAATAAGATAAAAATAAAATTAATTACTTTCATTAAATAGTAGTAAGGATATATATTCCCAACTTTTAAATAAAATGCCTACAAGCAGTAAACAGAGCATGTTAAATTAATTTCATAGTTTATGTGTTCAATTAATGTGGCTTCACTTTTAGATTGATTAGTAAATTTTGTAAAACAAATTACCATTAGCTTACTGACTTAACATGCTCATTTAAATCGTTCTTAGTGTTTTTATTCCATCCTATAATGATTTGAAGGTAAAATGTTCTCAGAAATTCATTTTATGATTATTGTATTGACACAATAAAGTTGACACGTAAACTTTAAAGTTATTTAAATCTGTGTTGTTTGTTAAATTTTAAATACAATTACGAAAGTGTGTTTAAAATTATGGAAAAAAGCAGTTTTTTGTTGTAAAATGTGATGTAGTGTTATACCGACCTTATTTAAATTCTTAACCACGACCTTTTCAAATTGCCCACTGAAGATATGATACAACAAAACCTAGATCGTGGTTGAGAATCTGAATAAAGTAGATATAATACTACATCGTGTAGTTTCATTTAGTTGTGAAAACAAATTAAGTGTTAATGAATTGCTACAAACTTAACGCCAAATGTATTCAATGTTGTATAATGAATAAAAAATAGAAGGAATGTTAGTTTCATAGGTATAAATAAAGTTCAAAAATTAATTATTAATCCAGTCTTTAACTTAATTACTTCAGTGATGAGTAATTTTATGTTTAAATCTCAAAAACTGTGTGTCGTTCCAATATTAAAATCACTCTTAGCATGAACGCACTTAAAGAAAATGCAATATGCAGCAGGGAAAAGAATCTCCAACTTGTTTTTTAATAATTTCCTCTATTCAAGTTTTACCACAATATTCTTTTTGTTACAATTATTTTTCCTTGAAATAGGCCACATTACCCTGTTGGTATCAGAAGCTCATCTCAAACCAATTACGTCTGACTTCCGTAGGGTATTTGATTGATGTTGATATTTTTTGTAAAAACGTTTTAAAACTGTAGAGTAGGTTTAAAAAAACCTTGTGATGAAAAAAATAATGCATGTAACAAACAATTAATCGAAACTTCTGAATAGGAAAAAATTGTAAATTTTTTTGTTCATTAAATTGAAAAAGTTATTATGAATTTAGTTTCTAAATAAAAAAATGAGAAGATTATAATATGCAATATATAACTTAAACACAATATTTAACGAGATACTAAATATACTTAGTAAACTCCTTTATAATGAATGCTAAATACTGGCCAGTGACGTGATAAGCTGCTTGTGTTTTGTATGGGGCGTCTTCGCGTGAATCGTAGTTCGTCAGTTTTTAAGTCGTTATAACTTTGTAATGAAAAGTCCTAAGTATGATATATTTATTTTAACCGTTTTTAATGTTATTACTTATTACATTATAGTAATAAAAAATATAGTTGAATACCGTATTTATATCTATGAATGTATTTAGCTTTTTTAATAATAATAATTAATACTTTTTTTCACTTTGTTATTACTATTATTGCAAATATGAAGTTAGACGATGAACTAATTTTCTAATATTTAATTTCGTCAAAAATTTTTGTATCAGGACTTCAATATCAATCATTCAGTAATTCCAACTATACACACTGCTACTTATGCATTTATTTCTTATTATTTTTTGTAATGTTTGTATGTCAGAGATAGAATACCATATTTCTGACATATTCGGTTTTAAAATTATCCGTATGTGAAGTATTTTTATTATACCTAAAATGTTATTTTCTGTAACCTAACAGGATTTGCATTTGTTTCCGAGTTGGTTTGAAAATTTTTTAGTAGTCATTGCTTCCCTTTCCCTTAGTGGAAGATTAGAGAAAACATTGATAAATAAATTGACAATCCCTTCATACATTAATAAGTTTAAATCGAATATTTTTAAGCCAGTCAAATATCGTGTGTATATTACAATAACTCTAATATACTAATTAACTACTTATACCATTACGAAATTATAACAGAGGTGATTGTGCATAGTGAAAATATAAAAAAAAATAGTTGCATATATTATTTATGAACCTAGAAAGCATTTTTATACCTTTTTGTCTGTTTAGGTATTCCAAAACACTTTTAATTGGATTTACATTATACTTTTACTGACATTAGGCTTAATGTATAGTTCAAAAAGTAGTTTTCAAATATTTTTAAGATTTATTCAATTTTTTTCTGACGAGCTTGTAATTCAATTGTCATTAGTCTAACAGTAAGACTAAGCGCGTTGGCTTAGAACTGATGAACAGAAATTCTCGAGTGTATTAAAAGATTAAAAATTTAATTTTAAGTTCAAACTAAGACACAAGTAATTTTAATACGTTCAAGGGTACTTTTCAGATAGAAAATAATTATTGGTTTACAACTTCACTAGAATGAATAAGTATAATAGAAAAAAGTCATTTATATGGATATATTATTTGTATTTAGTTTCATAAAATTGCATTCAAGTGTCTGGCGCACTTCCGCGAGAAGCTTGGCAAATAGCGAATGCGGAAAGCGCTAACAGACGCAGTCATTTCACATTACGTAATAGCTTGTAGTGAAGGTAGTAAATAAGGAAAAGCTAACGTGGAAGTGAAGCCTACATGTCCAGTCGCAGTCACCGCATAAATAATATGAAATGATCTATGATTTGCATCTTCCGATAATTTTTAATCATTAAAGTAAACGTATTTACATAAACACACACGCAAGCCAGCATGCACGCACGTGTGCACGCACGCGCTCACTCACACAAGCACTCATGCATGCACTCACGCATATACATATACATATATATATATATATATATATATAATATATATATATATATATATATATATATATATATATATATATATATGTACACACCCATACATTGTAATTGAAACGAATCTGAATTGAGATACTAACTTGTTGACATAAATCTAACATAAAATAAAGTTTGTTAAGTATAGCCACAAACAATCAAACAGCTGCACAAAAATGGTTTAATTAATGTTCGAACCCTTTATTACTTACGCCTATATCAATACGTGAACAGTTTGATCTGTCGCCTGCAGCTATTCTTATTAGCTGTGATCGAACCTGCGTTTGACATCCCCTCTGCCTTAGTTACAGGCTGACTTCGAAAGCTAATTGTATATATTTGTACTTTGATATAAAAAAAAATATTGTATATATGTAATCATGCTTTCATTTTCTGATTTAAGCACATTATAGATGCCGTTATATTTTTGTAGGATTTTAACCAAAGAAACAAAAACTTAGCATGAAAACAACGACAAAGTTTCGTTTTTTATGGGCACAGTTATATGTAAAAATTACACTTTGATTAATAATAATGAATATAAGTAACAACAATGTTAAAAAAGGTATTAATTAATACTATGCAAAAAGTATTAATGACGGTTGTATAATTTCCTAAATAGATTCATAGATACAAATTCCACAAGAACAAAACCTGAGATTTTGAGTAGGACCCGCAAAAAAATATTTTCATAACTCATACTTTTAAAAATTATCGTATATGATAAATGACGTTTAAAAAATCGAGTTGTTTGTTCACTTTCTCTAAGATCCCTATAAATATATTTGAATGTTGATTATGAATGTATACGTGGGTTAATGTAGTATCATTATGATAAATTTCAAGTTTGTGTGCCAAAATATTACTGTCAAAAACGGCACATGTGAGTGGTCTTATAGGGGTTTCGTTGTGCTTTTGAGTTGTGAAACCTTAAAAACAGGTTTTTGACTTCAATAGTCAAATTAATTACTTTCATGCGTTTGTTTAAAATTGGTTTGATATCAACCTTAGCTAAACAGTAGCAACCTTTTTATAAAAGGTTATCCTTCACATTTCAATCAGAACTAAATACCATTAGTAATCTTAAAATGATATTTTCCATAAGAAAAGAAATTTCAATGTATTCACATTATGAAATTGTTTAAATTCAAATCAAATCTTTCGAAAAAATATCTATTCTAGATTGAAAAGCTTTCACAATATCATTTTAACTACTCTCCATATTCGAACTCGAAAAGTGATTGGCGGTTCATAAAAATTATTTATTTAGCTACTGTCAAAGTTAGATGTTAACAAGCAACTCTTTTAAACAAATCAAGTTGATCACCTTCAGTGACGTAGGGCAGTGATGTAGGGTAGGAGATTGGGCTATGATTATTTTGGGGGGGGGAGCATTGTTTTACGTTAGATGCCTATAAATTGTCCACCACGCCACTTTCGTAGATGCGTTTTTGGGGTAAAATATGATCAAAAATTTAATGAAAGCTATCGCGTTTACATGTTATGTAACATTGATTAAGTATTGGTATTTTTGAAAGGGAACTTATCTCTGCTATAAAATTACATTAGTTATGTGATGATAGTTTTTTCACGGAATAATTATTGAACCAAAACAAAATATTGCAAAATAAGGGAGCCTAGTAATAATAGTATAATTGTATTATTAAATATCTATATAACTTTGTTTTGAAATTAAAGTATAATTAAAATTTGCAGAAAATATCAAAATCAAGCTTTGTCATATAATTTCTTATAGTTTTTGTTCAGTAAATTATACCTTCTTATTAATTTTGTTAAATTTATATTTTTCCAATAATTGCTTAATTGTGAATCTTGGGAGAAATATTAATTGAAATACCGAACCAAGGATGTGATATCTTTTAATTTTCGAAGATGTGGCATAACTCGGCAGACGCTTAATACATTTTATGTCATTTAGGTCTTATTATACACGCTCAAGAGAATTTCAAATCTTATTCATTTGGAACATTTTTATAAATGAAGAATAAAAGAAAAAATCACTTAAATTTTTGCAAATCCTGACTTTTCCTCTGGGTTGTTTTCATTAGGAATATATTCAGCGCTTCGAAATTAGAACGGAAGAAAGTTTTTACTTCGTCTCTTAACTGTTCTGTTTAAAAATTAGAATTGTGTGTATTTAGCTGATGGCGCCATTGGTTTAATATCACAAAGGGCAGATTATGTTACATGGTAGAGTAAGAGAGAAAGATATGATGTAACCGAAACGAAAGTTATTTGGAATGTTGGCTTATTGATGTTTTATCTTAAGTTGCATTTGTCCGTGAGGTAGTAAGCTTTTATTAGTTATTATTTATTGAAATAAAGTAAAATAAAGTATTTTATTCTGCAGCATGCGTTTCAATTTCAACTTCTCTCAGAATTACTCTATTCACTCATTTTATTTAGTAATAATAGCTTACCGGCTTCTGCCAATTAGAGCTTCCGATAAATAAAACAGTCAATGTAGAATGAGAGAAAAATGTTTGTCAATCCCAAAATTATTTCATTGGAGTTCGGGGACGCTTTGTACGATTGAATTCTAATTAACGCCCTGTGAACTTTTTAAAAGTCGACAAAGGAACTGGCGGCCAAGTTTGAAAGCTCCCTATCCAAGTCTTAATTACAAAGTTTCAATTTCTTCCCTAAACTGTTAGTATGTTTGATGTGAGATTACGCCTTTATGAGTTGGCCAGCATACTGTATGTTTCTGGTAACAGTTTCTGGCTACTTTATTTGCTTATTTCTCAAAATTATCATCGAATACAATTAGTAAACAATTCACGCAAAATTGAGGCAAGTAGTATTAAATATTAAACAAATCCCTTTTTAGCGAGTGCTAGTTCTAGTTTTAAAGATTTTATCTAGATGTTAATAAGCCTTAAATCCATATTTCACACATATAAAAATACAAAAGAAGCTAAAGAAGCATAATGGACTGCGTACCGTGTAGTTTATAGCACTACGTTTGTTCTATTCAAATAAATAATATAAAAAATGTGGGCAATGTTACGCATTTCTATTTAAATAAATTGAAATACGACTTTATATCCTGAAAATTGAAAATGAAGAAATTTCGGAGAGGTATTTTTTTCAATATCTGTAATGGGTATGATTACGTAAACGTTAGCTGATAGAAAACATGCTTTCCCTTTTCACCGGATGTGACGTACCTGTTACTTATTTGGCTTAAAGTGATATTGAACGAAATACATTTCATTAAAACATTATTTAATATACGTTAATAATTTTTATATTGTAGATAGTATACAGATCAGCCTAAGTAACTGTCGCTAATTTTATTTATTTAGCAACATATGTGTGTCAGTTAACAATTAATGATAAATTATATTTCATCGTTAAGGATATTATTATTAAAAATATAATATCAGTTCTGAAGAAAAAAAAGTTTCATAACTATATTTTGGATTTTTTTTCTTGTAACAAAATAACTTTTATTAAAAGTCAATTTTTCTCTTTGTTAATTGGTATTTGTTAGAATATTGGACCAACTCTTTTGTTTATATTCCATTTCAGGTGCTGCGGCTGCTTCTCGTATTTACGTGGACGCCATCAGTAAGCTGGGGAGGCAAGCACAGCAGGGTACATGGGGATGCTCAGCTGATATAGGTAATAACAACTAAGTATATATATATATTTATATATATATATATATATATATATACATTACAATTTACTTTTATATATTTTGTATATTAAAAACTACATATTATTTTCTGAGTTATTATGACAATAGTTTAATTGCTTCTAATTACTGTGAAACGGGCGTAGGAATAAGTTTTACTCTAAATATTGACTATATTCATATTTAGTTATTTTCAGTAGTGGGAATGTGGTGATGTGACAAGCTACTTTCCTCTCAATAACATTAGAATTCCGTTGATTGACACGTAATGTACGAAACACATTAATGTAATAATTTTTGTTTAAGAGTTGTATAAGTAATAGGTTTGAGTTTAATAAGTAATAGGTTTGTGTTTAATAATAATAAACTGTGATTTTTATTATAAATAACGCTCAACGCTTTCAGATTTATGTCTGTGATGCCTTTGGAAGGGTATTTAACTATTTGATTTATTAATGAATTTATCTCGTTAAATGTCCGTTAAGGGTTCGGCACCCCGAACAGCTATGTTTGATAAATTACAAGAGAAAATAAAATGTATTTTAGTCATTAAACATAATTATTTTATTTCTAATTTATTCTATTTATTAAACTATGTTGCCTTGCTCTTCTACATATTACTCAGTCAAGCTTTTGACTTAAAATTACGTAGAACGGTTTAATTGAAGACGATAGAAATCTCAGGCTTAATGTAATGATATACTGTACGAGTATGCGATTACATGCCTCAGAAAAAACAGAGTAGATATCTTTGCTTTCCTTATTGGGGATGATAGTTGGATACTAAAAACAAATAATTTGAGTCGTTTTTAATGACTAAAATACATTGTATTTGTGAGCGTATTTAGAATTTATTCTGGAAAATTGTATTATTAAAACCGTCGCCGACGGTTTTAATATTATTAAAACCGTCACAATTCAATGCACGTGTTGCACAAATTATAACATTAGGGGAGAAATATTTGTAATTTTATTACAAATATTGTGCTGTTTTCAAATAAATATTGTACAAATTTCGACTTTTGAATATTAAATATTATTTTCCTATGATATTAGTGGCACTCTATTTGCATTAACTTCAATTACTCTAAAGATGGTATTAAAATATGATATTTTAATTTTATTGCTATTGTGTAAAATGATTACTTATCTATTTACAATATAAACCATTATAAATATTGTGTGAAAAGAAAGAAATCGAAAAAATTACAAACAAAATTGTTTTTTAAAATCAAATAACGCTCACATAATTAAATTTTTAAAAATCATGCGATATTTAACAATCCTTTTGCATGTTAAAAAAATTAGATAATTTATTTTAAAATTTCTTCCATATATGTATAAATAAAGGTAATAAATTATATATATGTATAAAAAACTAATACATACAATGATAATAGATACATACATATAATTATAACACAATACAGGGTATCAGCAGACAAATTTACTTATTGAATTATAAATGATTCACGTTGTTACACAAACGTTGAGATTAAATAGTGGAAAGATGATAATAGAAAGATCTAGATGTTTTCAAAAATATTCTTCAGTCGAAATATTCTTCAGGACTATGATATGTTCTAAAATAACAGCTTTTGAATCCTTATCTTAAAATTATATCTCACACTATAAGTAAAATAAAAAAAATTCGACTTGCTGTTAAAAGTAGTATATTTTAATAATGACAGTAATGTTATTAATCGTTCCACAATTACACCACATTAGTACCTATATTGCACCCGTGCGAAGCCGGGTTGCATCGCTAGTCTTATATAAAATTATTAGTTTTGGAATTCTTACACGACATTATTTCAATCGGTATATCAAGCCATACCTAAAAGAGCTGAGACTCGTGAAAATGGCCGGATGTTACAGATTATAATAAAAAAAAGCACTGATATTTTTGTTCGAATATAAAAAAAAACAAATAATTTAGCTATTGACAATGAAACAAAAAATGACAATAATTTGCGATCATAATATTATAAAATCTCTCCATAAATTCGGGCATATTTTAATACATTAAGAAATATAAATAAGAAATAAAAAAAATGATAAAATTCTAATGAAGTACATATTTTTAGAAGCAAAAAGAAAATAAATAATCACGTTTTTCGACGATCTTGTCGGGTCTGCAAGATTCATGAATTAATGTATTACATCTGTGTATGGAGGACACACTGGACACAACCAGAATTTTGTTTCGTCGTTCGGGTTCAAAGATTTCTCTGGACGTAGCACTTATAAATTAATATGAAAAATAACTCGACTTGTCATAGAAAAGTACTAGATTTTTCATTTGTGTGATTGACGATTTAAATAAAATTTAAATGGACTTATTTTTTAATTCTCTTTTTATAAGAGAGCTATTTTCTTTTTATAACGCCCAGATCTGATATTACATGGACTTTTGATATAAATTGATTTTGAGTCTCAGCTATTAAATGAGTATAGCAGGTTAACATGATTGATCACTATACTAAATTTCAAGATTTGACGTCAAACGGTTTTCACACAAAGCGGCCATGACAGACAGACACACGAGTCATCATATAATGCTTTCATTTTTTTATGGCGGGGAACCATAAATAACAGTCTACAACAGTCTACAGTTCGACATTTTGTAACATAACTTACACTTGTTTTGGCTGTGTGAAGCGCTTTTAATTAATAGCTTTTGTTACACCCAATTCCAAACAAAAATGAAAAAGAAATAACCACATCATAAAGTCCAAGTTTATTATACGGCATCAATGAAAACTAAAAGCTAAATGAAGTCTATTTAATTGCTAGCGGAACTCTACAACCCTCTAATCCATCTCTAATATCAAAGAGGCACATTAAATGAAGGGGGTACGAGTTGACCAGCCCAAACATTAGCTCCAGGTCATAAATTTAATTTAAACTCCATAAAGCTTCATCGTCACTACCTCTACAGTTTAATACATGGACTATCTCGGGTAGGCTAACTTGGGATGAGCGCATTCGCAGGCTCAAGTTTTAAACTTTATATTTATTGGCCGACGCAAGCGATGAACCTGCGGTCGGGTTACTGAACATAAATTGCGAGGTTTACTACTTTCAAGTGTTTTAGGGTAATATAACCCCCTTTTTCCCTAATGGTATTTGCAACAAAACGATTTTTGTGATGGAATTATAAATAAATGGATGCTGTTTAATTGAATATTCACATTTAAGTTACATTCAAAAATATTTACATTATTCTTCTAACCACACACTCTATGTTCCATATCCAAATTTATTTTAACGAGGATAACTTTTCATAAACGGTTATTATTTTCTAAGCTACGATACATTTGTACTCATATAATTTATCATTTTGGTGTGTACTTTTATATCGATTTGTAATCATTAAAGCTTAATTGAAACACAGACAACAACTGGTTATGGTTTTCGATCCCTTTCAGGCCAAAAACATATATCGAGTTGTAAATGATGAAGCGTTTAAAAAACTTGTTTAGGATTTCGTCACCGTTTCTTTTTTTGGAAGCAGTTTTTATATTACTCGTTTAAAAACTATTGTGTGAAAAAAGTCATGCGTTGGATATTCTTCTTTGTCTCAGAAAATTATATGATGGGTTAGTTATCTTTTTATTATTATGTATTGGTAACATATTTTTTTCGACAACTTTATGTAATTAAATGAATTAAGATATATCATGTCATAATATTATGCTATATTACATTTTGTTACATCTGCTAGGAGGAAAATATCTTCAAAGAATAGACGTAAAGTATACATGAGATATTCCATCTTAATATTACTATTCATATATCCGTCAGTGCTCTAATATGTTTTTTACTTTTTTGTTTATTCATTAATAGATAGAACCTAACCTAACATAAGCTGAGTCTACTGGAAAAACTGTATGTGTATGTGTGTGTGCACGGGCCCTTTTTCATAAACTTAATACATTGTAGTGTTATGGACTAGATGACTTAAATCACTAAACTTGTCCGCCATTGTGGTGTTGCCATTTAGATTTTCTAAATTTTTGCCAATAATTTTCAATTTGCGAATATAGAAACCCACATTTCCAGTTGACTCGGAATACGTATGACAAACATTTTTATTGCCGTGTTGACGCTGAAATTTTGGTTTTTTATGAATTTGACCGTAACTATTATAACTTGAGAACATCAAAATTTCCGACGTACCGATGTTCGATAAAAACGGGCGACAAATAAGAATATCCATTAGCTACTTTTCTGCAGCCATCTTTAATTTTTACTTATATGGCTATTATGAAATTTAACGATGATAAGATAGCGGGTATAAACGGTTACGAGATTCAATCCAGACAAAGAAACAAAAAATAAAATGCAGAAATGTAGTTCGTAGAATCTAAGGGTTATAAAAATGAACGCTGCAAGTATTTTTCGAATTCATTATCTATTTGTTAATACGTATATAGAGTTTAATTCAATAAGTTTTAGTTAAGAAATAAAAAAATATTATATAATTATGTTATTATAATAATTATATAATTACATAAAAATAATTATATAATTATGTTATTCGCGAGGTTAGTTTAAAAAGTTTACATTAAACTTAAAATGTAGAAATTCTTATGTTTTGGAGTCAACACTTAATGGCATAATATAAAAATTACAGTTACAATTAGTTGAAAAGGGTGAAACAAGAGATTGAAAAGTTTTTTCAGCAAGGAAAGTCCTAGAATATAACAATTTTTTCTCATAAATATAACTAGATAGAATATAATTGAACAATAAAGACCCATAAACAAAAATATTCAAGAGTAACTCAATTATTCCAAAGAGTAAAATTATCACTTTAATATTTTCAAATAAGGAGAGCATGATTTCTTTTCTTATCAACGAACAACCAATTGATAAATTTACAAGTATTACGTAAACAGGTCAAAATGTGTATACAAACGTCTATTGTACTTTTTAATACTGATAACTAGTATTTATATTATGAAACACGACCCTAAAGCCGCATCTTCCTCCGGCCGCGGTGTGTCTAAAAACATATTCTTGATCCAACCCTGGAACTGGAAGGTGGAATAAGAATTAGAATTATTTCGATCATGTTTTGGTAATAATTTTGAATGTTAGTCTTATTTCGAAGACTCAATTTGAAGGAACAGGTTTTTGGTTGAGCCGGCTGGCTTTATTTAATCAGATTAGGTTGGAATATTTACCACAACAAATCATTAGTTTAATTATATTCACATGATGATAAATCATTTCGATAGAAATTTGTTTAAAGTCGTTCGTTAAAAAGCGAAGTTATGACCCGTTTTGGTAAAAAGTCAGTTCTAATTTCCTATACCATTATTACAAGTTCACATTACCAGCAAATAAGATAAGTAAAAGTAAAATTAAAACTTTGTCGTCTTTTCATACTCAAATTTAAATGAAGCTCTTTAACATTTTTTAATTTACTTCTTAATTTTCCTGGTCATTTAATTATTTTATTTATATATTTACGATTTTTAAATTTTGTCTTTCTAATTAATCTTATATGGAATGAATGAATATATACAAAACAAAATCATTTCGTTTTTATTGGCACCGCTATTGAAAACTTTGAAATATATGCATGTAATAACATCCTAAGGATAATGAGTCCGTACATTGAATATGTTGATACAAAGCTAAGTGCTACCTGCTAAAGACATACTACTAAACCTAAAACAAGAGTTTTGAGAGTTTTTTCTGTTCGTCCGTTTGTAGGTTTGTCTGTCTGTGTTATACGAGTACATATGTGTTATGTATTTAAAGAAATGTTGCAGTCACCGAAATATATGTATCAGTATTGTAAATAATTAATAGTAACGAGATGCACATTTACACCTACGATCGAATGCAATTTTATTATAAAATCAAATATTCTGCAATTTATCTTATAAGGAAAATATACTTCATTAGTTAGCCTCGTAAAAGTTCATCGCCCAAGAATTACAACGTGATTTGTTTGACGTTATCGCCAATCACGTCTTCAGATAACTTAATAAAAAAAAGTTTTTTCTTATCAAAAACCTTATAATGAATGCATTATTCATCAACAGCACTAATATTAACCGAGGAGAACTTGTCACAATATAATGTATAGTCGATATATTCGTTAAACATCCAAGAAAACGGCTATATACCTCACAATTAGTCTGAGCTCAAACCACCCCAGTTCAAAGATTATTTTATATGTTAGGATCAATTATTGAGACTAAATTAACGGGTAATAACTTAATATATATTTTTATTTATTCTATTTTATCAACATTTTAAACACTTAAAATTTAAAAGACCGAGAGGAGTTGGAAAACAGATCTTCATTTCACATATCGGCACTTTAAGGCATATTGATAAGTATTTTTGTAAATATATAAATACTTATTACGTAAACTTGTATATCTAGAGATAATTTTTTAATTACCAATAGTATTTACAATTCACATAAATCTCACATATCTGTCGCCGCGCAATGGACGTCACAATTTTTTTTTGCAATAAACGCATTACTCCCGTAATACTAAAATTATATTTATTCCTATAATTGAAAGAGTTTATTTGAAAGATAAACTTCCAACTCAAAGTCAATACTGTTACCACCGACCGTATAAAACATGACATATTAGCCTATTATAATAAGCGTAAGTACCAAAAGCTTCCACACATTTTAATCTTTTTTCAACAATCGGTAATTGAGTTCAACATTTTTTCTTGATCATAAATTAAGGCAATATAATTTTTATTGCGTAAATATAACGTAAATCTTAACAGGTTAAATATATTACATCTTGTAAAAATACTTAGGTCTAAATCTTTTTACTTTAGGAATTTTTCAGATAAGTAAAAGACGCAGCTAAAATATTTATTCCACAGACAAAACCAAAAGTTAAGTAGGCATAACTCTGTCCTATATTTAGAAATATAATATTTAGGTAGCCACTAAATTTGTAAGTGTTATGGAATAGGATTATATATCACAGCCATGTCTTCATCACCACTCATTAAATCTCGGACAGTTTGCCTGTACTTCATTCAACATTTTCTCCCTGATTATATTACCCAGCTCCAAGTACATAGTGTTACGTATAAATTACCCTCTTTGAAATTAAATCCCCCTTACCATGATGGGAATATTCGGAACTTTACGGTGGTCGTAAATTTTTTATCATAATGTTTTAATTGTTCGAAATACATCTTATTATATGTATTATAAGCCTTATTATAAGCCAGCACTTTGCGTGATATTGTAAGATAATTTACACATTAAAGACCAATTTGAATGAGATTAGGTTTTATGGTCATGGAGGAAATTGTATTTGGAACACTTACAAATAGTGGAATGCACCCATGTTGTATTTACGATTCTATTAATGATTAACTAGGTATATATCTTAACAATCTCTTTATTTCCTACTGCAGTATGACTTCTTACAATTATTACTTGATATATTGGAAGGTTCGCTTACCTCACTAGACGTCATCATTTTTCATGCACCGTGTGTATTATTTAAATTCTAACATATAGGTTACGTCTTATAGATTATCTTTTAACAAATGTTCATTTCATCGATCTACTCGCGATCTATTCATACGTTATGGCAATAATAGCTTAAATTGGTCTACTTGCTCATTTTATTACAATTTGCCATATTTTTTTCATAAGTTCTCGTCACTCTACATCTTCAAACCATATCCCGCAGGCTTTTTAATTTTTATTTTTCTATTTACTTTTTTCGAAAATGTTATATTTTCCACTTTCATTTTATTTTTATGTTTTTCAAACAAAATTTGGTTCGTCGTAAAAGTTATACCAGGTTTAGAATTCCGTTTATTTGTCAACATATTTATTATGTCTAGTTCATTATACGCACGGCATAGTCCACATAGGTACGACAGTCCGTGGTTAAAGGGTAGGTTTACTGGAGATGTTATTGATAAGAAGTTATGGCAATACAATAACAGCTGTTAAAGAGGAGCGGTGAAGTTAGCAGGTAGCGGAAAAGATAATCGTCCGTTTCACTCTCTATCATTCTCTTTGTAATGTGTGGATAAGAGAAAAACTGACACAATAATTATTTGATTTTCGAATTATTTACATATATTTGGTATAGAGAAATGACAAAAGTATCGCTTTAGCTTCCCACCATCAAAGTCACTTTGTTTTCCCTATTAGAGTTCAGTGGCTCTATTGCATCACCTTATTTTTGATCTTATAACTTTTTTTTTAATAAAGGTGTTTATTAGCAATTGAGATGTTACAAATTTCACAGTACGTTGAATGTACAAATGTTCGTTCATTTGAAATAGTATGGTGAGGGGGGGAAAATATACTCAATTCTTATTCTTACCTCTGCATATTTTTGTATGTACTCTTGCAAAACAGAAAGTTTTGATTTCCTGCATTACTTTAAGAGCAAAATTGACACTTGATATATGCAAATAGGAACAATGAAAAAGAAATTATTAATCTTTGAATTATCTAGTGATGTGTGTACAAAAAACTGCGTCTTTAATTATTATATCGTGCTTGGTTGCAATACTTGCAAAGCTTGCACTGCTTTTTGCAATGTTTTTCAAATATCTCACAGAAACTTATTTCAAGTTTATGCTATATTCGTTGAGAATATAATAAAAATGGAAAAGATAGGATAATAGATAAGAACATGTGTGTGTATATATATATATATATATATGTATATATGTGTGTGTGTGTGTGTGTGTGTGTGTGTGTGTGTGTGTGTGTGTGTGTGTGTGTGTGTGTGTGTGTGTGTGTGTGTGTGTGTGTGTGTGTGTGTGTGTTTGTTGGACAAACTTTTAACAAGATGTTATCTGTATAAGAAGACAAATAAATGACGTATAGCTGTTGAGATGATTTGTGTTGTTTTATTCAATTGACAAAATCAAATCTATGGAAAGTTAGAACAATTATTTTACTTAGGAATAATATTTAAAGACAAATTCAATGAAAATGAGTACGTGAAAGTAGTACTCAATTCCGAATCGTATATTTCCTTATAACTGACAGACATCATCACAAAATTGCGTTCACATTGGAAATGTGGAAAATGCACAATATGTATTTTTTACTGGTCGAAATAATTTATGAATGAAGGGTGGAAATTGTAGCGGTAAAACGAAAATTTTTGGCAGGTAGAGAAAAATAGTTAAGAATATAATTAGGAGAGTTTTTTAATAAAATTGTTTAGGTATCTACATTTGACATACGCTCGTTTTGTGAGTAGTAATAAGGGGTGTTTATTATTCACAGACCTTTATAGCTTTCAAAAATTATTAGAATTTTACACGAATTGTGAAATAGTACTAAACCAAAATGCATTGGAATGGTATATACACACGCATACGCATACGCACAGGCACACATACACACACGTATATATATATATATATATATATATATATATATATATGTATATATATATATATATATATATATATATATATATATATATATATTGGCAAACATCTTAAAAGGTGATGTCATTTGTAGAAAACCACAGAAACAAGAAAATAATAGATCGTGGGAAGAAAAATTTAAATATGGACGAGGATGAGGAATACTATGTGCATATGACTACCTCTTAAATTTTTGTCACAATTTTGCTACACAACACAACATCTATCTATTCAGACCAAAATAAAAATATATATTAATAATTTGCAAGAAATATTACATGAAATGTGTATGGTTTTTCGAGAATGATAATATTTGAATTAGGAAGGTAATTCGGATTTGTTCAGATATACAACATCAGTTCATGCCATGTCCCTGTAATAATGTCTTAAAGAAATGTGAAGAATGACGATTGATAGTCAAAATTAATGATTAACCGTTTTAATTTTGGGACACACTTATGTTTTAAAGAAACAGTTTGATTTCTATGGGGACATTTCTTCAGCTTTAACGAGAGTTTTCTAAGTATATATTTCGTATGTCTCCATAGATTTATCGAATTTATTTTGATCTTTCATTAAATAAATAATAATTATATTTCTTTTTTTCGCTTTTAAATCAATTAAATAAAGAATTTGTGCACTAATGACTATTAATGCAATTGAAATATATTAATGTTCATATAACTTGAATGTAAAGACGTTAAAAAATGTCAGGCTAAATCTTATTCTACGACCAAATTCATTAAAGTAGTTACTTTTGTAATTAAAATATTTATATATATATATATATATATATATACATATAATTCAAAGAAATTAAAATGTAATTTAAGAGCAAAAAAAACACAAGCATCAATGAAAGCAAAAAATACAAGAATCTAAATAAGTATTCAGTCTAAGCAAGAACTCAATTTTGATTGCAAAACTTAAAATTTCTTTTTATTTCGTAAAAGGAAAAATTATTTGTTTCAACAGGAATAATGCAGAAAGTATTGAAGCAGATATGATGAATTTATTTTAATTATTGTCATTACGAAATTCGAGCTTTTTTAAACATCGTTTATTTCTATCGAGATTAATAATTTTGTCTTAATCTGAGTTAACTCAGATTAACTCAGATGTTATGACAATATAAATATGAGTGGCAATTTTCTTCATTATTTAAAGTAAGTGTTTTACACCAAATTGACTTTTCTCAAGTGCAGAAAGTTTAAGAAACTTTCGAAATACTATGGAGAACTAATTATTCCAAATAATTAGTTTCTTTATTTGGTAACCGTTCCTTAAGCAAAAAATGTAATCTTGATAATTATATGTGATTTGGCTTGGTTTTTGGTTTTCTAATGTAATTCGAATTTACTGCCTTTGTGCCAAAAAAAAAGAAACGAAAGTCTCTCGTCTTTATCAACAACGAAGATTTTGAGTATGAATGATAACAAAAAATTCGTAATTTTTTTAAGATAACAAATTCGTTCCAAATTTTTAATAATATATTTTACTATTAATTTCTTTTCCCCGGAAAATATAAGATGAGGTCATTAGTACAATCAATTTTCTTCGTAATTTATTACCTAACTGGTTATTTATTATATATGGCATATGTAATACTGTTTATTTTTATTAATATGTTAAATTACAAGATGTTTATTTTTCAACTTAAAACTTTTTCTCTTGTTACTTTTATGGAATACATAAATTATATCAATTTTTTTTTCAGGCACTGCTCTGATGAAAGTCGTTGAAGTTTACAAGGAAATTCAAGACCAACAAATGAATATCGTAAGTTTTATTAGTTTAAATGTTTTTATTTTGCTAAAGAACTCTAATCATAATTTACTCTTAACTGCATACTTATTGGTTTATATAAGCTTCACATGCTACACTGAGCCGTAATGAGTATTATGTATAAGTCGTAAATACCTCGTACTTGCATAAACAAGGTGTTAACCAAGGCAGTTAAGGCAAGGGTTGACTGCATAGGCCCGTTAATTTGATTTATGTATTGTTTAAACCTCACTCGGACAACTCAGATATCGGTTTTGACCTCATCGTCGTCATGTTATTTGTGTTAGGCTTTTGATTGGACGAGGGCAGTGGATGAATAAGGGCATTATTACAATTTTACTTTTGTAACAAGCCTTTTACTTTGTTAAGACTTGGAATTGTGAATTAACTTAATACCTTATATTAAGGTACGTTTTATGAAAAAAATGACTTATATAGGAAAGTGTAATATTAGCCATTTAAAGTACAAGTAAACCTATCAAGTACGAGTGGAACTCGCACTACGAGAGTTCCGTATAAATTCAGTCACTAGTAAAAATTTAAAGGTTAATAGTACTTCTATTAAACTATTTATTTCTATTAATTTTCCACAACTTAAATTTATTGCCTATTATATATACGTAGTCGTTAAAACATGATGTATTTTTCATGATAATCACTATAGTTTTCTTACAACCTGTGTGAAGACATCAAAAAATCTTATTTTTTCATGATTTTAAGATGAGTAGTTTCGGAATGGGGGAAAAGGGCATATTTTTTAAATATTTTTCACTATGTCTCAGAAGATAAGTGTATGTTATAAATATAATTTTCGTAGTTTAGGTAGTGATCTGAAATTATTAAAAAAATATTTTTGAAGCCTTAATGTTAGACTTGTTAAATGATTCACACTATATAAGGAATGAGGACGATAAAGTCCTCATTCCTTATATAGTGTGAATGAAATATTATAAGTAATGAATGTAATTTTTTTTAATTCACTGTTTACATCGTTATAATATAATAATAAATACGAGTATATATACAGTTAAAATTGTCAATAAATTTATGCTGCTTAAACCTCGCCATTTTAGTGCCTTGATTGACATCACAGTTTACTCCATGTTTGTTTACTGTAGGTGTTTCGCTACCTTAAACATATTTTTAATATAATAGCCATATAAACCATGGAAGAAGCTCGAAAGCCACTTTATAAGTATAATATTGTGAATAGGCTCAAAAATACTATTAGAAGTGCAATAAAAAAAGTAGTATTTTTTTTCCGGGAGATACAGAAATTTGAAAACCAGCGTGCAAGGTAATGAGAAAAGATGAAAAGTTTACAACAAGTTGTTTGCATAGTTGAGAAGATTATTTTAATATAAGTATATTTTATTTGGACAGTTAGTATGGTTTCAATTAGTAATAAGTGAGTTATGTATTGAATGTCAATCATAAAAGTAGTAGATAACTATGTACTTAACTAGTTTACAAAAGTTAAATACGATTTTCGTTTCTATTTTTCATAATAAGGGAAAATACGAAATACATAAAAACGAGTTGACTGAAATATAATAAATTTAGTGAACGTAAATAACATTACATGTAAATTAATAAAATGTAGACAGTACGCAGCCATGTTTTTAAACATTATAGGTTATATTTACTGCTCTGAATATTTATTGAATACGAGTGTATTTATGTACGAGAAACGTAAATACTGCATGATTATAAATTACCTCTTTAGACGTAAAATCTGGATTTGTAGCAAAATTTATAAATTACCTCCATAGACGTAAAATCTGGATTTGTAGCAAAATTGTGCTTTCAGTTATAATTCTAGACAATTCTTACTAAGCTATTAAAATGCACTAAATATCTAAAATATTGCAAGACAACTATTTTTCCTTATCTAACATAACAAATGCCACACAAATTGTAAACAATATGTGCTCGTTTAAATAAATTTAACGTTGGGTTTCGTTTTAATCCGTTTTGTTGCGTTTCGAATATTTGAGTTGATTCATATAATTTACACTTTTTATATAGAAATCTATGCACTTAAAAAGGAATTAATCAAGAAAATAATGGTTTAGATATAATGTTTATTTAATGAATAATTGGAAAAAAATAATTGAACCAAATTTAAATTACATGCGTAATCCCTATTCAAAACAAATAAGGAATTAATTTCCACAATATTTGTATAACAGTCGCATTTTCTCTTTTTATTGTACTTTCTGAGATGTAAGTTATTCAGTACTATTTTATTTGAAATAATCTTGTTATTTTATTGTAGGAAACGTTTACGGGGAAGATTTGATCGACTATATAATCCTATTATTTATATAATCGATCAATTCTTCCCTGTAAACGTTTCTCACATTAAAATAACAAGATTATTTTAAATAAACTGCTACAGTATTGATGAAAATGCAATTTGTTATTGCCAATTTTTTATATGATATGAATATGAATTATAATAAATAAAAAGTATGTAGACCGTAATATTTACAACGTTGCTTTTCAATTTGAGTAGAGCACCACTGAGAGGCATCCGAATTTGCATTCAGAAATATTGGCTTCATGTCTTGAGCTAATTTTATTTCTTTGAGGCTAAACAAAATTAATTTTCCGTGACATTTCTAACGATAACTGTTGATTTAAAGAAACCAATTTTTTGGCTTTCATTATTCTTTCTTCATTATTTCTCATAGGTTTGTAAGAAGAAACTGTTTCATATCTGCGCCATTCCAGCTATGTGGCGAGTTCGGTTAATTACAATATTCATTAGTTTAAAGCATTGTGCTTTAATGGTTATTGATTAGTTTTTGTTTACATATGTTTATAATTTGTCGTCCGTAATTATTTACGAACCACCAAATCGATTACACGCAGTAGTAAATTTAAGTATATTTAAATTTATTTAAGGGAAATGAACCAAAGTGCCGCTATTACAATTAAATTTCACTATTTATGCAAATACGATGTATAAATTAAATTAAGTTTTTCTACATTTAGAATGTCAACGAATAATATGGTTGGGAAAAGATTTTTTTAAAATCTGCATTAGATTTGTTAAAGCTTTACTTAATAAATTGATGATAAAAAAATCTTATTCTTTGGAATCGACTGAGGCCATGTTGGAATTTTTTTCTGCATAAGGAAATCCATTTGGTTTTTACGTTCCTTCACGGAGATCATAATAATAATTTTAAGACAAATGATATTATGACGGTGTTACCTACATTAGAATTACATTGACATAATTATCTATTAGATCTGAAAGGAAATCACAACTGAGATCAAATGATATTGAGTTTTCTTATACCTACTTGAAAAAAAGTAAGACATTTTAGGTACTGATATTCCAATAAATTTTTTCCATTTTAAAATCGAATCAAATCAGCAGCGTAATTTGATTGGATCAATAAGTCCAACGTTGGGCGTAGGCCTCGCCAATTCGCGTATCAATTCGATATTCGGAAAATGATTTCATTTTAATGTTGGATTTTAAAATTTTTAAACGCCTTCGAACTATTTTTTCTCATTTTCAATTGAACAACACAAAAATTGTTTAAGACATTGAAATGTAAAAAAAAATGTTAGACAACTTTAGATTTCTGATGAAAATTTCTGAGATGTAGATCCATTCATTTATAAATCGATTTAAATGCCTTAGTTGTCATATTCTGCTAATATGATACAGTGTTACTGTATACTACAATGATATAATTGAATACTATAATGATAAAGTGCGACTGTCTATGTTGTTTAGCACTTGATAAATTAATTAAGAAATAGAATCACAATTTATTACTTCACTTCATTGACCATAGTATCTAATTGCTTCAAAAACGACCAGTAATATAATTGGATTATCTACAAATATCATTCCCTTTGATCGCTAAATATTCGAAGTTAATTCTCACCTATTATATCACACTTGTATAATACGAGTTACTACAGCATACATTGTCCCGCATGTAGTTAATTCTGAAGTAAAGGCTTTTGTTACGAGCTACATTGAAATCCCCTACGAATACGTGGTTCAACGTAACGATTTCCTATAATTTGAATAAGACATTTCCTGTTCATAATATTCGATTGAGTGGGTTATTAATATTGTATAGGAAGAATCCGTTTTTGGTGAGACAGACAATAGAATCATATTATGTCGTTGATTATGATTGAGTATTTTATAAATATTTTAGGTTTTTTGTAAAATCATGAACTTGGTTAATTTAACACATGACTATTTTTTTTCAGCTGAAAGCGTTTTATGTCGATCTTTTAGTACCGTTGGAAACAAACTTGGAAAAGGACACAAAAGTTGTGCAGGTATATTTATTTTTCTATCCTTTAATATTGTTTGACCTATTTTCATAGTTCAAATAATTTCACAAATTTTTATGTGCCTCCAAATTTTCTTTTCTGGAATGATAATGACCTAAATTATGGAAAGTTTTGCTCATGAATTCAAATTTTTAATAACGAAATATCAATTAAATTCTGATTACCCTGTATCAAATATTAGTATGTTTATTGCAATAATATTTATTTATAGTTAATTATAGACAATTTCCTATTACATCTGTTAACATTTTTAACTGTAGATACCTCAAAGGATAGAATTTTTAACATTTCCTCAGTACATCATAAAATAATATCCAATTCATTTCTAAAGGGCTATACTTACCACTATTGCTAATAATATATATATATATATATATATATATATATAAACAAAGAATTTTGTTAAAGAAATGGAAAGAGTTTACTCACGTGGAAATAAATGTTTCATTTATTTTTATAAACGATTCCCGGACAGTTATGATTAATCGAATGTAACTACAATCTTTATAAGACGTACTAAGTTTAATCCAATTAAAGATAAAATTACTTTCAATTATGTTAAGAAAACTTTTAAGGTAAAGAACCCCTGATATATACCTTCCAATGAATTACATAGTTTCCAGTACAATTAGTAGTGATAAAATGAATGTTGCTTTTATTAATTCATTGAAAGAAATTTGACATTGGTAAACTGAGTGTGTAGACGTTATGTCTGATAATACGTAAAATTTTAATGCAGAGAGGAAAACAATCTTTACATGTGAAAATTTTTATTTGATAATTTGTGAAAACTCGCGAGTTCACACCTTGCCACCAAATAGCTGTCTTCATGACGTTCTTGAAAGACGTTATGAATGGTAATGAATTTGATACCAAGCCATACATAATTTTTATTAAAATTTTAAAACTTTTTACTGTCTAATATTGATCAAAATAGCTCCAGAAAAAACAGGAATGTAAAATGTGAAAAATTCGAATTATTCCAGTTTCACATTTTATATAAACTGAACTGTAATTGAATTTGACTATGAAGAAAAGCGAATATTACGGAAATATAACAGCTCATTTACTGTACATATCTATGGGTAAATAAATACCTTACGATACATCAAGCTCTCCGTCAGTGTATACTTTTAATTATAAGATATTATATTGATTTTACCTTATATATTTAATTTCTTCCTTATTTTCTATATTCCTATCATATACTACATCATAAAAAACGTATTTTAGAATATGTCGTAAATATAAGTTCTTTATGAGACTTGTAAAATGATTAAATTATTTCTCACGGTACTTTAATTTCCTTATGTGTAAAATTTTGGTACGTGGATAATTATGCAAAATGTCGTTTTGAAGTACGAGTTACATGATCGAATAGCTGAATAGTATTGAGCTTAATATATAATGTTATGGTAAAGAGAAACAGATTTGCCCTGTTTGCTAAATAAAGTTAAACGTGGCATTTGCTAGACGATGCATATATGTATTTTTAATAAATAATCTACAGAAGGCAATTTTCATTAGGTCATTTTTGGGCGTAAAACTTTAATAATATAAGTGTAATAAATTTTATCATCCATGCTTGTTATTTAAATAAAACTTCTTTATAGAAAAACTAAATAATATGACTATGCAATAAATATATGAATAAGGCAGGTGAAATATATAACAATTAACAATACAATTGGCATAATTTCGATGTTTAGGTGATATTTGATGCAACGCCGTAGGTTTTCCAATTGATTTTTGCAAAACACTAAAAGCCATCGAATTTTATGTTTAATACAGACTGTTGATAATTTTTTTTATTTTAGTATTTAGATGTCATATCGACTGACCACCAGATATTAAGAACTGATAAGAGTACTTGTCATGTCTTAAGTAATCTTGCATTCAGATATAATATCTATATTTAAATGTAATATTTAACTTCTAGTGTAATGACATGGTCAATTTACATTATAAAAGGATATTATTTTCAACATGAAATCTTACTTTTCCGTAGTCGGAGCAGAAGCGATTCATGCAACAACACAAAGCGCGCACCGATTCTTACAGCAAAGCGGTCGCTGCGAGTAAGAAGCAGCGCAAGAGGAATACAAGGAATGCTGCGAAGGCTGCAAGTGAGGTTGACAAGGAATTAAAGGTAAAAATCCCCTTAAATGTGAACTTCTTTATGACTGAGCTTAATTTTGCTTTATAGAATTAAGAATATTACAGTAAGTTTGTTATATGCTGTTGAACAAGCATGGCAGCCTGAATGATAATACGGTAATTTGTAAACAAGTGGTTAATGAAAATGTGTCCACAACACAAATTTCTATTAAAAATTATTTACATATAAAAAATAAATCAAGTGTGTGTCGATGCATGCATAAAATCGTGTTTTGTTGTTTTCTATAGCTCCTGAAATTATTTACGCATGTTTAGTGAAACAATTCTAATTGTCAATTATTCAGATTTTTTTGAGATTTGTCAAATCCGTGGTAGAAAAGCAGATGATGGAGGGAGATACGTAGCATATTATTCTAAAGCTAATATTTTGCAAAACGCTTATAATGGGTAATAATGGAATTATCAACTTATTTTGAAAGATCCGTAAAATAACCCTGACTTCATTGGAGCTACGCACACCATGTAATGATCACACTCATGTGTACGAAAATTATAATATTTTGCTACAAATTATTTTAAATCTCTAGCTAAAACATCTACTTCCAAAATTGTATACATTTATGTTTCAAATGTTAAAAACTGTGAAGCTCTAACCAACCAGTCTGTTGTCATGCAGTCAACCAACTAACGGATGGATGGACGTGAAAAAGTTATAAAGATCCATTGTTCTTCGCCTGAAAACTAAAAAGTTGTGTGTACAATTATGAAATTTGGAGAAAAACCATCAATTATATATAATTACAATTATACCGAAATAATATCGGTTGTGGCTTTACTTTAAAAAAAAACATCGAATAATTTAGGACATGAACAGGAACGTGGTTAAATTGCTTTTGTTTCAATGTAGATAAATTTGATCCCGTTTCATTATATGGGTTGAATATTTTCAGGATATGATGAAAAAAGTAAGATAAAAGTAAAATGGACTATAATGTCATTTAATTAGGTTTTGTAAGTTACTATATTGACGAATGAAGAATTATATACAATTATTAGAATAGGGAAAAAATGGTATACACGAAGTACATTACTGTTTGTATTACCTAGATTTAAATATTGAATATACTATTCTACAAAAAGAAAAATAAGAAAGAATTCTCTTCTTTTAAATGCTAATCACAATTACTGATTTCTAAACAGAGTCTCCAAATTTTGGAAGAGGAAAAAAATAAGCTGACATCCTTTTGCGAGCAGAGTTTGAAAAATGTAAGTAATGTGAAAAAAACTTGTATCTCAATACTAGTTGTAAACCAACAATTATTCTCCTTTTAAAATTTGAAATTGGTGAGTAGTTTATAAAAAAAAAGTCATTGTCATATACAAAGCCAATTACATCATAGAGTTTTTCACTTGCGACCATTAAGGGCACGCATCAGACTTGTCAGTGTCAGAAACATGTTTTGCGTACTATAGATTTGACATCACTAATATTTTAAAAAGGACTAAGAAAATAATTTCCTTTTGACAACAATTATTTATAAAATATAATAATAATTTAAATACTTAAAATGGTTTCTTTGCTTTCTAGTTTGTAAATATTATTTATGCGGCATTATAATTATATATTTTTTTCTGTAACTCATAATAAAGATTACATTTTTTTCTTATATTAAAGAAAATATAGATAATGGTAAGGGATGAAGAGATCACAATTAGGTTCAATGGATAAAATGGAGCTGGAATATATACATATCGCTTCTGTTAAGAAATGGATTGCTATTTAAATAAGATGGATGTTAATTTGAATCATCGTGCAAATATATAACGGTGCAATGACAGGGTATCAAACCAGAATGCAATGAAATTAAAAAATAAGGGGACGAAAATTTTGCAGTTATATAATTAAAGAAGTAAATATGCAAGTATATTATAATAAATAATAGTTTCTCTTTTGTAAGGAAAGCTTGAAAATTTTGTCCGAACTTCGCAAACAATTATTGTCTTTAACTTTGTAGTGTGAATATGATAAGAATTATTTACAAATGAACGTCAGAAAGCACTTTGTCAATCGAAATATTTGATAAATTCACCATTTTTGTTAACGATTTTTCTTTTAGATGTTATCTTTACTTTAGTAACATACAAGAAAAAGAGAAAGGGAAATTGTTTAGCCTCATTTATTATTAATTTTAAGTAAATAGTTTATAGTTCGTATAATATTAATGTCAAAATGGAAATATATAAAAAAAAATTGTTTGGCTACATAACCAATCATTATTTTAACTCATTCTTCTTTCATCACCATATCGTATGGTATTTTCCTTAATTACCTCATAAATTGCAGATTATCCAGTCTTCACAAATTAAACTTTCTAATCGTTGTATAAGTGCAATCGCAAATAACAGGTTTAAAAGTACTAGGCTAAGTTGTGGTTAAAATATAACAGATCTTGTATTTGTTTTTCACAAATTTTTATTATAGGTATATCACTATTAGCTTATTTCATTAGATGATGTGCTAATAAGGACAGAGAAAGCAAAGTTAGCAAAGAAAGATGGTAGAAGCCATTTTCACTAAGAAATCGTTGAAAATACCGAATGTGTATCTAATAGGAGTAGTAGGTTTAAGCGGAGCATAAAAATCCAGTTAATCAAACTCGAGACAGTCGCAAATTCATACGCTAGTACCAAATAACTTTGGCAAAGTATAGGTTTGAAGACCTTAAATTAAAAGAATGCTAAATGTAAGTAATAGATTTTCCTTTTCTTTTATCGCCTCTCTACTGGTATGTGTGTTGTAGTAATGTCTGCATGGCAGGAGCCTTTGGGAAATGTATATTGGTTTAAGTTTGTCAAAGACCCATATTATGCCTTTGGAAAAATTAAGAAGATTGGTGCAATACAGTGAAACATTTTGATTGCTTTGTGGAAACTGACAATAACGTAAATTGCATGAAACAATTTTTAGAAGTGTTTACTGTGATACTATTCAGATAATGACAAAAAATGTGGCTTACTGTAGGCGATGACACAGGAGCGCCGCCGCTATGGGTTTGTGCTTGAACGTCAATGCTCGTTAGCGGGCCATTGGCTTGCTGCGCACGCAGCCGCTGCCGCTGCGCACCGCTCTGCCGCCGTCGTCTGCCGCCGCGCCGCTGCTTCCAGAGAGACGTTGCCCGCTTCCGTTCATGATATGTTTACTAACAAAGTTGGTGTGAGTATTATAATATTATATACGTTAGTAGGTAATTCAAAGCGTAAGACATACATTTTATGATTAGCTACTTTTTAATAATTAACCGGTTAGTGTGAGTTAAACTAGTACGGAAATCATAAAAAATAGCGCCAATATTTAGCAATGCCGTTGTTTGAATTAATATTTATTAAAGGTTAATAATCAAGGGAATAGTAAAGTTCGACAGATTCATAACAAAATAAAAAAAAACAAAACAAGTAATATATACAATTATACAAAGTGACTTCTGTACATTGAAACAATTTGAAGAAGTGATTGATTTAGCGTACAGCATACTAATATAAACCAGAAAAACTTTTTTTTGGATTTTTATCAGTCTGCCTGTGTATTAATTTGAACGGGTATCATCCAATATCTACTGAAGGGATGTTCATGAAATAAAAATTTGTATGGTAATAATATGTATTCAGGAGCAACATGGAAGAGAAAAAAGAAACAAAAAAATTGTTTTCTGATTACACGCGACGAAGACGTAGACACTAACCAGTAAAAAATATACAAGCCAAGAAACAAACAAATTTTTTTGTTTTAAATTATTTTGTTTTTTCCATTTTAGTAGTAAGTAAAATACTTAAGAAGGATTCAATTTTGTTTAACGTTGCAGCAACAAATATCCTTGTGGTCGGATGATGAAGATGTCTACGCAAACCCAGCAGAAGCTAGCAGGTCTGGTTCGGCCATTCGCAAGGCTCGTTCCGTAGAAGCTTCCAGCGCCGATGTGAGGGATCTCGACGAGCCAGCCCTTGCACTAGAACGTGCCAAGTCCGATTTTAGTCTCCATGCGAATATGCACGATTTGGACGACGGTTAGTGATTTAGAGAATTTGAAATTTTATGATTTGCTAATTTAGAACGACGATATGATCATCCCTGTGATGATCATATTTTAATAATGTTAATTTGGTATAAAAATATCTATAAGGTTTCCCACCATAAAAGGATATAAAAATGGCAACTTTTACAAACCGTTTAGGTATCCGCCTGTCTATCTACCTGTCATAACCATGTTTCTAAGAAATTGTTCGAAAACTTGAAATTTACCGTAATGTTAAAGCATTTTGACCTGCGTTTGGCGTAACAGTTAACAATGAAAAATATTTACATAGATATATACGTACATCAGGGGAAGCATATTTCGTACTTGATATTTTTAACACTGAGTATCAAGTAGGCTATTCTTTGCAGTTAGTTAGTTATAACGATCCCATAAAAATATTCTTCATAACTTTAAGTGAAATATCTTGAAAACTATGCTGAAAAATAAGCAAACATATTTTTTCTTGAATTTTCCATGACTCCTAAATCTAAAATTAACAATCTAAAACAATTTTAGAAGCTTACTTAACATTTTTGAAAAACTAGACTGACGATCTCCGATGTGGAATAAATTAATTATATTTTATGACCATGAAAGATATGCAAGAGAATATATTTGTATGGTGAATAATAATGTTTAAATTTGTAAGTGCTCAAATGAATGGAAATGCGTCCTAGGTACACTTAAATATATAAAGTTTTATGTGTAACTCCGTACGTAAAAACCTTACTGTTTCGAGCTGGACTCGTAATTAAAAGTCTCTTTTTTAATTCCCGTTACGGTTGTGCAGTTAAGTAATTTATTTATATTGATACCCTGAATTACGTCATTGTGAGGAGCTCGTAAACTGTTACAATTAAAATAATGCATGTGATATATTCAGAATGACAAAAAACTAAGATTATGATATTAAGAGCGACTAGGATAAACTTTTTAGCGATACTCTTTTATGTGTTTACCACATTTTTTATTTTAATCTTGTTGCAAAATATCCATCTGGGGTAGCAACGCAAAACGACAGTAATAATAAATATAACTTGGTAATATATAAAAATATTAAAAATAAATAGATGTTTATTAACAATCCTCTTTACGGGACATAATTACTTTAAGTTTTAACTCAAATTATTGAAAATGTTCAGAAATGAAACCAACGACAACGAGACGTCCTAAGTCATTCGCCGCACCGACACAGGCCTTACAGCGTGAGGTGCCGATAGCTCGCGCCATCTATCCGTACCATTCGACGGGCGAGAATCAGCTTAGCTTCCAGGAAGGAGATACCCTCGTACTGCTCGGTGACAGAACGAAAGGATGGCAGTATGGGGAAAATTTAAGAACACAAATGGCCGGATGGTTCCCGTTAGCATATACCGAAGTTCTCATAGATGAAAGTATAATGTAAGTATTATATGTTATCAGAAACGTCAACTTAAAAACGAAGCCAAGTTTTGTACTTTATTGATTTGCTACGCCGATAAAATAATTAAGATCATAAACGCTAACAAATAATATTTTAATATTAATGATAGTTATATGGCAGCTATTTATTTTTTTAATATAAATCAACATTTCATAGAGAATGGCTTTAAAGCGACATATCTTACGTATTACATGTCGCACATAGTGAGTTGTAGATATTTTTAATTAAAAAATAAAATTTACTAACCAATACTTAATTTTATTTAGCAATTTTCCAATTCTTTTTTTTAATATTTGAAAATCTAACGTATGTGAAAAATTGGTATCTTTGGTTACTTTGGCCCGTTCTAAGTTTATTACTAAATATAATAAGTCTATTAGATATAGATATGTATATATATATATATATATATATATATATATATATATATATATATATATATATGTATTTACAGCACAGCATAAAAAAATTGAATTTAATAGCAAATGAAATTAATATATTCTTGTAAAATATAATTTATGTTATAGGTGACTCAATATTATAGAACTATGGAAAAGTTTATGAAATGATTTTTGCAAATTTGCATGTAAACATACAGATTGTGTTATCGTGCGGGTCATTTTACATAACATCGTTATTCACAAAAAAAATAAATTTAAAGGCATATTTTGCTCTAATTAATTATTAGGATCTCATTAAATATGGACTTATGCGCTAAATTTAAGATAATTGTGCATCATATTAATAGCTTATTTAGAAATGAAGAAATAATTACAGACGTAGGAAATATGACTGGAAATGGCGTGTATCTGTGTGAATCCGTATACTGCATAGCCCTTGTCTAGATTACTTTAATATATAATACTAATTTTTGTAATTATTATTGTATAATATTTTTGTGATATACAAGAAATATCCCATTTAATTTAGAGATTCTAGTAAAATCAAATGTTGTGCGAAAGATCGTTGGTCATTCTTACTCTATTGGAAAACGAATAGAAATTTAAAAAGACGTGTATTTTTAGGATTTTCATTATAAAAATAGTTTTTACTCACTTTCAATTGTAATAACAACGGGGAACATTAATAATTTTGCTTTGACTTATTAGAATATACAATCTTTCTGGACGGTCACTTTGCTTTACTTATGCTTTACCATTAGACAGCGAAAATAGTAATATAACAGGAAACCTGAAAATTACATTTTCTCACTCCACGAAAACATCGTTTCAGGAAGTTTAAAGAGAATATCATAAAGATTACTTTTACTATCTTATTGCAGTTTTATGCTTAAATTTGCACCTCTTATTTAATTATAAAAAATGATATCTCAATTTTAAAATAATATTTAATTCAGCTCACCATCAAATCTGGTGACACCATTAGCAAACTCTACTCCCTCCTTCGATGTCGATATGGAGGGCGAAGAAGCTTTGGTTGATGCCTCACCTATTCAGCAGCAAATGAACCATACGGTTTCAATTGGAAACGAGGAAGGAAAAACAGCAAGGATGTTCGGAGATACGCTGCAGGGCCGTAAGAGTTCAAATCCGGTGAGTATATGTTTAAATCAAGAAGAAGAAAGTAAAGGAATGATTGGACATGGCAAGAATTTATCAAAATAAGTTTATCTAAATGCCAACGGGAAACGCTGTGTTTTCATTTGAGTCAGAACAATTTGAGTTTTCCAAATGTTGATGTCGAAGAATTATTTATGGATTTGAAGTTACAAATAAAAAATGTAGAGATATTCAATATAGAGATATGAATCTAGATTAAATATTTAAAACAATACATAATTTCAGATGCGACGTTTAACGAATATATCACCGCGTCATCATGGGCCACCACCAACATTGCCAGCACCAGTTCCCTCTCCTTCAGTGCCTAATTCTAAAAAAATGCCCCATTCTCAAAGCTCTAGTTTTCATTCGAATTCTGCTGCAAATCAACACGTATCAGGGCATATGAAATCTTCTGGATCCAATAGCAATTTTGTCTCGAACCACGATGGCAAAAATTATATACCGCAAACTTTACCATCCCGAGGACAAGTTGGATCAAATAAGAATATGTCTAAGGCAGCTCCCATTGGAAACATGTCACTGCATAGTTCAAACGACAGTGGATTTTCTAATGAACCTCCTCCGCAACCAGATATTGATTATTCTGATGAGGAAATGATGTCGAACCGCAATCGCGTTCCCATTAGGTAAGACTTCATTTACTGCTTGAAATAAGATTTCATTCAATTTAGGCTAGTTATCACACTACATTGAATTTACGTATTAAATTAAAAAAAAAGTAATAAATATGATTCATCATTTTACAACTTTATATATATCAAACTTTTTAGTCATCTTATTTGCTAAAGTTATCGATTCAAAAATAAATTAATTTTATCGACATCAAAAAAAAATTATTTTCTGTGATTTTTCTGAAAGGTCGATGTAAATAAGTAGTCCAAATATATCATATCAACGTATTTGTTATTTTTCATTTTCAACATCCTAGATCTGATCAACAAAGTCACATCGACGATAAAATAAGAACTCAAAGTCTGTTACGAAGTAAATCAAAAGATAACAGTAACAACATATTAATGCAAAGTCGCACAAGTTATATGGAAGGAGATCTTCACATGCTGACAATGGATAAAGATTCACACGGAATAAAAAGAACTAAGTCGTTTTGGAAATTCGGCCGCACTTCCCAAGATGACATAATGGTTGGAATGTCCTTATGGCAACACAGAGATTTGGTAGATACGGTACCAGCATATAAGCAAAATGAGACAAGAGAGAAAGTGGAGGACATAAATTTCAATAATATTAATAACAATAATAATTTGTCTAATCAAAATGCAATACCCAATCATAAAACTCACGCAAGTTCTCCACAATCAAACGTTCAAATTCGACGTCAACCCTCGCAAACCATAGATAGGAAAGAAATATTGAGGAATGCCGATAGTACTCGTCAAAGTCAAAAAGTCATCCCTATGGAACAAAACATTAATACAAATAAAATGTCACATAACGCACTTTTAACTAACAAAACAACCGAATCCTCACCTTCAAATAATAAAAATTACAAACAACCATATTCACCACCAGAAGAAGAATATAATAAGACAGCACTTGACGCTCAATCGAACCATTCCGATTTTACCAATGGGAGTACCATAAAAACTAATTTCGAAAATAGTTTTTATGATGACGAAAATGGTGAAGGTTTAATAATCAAAACTGTGAAACGTAAAGAAATTTTGCAGAGATACGACAATAATGACGTGTCGGATGAAAATTCAAACAGTTCAAGTACAGATCCATATGATTGTATTATTGTGGACGACCATCTGAAAAGTAATAAAATGCACAAAGTTTCATCTGGCCAGCATAGGTCTCCAAAAATGAGAAATGATTCAGATTCTGGAAGAAAACATCAAAAAAATAATGCATCAAAAATGGAGGAAGATTTACCAAGAACACATGTACGTACCAAGTTGTTTGCTGATAGGAAACATAATGTAAAAAACGAACGCAATAATGTAATTGAAGATAAACCTCCTCAAAAATTAGAAACTTTTAAGACATTTAAAGATAATGAAAATGAAATTAAAATATTGTCAGAGTCATCTGAAACGTTAAAATATAAAGATTATGAGCAAAATGATGATCAGTATTATTACGAAAGTCAGACTATGATGATTCATCGTGAAGATAATCCTAGACAAATAGAGAAAGGAGCAAAATATATAAAGAATAACAATGTCGACGTTGATTTAACAAAATATAATAAACAAACAAACTATAACGATAGATATTATCGTAATCAAGAAAATAATGAATTCCATTATAATGATCAAGCACTTCGAAGTAATGGTCATTATGATCCGAGGCAAAATAATCAACACGTGAGAAATGAAGATGTAATGAATAACGAGATCCATTACAGAGAAAATAATTTCACCGGCAGGTACAGCGATCACAGAGAAGAAAAAGGTTATTCGAATCAAGACACCGATTCAAGAAAAGCAGCTAAGACCAAGAAATATAACAAACAGGATGAACAAAGTATGCGACATAGCTATGAAGAACAAACTTTACACCGCAAGTCGAGTGGACATAAATACGTAAGTGGTCAATCAGATGATCAAAAATTTGATGAAGTTATGAAGCAACAGAAACCTCAGTTGCTTCCTAGGACAAAACTTTTCAAAGCAACCAATGTTGGTGCTACGATGCAAACTATAATGAAATTTGAACAAGAAATAGGTATGATGAGTAAGCAAAGAGAGAAATCTAAGAGTGTTGAAAAAGATGATTTTTCGGAAACTGGGCATACTTTTGGACCTTGGTACGATTTGTGGGACGGTGAAATACCTGTTAGAAAATGAACAAATGTATGTTTTTCTTGTTTGTTACTCAAGCTTTACTGTCTAACATTTATGCTATTTCGATTTAATTGTTAAATTAACGTATAACGTAGTTTACACTAACTTTACATTGTATTGTTTGCTTTTCTAAAATCTTTTATTAATAACATATTGTATCTAACAAAGCGAAGCGAGATTTTATAATACAATTTAACTTGACTCTCTATCTATGATAAATATTACTTAGGATATGACCAAGCAAAATTATCCAGTAAGGTGTAGTAAAATTACTAGTTTTGCATGTATAATTACTACAATGCAATATGATTGGTGGAGTTTCAAAATTAATATTGTTTTAATCATTGACTGTCGGTAAATAAGGAAAAAAATTAAAAAAAACTTAATTTGTTTGTAGTTTATGGAATGTTTGTAGTTATGTGAATTTTAAAACAATTGATCGACAATTAACACAGGGTATATTAGAATAAGCTTTCAAAATAATTTCGGTACTATGAGGTTAAGGCTATGATAAAATTATATTTATTACAGGAGTAAGTTATGTTACAAATTTGAAGCCCCGTAAGGCTAGGTGTCTTGTGAGGATCGAACATTGTAACATAACGAGAAAAAAGATCATTTCACCATTATAATACTTTCGTTTTATTTCTTGGTTTTATATTAATTTAAATTAGTCAGTTAATATTTATATCGTTGATATTTTTCAAAATATTGTTTGGATTTTCAGAAATCATACAAATAATCACCAAGTGTATCATAAACCTGCTATCACTAAAAACAAATATCCTTAATAAGTAATGGCTATTGATCACAATATTCTCGTTAAATACATGTTTGTCACTGGTTATATTACATATATGCCAATTTTTTTTATGCATTTTTTTGGTGTTAAAAAGTATTTAATACTTAATACAATAATTTAAATATTATAAAATATCTACGTATACTTTATAATAATTATCTAACTATTATTATATTTAACCCTCTTAGGGTTAAATATAAATAGTACAGGATATTTTCGCAGATTTTTAGTTTTATCTAAAATGCTTATTTATTAAACGAATTTGAGTATCTAATTTGTAACAAATGATAAAGATCGACGTAATATTTATGCTGGTTAATATATTTCCCTATTTCGCGATATATTAATTTCCAAACTAACAAATTACGGTATTACCTATTTCACTAGAAATTTCAATCCATTGCGATTGTTGAAGAAGGAAGTTATCACTACTTAAATCTTAAACTTCTTCCAAGTAATATATAGTTTTTCTATTGATTTTATAACGCAAATATATTTTTTTTAACTTTACCCCTTGTAACTAACTATTAACTAGCTTTAATTCATATTACTAATTAACTAATTTTACTAATAAGTAATATTACAAATTATTAATTTTACTTGTAAGTAAGTAATTAATTCAATAATTTAACTATATATTTTAAAAGAGAAAGTGAGTTTGTTTTTCTTACTCTCGCTTCTCAATTATTTTACGCTTTTAATAAAATTGTATACTTTTTTTTTGCAAATAGAATTATTTTTTTTGGTTATTAAAAAAAAAATCTTCATTAAGGATAATAGTCTGAACGTAAGTATATATGTATGTTTACATAGTAAGTAGATTGTATAGTCACACACATAAAACAAAAGTCGTGATTTTAAAAATTTAATGAAGAAAGGTATGATTTTTAATTTAATAAAGAATATAGAAATTTATAATCTCAACTGACTTATAGATGCGAAATGAGTTTATGCAATTCAAATTAATTAGCTATTTCCGCTAATAAAAAATTATTTTTAAATAGTATCACTATATTATTCTTTTTCATTTTTCACATGCGTGTTTCGCACCGAGTAAAAATTTGCATCTAAATGAAAACTGAAGTAATTTTTTATGTTAATTATTCCATTCATATATTCGAATAGTTGTAGAAATAAAAACATATCTAGTACTTAATTTAAATTGCTAATTCGAATGATTATTGTTTAAAGTTCAATATTTAAGTAAAATCAGGTAAGATAATATTTTGTTTTTCTTTAGTAAAATTATTGTAGTTGTGCATGTTTTTCTCTCAATAAAATCTAAACTTTGTGTCATGTTGCCTTTCTGTAAAATACGCGACGTGGCAATAGTTTTAAATTATTAACTCCCCTTTTTGAAAGGATTACTCTGCTGTGCCATTTTATTACCGAATTTAAGTTTAAATTCTAATATAGGTATAAAAATACATCTAGTAGTGGTATATATTTATATACTGTTAAAATTATTTCATTGATGTCACAGTTTAATTATTAAAATATTTTAAAAATTAAAACTGTCTTAAAAGTGTTTTTGAAATTATTTTTTAATTCATGTCTCAAAAATATATCTAAAGAAATTGAAAATTTCCAAAGTTATTTGAAAAATATAAAGTAACAAAAAGCACAATCAAATAAACCGTGATAAACGATGTTTTTAACCTCCAACACGCCTCTTGACAGCGAATAAATAAACTTTTAACATTACGTTAATTACCTGTTTCAGAGTCCAACAATTCGCAACTGTCAAACTGCGCAAGACTTTGACAAACGACAGATCAGCGCCTACGTTTAGTTTACATTGATACCTTAAATGCATATACCGCATAGGGGCGTAGGGAACGATAATATGCTCTACTCCTGAATGTATTTTACTTCCTCGTTAATAATATTAAACTGAATATAAAATAATCATTTTATAAATTAAATATTCTGTTTTGTATTTGTTCGTATTAATGTATCGATAAGGCAAGTAAAATTGAATATTTTTTGGTCATATTTTATTGTACTTTTAATAGAATATTCTTTAAATCAGAAAGTGTTCACGAATATATGTAAGCCATTTAAATTAATAAGTAATATATTTTCTGTAAAGTTCTGAATTCTATCGATTTTGTTTTTGTAAAAATATTAGTATTATCAAATTCTGTTAATATAGTAATTAATAAATAGCGGCATGGGGTAATTTACACCAAAAGAAATAATTTTAAAGGTAAATTTAGGTACATATTCAGAAAATAATAATCATTTCAAATTTGAAAATTGGGGGTGGAAAATATGATTTTTATATTAATTTCATAGGGAATAACTTGAATCATCATTCTTGGAAGTAACTAACAGTAGCGGTAACGAAGAAATTTTGAAATTATTAAGGGTATTTTACAATCTATAAGTAGATAATTAAAAGATGAGATCAGATCAGATTTTATTTATCCCGAATAATAAGCGGAATGTCAATAAAATATTATATGATATGGCAGTTGTACATAATTATTATTATATATAATAATATTAGTAGAAACTGAAGGAAACGAGAAAAGCTACTGCGGATGTAATCCCACGTCAAGCACAACTTACAATTGTAAAAAAACAGATATGATGATTCCAAGATATTATTTCTATGAAATTTGTTAATTAAATTTCATTTTGAGATAAATATTTACTGCACATTTATTTACAAACTATATTAGACATTTTATTGTTGTCATCTTAAACAGAATATCATCTCATAAATTATTATTTGATAACGATGGTGACATTAAAAGAATCTAACTCTGCATGTTTACGTGTCCTGATATTTTTAATTTATTGAACAAATGAGGACCATGTTGTAGACCAAGGACTTTTTGGAAATTAATTTTTTTGAGAGAGATATATATATATATATATATATATATATATATATATATATATATATATATATATAGCTAAATCTTGCTTAGTTAAAATCATTGTACCAGAACTGGCTGAAAGAATGATATCACATATTGTAAAGAAAATGATGTCATATAACTGATATTTATAGGTAAAGGTCGAATCAATTGAAATATTTTTTTTAAATTTCTGTTATATTTATGAATTGTTGGGTACATATGTGATAAAATTTAATTCTCAAAGTGTCTTTGAGTAGTGCTTTCAGCATTAGCTTCTTTAGTTATGGTGAATATATTAGGAGTCGTTTAGCACAGAATATTTTTTTACCAACGGCTGCAGCATTTCCTGGAGATAGTTGGAGTTTTAAAGAAAATATTACTGTGAAAAATGTAAATGATATATAATTATGTTTTTGAATCAGTTGAAATATGTTATATTGGTTCGAGGCAATTATTCAACATTTAAAAAAAATAGAATATTTCGTAATTCCAATTTTTTTTGGCGCGTTAAAATTTTAAACTATGGTAAATTTTGTTTAAAACCTATTATTTTGTTCGAAATAGAATAATGTTTAATTTTTAAATCCTTGCATTGTCTTTTTTAAATTAACAAAAATTTTCATAATAATAAAAAAAATAATATTGGTTTCACAAAATTTGTAAATAAAATTTTCATTATTAATTAGGTCACATTATATATATTTAATTTGAAGCAACTGTTTTTAATATATTTGACTAACAATATTAACCGAATATATAATAAAGGAATGTAAAATAATAAAAATGTATATAACCGATATTTGCTTAATATTTGAATATGCATTGTTATTTTTCTGTTTAAAGTTAATATTAAGTTTGTATCAAGTTTATATGTTTCAATTAAATGTAAAAGTAACTTTGAAAATGTTTTTTTTTCTCATTTGCTCTTCGGTTGTGTTATTAAAAAAAAATAAACCTATTAGGCACGATTAAGAAATCGTACTTCGGGAGTTTCGAGTACATTTTTGCACGTGTGAACATTTAAAGTTAATAAGTGTTATTTATTTCTGTTTATCTGTTATTAATTTTTCGCCATGTAAATATATTGCCTACGATTTCACAGACATTATAACATGGTGCATATTAAAGAAAATTATGAGTTCTAGGTTGATTTGTATAGTTTTCTTAAAAGTTTCACGATGGCTTCAAAAACCCCATTTTCCTTAATTTTATTTTGAGTAGTTTCGGAAATGAGAGAGGAAGGAACACATTTTTTTTCGTAATTTTCAGTAAATCTCCGCAGATACACAAACTAAAAGTAAGGAAAAGTTTTTTTAGGCACTTGCTATTACTGCTCTATTAAACGATCGTACGTACACAATATAAAGCACAAAAAAAATCTAGTATTTAGTCGATCGAGCCTAAAATATCCTTATAAATATTTTGAATTGCAAGCTGCTGAGATACTTGCGGGTTAAAATATTTTATGGCTATGATCAAAATTAAAGGTTTCCGAGAGAGGCAGACAGGTGAGTGATTATATAGGGGTTCTGTTATTACTTTTGAGGTATTAGGTTTTGATGTAGTTTTGAGGAACGCGAAAAGTGACATAGAACCCCCCTGACATATACGAAATATACAAAAGCAAACATATACTATATTATTATAACAAACATCTCTTTCTAGATCTATATGTGGTATATTGTTAAAATATACTTTTTGAGTAGATAGTATAGTATTCTTTTAATGTAAAGTATTTAAGCATCTATTTACGGAAAGAAAATATATTAAATTATTTCGTTATTTACTATTTACTCTTTTTTCAATTTCGAGATATCAAAACTGAAAATAAAGCCCAGCCAGTACGCTAGTGAGCAGCCTTTCAAGAATATTTAAATGTATTATGAAAAGTTCAACTAAAGATTCCAGTCACAATATTATAATCGTCAAAGAAAAATTAGTTTAATTATGGTTTCGATGAAGGAATCCGCCTGCTGTTTTTCAAACTACATAACATAGTTTCAAAAGTATATTAATGTGTTAAGTGTTTTAAAATGTAGATGGGAACAAAAATTTGAGTCCCTACATTATTTAACTTATTATATACTACACTTTAGTTATTTTAACTTATTAAATTTTCTCGTCATGGCTTCTGCACTCACATACGAATAAATATTAAATATTTCATATGCAAAAAATATGTCGTATAGGATATGTACAAAAGTGCATAAAACAGTTTTGAATTGTTTTGATGCTGCAAAATATTGCTTAATATTTTTAAAGATATAATTTACAATATTTCATTTTTCTACAGGGCTTTATTGCTTCTATTGACTGAGTAATAAATAAAAAGTAAAGGTATTATGGTTATATTATATTGCCAATTATATAACTAAAGAAAATAAAATAAAGAAAGAAAATATAGCAGAGAATGGTTTTTAAACATAAGAATTTGCCCACAGTTTTTCTCACTTGTATTTTGGGATGGGATGAAATAAATTGATTGGTGAACTAATAAAAGATAAAAATTAGAGATTATTTTTGTGTTGAAGAGTATTTGTGATATAAATTGATATATTGTAAATTGATTATTGTTTCAGTTAGAGGCTTACTTCTAAAAGTTTTTTTACAACTTATTTTTTCGATATCACAGAATGATATTAATAGTACACATATTAGCTAGAAGATTAAGCAACATTGTGATGATCACAAATTAAATTTTACTGCGAAAGTTCTAGCTAAGTACTCATATTTTCATTATTTTGTTTTTTTCAGTGCGCTTGTCATTCGGTGGTTATTTGAAGACTGTTCGATTTTTTTTTGTGAAAAGGTTTATTAAAGGACTATATAATTCAAAAACAAGATATTGTTTGATTGAAACGAAATGCTTTTTCATTTATCTATTGTGCAATACTTTAAGAACATAACGAAAACGCAAATAAAATGTATTGATTATGAGGCGAATACTGAAAATGTGCTACGTAAAGATACCTTTATTAGAGCATGATATCTTTATTAGAGCATTATTTAAAGTAAGTTAGTTCTGATTCGGTTTTCGAGGCATATAAAACGAAAGTTGCACACAATAGACTTTTTTTTAATAAATTTAGAAGTTTCCTGACCGTTAAAGTCAATAACCAATAAAATTGTGATGTCACTTTTGATATACTAAAGCAATTAGTGTCATTCAAAATATTTCATTCACTCGCCAATTTCGTTACCCAACGACAAATTTAATTCGGCTAATTAAAATTGCTTTTAAAACGGAAATACGATATGACTATTAAGTACCATAATTGAATTTCATTTCAAGGCTTGATATAGAGTCTTTACCATAGCGTAATGTGTTTTACAGCAACAACGTTACTTTTTTGCACAGTTATCGTGCTATTAACTAAGTTCCAATTTTTAATCTTCGCAGCTTAATTTGTATTGGTCTTGCTTCTGCTGTTAATATGTAGTAATCTGCACGCTCAGTTGAATCTAGGCGAAGTATTAATTTATCTCGGTAATACTTTTGTAACATTGTAAGTATAAAAGCTTTGTTTACCATTAATTCATTTGCAGATAAAATATTTACTGATTAAATATTTTTTTACGTTTTTCAGTTTCTTTGGAAAATGACTCATAAAATTCTTATTCCACTATATTCCTCTAATTAATATTAAATAAGTCGTGATGGCGAGTGTTGAAAGTTCTTTGAGCTGTATTGCTCAGATGATCTTTAGTAATTCGATTAAAATATATTTTCATAAATGAAAAAAAAGTGATAATAAGCTTGACCATAATAGCAAAAAAAACTCCTTAATATTTTAATGGCCAATATTTAACTTTTGTTTAATGAAAAAATAGATAATTATAATTTATATATATAAGTTTTTAGCTTTATGTTGTGGATTTCATTAAAAATCTTAATAAACACAAATATTTCCAACTAATCAGTGAAATATACTGTCAGAAAATAATTGTTTTAAATTTAATAAATGAGTACTAAAAATAGCATTTATTTTATGTAGCTACGTATTGCTATAAACTCGTGTATGAAATAACCAAAATTACTTCTTTTATTGTCATATAAATTTACTTTAATTTACTTTCCTTACCTTTATTATAATTTGAAAGTGTGAGAGTAACAATATTTTATACTTCTATACTAAAGAGGAAATGTATTTAGAGGTTGGTCCTAACATCAGATATATTTATATACCTAACATCGTGAGCAGTTGATTAAAAAACATTGGTTTCGCAAAAATCAATTATTTAGAAGTAATGATTTTTTCGTACTTTTTGGAAAAATCTTTACTCCAGCCATACAAATCCCTTGCTTGAAAACTATTTCATTGAATCTATTAAAATTTGGTACAGAAGTAGAGCAGTTATGTAGCAAGCCTACAATGAATAATTCCTGTGTTTATTTCTCGATTCTGCCATTGTTTAAAATTTTATGTTGATTGTTGTATGTGATTGAGCTGTTCTAAAAAATACATTAAAAATCGCTGTCATTAAATGTGTAGAGATTTGCTTACAATCTTAAAACCTCATTAAGGATATGGTTACAGTCTACAGTAACATCTTTATAAATTAACATCATTTGTATTGAGTCACTAAACATAACATTTCTGCCATGATCGCAATTTTAGCAAAACTAAACGTTTTTCTTAAAAAGAAGCTTTAATTCATGTATGAAATTACATGTAAATCAATGTTCGCAAAAGAAATCAATATAAAGTTTCATATAATACCAGAAGCCAAGAATAAACACAAATATCTTTCATTGCTTGTTTTCTACATAACTATTCTTCTTCCATATCAAATTCCTTGTAATATAATAGTTTTCAAACAAAAGTGATTTGTATGACTATAGTAAATATTTTTCAAAAAAGGACAAAATAAATTACAACTTCTAAATTACTGATTTTCATGGAACTAGTATTATTTTAAATGATTAATATATTATCTAACTAAACAAATTTAAACAACGTCACCTACAATAGTTAATTTTAAATTTTGATTACATCAATATCACTTTAAAGTTATATAATCATATAAGGCCATCAATCACAAGGCAACTTCAAGTATTCCCGAATTGCCTACCTGATATACTGCATATTTTATGACCGGTCCGTATTTCCATCGAAAACATTCAGAGAATAATGAAATAAGATCTGATTAACACTAAAATTAGAATGTAAATAACTCGGACTGGGGGTGATTGTGGCTTACCTTAAGACCACTATTCTTGATGTTACCGAGTAGCTATTATGCTGGAATCTAAAAGAGATCTTAATTTTAAATTTTGATTATCTGCAGAATATTAATTGAACTTGGAGTTTATAAATAATAAACCCTTTTAATTACGTTAAAATATAAGAAAATATAGCGTTAGATTTTCAAAAATATATGGGGAGAAAAATATTTTTCTAATTGAAAAGCTATCAGCAAATTCTAAAAATTGAAATGGACTTTCTTTAAATTGCATCAACAAAAAAACTTTGTAGTAATGCCATACTTGATGAAGCAAGCAAGAAATGTCTATTCATACACGTTTCACATACTTAGAAAAGTACCTGGTTCGTTTAATTTTTTACTTCCAAAACATACAATAATTCGACAAAATATTAAGCTGGAAACTATTTTATATAAAAATCTGCAGAATATTAACGGATAATGATTGGTATTGAGTGGTTCTAATTCTGTCTTTCCTTTGTTAGAAAACTTACGACTAACTTCATACTTCCCTAATCCCTGCGTTATATAATATCGGAGTACAGCTTGACAACATTCTGACTAAAATGGAAAATATCGGTATAAAGATTGCAATAACAATAGTAGTCCATTGTGAATTTCACATGCTAAAATAGAGTCATCGATACGAAAGCGAAAATTAAGTGGCATTCATTGTCGTTAGATAATTATCGGATTTTTTTATTTTGATAGAAACAGCTGAACACAGTATGTAATAGTGGATTCATAATATTATGGTAAAAAATTTGTAAAACCACTAATGCTCTCACAAAATATTAATTTTTTATCAGGATCATGTCTCCATTCACTATTACGAATTAGCCTCTCCCAGTGCGTGTATCACTGTAGATAATGATACTGGGATTCGCTACTCTGGGCAAGCAACTTAGCGATTGCAGTGCTTAGCTGCTCTCGCCAGTGGTGCTGATCTCCGTCATAGGTGTGTTATATTTTCGCTACGTGATTTAAAACATCATTCTGGACCCGCTTCACAAACTGCCAGGATTAAAAGCTATACCGCGCGATGCGCCGCGTTTTCAAAGCCATAAGCCTTTGATCAACCTAATATATCACGGTGGCGACCTTAAAGATATGACTTTCGAAATCATTATGCAAAAGACAAAATGAAAAATGTTTGCTCTCTCCAGAATTCAGATTTGTTTGGTTGGTTATTTTTAATTAAAATGCGACATCTTTAAAACATTTTAAATCTATGGTCGTTTTAAAACGCTTTATCATTAGACATCGTTTCTTACAAGTAATATATATTTATAATAAAAATTCATCAATTATGACGATTAACTATATATTATGATATGCTGATAATAATTAAATAGATTTAAACTATACTGCTAAAACTCACAGAGGTCTTTGCTAACTATTGAACAATTTGAGTAACTTTTAAGAGATATTTTATTTAATATAATTCATACAATACTTTGGTTATTCCTATATTTACGTATAATTTAAACAATTCTTATTAGTCCATGTTTTTAATAAAAAGTAGGGCTATATCCATACTAAAGCAAAAGCAATTTTAAATTAAATGAACAAAATATTCGATATATCAGAAAGCGGAAAAAATGGATAAAAAGGTAGGGATAATGACGTAATAAAGGGACTCTAATAACAGACTATGAAAAGCGGAAAAAGCTTTGTTGAAATGCACCCAAAAGCGCTTCTTCTTTGAGTGGAATCTGCATAACGGTAATAGTAGCACATTTGAGTGGATCCTTTTCATAATAAATTTGAATAATTTATTGTTTAATTAACTACTTATTTTATTTCGTGTATCTTCCTAATTTATATTAAATATTAGAAGTATAGCTCGAAGGGATGGTATTGACTTTTAATGCTTTCATTTAAATTGTAATTAAATTTGTATTGACTTGGAATATTTAAGCCTCGTAAATAATTTATCTGTGTATAAATTTATGACAAGAAAATTTGTTCTAAACTAGTCACAATTTATTTATATATTATTACGCAAGACCTAAATATTAATATATATTTATTTCATTGATTAATGTCAGCTGGACAAGTACTATCGTCAGTATTCATTTGAATGAATGTCTGGAGGCTTCTAACCCTCCGAAATTAATATAATTTAAATTTAAGCAATGGAAAAACTGTAGTTATTTTACATCATTACAATGCAGAAAATATTTTTTGAGTATTATTTATGTTTTGTTCAAGTTGCAAGGTTTATTTACATCATTTTAGATACAGTTGAATCATTAAAAATATTACCAGTTTAAATCTTTAATGTCTTTTATTAATTTACTAAGTTTGTGATACATATGATATATTAATAAACCTTCCGTCGTGTTATTTGTATAATACATATAAATTATTACATTAGAAAATTTTGTTCAAAATTAAAAATTTTATTTTTATTTTATAACAAATAAAGATATTTTTTTCCGTTTTTAAAACTGCCGTTCTTTTACGACATTCGCAAATAGATCTGTTAAATATAAAACATTAATCCGGTGGAAAGTACGTTCCTTTAAATTTTCGATATGCTTTTTCTTATTTAACGAGAACGATATTTGGAAAATGGATGCGAGAGGAATATTTATATTCATGTAGTTATATATGAGTTGAAGAGACACAAAAAAATATATTTTTTAAAAGTAATATACAATAAGTTTTTCTTTATTTCTTCCTTATAACGATTGTTTTATTTTATTTCTATTGTTATATATGTTAGAAATTATCTTCTTATATCATTGTTACATTAGGCCTAAGTAGTTCTTAGAGTAAATTGGCATTTTCCTACAGCTTAACTCGTGTAACTTTTAGGGTTTTCTAATAAAACATATTAATTCTCATATATCTCAAATGTTATTCACCAAACATATTTATACCAAAATATTAGGCGGAAAAAATCATTATTGGAAAATATTTCTTTTTAATCCCATGTGTCGTTTTAAAAGTTCAACAAGAAGGATATAAAAAAATATATATTTTGTTTTAATTTGAGGTAGTACAATTCATTCAAATTATTCTAGTGGTTTTTACCTGAATAAACAAAGAAATAGGTAAATTGAAAAAAAATACAGATAGACAGAAAGTGTACGGAATACTCGATCGGATCGAGTAGGCTCGATTTCAATTTGAACCCTAAGCGTAATTCTAATCAAAGTTCTCTTCAGTTTGGTTCAGTAAATAATACGCGTGGTGTTCAACACACAAAAACAAAGACAGAAGTAAAAAGGCGTTTTGGATTTTAAACACGTCTTGACACAGAACTTTTGCAAATCATTTAATGTACGAAATCAATCGTTCCTTGTAAGATTTTTTCTAATTTCGTATGCAATACGCATTTAAGGGACAGCTTTGACAGTAGGTTTTTCAGTTGCCATTTAAAATTCGATTTCAAATAATACTGGAAAATATAGTTTAATTATATGTAGAATTGCTAATAGTTTTTAACCACGTTTCTAAATCAACGGCATTAAATTTTCTTTCATAATATTCCAGACCGCATCAAATCATTTTAAGTTTCAAGATATAGGACAAACGGCGATGGTCTTAAATAAATACAGTTATGTTTAGTTCCAAATCGGATTTCTTTATAACGAGATCCACTACATTTTAAATAAACAAGGTGTCTGTCATCCCATTGGGGGAATCAACAAACGCTGATGAAGCCCAATAACTTTTTATAAAAGGCATTGCGTGAAAAAGGCATTTAAGGTACAATGCGACTTCAAGGGATATTTTAGTAAAGTCCTTTTTTATTAAACGCCAGGGTCATTATGAGATACAGTTTTTTGGTTGCGACTTTGCGGAAGTTATTTTGCGTGGCTGGTATCTGAAAGTGCTATCTTAATTATAAACGTTGCATTCCTTACGAAGTAATGGAGAAAAGGCGAGATTAAATCTTTAGCATATTTAAGATATGTGCCTGAATTTCACAAAATGTTTAAAGCGGAACATGTATATAAAAAATGGGATGCGAGTTTTTCTCCCATTTTTGTTTTGCAAACGATGAAAATATTTCCTGCTTTTATTCGGCGAAAGATGATAGTTTCACTGTTTCCAGGCTCATACTCAATATTATTAGGAAACGGACCAATTCTAATTCAACTTATTTATAGACATGCAAATACTCAAAATTTTTATATTTTCACAGGTGTCACTAAATTTAAGTACAAGTGGATAAATGGGAGAAATTCCGCAGTGTATCTAAAATTTGCATATTGTGCGAATGGAAAATATTAATATAGACACGACAAAAATCACAAAATATACATGTCAACTTTGTTAAATAATACATTAAATAAATATATATTTATCATTACTTTGTATAAGAATTTTTTTATACCGTGTAGGTGATGTCGATGTTAATACGAATACACCCTAAAATGATTGAGACAACCGGTAAAGGGGGGCAGCATTACAAGAAACGCTTCTGACTGGCAGATATTTCTATCAATATGTCGTCAATTATACTAACAATATATAATGATATTTCCACAAATTTTAATATTAAATGAAGTGAAAATTATAAAAATGCATTTTTAAACATTTTCAATGGAGTTTTCACTAAAATGGAAAATAAGTTTAATTAATTTAGAAAAGTTTTAAATATTTGTTAAAAAATTGGCATGAGATAAAGAAATTAATTACGCTTTTATTCAATTGAACATACGATATTTACGTTTTTATTACAAAAACTGGTTGTAATCCACTCCTTGTGAGCAAAAATCTTCAATGACATATAATTCTAAGCGTCATATAGCTTGACGGTACCTTAACATTTTTAATTAATTAATCCTTTTGTGAATATGATATTCTATTATATTGAAAAGTGAAGCAGATATATAAATTATACAATATGTCGATTACTTACTGACATTTAAATAAAAATGTAAATATTTCATTCAAATATTACGGCTAGGCGCTATTTGATTTGCATTGAAAAGAAAGGTGAAACATTTCCTATTATTCATCTTCTCCCATAATAAATTTGGTAGAACATAAATAAAATTGAAGTCAGTCTTGACCAAATTCAGTATCAAGAAATATTGCAGGAATCTGTATTGTCTTATGCCGAAGAAACTCTCCGTGTTATATGGACGTTTCAACGCCATGTTGATCCAAGACATAGGGCGCAGTCCGTCAAATCTTTCCTTGAAATCCGTCTAAGTATTATATTGGTCCGCAAATAGCGAAGATTTAAACCTTATAGAGTACTTATGGTACGAAACCAAGAATAAAACTGCAACTCAACACACTTGAAAATAAATCAGCTTTAAGACAATTTTCAAGGATATTGGAAAACATATAATTTGCTAACGTCTTTGCTGGTGGCCTTTATCAAGTATCTTTGTCCAACAATGGCAACTACGCCGGACTGAAGTTAATTGAATTTATATAAATATATAAATAGAGATAAATTTCTGCCTGTAATTAGTTTCCGTTTATGTTATTTCGTATGTTTCCGTAAAATTTATAAGCACAATTTACAACCATCATTTTTAAGTTTCAAGTCCCATGAATACACGACTTACGTGGATGTGAAGAAAAATGTTATTCATTTAGTGCTAAACTCCCTAATTAGTAAACCACGATTGTATATGCACACTGAGTTTTATACATAGAAACTTAAAAGATTGATATATTTAAATGAAAATAACACGATTACTAAATCATGTCTTCGTTTTTATAAATTGTCTATATTTTAAATTAGCACATATACGGCCGTGGTGTCGAAATTAGACTTTTAAATTGTTATTCTAGTTTTTATGGACTGTACATATGTAGAGCTTGTGACTTTTAAACAAATATAAGAAAACTCAAAGTTGTAAATTGTTTAAAATTGACAGTTGTAATTTTATTTACCAATATAAAATTTTTCGTTTTCCTACATTTTTGTTGAATATAAGGTCTGTTGGCTTTCCAACGAAGCACTGTAGTCTTATCGTATTTTATACTGATATACTTGCATCATTCTACAATACCTGTTTATTGTCACAACCCTCTATTCACCGCAACGATTTCAGCGTAGCATCTAGCCACAGGACGATGTCATTTTGCAAGCACGGGACGTCCGCCCACACAAGCCGCCGCTGGTCTGCCGTTAATACAGCGTAGGAGCATCTATGCACAGTATCTATGCCACCTCAACATCCATTACTTTCCTACCGACACAAAACACTTCCGATTACTCGAATAACGCTACTAATAAAGCAGTTATTTATCCAGAGCTATTGAGCATTTTCTTTTTAACTTCTCGAGGTGGGGCAAATGCGTTCGGCCGGGCAACTTCGTTTCGTCGGGTTACGCTCGCGATTGATTCCGTCGCGCAATGATTTTCCTCTTATTATTTCGTTTCAAAGTTTAGGTTAATGCTTAATGAGGTAACTGGTGTCGTTATATGTCATTGTTAAGTAGTCACGCCTATGCCGTTTGGTGATCTGGAAATTGTATGGAATTGCCATTTTGGTTTGTATTTCGTATCGAGCGTATTTGCATTTCATTCGAGCTCATTGTAATTCATATTTATTTATATATCCTATTTATCCATATTTATGATTGTTAATGTAATAAAATTTTAAAAATTGAGAGAACTAATTAATCGTTTTAATTGCAGTATGCCTGAGTTGTCAACTCTGCGAAGTTAGTAGTTCTATTTTTAATGTAATATATATTAACTCGTAAAAGAAATTTAAAGAGTTCTGAATTGACACTGGCACTCGATTATCAACAATTATCAATGATACAAAAATGTTTATTCCAAATGTTGGAAATAATGAATAGTGGAATATAAAAATCTGTTATATAAATGAACTGGGCAAATCATCACGGGCTCGGAAAGGAAACAATTAAATTAAAGTTTAATCTGTTCATGTGGCTGTCGAACATAAAAACAAATTAAAATCGCTCTTCTAGCTTCCAGCCGTTAACCATTTAAAACATGCGTTATGCCTCAGTATATATATATATATATATATATATATATATATATATCGAAACCATCTATTGTTCGTTGCACTCAGCGTAGATAGTTGAGGTATTGCGATATGGAATGAAAATCATTTTCCATATAATAGTTTTATGGGTACCATCTGTGGATAACAGCCTCGCAGCGACCTATTAAAAGGGTAAATTATATACGTATAAACTATCTACGTACTGATAAAATTTTCTGTTTCACTTACCACTGTAAAATTTACAAACGTTGTGAAACCATCAATCCGGCTAATGATACGAATGCGATGAAAATGTGGAGCATACAAGACACTATTACATTTATTTTCCTTCCTATTCCTAATGGTGTTAAAAACCTTATACATAAGGTAAGCCTATTGAAAAAAAACTATCAAGATATTATTTACTGGAAGCGTATGACAGATTATTTCAGAAATATGATATTAGTTTCAGTGGGAAGGTAAATACATTATGTATATGTAAAAAGGAGATTATGTAGATATAAATAACGTAAACGATAAATAGTAAATACTTTAGTCATATGAACTATTGAATATATGAAAATAAGTTAATCAAATTATAGTATACTGTTGTTTAATTTATAATCTACGTTACCAATAAATCAAAAAATATAGAATACTTAAGAATATTTAAGAAAATTTCCTCTTAAAAGATAGCATTTTTAACACGTTAGTTATTTATAATCGATGCTAGTTAAAAATTAATTGATGCACATAACGGTTTTTTGTCAAAAACGGTGCATATTGTTCTATGATGAATTGTCTCGGAATAAGAAAGTTTTTACAACATAGCAAACGAAACTTTCTTAATCCCTTATTTTGTGGCACTCCATTAACATTACGCTAATCCATTAAATTATACTGGTCCATTAGAGCTATGACTTAGCCGACTATTATCACATTAAATTCATCCTGGAATAATTACATGAAAGTTATTACAAAGTTATTTAATTTTTGAACCTTGTAGAATTTTATTTCAAAAACATTTATAATTCATACAGATTCCAAAAAGTAACGTTGTTACAATTAGTTTTGTAAATATTCGAAAAATACCTGTTTTATTGAAATATCCCGCATTCGCGGAAACGTTTACGATCAAAACAACTGCTTATCAGAATTGTTACGCTATCTCTTTTCTACTCTTATGGTCTTTTTATTGTTCTCGGCCATCAAGCGACCCCCCTCTATTCTTCTCTCAACAACTTTGCTTGTTTAATGACTTGCTTATCGGAGCTAATAACGTGTGGTTTGCCGTCTTTTCTTTACCACTAGTTTTATTTGTTGACCTACGCTTGAATTGAACCTTCTTTGTGCTTGTGATTTAGATATTGTTTGACCGGCTGCATTGCCAAATACCTCAAACTTACACTGCTCTTGTATATGCAGAAACTTGTTTCATTTGCGAGCTATATGATAGGAATGCTTGGCACGCCGCATGTACGTATCGCGAGCGCTATCCTAATAGCGAAGGCTATCCCGATCACAGAGTAAATAACGCATATTTACAGGGTCGAATTCCGGGAAATGTAGTTCCTGAAGGAGGACCTTGAACTGCTGATAAGCGTCAAGTGCTAGCTGAAGTGGAAAAAGTTACTTTTACTAGTGTTCCATAGATTTCCCGACGTAATGGTGTCGCAAGAAGTACAGTACACCACATTTTAAGAAGGAATAATTTGTCCCCGTACTGTGTACAACGTGTGCAAGCACTGCAACCTGCTGACTATTAATGAAGAATAGATTTCTATCGGGAAATGCTAGGTTGTTTCAGGCAAAATCCACTTTTTTTAAATTCAATCTTATGAAGTGATGAATCGTATTTAAAAAAAATGGGAGAATGTAATATTCACAATTCACACCGATGGGCCATCGGGAATCCCCGCACAGCAAGGCAAAATAGATTTCAACATAAATTCATAGTCAATTTGTGTCCTGAAATCCTGGTTAGCAAAATTATCGGTCCACTTGAACTCCCACTAAGGCTTAATGGAGTTTTTAGATTTTTTTTACACTAGCATCGTTCAAATATCACTTTTCATGTTTTGTAATTTAAAAAAATGCATGTGTTTCAGCGTTTAATTTTTAAGTTACCAATAATAACGGATGAATAACAATTTACTTAGGAAGACGAATGTTATCGAAAAGATCTCCGATAATGAAAAAGCAGTAACAGTAATAAAGTTTCATACCAAGTAACAACAATTGAAAAACAAATTTAAAATATCTCTAAAACTATTAACCTAGGATAATAAAATTTATTTTTTGGTGTTTGTAATAATCACCTCTATCACCGACATTTCGTTGGTCCACTCCTTATGGGACAATTATTTATACATATATACATATATACATATATATATATATATATATATATATATATATATATATATATATATATATATATATATAAATGTAAAATTTTTTTTGTTGTTTAAGCTCTCCTAATCGTAAAATTTAACAGATGCAGAATATTCAGTTTCTTGTCTACTCGCGTGCTAAGCCTGGACTCTGAAAATCTGTTTGGTCTCTTGTTTTTCAGGGGTCCGTTCCCCAAACTAAAGAAGAAACTTTTATGTTATTATTCAAGTGTCAGTTAATCCATCTGCCCCAATCGACTTTCTTCGAAGCCAAGCGACGCAGAAACGTAAGATTTGGTATGTTATTAATCCACATATTTTGCACTAGCTATATTTTCAAATATTTACATGAGGATTAAATATTTGGTAAATAAAGCATCAGGTGAAAAAAATTTTATGTCGAATATAAAGATAAATGAAAACCTTTTTTCATAATTAATAACTGCATATTCAAAGATGTTTTAAAGGATATGCAAAAATAAAGCATCTTCTCCTGCCCTCGAAACTACTAAACTAAAAATAAAGAAAAAACGTAAATGATAAATAAAATATGCTAATTAGATTAGAGGAAAACTCTAGCAATTATCCGCGATCTTAAAATTTTTTAAATATCCACCATATTTTTACGCCTGTGAAAGGTGTAGTAGGCATTATATTCACGTTGTGAAATGTTTTATTATTTGTAAATATCTGAATAGAAATACTGTCTAATCTCAAATATTCATCAGTGCTTAAACCTCGTGCTTGACCGGTTTTTTTATACAACCGTTTATTATAATAATTTCTTGTCGGTCAAAGCTGTAACATTTCTAAATCGACTTTTTCCTCTTATGAAGAATTCCCCTTTGTGTTTTAATGTTTCTTTCGAAAGAGTCCTATTTCTCGTAATATTCTATCTCCACTTCTGCTTAATATTATCTTGCTCCTGTTAATATATCCATATAGATATTTGTTATTTCTTTTACTTGTATTTTGCTGCCATTTTTATTTTTTATAGTTTTTATTTTATAAACGAAGGTATTATCAATTTGCAGAAGTTGTAATAAAATCGATTTATCAAAATCTTTTTCATAGAGCTAAATTTTCTAATTTAACTACAATTTTTTATGACTGAAAATTTTGATTTAAAATTTAGCTATATGAATGACTGTAAAATATTTTGATTACTACTATTACATTCGGGTAAAACAGTTTAATTTTTTAGCAAATACACCAGAAATATATTTCCATTTCTCTGTGTGTACGTCAAAGTGTGGTAATAAATAAACGGAATATGTTTTGCTTTAGCCTCGAAATTTTTAAAAATTTAATTTAGAAGCAAGGTAGATAAAAAAATGGTTAGCAAAACAGAATTCCATTTTGGAAATATAATGTGAATTCAAACTCATGCTTAATTTAAAAAAAAATATCTTAGGCATCCATTGGAACCAACTATTGACTTCCTATTCACTTGATGCTCTGTATCATTTCTACTTGTTTATTTATTTATCAGCTTTAGTGCATATTACATATGGCGGATTTATTGCTATATGAGAAATCTCTTCCTGTGAACCGTAATAATTAGTATTGAAATTTGGTTGGTAGACTGAAAGAGATTTTACAATAAAAATAATATTATGTCCAGTACATTTAAAGAGAATAAAAAACAGAAAAGACAAATAATTTATAAAGCAAACTATTGTCATAAATAAGAATGGAAAAGGATGTAAAGGAGAAGGGCAGAAAGGCATAGGGTTCAGGAGAGGTAGGACTTTTCCACTTGATCTCTGAAAACACTAAGGGACGTGATTTTCCTGGCGTCAGATACAAATTTTTGCTGCTTGGACAGTTCAGGATTTTTCATAAGAGGTAGAGGTATGTTTGGGAATAAGTAGGGTGAGTGAACTTTCAGATCGCAGCCCAAAGCCGTGAACAGACAAATTTTTAAATTTGCCGGTAAGATAATTCGGGCTCCGAAAACTGTTTAATATATTAAAAAGAAGTGTAAATATGTGAAGTTGGCGTCCGTTGCGCATCTTCATCCTTTTGAGAAGTGACTTATATTCAGAAATATAATCATATGTTCTGAGGCCGAAGATGTATGGGATGCATAAGTTTTGAAGACATTTTAACTCATATAAATATTCTTTATTAAGAATAGGATGGCATATATCTCCATAATCATTTAGTGGTAAAAGGTATATTCAGTAAAGGTAGATTTTCGTTTCAGTTGGTAGAAAATTTTGAAGATGTTTCAAAGAGTGTATCCTGGTGAAAACACGACAACTAACATCGTTTACTTGAGGACGCCAATTTCATTATTATATTATTAGATTCAGGTCGATTTGTAAATATAGATTGAAGTGAATTTAGATAATTATGACCATTGAAGAAAATAAAGAGTTGACTATTAAAAATACGTTCAAAGACTTTAGATAGAACTGGTAGGACAGATATGGGCCGAAAATATTTGGGTTGCGTAGTTAATAAAGTTTTAGGTACAAGGATAGTATAGGTTTTTTTCTATTCCAAAGGAATGATAGTAGTTGCTAAAGAGGTTCTAAAAATGTCAACGATGACAGGAGCCGCAATCTCCATAATTAGTTTAAGAGCATTAATATTTATGCCATAAATTTACATTTAATTCTATTTTATCGCAAGAAGATTAGTTTTAACTTCGGACACATAGGCATCCATTAGCGTAAATCGGTGTTCAGTAGAAACATATGAAGACGAGGTACTCTTTATAGTTGCAGACTTAACAGCTGGGTTAAGTCCTATGAGTGACTTAGAAAAGTGTGAATTTATTTAATCGATATTCGTTTGCCAGCTCTCCAAATTAGTAGAAGATCTTCCGGTGTATAGAGTACCTAGAAACTTTTAAATATTATTAGGAGTACAATCTCGTAATGATGTAGAAATATCGATTTTTTGTTACTTCTGCACATTTGCGAATACCAATTTCGAAGCACTCTAAAATTCTCCCAGAGATATGGACTAGAGTCAATCCTATACTTCGCTTTAGTGTGATTAACTTTAGCTATAATTTTCATTGAGCCAAGTAGGCGATCTCCGCTTAATTTTAACAAATTTGAAGGGAGCATGTTCGTATAATTGTATTTTCAAGCTCGAAAATGTGTTGTAGCAGTATCATATGGACAATAAATGCTTTGTTTAAATCACTCAATATGACAGATATGCAAAAATAAAGTGAGCTCCAATTTTATATAAATTATAAAGTCAGAAGTTAAAATTGACAAAGTTTATAGTGTTTCCGTAATGTTTATTATTATTAAACGCATTGCCAAATGTATTTTTTAAAATGAATGGTCTACTCGTTTATTTGTCGGGTATTACAATATTTCATTATCAGCTGTAATCTAGTTTATAAGCATGCGACTATCGTTTTATTATTTTTATAACATATGAATATTTTAGGAGTAGTACCATATATTCAGGAACATCTTATTAAATAAATAGATTACGTTAGTTCTTTCGTCTAAAAGTTCTTAATAAATATTACAAAATGGTTATGACATGCAAACCAACGGACACAGGATACAAGTTTTTTTGTTTTCTTTTTGCAATGAGGAACCTCAAAAGCGGTTTTAAATGTCTTATGGAGTATATATTTAAGTAAGATATTTTAGTACATTTTTAGACTTTATAAAATTAATTGGCGTTATTTTGCTCAAAACAACATTATTGTGAGATAACTTAAAGAAGAAAAATCAATCAAATCCATTTCTCATTGTAAGAGTAACTAATTACTTAGTTTGGTGGATCTTGGTCGTTGATATTATCTATTAATTATTGTTTTTGTGCAAAATAAGACAATTTGCTCAATTCCTAGAACAATATTCCTAATTATAATCGAACTTGATATCACCCTGACTTCCAAGAACTACATAATATTACATATTCAAAAGTTTGTGGACTCTTGAACTTGTTTTAAATTCGCAATTACAATATTTACATTGCAACTTAAATTTTAAGTGAAAAGTATTTTATAATTAAATTTTAAGGGAATTAAAATTTTTATCCATGTTATTTAGAAAAAATTAATAACATTATATGCAAATTAATAAAATTTCATACAATTTAAGAGTTATCTAATCATATTAAATTGGTTTTGCCAGTCAGCAGACTATTTATATCTTCGATACCATTTTATGAAAGCAACCTATTCATAAGATGGAAGTAGTAAATTGGAGAACATAATGTTTGAATTTAAAATCGACTCTATAATAATAAAATATTTGAAATTGATTAAACGGAAGAGTTTTTAAATGAATTTTAAATAATTTTATAGGTATTTGTTCATTAATAAATATGATATGAAATAAAATTAAGTATCTTGATTCATATTGAATAGTCATGTGCCCCTAATTGAAAATAGAGTTAGAGGTTAACAAAAAATTCACCATTTACTTTAATTTCCGTATTTTTTTCGATATTTTCTTACCTCTAGCTTATGGTCCATATAAGCATACAGCCAATAATATTATAGATCTTTTGAGAAATAAATGACACTTGTTTTCTTTCAACCTTTTTAGTTGTTAGCGAAAAATAGTGTTTCTGTCATTCATGTCATTAGTACTAGGGACTTTCCTCAATTTACGGAAAAGCGGTCACCATACCACGACAATTATTTCGTTTCATCTAAAGAAACGTATATATATATATATACATACATATATATATATATATATATATATATATGTATATATATATATGTATTTATATATATATATATATCTATATATATATATATACATGACCCTCCGCGTGAAATAAATTAGAAAATCCTTGCCGTTAGCTTACATTTAACTTTCTCAGTGAACATTATGCAGGAAAACTTTCGTATGCATTCGTACATAAACACGCAACTTTCAAAAATATTTGAAGTGAAAATATTATGAGGAAGATGTGTTTGTTTACTGTTGGTAATTTTAAATATCTGACATTTTTTTATTTTGAAGAGCGGTTAAATTTTGGAGACAGCAACAAAACGATTTTGATAGTATTATTGTATTCCTAGCGTTGAAACCCAAATTAAGCTATTGCAAATAAGCAGTCTGATAAAAATAAGCTAAGGTTAATAATGATTGGAGTTCGGAACGATACCAAGATCCAAAAATAAATCAAATGCTAGTTTAGAAATATTAATGTTCTTGTGTGTAGTAATTTTTACTTTTTGAACACATTTTTTAACATATCGAAGTCCAGAACTCTAAATCAGGAAATATTGGATAAATAGCATTATATTTTAGAAATTCGGTATGAAAGATATATTTTAAGTAATTTTAAATCATAAATAATTTTAAAACTTAAATATTATATTAAGGTTTTTTTGTTATTTATGTGCGTATATACAAACATTCTAAAATTTTAACGGAAATTCTTTGTCAATATTACAAATCTTGGCCGACTGCAAACATCTTTCTTCTCATACGAAACAAAAGGAAAAGTAAAAAATTAAATACACAAAATAAAAACGAATGTTCATCGAAAACCGTAAAAGTGGTCCGACACTGCTTCCGATGAGAAGTTGATTTTATGATTTATATTTTTATTAAATCGAATCGGCGGTCATTTCCTGGCCTCCCGGAAAACACAAGAGCAAACGGAAGGACGCTTGACTTATAATATTAAGTCTGAAAGGGCCGCCCGGATGAATAATGAACCGCCACTGAAGAAACACATTAACACACAATAATTCTTGGCTGATCAAAAAATTGTTGAAAATACACTTTACCAGTTAGACGTGGTCATGGCGTCTGTTCAATTCGGTGACTTTCATTAATTATATCTACTGTTCTGGAAATATTGCAATTTAGTTTTTGAAACTTTTTTGTTATAGTGACTAACTGAATATTTACGTTTTTAATTGAGATATGGATTACGGAAAAAAGCAGTTTTTTGTTGCAAAATAAATAAAAAATTGAAGGAACGTTCGTTTCATAAGTATAAATCAATCTTTCATAATGTCATAAGTTCAATTACATATCAATAAATAACTGAGATATAATTGAACGATGAGTTATTTTGCACTACTAAGGATTTTTTAAGGAAATCTCAAAAATTATGATGACAATGAAACTTTCATACTAGTATGAACGCACTTTAAGGATCTTTATACATGCAATATAGAGCACCGAAGAAGATCTTGTTTTTTGACAATTTCCTGTGTTCCAATTCTACCAAAATATTTTCCTTGTATAATAATAAAAAACGTTTTGGAAGTAAATATCATAATGTTTATCATATAAAATAAATTGGTGAATTTGAATAAATATTACCCTTGTGCAGAAAACAATTTTTTACCAGTTCAAGGACTCCCTTTAATTAATAAAAAAATAGTTTTTTGGTAAAAGGTTAAATTTTTAAAATATTTTACATTAGAAATGGGCTACTAATTTTACGAAAATATTTTAAGCTTAAATCGATTGAAATATCTTAACTGAATCTACTGAACTATTCAGGATATATAAAGATTAAAAAAATGCATTATTTATGGCAATTCCGTTTTTGATATAATAATAAAAATATTCAGTAAATTAAGGAATATTTTATCAAATGTAAGTAAAATTTCATAATGGATAAGTGTCCATGAAAATAAGAAGTGGAAATAAAAAGTACGTAAATATTCAGTTAGTCACTGTAACAAAAAAGTGTTAAAACTTAAATTCCAATATTTCCAGAACAGTAGATATAATTCATGAAAGTCACCCAATTGAACAGACGCCATGATCACGTCTACATTGGATAGTGTATTTTCAACAATTTTTATGATCAGCCAAGAATTATTGTGTGTTAATGTGTTTCTTCAGTGGCGGTTCATTATTCATCCGGCTGGGCCTTACAGACTTAACATTATAAGTCAAGCGTCCTTCCGTTTGCTCTTGTGTTTTCCGGGAGGCCAGGAAATGGCCGCCGCTTCGATTTAATAAAAATATAAGTCATAAAATCAACTTCTCATGCGGAAGCAGTGTCGGACTACTTTTACGCTTTTCGACGAACATTCGTTTTTATTTTATCTATTTCATTTTTTACTTTTCCTTTTGTTTCGTATGAGAAGAAAGATGTTTGCAGTCGGCCGAGATTTGTAATATTGGCAAAGAATTTCCCTTAAAATTTTAGAATGTTTGTATATACGCACATAAATAATAATAAAACCTAAATATAATATTTAAATTTTAAAATTATTTATCATTTAAAATTACTTAAAATATATCTTTCATACCGAATTTCTAAAATATAATGCTATTTATCGAATATTTAATGATTTAGAGTTCTGGATTTCGATATGTTAAAAAATTTGTTCAAAAAGTAAAAATTACTACACACAAAAAAATTAATATTTCTAAACTAGCATTTGATTTATTTTTGGATCTTGGTATCGTTCCGAACTTCAATCATTATTAACCTTAGCTTATTTTTATCAGACTGCTTATTTGCAATAGCTTAATTTGGGTTTCAACGCTAGGAATACAATAATACTATCAAAATCGTTTTGTTGCTGTCTCCAAAATTTAACCGCTCTTCAAAATAAAAAAATGTCAGATATTTAAAATTACCAACAGTAAACAAACACATCTTCCTCGTAATATTTTCACTTCGAATATTTTTGAAAGTTGCTTGTTTATATACGAATGGATACGAATGTTTTCCTGCATAATGTTCACTGAGAAAGTTAAATGTAAGCTTACGGAAAGGATTTTATGATTTATATCAAGCTATTTTTCGCGGAGGGTTATGTATATAGTAATTGATTTCCTCGTGGAATACCTCTTATGAAAAATCCTACCTATACCTCTTATGAAAAATCCTAAACTGTCCAAGCAGGAACAATTTGGATCTGACGTCAGGAAAATCACGTCCCTTAATGTTTTCAGAGATCAAGTGGAAAAGGCCTACCTCTTCTGAACCCTATGCCTTTCTGCCCTTCTCCTTTACATCCTTTTCCACTCTTATTTATGACAATAGTTTGCTTTATAAATTCTTTGTCTTTCCTGTTTTTTATTCTCTTTAAATGTACTGGACATAATATTATTTTTATTGTAAAATCCTTTCAGTCTACCAACCAAATTTCAATATTAATTATTACAGTTCACAGGAAGAGATTTCTCATATAGCAATAAATCCGCCATATGTAATATGCACTAAAGCTGATAAATAAATAAACAAGTAGATATGATAAAGAGCATCAAGTGAATAGGAAGTCAATAGTTGGTTCCAATGGATGCCTAAGATATTTTTTTTTAAATTAAGCATGAGTTTGAATTCACATTATATTTCCAAAATGGAATTCTGTTTTGCTTACCATTTTTTTATCTACCTTGCTTCTAAATTAAATTTTTAAAAATTTCGAGGTTAAAGCAAAACATATTCCGTTTATTTATTACCACACCTTGATGTACACACAGAGAAATGGAAATATATTTCTGGTATATTTGCTAAAAAATCAAACTGTTTTATCCGAATGTAATAGTAATAATCAAAATATTTTACAGTCATTCACATAGCTAAATTTTAAATTAAAATTTTCAGTCTTAAAAAATTGTAGTGAATGTTTTTTCTTTATTTTTAGTTCAGTAGTTTCGGGGGCAGAGAGAGATGCTTTATTTTTGCATATCTTTTAGAACATCGTTGAATATGTAATTACAAATTATGAAAAAACATTTTCATTTGTCTTCATATTCGGCATAAAAACTTTTTTCAGCTGATACCCATATAAGGTAAAATAATAAATAAAAATAATTGCTTTTTTTACCAAATCTTTAACCCTCATATAAATATTTGAAAATATTGTGCCAAATATGTGGGTTAATAACAAGCCAAATTTTATGTTTCTACGTCGCTTGGCTTTGAAAAAAATCGACTGTGTGTGGATTAACCGACACTTGAATAATCACATTAAACTTTCTTCTTTAGTTTGAAGAACGGACCCCTGAAAAGGAGACTAAACAGATTTTCAGAGTCCAGGCTTAGACCGTGAGTAGACAAGAAACTGAATCTACTGCATCTGTTAAAGTTTACGATTAGGAGAGCTTAAAATATAATAACATATATTTATTTAAATGTTTTCAATACATGTTAACACACACACACACACACACACAGACACACACGCACACATATATATACACATATATATATATATACATATATACATACATAAATATACATAGTTGTCCTGTAAGGAGTATACCAACGAAATGTGGGTAATAGAGGCGATTATTACACATACGAATAAATACATTTTATTATCCTAGATCTCAGATGTATTTTTAATTTTTTGTAAATTTTTGTTACTTTGTATTAGCAATGACTTACATTGGGTAAGTGTATCACTTCAACCGACCGGATCAGGTCTAGTCTAATTACCATTTTGATCAGTCAACAAATATACAATAGATACATGCCATCTCTTTCAAGTGTGGCTTAGAGAATACAACTCGTTTGACTATGGTCAACCACTAAAACATTATTCCACACAGTTTCTCTCAGAAGACTTATCTCGTCTAACTTCTGGAAAGAACGAAGTTCATTCCTCCAACTAATACTTTCAAATTTGGTCCGTACGGTACTTCTCCGTCCAGAATCAATAACATATAAATAATTCACAATCAATTACAAACGACATGTAAATGTGTACAGTAACGAAAATGCGATAGTGTGTACTTACGATTTTGAACTATTTGTTCTGCGTGAATTTCAACATCGTGTTAGAATTTCTGTGTCTCATGGTCTGAATGTACGCTATGTATGTTAGAACAAGTCGTGAGTGTACAGAAATCGACGGAAGCAGTTATATCTGAGCGCAAGATCAGGATACTGAAATTATTCAAAACTAATTTTGTTTCATAATTAAAATCTAAGACATCTAATATTTCGACGCTTTCTCGGCTTTCTCATGGTTCAAAAGACTCGTCGCGGTTTTAAGTAAACTGATAGCTTACCTGAAACAGCGATGCTGTAAGATACTGCGCGTAAATTCTTCTTGGTGCACTTATTGGTTTGGTGGGAACCGCATTCACTCTTAATTCCATACCGATCATTATTTAGTACGTGAGTTATGATTACCTATCCTAACTTATTTTCCAGTTTTGTTTCTTTCGCAAATATTGATGAATACAATTCCCCTTTTAAAAACGTTGTAAATGTTAAGCGGCCACGAATTAACCGAATCGTCTCAGATTCAGCAGCTTTCTGAATATCGGTCGATGCGCCTTCTCGTATTGCGTCGAGATCCAAAGAAACCTCTTGACCATTGTCATTAGCTTTACTTTTGGAATTCCTAAAGAATTCTATTAGCGAGTACTTAGTTATAACAAATTTAGAGCTATTGATGGCGAGTTGGATATTTACCAATTCATCACACCATGTATTATGGGAAACATTTTCTACAACAGTAAGCATGCTCCTGAGAGTTCGCATTACTCGTTCAACTTAACTGTTGGCTCTACTAGAGCCCGTTGTAATGAAATAATTTATAATGAAATACACTTCTGTATTTTATGCCCTTTGACAAAATGTTTAATGTCGGAAGTGAACAACGGCCTTGGTCGGCCATAATTATATTAGGCGCTCCAAAAAGACAAACTGTTTTTGGAGTGAATTTTTAGCATATTTGGTATCAGGTGGAGCAAAGAGTAGAGCTGAACGGGGTACGCTCCCAATGTCTCCTTCTAAGTCTTGCAGATAATGCTCGAAATAATACATTTTCGTAGGCATTTTGACATAAAAGGAAACCAATATTTCTCGACTGATCTAACGTTTTGTTCTTGCTTAAGTGTAGTATTTCATTGTAAACATATTTTACGGGTATCCATGCAGGAGAGTGTGGGACCACCGGCAGTTATTAAACTATTTATTTAGAACGACTTTATATAAAGAATGCCTACTCTAATTAAATGTATTTGAGTCACAGATTTGGGAAAATCATATTATGGTGTTTTGTGATAGGATCTTGACCCATAATATCCTCTTTCCGCTCAATTGATAACCAACCCTGATAAATTTCAATGTAATATACTGTTTTTCTTGGTACATGTCCAATTTCTATGGTGCAACTGGCATAGGTATTCGGCAAAGGATTTCGAAACAGATAGTCCATATGTTCCTTTTCGCGTCCTTTTCGATAAACTATATCAAAATCATATTTTTGTAGTTCACAGAGGGAGTATGTTTTTTTTATTTCAGTGTCTTGAGAGAATTGTAATAAATGAAAACTAAACAATTCTGTAACTTTATCGTGTCTTTATAGGTCTGTATCAATATGTGTAAAGTTGTAAAGTCCGATATATTTGAAGTTGCGTCACAAAAATATGAATGATTTTTGGAGTAGAATACAATGTTTTCTTTATCTATATTTACTCATGACACCAGATCAAAAGCATTCTGAAGAATAAATAGGATCTGATATATTACTATCTGAAACCATCTGAATCGTGGAATAGTAGGATAATTAAACGATCAACAATTTTTACTTTTAAATTGTGTTATACCTCAATGCCACTAAGGTAAAGGAGATTTCTACACTTTGTACTCAAGAATTTATTTAAACAACTTTCAAATGAAACAAGATGATCCACTGTCAAATAGAAGCGGGACAGACATACTCACCGAAAGACGTTACCAAAGTGTCCCTTGAAGGGCGGTGCTCAAAGTTATAAATTTCCTCGAATACATCTTTGCCAACGTTAGACGGAGTCCCATTTTGTCCATGTACGTAGCGGATAACAGCCGTCATATTCTCCGTGGCATGCGAAGAACTCGAAGTATTTTGAGATTTTATCAATTCCCAATCATCACGACATTTTCTACAATCAACCAGGCGGTGTCCCTATATACATGAGGATATCAAAGAAGTGACATTTGCCAGTAAACCTTTTAGTGGTCTAAAATCGGTTGGTTTCAGTTTTCCTAGTTTCTACACCATCCATGGGCCGCTTAAGTGACACATCTCGAATAATTCCTAATAGATGAGTGTAAGTTGTGAGAGAATGTGCATTTAATTCACATCGTATCAAACTATCCTTTTGACAAAGTAGCAATATAACGAATCCAGTCAATACCTCTTCAGTCATAACTGTCTTAGGAATTCGTCGGTAAATATAAAGCGATTCGTCACAAATATGCTTAGGTGCCATCCCGTTCCATAGACCATGAACACTAGGGTAGGATACCTTTGTATGGAGGATTTTTTCGAAATTCGAGTTGGAACACGAGCAAAAAGTTGCCTTATATAAACTTTTTCAAACTTTATCCTGACAGCTTGAGCCCCCGCCGGACACTTGAAATTTTTTTTCAGTTTTTATAGAATTTTTTTGTAGTACATCATTTAAACAAAATAGTAGGTAATTATAATATGTTTTGACTGTAATGGCTAAAACAAAACAATAAATGAATTAACAAAAGTATTTATTTTTAAAAATGTTATAGTTTCAAAAAGTTATAACCGTAGAGATAACATAATTTTTATAAAGTGAAAATACTTTTTCGTATCAAACTTTGGAATGTCTTTCCGAGATGCTAATTTTATGAATCCTTCCCTTCCAGTTTTGCCGTATACACTTAGAACTGCTTCGGTAACTTCTTTTACAGATCTTTCCGTTATCTGGGTGTGACATGGCAATCTCATAAACTCCAAAAAAGCATCTCCCTCATTTTCTACTAGATCTCGCAACTACTTAATAGCTTACCTGGGGTTCTGTGTATTAAATCGGGAGGGCAGGATCCGTTTATGACAGCAGTAGCACTCGTAATTTTTTGTAAATATTTGAGATCTGTTGATATTGGTGGCGGTAGTTCACTTTCTATTTTCTGAAATTGGACCAACGGCATCTCGTATGTCTCTAATGCTTTTTATATGCAACCTGCGCCTGATCTAGGTCTCACAGTAGGGTCATACAAATAGGTAAACAAATGCCTCAATGGCAATTCATTGGCATGTAAGGGGCAAATTATCCCTTGCCATGATCGAGATACTCTATTTACCAACAGAGGAATCAAATCCCCTATTTTCCCTATGTTTATGTTCGTGCCATCACAGCTAACAACCGTTAAATTTTCCAACGATATCATTTCAATCGTTAAAAAGCTTTGGATTGCTCTTTCAATATTTCTTGTAGTGCCAGATATTGGAACGACATACCCAATATAAATAAAACCTGATTCTTTAATAATTGAAATATTTCCTTCTTGTATAATTCCTCTAAATATCTTTGATCCTTTTAAAATAATTTTACCTGTTTTATCATTCCTTCCACCAACACTTAATACAGGAATTTCTGTTACCCTTTCTTTTGTTAAAATTTGGTCGCGAACTTTTTGTCTTATTGTTATTAGTTTCATCTTATACACGACGTTAGTTGACTGAGCCTCAGAGTTGACATCGGAAGCAGAATACAGCACAGATGATATGATAGCCACCGCAGCCCGGTCTGATACTCCGTATCTGTTGCATACAGTGGTCAAATTATGGAGACTGACATTCGTGAACTTTATAGATTTTTGAGAAATTTATGCAGCGGTGTCAATGCCATCAGCCGCAAACGAGCAGGAAGGAAGGTACATGTCATAACTACCTTCAGATCTGTTCATACGATACGAAGTACAGGGAATTTCTTCGAGTGCTGTGGTTGAATTACGGCCGTTTTTTTCTTTGAGAGCACGTGATTTTCTATTCTGCAAGTTTTTACTCTGAATGAAGACTATTCTTCCTATAGCCATCAGCCTTTTTGGGGTTTTTGTCTTCTGAAAATATTTTCTTTTCTTTTGGCACTTTTTTTCTCTTAAACAAGTACAGTTTTGAAATTCTTTACATTTACAAGCGGTTTTGTCAAAAAGCTTTCTACCCTGTAATCCGAACTCTTCTAACTTTATTCCTTGAGTTTCTTTAAAGTCTTTTTTATATTGTAATATTTTGAGTGACACCTTTTTAATAATCGTAAGACTCGTTTGTCAGTGACAAATAGAATGAAAGATTTTATCCATAATTCTTCAATTTTTGTGGCGACTATTTCGGAAATTTCCAGCGACCTACGTTCTTTTGTTGTGTCATAACTAATTTTTAGTCTTGACGCACCCATTCGTAGAATTGTATCACATTTTTGAACGTGGGTAGGACATTTTCTTTCAACTCTTCACTTTCACCAAATATGTGACATTTTAACTTTTGTCTCGTAGAAGTCATGTTAAAAAAACGTAAATCAATAAAAACTCGATAAAATGTCTACGCGTGATCTTTCACCTTGAAATAATTAGCTATATTAATTGATAAAAACACTACAATTCTTAATTTGGCGCGAGCCACCCTCCCCTCACCATCCTGCTCTTTGCCTCTCTGGCACAGAGCCAAAGTATAATAAAATACTGAAGTGTTTGATTGAAATAGCTAGTTTAGTATATAGCGATATGTTTTATGATAAAAGGAACCTATTTTATAAATTCTATATTATTTTGCAGGCCTTGAAAATAGCCCCTAAATCGATATATATTTTTTAATATTTGATGTCTCTGTAGGAGCTTTTACCAATTCCTGATGGTTTTATATTTTTTATGCATATTATTTGTAGCATTTCACCACTTTATACAATTATTCCAAAACGAAATTCGAAAAAGAATTTTTTGTTTCACCCTAATGCACCCTACTTCCATAGACCATGGTGCTTCGCTACGTTGCTTGTTGAGCACGAGAACAAATCTCACTACGAGGATTTCGTACATATTTAGTAGTGTATAATTAGGATTATTGCAATTAAAATATAAAAAATCATACTATTTTTCACCGTGTACATCTATAAATATGTATATTGCCTTCTATATCTTTCACAGCCATAATAAATACGAATTTCAAAATACAAAATAATTTTTGCAATTGATTTAAATAATTTGTACGAACTTTTATGAACTTTTTACAGACCGAACTACATTTATGTGTGGGTTGACCATTACTCGTAAACTTGCAGAGCTTAATCAGATGTGGTAATTTTTAATTTCATGTTTTATGTACATATATTACTATTGTGAATAATTTATAGCTATTCAAAATAGGGGGTTAGCGAGTAGTAACACTCACAATTTAAAATTTAATATTTCGTAAAAGGATCTTTGTATCGAAAAAGTATGAATGACATATCACAATACTTTTTAATGACCTACTTAACGGTAAACAATATGAGGGATATGTAAATAAATAAATCGCACCCACCTTAGATATACGGGAAGTACCCTGACTTAAACGATTGTGACATATACACGGTCAGATGGACACGCAAAATAAAAGAGTTATGTCTGGTTTATGTATGAAAGCCTAATAAGACTTAAATATAATTTTTGGTAACAGCATAATCAAAATGCTGTAGGTAAATTGTTTAAGTAATATTTGAGTCCTTTGTTACGCATGCCTGTATTAAGACTTGAACATTTTGATCGGTCGCCAGCAGCCATTCATATTAGCTGTGATTGAACCTGTGTTTGACATTATCCTTTGCCTTAGTATAGGCCGAATCCGAACGCCAATTATATAATTGTACTTTGATATCAATGAACATGTTTTGATTTTCTGATCTGAGTACATTATAGATGTAAAATTTTTGGGGGATTTTATTTAAATGCAAATATGCTTATTTGACACTCTTATTTTAATGGTGTTTCGAATGAAACCTACGGAAAATTGGCATCTATTCAAGTATTCATATGTCACGAAAACCACAAAAATATTTCTTTTTTTGAGCAATGTTAAACGTATAAATTACATTTTGCTTCATTATAATAATTGTAAAAAAATAAAACTACATATTTCCAACAGGACTCTCACTACGGGGATTATGTTTCCATTTAAACGCACATAAACACTTGGTATTTCTGTGAAACAATTTACAAATATTGATATTATTTTGCTATGAAATATAATAACACATACACTGGTATATTTGAGAGTAGTGCATTTCTGAAAAAAAAACTATGGTATTTAGAATCATTACTATAGTTTATATGTAAACTTTAGGTAATTTACCAAAAGTAACATACTGAGAAATTAGTTGTTTAATAGTTTTCTGTGATGGAAAGAAGAAATAAATTATTTTGGACATTTTCAGCAATATTACAGAACTAATTTAAATGTCATTCTGAAAACAAAAACAGTTTCACAATTTTTATAACATACGCTTTTATATTATATAATATATGACACACGATGTTAAAAAATCGAGTTGTTAGTTTACCCCCAAGACTTCTACGAAAAAGGGTAATAATGAGTAATCTTATAAGAGCTTCGTTGCTTTTTGAGTTATGGAAACTGAATAGTAGCTTTTTTACTGAAATCACCAAATGATTTTTTTGGGCGTTTGTTTAAAATTGATTCAATATCAAACTTAGCTAAAGAGTAGCAAGCTTTTTATAAACAGTTGATTTTCATATTTTAGTTAGAGCTAAATTCTATTTTTAATTTTAAAATTATAGTTTCCATAATAAAGAAAGTACTACCATTTAACTCATAAAATTACTTGAAGTCAAAGAAATTATTTCGAAAATAATCCATTATAGATTGAAAAGCTTTTATAAAATATGTATAATACATTTGACATTCAATTTCGAGGAGGGATTGAAAGTCCACAAGAAATAGTTATTTAGCTACTGTCAAAACCAGATATTAAAAGGTAATTCTTTTAAACGAATCAAGTTGGTCTGCTTCAGCGGCGTAGCTGACTAGGTTGAGCTAGGGTTATATTGGGTTGTTGTAATTATGTGATGTTGCTTTTCTTCACATATAATAAACAAACCTCCAATATTGCAAAAAAACGGAAGCTTTATGAAAATGGCTTAATTGTTTTAATAACTATGTATAAAATTGTATGTTGAAATTATGCTTTGAAAAGTAAACAATATATAGTAAAACAAATATTTGCAGAGAATATCGAAATTAAATTAGGGTAGTTTCCAAAATATTAGTGTTCAGTATAAACTAACACAATTTAATTACCAATATAAATTATGAATTAAAATATTTTCATATTGTGTTTAGTTAATTCTCAAATATTTTTTCTTTTTCATAATATAAAATAAATTTAAGTACATGTTATATCATTCAATTCTCTTGTATATATAAAATTATATAAATTCAATTTCTCAAAGTCTTATTACAATACAGAATTTATGTATTTTGTTAAAGGAATACCTTACATTTTTAATTTTTATAGTTTTTTCTATAATATGTAATTTTAATAATTTGCCCTGAATGTAAATTTCTATAATTATTGATTAATTGTGAATAATTTGAGCTAAAATTTATCATTTTAATTTAAGCTAAAATTTAAATGCTTTTTAATATTTTTTTTAGTGAATATAACAAAAAGTATTTAGCGAAAAATAACCTTGATTGTTACCAAATTGTAAAATTTATTCATGACAAAATATTGTCAATGCAAAGAATAACGATTCCCTATTTCAACTATGTTTATTACAAACTTGATACTTCCTTTACAAACAATCCGTTATATTGTATAAAAAGAATTACATTATTCCAGAGTTACAGCGTAGATTTTAAACTATTTTTCTTTTAAGATAAACACCTAATAACAAATTGTTTTCTACCATAGAACAGAAAACTGCTATCTAAAATAGTATGTCAGTATTCTCAATTATTGTCCTACATCATGTCTATTATAAAATTCTTTAATATTATATCAACATTTAAAAATAAAAAAATACATCAAAATCTCGAAAATAAATAAAGGGTCAAAGACAAGCCCAGACTGAAAATAAGATTTGGCTAAATATACGAAGGAACATAAAGACAATACATGTTAAATAAACAATAAATATGATTTTGTGTGGATGCAGAAATGTTATATATATATATATATATATATATATATATATATATATATATATATATATATATATATATAAATAACATATGTCGTAATTAGAAGATATAATTTCTTAGTCCCTCACCCACTTAGACATATAATATGATTAAAGTCCTCCTGCGCTTTTATATACATATACATATATATATATATATATATATATATATATACATATATATATTTTCTTTTTATTTATTTTTTTTTCAATGTTATTTTAAGGAATAGAATAGTTTAGTGGAATTTAAATATAATTTAAGGCGTAATAATTTTTTGTTGCTCTAGCTCTGTTTCATTTGCGTAACGTTGAGTAATAATATTACCGAAAGTTATCCCTATTGGCTGGGTTTGTTTAGGAATAACAGATTGCCACATTCTGCAAATGAAACCTTGCGACCAATTAAACAACTGAAGCAGAACACCGACTAAATATTCGTCACTCTCAATCCACTTTCAGTGCCGTTCGGTGCCGCTTTGTCCGATGGGAAACTGATTAACTTTTTACAAACTTTTTGAAAGTTGACAAAAGAACTGGCGAGAAAGTTGTACTCCGAACGTGGTCGGCCGTTGTTGTAACTTTTACCTTCAATAAGTAAAGATGAAAAAATTCAAAAGGAACAATATTCAATTATTTCCCTGCGACTGCAACGTAACGAAAATCGTCTGTTGTTTTGAAAGCTCCCTATTCAAGTTTTAATTATGAAGTTCTGTGTCAGTTTCTTCGTTAAGCCGTTAGTGTGTTTGATATAAGTTTAGGCCTCTTTGAAAACTTGACCAGCGTATTGTATGTTTCTGTTCATGTATTGTTTTTATTGGTAATAGTCCGTAGTTACTTTATTATTTTTTTCCTAAAATTTAACATGTAATAGATATTCGAAAACTGGCAAGTAACACTAATTTTCTGCGGATTTGCCTACCCCTTTTTAAGGAAAAACTAACTTTGAACCGCAGTTGAGCACATACTTTAACAGGAAGAAAAAATGGCGATGGAATTTACAAATAATATTCTTATTAAAATAATGAAAAAAAATATTTCTAAAATGGAAAAGACTCTTTTTAAGGTACAAGTATATTTATATTAATGCTCTCTTCGTGTTTTTTTTAATAACTGAAGAAAGTTCTATCCCAAAGTGAAAATGAATTAATGTTCATGTCCATGACATAAGATACGTATACGCAAAATTTTTCTGTGTAAAATACAAAACAAGAAATAAGGTTTCTTTCGACTTTAATTAGGACTAATTTTTCCGTAAATTATAATATACCATAATGTAATCTATTAGACGCGTGTCTATTTACTCACGTACTTTATTTATTAAAAATCAGCTTATCATACAGTGTTTTCGTAAAGCTCAGAAATATCTTTCCACTCTACTAAATATACTAAAGTAAGTTGTAATTTAAATACCAGATGATAATTTCCATATCTGATAAAACTTGTTCGACGTGCAGCATCTTGTTTTAAATTAATTTTTGTATATATTTTATTGCCGCTGAAAGAATTTTCTGAAAAAACATTGTAACTTGGTAAAAGATCATTTGCAGTGCTAATATTTAAATTGCGTTAAGATTGAAAACGCGTGAATAAGTCTTTATGTACATGATATTGAAACTGAGCCTCCCACTTAAAATCAAAATGTTTTAAAAACACATCATGATTCAGTTATTCGTTAAAAATTTAATTATCTATTTCTAAGTCGAGGTCATATTTACTTACCGAGGTATTACTTATTCTTCATTAATATATTATTTATTGTATTATGTAATTTTTTCTTCAAAAATTAAATAAAGTTTAAGTCACGTTCTACACAAAGTGGTTATTCGATTAAGATGAAATTTAAATTGTCGTATGATTTCCTATTATATGTAGTTGTTATATGTTGCCGAAATTGTTAAAAATATGAAAGAAATGTACGAAAGAATTGCCAGGAATCAAATTTTAATTGAAAGTTTTGCAACAGCATATTCCTAACAAAAGTTATAAATTAAAATATACACTACTAATTTTCTCTTCTTAGTGATTTAATATCAAACAAATCCCGATTTAAAGAGTGCTAACCGCATCAAATAATATATTTCCAAATCCATATTTATAGTTTTAGAAATTTTGGGAAGATGCTAATAAGCCAAAACCTGTAAACCAATATAAAACACACATAAACATGTAATAGTCATATATATATATATATATATATATATATATATATATGTGTATATATATATATATATATATATATATATATATATATATATATATATATACGCACAGTACGAAGTTAAAACAGTTTAATGGATTGGGCGACGTGTAGTTTATAGCTCTATGTTTGTCCTAATCAAGTAAATAATATGGAAAACATGGGGAATGTAACGTATTTCTATTTCATTGAATATGTTGAAATTTAAGGTAGTTAAAAAGATAAAAATGAAAAAATTTCGGAGAGCTAATTGTCTTTGATGTCTTTAAAGAAATTGTGAAAACAATTTTTTTAAATTCCGCAAAATGTAAAAAATTATGATCGTTTCAAAAGTTACAACAAAAATCAGTTGTGCGCTTAATATTTAATTACGTAATCGTCGGATGATTTATGAGATAAACGTTTTCATCGGATGTGACGAACCTACTACTTAAATGGAGTAAATGACATTACGCGAAATATTTTTTGATAAAAATTTATTGAAGGATATTAGGAATCTCCGAGTGATATATATATATATTTATATATATATATATATATATATATATATATATATATATATATATTATTGTATGGGATTACAGATCTGAGGAAAAACAAAATAGATATTGTTGCTTTTCTCCCTGTGGATGATGGGTGGATACCAAAAAAATATAAGTTAAAACAAAAATGCCATTGATAATAAGGGAATATCTTTAAAACATTTCTCGTCGCAATATTCGAATTAATTTACTAAATAACTTTAAGTGTTTTATAAGCATTTGCTAATTTTCCTAAGCACGAGTGTTTTGAATTCAGTATTATAAAACGTTTCCGTTTGCACATTAAGTAATTTAATTAGGTATAAACACGAACGCAAAGTTTAAAAATTGTATGTTTTTAAAAACTGAAATATTTTTTTTAACTCTATTCATTTTTTCTGCTTTGAATTATAAAATACAATGTTTAAAAGAATTAAACATAAGTTTTTAGAATATTTAAAATATTACATAAATAGACATAAAAATTATTTAGATTTCTGAAATAACGTTCACTCAGACGTTTAGAAAGTCATGTTTTTTTGGTGAGTGACTCATAACCAACACCACCAGATGCACGTTTTGCAAAAATAATAACACTAACAAAGAAATAGTTCTAATTTAATAATATATATATATATATATATATATATATATATATATATATACATATATATATATATACATACATACATATATATATATATATATATATATACATAATCATCTCTGACGGGCTAACTTGATATTAATGCCCGCGCAGGCTCAATTTTTATTCTTTATATTTATTGACAAAAGATGAACTTGGTCGGATTATTGCATGAAAAGTGTGCCGGTTACTATTTTCAAGTAATTAGGGTAATATAACTCAAGCGATGAACCTGCGGTCGGATTACTGTACGAAAAGTGGGACTGTTACTATTTTCTAGGAATGTGTTTTATTGGATGCTCACATTTTCTTATGCGTCAAAAAATATTTACATAATTTTAATTTTTCTATATTTATACTTTAATATTAATATAGTTTTACAGTAGTAATTTAGTTTTTCATGGTAGGTGCAATCAGAATAAGAATTATTTAGGCCATGTGTTGATAAGAATTGTGAATGTTACTTTTATTTTGAGGATCCAATTTGGAGAAAAGAGCCCTCGGTTGAGCCAGCTGGATTTGTTTAATTAGGTTCGGTTGAAATGTTTACAAGGTGCATTGATTTAATTATATTCTCGTGATGGTAAATGACTTTATCACAAATTTGTTCGAGATTAATAGCTAAAAAACGAAATTATGTCGTGATGTGATATAAAGGCGGTTACATTTTTCTTTCAAGTAATTTACTTTGCATACTATTATTTATATATCTCTCAATGAGTTCATATCGCTCTACAGTAAGTAGAATAAAAAGATGCAAAAGCATAACTATGTTCTCCTTTTTATACTAAAATTTTATGAAGCTTTTTAAAATTTCTTAATTTATTTATTATTATTTTTCCTATTTATCTAATCATGTTATTAATATATTTATGATTCTTAAACTTTATACTTAATATCGTCTGTATTTAAAATTCACAAAACTAATAGCAATTACATATAAATAAAGCTTAAGGTGGCTGTACGGTTTTTGAAAATTTTGAAATATTTTCTATGTACGTTTAGAGTTTCACAGTGTTGCTACGCTAAGTATAAATTTGATTTTCTTTTCTCTTTAGTCATTACTTTGGAAATTAAGTTATGTTAGTTAGTTTTCCTTTTCTGATAAAAATTTACATAAAACGACAAAGACTTAATTTCATTACATCACATTATATTTATTATAAATTGATCAGAGTATTTTATCCATAAAAAATCGTTACAGGTTTTCATTATAGCTTTATTGGGATAAATATATCGATTATTATACTGGGATGTTATAACGATTATTATACCGACTGTAACAAGATCTGATTCCTTTTTGTTATCTTCTTATTTAATAGAATTTTACTACAAATTATTACATTTCACGTTTCATTTTAATTTTTAGAAGAAATCATTTCACGAAATTTATGTAGTAAATATGATATTCAGCATGCGTTAATGAATAAACTTGACTTCCTTCTAATTATATTGAAGTTCATTGAATAAATATAATTATAAATACTAATATGGAATAACTGCCAATGATAATGGAAGCCTATTAATATTTTTTTTTTCCTGTATTTGATTATTTTAGGTATGTTTTTAATAAAAATGTAGGCTTTCGAGAAACCATTTTTATTACAAAATAATTAGAAATATCCCAACACAATAATAATGTACAGATACCTTTTGTTATGCATAATTTGAATGTTTATGCAAAAATAAAAAATATTGTTCGTATATGAGGTAACAATCGTTTCTGCAATTGTTGTTTAATATATGATTAATATCTGCGAACTGTAAAAAATTATTAATTTAATTCGCTTTCTGTAATTTCATTTACGATAATTTGAGGGACCTTAAATAAAAAATGTAGATAATCATAATAGCTTTTTCTTTTTGTGGTAATAAATTTATGTTTTCTTTACTTGTCTGATTTTCAAAACAAATATTTACCTGTCTAATAACAACAAATATTTTCGAACCCATGTAAAGAAATGTTGCAGTAACCGACATAGATATATTAGACTGGTAAACAATTTATAGTAATAAAATACAAATTTATATTTACTATGAAATTGAATTTTAAGATAAAATCAAATATTCTGCAATTTATTTTGTAAGAAAAAATATATATGGAAAGTGTCAGCTTCGTAAAAGATCTTCGCTCAATAAATTAAAACGAGATATGCGTGCGTTATAGTCAAATCACGATTTTAGAAAATTTTACTAAAAAAGTTTTTCTCTTTTTAAGAAACTTATAATGAATACATTATTTATCAAAAGCAGGGATATTAATGCGGAAAAAAATGTGACAGTATAATATACAGTCTACACATTCGTTAAACATCCAGGAAAACGGCTACATATTTCACAATTACTCTGAGCACATTCCTAACATTCCTAATTTGCAGATTCTTTTATATGTCGGATCTATTATTGAGACTAAAGTCACGCGTTACTACTTAATACATGTCTTTGTTATTTTATTTCATAAACATTTTAAAGACTTGCGAAAATTAATAGGTCTAGAGAAGTTGGAGGATAGATCTTTACTTCGGATATTGGCATATTAAGGCACATTCTTAAGTATTATCTTATACATATAAATACTCATTACATATATAGAAACAATTGTTTAATTATCAATAAAGTTTACATTAATACATTCTTATAAATTTAACTTATCTGTCGCTGCGCGATGGACATCACAAATTTTTTGCAATAAATGCATTAGTCCTGTAATACTAAAATTATACTTATTTCAATAATTAAAAGGGTTTATTTGGAAGATAAACTTTGAAATCAAAGTTTTTTTGTGACCGCCGACCGTGTAAAAGATGACATGTTTCCGCCTATTATAACTGGTTACGTATCAAAATCTTCCACATATTTTAATCTTTTTTCAAACGTCGGTCAATTGAGATCATTTTTATTTTAATTAGGGTAATGTCATGTAATATATATCTTAATCAGTTTCGTCATGTTATATCTTGTAAAAATATTTAGGTGGGACTCTTTTTACTTAAAGCATTATTCAGATTAATAAAAAATGCAACAAAAATATTTATTCGGCAGAGAAAGTTAAAAATGAAATAAATGAGTATTTTTAGAAATATAATGTACATAGTACTAAATTTTTAAGTGTTTCACTGGAGGCTTATGTATCACAGGCATATCTTTATTACCATTCATTAAAACCCGGACAATTTGTGCTTCAACCTGTTTATATTACCAAGCTCCAAGTATATAACGTTACGCACAAAGTAGCCTCTTTGAAATCAAACCCCCTCATTTGGGAATATTCGAAAGTATAAAATGGTCCTGACATGTTTTATAACAAGTCAGTGTTCCATGTGATATTATAAGATAATTTAGGCATTAAAAGCCTATTTGGAGGAGAGAAAGTTTTATAGTCATGGAAGAAATAGTATTTGGAAGATGGTATAAATACTAAAATACAACAATATTTTATTTACGAGAGTGGTATTAACTATTTAAGTACATATCTTAACAATCGCGTCATATCTTACTGCAGTATTTTGTGTTATAATAATTACTTGATATATTGCAATCGTAATTACTGTTATCAAAACTTCTAACGTAAGTTATGTACTACATGTAGATTATTTTTTAATAACAACTCACTCGAATCTATCCGTACGTTATGCAATTATTGCTTAAATTGGTCTGCTTGCATACTTTATTACAATTTGACATATTTTTTATGTCCCTTTACTCCACATATTTGATCTATATACCGCCAACTTTCTGAATTTTTATGTTTCTTCAAATTATATTACAATTTCTGCGTCCATTTTATTTTATGTTTCTCACTCAAAATTCATTTCATATATAAGAGTTATATCAGCCTCTGAATTTCGTTTATTTGTCAGTAAATTTATTACATCTTATTCACTATCTACTCGGCATTGCTATAGAGGTATGACAGTGCATCTCCGCACGGCAGACTTAGCGGAAACTCATTGATAAAAATTGATATGGGTACAATGACGGTTTATCAGAGGAAGGGTTAAATTAGCGGGGAGTTGAGAATATAATTATCCGTTTCGCTCTCTATCATTCAGTTATTTGAATTTCGACTCAAATTAGGGTAAAAGTTGTTTTCATTTCGATTTTTTTGTATTTGTTACGGAGAAGTGACAAAAGTTTCATTTCCTGCTCACGGTGAACGTCACTTTGGCTTCTCTGGGGGCAGGAAAGTGATATTTGGAGGGAGGTTTCGTAAGTCCACGTTTGGCTTCATCTTCTAACCAACTTTTTAAATAAATGTGTTTACTGTGAAATGAGATGTTATAAATAGGAAAGTATATTGAATATATAAATATTTTTGACTTAAAATATTATGTTCAATATACAATATTTGTTATGTTTTTATTCTTACGATTGTGTATTTTCCTATGTACTATTACAAATGTTTCTTTGAGCAACATTAATACTTGATCTCTGCAGATGGGCACAATGGCAAAGAAATTATTAATATTTAAATTATGTGTTGACTTTATCAAAACAAAATTTGTTTTATTGATTATTAATGTTTTCATATCAATGCAATACCTTTTGGTATATATTTTGGAATTTGAAAATAAAAAAATACCCGTTGAAAATGAAACAAAAATAACAAAAAATGTAATGTTCGTTCATCATCGAACAATATTAGGTATTGAGATAATTGTTATATTGTCTTCTTCAAATAACAAACAAAATAAATTTAAATGTTCAAAAGTACATTTGTAAAATAGCACGTAGTCAGGTAACTCATCTACGTTTTCAATTCACATTCGTCAATTGGCATTAAAATGTAACTTGAATCGGTTATAGCGATTAGAAACTAGCGAAGAAGTAGATTAGGACTAGAGAAAATGCACACAAACGTCAACGGCTCAGTGTGGAATAGACATGAGTACTATTATTCACACCTAAACTGAAAATCAGAAAGGTAAGCTGCTTGTGAACTGTCAAGAACCTTGTTGGTCTTGATTTGTTTGTCGGGATACATGTTTTGTCATTCATGGCGATTTTGATAGTTAAATAAATTCTCAATTTTTTATTTCTGCTTAAATATTTATTTTACAATAAAAATGTTGGGTCCGTGAAGACCTGCTTGTAATTTGCGTCTCACAAGATTTGCCGAACAAATTATTGTTATCCAATAATTACAATTCTGTCACTTAATTAACGAAGGTTTTCTAAATTTTAACATGTATTTCCTGCAATAAAATGATCGACAAACATTTAAATGATTAAGTAAAATAACGGAATTTATTTATATTTTTAATTATATACATTATAATTACAATCGTTTTTTTTTGCCTTTACGCTGCAAAGCTATAAAATAAATCAATTGTGCTACTAATTCATTAGCGTAATTCCTGTTAATATGACATCAAAGTGAAGCTTTTAAAAAAATGAAGGCTAAAGCTTATTCATGTACACTCTTTAGGACGGCAGAAGGTCTGGACGGTTAAGAATATGAAAACTGAACTCACGTGTAATGAAGGGTTCTTACCTTGTTTTTATTTTTCTTCATCTAAAATAGTTTTACAATTAATCTTTTATCTCTAACCCCTATAATATGGGAATATTGGGCACAAACCCTTAACCTAAAAAAAATTTCATTATCCATCGAAGATATCTTTGTGAAATTTAAATTGAACTCGACTATCCATAAACTAATTATAATTTATGTTTTTTAGAAATTTTGCAACATTGGAAACTGTAAAAAAGAAGTATATTTTTTTGGGGTGATTTTTTATACTAACCCCTAAAATAACACCTACCAAAAAATGTATCATATGTTCATCAGTTAGCTATTATATATTGAAATTACAAAAGGGTCGAACTGGCGGAAAATAGTTCTGAAAAATAAAAATTAATCAATGTGCGTGGATGAAATAATGTATTATAATAAATTAAATCATAAAAAAAACAGACATGATAAAGAATAACTTTGTTATACTGAAAATTTAATCATAGTCACTAGTTTCTTCAACAGTAGTAATTATATTATTCGCATCAGACATGAAGGTTAATATTAAGGCTGGTTTTACATTTTTTTCTTCCTAGCGAGCGCGTGATAAGTAGTAAATAACCATTGCTATATGAACACAGCAGCCCACTGTTCCCTTTTCATTTGCATAATCACAAACATATCATCGAATTTCCTCATAGGTGTTTGAATTCGACTCAAACTCGATAAAGCAATTATCTTAATTAATAATATTTTCGAGACCTTTTAAAAATTCAAGTTTTAAGTAGTTGTTAGTTATTATTTCAGGAACATAATATATTGCTTGTGCAATTGATAAGTATCAGTAAACAATATTTCAAGATCAGTATCACTCAGTGCAGGAAAATTCATTAGACTATTTGAAAAAAATTGCGTAAAAAGTTTTCTACGCCGATTTAAGTTCTCATTTCAACCAATTCTTGTAGTGTATTCTGTTGGTTTTGACGTTCCTTCATAAAGGCAATAATGATATCGGCAAGTTCAATATCTGAGTTCAATGTTTTACCAAAATTATTGTTTAAAAATTTAGCTTTTCTGCACAATAATTTTACCGCAAGTAAAGCTTGATGTCTTTTATTTATTTGCGCGGACAGTTCCAGGTTAAAAGAACTTCTACCTTTTTTTATCTACCTACAACCTTGGCATTTCCCGCAGGGTAGTTTAAGCATTCATAAAGGCATTCGAACAAGTTTATACAAAGACACAACACTGATAAGCCGAAATTTAAATTTCCAGTTTTTATACCTTTCGCGAAAATTTCAACTATTTTGTTAGACTCTATTGAAGTCACATATGAAAATTATATATAAAATATTTCGTTATTTGTGTTGTTTTTGTTAAAGCATAGTAGACTTTTCCGCCTTACTTTAAAATTTTTGATGGTTTAAAAAGCTTAGTTTGCGATTTATCCGTAATTATTTCGACTCAATAATGATACTACTTTCATGAATGATTTTTATGTCGTCCTCCGCTCTATTTTATTTGCGATAGAAATATGGGTAGACAATTTTTTAAATTCTACGTAAGTGTCAATAATATTAATTTTTAATAAGCAGAAAATATCTGGTTGATGCATAACCCGATTTTGCCATGTAACAGCTTCTTCAGACATCAAAGCAAGTGGCGCTACACATATGACGAATACGTTTAAATCATTAGTTTCTAGGTCATATAATACTTACTTGTAGGAAATGTATCCTGAAGACCTATCCATACGCCATTTAGAATTCAGAAAAACCTGATTGATTTTCTCTTCTTGAAAAACATTTATTACGGGCCAGTTGTTTGATGTATTCGCTCTGTGGTGTGATCTAAGGGAGCCTGTAGTTTAACAGAGGCACCGATTTCAGTGACTGTGATTTTTGCAGGATAGGATAATTGTTTGCTGTTTGTAAATTTTGTAATATAAGGACATTTTTCTAGAACATATCTTCTTATCATATATATTGTTCACGAGTCAGACTTACTTCTATTACAATAGCCAGAGGGTCTTTAGCTGACAGAAGCTCTTATTACAATTCAAGATATTTTTTCAAAGATTGACAATCTTTGGCATTCTCTTGATTTGTGGTTACATTTAAAAAAAAAATTGAAGCCTTTATTTTCCTTTTGGTTCGTAACGTCACACAAATAGCAGAAAGTTGAGATGATATAGAAATATAATCAAGTAAGTCCTTCGCTTTGAATCGTTTTTTCGGCCAAATTAAAAATCAACTTGTGTATGCGGTCGACTGCATTTATTTCTCGAGATACTTTTTTATCAAGTTAAGGAAAGAAAGTGGAGCTTTAAGCCATTCGTTATTTCTTTCTTTAATTTATTTTTCAATTTTATATGCTTTTGCCTATCTTGGCTTATATACAGAATTAAATTTTAATAGTTTTGACTTTAAGTTAAATAAATCCCTGTCATCACAATTTGTTCATTGTTTGAGCTTTTCATAGTAAAACCATTGGTTTTCTTAAACTTTCTTCAGAAAATTACGGCGAGCAATATTGACCAATCATAATATTAATAAAGTTTTCCCTCGTAATGAATAATGTATTTGAACTTGTTCCTAAAACAGAGCGACGCATAGCGAATAGTATTAAAATACTATGAAAAAAAAACTTTTTTTGCTAGCTATGTCAATCAATACAATTAAAAAAGTAAGAAAAATTATAAAAGGTTATTGTTTTTTTTTAATTTTAATAGTACAGAAATAATTGCGAAAAGAGAAATGGTTACTCGATCTGCTTAGAAACCTAACCGCAATATTATTTTATAAAGATTTTATTGTAATAATTACATAATATATATATATATATATATATATATATATATATATATATATATATATATTAATCATAAGTATAAAAGTTCATTATACTCGTAATATTATAATGAACTATTAGACTTACTTAGCGTCTTCTAAGTAAATCAAAGCAAATTAATACTTGTTAAAACATAATTTTGAAGATTTTATAGTTAAGTGACATTAAGGTTAATAAATTTTAGTGAGACAACATTTATATCACAAATCGAAAATAGATCACCCGCAACACAAGTCGCAAAAATAATGCTTTATAGCGGCAATCATGGGAAGTATTTAAGCATATGAAAACTGTGAAATTGTGTGTTGGTAATAGTCTATAAAACTGCTGTAAGTGGGTATTTTAAAATTATATTTAATTTTTTGATTTTCTGCAGTATTTTAAAGATATTTGCCCCACTGCGCGTCGTGTAATTTATATAATACATATACATTGTCACATTCGGAAATTTTGTTCAAAATGAGTATATCTATTTTTATTAGACAACAAATAAAGATATTTGTTTCCGCTGTCAACACTGCCGTTTCTTTGACGACATTCGCATACAGACATCGTCTGTTAAATAAAAATGGAACTTTAATTCGGTCAAAAGTACGTTAGGCGGTCTCCTTTAAATTTCTGAGATGCTTTTTCTTATTTAACGGGAACGACATTTGTGAAATGGATGCGACAGGAATATTCCTTTTTATGTTGTAATATATAAGTTGGAGCTTTACACAAAAAATATATGTTTGTAAAAGTAATTTATAATAGGTTTTTCTTTATCTCTTCTTTATAACGATTCTTATATTTTGTTTCTTTTGTTATTTATTTTAGAAATTATCTTCTTATGCCATTGATACATTAGGTTAAAGTAGTTTTTAGAGTAAATTGGCATTTTCCCATTGCTTAACTCATGTACATTTTAGGATTTCCTAATAAAACGTATTAGCCCGCAAATATCTCAATTGTTAATCACCATAAATATTTATACCGAAATATTAGGCGGGTACATTAATTATTCGAAAATACTTTTTTGAATTCCATATATATTGAGGAGTGTCATCTAGAAGTCCTAACGAAAAGAATCTCAAAAAAATATATTTTTTAATTTAAAGACACAGGTGGTACATTTAAATTAATCTAGTGGTATTTGCACGAATAAATAGGAAATACGTAAATTGAAAAAAAATGCAGGTAGACAGTATTAAGTGAATACTCGATTGGTTCGAGTAGCCTCGATTTTAATTTTAACTCCATTTGTAATTCTAGTTAAAGTCCTATTCAGTTTGCTTAAGTAATTACTATGTGTGGTGTTCAAGGAACCGAAAGAAAGATAAAAATTGAAAAAAAATATTTTGGTTTCCAAACGGGTCTCGACAGAGAATTTTCATAAAATATTTCATGTACAGAATCAATTCTTTCATGCTAAACATTTTTTTAAGGGAATAGGCAGCATGTTTATAAGTGCAGTTTTGACAGTAGGTATCTATTATTGGCAATATTTATTGACGGCGATCTTCTAGTATATTCGCTATTCTAGTTTAAAGAACGTAGTCGTCCACTTTGAATGACACTGGAAAATATAATCTCATAATATGTAGAAATATTAATAGTTTTTAACCACCTTTTTATGTCAATGGTTTTAAATTTTCTCTTGTCCCATTCTGAACCGCATAAAATCATTTTAAGTTTCAAGATTTACAACAAGCGATGATGGTCTTAAGTGAATACAGTCATGTTTATTTCTAAATCGGTATTCCTTATATTGAGATGAATTACATTTTAAGTAGATTAGGTGCCTTTTGTGAGCGACTTTTTATTAAAGATGTTACTAGAAATCGTATACCCTTTACGAGTAAAGAAGTTAGTACAATTACTCAGGAAAACATACTTAAAATACGATGCCACTTCGAGGGATAATTTAGCAAAGTACTTTTATACTGGATGCCGAGGTCATTATGAAGTACAGTTTTTTGTCTTGTGGCTTTACGGAGGATATTCTGCGCGGCTAGTATCAAAGAGTGCCATTCTTAATTATAAATGTTGTATTCCTGCTAAATAAAGGAGAAAATTTGGGATGTTGGGATTAAATCTCTAGCACATTTAAGTTATATGTCTGAATTTCACAAGTAGCTTAAAGTGTAAAATGTCTGAAAAAGTTCGGATGTGAATTTCTCTCCCATTTTTGTTTCGCAAACTATGAAACTGTAATATTTCCTGAGTTTATTTAGTAAAAGATTAGAGTTGTACTGTTTACAGGCTCATACTCAGTACTATTAGAAAAAAACAATTCTAATTCAATCTACTTACAGACCTGAACGCTCAAAATTGCTTATGTATTTGCAGGTGTAAATAAATTTAAGTACATTTGGATAAATGGGAAAAATTTCACAATACATCCAAAATTTGCGTGCTATGTAAATGCAATACATTAATGTTAATATGATAAAAATTACGAATTACTTATTTGAACTTTGTTAAATAAGGAATCAATTATATACAATTGTAATGATAATTTGTTAAATATGTATTTATAAATTAAGTAAAATAAAGAAATATTCTCCTTTTTATTTCAAGTTATTCAAAATTTGATATTTATATTTTAAAACGCAACATGCATTTAGATATAATACTACTAACTATCTACGTATGATATTATTTCTTTTAATATATCCATATTTTAGGTACAAATTGTATGATTTAAGGGATTATTTTAAATACGTAACTAGTTGACATCTCTTTATTAACCTTTGTAAAACAAAGGTTACAAATTATATTACAAATTATAGTTTCCAAATTATATTGTTTGAATTTCTTCGGGATAAATTAATCAACTTAATTCACACAATACATTCATGGCTGTATTGAGACTTTATTGATTGTATAAGAATTTATTTGTACCGTGCAGGTGATGCCGGTGTTAATACGAATGCACCCTCGAGCTAGTTTGATATGAAAAATTGATATGAAAATTACACAAAATGTCGTTTAGTTAACGATAATACTACATTGAAAATATAAATGTTGCATTAAAATATTACAAGTCACTATCTGATTTTGTTTTGAAAAGAAAAGTAAAAAAATTCATATTATTCATCTTCTCCAGTAATAAATTTTGGAGATAAATTTTGTTAAAATTGAAGTCACTCTTGATCAACTTCCGTGCAAAGAAATATTGCAGGAAACTATATTGTCTTATGCCGAAGAAACTCTCCGTGTTATATGGACGTTTCAACACCACATTGATACAAGACATGGACCGCAGTCCGTCAAGTCGCAACTCAACGCACTTGAATTGTAAATCAGCTTGATGGCACTTTTCAAGATGCATGGAAAACATATAATTTGGTATTGTCCATGCTGGAGCTCTTTATCAAATATTTTTATACAACAATGGCAACTACACCGCACTGGAGTTAATTAGATTTAGATTAAATTATAAATAAATATAAATTTTTGTCTGTACGTAGTTTTTGTTTATGTTACTTTATGTTTCTGTAAAATTGATAAACATCACTTACAAGCAGTAATTTTTAAGCATCAAAGTCCCATGAATAAACAAGTTACGCGGCTGAGATGAAAAATGTTATTCATTTAGTGCTAATATCTCTAATTAGTAAGCAAGATATAAAACCTATGGAGTACGCATGGTACGAAGCCAAGAATAAAGTCGCATCTCAACGCACTTGAAATGTAAATCAGCTTTATGGCACTTTTTAATAAGCTTGGAAAACGTAAATTTGATATCGTCCATGCTGGAACATTTTATTAAATATTTTTATACAACAATGGCAACTACACCGGACTGGAGTTGATTAGATTTAGATTAAATTATAAATAAATATAAGTTCTGTCTGTAAGTACTTTTTATTTAAGTTACTTTGCATGTTTCTGTATAATTTATAAACATCACTTACAAGCAGCATTTTTAGGCATCAAAGTCTCATAAATACACAAGTTACGCGGATGAGATGAAAAATGTTAATCATTTAGTCCTAATATTTCTAATTAGTAAACTGCGATTGTATATACATATTGATTTTTTTACATAGAGACTTAAAAGTTTGATATATTTAAATGAAAATGACACGATTATTAAATTATGCCTTCGTTCCTCACAGGCCTGCAAATTTGACCTTTTTTTTCTCTCTAAAAAATGATGACTGATTTTGGGGTATTTTTGAGCGCTAATTACGAATAGGGTCATTTTTTTCCAAAATGTTCAAATTTTTCAGAAAAGGGACTATGAATAACAGACAAAAAAGACACCTTCATGTAGTAAAAATTGTATATTTAAAAAAATACTTATATCTGTCAGTTAAATACAATTAAAAATATGGGTGATGTATCTCTCAACATATTTACATAACAAAAATCTTAGTAATATCTTGCCCTTTTTTGCTCGAAGCTTCTATTCAGAGATTTTTTCTTAAAATCATTGCTCGCATTGTCTCGCTTCAACAACCAAAAGTATTCCGCCAACATGCTTCTATTACACTTTCCTTGATATCTACTTTCTATTTCTTTCAAATCTTGATGAGATCTTTTACCTTCCTCTTCACTAAAAGCTCCTAGATTTTCCGGAAAATAATCAATGTGCGAATTTAGGAAGTGAAGCTCAATGCTCATTGAAGAGCCTATCTTACCAAAATTTTCCATCATTTTAGCCACAATTTCTTTATAACCCGGACCCTTGTTGTTCCCTAAAAAGTATTTAACCATTTTATTATTAGAAATCCATGTTCGTAATTTGGTTTCACTGAGTTTTTTATCAATTTCTGTGTCTTTCATCAATTTTCTTGTATCGGGGCTGACAAAAATACCTTCTTTGAATTTGGCATCTGATAACGATGCGAAAATATTTTTTAAGGTATTTGAAGAATGTTTTAAATCCTTCTTTGTTCATCATGCTTAGTTTCATATGCAAAGGAGGCAGTAATACTTTTTGTCGAGGAATCAAATTTTCTCGAATTACATTTTCAGTCCCAGGTATTAGTTTAGTTCTAGAAGGCCATTCTTTTCGTGTGCAATATTGTCCTTTATTTCAACTATCCCATTCGCAGAGGAAGCATGGGTACTTAGTATAAACACCTTGTTGTCCAAGTAGCATACTTATATCTTTAAAATCTCGACACACGACCCATCCGTGCTGTTCGTAGTTTATTTTAGTTCTTCTGCTAATTTTCGCAGCATTCTTTTAAATGTACAGAATGTGCCACAGGCAATAAAGCATACTAGTTACCATAATGGAGAAGAACTGCTTTCAACGTTCTTTTTGAAGAATCAATGAACAATCTCCGTGCATTTGCATTGTAGTCAAAGTCAAACATAAACAGATTTAGGTCTCTCGTTAAGTTGTTTAATGCTGTCTGGGAAAATTACTTCGGCTCAAGACCAGGTTCAAAGTCAGGATTAGACTGAGATGAATCTTCCGCATCACTGCTCGACACTGATTCTGAATAAGGGGGTAGTGGCTGTGCAGCTTCTGGATCACGAAACATTACTTGTGTTACCGATTGCTCGTTTGGGTAGCTTATTTGCTTTTTAATTTTTGAACTATTACCAGCCACACTACAGCAATAAAAGTAACAACCTTTTGCATGATCCTGAGGTTCTCTTCAAATCAAGGGTGTATGTATTGTGAAGGTATTATTTTGCCCTTTCGACCACTTGCAAAGTTCGAGAACGCACGTTGTACAAACTTTGTGAGGTATCCAAAACTTATTCTGGTTATTGATGGGTAGATCAAAATATATGTTGTAAGAATTTTTTGGAAAGTCCTTTATATATAAAAGTCCTTTATTTATAGCCCTTTGTTATTTTGTCAACATGAATTTCCCACAAATGTAACAAAAACTGTCCGGTGAAATTACACAACTTCGCGGCGACATTTTTAAGTTAACATATTAATTTGTTCAGTGTAACTGATGTACTTTAAAATCGGTTCAAGTATTTATATGTTTTTTTGTTATTTCTTACCCTCATTAACTCTCTTATAATCAATCAAAGTGACAAAAGAAGAGAAGATAAGAATCACCAATTATTGTCAAAATTATTTTGAATTGAGCTTTTCTGGTATAAATGACGCATTAATCATGTACCAATCAGTTAATATGACTAGAATGTAGAATGTTTTCTCTCGTACTAATAGAAACCATTTACATAACATTTAAGCCGTTAGATCACTTTTCATTATGTGTTGTCGAGCTTGAAAGTGATCGCAGAGGGTAATTTTGGGCAAAATCAATATTGTAATATAAAAAAAATGTGACGTGTTAGATTTGTTTCATAATTTTTCCTATAATCAGCACCTCTAAAACTGTGATTTGTCTACATCTTAAATCAGCATTTAAATGTCAATAGACGGCCTTGGCGTCTCAATTAGACCTTTATATTTTTATTCAATTTTATATGGACTATGCATATGTAGAGCTTATGTCTTTTAAACGAATATAGGAAATATCGAATAAAACTCTTAGTTTTGTATGATTTAAAATTAACAGTTGTAAGTTTTATTCTACAATACCTGTTTATCTTCTCAACCCTCTATTTTCCGCAACGGTTTCAGCGTGGCATCTAGCCACAGGACGATGTCATTTTGTAAGCACGGCACGCCCGCCCACACAAGCCGCCTCCGATCTTCGTTAATACAGGGTAGGATCTATGCGTGGCTTCTACGGCACCTTAACATCCATTACACCGCTAGCGATATAAAACACTTCCGTTTCCTAGAATTACGCTGCTTATAAAGTAGTTACTTATCCAGAGCTATAAAGTATGATCTTTTTAACTTCTCGAAGCGAGGCAAATGCGTTCGGCCGGGCAACTTTATTTCATTGGGTTAGACTCGCATTTGTTTCCGTCGTGCAATGATTTTTCTCTTATTATTTCGTTTCAAAGCTTAGGTTAATTCTTAATGGGGTAACTGACGTCATTATATTTAATTGTTAAATATAATGACATCAGTTACCCCATTAAGTATTAACCTAAGCTTTGAAACTTTTTATTTTGACCTATGCCGTTATTCGAGTCCATTTTTATTCATATTTTTATGTATCATATTTATCCATATTTATGTTTGTATTAGTATTTAGCAATAAATTTTTAAAATACTGAGAAAAATAAATAATCGTTTCTATTGCAGTATTCCTGAGTCGTGAATTATATATATATATATATATATATATATATATATATATATATATATATATATATATATATACATTGAGTTGTAAAAGATATTTAAAAACTTCCAAGTCGACAACAGCACTGAATTGTCAACAATTATCAACGATTCAAAAACGTTTACTCTAAATTTTGGAAATATTGGAAATATTGAATAGTGGGAGTAATTATAATAAAATCCATGTAAGACCTCGGTTTTGAAGAATTCATCCTTGTTAATTCGAAAATATCATTTAAACTTTATATTTCTTTCATCACAGCGTGGCAATTTTCTTACGGATCCGGGAAGTTTTTTGTTTTCTGCGTAAAAAATTGTCTAGGCGATGTACAAGTTATCTCTTAACACATTAGTTTATGATTTATCCTGGTTCTTAATTTTTCAATATGCAATATACTTTGTATGTTACATATTAATATTTGTTAAGACTGAATCGTTTTCGCATCAATGAAATATTTTGATTTGTCATTTCAAAGAATAAATATTTATTTGGAAATTACATATGTGAATATGCACTACGTATATTTGTAATTCTTTCTGATCGAGTGTTTGCTGTACGGTGACAGGAATATTGTATACTATAACCAATTCGACTAACCGAAAACTGTTATTTTTTAGTTTTGTCTCCTCCTCCAATAAATCCTTCAATAATTGAAAATTGATTACTGTTGTGGAATTTGAAAACTGGTATCGAATTGGACCGGAAAATGAGCTTTGGAAAAGGAACACAAATAAATTAAAGCTTATTCCGGAAAATAATTTGCGTATAGTTCACGGGGCTGTCGAAAACAAAAACAAATTAAAATCGCTCTCCTAGCTTCCAGCCATAAACCGTTCAGTAAGTCTGTACGTTCCATTATTATAACATGCGCGGTGCATTAGTAAATATAAGGAAGCCAACTATTGTTCGTTGCACTCAGCGTTGATAGTTGGGGTATTGCGGCGTGGAATGAAAATTATTTTCCATCTAGTAGTTTCATGAGTACCATCTGTGCATGACAGCCTTGCAGGAACTTGTTAAAAGAGTTATCGAATGAATGAAAAGTGTTATCGACCTGCGCTCTACAAGATATTTGTGAAGTGAAAATCTAATTATTAATAGTAACGGTAAATCAATTTCGATTCCATAATTAAGATTATTTATAACGATTACACGATTACTTACTGAATGTGGATAATCACTTTAAATGGTAGACTACCTGTATACGTATATGCTATTTTATCGGACTAATAAAATTTAATTCATATAACGTATGTTTATAATTCACTTGTTTCTGTTACCGTGCAAAGAGGTTTTTTCTCAAAAATGGTAAATCATTTTCGTTGATAATTGTTTCGTAATGAAAACAATTTTTTAACACAGGAAACGAAACTTTCTCAATAGCTTATTTTTTTGCACTCCAGTAACATTATTTCAACCCATTAAAATATCTTGATCCATTAAAATTATAACTTCGCCTACTATTTTCGTACAAAATTCACCTGGAAATTATTATAAAGTTACATCATTTTTTATATAAATGTGGATTCAATTAGTTACCCATTGCTATGAAAAGATAAATATTATTTTAAGAGAATGTGGCCAGTTTTAAGTAAAAATATAACGTCTATACTCAAATTCGGTACAAAACGTTAGGAGAGTATTATAACTGAAGTTTCAAGATATATCTTATATGTTTGATATTAAAAGTTTATTTTGAAATGTCGCAACATTTTATATGTACGGTTCTTGCTAAATATGATAATAATTATTCTATACTTGAAAATGACATATTATGATGTAATCAAGTAATAAAGGCATATTTAAATTAATAAATTTGAGTATTATATTTTGGGAGGTTTGCAAATAGAATCGTCAAAATGATACTTTTATTATAATAATGAATTATGTCTCGTTTTATTTAAAATTTATACAATATTTATATAATATTTTTTGAGCTCTCCTAATCGTAAAACATATCTTAATAACAGTTGCAGTTTCTTGTTTGTTTGCGCTTTAAAATATAAGGCTACACTCTGGAAATATATTTAGTCTCCTTTTTTAGGTGTCCGTACCTCTAACTATAAAACGAAACGTTCATGTGATCATTCAAGTGTCTGTTAATCCGTCTGTCACAGTCGACTTTCCTTTTCCTCGGAACCAAGCGAGGTAGAAATATAAAATTTGGCATCTTATTATTCACATATTTGACACTAGGAATTTTTTAAAATATTTATATAGGAATTAAAAAGGGGGTAAACAAAGTCATCAATTTTTTTTTTCACAACATACCCCACATTAGAAGAATAGGTTTTTATGTGGAATAAACGAACATATCAGTTTGCACAATTTGTAATACAACCGATTTATCAAAATCTTTCACAATTTATCACAAAGGTAAATTTTCAAGTTTAAACACATTCTTTTATATTTGAAAATTTTAGTTTGACAATTTAGCCTTATGAAAGACTATAAAATATTTTTATTATTAATATTACATTCAATTGAGAAAGTTTAATTACGTAGCAAATACATCTAAAATTTGTATTCGTATGTCTTTGTGTGTACATTAACGTGTGGTAATAAATAAATCGAAAATATTTTTCTTTAGTGATAATATTTTTAAAAATATAATTTAAAAGCAAGGTCGAAAAGAAATGATACGCAAAACAGAATTCCATTTCGGAAAAATCACGTGAATTGGAACCTAAGCGTAAGTATATCGTGTATCTAATCTCTAATATATCTATTTTGACTAAGATGCTGTTGGCTTTCTAGCAAACTCTTCTCTTTAACAATTCTATTTAAATAAGGTCATTGCAATTTCTAGCTCGTAAATGTATTGCGGCAATATCATTTTGACCAAAAATGATTTGTTTAAATCACTCAATGTAACAGGAATACAAAAATATACGCTACACACAAAACGAGCTAATAAAGTTTTAATAATGACACGTTCTTTTATGACAATCATTATATAATTTTATGACAATAATAAAATTATAAATATGTGACTGATAAATTTTCCGCGTTTCTACAATGTTTATTATTGTTAGACGCATTGCCATATGTATTCTTTTAAACGATTGGTCTATTCGTTTATTTCCCGGGCTTTATAACATTTCTTTATTAGCTGTAAACTAGTTTATAAGCATGCAACATTTGTTTTTATTTCTATAATATATGGATGTTTCAGGAGCAGTAAAATAATTTAGAGCTTTCAAACATTATTATTATTTTTATTATTATATATTTTAGTTATTATATACGATTATGTAAAAATAGATCATTGAACTCAGCTCGAAACTGATCTAAGTAGGGACATCATGTGTACAGTAAATGATATTAATGGTGGAAGTAAAAAAGTTAAACTACCATAAGAATGTGACGTGGATTGAAATAAATGTGGTTAAATGCAGTTTTTGTTCGAGAATCTGATAATAATTACTTAAATATATAATCTATTAAATACGAGCATAATTCGATTCCATTTTTACGGAGTTTATTATCATTATCAGGAGGTTTAGACATACAAACCAATAGACACATGTTATAAGGGTTTCTTTTTGCGATGCGGAACCTCAAAAACCTTTATAAATGTCTGATTATTTATATAAATATATATATACACACACACACACACATATATATATATATATATATATATATATATATATATATGTTATTTTAGAATATTTTTAGATTTTACAAAATGTTTTTTGGTGTTGTTTTGCATAAGCCGACACTATTCTAAGACCAATTAAAGAACATCCACTTCCCCCTTGTAAAAGTAACTAATTATTCAATTAGGTGGATCTTCATCACTGATGTGATTTAGGAAATGTTATTTAATCATTTCACTGCTTTCTTCACAAAATATTAATAATAAATGCATTCGATTCCTCACACAATATTCATAATTTTAATCGCACTTGATAATACCCATACCCGCCATCCAAGAACTATATGATATTATAGTAGGTTACATTTTAATGAGTGTTACATTTTGACTCCTTGAAATTCGGTCACTCTTTAAAATGTAATCCAGTGCATTCAAAAGTTTTTGAACTCTCAGTCATTTTATACATGATATTACAATACTTACTTTTTAAGTTACATTTTATGTGAAAAGTAAGAACTGTTTAATTAAATTTTAAGTAAATAAAATTTTTCATCCTTGTTATTTGGAAGTAATTATTGATAAGGTCCAAATAAATAAAATTTAATGAAATGAAAGAGTTATCTAATTATACTAAATAGTTTTGCCAGTTAGTAGACCGTTCATATCTTAGATATAATTTTATGAAAGCAATTTCTTCATCAGGTCCGGATAGTAAAATTAAGTATATAATTTTTGGATTTAAAACAGATTCTTGAGTTATAAAATTTTGAAATCCTAATTAAATCCAAGAGTTTTCAAATGAATCCTAAACATTTTAGCGATGTTTGTTGTCAGTAAGAAATTTGATGTCAAAGAAATAAAGTATGTTGGTCTATGGTGAATAGTCATGTACAGCTAGTCATTGAACTAAACATAATCGATACACTAAACAATTCGTATTTTTTTTAAAGTTTATACCTCTGTATTACAGTTCATATAAACATACAATCAATAATATAGTAGATATTTTGAGAAATGACTCATAGTTGGAATAAATTGTTTGGTTTCAATACGTTTAGTAGAAAAATCGATAAATGTTTTTGTAATTAATTTTATTATTACTAGTGGTTTTTCTTCGTAGCCCAGTTTACGAGAAAGTGATCACTATTCCACTACAAATATATTGTTTTTTTCTAATATGTACAAAAATAGGTAAATCATCTTACTTAATTTAAATGATTACTATTTTATAATTCAACCATTTAACAACGTAAGACAATGGAAAGTCATGAGTAAAATATACGAATCCGAACTTAATGATATTTTATTTCTTTTGGATATATTATGTGTATAAAGGTAAGTAACTTTTACTTGTATAATACTAGTGTAATACATGTAATACAAGTAACCGAAACGAAGCATTATGAAGCAAAATCAAATTTTTAAGCGATGTTCCGATTCGTACATTGTACTGATGAGTTATCACTGCCTTGCGTCATTCATTTTTATTTTTAAAAATAGGGCCGATATAAGTATTTCCACGAAGAAATCAATTACTTTATACACGACCCTCCCCGAGTAATATCCTGATATAAATCATAAAATCCTTCCGTAAGCTTACATTTAACTTTGTCAATGAACTTTATGTTGCAAAACTTTGTTATGTGATCGTATATAAATACGTAACTTTCGAAAGAGCTTGAAATGAAAATGTTTAAAAAAAATGTCGTGTTTGTTCTCCGTTAGCCATTTTATATATCTGATATTGTCGTATATTGAAGAACGGTTATATTTTGGGGGCAGTAACAAGGAAAACCATTTCTGTACTAGTATTATATTCCTCTCGTTGAAACGGTTTGAGAAAATAAGCTAAGGTTACAAATGATTGGAGTTTCGTATTCGACCAGTTTATTCATGAGCGTAAGGTGAAGAGAGAGAAGGGAGGGGATTGGCATGAAGTAAAATGCTGCGCTTTGCATAACGGCCTGATTTAGATCTGTAGCTAAGTATCTAAGCAATCTGTGCAAAAGCTTTTGTCTGGGGCTTCCTCACATTATATCAGGACATATATATATATATATATATATATATATATATATATATATATATATATATATACACATATATATACATATATATATATATGTATATATATATTTATATATATATATATATATATATATATATATATGTATATAAAAGCGCAGGAGGACTTTCATCATATGATATGTCTAAGTGGGTGAGGGACTAAGAAATTATATCTTCTAATTACGACATATGTTATTTATCGGATATGTAAGGGGCGGGGGTCGCGAGCGGGGGCGAGCCCCGCGTATCTGCGGACTACGCTTGTTGAATTTCCATAAGCCAGTGTGCCGACGTCACTGAGCTAAATACGTAGCACGTTTTTGGCCTCCCGCGCAAGAGACATATAATTATCGTTCACGTGTTGGTTTTTAGATTTTGACTTCATTTTATTTATACGTGAGTTCTAATTAGGCGTAAAAATTAGTGACGGTGGGGAATGTTTGAGGCCTAAAGGGCAGAGAATTTCTCGTAATTTGCCACTTGATGAGAGCGATATTGAAAATGATTTGTTCGCTGACGATAACAGCCACAATGACTTCTTTCCTGATGATGGTGATGATGATGGAGAATTGGACGAAAAAGACTAGCAACTGACGTTTTCTGCGTCGGTTATTAAAGTACCGTTTACGTCCTCAACGTCATTAGTGAACGACGAACAAGTGTTATTGGCTAATATTAATCTACCCTCTCTAGGTAATTCTTAACAGTCTGCAGTAGGCTCTCCCTATAAGTTTATCTTGGTTAACTGTGAGTGAATTGAAAAATATTCCATTCAATAAAAAAAATGTTTTTTTTGGAAATCACTATTCTGAACCTATAGATCTTTTTTATTTTTGCTTTGAAGACAAACGATTGCTCGATGGCTGTACAATCCAGAATCAAGTATTGGAAAGCCGTTATAATCTCTGAACTTAAAATGTTCTTGGCCTCCTTTTTCATATGGATACGATACCACTTTCCCGCCTGCAGGACTATTGGAAAACTGATAGATTATTTTCTTCAGAGAGAAAATGTCCCGGAATCGTTGTTTACTAGGAAAATGTAAAGCTAAACGTCCGGTGATGTATGTCAGCAAAAAGTTTCAAAGCGAAATGACGCTGGTAATAAACAAGCGGGGCTAGGCTACAAACAAACCTAAACCGACAGTAAAATATAACGAGTTTATGTAACGAGGTAGTATTTAATTTGATATTTTTATATTTTATTCTCTATTGGCAACAGGCATATTTATTACAAACAATAATTATGTAAGCATTATTTGTTTTATTTTTTCAGGTGTTGACCGACAGGATCAACTTCTGACATTCTATACATGCGAGAGAAAAGCTCTTCCTTGGTACTTGAAACTGGCTATCCATACTTTCCATTTGTTGTTTATAAACTCTATAAAATATATAACAAATACTCTGAAAATGAGAAAAAAATGAACTTGTTTGATTACAGTCTCGCAGTTATAAATAAAGTGTTACCAGATAAAACTCCCGGATCAGTTGCTGCCCCGAGTCAAAGAGCCGCTCAGCCAGGCATAAAATTGGAAAAATACGGAAAAAACTCAAGGTTACTTTGAAACGTAAAATGTGCCGTCAGTGCTCAAAATCTAAAAAAACGCAGACACGGTTTGGCATTGTGAGATGTGTGAAAACAAACAGGGACTATGATTACATTGCTTTGCCATTTATCATACATAATTATTATTTTGAATATCTTTATTTTAATTTCAATATTTGACATTTTTCATTTAATTTCTCTAGTTACTTTTTTATTTAGATATATAATTTTAATTAAAATAGGAATTTATTTTTTTTGTTAAATTTATGTTTGATTTATCATCTCACATTTAGAGTTGATCTCTTGTATTCCAAAGTGAAATGTAAAGTAAATTGAAGGTACTTATAAGTCTAAGAAATATTTAAACGCAACTACAAAATTTTTATAATTTATGTGATTTTTATAAAAAATATGTGATTTTTACTGGAATAAATAGTAATATAAATTGAAATATATAACTCCGCGTATGTGCAGGGCTGGAATAGAGATTGGAATTTTCAATCAGAGGGCCAGGCCTACATATGTGTGGAATTATTATTTATTTATTAATTCTCTTATAATATCATTTTTATATATGTATAAATGCTAATTTTATAATATATGGCAATATAACAGCAAAAACAGACTCACAAATATTTTAGCAATACCCATGAGACTAGGAATTTCAGCCGGCAGCGAAGTTGTTAAGCACTGTAAATCATCTTAAGGACGAAATTTTCAATTAAACGGTTAATTAATGATCTTTGTATCACGAAATAATCAAAATCAGATTACAAATTGGTGTGATGGTGAAAATACAAAGCAATTCGTCACAAGCGTGGTGCGCTAGTGCCGTCTCGTTTAAAAGTGCAGAATCTAAGATGGCGACTTCGCTTCCATAGATTATGACGTCCAAAAAGATTTCTTAGACGTGCCATTACGGCCGGACTGACATACGACCGTCCCTGGGTGTTCTGAATCTGAAACAACGTATTTCAATCACTAAGCAGTCCGCTCGTTCAGCCTGAACACATTGACTTTATTATTACCAACAACACAATAATCATAAAGTTTAGTTGTCAATGACCTGGATCGGACGAGGGTGTCCCTTCAACCAACCAGTTAGTTATATCCGGATAATATTGTCATTTTAACCAGTAATAAACAAATAATAGATACTAGTCAATCATTTCGAATGTAGTGCAGATGATACATCTCATCTAAACAGGATCAACCACAGGAACCCAATTGTACTCAAGTTATAGAAATAAGCCAATCCTTTCTTCAAGTGTGGCCCGAAAGACATATGTTGTCTGACTTCTGGAATGAACAAAGTGCACACTTTCAGCTAACCCTTTCAAGCTTAGTCTGGACGACACTCCTCCGTCCATTATCGATAATATAAATTAGAAGTAGTCAATCAGACACAACACATAAATGAGAACAGTGACGGAAATGGGACAGCATATTAGTAGTACTTCCCTTGTCTTAGATTCGAAATGTATGCTGAGTGTATTTGAATATATATTACATATTTGAATATGCTATGAGTGTACAGGAATCGGCGAAAGCAATTATATTCCAGAGCAAGGTCAAAGTATCGGAATTATTCAAAATGAATATACTTTCATAATCTTATTGTAAGTCATCTTCTACATCCGTCTCGGCCTCCTAATCGTTCAATTGACCGGTCACGATTGCAAGTGGGTCATCATATCCTCAAGGTACTGCGCGTAAATTCTCGTGGGCATACTCACTGGCAAATGCTTACACCCTTAAGTTCATTCCGGTCATTGCTTAGTCATGAATTATGAAAAATGGACCTTTTTCAGTTTTGTTCCATCTGCATTTTTTTTATGAATACACATTCCCCTTTATTTGACGTTCTAATGGTTACGTGATCACGATTATATCAAACAGTCTCAGATTCAGCAGCCTTCTGAATATTAGCCGATATGTCTTCTCGTATCGCTTCGAGATCTAAACTAACCTCTTGACCATTTAGTTTTGACTTTATAAAGAATTCGATTGAATTCCAATATAAGTTCTGTTAGCGAGTGCTTAGTTACTTAGTTTAGTGCTATTGAGGATCAGTTGGATATTTTTAAATTTATCACGCCATGTTTTATTGGGATATTTTTCAACAGTAATAATCAAGCTTTTGAGAGTTCGCACTACTCGTTTCACTTACCTTTTTGCTCTAGTGAAGCCCGTTGCAATGAAATAGTATTGTATATTATGCCCTTTGAAAAATTCTTAAAATCCGAGCCGACCTACTGACCTAGCAACGGCCTTGATTGGCTATAATTATTTTAGTCGCTTCAAAAAGACGAACTGTTTTTAGCATTATAGCGGTGCATTTATATTACGTTTGCAATTGAGTAGAGTATTGTATAGAGCGGAACAAGCTGGACTCCCAATGGCCTCTTCGAAGCCGTAAAGATAATATTAATTAATTTTACCAGGAATTATGATATGTCTGGGAACCAATATTTTTCAAAAAAATTGTCTAACGTTTAGTCTTTGCCTAAGTTTCATTTTTTATTGTTAACTTTTTTCATTAAAGTCAATATCAGAGAATATTAAATCACCGACATTCAAGAAACTACTTCATTTCGAATGACTTTTCTGTAAAGAACGCCTTCTACGATATCATATGCTTAAGCTACAGTTTTGGGAAAGCCATTATTATTATGTTTTGTGATAGAATCTTGAATCTCAATATCCCGCTCAATTGATCCATTCCTGCTCAATTGATCCACTCCCGCTCAATTTATAACAATTCATAATAAATCTCAATGCAATGTGCAGTTTTTACTTGTATATATCTGGCCGCTATGATGCAAATGGCATCGGAATTCGGCAAAGGGTTGCAAGACAAATAGTCGATATATTCTATTCCGCAACATTCACTATAAATTATATCAAAATTATATATTTGTAAGTATTGTATACTATATTACCTATTATATAGTATACAATACTTCTTTTTTCTTTAATATATCTTCATTTTGTATTTAATACGTATACCATATTATTTTATATTTAATACATATACGTATATCCAATTTCAAGTAAAATATAATTCGGAGTAAAATACGATATTTTCCTCGTCAAATTTTACGTATAACCTTGGATTAAAATTATTCCGTCCAGTGATTATAAGATCAGATATATTGCTATCTGGGACTACGTAGAAAATAAGTTAATTAAACGATCACCAATTTTCACTCTGTCCGAATTTGAGATATACAGAATATTCACGGCAGCGTAGAGATTTTAAAATTTAATATTTAAAAAACACACGGTTTCGATTCGGTGAGGGACACAGTAGATTCATATATCGTGCTATGTGCAAGTTTCGAGGTACTGGCTCCGCCATGAATCAGCCACGAAAGAAACCAAGCAGAATTTCAAAGACGGAAGAAAAAATAAACAATCATGCAGCTAGTCTTCGTCACAATCTTCGCTTACTGATACTAAAATGAGCGGCTACATTAAACGCCACCAAATCAGCTGCTAAGTAGATTCTAATGCATGCTCTATATTGCGGTTATCTTAATAAATGAACAGGTAATAATTTATGAAGAAAAATTATTGTATTAATGACCTCCGTTTATATGTTCTGGGGAAAACAAATTACTAGTGAAATATTTATTTACAAAATTGAAAAGAATTTCTTAATTTAAAAAAATTACAAATATTTTTTAATATCATTCATACTCAAAATCTTCGTCGTTAATAAACGCGAGAAACTTTCGTTTGTTTTTTTTTGGTACGAAGACAATAAATTCGAATTAAATTCCTGAAATTTTCTGCACTTCAGAAAAATGCATTTGGTAAAGCACTTACTTTAAATAATAATGAAAATTGCTCCTCAAATTTAAGTCTTCACAACATCTAAGTTAACTCAAATATCAAAAATGAGTTATTATTTACACGAAATACTTATACAGACGTAATTTGCAATAGATATATAGTATCTTGGTATTATCAATGTTAGACCATTCTACATATTTATAGTGCAACTTCTATCGATTTATATTCAGAACTTTTTAGAACCCTAAGACTGTAACTCCTTAATATAAACAAATAAATATTTATGCGTAAACATATTAACAAACTTATTTGTTTTGGTTTAAAAATATTCAGATTTAATTAATTTCAATATAGCTTTAAAATATTGAACAGAAATTCTCCCTAATATATTTTTTGCTTTCATTGATTTTCACTTAAATTTTATTTTATTTTTTAATTATATGTATGTATATGTATATATATATATATATATATATAAAAAAAAATATATATATATATACATATACATATATATATATATATATATATATATATATATATATATATATGCGTGTGTGTGTATATATTCGTTATCGATAAATTGTATTTCAATAATAATATTTTAATTACACAAATAACGTGAGATCCAATATTTATCGCATTAAATTTTATGTATGTTTTCTAAAATTATATCCTGGAAATGAAAGGATTATTACTATTGGCTTATGGTAAAAACGATATAATTTAAGTTTATTGCCTCTAGCATTATATTTTATTGACTGGAAATTAAAATTAAAATAAGTTGATAACTGTTTTTGGACGATGAAATCTCCAAAAAATTATTTCTTTAAATTTTCAGCTAAATTTTAGAAATTTATATGTGATATTTCATAAAAATTCATGTAAGTATTACTTTTTTTACGGCAAGGACCTACATATCGTAAGATTTAACATATGTCATATTTACTAATTTAATTCTTCGTTGACTTTTTTTTTACTATTTTTATTCGCTACGCATCCTGCCATTACCGTCAATCATAATACTAAAAATTTTCCACGAAATATTTTCACTAACTATAAATATTTTTCCTTCCAACCTACGTAGTATACATACATATATCTATTGACCTGAAGAGTATTTTTCAAAACCTCAACTTTTAAAGTAAACAAGCATACTTTTTTATCGCACGTTCAGCTCGAAATTTGCTGTCCTCCATGTAGAACCGCAATCTCTGGGAAGCGAAGCAACCGCCCGGGCAATTCCAGTCTGGGAAAATATCTCAAAATTAATGAAAAGTGCACGGAACTTTTCAACGGAGGCTCTCATGTGATTTATTTAATTAAAACTGCACCCAAACTGGTGTTCGCGAATTTTGAAAATTTTAAGGCCAAAATTTCTCGCAAGCTCGTGACTCCTCATTTCAGCATGTGAATTTTCTAATTGCATTATCCTGTTAGCCAGGATTGGTGGAAGTAATAAATGCAAGGAGCAGTGCGGTAACACGTTACAAATTTATTTCAAATTTCTGGATGCTTAGTAATGTTCTTACGTTACGCCACATACGATTGTCTTTTAAATAAATTCAGAATACTCCGGTCACGGAATAAGTTTTAGCCTGAATTTTTTTGCAGTCCTTACACTCACATTATATAAATGAATATGAATTGCACTAATTACTTAATAGCACAAATTCCTTATCACATTCGTTTATTTGTTCAATAAAAGATACAAATAAATTCAGTTACTTAACTTAATCTACCAAATATTTGCTTACTATACTATTGAGATAAACGAAAAACTTATAAAATCTTCATCCAAAGTGAAAACAAGTTCCCATAGAAACCAAACTGTTTATTTTCTGCAACATAAATTAGTTCCCTAAATTACCAGCAGCAAACCTAACTACCTTCTTTTTAACTACCTTCTTTTTAGACATGATTACAGAATATGATATGAACTGATTACGAATATATGATTATCTTCCTAAAACAAACCTTTTCACCGTTGAAAAATTATTCACATTTTTAGAAAATTGTTGTTACTTAATTAAAATTGAGTCTTTGGCCTGAATAGTTAGATGTGTTTCCAGCGGAATTCTGATAAAGATTTAAGTAGTAGTCACTTGCACATAGTATTCTTCCCCATTGTCCATATTTGAACTGTTGTCTTCCAACAATCTATCGTTTCCTTGTATAAATAACAAACCAATGCAATTTTATTGACAATTGATTATATTAATAATACTGAATATATTTGGCGTTAATTTTGTAGAAATTCATTATTCACAATTAAATGAAACTACGTGATATAGTATTATTTCTACTATCTTTAATTTCTTTACCACGACCTAGGTTTCGTTGTATTACAACATCTTCAGGTGGGATATATTAATAATACTATTTTTGCGCAATTTCCGAAAGAGGTTGCAAAAAGCATTGCATTGAAATGAATAAGTTAATAATTAAAGAAACGATTTTTTGTACACACGTCAATACATAATGTATACATTAACCAATCCTTTTTCATCGTTCCTATTTGCAGATATCAAGCACCAATGTTGCTCATTACGTAACCCAAGAAATCATAAATATATAAAGGTAAGAATAAAGATTGAGTATGTATTTCTACATTTAACATATTATTTCAAAGGATCGAACATTTGTACATTGAATATACGGGAAATTTGTAAAATCTCCATTACCAGTAAACGCATTTATTTAAAAAAAAAGTTATAAGATGAAAAATAACGTAATACCGTAGAGTTATGGAATTTCTCACTCTAGTACAGAATTTAAAGTGATTTTCATGTTTGGAAACTAAAGTGACGCTTTTATCACTTCTCCATACCAAATATATGTAAATAATTCGAATATCAAATAATATTTTTTTCTAGTATTTTTTTCTCTTATCTACGCATGTATAAATAGAATGACACAGAGTGAAATGGACGATTATCTTCTCCGCTACTTGATGACTTCACCTCTCCTCTTTAACAGCTGTCATGGTACTCATACAACTTCTTGTCAATGGCATCTCCAGCAAACCTGCCGTACAATGACGGACTATCGTCTCTCTATGGACAGTGCCGTACTGATAGAGAAGAAATTATAATAAATATGTTGGCAAATAAACGGAATTCAAAAGCTGGTATAGTTCTTACAACAAAACGAATTTTGTGTGAAAAACATGAAAATAAAATGAAAGCAGAATATACATCTTCAAATAAAGTAAATGGAAAAATAAGAATTAAAGACGATTGTAATAAAATAAGCAAGTAGACTGATTTAAGCTATTATTGCATAAGATACGAATAGATCGACATAGTGAATATTTGTTAAAAGATAATCTATAGACCCAACCTATAAATATTATATATATATATATATATATATGTATATATATATATATATATATATATATATATATATATATATATATGTTAAAGTTTAGATAATACACACGTGCATGACAAAATAATAAAGTGTATCGAGAGAAGCGACACTTCCAATATATCAAGTAATAATTATAACAAGTTATACTGCAGTAGGAGATAAAGAGATTATTAAGACATATAACTAGATAATTATTATTAAGATCGTAAATACCCCTTGGGTGCATTCCACTATTTGTACTGTGTCCGAAATACAATTTCCTCTATGACCATAAAACCTAATCATACTCAAATTGGTCTTTAACGTGTAAATTATTTTACAAAATCACGCGAGTGCTGGCCTGTAATAAGACGTATGTCGTACCGTTAAAACGTTATGATAGAAAATTTACGACCACCGTAAAGTTCCGAATATTTTCATCGTGGTAAGGAGATTTAATTTAAAAAAAGGATACTTTGTGCATAACGCTATGTACTTGGAGCTGGGTAATATAAACAGGTATAAAATGTTGGATGAAGCACAGGCAAGCTGTCCGGTTTCAATGAATGGCAATGAAGACATGTTTGTGATATATAATCTTACTCCAAACACAAATGTAGCGGCTACCTATATATTATAATTCTAAACATAGTATCGAGTTGTACCTACTTAACTTTTGGCTTTCTCTGTGGAATAAATACTGGGTCTTTTATTAATCTAAAAAATACCTAAAGTAAATAGATGTACACTTGAGTATTTTTATAACATTTAATGTCAATTAAATGAAACTACGTGATGTAGTATTATTTCTACTTTCTTAAAGTTCTTTACCACGACCTAGGTTTCATTGTATTAAAACATCTTCAGGTGTGATATTAGCAAAGAATAACTCTTGGGAACATCCAACAGCATTTATATGCTTGGATTATACTTATAGGTTTGGTATTTAACTCTATTATACGGTCGGTGGTAACAATAATAACTTTGATTTGGAAGTTCATCTTTTAAATAAGCTATTTTAATTATAAAAATAAATGTAATTTTATTATTACAGGAGTAATTGCAAAAAACGATCGATGTCCATTGCCCGGCGAGAAATAATTTGAATGTGTTAGTTTAAACATTATTCGTAATTAAAAGATTATCTCTAGATATAAGTTTATGTAATAAGTATTTTTGAACATACAGCAATATTCAAGAATATTAAAATGCCAATATCCGAACTGAAGATCTAGTCTCCAATTAATCTCGATTTTTAAAATTTTCCAAGTGTTTAAAATATTTATAAAATAAAACAAATAAAAATATATATTAAGTCATAACACGTTAATTTGTCTCATTAATTGATGTGAACATACAAAGGAATCTACAAATTGAGGTTGTTAGACGTCTGACTAATTGTAATGGATATAGCTTTGTGAGTATGTGACAAGTTCTCCTCGGTTGATATTAGTGCTGTCAATGAATAATGCATTCATTAAAAGATTTTGTTCAATAAAAACCTTTCTTTATTAACGTTATCTGAAGTCGTTATTGGCGGTAACGTCGCAAATGTCACGTTGTAATTTTTTGAGCGATGAACTTTTACGAAGCTAATGATATGAATAAATGGCAGAATATTTGATTTTATATTAAATTTTCATTCGATCGTATGTGTGAACGTGCATTTTGTTACTATTAATTGTTTATAAGGCTTATACATCTATCTATATCGGCGGCTGCAACATTTCTTTAAATTCATAAAACAAAATCATCTGAAGTATTAAAATATAAATTTCTCTTGAGAAAAATTGAGGCTATTATCATCATTTACATTTTTTAATTAAGTTACCTCAAATCGAATCATATTATTATTTTTGTAATTGCACATATATGATTGAAAATTATTTATCGCTTTCGACAAAAAACCTCTTCTCATATTCATTAATTTTTAACTAGTATCGTTTAGAAACAACTAATGTGATAGAAACTTTTGATTTTTTTTAAAGGAAATTTGCCTGTCTATTCTCTATTCATTTATTTTAAGTGATTATTTTAAGTAGGTAATATAATTTTTCAAATAAATTCATTTTAGTGTTTATATTTAAATCATAGATTGGCGATAAACTACTCTGAAGTAAAAAGAGTTACGAGGATTTTTTTAAAAACAAAGTATTCATTTAATTATTAATAATTATAATTTGAACTCGGCAGTAAATTAGAAATTCGTTGATCCTTAAAAAAACTTGAAAATTTAACCTTTAACCTTTACAAGGTTCACGTAAAATACCTATTCCCAATTATATTTCCAGATTCAAAGATGACCCCAAAATACGATGATATATCAAGGTTGAATCTTAGATATTCTGCATAAATATTAGGTCAGCTGATAAATTTTTCACCCCGAGTTGTTGTCAATAATTTTTATTATTAAATTTATATGTTATACTAAATGTAATTTAGGTATGCACCATTATGTACTATACAGTTGGCAGTTACAATACGCCTTTCTTGTAAATTTCCGGTGACTTTACGTCAATTTTTTTCACGTAAATGGTTACTTAGAGCCATGAATAAATGGTAATCAGAGGGCGCAATTTCCGGCAAATATGGTGGATGAGTGAGTAGAAGCCAGCCGAGGTCCATTAATTTATCACCAGTACGTTTTGCAACCTGTGGTATAGCATTATCACGTAGAAAATAAACTGGATGCAACAGCATCTACTATCTACTCAATTTATTAACTACTCGGCCCAATTGTTAACAGTAAATATCTGCATTAATTATGGATTCATCTAGAAGTAACTCCGAATGATTAATGCCGTTGACATTCCACCAGCAACTGAGAATCACCTTTTTGGTACTTATTTTAGGTTTGGATACTGAAACTTCTGTTTCTCCAACACCCAGCCATTGACGTTTGCGTGTATGGTTAACGTATGTTCTTCTCATTGCCAGTTACTAACTGATTCAGTTAATTTTTCAAAACGGAAGTCCTGCATAGATTTTATTATAATGTCTCCCATCTATTTTTTATTTCCAATATTTAGAGTAAATATTTTTGAATCGTCGACAATCCAGTGCCATTGTCATTAAACGATTTCTCAATTTAAAACTCTTTAAATATCTTTTAAAAGTTAATATCCATACACCGATCAATAAGGGAGCAAACTTGGCAAAAGGATTCCCAACTTAGGAATACTACAATAGTAACGATTAGTTAGTTCTCTCAGTTTTTAAAATTTTATTGCATTAACAAACATGAATATGGATAAATCTGATACATAAATTCGTATCACCAAATGGCGTAGGTGTCACGACTTAACGATGACATATAACGACACCAGTTACCGCATTAAGCATTAACCTAAACTTTGAATCGAAATAATAAGAGGAAAATCATTGCGCGACGGATACAATCAGACTAGACGTAACGAAGTTGACCGGCCGAATGCATTTGCCTCGCCATGAGAAGTTGAAAAGGAAATGTTTTATTTGTTAGCTCTCGATAAATAACCACTATATTAGCAGCGTTTCTCAAGGAAATCGAAATGTTTTTATATTCAACAAAAATGTAAGGAAAAATAAAATTTTTATGTTAAAGCATAAAGTACCAACTGTTAATTTGAAATGATATACAACTCTAGTTTTATGTTTCGTATATTTGTTTAAAAGACATAAACTCTACATATCTACAGTCCATATATACTTTGATAAATGGTAAAGTAGGATGTAGAGAACTTATAGAAAAGAAGACATGATATAATAATCTTATAATTTTCATTTAAATAAATCAAACTTTTAAGTTTCTGTGTATAAAACTCAATGCGTATATACAATTGCGGTATACTTATTAAGGACATGAGCACTAAATGTGTAAATTTTTTCTTATCGTCCGCGTAACTTGTCTATTCACGGGACTTTGCTAGTTAAAAATGCTGCTTGTAAATAATACTTATAAATTTTACAGAAAGATACAAAGTAACATAAACAAATACTAATTATAGACATAAACTTAACTTTATTTATAATTCAATTTAAATTCAATTAACTGCATTGAGGTGTAGTTGCCATTGCTGGATAAAAATATTTGACTAAGACCACCAGCATCGACGATATCAAATTATGTTTTCCAAGTTCCTTGAAAAGTGCCATAAAGCTGATTTATATTTCAAGTGCGTTGAGTTGCGACTTTATTCTTGGCTTTGTACCATAGATACTCTATAGGGTGTAGATCTTGGCTATTTACGGGCCAATCTAATACATAGATGGATTCCAAGGAATTATTTAATTAACTGCGCTCTATGTCGTGTATCAATATGGTTTTGAAACGTCCATAAAACATGGATAACTTCTTCGGCATAAGACAGTACAGTTTCCTGGAATATTTCTTGCCACTGATGTTGATCAAGAGTAACTTAAATTTTATTTATGTTCAACCAAATTTATTATTAGGAAAGATGAATATTACGAAAATTTTCACTTTTATTTTCGAAACAGAATAAAAGAGTGTAACTAAACGAAATAATGTCAATCAATTTCACCTAAAAAATCAGATTCATCTTTCACAATAGTGAAATATCATATTCACAGAAGAATTAATTAAAGACTTTAAAATACCGTTAAGTTATACGGCGTTAAGAAAAGGCATTTTATGTCACTGAAGATTTTCACACACTAAGAGTGGATTACAACCAGTATTTGTGATTAAAACAGGAATAGAAGTTATTCTGAAAATTACTAGCTCTAAAATATAATCTGTCAATCACCTAAACAAAAATAATTAAGATTCTTCTTTGTGAAATATATTTAATATTTTATTAATTTCTCATGCCAAAATATATATAATACAAAAGATATTAAACTTAACGGAAGTAATATTGAGCCAAATGAAAAATATGATAGAGCACGAAATATACAACTACGTTCCAAAATTAATATCGATCATATCAATTATATGCGGTCAGTTTGTAACAATACGAATTGTTATTTGACGGTCAGAATATATGTTGCTATATTTTGATATGTGTAAAAGTAAAAAAAATTTATATAATTAATTTAATAAAAGTCAACTTAAACCATAATACATTTAATAAACTACAGCTTCGATCGCAAAATATTCGTAAAATTGAATCATTGTGTATTACAATGATAAATTGTAATTAAACTCTTAATACCAAAGAAGCAAATTGTAACTTCATCGATAAATGTTGTGGAGAGTGAAATGTGATTTTTAAAATACCTATAAAAAAATATTTCAAAGGATGATTAACTTTTTTATTATATCTTCCAACTTAAAAAAATATTTAAAATGTCAATATACCAGTAATAGATATATTTATTACACAATGTAAGGTTGAATATTCCGTAATTAATTTTAAATAACGTTAAATTTTAGATATTTTACGAAATAAGGAAGAGCATACTTCAATGGCTCACTAAAATCATATTTTAATGTATATAACGAGAAATCGGTAAGAATTGACTCATAACGTATACACTAGTAAATTGACAAAAAAATAGTCTAATGCAAAATTGAAAAATGTACATGAACTCATTGTAAGCAATAGGATGTAGATGAAAACAAATATATGGAATGGGAGCAAACAATACTTTAGAATATGAAGAAATCTAATAAATAATTTAAACACTATTACTTTTAGATTTTAACTACTTTACTAGAACTTTTAGATACAAATAAAAAAAAATGGATAACTATATGTAATCTTAAAAATATCACATAAAATACTGGAATTATTATATACTTACTTGATTTTACTAAAACTGGTGAACCGATATATCCCGATGTATTTAAAACTCGTTTGCATAATAAAACTTTACAACTAATTCGATCATGACTAAATATTCGGCTAATAAGAAGGATTCAAACAGTGAACGTGGAAATTTTATTTCTTATTTCTAACTTGAAAATTTCAGATTAAACAAAAACTTTACGCTAAAAGTAAAAGAAAACTTAACGCTAAATGCAAACGTTAGACAGGTCAATTAGTATTTCAGTTATCAACATTTAACTGGTACCGATGTTCCGTACAAACTTACCCTGAAGCGAAATGTGATTTACGTAACCAATTAGGTTTTCATCGTTCTTAGTTTCAAGCCTGATAATAAATATTGGTTGTCTTATAACCCTGGTTGATATTTGCTCAAGCATCTTAGTCAAAATAATATAGCCCTGATATGTAAATGCCTCAAAGACATTACCAACTAACAGCAATTTAACAGTAATATTTGTTTGTCGCATTCCCCTATCCGGTGTACAAGCTGAAACGATTATCACTATTAAGTGACGTAGCAATTTATAAAGGTGGGATATAAATACATATACCACACTCATATCTCAACTTAGAAACTCAATTAAACCAGTATTTTAGCGACAAGAATTTTGCTGGTATGGGTAGGATTTTTACCCATTATCTAGGCTAGGATACCATCTTCGCATATTGAAACCTTTGCCTACTGTAATGCCTACTATTCACAAGTACTTATAGATAAAGCAGAATAAATATTTGTGTGTGAATCTCATTTTCTCTATCTAATACTAACAGTCCCAATTTTTTTTGGAAAAAATACTGCTTTTTTAATAATTTTTTATGTAAAACTTATTTACAATTAATTAGTTAGCGGTATTTTCAAGACTGTCGTTATTTATATTGTTTCGTGTCGAGTAGAGAACTGCGTGACTCAACCTTATAATAAAAGGCTTAAAATAAACAACCTATAATAATTACCCACCGGATTCCAGGAATTTTTTGAGATTTCATTATCGTTTTGCTACAATAAATTGGAAATTTAAATAAAAAATTCACTCGACAAACGTCGACATTTTTCATTTAAATTATTATTTCTTATTGCCTACAGGTTCGGAAAACATGACATATCCTATGTCCATTTTCGTTCGTGTAAATAATTCTAAAAAACAAATAAACAGGAAACAAATTTCCTTTTCATTTAATTAAACGATAAATATATTTGAATCATCTCATAGATCGGACCAACATCACATAAACGATAACTTTTATTAAATTATTTAAGGTTAAGGCTAAGTATATTAAAGGCTAAGGATAAGGTTTTTTAATATAATGAGGAACCGCCCAAGTTATGTTTTCTTTCGAAAGCACATCAAAGTTTGAAATGCTCAGCTGTAATTGATTCGCACAGTACCCGAGTAAGGGTGTGAATGAAAGTCAGTCTAGCGGATTTACAAGATATGTAATAAGAATAATTCTATGAGGAGAACGAAGGGGATGACTGGTTACGAATTTACCGCTTCCCCGAAACTCAATATTATAAACGCGACAAAATATCCTTATGGGACCTGACACAACATTACACAACAACAGACACGTAGCAGTTAAGAGAAAAGTGATTTTTTTTCATATGTTTTATCTGGTTTACCGTGCAAAACGTTTCCATATTTAGTAGATATTTAATTCCGTGCCTCTGAGAATTCGCAATTACAAAACGGTTGGAGTTTGTTTTTAGAAATAGATTCCACGAGCTACACCTAAGAGAAAATATTCCAAAACGAAATATTTTTATGTCAAATATTTTACATAACTTTTAGTAATTCATTTCTTTACAAATATCATAGTTCAGGCAAACTTTTGATCAAATTTTAAAACTTTTTAAATTAAGTTAAATTTATTTTCTATTTTAGTAAAAACTCCATCAAAAATATTTAGTAATGGATTTTTCTAACTTCTATTCATTTTAACATAAAAATATGCAGAAACGTCACTATATATTTTCAATATGACTAACGGCATATTGAAACAAATATCTGCCAGTCAAAGCAATCGTTTCTTGTACTGCTGCTCTCTTTTACCCTTATCTCACTAGTCGTATATTCGCAATAACATCGGTATCACTTGCATGGTATGTTGATTAATTTATCTTCATGAAATTCTAATGATATAATTTAGAGTAGATTACAGAGGACCACAAAAAGTTGTTAACTAGTTGCGTATTTAAAATAATCCCTCAATTCCTACAATGTTTACCTACAATATAGAAACATTGAAAGAAGTAATGTCATACGTAAATAGTGAGGAGTATTATATATACATGCATTTGCATTGCATTTTATAAAATAGATGTCAAGTTTTAAAAACCGCAAATAAAAAGGAGAATATTTGTTTATTTTACTAAAAGTATAAATATATATCTAACAAATTATCATATCAATATCAATATTATAATTTTAAATAATTAATTCCTTATTTATAAGGATTAAAATGTACGTTTCGTGACTTTCATCATATCTACTCTCTTTCGCATTCACATAATATGTAAATTTTAGGCACACTGTGAAATTTTCCTATTTATTCAGTTTTAACTAAATTTAGTGACACTTGCAAAAAAGTATAAACAATTTTGCGCATTCGCATACCAGTAAGTTGAATTAGAATCGGTAATATTTCTAATAATACTCAGTATGTGTCTGAGAATAGTGAAAATATCATCTTTCACTAAATAAACTCAAGAAATATGACAGTTTCATATTTTGCAAAACAAAAACGGGAGAAAATTTTACATCCCATTTATTTAAGAAATTTTACGCTTGGAACCTCTTTTGAAATTCAAACACGTGTCTCAAATATAATAGAAATTTAATCTCACCTTTTCTCCATTACTCCGCAAAAAATGAGACATTTATAATCAAGATGACACTCTCAGAACCAGCTGCGCAAAATAACTTCCGCAAAGCTACAAGATAAAAAACTAGATATCATAATGATCGCGGCATCTAGTAAAAAAGTACTTTTCTAAAATATCCCTTTCAGTCGTATCCTGCGGTAAGTGTGTTTGCCTAAGTAAAGCAACCGGCCTCTTTACTTGTAAAGAGTATATAATTTCACGCAACGCCTTTAATAAAAAGAGATTGCTTTTCAACGGCGTTCTTGATATGAAAGAAATACTTTTGTGGAATATGTTTTTGGAAATAAACATGACTGTATTCATTTATAACCTTTGTCGCTTATTGGAAATTTTGAAATATAAAATAATTTAATGTGGTCCGGAATGTAACATGAGAATATTTAATGCCATTGACATAGAAACGTGGTTAGAAACTAATAACCTTACAACATATAATTAGACTATATTTTCCAGTGCCATTTGAAATGACTATACTTTTAAAATCATAATAGCGAGCGTAATAGAAGATCGCTTTAAATGAATATTGCTAATAGTAGATAAAAATCAATTGCAAAATCTGCGGCCAAAGCTGCAAGATTGCCTAAACCATTATAAAAAAATCTCACCTTTTCTCCATTACTCCGCAAAGAATGGAACATTTATAATTAAAATGACACTATGAGATACCAGCCGTGCGGAATACCGTCCACAAGGTCAAAAGATAAAAAACTGTATCTCATAATGAACCCGGCATCTAGTATCAAAGCACTTTGCTAAAATATCCCTCGAAGTCGCATCGTACCTTAAGTGTGTTTGCCTAAGTAAAGCCACCGGCCTCTTTACTCGTAAAGAGTATAAGATTTCACTCAACTCTTTAAAAAAAAAGGGATTGCCCTTCAACGGCGTTTGTGGATCCCTCCAATGGGACAACATGCACCTTGTCTACTTAAAATGTAGTGTATTAAAAAAAAAAGTAAAATCGGTTTGGAAATAAACATGACTGTATTCACTTAAGACTATCAACGCTTATTGAAAATCTTGAAACTTAAAATTATCTGATGCGGTCTGGAATATGACAGGAGAAATTTTAATACTATTGGCTTAGGAAGGTTGTTTAATACTATTAGTCTTTCTATGTATTATTAGATTATATTTTAAAGTGTCGTTTGAAATGGACGGCTATACCCTTAAAACCAGTATAGTCAGCGCATTAGAAGGTGGCCGCCAACAAATATCGCCAATAATAGACAAATGGCAACTGCAAAACCTACCGTCAAAGCTTCCCTTAGATAAGTATTGCCTATGAAATAATAAAAAGATATTGCAGGGAAGGATTAATTTTGTACATTAAACATTTTGAAAAAAACCTCTGTCGTGACGTTTTTGGAAACCAAAACGATTTTTTTTCTTTTATCTGTCTTTCTGTCGTCTCATGCTATGCTTCTAATATTAATATAAATTAGGAAATATATGAAAAGTAATAATAAAATAATTAAATTATATAATTTCATTTTAAAAAGAGTCGGATCAAATATGATCCCTATTACCATTACACAGATTCCGCTCAAAGGAGAAGCGCGTTAGGGCGCATTTCAATGAAACTTTTCCCGCGATAGCCTAGCCATCAGAATCCCCTTATAACGTCATTAACCCTGACTCATCATATATTCCTGGTTCCTGATATATCGAAAATTTTGTTTATTTAATTTAAAATTATATATGCCTTAGATACAGGATATTGCTCTGATTCTTATATATTTAATATAATTGTTTTTCTTACTTCACCATCAATAACACCGACGTGTGCTAGGTTGATCACAAGGTGTACGATCTTTAACGGCTCAGAGCATCGCGGGGACCCGAGTTCTGTTTCTGGTCGCTCAACGAGCGGGGTTGAACTGGTGTTCTGTTTCGCTATAAAAGATTACTTTCGTCACAATAAGTCCGCCATTTAGATTATTTGTGTACATAAAATAATTATAAGGAATTGATGCTTTTGTTCCAATATATTTGTATTAAATTTTAAAAACATTGCTCAGTGGAGAATTTTATAAATTATACTTTAACGTAGAAACAAAGTATTCTATGTTAAATAAAACGCCTCTTAGAAATTACTCAAAATATTCAAAAATAAGCAAACACTTCAAGCACTTCAAGCTCTTTTGATGATTTCAGCCCAATGGCTGCTCGGTAATACCATGAACAGTGCATATTAAAGTGTATCCCAACCATCTCGATTCCCAGTTATTCATATTCTTATTTTAGTGTTAATCCGACCCTGTTTCACTTTTCTCTGAACGCCTTCAATGAAAAATCGGAAACAAGCCACAAAATACATACTATTCCATGTAGACAATTCGTAAACGAGTTACCTTCTGATTGATCGCCTTGTCGACTTGCCAGGTTTCGCATCAACTGAAGAGAATGTATAACACGATTGTGTTTAACCAAAATCTGCATATTTTATTTATAAAATATGATTTGAAATAACATTATTTTTTTTATATGTAACCCTCAGGTTTCAGCATGAACGTTTGCGCGTTTGTATTCGTATAAAAAAAACTAAACATGTTTTAATCAATCCTTCGTCAAAATGTCGTATAATCTTCTGGCTAATATATATTTATTAATATTATTTTGTGGCATCGAGAAAATGAGTTGCTAAATAAAAACTTTAGTAAGTAATACCTGAATGAAACAATAGAAAATTTACAACGTACCAATTTTAATCAATAATTGTCTTCAACAAAAAAATAATTTTAAAATTTCTCCAACCAAATTATTTTATCGCATCCCAAAATAAAAGTGACTAAAACTGCAGAATAATTCTAAAATTTAATAACCTTCTTTTTTTCAACCGATTTAGTAAGTAAATAGACAAATGAAGGATGGTTTGAGTCTGTGTTTTTGTTTTTCGATTTTGATAATACATTGAAAATTGCAATAAACTAATGTGCACTCTCGATTAAAAAAGTATTTCTTTCATATCAAAAAATTTGTTAATCGAATTGATTTCATAGATTTAAAGTTTTATCGACATAATCAAAATCTTAATTTACTTTTTATATCGAACAATTCAACAAGATAGGTAACTGATAAAACACTACACAGACGTAAGCAGTGGCTTCAAAGTTATGATGATTTTAATATCACTATTTGCCAGTAATATTTATTTCATAAGGATTAAACTGATAATCACTGAAAGAAATCAAAGGTCAAAAGATACAAGAACCTTTAATTTATTTTTTAAAACAAACACACTTAGTTTTGCTAAAATTGCGATTGTAGTAGAAATTTCACTCGCAGTGATTTAGAGTACATGATATTAATTTCTGAACTTTTATCTAGACTATCATCACAGATAAATTTTAGGATCATAAGCAAATCTCTAGTTGTACATATTTTACAACAGAGATTTTTCAAGTATTTTCAATAAATCAACATAAAGTTTCAAGCAATAACAGAATCTAAGAATAAACATAAAAGTCGTCACGGTGGCGTTCTTATTTGTTCACAAGGCATACGGCCTTTGACTATGCAGTGCACGGTGGAACCCGGGTTCAATGCCGACAACGCTTGTCGAGCGGAGCCAGACTGGTGTTTTAATTGGCTGTAAAATATTGCTCTCGTAGCAGTAAGTCCGCCACATTTATCAATTACATACATAAAAGTACGTAAATAAACAAATATATGACTATTCTACTTCTGTACCAAATTTCATGTAATTTAATGAAACAGTTTTTGAACAAAAGTGATTTGTGTAACTGAAGTAAAGATTTTTCAAGTTCTCAATTATTGATTTCTATAGGACAAATGTATTTTTCCTACGACTTATTACAATATTTTCTACCTAAAAAAATGAACTATTGTAAATGAGCCAACCAGTATAAACATATTTTCTCTCTGGTATAGGAGTATAAAACATTATTTCTCTTATACTCTCAAATTACAAATACTTGCGAATTAAATTAAAATAAATTTAAATAATAATAAAAGACTTAATTTTTTAATTTCAAACATGAGTTTATCCCAATACGTAACTACGTAAAACAGATATTATTTTATAGTATTTATTTAATACATTTATTTAATTTCAAATAATTTTCGTACGGTACATTTCAAAGAATTCCGTAAAAGTACTTGCATATATTAATGTCTTAATGAAATCCACTACGAAAGCTAAAAATTTAAATATCAATCATAGTTCTCGATCTTTTCTTTTCATAGATCAACCGAGCAACGAGCGGAAAAAAAATTCATATTCACCCCGCAAACGTAAATTACCACACATTAATAGCAGAAACAAGAGGAAAGCAAATTAAGTCACGAAGATCGAAAATTGAACCTTAGTTAAAAAGCATGGTAACTGTATAAAAGTGTAACATTATTGCTGTAAAACACATTACGCTGTGCCAGGATCGCATATCAAACCTTGAAATGAAATTGAATTATGCAACTCAATGGTCATATCGTATTTTCGTTCTAAAAGCAAAATTACTTACTCGAATGCAATGTGTTTTGTGGACCTTCCCTCCTATCTGCCTTGGGAATCTAATTAAGCTTTTCATGAACTATCTGTGTTTTAATAGATGCTCTAATAAACGTACAGTGACTTTTACGTAGCCCGATTTTACTAGTTATTCCATTACCAATATATTTTAGTTATATGTTCTTAAAATATTGCATACTTAATATATTAAAACTTCTTAAGATATTAAAAATAAAACATTTCATCTCAATCACAAGATATCATATCTTCGACGTATAATCCTTTATTCAACCAATTAAATCGAAAGGTCCTTTAATAACATTTAACACAAAAAAAAATTAACAGGCTTCTAATAACCACCAATAATAAGTGCACTGTAAAATATAAAATAATGAATATATGGGAATTTAGTTAGAACTTCCGCAAAACAATTTGATATCGGTATATAACTAAATTTGTAAATTAATATTACCATGATACCTTTCCTTTTTTATTTTTACACCTTCAATAGTAGTAATAAAGCTGTTTAAAGATTAAATATTAGAAGTTATGACATGAACAAAATTAAGTAATACTTTTCTTCATGACAACCATTTGAATAAGTTTGTTTCGACTTTTGTATATATCTTTTCCGATATATTTTTTTGCATTCGAAATATTTAACATTTATTTACATGCGACTGCTGAAGCCACGTCGAGTAAATTGTATAGGTTACAATAAACAAATTAATACAGAGCTTTCTTCTTATATCAAATGTCTGTTCCCACCAATTCAAGACACTTAATACCTTAATGTGCTTTTGAAACTTTCAAGTTAAGTGGTTTAAAAACAAAAGGCGGAGTCCGCCATCTAAACCATCATTAAAATTACATTTATTTTATAAAACCTTCATTAAAATTATATTTCTTGGGTGTAATGGGCGAGTCGACTAAATTAGGGAAAATAGTTTATAGTTTACCTTAATATCTATTTAACCCACTTGTATCCAAAAATACATAAATATATATATATATATATATATATAATATATATATATATATATATATATATATATATATATATATATATATATGTATATATATATATATATATATTAACGCGTAAAAAGAAAATTTTGTGCCCCATTTTAAGCATATTGCGCACACGGACGGGTGTGATATTTGTAAGTGTGATAAAATTTGAAGGTATCAAATAATAATATATAAAGTGATATTCTGTTTAGGATGACTATTAAAAAAAAGGTGTAAATCAATGAAAGATGTAAATAAATGTACAGTCAAATATTTATCTCAAAATTAAATTTAATAAACAAATTTCATGGAAATAATGTCGTGGAATCGCCATATCTGTTTTTTATTATTTTATACTATGGTTGATGTGGGATAATATCCGTAGTAGTTTTTTGTTTCGTTCAGTTTCTACGAATTTTATTACATATTATAATAATTATATACAACTGCCATATAATATACTACTTTGTCAAGGCTACCGCTTATTATTTTGAATAAATAAAATCTTCTAACCTTTTAATTACATCCCTATAGAGTGTAACACACCCTTAATAATTTCAATATTTCTTCTTTACCACTACCAATAGTTTATTCCAAAAATAAGGAATCAAGTTATTCCCTATGAAATTAATATAAAAATCATATATTTCACACCTGATTGTGAAAATTAAAATGCATTACTATTTTCTGAAAATTTTCCTAAATTAATCTGTAAAGTTATTTCTTTTGGTGAAAATTACATAATGCCTCTAATTATTAATTACGATACTAACGATAAAATTCAGAAATTTACAGAAAATATATTTATCAATTTAAATTGCTTATATATCTTCGTGAACACTTTCTGGTTCAAAGGTTATTCTATTGAAAATATAATGAAATATGACTTTGTAAATTAACCATAAAATATTCACTTTTACTTGACTTATCTATCAAAATAGAAACAAATACGAAACATAATATTTAATTTATAAAACAATCATTTTAGAATTTATATTCAGTTTAATGTTATTAACAAGAATGAAAATAAATTCGGTAATTGGGCATATTATTGTTCTCTACACCCCTATGCGGTATATGCATTTAAGGTATCAATGTAAACTAAACGTAAGCGCTGATCTGTCGTTTGTCAAAGCCATTCGTAGTTTGACAGTTGCGAATTGTTGAACCCTGAAACAGATAATTAACGTGATGTTAAAAGTTTACTTAATCGCTGTTAAGTGGCGTGTTAAAAGTTAAAAATATTTTATTTTATTTTATAACTTTCAAATAAATGTTGGAAATTTTAAATTTGTATAGATATAGTTTTAAGTTGTGAATTTTAAGTTAATTTCAGAATTATAATTTTAAGTTAGTTTTGAATTTTCAAATATTTCAGTAATTAAAACTGTGACATCAATAAATAAACTAATTTTAACAACATATGAAATATACCAGTACCCGCCGTATTTTTAAATCAATATTAGAATTTAAATTTTGTACTAAAATGTCAAAGCAGATTAAGGTTTTCAAAAAGGGGAGCTAATAAATTAAAGCTATGGCCACGTCGTGTATATACAGAATGACATTATGCTCATGGAAATTTGGCGTATATATAGCATAGACGTCTTCATTTCGCACGTGATGATTATTTTGCTTCGGATAATAATGACCGTTACTTCTAAGTACTTGATCATTGCAATGGAATTTATTATTTTCTTGATTACGATAATATCTATCGTTATAGTTTGTGTCTTTATTGTAATTTCTTAAATCAACGTCGACATTGTTATTCTTTATATATTTTGCTCCTTTCTCCATTTGTCTAGGATTATCGTAATTGACTGATTTTCATAATAATACTTGATCATCATTTTGTTCCTTATCTGTATACCTTAACGTTTTAGTTGATTCTGATAATATTTTGATTTCATTTTCATTACCTTTTAATATCTTAAAAGTTTCTAATTTCTGAGGAGGTTTATCCTCAATCATATTATTCGTTCGTTTTTTTCATTATGTTCTCTATCAGCGGACAACTTGGTACGTATATGTGTTCTAAGTAAGTCTTTCTCTATTTTTTATTCAATATTTTTTTTAATGTTTTCTTTCAGAGTCTGAATCATTTCTCAATTTAAGAGACCTGCGCCAGCCAGGTGAAATTTTATGCATATTGTAACTTTTCAAATGGTCGTCGAAAATAACATATTCGTATGGATTGTATTATTTTTGTGTTGTTCGTCATTGTTGTCGTATCTCTATAAAAATTCTTTACGTTTGTCAGTTTTCATTACTAAACCTTCCCCATTTTCGTCATCACAAAAACTATTTTCGAAATTAGTTTTAAGTACTCCCATTGGTAAAATGGAATTCAATTGAGCGTCAGTTGCTGTCTTATTATATTCTTCCTCTCGTGGTGAATATGATTGTTTTTAATGTATATTATTTGAAGGCAAGGTTTCGGTTGTTTTGCTAGTTGAAAGTGCGTTATGTGAATTTTTATTTGTAACGTTTTATTCCGTTGGAATAACTTTTTGACTTTGACGGAGTACTATCGGCATTCCTCAATATTTCTATGGTTTGCGAGGGTTGACGTCGAATTTTGGTCGTCATTTGATTCGGTATTACATTTTGATTAGTTGAATTATTATTGTTATTATTATTGTTATTCAAATTTACATCCTTCACTTTCTCTCTTGTCTCTTTTTCCTTATATACTAGCACCATATCTAGTATCTATGTTGCTATAAAGACATCCCAACCATTACGTCATCTTGAGAAATACGAAACTACTTAGTTCTTTTTATTCCGTGCGAATCTTTATCCATTGTCAGCATGTGAAGACCTCTTTCCATATAACTTGTGCGACTTTGCATTAATATGTTGTTAGTCTTATCTTTTGACTTAGTTCGTAACAGACTTTAAGTTCTTATTTTATGGCCGATTTGACTTTTTTAATCGGATCTAGGATGTTGAAAATGAAAAAAAAAACATTTTTTTGATATCCAGAAATTTTTGGAATTTAGCAACTTAAAAGGACTAAAATTTCGTTGTATGTAAAGATGTGAAATGATGAATCTTACTTGTTAACTTTTTAATTCAATAGCTATGTGATAACTAGCTTAAATTAAATTAAATCTTGTAATGTTAATGGGAACGTGATTGCGGTTCGACATCATTTCTTTGTTTGCGAAGGAGGTTCATTAGAATATCAGCTGTCGTTTGAACTATGCAGTGACACGTTTCCAATGGGAGGTCCCTTAAACATATTCTTACTTGACCCAACTTGTCCTCGGGTTGGTAAAGTTTGCGGTATATAATTTTTTTCATCATGATTCGAGACAAAGTTGCTGTTGGATGGAGAAGTTTTCATATGATTTGCACGTATTGATTTGCAGCAGAATTCGAATGAAAACTAGAAATTAAGAGATATGGCATTTTTTAGAATTAGGCACTCAAGGAGAGGAAACAGAAGCTGGCAGTGATGACGATGTGATATATTCGTTAAAAGTCGTATCTAAAATTATATATTGTTTTAAATATTTTTTGCATACGTTAGATTTAATTTAATATATTTTTATTTTGAATAAATTTTTTAAAATCAACTTTTATTTTTTAAAATCAAAAATGTAAAACAGTTTTTTTATGTTAATGTTAATATAGTTATGTTTATTTTGATGAATTCTTGCCAAGCCGAATGATTCTTTTATTTCCTACTTTTTGGCTTAAACATATACTCATCAGGTTTGAATTCTTACGACTCTGCAGCGTATCTCCAAACAACCTTGCTGTTTTTCCTTCTTCGTTTCTAACTGAAACCGTAAGGCTTGTTTGCTGCTGGATTAGTACGTCATCAAATAAAGTAAAGTTTGCTTATGGTGTCACCAGATTTGACGGTGAGTAATATACATAAATCTACATACATAAGGCGTAAATTCATTACACCAGAATACCTCCCACCCCTTCACTCCATCAAAAAAAAATACGTACGCACATACACACCAATATATATATATATATATATATATATATATATATATATATATATATATATAAATATATATACACTCACGGCAGTGAGCAAATATTGGGAGTGCAAAGGGTTAACATATGAAAGTAGTAGAGTACAAAAAATAAAAAATCGAGTTTTAATTTCTGTCGCTCAATTCCCACGGCAACTATTTCAGGGCTAGGCGTGAACTTTCGCGAAGTTTTTGCAAAATTATCATTCAAATAAAAGTTGTCGGAGTACTAGTTCGTTTAAATGTTCGTTTTCTTGTCTGAATTATAATTTTACATAATATCAGACATAACGTCTACACACTCAGTTTACCGATATTAAATTTCTTGCTGCGATTTAATAAAAGAGACATTCATTTTATCACTTTTTACATATTATACAAGAACACTATGTAATCCATTGGAAAATATATGTCAAAATTTTATTACTTTACAGTTTTTTATATCAAAATTGAAAATAATTCAATCGATAATTAATATAAACTTAGTAGGTCTTGCAAAAATGATAGTTGTATTTGAATAATTATAGCCATCCAGAAATCGTCTACATAAATAAAGGAAACGTTTATTTCCATATTAGCAAACTTTTTTCATATCATTGAGTAAATCGCTTGTATTTATATTGTTCACAATAGTGGCATATACAGCACTTTAGAAATGAAGTGAATATTATTTTATGATGCACTGAAGAAACATCATAAATTCTATCCTTTGAGATATCTACAGATTTGAACAAATGTTATAGGAAATGGTACATAAGCACCAAATAAATAAATGAACATACCAATATGTATCGCAGGCAGACAGAATTGAATTGATATTTCAATGTTCAAAGTTTTCAATTCATGAGAAAATTAATTATGTACTCCACATGGCAGAAACGAACATTTATTAAGTATACAAATGTTTGTAAGGTGATTTTAACTATGAAAAAAGGTCAAGTAATGTAAAAGGATAGAAAAATAAACATCAGTTTACCTGCACAACTTTTGTATCTTTCTCCATGTTTGTTTCCAACGATACTAGGAGATCGACATAAAACGCTTTCTGCAAAAAGTAAAAAAAATTGTCTTGTTAATTTAACAAAGTTTATTATTTAAAAAATAAACTTTCCTAAATACTCATAAAATACTCAATCATAACAAACGATATAATATGATTCTAAGGCTTATCGCGCTTCTGAGTCAGTCATTTTATTTAAAGATTACGGAACAATTTCTTCCCGCACAATATTAATATCCCACTCAATCGAATATTATGAACAGGAAATGTCTTTTGTTCAAGTTACAAGAGATTGTTACGCCAAACGACGTATTCGTAGGGGACTTCATTGTTAGTTCCTAACAATAGCCTTTACTTCTAAATTAACTACATGCGGGGCAAGGCTTGCTGTAGTAACTTGTATTACACAAGTGTGACATATTGGGTAAGTATTAAGTTTGAGGTTACCAATCAAAGGGAATGATATTTGCAAACAATCGAATTATATTACTGCTCATTTTTAAAGCAATTAAAATATTGTATATAGTCAATAAACTGAAGTAATCATGTGTGATTATATTTATTAAGTGCTGCACATCATAGCCATTAACCCAATATCACTATGTAGAACATAACAGACTAAGGTATTTAAATCGATTTATAAATAAATCGATCCACATCTCAGAAGTTTGCGTCAGAATCCTAAACATGTCTAACACTAGACTATGTCATCTGCCACCACATCTATATTCTTTAAAGTACATGAAACCGTTTTTTACTTTTCAACCATTTCAATACCTTAAGAAATTTTTGTGTTAGATTAACTCAGTTAAAAATGAGAAAAAACAGTTTCCAAGCGTTACTTGGTCCCAATTCTAAATTCATTTTGGAATTCGGAAAATAATTTCACTTTAATGTTCTTATACGAGAATATGAGATGCCTACGTTTAGACTTGTTGATCCGATCAAATCACGCTGTTGATTTGATTCGATTTTTAAAATGGAAAAGTTTAACAGATTTAGAACAAGATTTTTTTAACAGTTTATTAAGCAGAGCTTTCACAAATCTATTGCATATTTGAAAAAAAACCAAAGGCAGCCTAAATGAAATTATCTGCGTACATATACTGCTATTTTCACAACCATATTATTCGTTGACTTTCCAAATGAAGAAAAATTCATTATGATTATATTGTATTACATTTATGCGTGTATAGTGAAATTATAAATAAAACTATAAATTTAATTGTAATAGCGGTAATGTGGTTCATTTCCTTTAAATTTACTACTGCGTATAATCGATTTGGTGGATAGTAAATAATTATTAACAACAAATTAGTAGACATATGTAAACACAAACAAATCAATAGCCATTAAAGCAGTATACTTTAAAATAATAAATATTGTAATTAACTGAACTGACCGAACTGTACAGTATTGACTGAACCGTACGTAGCAAGAATGGAGCAGCTATCAAAAAGTTTCTTCTTGCAAAGCTGTAAGAAATAATGAACATAGAATAATTATCAAAGCAAAAAACGCGGTTTCTTTGAACTTACAGTTATTGTTAGAAATATCACAGAAAATTTATTTTATTTTAGTCTCAGAGAAGTGAAATTAGTTCAAGACCCTAATCCAATATTTTTCAATTCAATTTCAGTGTTACTCAGAGGTGTCTTACTTAGTTTGGAAATCAACTAGATAAAGATTTACATTCTGCGTGCTTTTCATTTATTGTAATTTTGTGTTAGTATGTAAAAAAATGACAATGCCAAATTTCGTATTCGTAGTGCAAGCAGAAGCGCCCAAATAATAGAATTATGTAGTCGAGCAAATCTTTCCTGTAAACATTTCCTACATTGATAAGGCAAGAATATTTTAACTAAAATAGAACAAAATAAATTATATCTCAGCGATAAAAAAGTACAAAAAACGAAATAAAATGTGATTGTGATGCAAATATTTTTCAAATTACCTTTAGTGATTTTTGTTTCAATAGGTGCATATAATTACAAGTTGGTTCAATTATTTTTTCCACTTGTTTATTAACCGGATATTATATCTCAATTATTGTTTTTTAATGAATTTATTTTTAGTTGCATAAATTAATAAAGAAAAAATGCAAATTATAGGAAGGAAATTCAAATTATCGAAACGCAACACTATTGGTTAAAACGAAACGTGACTTTAGTTTATTTAATCAACTTCGCGTTGTAGATAATTGTGTGACATTTGTTATGCTTTTAAAGAAAAATAGTGTTCTTGGAATATTTTACATATGCAGTACCTTTTAGCATCTTAATAAGACTGAGAATTGTCGGGAATGACAACTGAAAGCACAATCGGATAATCTGCCGAGAATAGATGAATTCATATAACAACAAATTTTGCTACAAATCCAGATTTTACGTTCAAGGCGGTGAAAGGAATTAAAGTTGAAAGGTAATTGTTTAAATATATAATTTATAATCACACAATAAGTACGTTTCTTATGCTTAAAAACACTCATAACCAGTAAATACTCAGAGCAGTAAATATTACCTACAGTATTTTAAAACCTGGCTGCATAATGTCTACATTTTGTTAATTTATATATAATGTTATTTACGTTCAGTAAGTTTATGTATTTCAGTCAAGTCATTTTTATGTATTTTGTAGTTTTTTCTTAACAAGAAAAATAAAATCGAAAGTCGCATTAAACTTTCATAAACTAGTTATGCACACAATTATCTACTATTTGTATGATTGATATTCAATAAAAAACTCACGATTAACTGAAACTATAAAATATATTTGTATTAAAGTAATCTTCACAACAATGCAAACAAATTGTTGTAAACTCTTCATCCTTTCTCATAAACTTGCACCATTGTTTTCGTATTTTTGTATCTCTCAGGACCAAAAATAATACTTTGTGAATTGCAATTCTAATAGTATTTTTGCGCCTAGGCACGGTTATCATGAAATATGCATCGTGTTTTAACGCCTACGAATATTAAAATAGGCAATATATTTAACTTATGAAAAATTAATATAAATAAATAGTATAATAGAAATACTATTCATCTTTAAATTTTTACAAAGATTAAGTTAATTATGCGGAACTCTCGTAGTGCGAGTTCTACTCGTGATTGATAGGTTTTAGTCATAAGTTATTTCACAATTCTTAGTCTAAAGAAAGAAAAATGCTTGTCATAAAAATAAAATTGTAATAATGCCCTTATTCATCCACCACCCTAGTCCAATCAAAAACTTAACACAAATAACATGGCGACGATGAGGTCGAAAGCGATATCTGAGTTGTCCGAGTGAGGTTTAAACAATACATAAATCAAACTAACGAGCCTTTGCAGTCAACCCTTCTAATAACCTAACTCCCTTATTTAACAAGTTGTTTACGCAAGTATGATGTATTTACCACTTATAAATAATGCTCACTACGGTTCAGTGTAGCATGTGCTTACCTTAATAAGTATGCTGTTAAGAGCAAATTATGATTAGACTTGTTTGGCAAGAGAAAAAAATTTAAAATAACCAAACTTACGACGCTCATTTGTCGGTCTTGAATTTCCTTGTCAACTTCGACAATTTTCATTAGAGCATTGTCTGAGAAGAAAATTTACTTATTTTATATATTCCATAATATATGAATATCTTGTAATTTAACATATTATTAAAAATTAACCGTGTTACATATATCAAATATATTGTGGTTATCTTAATAAATAATCAGTTAGATAATAAATTATGAAGAAAAACGATTGTACTAATGACCTCGGCTTATATTTTCTGGGGAAAACAACTTAATAGTGAAATATATAATTATAAAATAGGAACGAATTTGTTAATTTAAAAAAATTACAAATATTCCTTATTGAATTATTTATATTAAAAATCTTCATCGTTAATAAAGACGAGAGACTTTCTTTTGTTTTTTTGGCATGAAGGGAGTAAATTCGAATTAAATTATAAAGCACTTACTTTAAATAATAATAAAAATTGCTACTCAAATTTAAGTCTTCACAACATCTAAGTTAACTTAGATTATAACAAAAAGTTCTAATCTCGTTTGAAATATACATTATTAAAATAAGGTCGAATGTCATTAATGGCCAAATCATAAGTTAGAAACTGTAGCTAGAATAACTAAGAGAAAATTATTAAAATTTCTGAACACTTTTTGCAGTATTTTTGTTGAAATAAAAAATGTTTTTTTAATTTCGTGTATAGCAATCAAAAATGAAATATTTTTTAAACAAAATACTTTTACAGACGTATTTTTCAATAGATATATAGTATCCTGGGATTGTTAATGTTAGACCTTTCTGCATAATTGTAGTACAGCTTCTATCGATTTATATTCAGAACTTTTTAGAATCATAAGACTGCTAGTAACACGTTAATGTAAACAAATGAATAGTTATAGGTAAAACTTAACAAACTTATTTGTTTTGATTGGAAAATATTCAGATATAATGAATTTCAATTCAACTTTAAAATATTGCATGCAAATTCTCCCTAATATATTGTTTGCTTCCATCGATGTTTTTAATTATTTGTATATATATATATATATATATATATATATATATATATGTATATTCGTTTATAATTAAATTACATTCCAATAATAATATTTTGATTCTATAAATACCGTGAGGTCCAATATTGTCGCATTAAATTTTATATGTATGTTCTAAAATTATATCCTGGGAATAAATGGCTTATTACTAGTGGCTTATGGTAAAAACGATATAATTTATGTTTATTGCCTCTAGAATTATCTTTCCTTGACTGGCAATTAAAATAAGTTCATAACTGTTTTTGAATTTTAAACCTTAGTGTATGATATTTCATAAAAATGCATATAACTATTATTTTTTTACGGCAGGGACGTAAATATGGTAAGATTTAACTTATGTCATATTTACTAATCTAATTCTTCGTTTAAATACAATTTTCATTCGCTATGCATCCTATCATTGCCGTCAATCGTAATACTATATCGTAAAACTAAAAATTTTCGCGAAATAGTTTCACAAACCATAAATATTTTCCCATCTAACCCACGTAGTATACATATAAGTATACATACATCATTGACCCGAAGAGTATTTTTCAAAACCCCAACTTTTAAAATAGACCACCATGCTTTTCTATCGCAGGTTCAGTTCGAAATTTGCTGTCCTCCATGTGATTGTGGTTTCACACTAGGAAGCGAAGCAACCGCCCGGGCAGTTCCAGTCTGGGCAAATATATTGAAATTAATGAAAAGTGCACTAACATTTTCAATAGAGGCTCTCATGTGATGTATTTAATTAAAACCGCAACCAAACTGGTGTTCGCCAATTTTGAAAATTTTAAGGTTAAAATGTCTCGCAAGCTCGCAAATCGTCATTTCAGGGCGTGAATTTTCTAATTGCATTATCCTGTTAGCGGGGATTGGTGGAAATAATAAATGCAAGGGACGGTGCGATAACGCGTTATAAAATTATTTCAAAATTGCTGGATACTTAGTAATGTTCTTACGTTATGCCATATACGATTGTCTTTTAAATAAATCCTAAAGTCTCCGGTCGTGGAATAAGCTTAAGCCTGAATTTTTTTACAGTCTTTACATTTACATTACACTAACATTCACGAATATGATTTGCACTAATTACTTAGTACTACAAATTCGCTATCACCTTGGTTTATTTGTTCAATTAAAGATACAAACAAATTCAGTTACTTAACTTAATCTACCAAATATTTGCTTACTATACTATTGAGATAAACGAAAAACTTAGAAAATCCTCATAAAAGGTGAAGAAAAGATCCCATAGAAATCAAACTGTTTCCTTACTGCCTACGAACTAGTCCCTATATTACCAGCAGCAAACCATTAACTACCTTCTTTTTAGACATGATTACAGAATATGATATGATCTGATTACGAATATATGATTATCTTCTTAAAACAAACAAACTTTTCACTCTCGAAAAATTATTCACATTTTGGCTGAAATATTTTAGAAAATTGTCATTACTCAATTTTACTTTGGTCTGAATAAGTAGATGTTGTGTTTACAGTAGAATTCTGATAAAGATTTAAGTAGTAGTCCTCCCCATTGTCCATATTTAAACTGTTGTCTTCCACCAATCTATTGTTTCCTAGTACAAATAACAAACCAATACAATTTTATTGAAGTTTGATTATATTAATAATAATATTTTTTCCAATTTCCGAAAGAGATCCCAAAAAGCATGGCATTGAAATGAACAAGTTAATAATTAAAGAAACAATTTTTTGTGCATACATCAATATATAATATACACATTAACCATTCCTTTTTCATAGTTCCCATTTGCAGATATCAAACACCAATTTTGCTCATTACGTAACCCAAGAAATCATAAATATATAAAGATAAGAATAAAGATTGAGTATGTATTTCTACATTCAACATATTATTTCTAATGAACAAGCATTTGTATATTCAACATACGGTGAAATTTGTAAAATCTCCATTGCCAGTAAATACATTTATTTTAAAAAAAAGTTATAAAATGAAAAGTTAGGTGTTACCGTGAAGCTACGGAACCTCTCACTCTAGTACAGAAGCTAAAGTGATTTTCATGTTTGGAAGCTAAAGTGATACTTTTATCACTTCTCTATTCCAAATATATGTAAATAATTCGAAAATCAAATAATACTTTTTTCTAGTAAATTTTTCTTTTATCTACGCATGTACAAATATAATGACACTGATTATCTTTTCCGCTACCTGATAACTTTACCTCTCCTCTGTAAGAGATGTCATGATACTCCTATAACTTCTTGTTAATGGCATCTCCATCAAACCTGCCATACAACGACGGACTGTCGTCCCTCTATGGACAGTGCCGTGCCGATAGTGAACTAAATCTAATAAATATGTTGGCAAATAAAGCTGGTATAGCTCACATAATTCAAAAGCTGGTATAGCTCTTACAACAAAACGAATTTTGTGTGAAAAACATGAAAATAAAATATAAATATAAATGTAATGAAATATAAATGTAAATAGTAGCAGAAAATATCTTAAAATAAAGTAAATAGAAAAATAAAAATTAAGGAAGATTGCGGGATATGATTTAAACACATAGAGTGAAGAGAACTTGCGAAAAAAACAAGGGAAATTGTAATGAAATAAGCAAGGTCTGCTTTGAGTTATTATTGCGTAACATACGATCGATGGAGTGAATATTTGTTAAAAGATAATCTATAGACGTAACCTATATATATATATATATATATATATATATATATATATATGTATGTATATATAGATATATATATATATATATATATATGTATATATATATGTATATATATATATATATATATATATATATATATATATATATATATATATATATATATATATATATATATATATATATAGGTTAGAGTTTAGTTAACACACACGGTGATTTTATCAATGCATTTTTATCGCTTATTATATAATTAATATTCAAAGGTATTTCACTAACGACTAGTGTCCGACCGAAGGTCGTTTTCTGGCCTAAACCGAAGCCGAAGCCAATTAATCGGCTATCGCCGCAACCTTTGGCCGCAGCCGAAAACCGAAGCCGAAGGTTTAATATTCCTAAGAATTCAGTTTAAGATTGATTACAAATTAATAATATAATAATTTCTTGAACATTTTAAATTAAAAGTTTATGTTGGCTGGATATAAAGAACTTAACCATATGATTAAAATTATCTTTCAACTTGTCAAAAATAATAACACTTCTTAATAATGTAAATTATAATATTTATTTATTTAATTAAAATTAATTTAACAATCACAATCGACTTAATCAGTCTCAATTTTCCTCAACTAATATGAATCTAGACTAGGAAATTAACAGTTTCTAAACTTTGGTCAATTAAATGCATATTTTTGAAAATTTGAGCAAATTAAAAATAAAATAAACAATAAATAATACTTATAAACAATCAGGTTAAGATTGCTTTACCAATAACAAGTTACAATCATTTAACTTATCATTAGATCACATAAGTAAAGTTCCCAGTTATAAGTATATTAATTATAAGAACAAATTATGTAATTTGGCTTCTCAAGAACTTCTTATTTAAAGCTACATTGATTGCTGTTGGAAAAAATCACATAATAATAGCCAGAGATGTTTTGAATTCTCATTAGCATTTTGATCTCTATCTTGTAAATTAAAAAGTTAGTTATTAATAACCAAAGTTAAACAGTTTTATAGTGTAAGCTAAAAATAACAATAAATAACAATTTTAATAAAACCTTGTGTTAAAAATGATTATTAGGTTTTTTATGTTTTACATGTTAGTCTTAAATTACTTAAACTTATTTAGTTCATCAACAGACTCTGGGTACGTTTTCACCAATCAACTTATCTAAGTTTTCACCAATCAAATTAGATCACATATCCGCATATATTTGTCCCGTAGCGCTGAATAATTTTTCACTTAGAATACTAGTAGGCGGAACAGATAAATATTTAAGTGCATTTGGCTATAGATAAGCATATGGACTAGAAGCCTAATAATGATGTGTAGCGAGGGAAGCGAACCTTCCAATATATCAAGTAATAATTGTAACAAGTTATGCTGTAGTAGGAGATAAGGAGATTGTTAAGACATATAATTAGATAATTATTAATAGGATCGTAAATTTACTTGGATGTATTCCACTATTTGTACTGTGTTCCAAATACAATTTCCTCTATGACCATAAAACCTAATCTTATTCAAATTTGTCTTTAACGTGTAAATTACCTCACAAAATCACGCGAATGCTGGCCTGTAATAAGACGTATGTCGTACCGTTAAAACGTTATGATAGAAAATTTACGACCACCGTAAAGTTCCGAATATTTTCATCGTGGTAAGGGGATTTAATTTCAAAGAGGATACTTTGTGCGTAACGCTATGTACTTTGAGCTGGGTGATATACACAGGGAGAAAATTTTGGATGAAGCACAGGCAAGCTGTCCGGGTTTCAATGAATGGGGATGAAGACATGCCTGTGATATATAATCCTACTCCAAACACTTATGAATATATATAATACCTATGCATTATAATTATAAACATAGTATCGAGTTGTACCTACTTAACTTTTGGCTTTCTCCGTGGAATAAATATTTTAACTGCGTCTTTTATTAATTTAAATAATACCTAAAGTAAAAATATGTACACCTAAGTATTTTTACAATATTTAATCTACTGAAACTGATTAAGAGAAACATTACATTTACATAATAAAAATGATATTACTTTAATTTATGATCAAGAAAAAATTAAGCCTATTAAAATAGGTTTCGTATTTCAGCCTATCATACGGTCGGTGGTAACAATAATAACTTTGATTTAGAAGTTCTTCTTCCAAATAAGCTCTTTTAATTATAAAAATAAATGTAATTTTATCATTACAGGAATAATTACAAAAAAAACGAGTGATGTCCATTACGCGGCGAGAAATAATTGCGAATGTGTTAGTTTAAACATTATTGGTACTTAAAATATTATCTCCATATATATAAGTTTATGTCATAAGTATTTATGTACATACAACAATACTCAAGAATATTCCTTAATATGCCGATATCCGAACAGAAGATCTAGTCACCAATTAATCTCGATCTTTAAAATTTTCCAAGTATTTAAAATATTTATAAAATAAAATAAATAAAAATATATATTGAGTCATAACACGTTAATTTGTCTCAATAATTGATGGAATCTACAAATTGAGGTTGTTAGACGTCGAACTAATTGTAATAAGTATATATCTGTGTGAGTATGTGACAAGTTCTTCTCGGTTGATATTAGTGCTGTCAATGAATAATGCATTCATTATAAGATTTTTGATAAGTAAAAACCTTTCTTTATTAATGTTATCTGAAGTCGTGATTGAACGTCGTTGTAATTTGTTGAAAAATTTTATTACCATAGAATCGAATGGCCTTTTTAAATTAATTCATATTCTAACTATCTCGTTATATTTATGAAAAAAGTTAGTGTCAACATTTTTATATTCTACAATTTATCTAACTGAGAATTTTTTTTCGAAAATCTCCTCTTTCACTTTAATATATTTTTAACTAGCGCAAAATAGTGTTGTTCCAAGAAAGTTAAAACATTGAGCCAAAATGTGCAGATAAAGAATTTTGAAACATACTCACAGCATATCCATAGGAGGACACTTAGATCTATTAAGTGCATTTCTGCGTTTTTTCTTCGTTTTTTTTTGCCTAGATTGAATCTTGATTTAACACCCGCCACCTTATCATCAGTCAAATCTATATTTTCCATGTATGTGGTTAACGTGACAATGTAATTTGATACTTGATGTATGTAAAAATTCATTATTGCGACACAAAAATGACAAATGTATATTGTTATTTGTGGCTCGTTTCTATCGAAAATCGATACCTGGAAGTTTGCAAAGTACAAAAGTTCGATCAGATTTTTTAAAACAAAAATTTTGGCATCAACATGGCAATGACAATTTTTGTCAGTCATATTCTAATCGGCTGAAAGTTAAGTTCCGTGGTCGCAAATTTTTTTGAAAATTTAAAAACTGAAAATGACTACACCAAAATGGCGAGCAAGTTTATTGATTTACGTTGTATATTACAGAATACATAAATGTATTAAATTCCCTAGTAGAAACAGCTTGGTATAGGTGTGTCTCTTAGAGAATAAACTAAAAAACAAACAACATATCAGAGCAGAGATAAATAAAGAGTAATAGTAAGATGAAATATCCCATTTATTGTTTACGTCTATTCTTTGAATATATTTTCTTCATAGCAATACAATAAAGTTAACTATTAGAATAGTATGACACGGTATGTTCTAACTTGTATAATTATATGAAGTTATCTAAAAAAATCATGTCACCAGTTTATAACGATAAAAAGTTATGTAACTTCTCATATGTTTTTATGAGCCAGAGATGAATATCCAACGCAAGAATTTTTTCACGCGATAGTTCCTAAACAAAAAATAAAACGTCCTTTCTAAAAAAGAAGCCACGAAAACATCCTGAACAAGTTTTTGAACTCTTCGTCAGTTACAATATGGAATTACTTCTTTGACCTGAGCGGGTTTGAAAATTACAACCTGTTTTTCTCTGATTTCTCTGTTTCATATTTTTAAGCTTTAATGATTACAAATCGATATAAAAGTATACACTAAAATGATAAATCAGATAACTGACTATGTATCGTAGCTTAGAAAATAATAACTGTTTGTGAAAAAATATCCTCATGAAAATATTTTTTATATATTTAGGCATGGAACATTTAGTGTGTGGTTGGCAATATTGTGAATATTTTTCAATATAACGTAAATTTAAGTATTCGATTAAATAACATTCATTATTTATTATTGCATTAAAAAAATCGTTTTCCTGCAATTACCGTTAGAGCAAATGGTGGTTATGTTACCCTAAAACACTTGAAAGTAGTAACCCTCCCAATTTATGTTCAGTAACCCGACCGCAGGTTCATCGCTTGTGTCGGTCAGTAAATATAAAGTTTAAAACTTGAGCCTGCGAATGCCTTCATATCAAGTTAGCCTACCCGAGATATTCCATGTATTAAACTGTGGAGGTAGTGACGATGAACATTTATATAGTTTAAATTACATAAATTTAAGAACTAAAGCTAATATTCGGGCTGGTCAACTCGTATCCCCTTTGTTTATATATGCATCTTTAATATTAGAGATGGATTAGAAAATTGTAGAGTTCCGCTAGTAATTAAATATAATTTATTTAGCTCCTAGTTTTCATTAACGCCATAATGTGAAACTTGGATTTGATGATGTGTAGATTTCTTTTTTGTTTTTGTTTAGAATTGGGTGTATTTATAAGCTATTAATTAAAAACGCTTCATACAGCCAAAACAAGCGTAGCTTATGTTGTTACAAAATGTCGATCTGTAGTATCCCTATCTAAAAAGAAAAAAATAAACCATTATATTTGTCAGTCTGTGACAAACGTTTTTCGTGAAAACCATTTGATGTTGAGACTTGAAATGAGAGTAGTGATGAATCATATTAACCTGCATATATATTATATGCTAATATTGAATAATATTTGTACTAAAAGAAAACCAGCAAATGTCTATACAATATCAAATCCAGGCGGTAAAATAATAAGACAGCTATTTTGTGAAACGAAAATTAGGAAATAAAACCATTGAAATTTTATTTAAATCGTTAACCACACAAATGAAAAATTTTGTTCTTTTTTTTATGATAAATCGGATTATTTTTCATATTAATTTTAAGTCCTACTTCCAGAAAGTCTACAGAAATCTTTGAACCAGAACGACAAAACAAAATTCAGGTTGTGTCCTGTGTTTCCTCCATAAATATATGTAATACATTATTCCAATATTCTTGTAGACCCGACAGAATCATCGGTAAAGACGACAGACATTATTTTTACAAAAAAATATACATCAATATCAGTTAAAAGTCATTTTCAATTCATTCAGGCAATGGCTACACATTGAGAAGCAATCGATTTTAATTATTTTTTATAACTGCTTCTAAAAATATGTACTTCGTCGGACTTTCATGATTTTTTTTATTTCTTATATCGCACATTTGATTATTTCTTATTTAATTTTTTTATTTCTCTATATCGCACGATTTTTTTTTTAATTTTACGTATAGCGTGAGATATAACTTCAAGACAAGGACTCTGAAGCTGTTTTTTAGGACATAATGTATGATGGTTCTGGAGATATTATTGAAAACATTTAAATATTTCCATCAACTTTCCACTATTTAATCTTATCATTTGAGTAACAACATGAATCATCATCATATCATCATCATCATATATATTAATACGCTAAGGTTAAGATGTTACACTCCCTTTTTAGAAAAAATCTCACAACTAATCCACATAAATTATATATTTTATAGATAATTGCTTGCTCTACCGGCATCCACAACTAAACAATTTATTATTGCTATTGTTTTTGCAAATTAATTAATTATTAAAATTATATACACAAAACAGCAATGCTGCCATCTAACGGCTCAACGTCAATATGATTGACGGTCGGTAAAATTTTTGTTTAATTTCAAATCCACTCACGTATAAATAAAGTGGCGCTTTAGCTCAATGCTTTTGATACTTGCGCCTCTATATGTCAATTTTAGTAAAATATTTGTTTGATCTGTCATCTGAGCTTCATAATGGAATAAATAATGCGAAGACTTCGCACGGGTCACGCTAGTCATTAACAATTCAATAAGTAGATTTGTCTACAGACATCATCAAAGTATTATTAACATATGTATTATTTTTTTATGCATGTCGTATATGATTTATTAACGTCGTTGCCTACTATATATAGAGCAAATTTTAAAATAAATTACTTAATTTTTTTTCAACGATACAAACTTAGCGTAATATAAAACTTAAAATATTTGCAAAACATGCAAAACGGCTGTTAAATGTGATATGATTTTTGAAAATTTAATGAAAATTTAAACATGCTCATATATCCTATTTCATTGAAAAAAGCGATTTTTTTGTAATTCTTTCGATATTTTTCTCAATTTCCACACGAAATTTGTAATAGTTTATATTATAAACAGATAGGTAAACGTTTCATTACATTTAAATTTTATGAAATGAGAATAAAAGGAAAAATATCAAATTGTAATGTTTTGTTTAGAGTAATTCAAATTAATGAAAATAGGGCGCACCTAATATCATTTCACAATCTGTACAATATTTTATTAAAATCGGTGCAATATTTATAATAAAATTACAACTATTTCTCTCTTAATCTTACAATTTTTACACTTGTGTTTAATTGTACCTTGTATTTAATTACACTTGTGTTTAATTGTACCTTGTATTTAATTACACTTGTGTTTAATTGTACCTTGTATTTAATTACACTTGTGTTTAATTGTACCTTGTATTTAATTACACTTGTGTTTAATTGGTTTTGAAAATTTAAATTTTTTCCGAAATAAATTCTAAATGCACTTACAAACACATTTTTTTAAATTGTGATAAACGTTATTCTATAAATATTCTATAAATTGAAATAAATGTAATGTATGCTAGTATTATAAACATTCTGCAGGCAACAGGCCTGCAGAATAAATAAAATTGTTTAAACACTTTACATTACAATTCAAAGTAGGAAAAAACAATTAATCCAATTTTTCATTTTCCCACCTTCTTATCTGTTTTTGCCTTTATTAAATTAATTAATGTTTAAAAGAGACGTTTTGTAATACTAACTCAAAAAGAATAGGGCTCAAAATAAATAGGAATTGCTTATAATTCACTGGAAGAATTTTCGTTAAAAATTTGAATTTTGGATGAGAAATGTTTAGAAGATATCACAGTAATTTATGTCAACAAACTTTTTGTTTCAACTTATTTATTTAACCATTATGCATAATAAGAAAATCAAAGATGTCTATCTTTCTACTCTGTACTTTCTGAGGCATATTTCTGAGGCATACTCATGCATTATATCCTTATTAACTCTATGACTTCGGACGTCTTTCACTTAAGTCGAAGCTTGACTATGTAATATGTAGAACAGTCAGGTAACTTAGTTTAATGAATAGAATAAATTAGATATAAAATAATTTGTTTTAAGAAAGGAAATAGGTTTTTTTTTGTAATTTATCACACGCATCTATTTCGACACCTCTAATGGGCATTTAACGTAATAAATGAAGTAGTAAATTAAATAGTAAAGCCCTTCAAAGGCATCATAAACGTAAATCTGAATACTTTAAGCCTGATTTATGAAAAAAAATCCAAGTTATAAATCCAAGTTATTAATAGACTGAAAACTATTACTTATAACAATTCTTAAATTCAAAATATCATTAACGTGTTTCGTACATTACGTGGCAATCAACATAATTGTAATGTTAGTACCTCATTCATATATTACGTGGCAATCAATCTTATCGTACATTACGTTGCAATCAACAGAATTCAATGTTAGTACCCTGAACCTCATTAACAAGCCTAAATATAATTCAGAATAGGACTAGAAAACTTATTACGTTGAGAAATGTGTCACTTTTGTGAATAGAGTCAATATTTAGAGTGAAACTTATCCCCACGCCCGCTTCACAGTAAATAACGCAGAAAATAATAGGTGTTGTTTAATATACACAATATATAAAAATAAATTGTAATGTATATATATATATATATATATATATATATATATATATATATATATATATATATATATATATATATATATGTGTGTGTGTATGTGCGCGTGTGTATGCGCGCGTGTGTGTGTGTGTGTATCTTTAGAAAATATACACAGGATATAATTTTAAAAAAATATACATAAAATTTAATGCGATAAATATTGGATCTCACGTTATTTATGTAATTAAAATATTATTATTAGAATACAATTTAATCAATAACGAATATACACACACACACACACACATATATATATATATATATATATATATATATATATATATATGTATATACACATACATATATGTAGTTGGTTTTATTTACATCAACTAAGCACACCGATGTACCTTGCTGGGTTTGCGTCCCCAACTTACTGATGGCGTCCATGTAAATAACGGAAGCACCTGACAACATGTAAATTGACTTTTAATAAAAATGATTTTATCACAACAAAAAACATCCTAAAGTATAGTTATGAAACTGTTTTTTTCTTGAGAAACAATACGCTATTTTTAATAATATAATTATTAATAATGAAATATAATTTATCATTAATTGTTAACACATACACATAAATAAAAGATACAAAACCAACGATAGCTACTTAGACCGGTCTGTATATTGTCTATAATTTAAAATTAGTAAGGCGTATTAAAAACGATTTTAATAAAAAATATTTAATTTTATACCATGTAAGTAATAGATACGTTACGTTCAGTGAAAAAGGAATGCATATATTTTATCAGTTAACGCTTACGTAATTGTTCACTAGAGCACACGACTGATTTTAAAAATATTTCAACTATTTATAACTTTTTCATTATGCAAAATTTCAAGAAAATAGTTCACAGCTGTCTTCAGGATATTGAAGAGAATTATTTCTCTGAAATTTCTTCGTTTTCAACTGTATATTCAACTGTATATTTCAATATATTTAATGAAATAGAATACACAATTAAATGAAACTACGTGATGTAGTATTATTTCTATATATTTAATTTCTTTACCACGACCTAGGTTTCGTTGTATTACAACATCTTTAGGTGGGATATTAGCAAAGATTGCTAATATCCCACCTGAAGATATTATTTTACTTACCTGTATTCTGTTCTCGGATAGAATCCAATTTTATTATTAAGTGTATCCTAAAAACTGTTTAAACTCAATCCACTTATTAAATCATAATGTAATTATTTATATGCGACAAAATAAATTGTTCGTAAAAGAAGTTTATAGTGTTTCAAATAATGTGATAAAGATGACCGAAATAGGGAATTGTTAATATTGATTAAATATTATGTTACTGTAAAAGAAATTCAAGGTTTCGTTAAATATTTTCGTGATCAATAAAGAAAATATTAAAAAGCAACGACATCAAACACTTTGAAATTTTAATTCAAAGTAAAATGTCAAATTTCTTAACGTTACCTTTTAACATTTTAGTTTACTATCTTGATGATGATGCTTCTGGTATTGCTATTTAAGGTATCGATAACAAAAGAAAAACAAACTTTCACAGAGAAAATAAATAGTTACCATAATGCGTACGTGTCAGAATAAAAAGCCTTATGATATTTTAAAGAAAATAAATGGAAGAAAACTACAATAATTTAAATCGAAATTAGACATAAAAGAAAAGTTTATTGAAGTGAAAAATTGAGAGCAATCATAAAGTTCGTACGAATGGGCAATTTTATTTTATAATCAGTTTTTGCAGTAGTATAAACATACAATAACCAAAATGGTGCTAATTCAAATCTCGCCCAAAAAATTCTGTTTTGTGTCTTGCAATAATTTCTGTTTTAAATTGCACATCCAAATAAATAAATTTATATTGCTTTTAATTCTATCACTTCAATTAATTTTTCTTCCAAGATTCAAAATTAATCAATTATTATCAAAATATAAATTTAAAGCAAATAAATAAAAACGTATATTCTACAAAAAAAAAACAATAAAAAATACACATATTAAGTATTTCATCATCAAAATATATAAATTCTGCTTTGGATTTAATTTATGAAATTGTATGTAGACTAGAATTGAATGGTATAATAATGTTAAGTATATTACTTTTCCATATACAATTCATCTCATAAAAATAAGTATGTACTTTTTCAAAATATTATAATTGATAATATATATATATATATATATATATATATATATATATATATATATATATATATATATATATATATATATATATGTAGGTAAATATATTGTTAAGTAATCAGATTATAGGTAATTACATTAATTCTGAACACTTATAACTTGGAAAGCGCACTAATTTAATCTTGATATTTTCCGCAAATATTCACTTCAATTTTTTAAAGATCATTTCAAAACACATTATGTAGTTATTTATTAATAAAATTTTACTATTATTACATTGCTCCCGTTTTTTGCAATATTTTGTTTTGGTTCAATAATTAACCTGTGAAAAAACCATTATCACATAACTAATATAATTTAATCGCAGAGAAAAGTCATGGTTCCAAAATACTAATCCTTAATCAACGTTACGTTGAACAAAATTAATAGAATACATAACAACATGTAAACACGACAGCTTTTATTAATTTTTTTATTGCACTTTGCTTCTAAAAGTACGTAGTGACGCGTCTGCGAAATTGGTGCGGTGGACAATTCATAGGCGTCTGAAGTAAAACAATGGCCGCCCAACATAACCATAGCCCAACCTAGTTAGCTACGTCGTTGCGGCCCCCTTCCCTTGATTCATTTAAAAGGGTGCTTTTTAAAATCTGACTTTGACAGTAGTTAAATAAACATGCCTTGTGAACCGCCAATCACTAGTAGTAAAAAGGATATTGTAAAATATTTTCAATTGAACCGCCAATCGCCAATCACTAAGTAGCAAAAAGGATATTGTAAAATATTTTCAATTTGAAATAGATTTTTTTCAAATGAAGTGATTTGATTTTAAGTAATTTTATAATTTCAATGTTAGTACACTGACGTTTTATTTTTTAAAAAAAATATAATTTTAAGATTAAATGTTAAAGTTAACCTTTTATAAAAAGCTTGCTACTGTTTAGCTAAGTTAGACATCAAACCATTTTAAACCAACGCATCAAAATAAATCAATTGTTAACCACCAAGTGTCCACCATGTAAATGGAAAGCTATGACTTTACTAAAATTATCCAATCCAATACGAAAATAAACATAAATCCTATTTTATTAAAATAATGTATATTTTAAGTGTAATGAACATTTCCCATATAAATAATTTTGTAGCCGAATATGTCAGAAATATGTTACTCTATCCCTGACAATATAAAAATCACAATAAATAATGATAAATAGACGAATTAGAAGAAATTATATGAACAGCTAGTATTACCGAACGATTAATATTGAAGTTCTGATTTGATATTAGAAATTGGATATTAGAAAATTAATTCGCCGTCTAACTTCAGATTTGTCGATAATTGTAATAACAATGTTAATTTTTTTTAATTAATACTATTAAAAAGTATTAATGATTATTGAAAAAAAATCCTAAATAGATTCATATATGTAAATTCTACAAGATCGGAAGTCAACATTAATTGATTTGGGATAAACTATTGATAATGGCAGAATAATGTGCTCTATTCCTAGCCGCCTTATTGCTCGTTGCGTGGCTACAAGCAACTTAGTCCTTAAAGGAGATAGATTCACTTAAAAAATTGACAAGCGGACAAGCGATTTACGGATTTAATCAAAAATTATATTTATCTACCCATATCTGAATTGTACAGTGCTGTTATTCAAAGTTATTGAATAATCCACTCACTCTGTTAATACATATTGCCTTATATTAATACGATTGCTAATATTTATAATCTCTCCTGACGTTTATTGGATAAAATTTAATTATATCTTTTATAACCGGCTTTCCGGTAACCCCTCCCATACCGTTTTCCTCCTTACCCATAAAAAATGTTACATTTGCTAAAATACTCCGTAATTTACTGAATATTTTTAGCCTTTTATCAACAGGAAAATTGCCAGTAATATTTCCTTTTTATTTCATCTTTCTATACATGGCGTAGAAAATAATTTAGTTGAGGGTATTCTAATCTATTCAAATTTTTAAAAAATGCTCATAAAATTACCAGCCAATTTCCAATAGAAAATATTGTGAAACAAGTATACCTTTTACTAATTTTTCTAGAGAATAATTTTTTCATCAATTCAAGCGAGTACTGGAATTGGTAAAAAAGAATTATTTTCTGCCTTCTTTACCAATTCACTTTAAACAATAAACGTTATGGTACTGTTTTCCAAACAATTGTATTACAGTTCAAAAAATATATTGTAAATCTTGAACAGAGGAAATGAAAAATAAGTTGGAGATTCCCTTCGCTGCTATGTATTGAGTTTATAAAGTTTGTTTAAGTGCGTTCATACTATGAGTAATTTTAATATTACAACGACCCATATTTTTTTATCAGACTTCCTTAAAAACTTATTAATAAATTGCAATATTACTCATCGCAGTAGTAATTATGATAAAAGTTGGATTGATCATTAATTTTTGAACGTTATTTATACTTATGAAACTAACATTCCTTCTGTTTTTTATTCATTGTACAACAAGAAACATTTTTTTTCGTTATTTTAAACTTATTTTTATAATTGTGTTTAAATAATTAAATAAACAGTAGAGATTTAAATAAGTTAGAATTTTATGCCATCTTTATTAGTGTCATCTTTAGAACCAAAAGTAAAGAAAAACGCTAAAAACGATTTTTATCAGCTTGTTAAGTCATTAAGTTTTTCATCGGCTATTTCAATTTTTTATTGTAATTTTTTTCAGGAAATTTATAAGCTAATGGTAATATGCTTTACAAAATTCACTATTAAATCTAAAAGTCAAGCGACATTAAACTTAATGAAATTAATTTAACCTGCTTTGTTTACTGCTTATAAACACTTTGTTTTGAATCGATCGATGAATTAAAATAATTCATTTTATTTATATCTCATTTTCAAATAATATTTTAATTTTAAGAATTTAAAATTTAAAAACTTGAAAGAATATTTTAAATACAAAAAAAATTGAAAAATGTCGGAAATTTTAAATAACCTCTAATTTTAATAACTTAAGGTGTGTGAAATATTACGTTAGGAAAGATCAATAATGAACTTACCTCAATGAAAACTCTAAATTTATCAGTTTAACGCTATTAACAAATAAATGCTCTAATTCAAATTCAGTATTTAGAGGACAGTAAAAGGTTAATTAGAAACCATTTTCTCATAAACGTCAGAAATAATTGCTGAAAGCAATTTATTAAAAAGTATTAAAGGGAGGAAAGTTAGTTACTCGAAAAAAAGGGCTATAATAATCATTCGTAAGGCCTTTCAAAATTTTGTATTTTTCAACATGTAATATATGCATAGAAAATATTTAATTTAATAAAAGTTTAAAGTGTAACACTTGTAAATATAATGATTTTCAGATACTTTCACTTTGAGAAAATTTGTCTTTTATTTACACAAAAAAATAAAAGGCAAAACTAAGTGCGAAGAAGGCAACAATACTACGTAAAAATAGAATTTATTTACCTCAGTAGTAGAAAACTAATAAGTATGGATAAATATTTCTCTCATGAACATTTGTAAAAATTTGTCTGCATTTGCGACAAATAATATTTCGTAAATATTAAAAAAATATCAACGAGATAAAAATATATAAATCTATGAGTACTCTATTGTAAGTATGAAATATAATCCAGTTTAATATGGATGCGTTAGATTTGACCATATTTTTCCTACATTTTTAAATATTACTCGTTCTTCTATTTGAATAATTTATATCTACTCATGGTCCTTCTACTAAATAGATAGATATATAGAAAACTTTGACTCATTTACTTGTTCAAGTTCAGATTCTAGCTTTATTTGTCATGTTCTTTTAGCTATGGGCCAATTTATAAGACAGAAGTAAATCAGTGTTTGAAACCAGACGTTCGATTAATTATGAATATATTTTGACCTATTACAAGTAAGAATATAGAAGTAAAAATCTATACCTCTGCTTTCCCTCTTCTGAAGGAATAGTTTCTTTGAGAGCAAAGCGTTAATCCTCTACATATAAACAATTATTTTCCAGAGTTAAACGAAATCCTAAATGCACTCAAGTCAGCAACATGGTCAGGCGTCATGACCACATCTAACCCGAATAGTTTATTTTCGACAATTTTTAAGATAAGCTAAACTCCAAAAATTATTGTGCAGTAATGTGTTTCTTTAGTGGCAGTTCATTACTCATCCGGACGGTCCTTTCAGACTTAACATTATAAATCAAGCGCCCTTCCGTTTGCCGTTGTGTTTTCCAGGCGTTTGGGAAATCGCCACTGCTTCGATTTAATAAAAACATAAATTATAGCATCACTTCCTACGGGGAAGTCGAGTTGGACCACTTTTATATTTTTCGGTGGACATTCGTTTTTATATTGTTGATTTCATTTTTCTCTTTTCCTCTCCTTTTGTATGGGATGTCTGGAATCGGCCAGGGATTTTTATTATAAAGAAAGTATTTCATCTAAAATTTTGGAATTTTTGCATATATTTTTACGATTTAAAGTTTGATATTTTAAAAATTTAGTTCAAAAAGTAACAATTTCTACTCGCGATAAATTATTCCCAAGATGGCGTTTGACTTACATTTAGATCAGATTAATTCATAGACACGTTCGAACTCCAACTGAGATCAACCTAAGCTTATCTTTCTCAGAGCGGTATTAATGATAGCTTCAAATAAGTTTCAACACGTGGTTAATGATAACAGCTATTTTCATGTAACTGCTATCAAAATATATTCCTACTTCAACCTACAACAATATCAGATATATAAAATAGCCAACAATGAACAACAATATCAGACCCTACAACAATATCAGATATATAAAATAGCCAACAACGAACAAGCATGCCATATATTCCTTCAAGCATTTTCGAAATTTACGTAGTCATATAAGATCGCATAATAAAGTTTGGTGGCATAAAGCTCAGTGAGAAAGTTAGACGTAAGCTTATGGAAAGGATTTTATGATTTATTTAATGGTATACCCTGGGGAGGATCATATAAATCTTAATTGGTTTCCACCAGGATATACGTAAGTCGGCCGTGTTTGGCAAAGAAAAACCAATGATATAAGATAATGGTAACTCGTCAGTAAAATATAAGAACGTCGTTTAAGAATTTGATTCTGCTTAATAATATTTTATTCCAGCAGATTTATTCACGTATAATACACGTTGTAGGAATAAAAAAAAAATTATAATAAAAATATTAAAAATATTATATAATATATATATATATATATATATATATATATATATATATATATATATATATATAATATATATATATATATATATATATATATATATATATATATATAATATATATATATGTATATATATATATATATATGTATATATATATATATATATATATATACATATAATATCATAAAATATCCATCTAGGAATATATTTGACGAGAAAAATATTTACAGTGCCGCTAGTAATAATAAAATTAATGACAATAACGCTATTTATCGGCTTCTACTAAACAGACCGCGACAAAACACGTTGTTCAAATACAAGATATTTCTCAAAATATTGAAATACTGGCTGTATGCTTATGAGAAACGCAAGACAAAGTTATATAATTTAGAAAAAATTACGGATAACTTCTCTGCGTGCTCTTCTATTAGTACCGTAAGAAAATTACGTCTTATTCATTAACGCCTACTTAGTTCCCATTATCACCTAGATTTTACAGAAACTTTGTTACAATAATCTTACTATTCGAACTGCTTCCTTAAAAATTCATTACTCGTGATTTTAGTTACCGAATGACTTGACTGAAAAACTCTTGTGTTCCACGCTATCAGTTCATGAATGTACTCGTGGGTATACTCATTTTCATACAACTTATAGATATAACCTGTAGTATAATTTCTTCCATAAATTTGATATTGCGTGCAAAAAGATCTATTTAATTAAAACTGTATTATAGTCTGGGAATGAAAACGTTGTAAAAGTCTACTTTTGTACGACATTTAATAAAAATGAAATCGTCTATATTCTCAAATGGCTAGCAATATATATGAGTTTATGGGAGGTGTTATGAAATAAGATTAAATTTAAAAATAAATGGCTTAACAATATATTTAAGAAAAAAATTGGTTTTAATTTAAAAAAATATTAAAATAAATTTCATGATTTTCGTAACAAATAATGTACACCAAATTATATTTAAATTTGTTATAATAAATTCTTGAGTACAGTATGTATAAATCTTCTTTGTCTTAGTGGCATTGGGGGTGGTGACGTACGATGAAAGTGTCTCACATCAGAATTAGTATTTATAAAGTGAATACAAAATATACACACATTAATAAAAAATATATTTTCATTGAAACTCATTAAGAAGTATTGTGGATTATTCGTTTTTAAAAATTGCCTCATCTAGATATCCGCCATTTCTCCGCACGCACTCATGGAATCTGTTCATCGTATTTTGCATAACACAACGGTGTATAGCAAGCTTAATTTTGCTTACTTCATGGAGGATGTTTTCTTTCAGCGCTACGCTGAAATAAAACATCCTCTGCTGTGGAGTATCGACTTAAATTTACTCTTCAAATCCTTCCACAGGAAAAAGACCACGGAAGACAAATCCGGTGATTGCGGTGGCCGTGCTATGTAACCAAAACGGGACATCGGCTTTTCGGGAATCAGCTCACAAAGTAGCTCCATCCCTCTGAATCTACGTCCGTGAATTTTATGCAGGATGTTCTCGAAGCCGGGGTATAAAACAACTGCATGTCGTATGGTGATACGCATCACCAGTAATTACTTTTAAAAAATACAGCCCGATAATTCCATTCACTAAAAGAGTACTTTTTCTGGGATTATTAGGTGACCACAAGTAACAATTCTGTTTATTCACATATCTATATTCCAAATAAAATTGTGCATCATCACTCCGAAACAAATTATCCAAGTAGCATAATTTATATATCGGATAGAAATAATCGGAACTACTGTCTGGCAAAAAAATCGTAAAATGTGATCATTTTCTATTGCTGCATACACTGTATAGATTCTACATAGATGGAATATATTTCGCTAATGTAGCACTGTTCATTTTTATTAACATGTTAAATTACAAGATGTTCATATTTTCAACTTAAAATTTTTCTATTACTTTTATGGAAAATATAAAATAAATCAATTTTTTTTCAGGCACTGCTCTGATGAAACTCTTTGAAGTTTACAAGAAAATTCAAGACCGACAAATGCATGTCGTAACTTTGGTTATTTTAAATTTTCTTTCTCCTGCCAAAAACTCTAATCGTAATTTACTCTTCACCGCTTACTTATTGAGTTAAGCACATGCTACACTGAACCGTAATGAGTATTATGTATAAGTCGTAAATACTTTGTACTTGCGTAAACAACGTGTTGAACAAGGCAGTTAGGTTGAAAGAGTTAGCTGCATAAGCTCGTTAATTTGATTTATGTATTGTTCATACCTCACTCGGACAACTCGGATATCGCTTTCGACATCATCGTCGTCATGTTATTTGTGTTGGGTTTTTGATTGGACGAGGGCGGTGGATGAATAAGTGCATTATTATTCCAATTTTACTTTTATGATCAGCCTTTTTCTTACGAATTGTGAATTAACTTAATATAAGGCATACGTGTTATGAAAAAAATAGTTCTTATATAGAATATGGAATATTGTAATATTAGCCACTTAAAGTATGACTAAAACCTATCAAGCACGAGCAGAACTTCCACTACAAGAGTTCAGTATAAATTCAGTCACTTGTAAAAATTTAAATATCAAGAGTATTTCTATTAAACTATTTACACATATCAATTTTCTACAACTTACATTGATTGTCTATTACATATTTGTAGGTTTTAAAACATGCATATTTCATGATAATCGCTATAGTTTTCTTACAACCTGTGTGAAGATATCTAAATATCTCATTTTTTCATAATTTTAAGTTGAATATATTCGAAACAAGGGAGGAGGGCATATTTTTTGAATATTTTTCATTATGTCTCACATGATAAGTGTATGTTATAATTTTTTTTTTCATCATGTAAGTAGTGACCGAAAGTGATTAAAAAGATATTTTTGAAGCCGTTATATTAGACTTGTCATATAATTCAAACTATAAAGGAATATGCATGTAATTTTTTTATATTTTTAAAACACATTTCTAATCGCTCAGTAATAACATAGTAAGAAATACAAATACAGGTGGTCCCGAAACACTTGTCATTCATCCGAATGACAAGTGTTTCGGGAAATGTTTTGCATTTCCTCGCGAGTATGAGCCTTAAATCCTCAAGAGTCGCTAGATTGCTGTTAGAAACTTTACTTTTAAGGGATACCTTAAGGAAAAAATCCATTGGGGATAGGTCTAGGCTACGAGGTGGCCAGTTAATGTCACTTATTTTGGATTTATCTTTTTGACCGAAAATTACGTGAACTGCACTTAAATAGATGTTGGAGTGTAGCATATTTGCCCATCTTGCCGAAACCAAGATCGTTGATTGAAACCATCAATATCATGAAGCGCTGGTGTAAAAAAGTTCTGTAGCATGGCAGTATAGCGCTCTGTATTCACTGTAACAGCGTTTCCTCTTTGATCTTCATAAAAATATGGTCCAATAATGCCTTTTGCTGATAAAGCTGCCCATACAGTAATCTTGGGTGAATGCAGGGGTTTTTGATGCTTCAATTTTGGATTAGTGTCACTCAAATATCTGCAGATTTGTCTGTTTACATGTCCATTTAGATGAAAGTGAGCTTCGTCTGAAAAAAAATGTTATTAAAGTTGGCGAACTTCCCTAGCATTTCGTTAGCAAACTGCAGCCTGTGAGCATAATCTTGAGGATTTAACTGCTGAACCATTTGGATTTTGTACGGATGTAAATGTAAATTCTTGTGTAGAATGCGGTTTAAAGATATTTTGGATACGTTTAAGACGCTAGACCGCTTTCGAGTGAAGAGTCCAGGTTGTTGTTTCGATAGTACTCGGGTAGGCAGAACGTACATTATTTCTCGTTGAATGAAGCCATGGTACTAAATTCCCATCGGTCGCTCTAACATTCCGTACCTCGCCCACCCTACCTCTCCCTCGCTGCTCGACGCAGATGCCGATTCAAATGTTAACGGACTTTTGGATCACCTGTACTATTAGAATTATCAATAAATTTAAGCTGCTATTTTAGTGCACCTTGGGTGATATCACAGTCTACCCCACGTTTGTTTACTGTAGGTATCTCGTTACTTTAAACATATTTTCAGTATAATAGCCATTCAAGTCATGGAAGAAGCACTTATTTTTTATTTGGATAGTTAGTATGATTTCAGTTAGTCATAAGTGAGTTTCGTATTGAATATCAATCATACAAGCGGTATATAACTGGGTACTTAACTAGTTTACAAAACTTTATTACGTTTTCCGTTGTTATTTTTCATATTAATAAAAAACTACAAAATACATAAAAACGATTTGACTGAAACATAATAAATATGCTTAACCGAAATAAAATTATATATAAATTAATAAAATGTAGACAGTAAGCAGCCATGTTTTTAAAATACTATTGGTTATGTTTTCTGCTGTGAGTATTTAATGCTTATGAGTATATCTATGCATAAGAAACGTACATATTGCATATTTCTAAATTACGTATTAAAACAAGTACACTGCAGCTTTTACTCCTTTGACCTCCGTGGACATAAAATGTGGATTTGAAGCAAAATTTGATGTCATATATTCTTGGGCATCTATTCTTGTCAGATTATCCATTGTGGTTTCACAAAACTACTTTCAGTTATCATTCTGGTCTTATATTTTAACGAATGTAGAAATGGTGGCAGATTACATAGTCTGGTGTTAGATACATTTAGGGTTCCGATACAAACTTCTGAGATGTAGATTCATTCATTTATAAATCGATTTAAATGCCTTAGTCCTTTATGTTCTGCGTAACGATTTAGGGTTACTGTTTATGATGTTTAGCACTTAATAAATGAATTAAGAAATAGAATCACAAATTATTACTTCAGTTCATTGACCATTGTATCTATTTGCTTTAAAAACGACCAGTAATATAAATTGATTCTTTGCAAGTATCAGTGCCTTTGATCGGTAAACATTCGAACTTAATTCTCACCTAACATGTCACATTTATGTAACACAAGTTACTATAGTACGCCTTTTTGCCGCATATAGTTAATTTAGAAGAAAAGGCTATTGTTACGAACTAACAATGAAGTACCTTACGAATACGTCGTTTGGCGTAACAATCTCTTGTAACTTGAACAAAAGACATTTCCTGTTCATAATACTGGATTGAGTGGGATATTATTATTGGGCGGGAAGAAATTATTCAGTAGTCTTTAAATAAAGTGACTGACTCAGAAGCGCGAAAAGCCGTAGAATAATATTATATTGTTTGTTTTCTTGAGTATTTTCTAAATTGTTAAGAAGGTTTTTTAAACAATAAATTTGTTACATTAACACATGACATTTTTTTATCTGAAAAAGTTTTGTGTTGATCTCCTAGTACCATTGGAAACAAACATGGATATTTATTTTTCCATCCTTTTACATTATTTGACATTTTTTCATAGTTTAAATCACCTTACAGAAATTTATGTGCTTAATATATGTTCTTTACTGCCATGACAATGGTTCACATAATTGAAAATGTTGCTTAATTAATTAATGAAATATCAATTCAATTCTGTCTGCCTGCATCAAATATTGGTATGTTCAACAGTATAATTTTATTTATTGGTGCTTATGGACCATTTCCAAGAAACATTCCCGTTAAAATCTGTAGATATCTTAAAGGGTAGAATTTACGATGTTTCCTAAGTGCATCATAAAATAATATTCACTTCATTTCTAAAGTGCTGTATATGCCACTATTGTGAACAATATAAATACAAGCGATTTACTCAATGATATGACAAAAGTTTGCTAATATGGAAATAAATATGTGCAAACGATTTCGGGATGGTTATAATTATTCGAATACAACTATCATTCTTACAACTATTATGTTAAGAAAAATTGTAAGGTAAAAAACTCGTGATATGTACCTTCCAATGGATTACACAGTGTTCTAGTATAATATGTAAAAAGTGATAAAATGAATGTCCATTTTATTAAATCGTAGCAAAAAAATTAACATTGGTAAACTGAGTATGTTCACGTTATGTCTGATATTATGTATCATAATTCAAACAAGAGAACCAGTATCAACAGTACTCTGAAAAGTTTTATTTGAATGATAATTTTGCGAAAATAGTTTTAGTGAGAATTGAGCAACAGAATTTGAAACTTATTTTTTTATTTGTCGCACTCAACTACTTTCACATGTTAACCCTTTGCACTCACAATATTTTCTCACTGCCGTGAATGACTATTAAGTTTCCTAGTTAGTTATATATATATATATATATATATATATATATATATATATATATATATTTATATAGATATATATGTATGTATTTATTCTTTTGATATATGGGTGTATATCTTTTATTAAAGTAACCACTCTTAAATATGTATAAATATAGATGTGACTACAAGTTGACCGTCCGTGTAATTCATCTCGGAAAAATTAGTATACTTACTTTTTGAGAAAAGTATTTTTAAAATTTTAAGGCTTATTTGGCACTCATTCTTTATATGCTTAAAGTTACGCGCAATATTTGAGATCATTGCGTGCAATATTACTAATAATATTAGTTTAAATCCTACTACGAGATAAAAATTTATTCTTAAATTTTACATACATTTTGACAGATAAATTAGTCACTGAGTCTTCAAAGCAAATATTTTTAGAGATCGTGATTCCTAAATCTTCAAAGTTAAAAGCATGTTTTTATACATCTATTTTTTTCTAAAATGGTATTATTATATCAATTTTGTATATAAAATTATTGAAGAAATAATAATTATACACGAAGTAATAATAATTATAGACGTGGGAAATATGACTATAAATGGTTATGGATATATACACATGACGTATGTATATATGAACCTGTCTAGTATACAGCCTGTGTCTAGTCTATTTGTCTTTTATTATATAATATTAATTGATGTAATTATTATTTTATTAAATTTAGTAACTTCCAAGAAATTTCCCATTTTAGTTTTGCGATGCTAGTAAAACCAAATCATGGGCGGAAAATCGTTCGTCATTCGTATCCTTTTGAAAATGGATGCAAACTTAAGTCGATTTGTATCTAAAAGGATTTTCATTATATACGTATTTTTTACTGAATTAAAGAATGTAATAACCCCAGAAAAAATTTAATATATTTGACGTTAATTTTGTAGAAATTCATTATTCACAATTAAATGAAACTACGTGATGTAGTATTATTTCTACTTTCTTTAATTTATTCTTTAATTAAAATCTTTGCTAATATCCCACCTGAAGATGTTGTAATAAAACGAAATCTAGGTCGTGCTAAAGAAATTAAAGAAAGTAGAAATAGTACTACATCATGTAGTTTCATTTAACCCAGAAAAAATATTAATTTCATTTTCCTTTATCAGAACACAATCTCTCAAGACGGTCTCTATTAGTTACTTGTTTTGCCACAAAAGATTAAAAATAATTGTTCTATTAGTTAATCGTGGATAACAGGAGACCTGAAAACATGTTTTCTCGCTATGTAGAAATATTATCTCACGAACTTCAGTGAGCATATCATAAAAAATATTGTTATTATATGATTAGAGTTATATGCTAAAATTTTGCACGTCTTATTTTAAATATAAACAATTATATTTCTATTTTAAGATAATGCTTAATTCAGCTCACCGTTAAATCCGTGATACCATAAGCAAACTACTCCCTCATTTGACTTCAATATGATGGCAGATAAGTTTTAGTTGATGCCATACCAGTTCAGCAGCAAACAAGCCGTTCTACTTTAGTTGGAAATGAAGAAGGAAAAACAGAAAGGGTGTTCGGAGATCAGCGTCGTAAGAATTCAAACCCGATGAGTATAGGTTTTAACTAAAAAATAGGAAATAAAAGAAAAATTCTGTTTGGCAAGAATTTATCAAAATAAGCTTAAATACATGCTAATACTGCTAACATAAAAAATTTAAAAAATTAGACATTTTTCCAAGTTACAAATCAAAAATATAAAAAGATATGCAGTTAAATCTAACCTATGCAAGAAGATATTTTAACAATACATAATTTCAGATGCGACGATTAATGAATATACCACGGCTTCTGTTTCCTCTCCTTCAGAATCTAATTCCAAAAAAATACCTAAATATAACCTAAATAGATAATAAGCTCTAGTTTTCATTGGAATTCTACTGCAAATCAACTCGTATAAGGGCATATGAAAATTTCTGGATCCAACTGCAACTTTGTTTCGAATCATGATGGAAAAAATATATACCGCAAACTTTACCAACCCAAGGACAAGCTAGGTCAAATAAGAATATGTCTAAGGCAGCTCCTATTGGAAACATGTCACTGCATAGTTGGCAGTCACGTTCCAATTTTACAAATGGGAGTACCATGAAACCTAATTTCGAAAATAGTTTTTATGATGACGAAACTAGGGAAGGTTTGATAATCAAAACTTTCAAACGTAAAGAAATTTTGCAGTGATAGGACAACAATGACGTGTTAGATTAAAATTCAATTAGTTCAAACACACATCCATATGATTGTATTATTGTAGACGACCATTTCAAAAGTGATAAAACCAAGCCAAAAACCAAGTTGTTCGCTTATATAAAACATAATGTAAAAAACAACACATTAATGTGACTCCAGATAAACCTTTTAAGACATATAAAGATTATGAAAATGAAACCAAATATTGTCAGTCACATCAAACGTTAAAAAAATACGAAAATCAGACTGTGTTGATTCATTTTGAAGATAGTTCTAAAAAAATAGACAAACGAGCAAAATATATCAAGAATAACAATATCAACATTGATTTAACAAATTACAATAAACGAACAGATTGTAATGATAGATATTATCGTAATTAAGAAAATAATTAATTTCGTTACAATGATCAACCACTTAGAAATAATGGTCATTATGATTCGAGGCAAAATAATCATCACGGGAGAAACGAAGATGTAATGAAGAACGAGATCCATTACAGATAAAACAATTTCACCGGCAGGTACAGCGATCGCAGAGAAGAAAAATGTTAATCGAATCAAGACACTCAAGGCAAGCAGCTAAGACCAAGAAATATAACAAACATTATGAACAAAGTATGCGATATAACTATGAAGAACAAACTTTACATCGTAAGTCGAGCGGACATAAATATGCAAGTGGTCAATCAGATAATCTAAAATTTTATGAAGTTAAGAAACAACAGAAACCTCAGTTGCTTCCCAGGACTAAACTTTTTAAAGCAACCAATGTTGGTGTTACGATGCAAATTATAATGAATTTGAACAAGAAATAGGAATGATGAGTAAGCAATAAGAGAAGTCTAAGAGTGTTGAAAAAGATGATTTTTCGGAAACTGGGCATACTTTTGGACCTTGGTACGATTTGTGGGACGGTGAAATACCTGTTAGAAAATGAACAAATGTATGTTTTTCTTGTTTGTTACTCAAGCTTTACTGTCTAACATTTATGTTATTTCGATTTAATTGTTAAATTAACGTATAACGTAGTTTACACTAACTTTAGATTCTGTTGTTTGCTTTTCTAAAATATTTTATTAATAACATGTTGTATCTAACAAAGTCACGCAAGATAACATAACACAATTTAAATTGGCTACTAATATCTATGATAATATTGCTTAGGATATAGCCAAGCAAAATTATCCACTAAGGTATAAAAAACCAATGGTTTTGCATGTATAATTACTTCATTACAATATGATTAGTGGAGTTTCAAAATTAATATTGTTATAATCACTGGCTGTCAATAAAAATGGTTTTGGATTACAGTTTTGAATTTTTTGAAGTAAACGTCAAAACGAGTGATCGACAATTAATACAGGGTATATAAAATAAGCTCCCGAAAATGTTTTCGGAATTAGGAGGTTACGACTATGGTCAAATAATATTTACTGCAGAAATAAATTATGTTACAAAGTTAGATCCCGTTAAGGCTAAATGCCTTATGAGGCTAGAACTTTGTATCATAACGAAAAAAAAAACAATCATTTAACAGTTAAAATATTTTCATTTTATTTCTTGATTTCATATTAATAAATACTTATTATCAGTATTACTAATAATTGTAACCTTGATATTTTTCAAAATACTGTTTAGATTTTAAAAAAATCATACAAGTAATCACCAAGTGCATCATAGACCTGATTTCATTAAAAAAATAAAAACCTTAGTAAGTGATAGCTATTCATGGCAATCTTTTTGTTAAATATATATTTGTCACTATGCTACATATAGTTCCAATTTCTTTAAACTTTTTTGCATTGGTCTTACAAAATATTTAATACTTCAGACGGTATTTCAAAAAATAATTCAAATATTGTAAAATATCTACAAATACTTTATAATAATTACCTAAATATTATGAGGTTTAAATATAGAGTACCGAATATTTTTTCGAATTTTTAGATGTATCTGTAGTGATTATTTATTAAACAAATTTGAATATCTAATTTATAATAAACAATAAACAGCGACATGATGTTTATGCTTTTTAATAAATTGCCGCATATCGCGTTATACTAATTTGTCACCTCATAAATTGCGGTATTATCTTTTCAAATAAAAATATCAATCCATTGTGATTGTTGAAAAAGGAAGTTATCCTTACTCAATGCTTAAACTTAATACAGGTAATATATTGTTTTTAATGTATATTGATTTTATAACACAAATATTTTTTTTCTAACTTTACACGTTGTAACTAACTAGTAACTAGCCCTTATTGATATTAAAAATTAACCAATTTTACTAATAAGTAATATTACAAATATAAATAATTTTATGTATTACCAATAAAACAATTCACTAATATATATTGTAAAGCAGAGAGTGAGTTTGTTTTTCCTTCTCTCGTCTCTCATTTACTTTAGTACTTTCCATAAAATTATATATTTATTTTTTTGCAAATAAAATTAATATTGTCATTAATTATGAAAATCACTCCGTTAAGGACAAGAGTCTGAACGTAAGTATGTATATATACTTACATGAGCAATCATCACACATCACATCGTCACAAACATATAAGCATCGTCATAATTTAAAAATTTTTTCAAGAATTTTTGTTTAATAAAAATGTGATAAGTTTATAATATCAACTCATATTATAGATGGAAAATGAGTTTATGCAATTCAAATTAATTAACCATTTCCGCCTATAAAACATATTTTTAAATTTTATCACTATTTTTTTCTTTTTCAAGTTTTCGTGCTTTGCTGCAAGTAACAATTTATCACTAAATAAAAACTAAAATTGTATCACTATTTTTTTCTTTTTCAAGCTTTCGTGATTTGCTGCAAGTAACAATTTGTCACTAAATAAAAACTAAAATTGTATCACTATTTTTTTCTTTTTCAAGCTTTCGTGCTTTGCCGCAGGTAACAATTTGTCACTAGATAAAAACTAAAATGATATCACTATTTTTTTCTTTTTCAAGCTTTCGTGCTTTGCTGCAAATAACAATTTGTCACTAAATTAAAACTAAAATTGTATCACTATTTTTTTCTTTTTCAAGCTTTCGTGCTTTGCTGCAAGTAACAATTTGTCACTAAATAAAAACTAAAATTGTATCTCTATTTTTTTCTTTTTCAAGCTTTCGTGATTTGCTGCAAGTAACAATTTGTCACTAAATAAAAACTAAAATTGTATCAATATTTTTTTCTTTTTCAAGCTTTCGTGATTTGCTGCAAGTAACAATTTGTCACTAAATAAAAATTAAAATTGTATCACTATTTTTTTCTTTTTCAAGCTTTCGTGATTTGCTGCAAGTAACAATTTGTCACTAAATAAAAACTAAAATTGTATCACTATTTTTTTCTTTTTCAAGCTTTCGTGCTTTGCTGCAAATAACAATTTGTCACTAAATAAAAACTAAAATTGTATCACTATTTTTTTCTTTTTCAAGCTTTCGTGCTTTGCTGCAAGTAACAATTTGTCACTAAATAAAAACTAAAATTGTATCTCTATTTTTTTCGTTTTCAAGCTTTCGTGATTTGCTGCAAGTAACAATTTGTCACTAAATAAAAACTAAAATTGTATCTCTATTTTTTTCTTTTTCAAGCTTTCGTGATTTGCTGCAAGTAACAATTTGTCACTAAATAAAAACTAAAATTGTATCACTATTTTTTTCTTTTTCAAAGAGATAAAAAAATTAAAATTGTATCACTATTTTTTTCTTTTTCAAGCCTTTCGTGATTGCTGCAAGTAATTTTTTACTGCTGATATGTTAGAAGAAATCGTAAAGCATACTAAAGAAAAATTAGAAAGATAAGACCTAACTATCAAAACCAGACATGTGTTCAAGACCTCGACGTAATGGAGCTAAAGGCTTTTATCGGTATGTTGTACTATACCGCAATTTTCAAGAGAAACCACACACAATAGAATTTCATTTTTGAGATAAATATTTGACTTTACATTTATTTACAGACATTTTTATATCTTTTGTTCAAATTAGAAATGTCTCTTTTCTAATCGAATGAGGACCTTGTCGTAAAGGATTTTTATATCTATATATATATATATATTTAATATATTATATATTTATATATATATATATATATATATATATAATATATATATATATATATATATATATATATATATATATATATATATATATATATATATAATATATATATATATATATTATATATATATATATATATATATATAGATATATATATAAAAGCTAAATCTTGCTTAGTTAAAATATAATATACCAGAACTGGTTGAAAGAATGATACATTTTTGTATACATACATATAAACAAATATTGGCATGTACTTGATATTTAATGATAATGGTTGGATCAAATGAATATTTATTTATATGTCTGTTATATTTATGGATCGTTGGGTACATATGTGATAAAATGTTATTCTAAAAGTGTATTTGAGTAATGTTTTTATCATTAGCTTCTTTAGTACTTGGTGAACATATTAGAGTCATTTAAGACAGTATTTTTTTTTACCAACGGTTACAACATTTTTTTATAATTAGTTAGAGATTTAAAAAATTAGTTACGGTAAAAAAAGTGAAAAAATATGTTTTTATTTTTAGTAATCCGTTGAAATATGTTATATTGATTTGTGGCAATTATTCAGATCTTTAAAAAAATTAGAATATTCAAGCTTTAAAAAAAACAAAGGTAAACATTTTTGAAAAAAAAAATTATTTGAAATAGACAACGTTTAATTTTATGCATATCAGTTTTTAAATCCTCCCATTGTCTTTTTTCAATTAGCAATGTTTATCATAATAATAAAAATACTTTAGTATAGATTTCATAAAATTTGTAAATAAAATTTTCATTATTAATTAGTTCATACTATATTTTATATATGTAATTTGTGACCACTACTTTTAATATATTTTATTAACAATATTAACCGTTGGTATATAAAGGAACGTAAAGCAACAAAAATGAATATAACCGATATTTGCTTAATATTTGAATATTCATTGTTTTCTTTTCTTTTTAAAGTTAATATTAAGTTTGTATCAAGGTTATATGTTTCAATTAAAAGTAAAATGATTTTTGAAACTGTTTTTTTTATTTACTTTTTGGTTGTTCTATTAAGAAAAATGAAATAATTAAGCACTATTAAGAACTCGAACTTCGAGGGTTTCGTGTACATTTTTGCACTTATGAACATTTAAAGTTAATAAGTGTTATTTATTTCTGTTAAACGTTTTATAAATATAAATTTTTCGTCTAGTAAATATATCGCCTATTATTTTACAGACAATACCATATGGTGCATATTTAAAAAATTATTTTAAGATCTAGAATGATTTGTGTAGTTTTCCGTCAACCTTCGCGTAGGCTTCCAAAAACTTTATTTTTTATAATATTATGTTAAGGAGTTTCAGAAATAAAAGAAAATGGCATAGATTCTTTTGCGTAATTTTCAATATATCTCCGAAGATGCACAACCTAAAAGTAAAAAAATATTTTTGAGGCATTTATTTTTATCCATTGCTTAATTTACTACGCCTAAAACAAACATACATATTTCGGATTGTTAAAATTTACCTATTAAATTCTCACACCTAGTCGCGTCTTACCTCACCTACCCGTTTGACACCCACACAGTCAGATCGCATCACCTCAATCAATTGGCTAACGAATTTTTTGGTTTTACTCGTGTTCGGTTGCGATCGTATTGCACTTACCTATTTCGTAAATCAATATTGGGTGAAGTTTATTGCAGTGAAATGCGGTGAAATAAGGTTTATGATATATTTTTTTTAAATAGTCTTTTGTTGCATATTGTTTGAGATTAGGAACAACATGCTCACCTCTAAAGTTTGTAAATTTTGTCTTTATTACCTAAGTATATAGTTTAATGTTGAAGTTCTTTAATTAATGGACTGTACGTCGTAATTAAGATAATACATGGTGTAGTGGGGTATCATATTTGGTTATCGCATTGATGTATTTCGAGTTCTACGTGTTGAAAATTTTGAATTAAAATTGTATTAAAATATTTATCAAAAGGTACGTATGTACATAATTTTATTTTATTTTATGGTTGCTCTCGACGAAAGTGCTGATATGTCAGATACAGCGCAGTTGGCAATTTTTGTAAGTGGAGTAACATGCTGTGACCGAGGAATTGCTTGATTTGCCTTCAATGAAAGATACAACAGGACAAGGTATTAACGAAAAAATAAAGACTTGCATTGAAAAATACAAGCTTCAAATCAAAAATATTTGCCGCTTAACTGCAGATGGTGCACCAACAATAACAAGAAGAGCAAATGGTTTTGTGGCATTAATGCACAATAGCATCACACACACAATCATACAGCATCATTGTATTATCCATCAAGAACAACTATGTGCAAAAGTACTTGAGCTGAAACACGTGACGGATAAAGTAGTGCAGACAGTTAATTTCATACGTACAAGAGGACTGAATCACAGGCAGTTTCAGGCTTTTCTGCCTGATGTAGGTGCAGATCATGAAGACATCGTATACTTCAGTCGCGTTCGTTAGCTTAACAGAGCAGCCAAACTGAAGCGATTCTATTCTTTGCTCAAAGAAGTAAAGATTTTTTTTAAAAACAAAGGCCAGGATATTAGTTTTCTAACTGATGAGCAATGGTTGGTTGAATCTGGCTTTCCTAGTTGACGTAATTAAGTATCTTTCTGATATTAACCTAAAACTTTATTTTTTATAATATTTTGTTAAGGAATTTCAGAAATAGAAGAAAATGGCATACATTATTTTGTGTAATTTTCAATATATCTCCGAAGATGCACAACCTAAAAGTAAAAAAATATTTTTGACTCATTTATTTTTATCCATTGCTTAATTTACTACGCCTAAAACAAACTTATACAAATTTCGGATTGTTAATTGCTGAGATACTTGCGGGTTAATATGCTTCAACATTAAACTATATACTTAGGTAATAAAGACAAAATTTACAAACTTTAGAGGTGAGCATGTTGTTCCTAATCTCAAACAATATGCAACAAAAGACTATTTAAAAAAAATATATCAGAAACCTTATTTCACCGCATTTCACTGCAATAAACTTCACCCAATATTGATTTACGAAATAGGTAAGTGTAATACGATTGCAACCGAACACGAGTAAAACCAAAAAATTCGCTAGCCAATTGATTGAGGTGATGCGATCTGACTGTGTGGGTATCAAACGGGTAGGTGAGGTAAGACGCGACTAGGTGTGAGAATTTCATAAGTGAATTTTACATACCTGTTACGTACTCCGGGTTCGATATTGAAGAAAATGCCGATATCTTCAAAAGACGACAAACTTTATTTAACGGCAAGATAACAAAGCCAAATCGCAAGAGATATATTCAGTAGTCCGTTATTTAGTGCTATGATCGGCCGTAGGTATTCGCTGATTATCCCACTTCTTGTTCCTTTTTGTTTTCGTGTCCAAACGTGAACTGACTCCGCGGCGATCACTGCGGCTATTTATATCGGCAACTCATGGAAACATCGAGAGATTTCTCGTTGCTACCAGGGATGTCTAGTCTAGACAATCGTTGTTTACTTGTGAGTACATGCACAAGCTAGTACAGGCTCTATAGCGGAGACAATAGGGTTGATTATTCCTTGCAACTACAATAGTGATGTTCGCGTGAGAAAGACAATTAGACTGACGTGTTTTTAGAGTTCCGTATCACGATACCGGGTTCCTTAACATACCTACATACCAATATGTACACATTATTGAATTTGATTATCAGTTATTAGTTCATTTATCGATTAGAACAGTGTAACTGAGATAGGCATATTTTTTAATAGATATTTGCACATTATGTCTATTGATATTTTTAAGTTTTAACTAGCTCGCAGGCCGGATGCAGGACCTTTGCAGGCTGCATCGTGGCCCGAGAGCCGTACGTTGGATGGACCTGTTTTAGACCTATATGTAGAATATCGTTAAAAGACACATTTTGAGTAAATCGTATTTTTTTTTAAAAGTACTTAAGAAACTCCTTATCGGAGGAAGTTCAGTTGAATAAATCTTTTTTATTTTCAAAAGTGCGAGATCTCGAAATTTAAAATAAAACACAGCCAGTACGCTAATGATCAGTCTTTTGAGAAAATTTAACTATATTATAAAAATTTCAACCAAAAATTTAAGTCATTATAATAGGCTGCTTTCCATTAAAAATAAATCGAATGGCTTGTTTTTTCTAATCATTAGTCATATAATTGATATACCAAGAAACAAAATTATTTATTACTAAAAGTAAAGATTTTGAAAAATTTTAATTAGATAATAAATTCAGCAAAATTACAAATTCAGTCACGTGACAGTGAATACTAATCAGAAAGCGTTACGTCACACCTCACAAAATACTATTTTTGTTGAAATTTTCGTATAGACAATAGGACATTTGATTAATTTTTCGTTTTTAACAATTTTTGTTAAGTTGCTACAATTGTCTTCAATTACACTTTAAAATACAAGTACGATTCGCAATGAAATCAGGTTTTGGCACTGCAAACCGTTATAAATGGCCCAAAATTGACGCCTGGTAGATTTTTTGCGTCAAACAGTGCCTGCCGTTCATCAGAATTTCAGAATGTTAAAACTTCAATGTAAGTATATATAAGTGAAAAGTATTATTATTTTCTGAAATAGTTTTAGCTTCGTAATCAGTATGCGTTTGTTTTCACACACACAGTAATTTATATTATTTTTGACGCTAGATTTGCGAAGTACTTAACCTAAGTACTTAACCTCAACTCATACATTTTTATTTTATCGATAAACTTGTAAAAATAGTGACTCCAAAATTCATCTGTATTGCTTTAGATTTAGAAACAGAGTGTGAGTCATATTAATTTGTTTGTGTGTAGACAGCTTAGAGCTTCGACATTTTAATGCTATTCTATGGAAAATACTACCGCAAGTTATTGTTTACGATAGGACTATAATTGCAATGTTTTAGTAGTGAAAACAGTTTATCGAATAAGTGCTTAAAGTGCAAATAGATACTTACATCAAAATGATCTCACAAAAATACAATCCTGAATATGTAAATAAACTACGAGCTCATTCCAAGTTTCAGTTTTTTTTCCGTGTTTGTTTATTGTTGGGAACATATATAAATCATTTATTTGGGCTTTTAATAATTGTGCTTTTACACTACGACCTACACAGTATTTATAACAAGGCAATTTAATTAAACAAAAGAAGCAACTGTCATACGGACACTCGATTGTTTTGATTTATTTCAGGAGTAGTGATATCATGACAATCTTGAGCGTTTTAGAGGTAAATTTAAATTGTTTTTTTAAAATGAAAAATGTATAATGTAAATATATGATTTTTGGGAGAATAACATTTTTTGGGTTAAATAGCTATTAAGGTAAACTATTAACTACTTTCCCAAATTTAGTAAACTAGCCCATTACATCCACGAAATACGATGGCTTTATAAAATAAATATAATTTTAATGACATTTTAGATGTTTTTAAACTACTTAACTTAGGAAGTTTCAAATGCACATTAAGGTATTAAGTATCTTGAAACCTAGATGGGAACAGATATTTAATATATGAAGAAAGCTCTGTATTAATTTGTTTATTTTAACCTATTCAATTTGACCGTCGTGGCTTCAACACTCGCATGTAGATAAATATTAAATATGTCAAATGCAAAATATATCGTGCAAGCTTTATACAAACGTTAAAAAAAAATTATTCGAATTATTGTGATGTAGCTAAGTATTGCTTAATTTTGTTCAAGTGATAACTTTTAATATATAATCTTTCAGTACAGCTTTATTACTATTGTTGAAGTCAAAAAAATAAAAAAGTAAAGGTTTTATGGTTATATTAGTTTGCAAGTTTATTTATTTGTCCATACGAAATTGTACTGCGAAAGTTGTAAAAAAATACTCATGTATTCATTATTTTATATTTTTCAGTGCACTTATTATTGGGGTTATTAGAAGTCTCTTCATTATTTTTGTGAAAAATTTTATTAAAGGTCCTTCGATGGGTAATGGCGTAAATAGTGAAATCATGCCATGTAAAAGTCACGGTACGTTTATTAGAGCATTTATTAAAGCACAGTTAGATAATGAATAGTTTAATTCGGTTCTCAGGGCACATAGGAGGGAAGTTCCACAAAACAGACTATTGTTTTACATTAAATTTAGAAGCTAACCGACCGTTAAAACCAATAAAATTACGACATCAGTTTTGATAGACTAAAGCAATTAGTGCCGTTTAATATATTTCGTTAACTCACCGATTTCATAATGCAATGACAAATTATACTCGAGTAATTAAAAATGCTTTTCAAACGGAAATACGTTGTGACTATTGAGTTACATAATTGAATTTCATTTCGAGGTTTGACATGCGATCCTGGCGTAGCGTAATGTGTTTTACAGCAATAATGTCACACTTTTACACAGTTACCGTGCTATTAAGTAGGGTTCAACTTTCGGTCTTTGTGACCTAATTTGACTTGTTCTTGTTTCTGCTATTAATATGTAGTAATTTATGTCTACAGAGTGAACATGAATTTTTTATACGCTCGTTGCTCAGTTGAATGTATTTAAAAAAATAGGAAACTATATTTAAATTTTTAGTTTTCGTTATGGATTTAGTTAAAATAATAATATACACAAGTACTTTTATGGAATTCTGTGAAATATACCGTACGAAAATTATTTGAAATTATGCACACACACACACACTAATATATATATATATATATATATATATATATATATATATATATATATATATATATATATATATATATATATATACATATATACATATATATACACACACACATATATATATATATATATAAATATATATATTTTTTTTTTTTGACACAAATAATACAAACCATGAACTAATTGCGACGAAAACAACCTCTGACATCTAAACAGAACACCAGTCCAATCCCACTCAATGAGCGACCAGAAACAGAACTCGGGTTTCCGCGACGCGCTGAGCCGTCAAAGATCGTATCTCTTGTGATCAACCCAGCACACCACGGTGACATTATTGATGGCGAACTAAAAAAAAAATTCTATTTAATGTATAAAAATCAGAGCAATATCCTATATCTAAAGCATATACAATTTTAAATGAAATAAACAGAATATTCGATATATCAGAAACCGAGAAACCAATAATGTATGAAAGTTAGGGATAATAATGTAATAAAGGTATTTTGATGGTCAGTACTATGAAAAGCGGAAAAAGTTTCATTGAAATGCGTCCTAACGTGTTTCTCCTTTGACCGAAATCTGTGTTACGGTAATAGTGGCATATTTGATTCGAGTGTTTTAAAATAAAATTGTATAATTTAATTTTAATTACCTATTTATTTTATTTTATGTATTTTCCTAATTTATATTAAATATTAGAAGCACAGAGTGAGAGCGAGGGACTGATTTTTATTTATTTTTTATTTAAATTGTAATTAAATTTATATTGTCGTCGAATATTTATGCTTAGTAGATAATTTTTTTGTAATTAACTTAATTTTTTTCTCGTCCCTATTAAACGAGCCACAATTTATTTATATCTTATGACGCAAGGTTTAAATAGTGACATATCAATTTTATTTATTAATGTCAGCTGAACTAGTACTATCATCGGTATGTATTAATTTGAATGGATATTTGGAGGTTTCTAACCTTCTGAAATTAAGATAAATAAAATTTGAACAGTGGAAAAATTGTAAACATTTTAAATTATTACAATATAGAAAATATTCTTCCAGTCTTATTTATATTTTGTTCAAGTTGTAAGAATTATTTGAATTATTAAATCCATTACAGTTTAAATCTTTAATGCTTTTTATTAATTTAATAAGTTTGTAATACCTACGACACGGTGAAATTTTTATTCGAAATTCCGATAGTTGATAGACCTTTCGTTGTGCAATTTATATAAAACGTATAAATTTTCATAATCGGAAATTTTGCTCAAAATATTATTGAGAATATTTATTTTGATATAAATAAAAAAAATTGTTTCCGCTGTCAACACTATCGTTTCTTTGACGATATTCGCATACAGACGTCGTCTGTATCCGAATATCTTCGAAGAAACGTTTCATACATTCCATATGTAATGTGGGGTGTCGTTTGGAAGGCCTAACGAGAAGGATCTCAAAAATATTTTTTTTGTAATTTAAAGTATCACTTCTTTCGTCTTCAAAATATTACATCACCATCCCATTTATACTGATCTAGCAGTTTTGCGCGAATAAACAGAAAAATAGGTAAATTGAAAAAAATGGAGATAGACAGAATGTCTTTAAGGAATACTCGATCCGATCGAGTAGCTTCGATTTTATTTTGAACCCTAAGTATAATTCCAGTTAAAGTCTTATTCAATTTGGTTCAGTGGCGTTTAATACACAGAAAGACAGAAAAAAGTAAAAAAATCGTTTTGGGTTTCAAACACGCGTCAATGCAGAATTTTTTCAAAATATTTAATGTACAAAATCAATCTTTCCCTGCAATATTTTTTTAATACGGCAATACGTATGTAAGGGCCGTTTTGACGGTAGGTTTTGCAGTTGCCATTTGTCTATTATTGGGGACATTTACTGGCGGCTATCCTCTAATGCGATCATTATACTGGTTTTAAGGATATAGCCATTCAAACGACATTAGAAAATATAATCTAATACTATATAGAAAGACTAATAGTATTAAACCACCTTTCTGAGTCAATAGCATCAAATTTTCTCTTGTCATATTCCAGACCACATCAAATCATTTTAAGTTTCAAGATTTCCAATAAGCGATGATGGTTTTAAGTGAATACAGTCATGTTTATTTCCAAATCGATTTTTATTTTATTTAAATACACTAAATTTTAAGCAGACAAGGTGCATGTCGATCCATTAGAGGGATCCACAAACGCCGTTGAAGGGCAATTTCTTTTTATCAAAGGCATTGCGTGAAATCGTATACCCTTTACGAGTAAAGAAGCCGGTGGCTTTACTTAGGTAAACATACTTAAGGTACGATGCGACTTCAAGGGATATTTTAACAAAGTACTTTGTACTAGATGCCGAGGTTATTATCAGGTACAGTTTTTTGTCTTATGACTTTGTGGAAGTTACTCTGTGCGGCTGGTGTCTGAGAGCATCATCTCAATTATAAATGTTTCAATCTTTGCCGAGTAATGGAGTAAAGTTGAGATTTTTTTACAATAGTATAGACAATACGTATCTAATTGCAGCTTTGGCAACAGATTTTGGAGTTGACTTTTATCTATTATCCGTAATATTCGTTGATGACGATCTTCTAATACGTCCGCTAAAATGCTTTTAAGGGAATATCCATTTCAAATGGCACTGGAAGATATAGTCTAGTTATATGTAGGAAGGTTGGTAAACATGTGTCTATGTTAATGGCATTAAATTTTCTCCTGTTATATTTCAAACGGCATAAAATTAATATCAAGATTTGCAACAAGCGATTATGGTTTTGAGAGAATACAGTCATGTTTATTTATAAAATGGTTTTCCCTATATTGAGATTCACTAGATTTTAAGTAGACAAAGTGCTTGTTATCCTATTGCAGGGATTCACGGGCGCCGTTGAAGCGAAATCTCTTTTTATTAAAGGCGTTGCGAAAAATCGTATACCCTTTACGAGTAAAGAGACCGGTGCCTTTACTTAGGCAAACAAACTTAAGATACGATGCGGCTTCGAGGGATATATTAGCAAAGCACTTTTTTACTTTATACCGGAGTTATTTCGAGAAATAGATTTTTATCTTGTACCTTTGCGGAAGTTATTCTACGCGACTGGTTCTGAGAGTGCCATCTTAATTATAAATGTTTCATTCTTTGCGGAGTAATGAAGAAAAGGCGAGATTAAATCGTTAGCATATTTGGGACATGTATTGGAATTTGAAATGGGGCTCCAATCGTATCGTGTCTAAAATAGGTGTGATGTAAATTTTTCTTCCGCTTTTGTTTTGCGAAATATGAAACTGTGATATTTCTCGGGTTTATTTAGTGAAAGATGATAGTTTTACTGTTTCCAGACCATGCTCAAATTTTTTTATACTTTTTGCAAGTGTCACAAAATTTAGGTACAGCTGAAAAAATAGGATGATTTCACAGTGTGTCGAAAATTTCCATATTATGTGAATGCAAAACATTAATGTAGATTTGATGAAAGTCACGAAATGTACATTTGAACTTTTATAAATAAAATCAATCAATCAATTATCTATAATTGTAATGATAATTTGTTTTGTACATTTATTAAAATAAACGAATATTCTCCTTTTTATTTGCGGTTTTTTAAAACTTGATATTAATTTCTTAAAACGCAACATGCTTGTATACATAATACTACTCACTATTTACGTATGATATTAATTTTTCAATGTTTCTATATTACAGGTAACATTGTATGATTTGAGGGTTTATTTTAAATACGCAACTAGTTAACACCTTTTTATGAACCTCTGTAATCTACTCTAAATTATATTGATGGAAGGTCATTAGAAGTTCATGGAGATAATTTAATCAACTTTATTTCTACGACACGTTCATGATCATATTGAGGTTTTATTAATTGTATAAGACTTGTTTATACAGTAAAAGTGATGCTGATGTTATTGCGAATATATCTTACGACTCACTAGATAAGGATAAGATAAGGAGACTTATCTCACTAGATAAGGATAAAAGAGAGCAGCAGTACAAGGAACGATTGCTTTTGGTGGCCGATATTTGTTTCAATATGTCGTTAGTCTATTGAAAATATATAGTGACATTTCTGCATATTTTTATGTTAAAATGAATAGAAATTAGAAACATTCATCACTAAACATTTTCAATGGAGTTTTTACTAAAATAGAAAATAAGTTTAACTTAATTTAAAAAGTTTTCACATTTTTTAAAATACAACATACATGTTGCATTTTAAAAAATGTCAAAGCGAATGCTCTGAGGCACGGAATTAAATATCTACTAAATATGAAAACGTTTTGCGCGGTGAAACAGATAAAACACATGAAAAAATTTCAATTTTCTCTTAACTGCTACGTGTCTGCGTACAATGTTGTGTCAGGTCTCTTACGGATATTTTGTCGCGTTTATAATATCGAGTTTCGGGGGAGCGGTAAATTCCTAATCAGTCATCCCTTTCATTCTACTCATAGAATTATTCTTATTACCAATCTTGTAATCCGGGCGGTTCCGGATATGTTTTCTTTCGAAAGTATTCGGTTTTCTTAAAAAACCTTATCCTTAGCCTTTAATATACCTTAGCCTTAGCTTTAAATAATTTTATAAAAGTTATCGTTAATATGATATTGATGCGATCTATGAGTTGATTTAAATATATTTATCGTTTGATTAAATAAAAAGGAAATTTGTTTTCTGTTTCTTTTTTTTTAATTATTTACACTAGCGAAAATGGACATACGATATATCTTATGTTTTTTGAACCTGTAGGCAATAAGAAATAACAATTTAAATGAAAACCGTCAACGTTTGTCGAGTGCATTTTTTATTGAAACTTCCAATTTATTATAGCAAAACGATAATGAAATCTCAAAAAATTCCTGGAAATCCGGTGGGTAATTATTATAGGTTGTCAATTTTAAGCCTTTTATTATAAGGTTGAGTCACGCAGTTCTCTACTCGACAAGAAACATTATATATAACGACAGTCTTGAAAATACAGCGAACTAATTAATTGTAAATAAGTTTTACACAAAACATTATTAATAAAGCAGTCTTTTTTCCTGAAAAAACCACACACAACTATTTATTCTGCATTATCTATAAGTACTTGCGAATAGTAGGCGAAGGTTTCAATATGCGAAGATGGTATCCAAGCCGAGATGATCGGTAAAAATCCTACCCATACTAGCAAAATTCTTGTCTCTAAAATATTGGTTTAATTGAGTTTCAAAGTTGAGGTAAAAGTGTGGTATATATTTTTATATCCCATCTTAATAAATTGATATGTAACTTCATAGAGACAATCGTTTGAGCTTGTACATCGGATAGGGGAATGCGACATAAAATATTACTGTTAAATTGCTATTAGTTGACAATATGTTTGAGGCATTTACATATCAGGGCTATATTATTTTTAGTAAGATGCTTGAGCAATTACCAACCAGGGTTAAGAGAGAACCAATATTTATTATCAGGCTTAAAACTAAGAAAGATGAAAACCTAATTGGTTTCGGAAATCACATTTCGCTTCAAGGTAAGTTTGTACGGAACATCGGTACAAGTCAAATGTTGATAACTGAAATACTAATTGATTTTTGTAACATTTGCATTTAGCGTTTATTTTTCTTTCTTTTTAGCGTAAAGTTTTTGTTTATTCTGAAATTTTCAATAAGAAATAAAATTTCCACGTTCACTGTAAGGTAGATCCTTCTTATTAGCCTAATATTTAGACATCATCGAATTAGTTGTAAAGTTATATTATGCTTACGCGTTTTAAATACTTCGGGATATATCGATTCAATAGTTTTAATAAAATCAAATAAGTATATAAGAATTCCAGCATTTTATTGGATTTCTGTGATATTTTTCCGATTACATATAGTTGTCCATTTCTTTTTTTTTTATTTGCATCTAAAAGTTAATAGTGTTCAAATGATTTTATTAGTTTTTTCATATTCTAAAGTATTGTTTTCTCCCATTACATATATTTGTTTTCATCTTTATCCTACTGCTTACAATGATTTCATGTACATTTTTCAATTTTACATTAGACTATATCTTGCCAATTTTCTAGTGTATACACATGCTTTTTCGTTATGAGTCAATTCTTACTGATTTCTCGTTATATACATTAAAATGTGATTTTAGTGAGCAATTGAAGTATGCTTTCCCTTATTTCGTAAAATATCTAAAATTTAACTTTATTTCACATTAATTACGGGATATTTAACTTACATTGTGTAATAAATATACCTATTACTGGTATATTTACAATTTAAATTTTTTTTAAAGTTGGAAAGATATAATGAAAAGTCAATCATCTTTTACAATATTTTTTGCATGTCTTTTAAAAATCGCATTTCACTCTCCATAACATTTGTCGATGAAGTTACAATTTATCATTGTAATACACAATGACTGAATTTTACGAAGATTTCGCGATTGAAGCTGTAGCTTATTAAATGTATTATGGTTTAAGTTGACTTTTATTCAATTATATATGTATATATATATATATATACACATATATATATATATATATATATATATGTATATATATATATATTTATATATATATATATATATATATATATATATATTTTTTTTACATTTATACATTTAAAAATATAGCAATATATATTCTGACCGTCAAATAACAATTCGTATTTTAACAATCTGACCGCATTAACAACCTAATCATCTCCAAAACTACTATAATCGATATTAATTTTGGAACGTAGTTGTATATTTCGTGCTCTATAATATTCGTTGGCATGAGAAATTAATAAAATGATGGAACTTCCGTATGTCTTAAAATACTGAATACACTTGTAGTTTAAATAACTTGCAATTGTTGAAAGCATTGAAAAAGGCTAGGAAAATAAAATATAAACGGTTCTATATGACTGTATTCGATAAACGGCGAAGCAGAATTAGAAATTGGTTTATTGGACCCTTAAAGGTAATTATTTCTGTTTCCAAATCATATTTGCCGGAGTCCAATGTCATATAATGTTCTAGAGTGGTTAGTCACATTATATTTCATACATCTCAATGATTATTTATTTATAATCACGAATATGACTATACTGAATATTACTTGAAGTTAATATAAAACCTTTCATTGATATCGCTTTGATATGATTGATAAGAATATGATCATTAATAAAATATATTGATTCCTATTTTGTAAAGAAAAACTAAAATTAAAGGAAAAGAACATCCATTTTATCTTTGCAAATCTCTATATTTCAGAAGAAAATTTGCTTTACAAATAAATACAGAATTTAGGAAAGAATATGTAATTACTTCCATATTTTGGATAAAATATGTTCATGGTAATCATACGAAAAATGTCTCAATGACTTTTATTTATATGATTAACAGATTATATTTTATAGGGAACAATTTGCAGAACAAACTTTACTCCTGTTTCAAATACAAATACTGGTTATAATCCACTCTTAGTGTGTAAAAATCTTCAGTGATATAAAATGCCTTTGCTTAACGCCGTATAGCCTAACAAAATCTTAACGCCTTTAATTAATTCTTTTGTGAATATGACATTTCACTATTATGAAAGGTGAAGCTGATATATAAATTATACATTATGTCGTTTAGTTACCGACATTAAAATAAAAATATAAATATTACATGCAAACATTACGACTAGCCATTGTTTGATTTTGTTTTGAAAATAAAAATGAACATTTTCGTATTATTTATCTTCTCTAATAATAAATTTGGTAGAACACAAATAAAATCGAAGTCACTCTTGATCAATATCAGTGGCAAGAAATATTGCAGGCAACTGTACTGTCTTATTCTGAAGAAACTATCCATGTTTTATGGACATTTAAACTCCATGTTGATACAAGGCGCAGTCCGTAAAAGCTTTTCTTGAAATCTGTCTAGGTATTAGATTGACCCGTAAATAGCCAAGATCTAAACCTTATGAAGTACTTATGGTACGACTTGAAATATAAATCAATTTTATAACACTTTTCAAGGAGCTTGGAAAACATATAATTTAATGTCGTCGGTTTTTATAAAATGTTTTTATCCAGCAATATCAACTACATTATAAATTATAAATAAAAATAAGTTTCTGTTTGTTTATGTTACTTTGTATCTTTCTGTAAAATTATTTACATTATTTACAAGCAGCATTTTTAAGCATCAAAGTCCCATGAATAGACGACGGACGAGAAGAAAAAAATTACACATTTAGTGTTAATGTCCTTAATAAGTAAACGTGATTGTGTGTATATACATGAATATGTTGAGTTTTATTCACAGAAATTTAAAAGTGTGATTTATTTAAATTAAAATTATAAGATTATTAAATCTTGTCTTCTTTCCTATAAGTTGTCTACATCCCATATTACTATTTACCTACATGCTAATAGACGAACTTGGCGTCTCAATGAGACTTATATTTTTATCAAAGTGTATATGGACTATCTACATACGTAGAGCTTATGTGTTTTAAAAAATATAGGAAATATAAAACGCACAGTCGTATACAACTGTGCGTTTTATATTTATTTTTTGCATTTAAAATTAAAGTTGTTACTTTATTATTTAGTTACTTAAAGTTTTTAATTTTTGTTGAATATAAAAACACTTTGATTTCCTTAAATAACGCTGGTTATAAAGTGGTTACTTATACAGAACTATAAAGCATTTTCTTTTTAACTTCTCGAGGCGAGGCAAATGCGTTTGGCCAGGCAACTTCGTTTTATCTGGTTACGCTTGCGATTGCTACCGTCGCTCAATGATTTTCCTCTTATTATTTCGTTTCAAAGTTTAGTGTAAATGTTTCAAAGCTAGGTAAATGTTTAATGGGGTAACTGATATCGTTATATGTCATCGTTAAGTCGTTACACCATTGGTGATTTGGAGATAGTATTGAATTGTATTTTCGTGTCGAGCCTATTTGCATTTCATTCGAGCCCATTGTAATACATATTTCTTTATGTATCAGATTTATCCATAGTCATGTTTGTAAATGTAATAAAGTTTTAAAAACTATAATATATATATATATATATATATATATATACATACACACACACATATATATATATATATATATATATACATATATATATATATATATATATACAACTAGAACTAACTAATCGTTACTATTGCAGTATTCTTGAGTTGTGAACCCTTTTGGGAAGTTTGTTGCCTTATTGTTTGGTGTATAGATATTGAGTTGTAAAATATATTTAGAGAGTTCTAAATCGAGAAACCGTTTCATGACAACAGCACTAGATTTTCAACGATTATCAACAATTCAAAAATATTTACTCTGAATATTGAAAATAAAGAATAATGTGAGAAATTTTAATAAAATCTATGCAGTATTTCCGTTTTCAAAAATTGACCCTTCGTAATTCGAAAGTGACACTTAAATTGTATATCCTTTCATCACTTTTTATGCAGATTCACATCAATTTTTATGCAGATCTGGAAAGTTTATGATTTTTGTATAAAAATTTGTCCTATCGATGTACCAGTTACCTCTTAATATATTAGTTTAATATTTATCTTGATTCTTAATCGATTAATATATTATGTACTTTTGTATTATCATAATTAAATGTGTCTCAGGTCCGGATCTTTTTCATCAATGAAATATTTAGAATAACCATTTAAAAATATAAATGTTTATTTAGCAATTATTTATGTGAATATGCACTACGCATATTTGTAAATCGAGCCTCTGCTCTACGTCTGCAATAATATTGTAGTATAGATGTAAATATTTTTTCTAATTTGCCTAACTCAAAACCATTATTTTTTAATAGTGCTGAATCTTTCAATAATTTAAACTTGATCGTCATTTTGGAATTTGGAAGTGAACCTTGCAAATCATCATAAACTTCGACAAAATACAATTAAGTTTAAAATTATTTCGGAAAGTTATTTGCGTAGAGTTCACCCCGATATAAACAATAAAAACCAATTAAAATCGCTCATCTATCCTCCAACCATTCAGTCAACTTGTACATTCTATTATCATAACACGTGGGATGCATCGCTATTATTCGTCGCACTTAACGTAGGTATTTGGGGTAATGAGAGGTGGAATGAAAATTGGGTTTCAAGTAGTAGTTTCATGGGTACCATCTGCGCATAACAACCTCGCGGGGACCTATTAAAAGGCTTAACGTTATTGACCTACACTCTTTGAAAGAAATTTATGAAGTGAAAATAAAATTATTGGTAGCAAATGTAAATCAATTTATATTTCATAATTAAAATTAATGATAAATACAATTGTTTCACGAAACAATATCATGAGACCATAACGAAAGCTAATAATTACAAAATTATTTACTGAATGCGGATAACCACTTTAAACGGTAAACCATCTACGTTCATATATGTTATTTTATCGGACTGATACAATTTTTATTTGTATATTTTTTCAAGCCAACTGCTTCAGTTGCCACTGCAAATCTTACAGACATTTTGAAACCATCAAACCGACTAATACTAGTAATATGATGAAAATATTAGGTATATAAGAAACTGTTAAATTTATTTTCCTAACTATTTCTAATGGCTTTAAAAAAATGTACCTAAGGTAATCTTATTCATGAAACATATGAAGGTATTATTAGTGGGAAAGTAAATATATTATTATTACGTACAAAAAGAAATTTACGTGGATATAACGCTCTTAAACTATTTATATTAAATACATTATAATAATATAATATTTAATTCAGGAAAATAAGTTGACCAAGTTACGATATACAATGGTGTTTATGTCGATTTAAACACCTAAGCAACGTATATAAACTCCTAAGCAACGTCACCAAAATTTAACTGAAAAAATATTGTTACTGAATTTAAAATTTACGTTACCAATAAATAATTTAAAATAAAAGCGGCGAGTTTAATATTTATATAGAATATTTAAGAGTCAACCCTGAATTATTATCGTATTGTGAATCCGTCTGTGAACTTGGTAATATATTTGGAAAAAGGTTGTTTTATGTGAACCTTTTAATGGTTAAATTGCAAAAGTTTGTTTTAAGTCTCAACGATTTTCTAATTTACTATCGAGTCGAAATTAAAATTATTAATAATTAAATGGATACTTTGTTTTAAAACGATTCTCGTAGCTCTTTTCACTTCTGATTGGTTTATAGGTGAAAAGAGAAGCTAAAATGAATTTATTTTCAAAGTTATATTACTTGCTTAAAAATAATCACATCAAACAAATACATAGCAAATAGACCGGCAAACTTTCTTTAAAAAAACAGGACTTCTAACACATTATTTGTTTATAAACGATGCTAGTGTGAAGAGGTTTTATAATGGATTATAAATTAATTGATGTGAGAAGAGGTTTTTGTTAAAAGCGATAAATAATTTTCTATGATGTATTATCTCGGAATGAGAAAAGTTTTGCAACACCGTTAGTTTTTGATATAAATGTGAACTCATTTAATTTCCCAAATGCTATGAAAAAAACGAATGTGATTGTGACCGTTCCGTCTTAAAGAGAAATACAACGTCTATACTCAAACTCTGTAAAAATATATATAATAAAAAGTATTATTACTGAAGTTTCAAGACATTTCTTACATGATTACTATTAAAAGTTTATTTAAAATGTTACGGAATTTTATGTGGATGATTATTGCCAAATATTGGAATAGTTAAAAAAACGATTGTGAATATTCCACGCCTGAAAGTAATATATTTTGACGTGATCAAGTAGTCAAGATATATTTAAATGATTAAATTGAATATTAACTTTTGAAAGGTTCATGAATCGAAAAGCCATAATGAGTCTACTATGATAACAATGAATTATGTCAGCTAGCGTTTTATTTCAAATGAAAATTTAATATATGTTTATAATATATTTATATATATATATATATATATATATATATATATATATATATATATATATATATATATATATATATATATATAATATTTTGAGCTCTCTTAATCGTAAAACATTTCTTACTAGCAGATTCAGTTTCTTGTCTACTAGCAGTCTAAGGCTGCGCTTTGAGTATACGGTATATATAAGTCCGTCCTTTATATTAAACAAACTAAATTTTTATTTCACCATTCGCTTGTCTGTTAATCTGTGTGTCACAGTCGACTTTCCTCGGAACCAAGCCACGTTACATAAAATTTGATATGTTATTAACCTACATATTTGGCACTAGCTACATTTTAAAATAGTTATATAAGAATTCAAGACAAGGTAAATGAAGCAATATTTTTTTATTACATCATGTAATTTTTGAAATATGCACCATATTTTTACGCCTATATAAGGTGTAATAGGTGTAATATAAGGTGTAATAAGTTTACTCTCCAAACAAATTATGTTTCTAAATAGTTTAATAGAAATACTCTCTAATATTAAATGTTCATAAGTGCTTAAAAGTGTACGGAAACTTTGTAAAGTGAGTTTTACTCTTACTTGACCGGTTTTTATACGACCGTTTGCTTTGATAATTTTTTATCGTTCGAACTACAAAATTTTTAAATCAACATTATCCTGATATAAAAATTCACCCTCTGTGTTGCAAAGTTCCGTCCGAACGAGTCCTGGCTCTCGTAATCTTTTATCTCTACCGCTGCTTAATATCTCCATATCATGTCAATATTTCTTATTTTTGTTTACGTGTATTGCGATATCATTTTACATCTTAGATATTATTTTATGAAAGTAATCTATTCCTAAGGTGGGTTTAGTAAAATTAAGTATACCATTTTTGGATTCAAAACAGACTCAAGAATTATACAATTTTTAAACCTGGCTAAATCGAAAAGTTTTCAAATAAACCTTAAAAAAACTTAGCGGTGTTCGTTGTTAGTAATAAATCTGATTTGAAAGAAATTAAGTATATGGATCTATGGCGAATAGTCATGTGCAGCTAATTCAAATTACAGCTGTTGATTATTAAAATTTTACTATTATAGTTAAACGCAACAATCCGTATCTTTTTCCAAATCTTTTGAGAAATAACTTGTAGTTGACTTACTTATTTTCTTTTAATTCATTTAGTAGAAGCTAAATTAATTAAAAGAAAATCTCGTTTAGAAAAAAAGTTTTCGTCGTTCATTTCATTATTACTAAAGGATTTCCTTCGTAACTCAGTTTACGGGAGAGCCAACATAATTCCACGATATTTTATTTTATATAATATATCCAAAATATTACATAAAATGACCGGCAAAATACGGAAATTTATACATATAAAAATAAATAAATTCTCCTACGTAATATAAATTTTTAATTATTTTACAATTTAACAGTTTAACAACGTATGGCAATAGTATGTACTAGTAAAATATACGAATCTGAACATTGGTTAAGAATTGTTTCATGCCAAATGATATGTTATTCCTTTTAGACGTATTATAAATATAAAGGTAAATAATTTCTACTCGCGTAGTACTCATGATATATATATATATATATATATATATATATATATATATATATATATATATATATATATATATATATATATATATATATATATATACAAGTAGCCGAAATAAAGTATTATGAAGCAGAATAAAATTTTTAAGTGACGTTCCGATTCGTAAATTTTACCGATGAGTTTCCATTCCCTTACGACATTCAGTTTTATTTTCCAAATACGGCCGATGTAAGTATTTCCACGAGAAAATCAATTACTATATACACGATCGTTCCCGAGTAATATCCTGAAATAAATCCTAAATCCTTTCCGTAAAATTACATTTCACTTTCTCGATGAACCTTATTATAAATAAACGATTTGATAAAGGTTAGCTGCGGTTAACTATGGTTGTAGTTTGTAACGATACTAAGATGAAAAAACAAACGAAATGACAGCTTAGAAATATTAATTTTATAGCGTGCAGTAATTCTGACTATTTGTATTAAATTTTAAATATATTGAAGTCTAAAATTCTAGATCATAAAATATTTGGTTACACAATTTTTTACAAAAAAAACAAATTTAAATTTATTGTATATATGCAAAAATCCTAAAATTTTACCTGAAATGCTTTTCCATTGATACAAATCCTTGGCCGACTACAGAGATGTTTCAGCCCATACGAAACAAGAGGAAAAGAGAAAAATGAAGTCAGGAAAATATAAACGAATGTCCACCGAAAAGCGTAAAAGTGTTCCGATTAGGCTTCCCCACAAGAAGTGGATATTATGATTCATATTTCTATTAAATCAAAGCGGCGGTGATTTCCCGGCCGCCCAGAAAACACAAGAGCAAACGGAAGGACGCTTCATTTATAATGTTAAGTCTGAAAGGACCGCGTGAATCCGTAAGGAACTGCCACTAAAAAAACACATTAATGCGCAATCATAATTTTTTTCAAAATGAACAACCCGAGTTAGACGTGATTATGGCGGCTGATCAGATGGGTGAATTTCATTAATTATATCTGTTGTTCTGTAAATATTGAAATTTGACTTCTAATAACTTTTTTTTGTTATAGTGACAAACTATATTTGTTATAGTGACAAATAGTTTACATTTTTAATTGAGATGGATTACTTACCGATTTTAAGCAACAATATTTTCAAATATATTCAATTTTTAAGATTACACGTTATTTAAAATCTTCGACTTTCTACAATTTCTTTTTATTTTACATATTCTTTAAAGTTATACAATTCGTGATTATTAAAATTAAAACCTTAAAAAATGCCACTAACGTAACATATCCAAGATACGAATAAAATTAATTCAATTATGAATCTTCTTAACATTTAATTCAAATTCAAATGAAGTATATCTTCGTATATCAATTGAGCAAGATTACCATAAAAATATTAATAACCGACGAAAGAGTAAATGGTCAACAGGCAAATACGCAGAAGGTTTAGTGTTTAATAATGAAATTTTTCTAAAAATTAATTACTGGTCCTAATAAATTTAGCACGTATAAATACAATTTGTTTCAATCTATACCGTTTATTTTACTATTTAAACACAACTATAAAAGTGAATTTAAAATTATGGATTAAAAACAGTTTCTTGTCGACGGAAGGAATGGAAGGAATATTAGTTCTTTGTAAGTGTAAATAAACATTTTATAGCGTTAAAAGTTGATTATTAATTCAATTAATATCTCAATTATTTTCGCGGTGAGTCATTTTGCACTACTTATAAATTTTAAGGGAAACTGTAAAACTACAATACGACACATCGTGGTAATATTACAAATTCTGGTACTAGTATCAACGCACTTTAAAAATTATTTAAAACCGGTATATATCAAAGAAGAGAATTTCAAATTGTTTTTTTATAATTTCCTCTTTTCCAATTATACCAAAATATGTTTCGTGTATAACAATAAAACGGTTTGGAAATCAGTACCATAATGTTCAGTATTTAAATTCAATTAGTAAACATGAAAGAAATGTTACCTTTTACTCAAAAATATTTATAAAATATTTATATAATATTTACCAATTCAAGGACTCGCTTGCATTGGTAAAAAATTGTTTTTTTACTAAAAGGTTATTTTTTCAAACTATTTTATATTAAAAAATTTTATGAAAATATTTTGAGTTTAAATCCATGGAAATCCTTTAATTAAATTGTTGACTACGTGGTGATTCCGTCTTTGATAAAATACTTGAAAATAGTCAGTAAATCAAGGAATATTTTACTAAACGTAAGCAATATTTCGTTTAATGGGTAATGAGAAAGATCGTTTGGGAGGGATGATCGGAAAGCTGTTTAAAAAGTGGAATTACATTTAATCGTATGGACGTTAGGAGAGATTAATGTTTTTGGTAATCGTAATGATATGAAGCAGTATGTATTAATAAAGTGAGTGCATTACTCAATACCTTCGCGAAAGCAGCACTGTGGAGATGCAGATACGGATTTATAAAAGTAATTTTCGGTTAAGTCCGTAAATTACTTTTCCAATTATATTATTTTTAAGTAAATCCGGCTGCTTTAAGAACTTAGTGGCTTGTAGTCACGTCATGAACAATTTGATGTATATAAATGGGCCTCATTAGCTCATTAGCCGTATCATTAGCTCGTCCTTAGATCATTATATATCGATTTCAGTCTTGTGGAATTTACATACATGAATCTGCGAAGAAAATATTAAAATACTTATCAATACTTTTCGAATAGTAATAATTATTGTTTTTTTTATATTTTTTCATAACATCCATGGAAATAACAATGTGTTTAAAATACAAGTGTATTTGTTGTATTACCAAATGTCCGTGAAAATATTAACGGGTTCTGTAACAATATTTTCTTTTAATTTTTTTTATTTCGTATGGTTTCAAAGCGAAAATTATTATTTTAACATATAACCGTCATTACTTGAGCTAGTATACACACAGATTATAAATGGAAAAATAAGGGGCACTATAGTGTTTAAGTATTACTAAGGGAAAAATTATTTAAAACAAACTTCTTTGCGTGTAGCCTGGACGATATATCTCATCTGAACGGAATCAACCAGAGGAACTTAATTTTACACAATTTCTAGAAACAAAAAGGCCTAAGTTCTGGAACGAAAAGAGTGCATTCTTTAATTATGCCTTTCAAGTTTGGTCTGGACAACAATCCGCCGCCCATGATCCACAATATATAAATTATATGTAATCAATCACAAACAACACATAAATAAGAATAGTAACGGAAATGGGATAGTGTGTCTATGATTGTGAACTAATTTTTCTGCATGAATTCCAATCTCGTGCAGTACTTTCCGCGTCTCAGATTCCGAATCTTCACTGAGTGTATTTGAATAAGCTGTGAGTGCATAAGAATCGGTAGAAGTAGTTACATCACGGCGCAAGGCCAAAGTATCGGAATTATTCGAAACTAATGTACTTTCCCAATCCTATTTTAAGACATCTTCTCCATCTTTCAACGCCCTCTCGGCCTCCTCATCGTTCAAAAGACCGATCGCGATTTCAGTGGTCCTCAAGGTACTGTGTGTAAATTCTCGTGGATATACTCACAGGGAACTACTTACGCCCTTCAGTTCATTCCCGTCATTACTCAGTACAAGAATTATGGAAAATGGACTTTCTATACAATTTTGATGAATACAAATTCACCTTTAAATAACATTCTAATTGTTACGCGGCTAGTGTTAAATCGAATTATTTCAGATTCAGCAGCCTTCTGAATATTAGCTCATATATCTTCTCGTATCGCTTTGAGATCCAAACTAACCTCTTGACCACTCCCATCAATGTTAATGTTGACATTTCTAAAGAAATCGAGTAAACTCCAACATAAGTTCTGTTAGCGAGTACTTAGTTACAACAGATTTAGTGTTATTGAGAGCAACTTGGATATTTTCTAATACATCACGCCATGTTTTATTGATATCGTTTTCAACGATAATAAGCAAGCTTTTGAGAGTTCACACTACTCGTTCGACTTGCCCATTTACTCTACTAGAGCCCGTTGCAATGAAAGGGAGTTGTATATTGTGCTTTTTCCAAAATAATTTAAAATCCGAACTGACCTAGCAAAAGGGCTTGGTTGGCTATAATTATTTTAATCGCTCTAAAAAGAAGAACTTCTTTTAGCAGTGTATTCATAGTTTTTTAACATTGAGTAGAGCATTGTGTAGAACGGAACAGGCAGAGCTCCCAGTGGCCTCTTTGATGTCTTAAAGATAAAGCTAATACATTTTCTCAAGCATTTTGACATATCAGAAAACCAATATTTCTCGCAAAGCCTATCTAACGTTTTGACCTTGCTTAAGTGTAGTTCTTCATTGTGAACATTTACCATTAACGTCCATATTGGAGAATGTGGGACCACCGGCAGCCAAGAAACTACTTCGTTTCGAACAATTTTTCTATAATGAATGCCTTTCAGTATCCTTCTCAGTATCGACTTCTCGCTCAATTTATAACAAGCCCTGATAAATCTCAATATAATGTACTGTTTTTATTGATATATGTCCAATTCCTATGATGCAAATGGCACAGGAATTCAGCAAAGAATTTCGGGACAGACAGTCCATATGTATTTTCCGCGTCCTTTACGATAAACTATCATCATCATATATATTAATACGCTAAGGTTTTAAGATGTTACACTCCCTTTTTAGAAAAAACCTCACAACTAATCCATATAAATTATATATCATTTTATAGATAATTGCTTGCTCTACCGGCATCCACAACTAAAGAATTTATTATTGCTATTGTTTTTGCAAATTAATTAATTATTAAAATTATATACACAAAACAGAAATGCTGCCATCTAACGGCTCAACGTCAATATGATTGACTGTCGGTAAAATTTTTGTTGAATTTCAAATCCACTCACGTATAAATAAAGTGGCGCTTTAGCTCAATGCTTTTGATACTTGCGCCTCTATATATCAATTTTAGTAAAATATTTGTTTGATCTGTCATCTGAGCTTCATAATGGAATAAATAATGCGAAGACTTTGCAGGGGTCACGCTAGTATCAAAATAATATCCTTAAAGTTTAGCTCACCATCAGTATACACAGCGAGAAAGATCCTTTTTTAATTTTCTACGCCCTGAGGTAATTATAGTGCGTAGAAATTAAAAATGTTCATTAATTTATCGTATCTTTGCAGGTCTATATCAATCTGTGTAGAGTTTGGTGTATTTGAAGTCGCGTCCCAAAAATGTGTTTGTCCTTTGGAGTAGAATACAATATCTTCCTTATTAATTTGTACGTATAACCCTAGGTATATATTATTTAGCTATATATTAATATATAATATTAATTTGTACGTATAACCCTAGGTATATATTATTTAGCTATATATTAGCATATAATATTAATTTGTACGTATAACCCTAGATATATATTATTTAGCTACTTACTTATACATTTAATAATGTTCCATGTCGCCTTCCATAAAATCACTTTATTTACTAGCCATCTAGCAACTTAGATAATTTCGTTTTAATTAAACTTAATACAAAAGTAGATTTTTATAAAGTTTTCATTCCCAAACTATAATATAGTTTTGATGGAGTAGATCTTTTTGCTTATGAGTTTAAATATATAGAAAGAATTATGGTCAAAGTTACATTCGTAAGCTCTATGAAAATGAATACCTATACCTAGTACATTTATGAACCGATAGCGTGAAAAACAAGTCTTCCAGTCAAGTATTTTGGTAACTAAAATCAAGAGTAATTTTTCAGGAAAGTAGTTTTAATAGTAAGATTATTGTAATTAATAAATGTTTTTTAAACAGAAAAAAACTAACAATGATATAAAAATACATAACTCTGTGAGTACACTATTTTAGGTATAAAATAAAATCCAGTTTAATTCAGATGAATTAGATTAGACTATTTTTCCTATATTTTTTAAATCGTTTTTCTTTTCGAATTATATATACATATATATATATATATATATATATGTGTGTGTGTATATATATATATATATATATATATATATATATATATATATATATATATCGACTCATGGTTCTTCTATAAGTATATTGAGTACGTAGAAGATTTAAACTTATTGATTTGTCCAAATTAATGTTCAAGCTTTATTTGCCATATTTTTTTAGCTAGCTTTATAAAACTAAAGTAAATGAGTTTTTTAAATCAGAAGTTCGATTCATTATAAACATATTTTCACTTTTTGCAAGTAATGATACTTCCTTCGCATGTAGATAAAAATCTACACCGCTACGTTCCTTTCTTGAAGGGCTAGTTTTTTATAGTCAAGGGTTGGATACCCTTGAGTATACAATAGCAAAATGTTAACCTCCATACATCTGCAATTATTTTTCCAGAGTTCAACGAAATCCCCAACGCAGTCAAGTCAGTAAAATGATCAAGCGACATGACTACGTCTAACCCGGACAGTTTGTTCTCGACAATTTTTAGGATCAACGAAACTCCAGTAATTATTGTGTGTTGTTTCCAACCCAAGAATTATGTGTTTCTTCAGCGGCATTTCATTGTTCATCCGGGCAGTCCATTCAGACATTACATTATAAATCAAGCGCCCTTCCGTTTGCCGTTGGATTTTCTGGGCGTTTGGGAAATCACCACCGCTTCAATTTAATAAAAATATAAATTATAGCATCACTCCCCACGAAGAAACTGAATCGGACCACTTTTATATTTTTTGGTGGATAGTCCTTTTTATACTGTTGATTTCATTTTTCTCTTTTCCTCTCGTATCGTATGGGAAGAAAGATGTCTGGAGTTGGTCAGGCATTTGTACTATCGAGAAAGCATTTTGTTTTAAATTTTGGAGTTTTTGCATATATAGATCATATTTATGCTTTATTATTATCTATTTGCATTATACATTAATTCATTTACAATTTTTTTTAATTTCTCAAAAAAATACTATTTATAAAATATGTTCCGACCTACAGCTTGATATTTTAAAAATTTGCGTCAAAATATTATTGTCTTATCTAGGTGATAATGGTAACTAAGTAGGCATTAAAGAAATAGACGTATTTTTTCTCGGTACTAATAAAAGAGCACGAAGAGAAATTATCCGTAAATTTTTCGATAATTTATAATTAATTTTCGAAATTATCCGTAATTACGTAATTCTCTCTTGCGATTCATATAAGCAGACAGTCAATATAGTAGATAATTTGATAAAAGCTTGTATTGAAATAACTTGTTTAGTCGCCATTTGTTCAGTAGGAGTCCATAAATAGTGTTTTTGTCATTCATTTTATTTTTACTAGCGGTACTAAAGAAGTTTTTTTGCCCAATATGTTCCGACATTGATATTTTTTGACATTTTATCTATTTTTAATCCTATAACGTGTTTTACAAGTGTATAAGTAGATAACTGTTACACAATTTAAACACGTATAATAGAATATACGTATTCCAACGCGTACTACACGTAGCCGAAATAAAATATTATCAGGCAGAATCCAATTCTTAAACGATGCTCAGATTCTTATATTTTACTGATGAGTTAGCATTGATTTTTCTTTGACAAATACGGCCGACATAGGTTTTTCCTCTTGATAACCAATTGAGATTTACGTGATTCTCCCCGGGTTATATCCTGAAATAAATCACAAAATCTTTTAAGTAAGTCCTGTCCGTACGTTTAACTTTCTAAGTGAACTTGATGCCGCAAAACTTTATTTAATCTATCGTATATAAATAAGTTATTTTCAGAAAATGTGGAAGGAAAATATGATATGTTTTTACTTCATTGATCATTGTATATATCTGACATTATTGTAGCTTGAAAGAGAATTATATTTTGATAGTCGTTACGTGGAAACGATTTTGAGAGTTATTATTACTATCTTCGTGATGAAATTTGTATTATAGCTATCATAGATACCGGTCTTAAAAAGATAAACTAAGATTAATAACGTTTGAAGATTGTAACGTGTATATGAATAAATGTAATCTACATATAAGTCAAACGCCATCTTGGTAATAATAATTTTATTGCGAGCAGAAATTATTACTTTTTGACGCAAATTTTTAAAATATTAAACTCTAGGTCGGAACATATTCTATAAATAGTATTGTTTTTTAGAAATTAAACAAAAAATTTAAATTAATTAATTATATTGATTATTTCGAATAATTTGAAAATAGATAATAATAAAGCTTAAATATGATCTACATATGCAAAAACTCCAAAATTTAAAATGAAATGCTTTCTCGATAGTATAAATGCCTGGCCAACTCCAAACATTTTTCTCCCAATACGAAACGAGAAGAAAAGAGAAAAATGAAATCAACAGCATAAAAACGAATGTCCACCAAATAATATAAAAGTGGTCCGACTCGATTTCCTCGTAGGAAGTGATGGTAAAATTTATGTTTTTATTAAATTGAAGCCGTAGTGATTCCCCATACGCCCAGAAAACACAACGGCAAACGGAAGGGTGTTTGATTTATAATGTTAAGTCTGAATGGACTGTCCGGATGAGTAATGAACTGCCGCTGAAGAAACACATAGTTCTTGGATTGGAGTTTCTGACTGACTTGAATGCGTTGGAGATTTTGCTGAACTCTGGAAAAATAATTGCATATATGTAGAGGATTAACATTTTGCTATTGTATGGATACCCTTGACTGTAAAAAACTAGCCCTTCAAAAAAGGAAAGTAGAGGTATAGATTTTTACCTCTATGCGAGGGAAGTATTCTTACTTGCAAAAGTGAAAATATTTTTATAATGAATCTAACGTCTGATTTCAAAAACTCATTTACTTTAGTTTTATAAATAGGCCCATAGCTAAAAAAAATGGCAAACAAAGCTTGAATCTTAATTTGGACAAGTCAATACATCTAAATCTTCTGTGTACTCAGTATTCTTATGAAGGACCATAAGTCGATATATATATTATTCAAAAAGAAAAATTATTTAAAAACAAATGTAGGAAAAATAGGGTCTAATCTAAAACATCTGATTCAAACTGAATTTTATTTTATACCTATAATAGAGTACTCATAGAGTTATGTATTTTTATGTCGTTGTTAATTTTTTGCTGTTTAAAAAACATTCCTTAAGGCAAACGCAGACATATTTTCGTAGATATTCATGAGACATCTGTTTATTCATATTTATTATCTTTCTACTACTAAGATAAAGAAACTACATCTTTACGTAATATTTTTGCCTTCTTCGTCCTTTGTTTCTGCCTTGTATTTTTTGTATAAATAAAAAACTAAATTTTCTCAAAGTTAAATTATCTGAAAATCATCATATTTACAAGTGTTATATTTTAATTTTTTTTAAATAAGCATCTTCTATGCATGTACTATATGATTAAAAAATATAGAATCTTCAAAGGTCTAATGAATAATTATTGTAAAAAAACCTTTTCATTTTTCTTTCAAACCTTTCACTTTCCTCTCTTTTACACTTTGTAATATATAACATTCAGTAATAATTTCTAATATTTATGAGAAAATATCATGGTTTGTTATTAATCTTTTGTTCTCTAAATATTGAAATGGAACTTATAGCATTTATTTGTCTAAAGTGCCAAACTGAATAATGAGGAATTTTCATTAAGAGCGGTTACGTATTGATATTGTTTAACGACATATTTCGAGTACCCTGAGTTTTTAAAATTAAAGGTTATTTAAAAGTTTCGTCTTTCCTCAATTATTTTTGTATTTAACAAATTCATCCAAGTTTTTAAATTTAAGAATGTTATGACTAAAATGTTAAAAAAATACACTGATAAGACATGAATTAAAGTAAAAAGTAACTAATTTTTACTTTAATTCATGTATTTATCTACTCAAATTTTAATTAAGATTCAATATAAGTGTTTAGAAGTAGTAAACAAACCATTAATTTCATTATGTTTAATGTCGCTTAACTTTTAGATTTATTAGAGAATTTTGTAAAACATATTATCATTAGTTTGTGAATTTCCTGAAAAAGGTTACAATAAACAATTGAAATATCCGATGAAAGACTTAATGACTTAACATGGTTATCTAAATCGTTTTAAATATTATTCTTTTATCCTTATAATGAAACATTTTCAGAAATTAATTTTATGATTACAGTATTGACACTAATAAAGTTGACACGTTAAATTCAAACTTATTTATTTCTATACTGTTTAATTATTTATATACAATTATAAAAGTCTGTTTAAAATTAGGAAAAAAAAACAGTTTATTTTTATACAATGAATAAAAAATAAAAGGAATGTCAGTTTAATAAGTTCAAAAATGATTGATTAATCCAAATGTTATCTTAATAAACTTTTGCGATGAGTAATTTTGCAGTTTATTGATAAATTTTTAAGGAAATCTGAAAAACTATGCGTCGTTGTAATATTAAAATTACTGTTAGTATGAATGAAGATAAAGAAACTTTATAAACGCAATACATGGCAGCGTAGAGTAATTTTTTTCTGTACAAGTTCTACCACAATATATTTCTTGCATAGTAATACATTTTTTTTGGAAAAGAGAGCTATAAAGTTCATCGTTTAAGTCTACATTACACGATTTTTTTTCTGCGTGAAAAAAAAATGCGTAAGTTTTCTACGATGTCTAGATAACGGGATTTTTTATTTTTTATTTTTTATTTTTATTGGTTTTGCTGAAAATGAAGATTTTCCGTGGTGCCATGTATGTCACACCATACATTAAGCCTCCTTTTATATTATAATATATAAGAATGGATTGTACTTCATTAGAAAGAGAAAATTATATTTACAAGAGTTATATTTACAAACTATTTATTTCTATCTTTTATATTCTTAATAGCAAAAATGATGAATGAATAGTGAATAAAGGCCATTTATATTCATTATTTATGAAAAGAAAAAAGAAACTTTTGGGAGAAAATAAAAATAAGAAAAAAATGGTTTGTTGAATTTTATAAATAATAATTATTTGTAAAACTCAACAAAACATTTTTTGTCCTTGTTTGAATACAGTTCTACTTGACATTTACTGCCAGATATGTAGCTTTTACTTTACAATAAGAATACTTGCATCGCTGACGTTTCGTTCCCTATAAAGGATAGTGTTCAATGCCGTCCCCTTTTTTTATTATGGAATTTCCACACATGTATAAGGTTTTGCAAATTTGAAACTTGAACTCTCAAAGTTTCAGAGGTGTCAGTGTTTCATTCAACTTTTCAACTCTTTTATAAAGTATCCAGCTATTTAAAACCATCACATCCAGAGGGTGACAAAACAATCTGATATACCAACTCTTTGTTCCGGTCCTTATTTTATGTTTCCCTGTGTATGGTTCATGTAAATCAACACCTCCAATGTGTTGATCGTCATAATATACTATTTTGGGACAATCTGTTTCAAGATATCTTTTTTGGATCAACACAATCTGTTTCAAGATATATTTTATGTAATATCGACGAACTTTTTGGGTTGATTTTTTTTCCACGAAGGACGAGGAAAGTACCATAAGTTTATTGTCGTTCCACATTACGGTCACCACATCATTACGATCTATGTCAGCAACCCACTCTTCGGAATATCCTCTACCCTTCACGATCTAGTTCTTTTTGCTTGGAATTTTTAAACCTTTGCCTAATCGACCTTTATTCAAATTTTCAAATGATTGTATGCTTTCTTTGGCTAAATAAGAGATCAACTCTGGGAAGATTTAATAATTATCAAAAAAGTCTGTAATTTTGATGCTTAGGCTTACACCTTGTTAGGCAAATAACTATGTTTGCATATGTACCCAAGTCGGATTCATCTTCATTACTAAGTCGTGGATCGATTTCGGATTATATTTCGAAGTCGTATGCAAAACTCTAACATGCGACTAACAACTTATAGCCCCATTTATGTGGATTTTTTGGTAAATACTGTCACAAAATATTGACTACTTTGGTAGCGCATATTTGCTCATCCACTAAAAGCGCCTCTTTCTTAGATTTGTTTTGGCACTGATGTCGCAATGTTTCTAACACAGGACATATTTTATGCAAAATTAAAAAACTGACGAATTTTCTCAAAATGACGAATTGCTATGGTTTCCCTCATCAATGGTATTCCTAGGTCAGTCGATCAGTTCATTCGAGTGCTAGGCAGAGGTGTAATGCCCATAACTAATCATATACCTAGGTATTTCTTCAAGTCATTTGTTGTTATTTTAAAGGGCTTTGAAGGATTTTTCTGTTTGCTAAGTTTCTAGGATTCCTGAATAATACGATATAAGAAGTCATAGTCAAAAAAAAATATAAAGAAACTGTAGGACTTTGCATATCTATGATGGCAGATTCTAACTTCGTATCTTATGTAAAGTCAAGAAGTTTTTGAAATTATTTTTTCTCCAAACAAAATGCTTTTTCTTCTTCTTTATTATAGATGCGGGATAGGTAAGCTTCTTGGTGTTTTTGATTGAAGACAACAGTGATGATGATAGTGTTGTGATAAAGTCTGAGGCATTAGATTGGGGTATTTGGATATAAAAAAACGAGGAGTCAGAAAAACTAAGCTGAATATTACGGTTATGATCTGGCTCCCTTGTATTATTTATATCAAGATGTAGTGTTGTATCAGTCAACGAAGGCTGATTGGTAGTGAATAATTTTCTGAGTCACTTGATGATTGACAGCATCGATTGATGGTGGCTCATATTCTTTCGACGTTTTGTCATCTTTACTGTCGCTTTTTGAAATATCTTTTTCGTTCTCACTACTAGAGGGTATAAGCAAACATCTTATTATTTGGTCGTCATTTAGTTTTTGGTAGACATTTTCTGTAAAAAAGACATGAAATAAAAAAAAATCATATAAAGACGGATTAATAAACCAAAATTGTGAACAATTTAAAATTAGGCAGTATTTCAAGTTTGAGCCAAAACTATTGGTAATATGTGTTTGTCTCTGTAAAATAAGGAAGGTCAATGCACAATGCGAAATCTGGAATGTTTATAAATATATTAATAAAATATAAAAAATAAAACTATTACTCACATTTTCATGTATTTTCCAATTCGCTCATAATATTTTTATTTATAAGAATAGATAAAGGTTTTTATTTATTATTTATGGATTATTATATTTCTTATATATTATTTTTATATTATTATATCTTGATTGATTATGAAATGTTTAATCATTTTAAACTTTTCCGAAATGTTTAACGCACGCATTTCATTATAATTTTGTCAAAGACGTCGATTATTGCACTAGTAACGCCATCTAACGAAATTTGCTTGAACCAGGTGCTGACAAAACCTATTGTTTGTTCGTTTTTAAGGTAAAGATGTCACTACCTGTTATTATTTGATGGTTGGGACGTATTTTATTAGTAGTCCCATTTATGTCAATGCATGCGAGTAGGGTCATGTTTTTTCTAAGGAGCTTTCTTGTAATGATCATTATTCAAGCAGTAAGTATAACGCGTGGGCCTAGAACTTATTAAGAGAAATTCTCGAGTTTTTTAGATTGAACTTTAAATGGAACTTTTAGAAATCTTCGAGTTTCTAAAAGTTTAATTTAAAGTTCAAACTAAGCCACAAGTAATTCTTGGTACGATTAAGGACATTTTTCAGATGAAAACATAATTATTGGGAAAACTCAATTAGAACGAATTTTTAAAATTGCTAACAAGCGGGAAAAAGTTGTTTATAAGGGTTTATTATTTACATTTAGTCTCAAAAATTTGCTTTTGAAATTCTGGCTCACTTTTGCGGGAAGCGTAGCACACAGCAAATGCGGAAAGCACTTTCAGACGCAGTCTTTCCACATCACGTAACAGCTTGTAGTGGAGACAGTAAATAAGGAAAAGCTAACGTGGAAATGAAGCATAAATGACAGGTACGTCATCGCATAAATATTTTGGCGTGATACATGATTTGAATTTTACAATAATTCATAGCTATTATAGGATGCATATTTACACAAACACACACGTGTGTTTGTGTGGGTGTGTACATATATATATATATATATATATATATATATATATATTTATATATATATATATATATATTTATATATATATATATATATATATATATATATATATATATATATATATATGTACACACACCCATTTTTCACTTAACTCCATTTACATATTAAAATTGAAGGGTCGGAATTAACTTATCGTTATAACTGCCGATTACTTGAAAAGTGATTAACCATTTGCAAAATCCGAAGAAAAATGTTAAAATTTATATATGTATTAAATGCAATGACCGTCTTTAATTATAATTTTAAGATAATAACCTTTTTTAAAAAAAATATAGATATATGACGAATATGACTTTCAATAATGTGTGTTTACATGAATGTGAAAATACACACGCACACACACACACATATATATATATATATATATACATATATATAATATATATATATATATATATATATATATATATATAAACTCTTGCAAAATGGGCACTTATAGGAATAAACCATATCAGAGTTATTTTACTATTATTTGATGCATTTTATAAGGCGATATGATCAGAATATTGTTATTTATTATTTGAAATATCGTTGTTACCTATTTCAATCATTAAAAATGCGAATAAATAAAAAAAACGATGTAAAGTCCACAGACGAGCATTTTCATACAGGTACATTGAAAATGGCTAAAGTTTATTTTTTATTAATTTAACATAAAATTTTCGGAGTGAGGTCGGGACTTCTAGCTGGTCAGTCTAACCAACGAATTCTCTAGAGCGGTGGACGACGACTCTAGAGCGGTGGCCACGAGCGTTGTCGTCCATAAAAATGGACTCGCCTTCAACTGCTGTTAATGCGGGTTGGGCATGAGGAATAAGAACCTCTGTTATATACCTTTGCGCATTAAGTGTGCCATTTTCAATAAAAACTAACTGGGTACGGTCATCTGAGTTAATACCACCCCAAAATATTACGGAACCTCCACCGTAAGGGATGATTTCCTCAAAGCACATTTCTGCGAAGCCTTCTCAAGCTCTTTGTAAGACTCGCCGACGTCGATCCTCGCCACTAATCGGTATACGAGCTTCATCGGAGAATAAAACACTATTCCAATTTTGTTTAGTCCATGACGAAAAATTTTGAGTGAATCTCAATCTAGCAACTCGATGCTCACGGAGCAATGTAGGGCCCCGAGCTGGGCAATAGCTACGTATATTGACGGTCTGAAGTCTCCTTCTGACTATCCATAGGCTTACTCGTGTACCTCTGACGTCCTCGAGGTTCTATTTGAGACCCACGTACGTAACTTGACGATTTCGTAGCGCTTGACTGACTATGAAGTGGTCGTCCCGTGTCGCACCGTTTTCTTTCAGAACCAGCCTTCTACTGAAGGAGCTCGTTTCTTGGTATCGTTGTCAGGTCCTTTGAACGGTGGAACGGTTCACATTATACTGCTGACACATATAACATTGGCTACAGCCTTCTTCAAGCAGCGCAATAATTTTACTAGCTTTTATCGTTTTTCCAACCACACTGAGAACAGCAAACAGAAGTGAACTAATGCAGCAAACAGCAGAAATTTAATTAAAATTTATTCCATAAAATAAAAAACTTAACAAATAAAAAAAGAACTTAATAAAAGTTGGATTTCATTTACGGCCAAAAAATACGTTTTTGTCAGTGAAAGAGAATTTTCCTTCAAAAAGAATAACTTTCAAATTTAGGACGTTCGTTTTTATGTGTCAGAATACACTATACCTGCCAGTAACAATTACAATTAATACCACCTCTTAATAAATAATATTTTGTTAATAATATGACAAAATCAAAACTTCACATTTGTCGATAATTGTAACAACACTGTTAAAAAAGGTATTAATTATTACTATTCAAAAGTATTAGTTACAATATTTCCAGATGTAAATTCTGCAATAATAAAACCTTAGATTTCGAGTAGGATCCGCACTACGGGGTTACTTTACCCATTTAAACATATTTAAACATTGGGTATTTCTTTCTATACCGTTTACTAGTATTGATATTACTTTACCATGAAATATAACGTATTTCCTGGTATATTTTAAACAAGTGTAAATCATTGTGAATTTCTTAAAAAAATTATAATTAGAATCCTCGCTGTTGTTTATGGGTAAACTTTGGGTAATTTATTTAAAGTGTAAAAGTAGTTGTTTTGCAGTTTCAGTAACGGAAAGTAGAAACATATTTTTTTTGGAAATTTTTAGAAATATTCCAGTACTATTTCACAGGTAATTCTGGAAAAAAAATTGTTTTGGAATTTTTGACAGCTCACTATTTCGGATAATAGATTATATGATAAGTTACATTAAAAAAAATTTAGTTGTTTATTTACCACCTCTAAAATGCTCCTATAAATATTTTTGAATGTCGATTATAAAAATATACCTGGGTTAATAATCATTATGATAAATTTCAAGTTTTTTACGTTAAAAGATTTCCGTGAAAAACGACACAAACAGAACACTTAGGTTCTGAGAAGGGTTTCAATGTACTTTTAAGGTATGGAACCTTAAAAATATGATTTTACTAAAGAGAAGCAAGCCTTTTATAAAGGTTAACCTTCACATTTCAATCAGTATTACTAATTTTAAAATTATATATTTCGTAAAAAACAAAATGTCAATGTATTATTATATATATCATTGGAATTATGAAATTACTTAAAATTTTTTCGAAAACTCTATTACAGATTAAAAAGATTTACAATATTTTATCTTACTACGTTCTATTTTCGATTTGGACAACCGATTGGCGGTTCACAAGAATGATTTATTTTGCTACTGTCAAATTTAGATTTTAAAAAGCAACTCTTTAAATGAATTAAGTCGGTCCCCTTCAGCGGCGTAGCTAATGAGGTTGAGCTATGGTTATGTTGGACGGCCGTTGTTTTATTTTAGACGCCTATGAATTTTCCACCGCGCCAATTTCGTAGACGCGTCGCTACGCGCTTTCTGGGGTAAAATACAATCAAAAATTTAATGAAAGGTGTCGTGTTTCCATGTATTTTATTAATTTTTTTCATCGTAACGTTGATTAAGGATTAGTATTTTAGACATAATTTATCTCTGCAAGTGAATTTCATTAGTGAGTGAATGATATTTTTTTCACAGATTAATTATTGAACCAAAACGAAATATTGCAAAAAACGGGAGCAATGTAATAATACTACAATGTAATTAATAACTATCTATAGAAATGTATTTTGAAATCATGTTTAATAAATTAAAGTAAAATTAACATTGGCAGAAAATATCAAAATTAAATTAGGGTACTTTCCGGGTTATAAGTATTCAGTTTAATACAATGTAATTACCTATATAAATTGTCAATCATAATATTTTCATAATTAATTTTAAAATGTTTCTTTTTTTAGTATGGGATGAATTGTACAATACAATTCAGATTATTATACCATTCAATTAAAGTCTATATAAAATTACTATTTTTTAAACTGAAGATGCTACATGGTATTTTAATGTGGAGGAGAATACAAAGAGTAATACAAAAATGGTTATTGGAAAATACTTTAGTTTAATATATTTTAAGGGGAAATATTGGAATACATTTTTGGAAGATAGGCTTATTGATGTTTTCTGTTAAGTTGCATTTTTGTGTGAAGTAGTAAGCTTTTACTAATAATTTTTTATTGAAATAAAGTAAAATAAAATATTTTATTTTGCTGCATGTGTTTTATATTTTTAAGAATACAATTTTAAAATTTAACTTCTCCAGAAATTATTCTATTTACTAGCCTTATTTAGCAACAATACGTAATCGGGTGCTGCAAATAAATGCTTCCGATAAATAAAACTGTCGATGTAGAATGAGAAAAATATTTGTTAATGCCTAAACTATTCCAGTGCAGACTGGGGATGCTTTGTTCGATTGAGTACTGATTAACGCTCTATGAACTTTTTAAACGTCGACAAAGTTTAAAATTTCCCTATCCAGGTCTTAATTAAAAAGTTTCACTTTCTTCGTTAAGCAGCCAGTGCGTTTGATGTAAGTTTATGCCTCCGTGAAAAGTAGGCCAGCGTAATGTACGTATCTGGTAACAGTTCTTGGCTATTTAATTATTCACAATTAAATGAAACGACGTGATGTAGTATTATTTCTACTTTCTTTAATTTCTTTACCACGACCTAGGTTTCGTTGTATTACAAAATTAGCAAAGATCTTTGCTAATATCCCACCTGAAGATGTTGTAATACAACGAAACCTAGGTCGTGGTAAAGAAATTAAAGAAAGTATAAATAATACTACATCACGTAGTTTAATTTAATTGTGAATAATTAATTTCTACAAAATTAACGCCAAATATATTCAATACTTAATTATTTCTTTCTCAAAATTAGCACAGAATACAATCAATATTAAATTCACACAAAATTGAGGCAAGTAACATTGAATATCAAACAAATTTGTTTAGCGAGGGATATTTTTAGTTTTAATGATTTTGTCCAGATGCTAATAAGCCAAAACCCTTAAACCAATATTTTATTCACGTAAAATGCGAGTCACGTGGTGTTAAGCCAAAGAAGCACAATGGACTGTGCATCGTGTAGTTTATAGCTACGTTTGTTGTAATTAAATAAATAATAGGAAGCATGTAGGCAATATAACACATTTATATTTCATTAAATGTGTTGAAAGATACAGGTGTAAAGTTGAAAATGAAGAAGTTTCGGAAAGGTGATTCTTTCAATGGGTACAATTACGTAAACGTTAGCTGATAGAAAGTTAGCTGATATATATCCTTTTCGCCGGACATGACGTACCTATTACATACATGGCATAAAATGATATTAAACAAAATACGTTTTATTAAAAACCTATTTAATATACGTTTATAATTGTTACGCTGTAGACAGCTAATCTAAGTAGCTCTCACTAGTATTATGTATTTAGCAACGTATGTGTGTCAGTTAACAATTAATGATAATTCTTAAGAGAAAAAGTTTCATAAATATTATTCAGCATTTTCTTATTGTAAATATTTTTTATTGAAAGTCAATTTTTCCATTTGTTAATTGGCATTTGTTAGAATATTTGACCAACTCCTTTGTATATATTCTGTTCCAGGTGCTGCGGCTGCCTCCCGTAATTACGTGGATCCATCACTAAGCTGGGGCGGCAAGCACAGCAAGGTACTTGGGGATGTTCAGCTGATATAAGTAAAACCAACTGTATCTATGTATATATATATATATATATATATATATATATATATATATATATATATATATATATATTATATTAATATATATATATATATTATTTTCTGAGTTATTATGCCTATAGTTAAAATGCTTGTAATTACTGTTGAACGGTCAATGACACATTTCTCCATTTAATAAGTTTTCTAGTCCTATCTTTGGTTATTTTCAGCAGTGCGAACGAGGTGATGTGACAAATTACTTATCTCCCAATTACATTAGACTTCTTTTGATTTCCATGTAATGTACGAAACACGTTAATGATATTTTTGTTTAAGAGTTGTTATAAGTAATAGTTTTGAGTTGAATAATAGTTAAGTTGGGGTTTTTTTATCATAACTAATGCTCAAAGCTTTCAGATTTATGTCTATGAGGCCTTTGAAAGATATTTAACTGTTTAATTTATTAATGAATTTATCACGTTAAACATCCGTTTAGGGGTATCAAAACAGATACGTTTGATATATTACAAGAGAAATTAAAAAGTATTTTCTTTGTTAAAAAGAATTACTTTATTTCTAATTTATTCAAGCTTTTGAATTAATAATATGTAGAACGTTTTATAGAAAACATTAGATATCTTAGAGTTAATGAGGATAAAATGTACGAGTATTCGATTATATGACTCAGAAGAAACAGAGTAGATATTGTTGCAGTTTCTGATACAAAAAAAAATAAATTGAAACAAATAGGGAATAAAAAAATTTAAAAGCAAGTCAGTAGAATATTTATACTACTAACATACATTACAAAAATTTTGATTTCTAGAATAATTTAATTAAAGTTTTTTAAATATAATGATTTTATGAGCGAATTTAGAATTTATTTTGAAAAACTTTATAACATTAAAGCCGTCACTACCAAACGCGTGTGTTGCAAAAATTATAACATTAGGAGAGAAATATTTGTAATTTTGTCACAAATATTGTACTGTTTTCAACTAAATACTGAATAAATTTCGACTTTTGAATGTTAAATATTATTTTCCTATCATATTAGTTGCACCTAATGTACATTCATTTCAATTAATCTGAAGATGATATTACAATATGATATTTTTAGATATATTATTATTTGATAAAATTTTAATCTAATAAAGTGTTTACCTATTTTTTACAATATAAACAATTATAAATATTGTGTGGAAATAAAGAAAGAAATTGAGAAAATTATAAACAAAATTGTTTTTTTAAATTAAATAACATGTCTGTATATTAAAATTTTTAAAAACCATACGACATTTAACAGTCGTTTTGCATGTTAGTGTATACTTTACTCTTAATTAATTATGTCGTATTTACAAGTAATTTTCGTCAAATATTTTAAGTGTTATATATGGTAGGCAACGATGGTAATAAACCATATATGAGATGCATAAACAACTAATACATACGGTATTTATACATTAAGGGTCTCCGCAGGCAAATTAACTTATTGAATTGTAAATGATTCACGTTGTTACACAAATTTTGAGATTAAATAGTGGAAAGATGATAATGGAATGATCTAGATGTTTTCAAAAACCTTCTCCAGGACTATGATATGTTCTAAAAATCAACTTTGAAATCTTTGTCTTAAAATTATATTCCACACTATACGTGAAATTAAAAAAAATCGGCCCTGGTGCTAAAAATTTACAGTTGGCAATTATTTCACATTAATATTTATATGCATGGAGGGTTAATATCCTCTATCACTATGCAATATTTTAAATTTGTGGGTCAAAAGGTTTTTTGAGTTACACGTTTGTAGATATTTTCAGCAATATTTTTAGAATTACATTAGAGATTGGCGAAAATGGCCTGATGTTACAGAAACAGATTATAATTAAAAAACACTGATATTTTTTCAAATATAAAAAAAACATATAATTTAGCTATTAACAATCAGAAAAAAACAAAAAATAACAATAATTTGTGATCATAATCTTATAAAAACTCCCTTCAAGTCCAACGAAGTACATATTTTTAGAAGCAATTCCAAAAAGTAATATCGATCACTTCTTAATCTTTAAGTACCGACGCGGCGTTTTAGTTACATAAGTACCGATTTGAAGTCTATTATACCACCATAGTTAAATTTTCATAAATTAGTATTATATGTAAATTTTTAAAAACGTTGCATCTAATTATTGTTTGTACATCTATAATAGCGTAAGTAAAACCAAATATAAAGATTAAAAACATTTATTAATAATTAAGAGTATTAAAATCACAAACGTCGTTTTTTTGGAAGAAAAATTAGACTTTTGCCTTAATATTAATATATTTTAATTAAACAGTCGTTTGTTTCAAAATAAAATTATTCTTAAAGTTAAATAACTAGTTGAACAGTTTAACTAGTAGTAGTTAACTTTAAGAATAATTTGATTTAAACAAAGAAAATAAAAATAATCAGCCGTTTTATCAAAAATCACATGGGATCAAATTATGGGAACTATCAAATTGTAAACAGTTTTTGCACACAGTTTTGCTGAATTGAATGCACACATGTTTCGTGTAAGTCCCACATTTGAAAGTAGTCTTGCATTTTAATTTTGAGAAACAGATATGACAGAGTTTTCAGGTCGGTTACCCTCTGTTATTATTACCTTTTGCATTGTGATACATACATGACAACAGAAGAACAGCTTTTTTTGGCACATGGAAAACAAGCGTAATTTAATTGATAAATCCGTACAGCGTAGAAACAACGTAGAGTGTTTTTGGTAGAAAATCGTGGGGATTAATTCCGGTTTATTCTTTTTCAGAATACCTACAATCAATCTTAATACACATTGAGTGGGAACTTGAAGTTAATTTTCTTCTTCTGTTAATACTTTATTGTCTGATATTTTCCAAGAAAATAAATAAGCATCAAGAAAATAAAATATTTTTGAATCATAAATGGCTTGGGTTTTCAAGCCATACTTGGCGGATTTACGGGGCATATCAATTATAAGATGGGAGCGGCCTCGAAAATCAAGCAATATTTATCTCATCAATGGTCGCGTTTATATCCATACTATAATTGTTTCGACAATTAAGTATATACATATTAAACGCCAATGGTATCGCAGCAGTGTTTTTTCGATTTGTATTCTTAGTCTTGGGTCAGAATTGTTACAATGTTGTGCTGAGGTATAAGCACGCCACTGGTGCTGAAAGGACATTGACCCCATTTGAATCGATTTTTACCTAAATAAATCGCGATAGCTTACCTCCGTTAGACTCGACTTCTTTCTTGCTCATGGGAAATGGCATCATCATTTTCTGATTCTTCCTGTCCAGAGAAATTGAGATCACTAACCTTGGAGGTCGTCAACTAGCCAAAGTCAAATTTCTTCATGCTGCATATCACGAGGCCGTGTTTCATATCTCCTTCTAGTGACAGGAACACTGTTATTTTCAGTTTCAGTCGTCCCTCTTACGCCCGAAGAGCTTGGCTGATTATTTAAAATATTTGAAAATAATAAAAGGAAATCAATATAACATGAAAAAAGTAATATCCAAAAAAATTTACTCAATTACCGATGGCTGATAAGATCGTGAGTGGTCTGTCAGACCACTCGCGTTCTTATAACAGCCATAACTTACCGAAATCATACATGCCGACACAACTACTCTCCAGGGACGCTGGCGGGCGACTACTTGAGAAGTAGGGAGATGCGCGGGGTTATACTACTACGATAACATAAGTAGCTAGATTTTTCGAACGTTCGAAGTGTCTGTCAGACCATACGTGCAGCCATTGCCTAAATGAATTGAAAATTTTAACAGGTATTGCTGTTTATTTTGTTATAAACATACTGTCTTTTTCGTTCTTTAAGAACCACGATTTCGACGATCCTGTCGAGTCTGCATCTGCATCTGTGTATGAAGGACACACTAGACACAATCCGAATTTTGTTTCGTCATTCTTGTTCGAAAGTTTTTGTGGAAGTTTCGCTTATAAATTAATATGACAAATAATCTGACTTGTCATAAAAAGTATAAGATTTTCCATTTGTGTGATTAACGATTTAAATCAAATTTAAACACGATTATTTTTTAATTCTCTTTTTATAAAAAAGTTATTTTATTCTTTTAACGCCCGGGCCTGACAATGTATGAACTTTCGCTGGTTTTTTTTTGGAGAAATAGTTTTGTGTGTTAGCTATTGAAACATAGGTGGGTTAACATGATTGATCACTATGCTAAATTTCAATATACACATTCAACGGTTTTCACGCAAAACGGCCGTGATAGACAGATACACGAATCATCTTGTAATGATTTAATTTTTTTACTTTTACGGTAGGGAACCATAAAAACAGTTTCCAGATCGATATTTTGTATCATCATAACTTACACTTCATCTGACTGCATGAAGCTCTTTTTATTAATAGCTTGTACTATACCCAATTCTAAACAAAAATGAGAAAGAAATGTACACATCATGAACTCCAAGTTTATCATATGGCGTCAATGAAAACTAAAAGCTAAAGGAAGTCTATTTAATTACTAACGGCACTCTACTACCCTTTGATCCATCTCTAATATCGACGAGGCCCATTAAACGAAGGGGGTACGAGGTGATCAGCTCAAACATTAGCTCCAGGTCATAAATTTAATTTAAACTCCATAAAGCTTCACCGTCACTACCTCCACAATTTAATACATGGACTATCTCGAGTAAGCTAACTTGGGATGAATGCATTCGTAGGCTCAAGTTTTAAACTTTATATTTATTGGCCAGCGCAAGCTATGAACCTGCGGTCGGGTTACTGTACATAAATTGCGAGGTTTACTACTTTCAAGTGCTTTCGGGTAATATAACCCCCTTTTTCCCTAACGGTAATTGCAATAAAACGATTTTTATGATGCAACAATAAATAATGGATACTGTTTAATTGAATACTCACATTTAAGTTACATTCAAAATATTTACAATATTTTTCAACCACACACTAAATATTTTTTATCCAAATATATAACAAATATTTTTATTAAGATATTTTTTCATAAACAGTTATTATTTTTAAGCTATGATGCGTTCTCAGTCATGCAATTTATCATTTTGGTGTACACTTTTATATCGAATTGTAATCATTAAAGCTTAATTGAAACAAATGAATCACGCACAACTGGTTATGGTTTTCAATCCCATTCAGGTCAAAAAAACTTATTTCGAGTTGTAATTGATGAAGCGTTTAAAAAACTAGCTCAGGTTTTCTTCGTCGTTTCGTTTTTCGAAGGGGTTGTTATATAACTTATTTAAAAATTAATGTGTGAAAAAAGTCCTGCCTCTGATATTCTTCCTTGTCTCAGAAAAATATCTTACTTACTTACCTTTTTGTCATTATGTATTGGTATTGGTTTTTCGACAACTTTATATAATTAAATGAATTAAGATATATCAAATCTTACCATTACGCTCTATTACATTTTATAACACCTGCTGTAAGGAAAATATCTTTAAAGAATAGACGTAAAGAATACATGAGATATTTCATTTTACTATTACTTTTTATTTATCTCTCACTGCTTTGATCTGTTTTTTTATTTTTTAGTTTATTCTTTAAAAGGTAGACCTAGGCTAAGTAGTTTAGTTACTGGTGAAACCATAGTGCGAGCGAATTTTTATAAACTTAGTACATTTTAGTTTTCTGTAATATATGGCTTAAAGGACTTAACTTGTCCGTTATTTTAGTGTCACAATTTTGAGTTTCTAAATTTTTACCAAACATTTTGGACCATGGAAGTGTTCCTTTTCAGTCGACTTGAGATATGCTTGACAAACATTGCCATCGCCATGTTGATGCCGAAATTTTAGTTTTTTTTAATTTTGATCAAAACTTTTGTATTTTACAAACTTAAGAACTTCCAGGTACTGACTTTCAGAAGAAACGAGCCACAAAAAACAGTATCCAATCGCCATTTTTGTGCTACAATGTTGAATTTTTAGGCAAATCAAGTATCAAATTACATTGTCACGTTAACCACATATATGACAGATATCAATTTCATTGATGATAAGACAGCGGGTGAAAAATCAAGGTTCAATCTAGGCAAAAAACAAAACAAAAAAGCGGACATGCGGTTAGTAAATGTTATTGTTATAAATATGGATTTTGCAAACATATTTCGAATTTATTTATCTATTTTTTATTCCGTATGGCTTAATTCAATAAATTTTGGTTAGGAGTACACCCGCATAGAATTAATTATATAATTATTTTATTCGCAAGATTAGGTTAGAAATATCATACTAAACTTAGAATATTGAGATTTTAATGTTTTGGAGTAAATATTGAATGGCATTATACAAAATTTAAAGTCTGACAAACTTTTTAACTTAATTACGAACTCAGAAAGCTATTGTTTTACATTAGTTAAAAAAGGTAAAAAAGGAGCTTGAAAAGTTTAAAAAGAAACAAAAATAACAAAATTTTCTCGTAAATATAACGAGTTAGAATATAACAGAACTATAAAGATCCATTAGTAAAATATTAAAGAGTAATTGAATTATTTCAATTAATAATATTTTCAAATAAGGCGTGCATGTTTTATTTTCTTGTCAACAAACATACCAAATAATAACTACAAATATTACGTAAATATGTTAAAGTGTGTATGCAAATTTCTATTGTAATTTTTAATACCGATAACAAGTCTTTACATTATGAAGCAGAGCCCTAAAACATCTTTCACCGGCCGCGGTGTATCTAAAAACAGTATATTCATGACCAAACCCTGGAATATGGAATCAGAATTAGAATTAGTTTTGTCATGTTTTGGTAATAATTTTGAATGTTATTCGTATTTAAAAGACTCAATTTTTAGTGCACGGGTTTTCAGTTGGCCCGACTGGCTTTATTTAATCGGGTATGATTGAAATATTTACTATAAAAAATCATATTAGTTAATTATATTCACGTGATGCTAAATGATGTCGACGGAAAGTCTGTTCAAATTTTTTCGTTAGAAAAAGCGATTTTATGACGCGTTTTGGTAAAAGGTCAGTTCCAGTTTCTTATATCATTATTACAAGTTCACATTGCCTTCCACGAAGTAAGATAAACATAAGCGAAAGTAAAATTTTGTCGTCTTTTCATACTCAAATTTTAATGAAACTTTTACATTTTTTTCAATCTGTTTCTACATTTTTCTAGTTATATAGCTATCTTATTAATATATTTACGATTTTTAAATTTTGTCTTTAACATTAATCATTTTTAGAATGCAAAAAAATGAATGCATATACACAAAGCAAAATCATAAGGTTTTTGTTGACATGACCATTGAACACTTTGAAATCTATCGTAAAAAAACAGAGCATGTACATTGCATATTTTAAATAAAATTAAGTGCTATATTCTAAAGATACACTTCTAAGCCTTGGACAAATATTTTTATAGTATTTGTCCATTTGTAGGTTTGTGTGTTTGTTTGTGTGCACCTTTTGTTGGTACGCTAATTTTAGTAACAGCTAAACTAGCTTGGATGTGATTTTCAGTAACGTATTAAGATTGGCTTGGGCTGACATGTAGGCTTAGTTTAACTTCAATCTTTAGTTTGCATTCGTTATATACACTGATATCAGAACGGACGAAACTGATTTGGTTGCCGATACCATTTGTTAGCGTTTTTAGTGAACATAATGTTCATGGAGTTCTAAGAGGAAAAGAAAAAAAAGAAATACAAAAATCCCTAATAACTTTTTTACTCCAAATTCAACGAGAACAAAGTAGTGGGCACAATTAGTAGGTGATAGGTATGTGCGTTTAGCAGTGCATAGTACGATGCTAATCACACAAAGGATTTTTTTTCACTTCACCGAGTGCTTTAGAAACGAGTTATCCAATAAAATTAGTTTTCCTTTTTCTGATAAAAAAATTTACATGAAATAACGAAACTCAAATTTATTACACCATTACACTTATAATAGTTTGATCGGAGTATTTCATCAATAAAATTTTATTACAGTTTGTCAATATAGTTTTATTAGGTGTAATGACCCTGCACTTATTGTAACAATATATGATTCCTTTTTTGTTGTCTTCTTATTTTACAGAACTTTATTACAAATTATTATATTTCATATTCGGCCTTAATTTTTGGAAGAAATAATTTCACGAATGTTAAATACGAAATACAGCATGCGTGTATGTATAGAATGAAATTCCTTCCACTTATTTTGAAGTTAATCATCCATTATTATAAACATTACGAGTATTATTAATGTAGAATTATTATTAGCGATAAAAGAAGCCTATTAATGTGTTTGTGCTTTCTCAGTTGCATTTTTTTAAATAAAATAATTAGGAAATAACACAACACAATAAAAATAACAACAGTTATTTTTATTGATGTTATATTATGTATAATTTTAATGATTTAAATTTAATTGATAAAAATTATTAGATATTATGTGAGACAACAGTCGTTTTTTGCACTTTAAGGTTTATACGCAAATACATCAGCGAACTGCAGAAAAAATATTAATATGATTCAATTTCTATAATTTTATTTACATTAATTTGAGTTAACTTAATTAAAAAATGTAAACGATAATAATAGCCTACCACTGTTAAAACAAATTTATATTTTAATACTTTGCATGAAAAATTTCCTTATGTGTTAAATATTTAAAAAAATGTTGCAGTCATCGACGTAGATATATCAGCCTTGTAAACAATTAATAGTAATAAAATGCACATTTACACATATATTTATTATAAAATCAAATATTTTTCTTGTAAGAAAAAATACACCTCACTAGTTAGCCTCGTAAAAATCATCGCTCAAAAAATTACGACGTAATATGTGTGACGCTATCACCTATCACGACTTCAGATAATATTAATAAAAAAAGGCTCTTATCAAAAATCTTATAATGGATGCCTTATTCATTAACAGTATAATATTAACGGAGGAGAACTTGTGGCAATATAATATATAGTCTACTCCATTCATTAAACATCCAGGAAAACGGTTATATACCTCACAATTAGTCTGAGCTCAAACAACTCCAGTTTAAAGATTACTTTAAATATTAGGATCAATTATTAAGACTAAATTAACGTGTAATAACTTTATAAATATTTTTATTTATTCTATTTTATCAACATTATAAACACTAGGAAAAATATAAAAGACCGAGAGGAGTTGGAAAATAGATCTTCATTTCGGATATCGGCATATCAAGGCATATTGTTAAGTATTGTTTTGAATACATAAATACTTATTACACAAACTTATATATCTAGAGATACTTTTTAATTACCAATAATGTTTACACTAACAGTTCTCACAAAACTCACATCAATAATTTTTTGCAATGAACTCATTACTCCTGTAATACTAAAATTTTATTTCTTTCTATAATTAGAACAGCTTATTTGTAATAAAATACTATGATAAACTTCCAACTCAAAGTTGGAGAAAAAAAATTCAAAGAATTATTGATGCCAGTTACCGAATAAAATATGACATATATTTTAAGTTTTTTTTAATCATCCGTAATTTACATCCAATTTTTTTTTCATCATTAATTAAAACAATATAATTTTTATTGCGTAAATACAAAGTTTATATTAACCAGTTTAAATATATTATATATTGTAAAAATATTTAGGTGTAAACGATTTTACTTTAGGCATTTTTCAGATTAAAGACGCATCTGAAATATTTATTCCACAGAGAAAGCCAAAACTAGGCACAACTCGATACTACGTTTAGGAATATTATATATATATATATGTAGTCACTAAATTTGTGAGTGTTTGGAGTAGGATTATATATCACAGGCATATCTTCATAAACATTCATTAAAGCTCGGATAGCTTGCCTGTGCTTCAATCAAAAATTTCTCTCTGTTTATATTACCCAGCTTCAAGTATATAGCATTACGCACAAAATAGCCTCTTTCAAATTAAACCTCCTTATCACGATGGGAATATTCGAAAATTAACGGTGGTCGTTCATTTTCTATCATAGCGTTTTAATTGTCCGAAATATGCCTTATTGTTAGCCAGCACTTCGGCTGATATTGTAAGATAACTTACACATTAAAGACTAATTTGAATGAGATAAGTTTTATGGTCAAGGAGAAAATTTTATTTGGTACAAAGTACAAATAGTAGAATGCACCTATGTTGCATTTACTATCCTATTATTAATTATCTGGGTATATATCTTAACAATCTCCGTATTACTTGATATATTGGAAGGTTCGCTTCCCTAGCTACATATCATTATTTTTCATGCACCGTGTGTATTATCTAAAGTATAAACATAGGTTATGTATATAGGTTACATCTATGGATTATTTTTCAACAAATATTCACACCATCGATCTACTCGCGATATATTCGTACGTTATGCAATAATAGCTCAAATTGGTCTGCTTGCTTGTTTTATTACAATTTGCCATATTTTTTCATAAGTTCTCTGCTTTCCGTCCAAAAATGTTGTTCCATTGCAAGAGCTATACGAACTTTTGAATTCCATTTATTTGCCAACATATTTATTATGTCTACATCACTATTAGCAGGACACTGTCCATAGAGGTACGATAGTCCGTCGTTTTACGGCAGGTTTATTGGAGATGCCATTGTCAAGAAGTTATATGAGTACCATGATAGCTGTTGAAGAAAAGAGGTGAGGTTAGCAGGTAGCGGGGAAGATAATCGTCCATTTCACTTTCTATCATTCTATATGTACATGCGCAGATAAGAGAAAAATTGACGGAAGAATTATTTGATTTGCGAAGTAATTACATATCTTTGGTATGAAAAAGTGATAAAAGTATCACTTTAGCCTCCCACTATTAAAGTAGCTTTGGTTTCTCTATTAGAATGTGATTCCGGATCCACGGCATAAGCTTAATTTACATCTTATAACTTCTTTTTTAATAAAGTTGTTTACTGGCAATCGAGATGTTGCAAATGTCAAAGTATCTTGAATTACAAATGTTCGTTAATTTCAAATAGTATGTAGAATGTAGTATGTGTTTTACGAATAGAGTATTTATTTCTACCTACTCAATTCTTATTCTTACCTTTACATATTTTTGTAAATACTCTTGCAAAATGGACGATTTTGATTTCTTGAATGGATGGTTTTGATTTCTTGTAGTATGTAATGACCATAATTGGTGCTTGATATCTGCAAATAGGAAAAATGGAAAAGAAATGGTTAATGTATAAATTATGTATTGACGTGTTTACAAAAAAACTGTTTCTTTAATTATTGTGTTTTTTTATTGTTTGTTACTTTAATTATGGTGCTTGCATTGATTTTTGCAATGTCAATATTTTTTTCACCTAGAGAAAAAGAGTTATTAAATGCCTTTTAGTATATTTTTTTAGATATCTACATTTAACGTAGGCTCGTTGTGTGATTAATAATAAAGGGGGTATATTATTTACAAACCTTTATAATCTTCATGAATTATTACACTTTTGGGAATAGCACCTAACCCCAACATATTGGAATGGTACACGCACACGCACACATACACACAAACATGCGCGTGCGTGCGCAAACACACAAACTCATACACCCACACACACGCACACACACATACACACACATGTATAGAAGTATGTAAATATTTATGTATAAGTATATTTATTTTTTTTCCAAAAATTATAAAAGATGACGTTATTTGTTGAAAACAATAGAAATAAGAAAATAATACATCGTTGGAAGACTATTTCTTAAATTTTTATAAGAGTTTTGCTGGAAACACAACATCTCGATTTTTAAGACCGAAGTAAAAATGAACATTATTAAGTTGCTAGAAATTTTGAATAAAATGCGTATGGTTTTTCGAGAATGATAGTGTTTGTATTAGTAAGGTAATTTGAATTCATTCAGAGTTACAACATAATATCATGTCCCTGTAATCATGTCTTAAAGAAATGTGAAGAATTAGTGATTATCAGTTTTAACTTAGGGACTCATTGATGTTTGAAAGAAAGTGTTTGATTTCTATGGGAACCTTTTTTCGGCTTTAACGAGAAAATAAACTTTAATTACATTCCTTTTAATTAAATAAACTTTAATTATATTCCTTTTTCACGATTTCAAATCAATTAAATAAAAATTTGTGTTGCTAAGTCATAAGTGCAATTGATAATCATTAATGTTAAAATAATACCACGAACAGATTCAGAAAATTATTTTCAATTTATTTAAAAGACAATCGTATGTGACATAACGTAAGAACATCACTAAGCATCCAGCAATTTGAAACAAATTTATAACGCGTTATCGCACCGCTCCTTGCATTTATTATTTCCACCGATCCCTCGCTAACAGGATAATGCAATTAGAACAATTCGCGCACAGAAACGACGAATCGCAACTTGGAGAGAAATTTTACCCTTAAAATTTTCTAAATTGACGAACACCAGTTTGGTTGCGGTTTTAATTAAATACATCACACGGAGGCTCCCCTCCGTTGGGAAGTTCCGTGCACTTTTCATTAAGTTCGAGATATTTTTCCCAGACCGGAATTGTCCGGGTCGTTGCTTCACTTCACAACGTATGCGATTCCACATGAAGGACAGTAAATTTCGAGTTGAACCGACGATAAAAAAGCATGCTTTTTTATTTTAAAAGTTTTAGAAAATATTGTTCGGAGTCAATACATATATGTATGTATGTTATGTACGTTTGAAGGGAAAATGTTTATGGTTCGTAAAAATATTTCGCAGAAATTTTTAGGAGTATTACTTATATAGCGAATAAAAATATTATTTTAACGAAGAATTAAATTATGTAAATACGATACACGTTAAATCTTAGAATTTTTAGGTCACTACCGTACAAAATAAATACATACGTGAAATTTTATAAAATATCATATATTCGTGCCAAAAAAGCGAAGATTTTGAGTTAGAATGATAATAAAAAAATTGGTAATTTTTTAAAACCAACAAATTCGTTCTAATTTTGTATTAATTAAATATTTCATACATAATTTGTTTTCCCCAGAAAACATAAGCCAAGGGCATTAGAAGAAATCATTTTTCTTCATAAATTACAACCCAACTGATTATTTATTGGAATATGTAACACAGTCCATTTTTATTAATATTTTGAAATACAAGATGTTCATATTAACAACTTAAAACTTTTTCTCTTATAACTTTTATGGAATATATAAAATAAATAAATTGTTTTCCGGCACTGCTTTGATGAAAGTCATTGAAGTTCACAAGGAAATTCTAGACCTGCAAATTAATATCGTATGTTTGGTAATTTTCTATTTTTTTCTCTTGCTAAACAACAACAATCATAATTTATTCTTAACTGCATAGTTATCGGGTTAAATCCGCTTCACATGTCATTATGAACCATAACGAGTGCATTATGTGAAGTCGTAAATACCTCACACTTGCGTAAACAACGTGTTAGGCAGTTAGGGTAGAAGGGTTAACTGCATAAGCTCTTTAATTTCATTTACGTATTTTTTAAACTCGGACAACTCAGATATCGCTTTCGACCTCATCGTCGTCATATTATTTGTGTTGGGCTTTTGATTGGACGAGGGCGGGGGATGAATAAGTTCATTATTTTTGGGAAACTGAATAGAACAGGCAGTTAATTTTTCACATTATTTGCATTCTCGCATTCGCATTTTTTTTCCTTTTTGTACTTTCTTATCTCTGAGATATAAGTTAGTATATACTATTTTATTTAAAATAATTATGCTTTTTTAATGCAGTAAAAATTTACAGGGAAGATTTTCTCGACTATATAATCATATTATTTGGGTCCTTCTACTTGAACTACGCAAATGAAATTTAGCGTTGTCAATTTATTACTTAATAACACAAAATTATAATCAATATCCGCAGAACGTAAATCTTTATATTGTAGCTTTCCAAACTGAGCAGAGCACCACTGGGTAGAACCTGAATTTAAATTAAAAAAATATTGGTTTCGAGTCTTGAACTAATTTTATTTCTTTGAGCCTAAAATAAAATAAATTTTCGAAAAAAAGTTCTAGCAGTTGGTTCAAAGGAACAGCATTTTTGGCTTTAATTATTCTTTCTTTATTATGTCTCACGGCTTTGAAAGAAGAAACTTTTTGATTTGTTTTGTGAAAGCTCTGCTCAATAAACTGATAATAAAAAAATCTTATGCGTAATATACCATTTTTTGCATAGGGAAACCCATTGGGTTATTATAATAATTTTATTATAATAATAAAATGTTATGGTTAATATGCCATTTTTTGCATGGGGAAACCGACTGGGTTATTATAATAATAATTTTAAGACAAATAATATTATGACGGTGTTATACCTATAGAGTATTACAGAATTACATTGATAAAATTATCTATTAGATATGAAAGGAAATCACAACTGAGATCAATTATTTTAAATCTATTTGAAAAAAAAATAAAGCATTTGAGATACTGGTATTCCAATAATATTTTTAAATTTTAGGAATCTAATCAAATCAACAGCGTGATTTGATTTGATCAACAAGTTCAATGTTAAACATAGGCTTCTCATGTTCGCGTATAGTTTTGGAATTCGGAAAATAATTTCATTTAATGTTCGAAATTTAAATTTTCGTAACCAAGTAAAGCTTGGAAATTATTTTTTCTCATTTTTAAATGAGTCCAAAACAAAAACTTCTTAAGGCGTTGGAATGTAAAAAAAACGGTTTCATGTATTTTATCGAACGTTGAAGTGGTGGCAGATGACATAGTATAGTGTATTCTGATACAAACTTCTGAAATTTAAGATCCATTCATTTATAAATTGATTTAAATGCCTTAGTCTGTTATGTTTTACATAATGATATAGGGTTAATGTCTATGACGTTTATATATATATATATAAATATATATATATATATATATATATATATATATGAATATATATATATATATATATGTATATATATATATATATATATATATATATATATATATATATATATATATATACACACACATACACACATATATATATATATATATAATTTCGTTGGTTATGATTGAGTATATTATAAATATTTCAGAAAGTTTTTTGTGAAATAATAAACTTTATTAATTCAACATATGACAATTTTTTTTCAGCTAAAAGCGTTTTATGTACATTTTCTAGTACCATTGAAAATAAACTTAAGGTAAACTGGTATTTATTTTTCTGTCCATCAATATTTTTTGACCTTTTTTCATAATTCAAATTATATCACTAATATTTATGTGCCTAATAAATTTTCTTTTCTGTAATGACAACAATGTAAATTATTGAAAGTTTTACTTATGAATTGAACATTTTTAATAATGAAACGTCTACTAAATTCTGTTTGCCTGTATCACATATTGGTATATTTGTTGCAATAATCTTTATTTATTGTTAATTATGGACCATTTTCTGTTCCATCTGTTAAAATTTCTAACTGTAGATACCTCAAAGGATAAAATTTATGATATTTCCTTACTACTTTATAAAATAATATCCATTTAATTTCTAAAGTGCTGTACCCATAAAAAAAATTTTTTCAGTGAAATAAAAATACTTTATTTACATAGAAATAAACGTTAATTTTTTGTATAAACGATTCCCGGATAGTTATAATTAATTGAATGTAACTACAATCTTTACAAGACCTACTAAGTTTAATCCAATTATCAACAGAATTACTTTCAATTATGTTAAGAAAAATCGCAAGGTAAAAAACTCGTGATATATATCTTCCAACGGATTACACAATTTCTAGTATAATAAGTAAAGCGATAAAATGAATGTTGCTTTTATTAATTTGTAACAAGAACTTTGACATTGGTAAACTAAGTATGGAGACGTTATGTCTGATATTACGTAAAATTATAATTCAGTCAGGAAAACGAATATCTATAACAGTACTTTGAAAACTTTCATTTCAATGATAATTTTACGAAAACTTAGCGAAAGTTCACGCCTACTCCTGAAATAGCTGCCGTGGGAATTGAGCTTTCTTCATGACGTTCCGACGTTTCTGAAAGACGGTATGGATGGTAATAAATTTGACGTCAAGATATACCTTATTTATATTTAAATTAGAAACCTATTTACTGTCTGATATAAATCAAAATAGCTCCAAAAAAAAGAGGTACCTAAAATGTGAAAAATTAAAATTATATCAGTCTCATATTTTGAATAAATTGAACTGTGATCGAATTTAAATATAAAGAAGAACTAATATTGTGGACACATAACTGATTATTCACTGTACATCTATGGGTAACATATAAGGCATATCTATGGGTAAGTAATTTTCAATACATCAACCTCTCCGTCAGTCTATACTTTAATAATAAGGTATTATATTGATCTTACCTCATTTATTTATTTTCTTCCCTGTTTTCTTTATTTCCGTCATGTACTATATTCCACCATAATATATATATTTTAGAATAGGTCTTAAATATAAGTATCTTATGGGACGTGAGTTTTTGAAAGATATCTCAAGGTGCTTTAATTTCCTTATGTGTAAAATTTTGGTCCGTGGATAATTACTAAAAATATGGTTTTGAAGTACGAGTTACATGATTGAATAACTGAATAGTATTGAGCTTAACATATATTGTAATGGCAAGGGGAAATAGACTTACCTTTTTTGATAAACAATGTTAAAAGTGGCATTTACTAGAACATCCACAAAATAGTGTTCTGGAGTTTTTTACATCTCTTGAAATTGTTGACGTATGTTTAGTAAAATAATTTTTATTATTATTTAGATTCTTTTAAAATTTGTAAAATTTGTGATTGAAAATCAGAGGATGGAGGGAGATAAGTTGCACACTATTTTATAGTTTAATATTTTGCAAACATCTATAATGGCTAACACTGGAGTCACAAAGTTATTATGAATGGTCTATAAATTAACCCTCTCTTCATTGGAGCTACTTTACATGTAAGAAAATTCTATTTTGATATAAATTAATTTAAATCTCAGTCTGAGACATCTACTTCCAAAATTGTATGCATTTATGTTTCGAATATTTAAAACTGTATAGTTGTTACCGACAGACAGATGAACGGATGGATGGACGCGGAAAAGTTATAAGGATTCCTTGTATCTACCACGAAAACTAAAAAGTCTTGTATCATTAAGAAATTTGGAGAAAAACTGTTAATTATATATAATTAAAATCATGCCGAAATAATATCGGATATGGCTTCACTTTAAAAAAAAAACAGACCGAATAATTTGGGAAATGAATAGGAACGTGGTTAAATTTTCATTTGTCGTATTTATTTGCGTATGCAATATATAAATTTGATTCTGTTTCATTATATGGGTTGAATATTTAAGGACCTAATAAAAAAAGTGAAATAAAGGCAAAACATACTATAAAATCATTAAATTTGGTTATGGAAGTTACTATATTGACGAATGAAGAACTATATTGAATAACTAGGTGAATAGGGAAAAGGTGCATGAAGCATATTACTGTTTGTATTAACTAAGTTTAAATATTATATTTACTATTCTACAAAAATCAAAATAAGAAAGAATTCTATTCTTTTAAATATTATTTACAATTATTGATTTCTAAAATGAGTCTCCAAATTTTGGAAGAGGAAAAAAATAGGCTGACATCTTTTTCGAGCAGAGTTTGAAAAATGTAAGTTATGTACAAGAACGCTTATATATTAATACCATCTGTAAATACTGTAATGTCGTCATCGTGGTGCGTTGGGTTGATCACAGGAGTACGGCCTTTGACTGAGTGGTGCACCGCGGGGATCCTGGTTCGATTTTCGGCCGCTCGTCTAGCGGACTGGGCCGGTGTTCTGATCGGCTGCAAGAAACTGCTGTAGTAGAAATAAGTCCGGCATATTTTTTAATCGGATACATTTAAGTACATAAACAAATAAATCAATACACAATTATTCTTCTTCTAAAAGTTTAAATTGTTGATTATTTTGAAAAAAAAAACATCTTTGTTATATACAAAGCCCGTTACATCTGAGCGTTTTACACTTGCAACCATTAAGGACACATCAGACAGGTTAGTGTCAGAAACATGTTTTGTGTGCTATAGATTTTACATCATTGATATTTTAAAAAGGGCAAAGAAAATTAATTTCCTTTTTAAAACGATTATTTATTAAATATAATCATGAATTAAATATTTAAAAAATCCTTTGCTCCCAATTTTATAAATATCATTTTTACTGCATTGTAATCAAATATTTTTTTATACTCGTTTCTTATTTTAATGGAAATATAGATAATGGAAAAGAATGAAGAGATTAGAACTTGGATCAGAAGAATTTGAATCGTGGCTGGAATGCATACATATCGCGTCCCTTATCAAAGGGATTGGTATTTAAATAAGATCGATGCTAATTTAACTCATCGTGCAAATATATAACGGTACAAAGACAGTGCGATTCAGTTTTATAAAATTATTCAGCACCTACTTTATACAATTTAAACATACTTCAATCTGAATTATACTTTATATAATTCAGTCTTAATATAATTCAACGTATCGAAACAGAATACAATGAATTTCAAAACTGACGAAATATTTCTGCGGATATATTATTATAGAAGTTATATTAAATATGTGAGTAGGTATGTTATAATAAATAGTAGTTTTACTTTAATAATAAAATATTAAAAATTTCATCGAAACTTTGCAACAAATTATTGCCTTTATCTTAATAAGGTGAATATTACAAGATTTATTTACGGATGAACGTGAGAAACCACTTAAATGGAAATAATTGATAAATTCACAGTTTTCTTTAGTGATTTCTCTTTTATATATTTTCCTTATTTTAGTAATAAATATAAAAAGAAAATGGAATTTGTTTAGCCTATGTTGTAGTCAAAATGATAATTTAGTAATTAAATAATTACAAGTACCTATTTCCAAATTATTGTCAAAATGGTCATAAATAATAAAAAAAAGTGACAGAAATTTATTATTATTTTGCTACATTAGGAATTATTTTTTTAGATCATTCTTTTTCATCACCATGTCGGATGATGTTATTTTGCTTAATTACCTCAAAAATCCAAGTCTTCACAAATTGAACTTTCCAGTCGTTAAGTCGTACAGTGATGATAGATTTCAAAGCATTAGTTTCAATTGTGGTCACAATATCACAGATCTTGTATTCATTTTACCCAAATTGTTATTATAGGCATACCAATATTAGCTTATTTCATTAGCTGGCATCATGATGGGGTCAAAGAAAGTAAAGTCAGCAAGGAAAGATGGTAGAAGACATTTTCAATAAAAAATCATTAAAAATTCCGAATAATTATCTGATATGATTAGTTATGTTTAAGCAGAGCACAAAATCCAGTTAATGAAACTCGAGATAGTTGACATGTTGGGCGTACCAAATGACTTGGGAAAATTATAGGTTTGAAGGCCTCAAGATAAAAGTATTCTAAAAGTAAGTAATAGGTTTTTCTTTCCTCTTATCGTCTCTCAACTGGTATGTGTGCACACACTACAGGAGCCTTTGGGAAATGAACATTGGTTTAAATTTTCGAAAGACACATGCCGTTGGAAAATTTAAAAAGGTTGAGGTTGTAGTGAAATATTTTGATTGTTTTGTGGAAATTGAAAAAACAAATTATACGTGATATTAGTATAGGCGATGACACAGAAACGCCGCCGCTATGAGTTTGTACTAGAACGTCAATGTTCGTTAGCGGGCCACTGGCTTGCTGCGCACGCAGCCGCTGCTGCTGCGCACCGCTCTGCCCCCGTCGTCTGCCGCCGCGCCGCTGCTTCTAGAGAGTCTTTGCCCGCTGCCGTTCATGATATGTTTCCTAACAAAGTTGGTATGAGTATAGTAATATTATATACGTTAAGAGAAAGTTCAAAGCGTATGACGCACATTTTATTATTTGCTACTTTTTAATAATTCTCCGGTTAGTACGATTTAAACTAGCAAAAAAATCATAAAAACATAGTCCCAATATTTAGCAATGCTGTTGTTTGAATTAATATTTATTAAAGGATACTTACACATTAATGATAAAAAACGTAAGCAGGTTTCACAGATTCACTTAAAAATAAAAAGAAGAAAACAAAATAAGTAATCTACACATATATTAAAATTTTGCATAGTGAATTCTGTACATTGAAACTATTTTAAAACATTGATTGACTCAGTATTTGAATATTTATCTGTATGCTCGTATTTTAATTTGAGCGGGTATCACCCGCTGAAATTTTGTGTGGTAATTAAATGTATTCTGGAGCAATATATAATAGAATAAACAAAAAAAATCCTTATTATATGTGGACGAAATCATAGGCACAGCTAGTAAGAAATATGTGTGTATAAGACAAGATATAAAATAATTTGCTTTGTTTTAAATAATTTACTGTTTTCTTTTTAGCTAGGTAAAATACTTAAGAAGGATTCCTAATTTTGTTTAATGTTGCAGCAAAAAATATCCCTGTGGCCGGAAGAATGTATGGAATTAAGTTATTTATTTTGATACACTGAATTACGTTATTCTGAGAAGCTTGTAAACTATCATAATTAAAAGAATACCTGCATGTGATATATTCAGAAAAATAAAAAACTATGATTATGATATTTAGAGTGAATAATAAACATTCTTTAGGGATGTCCTTTTATATGTATATCATATTTTAATCTTGTTGCAAAATAATCATCTGGGGTAGGGGCGTAAAACGACATTAATAGTAAATGTAATATGTACAAAAATATTAAAAATGAGTAGATATTCGATAATAATTCTTGTTACGAAACATAATTACTTTAAGTTTTAACTCAAATTACTAAAACTGTTCAGAAATGGAACCAACGACAAGGAGACGTCCAAAGTCATTTGCTGCCCCCACACAGGCTTTAGAGGGTGAGGTACCAATAGCTCGCGCTATCTATCCGTACTCCGTCACTACCGTCACTCCACGGGTGAGAATCAGCTTAGCTTCCAGGAAGGAGATACCCTCGTGCTGTTCGCTGACAGAAAGAAAGGATGATAGTGTTGGGGAAAATTTAAGAACACATATGGTTGGATGGTTTTCGCTAGCATACATCGAAGTTCTCATGAATGAAAGTATATTGTATTATACCTTATCAGAAACCTTAACTTAAAAGCGAATCTAAGTTCCGTACTATATTGATTTGTCACGTCGATAAAGTAATTAAGATCAAAAACACAAACAAATCGTATCTTAATATTAATTTAAATTATGGCTATATGGCAGCCATTAATTTTTTTAGATTTTAAATTAGCATTTCATAGAGGATGTCTTCAGACCGATTTATCTTTTATATTATTAGAGGAAACGACCTCAGTATCGGATACTTTTTGAAAATATTGAAACAAAATATCGAATGTAATAGTAGTTGTATGGTGTACATAATCTTGGAGTACGTTATCTTGGTTTCATACACTATATGAACTTCAAACGAATTAGATTATTGCATGGTGAAATTAAACAAACAATTAAATTTTTCCACTCATTTTGAAATTCAGGTTTAAAAGAGTTGGCTCCTAATACCAGATGTCCGATATAATAAAACTCAATATCGGATATCCGATATTAACAAATCTACTTTACACACCAAATTTAAATTATTTAGAACAGTTTTTATTACACATAATATCAAATTGAATACACGGAGCATGTTTTATGTTTTAGGATTTTTTTTAATTAATATAACTTTCGTAATTAACAAAGTATGATCTACTTTTCTCCATATAAATTTAAAGTTTTTCAACGTTTTTCAGTTTTTAATACCTTAATAATGACTTTCTACAAGAAATAACCTTCAGTCTAGTTTAGCATTTATGAACTTTTTATTAATAACTAGAAAATACACCCAAACAAAATTATTTTACCCTAAGTCAGTCTTCATTTAGTTTCCAGCCTTTAATTAGTTTTAACCTTGTATACAGAAATGACAATTAAATTTATTATTTTACAACTCTCTTCACCAGCACAGAATTCGTGATACTAACGGTAAAAAGATTTTCAACGTACCCATTTTGACGGCATTTATCATTCATATCGGCATTTATCATCATAAGCTTCATTACAAAAGATACACTCAACATTATCATTATTCTCACAGTCTCATCACTATCTAAAATCATTTCAATATCTAATTCCTCTGTTTCAGAATCAAAGTAGTTCTGCGCTTGTGTGATTTCGTTCTTTTCACCCCTTTGTTCTTGTTTTGTTTTTCTGGCTTTGCTGTCTTTTTTTTGTGAGACACACGGTTTTCTTTCTAGCTACTTGCTCAAGCTCATGTTTGTATGGTAATGATGTAAGAACTGTGGATTTTGTTTGTCTATTACATTGTCTGCCTGATTTTTTGTCAATAAATGGAATAGGTTTACCATCACTATTTAGCGCAATTGTCTCTGAAGTTGAAGAAGTTGTTACAAAGGACACTTCATCCCTTGAGGTTGATGGTAAAGAAGTCAAAGGTCTGTACGTAGTCAAAGGATCGTTTGAATTGGGTACAACAGACCACTCAGATATCTCATTCTGTTTCTTCAACTATGTCACTATTGGGTTATTGACCATCTACTGCAAAATAATTGTCCCTGAACACATTTTCATTGAAGAGACAAATTCCACATTTTCCAAATGCTTTAACAGCAATCTCTGAACTTGCAGTGCGTAAATAGGCTTTCCCTACTAATTGAGATATCTGATACGCTCTCATTACTTTCCCTGGGTGAGATCTAAGCTACTTCTCTAACTCTTGTGCTTAATATGTTTTAAAAGGTGACATAAATCCCATATAGGGCGTTTGCAGTTTGTGAGATGAGTGCGGGGGTATCAAAACGAGAATAACTCAATTTTCCTTTGCTATGTCAATTAACTCCAAATTAATGGTATGTGAGAAATTACCGTGTAACAATAAAAGAGCAGGATTTTCTTTACTTGCTTTAATGTAATTGATAAAAATATTTTTTTTTTAATCATTTAGTAATTAAATCCATCTGAATCCAAGATTCGCTTATTAGAAAACTGATGAAGAATGTTGTTCCTTATTACTAATTGAAATGCCATAACTTTTATATCTGACGTGCGTAAGCCATAATACTTGTTGACGACCTTTCTAAGCACAAGTATTTTACTAATTAAAGGTAGGATTCCCTGATTAAATGTAGGTTTTCAACCAAGCTTAGTTTACAGCAGTTCATCTATATCTTTGTTACTTTTTACATAGCCTTCCAACTGTACTTTAAAGTACAGAAAATGTCCTTGAAGCTTTCAGAAATCCCATCTCTTTATTTTAACAGCTAAGTATGCTTTTTTCATGGCCTCTAGGCACTACGATTTTTTTTTGTTATTGGACTTCATTGTTCCAACTAAAATGAATAATTTAACACATAGTAACTATTAAAAAAAAATTAAACCAGCTCTCAGTCACCATATTATATTTGGAAGCTGCGATGCCACAGATACACATACATAGATAGGCAAACATATAGACAGACGGACACATACACACACAACAGACAAAAGCTTCAAACCTAAGACTAACCTATGGGTTGGTGTCAAATAAAAAAAACATGATAAATAAGCTCCCTAATATCGGATATCCGATAATGATCAACACCAAGTATCCTATATTGAGATTTCACGCATCAAATAAATAAATAAAAATATTTAAAAAGTTTGCTTTAATTTTCCTCGAAAACATATTTTTTCATTGGGCAAATAAACACACAATAACGTTCTATGATAATATGTCATTATAATATACTTACTTTCCCAAAATAAGTACTTTAAAATTTGAACGCATGCGTAATTGATTTTTAGTCCCACGAGAAATCAATTACGCATGCGTTCCGTAACCATTTTGACAGATAAGTCGAAACGCGCTCTGTAACGTTTCCATCTTACGGTGTGTTAATAGTATGGGAGGTGCTCAATAGATGGAGCCACTTTGTATAGGAGATATTGATACATCCGATATTCTGCATCTAACTATAAGCAGGATTAGGAACTCGCACTTCGAGGGATCTTCGTATACATTTAGGCACTTATAAACATTTAAAATTTATAAGTGTTTTAAATTTCTGTTAAATGCTTTACAAATATTGCCTTGTTTAATCACAAGTTTTACATAATATGGTGAATTATTCACAATAAAAAAATAAGATCTAGGGTGATTGGTATATTTTTCTTATAAGCTTCGAAAACCTTATTTTTCGTAATTTTGTTAAGAGTAGTTTCGGAAAAAAGAAAGGAATCAATTTGTTTACCTAATTTCAGTATATCTCCGAAGATATACAATCTAGAAGTAGGAAAAAATATTTTCTTTGCTGCCCTTTATAACGATTATATATATACAATATAAAGAACAAAAAAAATTATTTCGAGCACTTAAGTTAACCCGCCAAAAATATTCTTATAAATATTTTTGCTTGTTAGCTGCTGAGATACTTGTGGGTTAATATGTTTTATGACTATGCTATATTTTTAATTTTTTCGTCAAACGGTTTCGAAGAAGAACAACAGTAATAGAGAGACAGACGGACACGTGAGTGATCATGTAAAGGTTTTGTTATTTCTATTGAGGTACGAAACCCTAAAACGATGCCATGCATATGAAATATATAAAAGCTAACATATATCATATTATTATAACAAACATTTCGTTCTAGACCAATATGTGGCAAATCGTTAAAAGAAGTTTTTTGAGTAGATAGTAAAGTTACTTTTTTAATAGAAATAGGTATGTATCTTCTTACTGAAGGAAAATATATATAATTGTTCCGTAAATTAACTCTTTAGCTAACCAGTTGCGTCCAAAAAATATCATCTTAATAATGGTTTCGATAACGGATTCCGCCTTCTGTTTTTAAATCACATAACATAGAAAGTTTCAAAAGTATATATTAAGTGTTTTGAAAATTAGGTGGGAACAAACATATATTGATATGTGGAGAAAGTTCTGTATTAATTTATTTATTTTGACCTATTCAATTTGCTCGTCGTGGCTTTAGCATTCACATGGAAATAAATACTAAATATTTCATATGCAAAAAATATATAGTTCAAGATCTGTAGAAAAGTTTGTAAAACTTATTTGAATGGTTGTCATGTAAAAAAGTATTGCTTAATATTGTTTCAGAAATAATTTTAAATACATATAATTTTTTATACAACTTTATTACTACTATTTGAAGGCGTAAGAATTATGATATTATCATTTTGGAAATGAATATGTTTGAAAAGGAAATTGTACCGCAAACATTCCATTTATAATGGAACCATGAGTACTTAACTCATATTTCCATTATTTCATATTTATTATTTGGTGGTTATTTTAGAAAAAAATTATTAAAGAATTATTCAATTTGATTGAGTGAATAAAGTACTATAATTCAAGAAAGTGACATCGTGCGATTGAAACGGCATGCTTTTTCATGTATTTAGTGTGCAATACTTTAAGAACATAAGGAACATGCAACTAAAATATATTGATAATGACGTAAAAACGGAAATTCGACACGTAAAGATCACAGTACGTTTATTAGAGTATTTATTAAAGTATAATTGGTTAATTAAAACCTAATTCGGTACCCAATGCTTAGAACCGAAGATTCACACAACGGACTATTTTTTTGTGCAATAAATTTAGAAGCTATTCGAGCGTTAAAACCAACAACCAATAAAATTGCGACGTCAGTCAGTTTTGACAGATTAAAAGCAATTAATGTCACTCGCCAATTTCGTAATACAATGATAAATTGCACTTGAGTAATTAAAATTGCTTTTAAAACGGAAACACGATATGACTATTGAGTTGCTAAATTAATTTCATTTCAAGGCATGATATGCAAATCTGGCGTTGCATAATGTGTTTTATAGCAATAATGTTACGTTTTTACACAGGTACCGTTCTATTAACTAAGTTTAAATTTTTGGTTTTTGCGGCTTAATTTGACTTGCTCTTGCTTCTAGTATGATGTGTATTTTTCTGTATTTCTGGGAAGAATATGAGTTTAGTATTAATAAAAGAGTAAAGTATTAATTTATTCCGGCAATAATTGTATTAAATTATAAGTATAGAAGTTTTATTTATCAGTAATTTATTTGTAGATATGACGTTTATTGTTTATACCTTTGTTTATTTTATTCACTTTCTTTGATAAATGGCGATTGTTGGAAGTTCTTTAAGCCGTGTTGCCCAAGTGACCTTTAGTAATATCTTTTCATAAATGAAAAAAGTGGTAACAATCTTGACAACAATAGCAATAAAAAACATTGCTATACTTTAGTGGCCAATATTTTACTTTATTCAGATGAAAAAAAAACAGAGAACTATAATTTATATTAAAGTTTTTTGCTTTTCTTAGTGGATTTTATTAAAACATTAATATATACGCGTATTTTTAGGTAATTAGTAAAAGATACCGTCAGAATATAATTATTTAAAATGAAATGGATCAGTACTATAAGATAATATCTATTTTACTTAGTTACGTATTCTCATAAACTCGTTAATGAAATAATTAACATTACTTCTTTTATTGTTATATAAATTTACTTTAATTTATTTTTCCAAGTATTTATAATTTGGGAGTGTGAGGGAAATAATATTTATAACTTCCATACCAGAAAGAAAATATATTCATACAAGTGGCCTATTTATAGTAAACATTTTTTCAGGTAGAGAACATCATGATAAATCCAAAAAATGTTGGGTAGAGAACATTGTGATAAGCCGTTTAAAAAAAATATGAGTTCCGTGAAAATCAGTAGTTATGATTTTTTTTGTACCTTTTTAAGAAATCTTATTCCAGTCACATAAATCGTTTTTTTTCAAAAGCTATTTCACTAAATACCTTTTGCAAAGTTTCTTGTAACTTCTGGCCTTTGACTTTTTTTAGTGGTTGTCAGTTGAATCTTTAGAAATTAGATATTACTGGCAAATAGGGATACAGAAGTTGTTATAAATTTGTCGCTAGTGCCTATGACTGTGTAGTATTTTATCAGCTGCCAGTTTTTAATTCAAGTGTTTGAAAAAAGAGTTTATTGAAATTTTGATAATGTCGTAACTTTAAAGCTATGTGAAAAATTCGAATAATACATTTTTTGATATGAAAGAAATACTTTTTAATCTAGAGTGCTCATAATGTTACAATCAGGTCAATTTATAATCTATTGCCAGAGTCAAAGAGCAAAAAGACAAATTCAAGCCATCTTTTCCTTTGACTACTTGTTCACTAAATATATCACAGTAGAGAATGGTTTTTAAATATTAAAATTTGTCTGCAGTTTTGTTCACTTTTATTTAGGGATACGACAAAATAATTTGAATTTGACTTTTAAATTATTTTGGTGTTGACGAGAATTTATTACTTAAATTGATATGTTATAAATTTACCATTGTTTCAGTTAGGCGCTGACTTATAAAAGTTTTTTTTTTTTGCAACTACTTTTCTCGACATTACAGAATAATATTAACAACGTATATATTAGCCAGAAGATTTCGTAACATTGTGATAGAGAATTGATCAAAATATATTTAGTTTTTTATGATACAAACGCAAATACAAAAACATACTTGCTGAAATCTTAAGAGTTGTAAAATTTAAAAAGACATGAAGTTGTTTTTAATCACATATTATAAAAAAGACAAAGATCTTTTTATTAAACATTTATTTAATATGAAATACATACTTTTCTATAGGTGCGAAACCTGACAAGTCAACTAGACGGTCGATCACAAGGCAATTTCAAGTATTCCCGAATTACTTACGTGGATATCTCGTGGCCGGTTTCCGAATTTCCATCGAAGACATTCGGTAAAAATTTAAACAAGGTCCGATTTACACTAAAATAGGAATGTGAAAAATTGAGATATAAAGTAAGAAACGATACAAAAATGCTGAAGTAAAGTGAAACTCAAACCAAACATGAGTCAAATGGAGTCTCGTGAAAGCTCCATGTTCTAAAATGGAATGGCGGAATCTTTTATGTACTATAGACGGCAATAGCATATAATTTTTGCAAAACATGCGGTTCCATGCGGTTCCAAATACGTCCTTGTTACAATTTTTATAATGTATAAACTGCATCAGTATAAATTTAAAATGTTATTTCATCGAAACCTTCGGAATTTACCTTGGAATTGAAAGCAGCTGAATATGCATAAACAACCTTGTCAACCTCCCCCTTAATGACTTACCACGCATTTGACAGTTTTACAGATGATTATTCAGAACTCGCCGCCAATGGAAAACGCTCCTTTATTCGAATAATGGTACTATACACCTCTCATTAATAAATAAGATATCCGACAGTGGAATAAGCAATATAATCTGTAGATGGATAATGTTTTTCAACCACCGTGATTACAAAGCGCGGTGACAAGAAATGGTTTCACTCAAGATGGTAGCAGACTAGTGCTTGGAGTATTTAACTAATAAACCCTTTTAATTATGCCATTATGTAAAAACAAATATAGCATTAGTTTTCCAAAAACGTAACCTCTTAAATTAATCTGATTATAAGGGTTGCTGGAAGTAAGTTTTATTTTTTTGGGTAAATTCAGGAATTTATGAGAAGAAAATTTTATAATTTAAAAAGTTATCATCAAATTAATCTGAGAGTTTTTTAAACTCCATCAACAAAAAACTTCGTAAAAATATCGTAATTGATGAAGCAAATAAGAAATATCTATCCACACACGTTTCATATATTTAGAAAAGTGCCTGATATTTTTAAGTTTTCACTTCAGAGACACATACATATACAAGACGAATATGGAAAAATCTTAACGGTTCCTAGTTCAACTTATATTACTATAAAATTGTAATAAAGCAGTTATTGTGTAGTTCCAATTACCACGAAATAATTTGTTATAGAGACAATGAAATACATTTTTTTTAAATTGTAACTCTAGTAGTGATAAAGAAAGTTAAGACTTGTGATACTAGTAGTACTGTCAGATACATAAATCGGAACTAGTGTTTCGTAAATTTTCACCGAAATTTGATGGTATGCGCTATGAAATTATAAAAAGATTAATGTTATTACTCTTATAACATACGAATGGCAAAATATACAACATTTCAAGGCAAAAATAATTATTTTGAAACTATTCTGGATGAAATCTGTAGATGTTAATAAATAATTTGAGCTGAGTGGTGAAAATTCTTTCTTTCCTTTGTTGGAAAACATACGAGTAACTTCATACTTTTTTAATACTTGTTATATAACATTGGAGTACAACTTTACATTTTGACTAAAATGCCAAAAATCAATATAAAGATTACAATAAAAATATTATTTCATTGGGAATTTGTAATGTTAAGATATAGTCGTCGATGCGAAATCGAAAATTAAACAGTATTCAATGTTACTACAACATTATCGGATATTTTTATTTTAAATATGTCATGCAGCTGATCATATATTTTAATGGTGTATTTATAATAAAAGTATATGTCCTATCTTAATACAAGTGGCAGATTCATACTATGGTAATGCATTTGTAAAATCACTATCGCTTTTACGAAATATTCATTATTCCTTAGAAGCCAGTCTCCGTTCACTGCTAGGTATAAGCCTTTCTCAATACGCCATCGTTGGAGATAATGATAACGGGAATCACTACGCTGGGCAAGCGGCTTAGCGATTGCAGTGCTTAACTTCTCGCGCCAATGGTACTACTCTTCGTCATAGTTTGTGATATTTTAGCTACGTGATTTAAAACATCACTCTGGACCCGCTTCACAAACAAGTAAGAATTGAAAATGAGACCGTGCGATGCGCTTCGCTGTCAAAATCTGTGACCTGTGATCAACCCAACATATCATGGCAGCGACCTTGAAGATATGATTTTCGAAATCATTATGCAAATGACAATACGAAAAAGTTTTACTGTTCATAGAATTCATGCGAGTATTTGTTTCTTTGGTTATTTTAATAGAAATGCGTGATATTATGGGTGATATAGATTTATAATCAAAATTAATCAATTATACCGATTAATTTCCAATGATAATATGCTGGTATTAATTAAATAGATTTAATCAATACCGCCAGACTCACCGAGTACCTTCTAAGAGACATTTTATTTAATATAATTCACACAATACTTTGGTTATTTCTACATTTAAGTAACATTTAAACTATTCTGTATTGGTCCAAGTTTTTAAAATAGAATTTAAATTTATTGATAAAAAAACAGGAGTCTTTACTGAAGGCGAATTAAGAAAACAATTCTATGAAATATTTAGAAAGCAGAGCCATATTCCATGTGTCAAGCATATAACATTTTAAATGATATAAACAAAATATTCGATGTATCAGAAACCGGGAATGGATGAAGAAGTAGTAATAATGACGTAATGAAAGAACTTTGATGGTCATACTATAAAAAGCGGAATAAGTTTCGTTGAAATGCTCCCAAACGTGTTTCTTCTTTGAGCGGAACCTGTGTAACGGTAGAGCCGACTCTTTTTAAAGTAAATTTGGATAATTTGTTTTAATTACCAATTATTATATTTTGTTTATTTTCCTAATTTATATTAAGTATTCGAGGGTGTGGGATTGACTTTTATTGTTTTTATTTAATCTGTTGCTCTTTATTTTAGAATTTATCTTCGTATACCATTGGTACATTTGGCTAACGTAGTTTTTAGAGTAAATCGGCGTTTTCCCACGGCTTAATATGTGCATCTTTTTAGAATTATCTAACAAAGTGTTTTATTAACCCGCAAATATCTTATTTGTTAATTACCAAAAATATTTATACCGAAATATTAGACAAGCAAATGAATTATTCGAAAATATTTTTTTTAATTCCACATGTAATGTGGGGTGTCATTTCGAAGGCCTAATAATAAGGATCTCTAAAAATATGTTTTTTTTAAATTCAAAGTCGTAGATCTTTAGAGGCTGTACATCTCATTCAAATTAAACTAGTGGTTTTTGGCGTTAATAAATAAAGAAATATTTAAATTGGAAAAAAATATAGATTGACGAAAATCTTTACGGAATACTCAATCGGATTGAATAGCCTCGATTTTTATTTGAAGCCTAAGCGTAATTCTGGTGAAAGTCCTATTCAGTTTGGTATCGTAAATATTACGTGTGTTGTTGAATAGACAGAAAGACAGACAAAAGTAAAAAAGTCGTTTTAGATTCTAAACACCTCTTGAGGTAGAACTTTTGCAAAATATTTAACGTACAAAATCAATCCCTCCCTGCAAGTTTTTTTTTATAATTATATAGGCAATATATCTATGAAATTATAAGAGCAGCCTTGACGGTAGATTTTGCAGTTACCATTAATCTATTATTGGCGATATTTATTCGTGGCGACCTTCTAATATGCTCATTAATCTAGTTTTAATGGTATAACCATCCATTTCTAATAATATGTGGAAAGGCTATAATTTTTAAGCACCTTTCTAAGTCAATGGCATTAAATTTTCTTTTGTCACCTTCCAGACTGCATAAAATCATTTTAAGTTTCAAGGTACTTGGCAAACGGCGAAGATTATAAGTGAATATAGTCACGTTTATCTCTAAATCGGTTTTCCTTATATTGAGATCCACTACATTTTAAGTAGACAAGGTGCCTGTTGTCGCATTCGACGTTGAAGCGCAATCCCTTTTTATTAAAGGCGTAGCGTGAAATCGTATACCCTTTACGAGTAAAGAGGCCGGTGGCTTTACTTAGGCAAACACACTCAAGGTACGACGAGGCTTCAAGGGATATTTTAGCAAAGTACTTTGTACTAGATGCCGGGGTCATTACGAAGTACAGTTTTTTGTCTTGTGCCTTTGTGGAAGTTGTTTTGCGCGGCTGGTATATTAATTATAAATATATAAGGTATCTTATTTATAAAATGAGAGTGCCATATTAATTACAAATATTGCATTCTTTGCGAAGTAATGGAGAAAAGGCGAGATAAATCTCTAACGTATTTGATACTTTTGTGTGAATTTCAAAAGATTCTCAAAGCGTAACATGTCGAAAAAAGGTGGAATGTAAATAGTTTTGCAAACGATGGAAATGTTTCCTAAGTTTATTTAGCGAAAGATGATAGTTTCACTGTTTTCAGGCTCACACTCAGTATTATTATGAAAAGGACCGATTTTAATTCAACCTGTTTACAGACATGCATATGCTCAAAATTGCTTATATTTTTCGAAGGAGTGAATAAATTTGGGTACAAGTGAATAAATAGAAAAAAATGTACACGTTTTCTAAAAGTTTACATGCTAAACGAATACGAAAATTGTCACAGATATAACGAAAATCACGAAATATACATTTATACTTTGTTAAATAACAAATTAGTAATATATAACTTTAATGATATTTTATTTCCGGTGTTTCATTGTATTGATATTTTATTTCAGATTTTTATTTCAGGTTTCTCTAAACTTGATATGTGTTTTTTAAAATGCAACACGCATGTATGGATACTACTCACTATGTACATATGATATTACTTCTTTCAATGTTGTAGGTCGAAATTATTTGATTTGAGAGAATATTTAAATACGCATCTATTTAAAACCTTTTGCGGACCACTGTGATCTATTCTAAATTACATTGGTTGAAGGTTACTGGAATTTATTCAAGATAAATCAATCAACTTTATAATACGTCCATGTCGAGAATAAGGGGTAGAAGAGAGCACCAGTAGAAGAAACGACTGTTTCTGATAAACAGATATTTCTTTCAATATGCCATCAATCACATCATATGCCATCAATCATATAATCATATATGATGATATTTCCGTATATTTTTGTACTAAAATAAATAGATAGAAAAAGAAGAATAGATGCATTTTTTTAAACTTTTATTGGGTTTTCAATAAACTGGTAAATAAGTTTAACTTCATTTAGAAATGTTTAACATTTGTTCAAAAGTAGGCATGAAATACAACTTATATTCGTAAAGAAATTAATTACGCTATTGCTAAAATGTACCCAAAACGTTTAACATAAAACTGTTCGGTTTTGTAACATCTTGTTTTTGGAGCAGGTCGTAAAAACTGTTTGCAAAAATAAAACTCTATCGCTTTATAATTGCGAATGTTCAGAGGTGCGGAATTAAATACCCATTAACTATGAAAACGTTTGCACGGTGAATCAGCTAAAATACATGAATGACATCATTTTTCCCCCAATTTCTCTGCGTTTCTATATAATGCATTATCAGGTCTCAAAAAGATATTTTGTCGCTTTTATAATACGACGAATTGGATTTCTGGGGAGAGGTAAATGTGTAACCAATCATCCATTTTGAGCTACTGACAGGTTAATTATTATTACTTATCTGTAAATCCGCTACAATGATTTCAAACCCTTACTCCGGGTAATGACCAAGTGTTGGTGCTACGAGGTGTTACTTAGTGGAAATGTACCTGTACGTACCAGGCTAATTAATTACAGCCGAACATTTTGAATTTTGATGCGCTTTCGAAAGAAAGAATGTGATTGGGTTGGCTTCTCATTAAACCTTACTTAATCAGCCTTAAATAATCTAAAAAATGTTATTGTTATTATAAACGTGATCTATGAGATGTTTCAAATATATTTAACATTCTAATTATATAGAAATTTTCTCTGTTTATTTTTCATGGTTTGACACAAACAAAGCTTATCTATCGGCGTGAATTTTCCAATGTGATCTCTAATATATTTCTCTGAACAATATTCATACAATAGTTTATAGACAAGTGACGTAATATTCTTTCGAAAGGAAGAAGCAGTGAAAATAAATAAAAGCGGTGAACAAGTTTTTCAAACTATTTTTCAGTTAAAATACGGAATTACTTTTTTGTACTAAGTGGGATTAAAAAGTACAATCTGTTGTTTCTTATTCATCTATTATGCAGGTAATATACGATGATTACAATAGATATAAAAGTACAAATAAAAATTTTAGGTTAAATACTTAATAATATGTCGTAGTTTAGAAAATAATAATAGGTGATAAGAAGATATCCTTATGAAAATATTTTGCAATGTATTATAAAATATTACTGCCTAATTAAACAACAAATTCATTAGTTAGTATTGCATTAACAATAATTCTTTTTAATGCAATTACTGTAACACTAACTACTACTTACTACTTAAAATACTTAAAGGTAGCAATCCTTATACACTTCACGTTCAGTAACTTGATCGCCGTTTCATAGGTTGTGTTGGCCAATAAAGTTAAAAATTTGGGCCTGTTAATGCGTTCATCTCAAGTTAGCCTGTCCGAGATAGTCCATATTTTAGAGTATGGAGGTCGAAACGGTGAAGCTTCACGGAATTTAAATGAAATTTATGACCTAGAGCTAATGTTTGGGCTATTCAACTCGCACTCTTTTCGTTCAATGTGCCTTTTGGACAATAGAGATGGAATAGGGGTGTGGAGTGTTGTTAATAATTAAGTTGACTTTGTTTACTTTTAGTTTTCACTGATACCGTGTAATAAATTTAGACTTCATGTTGTGTAACTTAATTATAATTTTTAGTTTAGAATGTGAGCTATTAATTGAAAGCCCTTCATATATTCAGAACAAATGTATAATATATTTTAGATCGTGTGGGCAATGAGTAATAATTATTTAAAAAAAACCGTTGAGCGCATTTTTGAAATAAATTTTCAAGTCATCGTAGTAAAACTGTAATAAAATCTCTAAAAAATTTCATGATGTCCTGTGGCTAAATATTACAGGTCGTTTATTATAAGCCATTTCGTGTTATAAGTTTGGATGATGCTGTTCTCTACTTGATTAAATCACAGAATTAATAACGACACTGTTGAAAATACCGTTGATTAATTAAATATAAATAATTATTATATAAAAATCATTAAAAAATGCAGTCTCTATTTTCCAAAAAAAAATTGGGACGGGTAGGTAGAGTTAGATAAAGAAAAAAATGAGATTCATACACTTGTAATATTCTGTCTAATCCATAAGTACTTGTGAACAGTAGACATTATAGCGGGCAAAGGTTACTGAATTCGGGACTATGGGAAAAATATTGCTTTAATTGAGTTTTGAAGTTAATGATTTATATTTCACTTTATAGAGACAATCGTTTGAGCTTGTGTATTAGATAAGGGATTGCGACAACAAATATTATACCTCTTCCTTTCTCGTAGCTACTGTTAAATTACAAAAAATATGTATTAGTATTTACATACCAGAGCTATATCATGTTTGAGTAAGATGCTTGAGCAATTATCTACAAGGGTCATAAGACAAATACTTATCATCAGCCTTGAAGGAGGACAAGAGGGAAAACTAGTTTTGTAACTCTTAGTTTTTCGTTTGTGTTTCGCGTGAGGGTAAGTTTGTGTGGAATATCGGCACAAGTCAAATGTTGATAACTGAAATATTAGTTGATTTTCCTAACATTTTCATTTAGCGTAAAGTTTCCTTTTTCCGTTTTTTTTAAAGTTTCAAGTTGTAAATAAGAAACCATACATTCAGCTGTTTGCTCTTCCTTCTCTGGGAGATTAATTCTTCTTAGTAGCCGAATATGTAGACCTAAAATAATTAGTCGTAAACTTTTGCATATGCGTTTTAAATAGATGGGAATATATCGGTTACTTAATTTTAGTACAATTAAAAAATTAAATAATAATTCCAGTAACATATTAGTTTTCATACTGTATTTTTGCAATTATATTTTACTTGTCTCTTTATTATCGTCAATTTATGTCCAAACGATAATAATATTCGATCATATTTTTTCATATTCTTCAAAAATTATGTTTTCCCATTCCACAGACTTGTCTTTATCTACATTCCATCATTTATAATAATTTATTATAAAATTCTCAATTTTACATCAAAATTGTTATGAGTATGTATGTCGTATGTGAAAATCTTCAGTGACATAAAATGCCTTTGTTAAACGCCTTATGACCAAACGGTGCCTTAACATTTTAAATTAGTTTATCCTTTGAATATGATATTCTACTATTTTGAGAGGCGAAGCTGGTATGTAAGTTATGTAATATTTCGTTTAGTTATCGATATGTCAATAAAAATATAAATATTAGATACAAATAATACGACTAGTCACTCTTTGAATTTTTTTTGTAAATAAAAGTAAACATTTTCGTATTATTCATCTTCTCCAATAATAAGTTTGGTAGAATATGAACAAAATGAAAGTCACACTGGATTAACACCAACGCCAAGAAATATCGTAGGAAACTATGATGTTTTATACTGAAGAAATTATCCATGTTATATGGACGTTTCAACACCATAATGTTACAAGACATAGAGTGCAGTCCATCAAATTTTACTTTGAAATCCGTTTAGGTATTAGATTGGCCGTAAATAGCTTTGATCTAAACCCTATAAAGTGATTATGATACGAAGCTAAGAATAAAGTTGCAACTTGAAATATAATCAGCTATATTTTTATTGAAACATATAATGCGATATCGTCGATGCTGGTGGCCTATTTCAAATATTTTTATCCAACAATGACAATTACACGGTATTGCAGTTAATTGAATTTAGATTAAATTATAAATAAAGATAAGTTTCTGCTGTAATTAATTTTTGTTTCTTTCTATAAAATTTAGAAGAATTATTTACAAGCAGCATTGTTTAGCATAATTAGTCCTATGAATACACAAGTAAAGTGGATGAGCAGAAAAATCTTATTAATTTAGTGTTAATGTCCTTAATTAATAGACTGCAGTTATATATACACATTAAATTTCATACATAAAGACTTAAAACTTTAATTTGTGAAACGTAAATAGTGTGATTATTAAATCATGCCTTCGTTGCTCCAAATTGTCTACATCTGGAATTAGCATTTAAATGCTAATAGATAGCGTGTTAATTGGACCTTTATATTTTTATTAAAATTTAGATGGATCGTATATATGTAGAAAATATCTAGTATTTTAAATAAATATATGAAACTATATGTAAAAATCATGGTTTTATTTCACACATGGTAAAATTATCTAAAACTAAGAGTCGTGATTTAATTCTTCAATATAGAGTTTTTTGTTTCTCTTTATATTTTTGCTAAATATTTATTTTACACTAATATATTTGGGTCATTCTATACCACCTGTCTATCCCCTTAACCTTCTATTCAATGCAACGGTTTCAGCGTGGCATTTAGCCACAGAACGATGTCGTTTTGCAAGCACGTGACGCCCGCCCACCCAAACCGCTGCTGACCTCCCGTCAATAAAGGTCAGGAGCATCTATGCACAGCATCTACGCCGTCTTAACATCCATTACTCCTCTATCGACATAAAACACTTCCGTTTCCTTGAATAACGCTGCTAATAAATTAGCTACATATCAAGTGTTATAAAGCAATTCCTTTTTAATTTCTCGAGGCGAGGCAAATGTGTTCGACCGGGCAAATTCGTTTCGTCGGGTTAAGCGCGCAATCGCTTCGGTCGCTCGTTGATTTCCTGTTGTTATTTCGTTTCAAAGTATAGATTAATGCATGTTGGAGTAACTGGCGTCATTGTATGTCATTGTTGAGTAGTTACACCTATGCCGTTTGGTGATCTGGTGATTATATTGAATTCTTATTTTCATTTGTATCGTCGAATCGAGCTCATTTGCCTTACATTCGAGCCCATTTTAAATCATAATTATTTATATACGATAGTTATTCACATATATGTCTATTAGTGCAATACAATTTAAAAACAACGAGAACTAACTTATCGTTACTATTGAAATATGCCTGAGCTATGAACTCTGCGAAGTTTGTTGTTATATTAATTGGAGTAATAGATATTGAATTATAAAATATATTTAAAGAGTTCTGAATCACATAACCGTTTAATGACAACAGCTCTGGACTGTAAACGATTGTCAACGATTTAAAAATGTTTACCCTAAATATTGAAAATAATGAATAGTAGGAATCTTGGAAGAAATTATAATAAAATCCGTGGAGGTCCTCCGTTTTGAAGAATTTTCCTTCGTTAATTCGAAAGTGTTATTTCAGTTTTATATTCCTTTATTACATTAATGCACTTTGCTTACAGATTTGGAAAGTTTTTCTTTTCTGCGTTAAAATTTGTCAAGGCGATGTACCAGCTATCTCCTGACATATTAGTTTGGATTCATCTTGAGTCTTAATAGTTTGGTGTATTACCCACTTTTGTAGTGTAGTAATTAAATATGTATCAAAACTGGATCGTTTTTTTAGAAGTGAAATATGTTTGTTAATCATTTGATAATTGAAAAAATCATAGAAAAAAATAAATGTTTATTTAAAAATTAAATATGTGAATATACACTACGTATATCTGTGAATCCTACGTCTGCTGTGCGGCTATCAGGATATTATAACATCGATCTAAATGTTATTTCGAATTCGACAGTCGTTATTTTTCTATTTTGTTGGATCCTTTAATAATTGAAACTTGACCACCGTTACGGTATTTGAAAGATGGGTAAGGAATTCAGCTGTGCAAATCGCCATAAGCAACATAGATACAATTAATTTTAAGCTTATTCCGGAAAGTAATTTGCGTAGAGTTCACGCTGACGTCGAAAATAAAAGCAAATTAAAATTGCTCACCTAGCCTCCAACCGTTAACCAGTCAGCCTGTACGATCCATTATTATAACATGCGTAATGCATCGGTATATATATTGAAGCTATCTATTGTTCGTTGCATCCAGCGTAGAGTTGGGGTATTGAGGCGTGGAATTAAAATTGTTTTCCACGGAGTAGTTTAACGGGTACCATCTGTACATAACAGCCCCACAGGGACTATTTAAAAGAGTTTTCGAATTAATATTTTATAGTGTTAAAGCTACCTACACTATTTGAAGATATTCTTGAAGTGAATATCTAATTCAATAGTGTTGGCGAATATTTAATTTGAGTAATATCTAATTCGATAGTGATGGTAAATAAATGTTGATTCCATAAAAAATATTAATGATAAATACAATTGTTTCACAAAACAATATCTACGAGACTATAATGAAAGCAAGTAATAACACCACTTCCAACGGTGAATCACCTACGTGTATATATGTTATTTTATCGAGCGGATACAATTTTTATTTGCATGATATGTTTTTTCAAGCCAATTGCTTCAGTTGCCATTGCAAAACTTACAGACATTTTGTAACCATCAAACCAACCAATACTAGTAATACGATGTAAATATCGGATATTGAAGGCATTATTAAAATTATTTTCCTACCTATTTGTAATGGTTCTAAAAACATTGTACATAAGGTAAACTTATTAAATAAAACTATGAAGATGTTATTTACTAGAAGAGTACGAGAGATTATTTCTGAAACTTGATATTTTTCCAATGTGCAGGTAAATGTATTATTATTACGTATGAAAAGGAATTTACGTGGATATATAGTACTTAAACTATTTATAGTAAATGGTTTAGATTGTATGTAATATTAAATACATGAAAATAACTTGTTCAAGTTACAATATATGGTATTGTTAATTTCGAGTTTACTTTTAAACTATACAAGGTATATTAAGGATTTGCAAAAACATTTTGCCACAGAAATTTAACTGAAAAAATATTGTAGAATTTGATATCTACTTTACCAATCAAATGTCATTGTAACGTAGACACGGAATAATTATAACCAATCATCTACGTTACGAAATAAAATAAAAGCGGTAAATTTACATGTTAAATTTACAACTACGTAGTAATAAACTAAATTGATACACGGTTTCACAAATAAACAGACGACACTAAATCCATTTGATTTATGTTTGGGTCTAGAAAATGTTTATTATTAGTTTAAAAACTGCATGTGTCATCTTCAATTGAAGTTACAGCAGAAAAATTTAGAAAAATGTTAATTTTGATAAGCAATACACATTTTATATTAATATACAAGTAGATTTGAATAGCTTACATATATCTAATCCTAAAGATCTAACATTTTCAATGAACAAAATATCACCATTACAATAAAAAAATTGTTAATTATGTTTGTAATTAGTTCAAATATGTAGTTTAATTCATGTCGAATAAGTACAACGTGAATATTTTTTTTATTTCTATTCCATGCTGTAAAGAAATAATTAAAAATGAAACTTATAGCCCATAAACTTAATATGACATTCTTTCATAATTTTTTCTATGCCAGAAATTTTAAATAGTCGTCGGAAAAAATGTTCAAAGTTCTATTATGTTAGAGTTCAAAATATATGTTTATAAGGAAATTACCAATGTAAGCATTATGTGTAATGTATGGCAATAATATTGTCTTATTAGAAGCGGTGGATAGAAAGTTAAGACTTTTGTATGTGAAAGTCTCATTTATATTAGGACATAAATGTATTTGCGAATACAGAATACTCAAAAGTAAATACTGAATAACCATTGTGTCTTGAGGCCATCTGTGAAACTGGTTATACTATTTAGGAAAAGGTTATTTTGTGAGAACATCTTAAATATAAATGTGTAATTATTTAACGCAGAGATTTCTGAAAAAAGATATCAAGTTAATATTTCAAGATTTTTTTGAAGAATTAACAATTTTTTGATTTACTACTTTCACTCCATTAAAATTATGCCATCTAATACATTAAAATATACTGACCCATTAAAATTTAACTTCGCCGACTATTTTCATATTGAATTCATCCAGAACGAACTACGTGAATGTTATTATAAAGTTACTTAATTTTTCATATAAATATGACCTCGTTTAATTTCAGAAATGCTACAAAAGAGCGAATGTTATTATAACGAAATGAGTCCCGTTTAAATAATAATAAAACGTCTATGCTCAAATTCGATACAAAATGTTAGGGGAGTATTATTATTGAATTTTCAAGATAATTGTAATATGATATTAAAAGTTTATTTGAAAAATCACATAACTTTATTTGGTTGATTATTGCCAAATATTGGATTAGATAATAGAATGATAGTTAAAATTCCGCGCCCAAAAGTAACATATTTTTACGTGATCAGGTAGTCAAGATATATTTAAATGAATGAATTGAATATTATCTTTGGGAGATCTGTAAACCGGAAAGCCAAAATGAAACTTAAGCACAAAGGAGTTATTTTTACACACACACACACACATATATATATATATATATATATATATATATATACATACATATAAATATATATATATATATGTATGTATATATATATATATATATATATATATATATATACACACACACACACACACACACATATGTTAACAAGTATTTATAATATTTTGACCTTTTCAAATCGCAAAACATTTCTTAGGAGTAGATTCAATTTCTTGTCTACTCGCGTTTTAAGGATACGCACTGAATATCCGCTTAGTCTCCTTGTTCAGAGGTCTGTACCTCAAACGAAAACACGAAATATAAATATGATCATTCACGTACCTGTCAAACCGTCTGTCACAGCCGACTTTCATCGGAACCAAACAAGAGAGAGAGAAAATATCTTTTCACAATTTGAAATTGCATGTTTAACGATGTTTTAAAAAATAAGCGAAAATAGAGCATCTCCCACCCCCCCCCCCCCGATACTACTTAACCAAAAATGAAGAAAAAACCAGAGTTGGTAAAACCTGAGAAACTGATTACAGGAAAATTATAGCGATTTTTTCAGATCTTATAATTTTTTTAAAATGCCATGTTTTACGCCTGTGAAAGATGGAATAGGCATTAAATTTAAGTTGTGGAAAATGAATATTTGCAAATCTTTTAATAGAAATACCATCTAATCATAAATGTATATAAGTGCCTAAAAGTGTATGGAAACCTCGTAATGTGCGTTTGCTGTGGTAATTTTTTATCGGTTCAAACCGTAAAATTTTTTAAATCAACTTTATCTTGATATGAAAAATTCATCTCTATGTTTTAAAGAGTTCTTTCTCTCGTATTACCCTATCTTTACCGTTGCTTAATATCATCTTGCTCCTGTTATCTTAATTATATCTAGTCAATATTTTTTTTTACTTATCTTATATTATAATTTTTATTTCTTACAGTTTTTTTTTATAAAAGAACGTGTTTTCAATTTATAGAATTTGTAATACAATCGATTTATCAATATTTTTTAAAATTTTTCACAGAATTAAATTTTCAAATTTACCACAATATTTTAAAATTTTCAAAATTTCAATGTTGGAAATTTATTGGCAATTTAGCTACATAAAAGACTGCAAAATATTTTAATCATTACATTTACATTCGATTGAAAGAATGTGATTTCGTAGTCAATATTTATTAAATATATTTTTATTTTTTTGTGTGTGCTTTAAGGTTTGGAAATAAATAAGTGCAGAATATTTTGCTTCAACACTGAAATTTTTAAAAATATATATAATTTAAAAGCAGGGCCGAAAGAAATGTTGAGCAAAACAGGATTCTATGTCAGATATATAATGTGATTTCAAACCTATGCTTAAGTAACAAATAAATCTTTAATATATCCATTGGGACTAAGCTGTTGTTGACTTTCCAGCAATCTATTCTCTATATTAATTCTATTTATATAACGCCTTTGAATTTTCAACTTTGTAAGTGTATTACGGCAATATCATTATGACAATAACTTATTTGCTTGAACCACTCAACGTAACAGGAATACAAAAATATTCTGCTATTGCCGTTGTATTTAAAATAAGCTAATGAAACGCGATAAGTTCTTTTTATGACGATTATACAATTTTATAACAATAATAAATCATACATATTTATGATGTTTGTTATTATAAAGTTTACAATGTTTATTATTATTGGACAAATTTTCATATGTATCTTTTCAAATAACTATTCTACTCGTCTATTTATCGGGTTTTATAATATTTCCATACTAGCTGTCATCTAGTTTATAAGTGAGTGACATTTGTTTATATTGACTTATAACTGTAGTAAATTATATTTGTGCTATAAGTAAAACAAGTCAGCCTAATATTAGAAAATTAGATAAATGGAAATAAATTCGAATAAACAAACTAATGTGGTAAAGTGCGGTTTTTTTTCAAGAGTTCGACATTAATTACTTGAAAATTAAATCTATTAAGTAAGAACAGAATTCACATCCGGTTCCCTTTTTCGTGGACTCTTATAACAATATCTCCAGAACTGACTTATTAAAAAAATCTATTCCATAAGTTACCTTTAATAAATTTTGTTTTTAAAAGTTTTTAATTAATATTACAAAACCGCTGTGACATACAAACCGACATTGCAAAACAAAACGACATTACAAAACAGCTATGACATGCAAACGGACATTTGTCATAAGTATTCTTCTTTTCATTTTGCGATACGGAATCACAAAGGCGGTCATAAATGCTGGATGGTGTATATATTTGTGTAAGTTATTTTTGAATATTTTTAGATTTTACAAAATATTGTTAGGTGTTGTTTGGCATAAATCAACATTATTATAAGACTATTCTTCTCAGATTACGTAATTATTTAGTTAGGCGAATCTTTGTAATTGATGTGAACTAAGAGCTGTTATTTCTGTACCAAATAAACTGTTATTTTTATACTAAATAATAAATTCACTCAATTGATTACCCATTATTTGTAATTTTATTCACATTTGATAATAACCTGTCCTGTCCAAGAACTTCATAATATTACATAGTGAAGAGGTTGGGAATTCTTAAATTTGTTTATATTGGCAATTACAATAAGTACTTTCGAATTTAAATTTTAGGTGAAAAGTAATTTTTGGATTAAACAAATTAAGTGAATGCAATTTTTATTCCTGTTATTTACAGGAAATTATTAAAATTACGTTCAAATAAATAAAATATAAAAGTTACGTAACCATATTAAAACAGTTTTGTCTGACTATTCATATCCTAGATACCATTTTATGAAAAAAATATATTCATAAGATGGGTAGTAAAATTAAGTATACAATTTTTCTTACATTGTACTGATTCGTTCATTGTACTGAAAACTTACCACTGCCTCATGTCTTTCATTTTAATTTTCGAAAATACGGCCGACATAAGTATTTACATGGGGAAATTAATTACCGTACATGACTCTTCCCGGGCAATACCCTGATGTAAATCATAAAATCATTTTCTAAGCTTACATTTAACTTTCTTAGTGTACTTTTGCCGCGAAACTTTGTTACGTGATCATCGGTATCTTTCGAAAATGCTTGAAGTGAAAATGTTAGAAGGAAAATTTGTTTGTTCTCAGTTGACCATAATATATATCTGACATTGTAATATCTTGAAAAACGGTTATATTTCGGGGGCAGTAACAAGGAAAACGATTTCTGTACTAGTATTATAGTCCTCGCATTCAAACTTATTTCAAGCTATTATAAATAAACGGTTTGATAAAAATAAACTAAGGTTGACAATGAATGGAGTTTGTAATGATACTAAGATCCAAAAACAAAAAAATGTCAGCTTAGAAATATAAATTTTATCACTTGCAGGAATTGCCTAGAATTCCAAGTCATAAAATATATTAATTTACTAAAAATAAATAGTATTATGCCTTGGAATTTTAAATAAATTTGAAATGAGATATTTATGTTATATATATTTCGAATAATTTTAAATTTAAAATAATAATAAAACTTAAATATGTATGCAAAAATTCTAAAATTTTGATTGAAATGCTTTTCGAATAGTATAAGTTGCTGGTACAAGTCTTTTTTCACATACGAAACAAGAGGAAAAGAGAAATATGAAATCAAGAAAATATAAACGAATGTCCACCAAAAAGCGTAAAAGTGGTCTGACTGGGCTTTGCCATAAGAAGTTTAGGTTACGATTTATATTTTTATTAAATCGAAGCTGCGGCGACTTCTTTCCCGCCCGGAAAACACAAGAGCAAACGGAAGGACGCATGATTTATAATGTTAACTCTGGAAGGGCCACCCGAATGAATAATGAACTGCCACTGAAGAAACACATTAATGTACAATAATTCTTGGCATTGCGCTGACCATAAAAATTGTCAAAAATAAACTATTTGAATCTAACGTGGTCATGGCATCTGGTCTTATGGGTGACTTTCGTTAATTATTGCTATTGTTTTGTAAATATGAAAATTTGAGTGTTTACAATTTTTTTGTTCCAGTGACAAACTAGATAATTTATTTTATTTTTATATTTTTCATTAAGATACGTTATTTACTGATTTTATGCAACAATATTTTCAAATCTATGAAGTTTTTAAGATTATACGTTATTTAAAATCTTCGACTTTCCACAATTGCTTTTTTATTTAATATATTCATTTAAGTTATTCAGTTTGGGATTATTAAGGTTAAAGCTTGAAAAAGTGCCACTAATATAACGTATCCAAGTTTTGAATACAATTCATTACATAAGTTCAGTAATGTATTTTCTCAACGATTGATTAGAATTCCTTCCTTCAAAATACTGTCCTGTCCACATTTGATAATAACGGCAGAGTTGGAATTTTAAAATTGAATATTTCATAAATACACCGGTTTGATTCGGCGAGGGACACAGTAGATTCGTCTATCGTGTGGATTCGTCGGTCGCTATGATGCACTGGACGGGCACACCGTACGTATCGAGGCGTTCTCGAGGGTGGAGATCGTACGTTACGATTCGGCGGCAATTTTGTTTTCAATAAAACATTAGACTTTCAGATGCACCAAATAAATTTTTTATTCTTAAATGAGTGCTGCTATATATTTAATGTATTAGTGACATCGCATGGCCACTGCAATCACCGAATTTGTCCCCCGTGAACTTTTTCCTGTGATAGTACTAAAGAGTAAAATTTATCTATTATCAATACTCCGAAAAAAATTTATATATTATCAATACTCCGAAAAATATCATAGCCTGGAAAAAAACATCTGCCTTGAATTAAAAAAAAAGTTGAGCATGCTATACACCAGAGTGTAATACAAAGTGCAATGAATAGATTCCATGAGTGCGTGCAGCGAAATCTAGATGAGACAAGCTTTAAAAACATATAATCCGTATTACTGCTTACTCAGTCTCAATGAAAACATATTTTAATTAATGTGTGTATATTTTTTATTCAATTTGCAAATACCAATTCTGGTGTGAGACGCTTTCATCATATGTCATTATTCCCACAAATTTAACGCAACAACTTTTATTTCAATGGGAGAAAACAATTATAAATGTATTTTGGTGTACAAAATTCAGTATGAAATCCATGAAATTATTTATAATATCTTTTATGTAAATATATTCTTATATATAAATGTGTTTTTTATATAAATGTGTTGTTCTTAAATATATTATTTAGCTCTTTATTTATAAATTTATTCTTAAAATTATATCTCCCATAAACTTTTAGACATTTGAGAATGTAGACGATTTCATTTTTATTAAAGGTAGTACAAAATTACATTGTCAAAAAGTTTCTATTCCCGAACTATAATATAGTTTTAATGAAATAGATCTTTTTGCAAGCGAGTTCAAATTTATAGAAGGAATCATGGACCAGGTTATATCTATACAACCTATGTATGAAAATGAGTATACCCACGAGTACATTCATGAACCGACAGCGTGGAACACAAGAGTGTTCCAGTCAAGTTATTCGGTAACTAATTACTTGACTGAAACACTCTTGTGTTCCACGCTCTCCGTTCATGAATGTACTCGTTGATATACTCATTTTCATACAAAATCACGAGTAATGAGTTTTTCAAGAAAGCAGTTCGAATAGTAAGATTATTGTAACAAAGTTTATGCATAATCTAGGTGATAATGGGAATAAGGAGGCGTTAATGAAACAGACTTAATTTTTCACGATACTAATAGAAGATCACGTAGAGAAGTTATTCGTAATTTTTCGAAATTGTATAGCCCTATCTTGCAGTTCTCTTAAGCAGACAGCCAACATAGTAGATATTTTATAGTAGATATTATCTAGTATAGATTTTTCATAGTAGATATTATCTAGTATTTGAACAACTTGTTTTGTCGTAATCTGTTCAGTAGAAGCAGATAAATAACGTTTTTTGTGATTCATTTCATTATTTATAACGACACTGTAAACATTTTTCTTGTCTAATATATTCCTACATGGACATTTTATGATAATTTGCATATATTTTATTCCCAAAACTTGTACTATACGTAACTCTTTAAGGTTAAGACAACGTTTAGATTCGAATATTTTACTGACGAGTTACCAATGTTTTACATCATTGATTTTTCTTTGCCAAAGACGACCGACTTAAGTATAACCTGGTGGAAACTAATTACGATTTATGTTATCCTTAAATAAATCATATATATCCTTAAATAAATCATAAAATCCTTTTCGTAAGCTTACGTTTAATTTTCTCAGTGAACTTTATGCCGCAAAACTTTATTATGCGATCTTATGTAAATACGTAATTTTCGAAAATGCTTGAAGGAATATATGGCATGTTTGTTCTTTGTTGGCCGTTTTATACATCTGAAATTATCGTAGCTTGAAGGAGGTATATATTTTGATAGTAGTTACTTGAAAATAAGTAATTATTATTATCCTTGTGTTGAAACTTATTTGAAGCTATTATTAATACCGATCTGAGAAAGATAAGCTAAGGTTGATCACGGTTGGAGTTTGTAACGTGTATGAATTAATTTGATCTCAATATAAGTCAAACGCCATCTTGGGAATAATAATTTTATCGCGAGTTTAAATTGTTAGTTTATGACTTAAATTTTTAAATATGAAAATTTATGTCGTAACATATTTGATAAATAGTATTATGTTTTAGATAAATAAGTTTAAAATGAATCAATTGTAATAATTATATTACTAGTAATTTGAAAATAAATATTAATAAAGCGTAAATATGATTTATATATGTACAAACTCCAAAATTTAGAATGAAATGCTTTCTCTATAATACGAATTCCTTGCCGATTCCATACATTTTTTTTCTCATAGGAATGAGAGGAAAAGAGAAAAGTGAAATCTACAATATAAAAACGAATGTCCATCAAAACATATAAAAGTGGTCCCACTCGGATTCCCCATAGGAAGAGATGTTACAATTTATATTTTTATTAAACCGAAGTGGAGGCGATTTACCAAAGGCCTGGAAACCACAACGATAAGCAGAAGGCCGCTTAATTTATAATGTTGAGTCTGAAAAGACCACCCGCGTGAGTGATTACCATTGAAGAAAAAGATTAACACATCATAATTCTGACTTGAGTGCGTTGGAGATTTCGCTGAACTCTGGGAAAATAATTGCTGATATGTAGAGGATTAAGGCTTTGCTATTGTATAGATACACTTGGCTCTGAAAAAACTATGCCTTCAAAAGAGGGAACTTATTGGTACAGATTTTTTCCTCTAAATTCTTACTTGTAAAGATAAAGATATGTTTATAATTAATCACACGTCTGGTTTCAAAAACGAATTAACTTCTATCTTATAAAGTGGCCCATATCTAAAAGAATATGACAACTAAAGTTTGGATCTTAACTTGAACAAGGTCAAAAAATATAGGTCAAAGTTTTCTATTTATTCAGTAATCTTATAAAAGGATCACGAGTCGATATAAATAATTCGAATAGAAAAACGAGTAATATTTAAAAATGTACGCGAAATATACATATTAAACTGGATTATATTTTATTCCCATAATAGTGTACTCATAGAGTTATATATTTTCATCTTGATGTTAATTTTTGAATACCAACGAAACATTATTTAACGCAAACGCAGATATATTTTCACAGATATTCATGAGACATCTGTTTATCCATATTTATTAGCTTTCTGCTACCGAGGTAAAGAAATTACATCTTTGATTAGTATTATTGTCTTCTTTGCACTTGTTTTTGCTTTTAATTCATTGTGTAAATAAAAAACAAAATTTTCTCAAAATGCGGATTACTATAAAATATTATATTTACAAGTGTTAAAATTTAAAACTTTTGAATTCAATATTTTCTACATATATATATTATAAGTTTCAAAAATATAAAATTTTCAAAGGTCTTGTGACTAATTATCGTAATAAACCTTTTAACTTTTTAAGCAAAATTAACTTTCTTCTTATAATTTTTAATAAATAACTTGTATTAATAATTTCTAATGTTTATGAGGAAGTTTCATGGTTTGTTTTTAACCTTTTATTGTTTTCCAAATACTGAAATTTGACTTATAACATTAGTTTGTTAATAGTGCTAGATTCAATAATTTGGAATTTTTATTGAAGTAGGTTACTTATTGATTTTATCTAATGAAATATTTCAAACAATTTATGTTTTTAAAATTAGATTTTATTTAAAATCTTCGACTTTCCTCAATTATCTATGCACTTAACATATTTATTGAAGTTTTAAATTTGAGATTGTTAAGATTAAAATATAAAAAATAGCCGATGAAAGACTTAGTGACTTGACATGCTTATCTAAATCGTTTTTAGTGTTTCTCTTTCATCCTTATAATGAAATGTTTTCAGAAATTAATTTTATGATTATTGTACTGACACTAATAAAGATGGCACATAAAGTTAAAACTTATTATAATTTGTACTGTTTGTTTGATTATTTAAATATAATTATAAAAAGGAGTTTAAAAGTATGGAGAAAACAGTTTTTTTTGTACCGTGAATGAAAATTACTTGTCCGCTTGTCAAATTGCTACATTATGAGCAATATGGTGCCTAGAAATAAATCACATTACCTTGACGATATCAACAGCTCATCTAAAACCAATTACGCCTGACTTCCGATCTTGTGGAATTTACATCTATTAACCTATTTAGGAAATTTTACAATCATCATTAATATTTTTTAATAGTAATAATTAATATATTCGTTTAACATTGTTGTTTAAATTATCGACAAATGAGAAGTTAGACTGTGAACTAATTTTCTGATATTTCATTTCGTGAAAATTTATAAACATCAGAACTTCAATATCAATCAGTCAGCAAAAGTAGTTGTTCAAATAATTTCTTCTAATGCATCTATTTCTCATTACTTCTAGTGATTTTGGTATTGTCAGGGATAGATTACCATATTTCTGAGATATTCGGCTTTAAAATTATTCATACATTAAATGTTCATTACACCTACGACATTTTTTATTTTAATAAAAGAGGATTTCTGTTTATTTGCACATTGGATTGGATAATTTTATTACAATCATAGCTTACCGTTTACTTGTTGGAAAATTAGAGAATACATCGATAAATAAATGGACAATAATTTTATATATTAATAAGTTTTAGTTGAGTATTGTTAAGCCAGCTAAATATTGTATGTATATTGTTTTATACTATAAAAAAAGTTTAAAAGATGTGATTGTGCGATGTGATTAATTAAAAAATAAAATTAGTGGCGTATGTGGTTTATGCTTCATTAAACTCAGAAGGCAGATTTTTTTAAGAGCAATATTTTTGCTTATGTGTTCGTTCATTCGTTTCTTTGGTTAAATACCCACCAAAATATCATGGCAACTATACTGTACTTAATTCAGAAAAAGAAAATATGCTCATTGATAAGTACCATTATATATAATTGGCTTTCGGACTCAGCCTGTAACTAAGGTTACTTATTGTTACTTAAATTTGTTAAGTATAGCCATAAACAGCCAAATTGCCGCAGATTTTTTTTTCAATTTATCTTTAAACACATATACTTAGTCCTATATCAACACCTGAACAGTTTGATCTATCGCCAGCAGCTATTCTTATTAGCTATGATCAAACCTACATGTGATATCACCTTTGTTTTAGTTACAGGCCGAGTCCGAACACCAATTATATATAATTGTACTTTGATATCAATGGGCATCCTTTCATTGTCCCTCAGTTTTAGTTTCATTTCAGTACCATCAATTCATTTATCCTCTCCTAAAGCCTCGTATAACATTTTTTCAGTGTCCATTATAAACGTGTACATGGGCTAATAAAGTAACATCATGATAAATTTCAAGTTTTGTGCGTCAAAAGACTTCTACGAGAAACGACACAAGTAAGTGTTCTGCTAAGGGTTTCGTTGTTCTTTTAAGGTATGAAAATTTAAAAACAGGTTTTTACTCAAATAATCATTGATTTTTTTAAAGCGTTTGATTAAGATTGCTTTTTATTAAAGGTTAACCTTTGAATTTCAATGAGACCTAAATTCTAATACTAATGTTAAAATTATATTTTCCGTAAAAAATAGAAAGTCAGGGCACTAACAATGAAATTATAAAATTATTCGAAATCAAATTAATTTATTCAACAATGAATTTAATCTTTTAATGAATTGAAATATTAGAAATTGAAAATATTTTATAATATCTTTTTTACTACATTCTATATTCGATTTTAACAAGTGATTGGCGTTTCACAAGAATTATTTATTTAGCTACTGTCAAACTCAGATTTTAAAAAGCAACCCTTTGAAATGAATCAAGTCGGCACCCTTAAGCAGCGTAGTTGACGAGGTTGGGCTATTGTTATGTTGGACTGCCATTGTTTTATTCTAGACGCCTATAAATTGTGCGCCGCGCCAATATCGTAGACGCGTTGTTACGCACTTTTTGGGGCAAAATGCAATCAAAAATTTAATGAAAGCTGTCGTGTTTACATGTTGTTATGTATTCTATTAATTTTCTTCATCGTAACGTTGATTAAGGATTAGTATTTTTGAAAAATAGTTTTTCTCTGCGATTGAATTACATTAGTTATGTGGTGATCGATTTTCACAGGTTAATTATTGAAACAAAACAAAATTTTGCAAAAAACAGGAGCAATGTAACAATTGTACAATTTTATTATTAACTATCTATAAAATTGGGTTTTGAAATTATGTTTAAAAAATGGAAGTAAAATGAATATTTGCGGAAAATATCAAGATTAAATTAGTGCACTTTCCTAGTTATAAGTGTTCAGAATTAATTAACAAAAAGTAATTACCTATATAAATTATCAACCATAATATTTTAAAAAGTTCATAGTTAATTTTAATTTTTTTGTTTATAGTTTGAGATGAATTGTGTATGGTAAAGTATTGATTACTATACCATTCAAGTCAAGTTATTATACAATTTCATATATTCAATTTCCCATTAATTACCCCAATTAATGACGAAAAACCCCAACTGATCAGTTTTTATTTTTTATTCTCTAAATTATACCTTCTTATTTATTTACTAAGTTTATATATTTATAATCATTGAATAATTTTGAATCTTGGAAGAAAAATTAATTGAAATTCATAAGGATGTCATATCTTTTAATTTTCGAAATATGGCGCAACTCGAGAGACGCTTAACACATTTTATATATTATTACACAAGCTCATGTAAATTTTCAAATCTTATTCGTTTAGAATTTTGGATTTCAAGACTTTGAAATTATATTTATTTCAGTTTGGAATTTTTTTGTAAATGAAGGATAAAAGAAAAGAAAACGACTTAACTTTTTAATAATCGTCCCTTTTCTCCTAACATGGATGTCTGGGATTTTTCATTAAGAATATATTTAGCACTTCGAAGTGAGAACGGGAGAAATTTTTTTATTTATCAGAGCAGCATGTTACGTTTCTTGACCGTCCTATTCAGAAATTAGAATTTTTTTCACAGATATAAAAAGGCATGGTATTAATTTCACACGCCCTTTTTTCTAATTTAATGTGGAATATGAAAAAAATAAGAGTTGGTATGAAAGCAATGTCGAATAAAGTATGCCCACATGGAAGAATATCCATTGGAATATTCACAAAACTTACGGAAAAAGTAAAAGGGAAAATAATAATAGTGATTAGAATGAGGAACGCACGTAATAAAGTAATTTGAGTAGTTCAAAAAACAGACAAGATAGAAAACTTTTATTATGATGGAAACTTAAACGTAGAGTTCCTGACTTAGTATAAAATTTCAAAAAAGGTTCAATGAATCATTTTTCCCAAATTTATTATATATTTGAAAATTTATATTTATTTACATTTTATTCAAATATTGACCAATTTGTAGTACGAGTAAAGATGTCAAACAGTTTAATTATACCATCTATATTTAATAGAATAAACCAAAGATACAATTATTAAATTGAGACCTTTTTAGAGACGAATTATCTTTATAAAATTATAATTAAAAATCTTTAATTTTAAATTAGAAAGCTTTGTTCAACTTGTTTATAACAATAACAAATGCAATATGATATAGGTTTGATTTTAGTTACTTGAGAAAAATGCCTTTGAAACCTACTCAGCGTGTTTATTGTCATAATATTTATTCGTAAACTCTAAAAGCAGTATGGTAGTTAGTTGATGACATCATTGATTTAATATCACAAAAGGCAGGGTATGTTAGATGGTCGAATAAAAGAGAAATATGATATGAATTTTAATATCTTTTTCTTGATAATGTCTTACGTCGTTGAGTTATATCAATATCTTTCTGATTAAATTGGTTAACATTATATATACTATTCTTTCAGTATTACAAACCTTGATGAGTTCTTTTATATGCCGAACATACTATAATAGATTTTTTTATTTTGATGTGGAATTTAAAACAGAAATTATTGTAAGAAATTATTGTAATACATAATTTTTTTAAAGAGATTTCTATTAGCACCATTTTGGTCACTGTATGTTTATACTACTGTAAAATACTAATTATAAAATAAAATTACGCATTCATACAAACTATGATTAGCTGTCAATTTTTCACTTCAATAAACTTTTCTTTCATGACTAATTTTGAATTGAATTATTATAGTTTTTCTCCGTTTTTTTTAAATATCATAAGGGTTTTCATTCTGACACGTATGTATTATGATAATTATTTATTTTCTCTGTGAAAGATTTGCTTTTTCTTTTGTTATATACTTCTTAAACATCAATGCTGAAGTATCAATATCGAGATACAGAACTAAGATACAAGAAGCTAACGTTATGAAATTTAATACTTTACTTTAAATTAAAATTTAAAAGCTATTGATGTCGTTGCTTTATAATATTTTCTTTATTGATATTTAACAAAATCTTGAATCAGTTTTATAGTAATATAATATTTAAACAATATTAACTATTAACTATTTTGGCCATGTTTATTACATTATTTGAAACACTTGAGACTTCCTTTATAAACAATTTATTTTATTGCATATAACTAAATACATTATGACTGAATAACTTGATTAATTAGATTAGATTTTCTTTAACGATACACATAATAATAACATCGTTTTCTGCCAGGGAACAGAAAAATGCCAATTAAAATAATATTTCAGTATTAGTAATTACGGGCCTACATATTGTCAATAATATATATATATATATATATAATATATCATTAATAAAAAACAAAAAAATATATCCATGTATTAAAAATAAATATGGTACAAACACAAGCCGAGATTAAATGTAAGACATGTTAAAATATATGAAACTTTATCAAAATATATGAAAGAACATTTAGTACATGTCAAATGGCCAATGACCACGATTGCTATTTTTTTTCATTTGGAAGAATTACTTGGTATTTTAGAGTGGATATATAAAGGAGAACACAAAGATAATTATTTAAAAATACCCAAGTTAAAGACATTTTAAGACGACTTAATTATTTATTTTGTATTATGGCATTTGCATAATTTTGAGATGTGAACCAAAGTTTACTATATTAACTTAAATATTTCTTTAGATTAAAAATGTGAACTGTCATCTAAATTATTAACGTAAATGAAACTTTTTTGGAAAATTGGCTTATTGATGTTCATTGTTAAGTTGCATTTATATATGAAATAACGAGCTTTTACTAATTATTTTTTTTGCAATAAAATAAAATATAGTTTTCTATTCTGCAGTATGTGTTTTAACATTCAACTTTCTATTTTAAACTTTAACTTTTCCAGAAATCACTCTATTGGCTAATTTTATTTAGCAATACCTTAACGCGAAATATTTTTCTGAAAATAAAACCTTGAGATAAACAGTTAAAGCAGAATGAAAGAAAAATATTTGTCAAACTCGAAATAATTTCAGTACCGTCTTTGTTCGATTGAATACTGATTAACGCTCTATGAACGTTTTAAAATTCGACGGTTTAAAACTGGCGACCAATTTTAAAAACTCCCTCTCTAAGTCTTAATTAAAAAGTTTTATTTTCTTCGTTAACCCGCTAGTGCGATTGATATAAGTTTATGTTTCCGTGAAAAGTTGGCCAGCGGAATGTATGTTTCTGGTAACAGTTCCTGGCTACTTTATTATTCTATTTTTCAAAATTATTTCAGAATAAAATCAGTAAAGAATAACGTATTTATTTTCTACACATTTCCATATAACCATATCATAATTTACGTACTTTGAACTGCAGTTTTCTTCGCGTGGAAAAGAAAGAATAAATGGCGATGGAGTTTAAAAATAATATTATAGTGAAAACATTGAAAATTTTGTTTAAAATTGAAAGTGACTATATTTAAGGCACGCTCTTTCCAGTAATGTATTATTTTTTAATAAAACAAAAATGAAAATCCAGTTAACGTACATTAGTTAAACTCATAAATATTTTTCCTATGCATCAAAAACATTAAAATTATTTGTAGTTTAATACCAGACGTCAAGATATGTATCTGGTAAAACTTATTTACCATTCAGGGTATTATTTTTAATTAATTTTTGTATATATGTAAATTTATAGTGACCGAAAGAAATTATTCACTGCAAGAATTTAAATTGAGACCTTGTAAAAGCTCTCGAAAAAACTGCAATTTTGGTAAAAGGCCATTGCAGAGCTAATATTGAAATATTGTTCGAAATTTAATTCTTGCAGCAAGACTTTATGTGTACAATATGTAAACGAAGCTTATAATTAAAATTGTGTGCCATTTGTTAAAAAATTAATTCACTATTTTCGCTATGAGGTATCATTTGTTACTAATTAGACATATTAAAAATATGAAAAAAAAACTGATGCGCCTATTTTAGGAAGAAAGTAAAATGGATTTATTAAGCACAAAATGCTTAACATTTCCACTTTACTTCCTTATTTATAAATTGAAAACTCAAATTTAATGAACGGGCGAAGGGATAAGTTTCATTATAAATATTGACTAAATTGAATTTATTACATTAAATGTCCGTTTGGGTGTTGAAATAGATACGTGTGATAAATTACAAGACAAAATGAAAAGTATTTTCTTTCCGAAAACGAATTATTTTATAACAATTTTTTTCTATTCATTAAACTAAGTTACCTAACTGTTCTACATATTGCACAGTCAAGCCTTGACTTAATTGAAAGACGTCCAAAATATTAGAGTTAATGAGGATATAATGTACGAGTATGCGATTACATGTCTCAGAAAGAACAGAGTAAATAGATATCTTTGATTTTCTTACTATGTACGATGGTTAAACAAATAACTCAAAACAAAAACTTTGTTGTCAAAAGTGTTGGGATATTTTCTAAACTGTATTTACCATTGTCCAAAATTATAATTTTTTAACCAACATTTTTTAAATATTAATGGCATTACCTAGTTATTTTTGAGCACGATTCTTTTATTTTAATGTACAGACACGTGAAAAAATGATAAAACAAAAAGTAGGATTAATTTTTTGGAATTGTAATGCAAAATATTTAAAAAAATTAAAAACATACCTGCAGAATATTTAAAAAACTAGCTTACATTACATTAATTTAAATTTCTAGAATAAAGTTTATTTAATTTTTTAGATAATAATGTTTTTGTGAGTACATTTGGAATTTATTTAGGAAAATTATAAATTGTCAAAACTGTAATTATAACTTAAGAGACAAGTATTTGCGATTATGTTATATATATATATATATATATATATATATATATACAAACACACATATATATATATATATATATATATATATATATATAATACTGTTTTTAATTAAATATTGTATAAATTTCAACTTTTGAATATTAAATATTATTTTCCTATGGTTTTAGTTGCACCCGGTGTACATCAATTTCAATTAATCTAAAGATTATTATTAGATTTATTGTTATTTGACCGAATTTTAATGCAATAAAGGGTTTACCTATCTTTTTACAATATAAACCATTATAAATATTGTGTGGAACTAAAGAAAGAAATTGAAAGAACCACAAAAATCGCTTTTTTAAATAAAATAACATGTTCATATATTTAAATTTTCAAAAATCATACCACATTTAACAGCCGTTTTGCATGTTGGTAAACACCTTATTCTTATTAATTAAGAATGTCTTATTTACAAATAATTTTTAGCAAATATTTTAAGTTTTGCATTCCGCTAAGTTTGGAGGTAATTCAAAATTTCCTGTATATATGGTAGGCAACGACATTAATAAACTATATACGACATGCATAAAAAACTAATACATATGGTAATAATACATCGACGGTTTCTGTAGACAAATCTGCTTATTGCATTATAAATTATTCATGTTGTTACTCAAATGACGAGATTAAATAGAGAAAAGATGATGGAAAGAGTTTTCCAAAATACCTCCAGATCCATCATATATTATGTTCTATAAAAAAGTTTTGGTGTTCTTGTATTAAAATTATATATCATACTATACGCAGAATTAAAAAAAATCGCCCTGCTGTTAAAAACTGATTTGGGTAATTATTAATTGTTATATTTATAATTTAAAAATACTTATATTTTTTCCAATATAAAAACACACGATTTAGCCATTAACAATCAGGAAAGATAAAAAATAAAGATAATTTGTGATAATAATCTAACAAAAACCGTCTTTGCTTTGCCAATTATTAATTGTATAATTTTCTTTTTAAACATAGCTATTTTATTCCTTTAACGCCCGGACTTGATATTATATAGACTTTTGCTGGTTTCCTTTTAGTATAAATATTATTGAATGTTAGCTATTAATATATATGCGGGTTAACGTGATATATTACCCTGCTAATTTCAAGTTTCTATGTCAAATTGTTTTTACGAAAAACGATTGACAGGCAAACATATGAGCCATCTTATAGTGGTTCAATTTTTTCCCTTTACAATAGGGACATTGCAGATAGATATTTTGTAATATCATAAGTTCTCTCGTTCTAGCTGTATGAAGCACTTTCAAATTCTATACAAATTTCTATACAAAAATAAAAAAGAAATTTCCACACTAATACATATCTAATATGAAAGAAGTAATTTAAACGAAGGGAGTAGGAGTTGACTAGCCCAAACATTAGCTCTAGATCATAAGATTAATTTAAACTACACAATGCTTCACTGTTACTACCTCTACAGTTTAATACATTGATTATCTCGGGCAGGCTAACTTGGGATGAACGCATTTGCATGCTCAAGTTTTAAACTTTATATTTATTGGCCGACGCAAGCGATGAACCCGCGGTCGGGTTACTGAACATAAATTACAAGGGTTACTACTTTGAAGTGTTTTAGGGTAACATAAACCCCATTTTCAGGAATGGTAATTAGATTAAAACCATTTTTGAAATGCCAATATAACTAATAGATATTATTTAATTGAATACTTACATTTTGTGTTATATTAAAAATATTTACTTAAATTTTAACAACCTCACTCTAAATATTTCAAATCCCAGTTTATGAAAAATATTTTTATAAGGATATTTTTTCATGAACAGGCTTTTTGTAAGCTACGGTACATTCTCTTTCATTCAATTCATCAGTTTAGTGTGTACTTTTAAGTCTATTTGTAGTAACTAAAACTTAATTATATGAAACAGGTGAATCAGAAAAAAGCTTATGTGTCAAACCCGCTCAGGCAAAAAAATAGTTTCATATTGTAACTGATAAAAAGTTTAAAAAACTTGTGAAGAATATTTTCAGGGCTTCTTTTTATCACTTGTTTATAAACTATTGAGTAAAAAAATTCAAGGGTATTCTGCTCTGTACCATAAAAATACAAGAGAGGTTACTTACCTTTTTACCATTATGTATTGGTAGCATGTTTTTTTCGATGACTTTATATAATTATATAAATTAAAATGGTCCTATTATACTATGCGACATTTTATTGTATTGCCATGAAGAAAATATTTTCAAAGAATAGACAGAAATGATACATCAGATATTTCATCATACTATTATTACTCCTTATTTATCTATGACTGCTTTGAATTTTTTTTTACTTTTTAGTTTATTCTTTAAAAGGTAGACACAGGCTAAGCTAAGTTTACTGGAGAAACCGTACCATAGTGCGAGCGGATTTTTATAAAGTTAATACATTGTAGTATTCGGTAATATATGGCTTAAATCATTAAACTTGTCCGCTATTTTAGTGTCACCATTGTTAGCTTCTAAATTTTTAACATAAATTTGCGAACTTTGAAATCCACATTTTTAGTCGACTTGGAATAGGCTTAACAATATTATCATTGCCCTGTTGATACCGAAATTTTAGTTTTATAAAATCATATCCAAACTTTTTTACTTTGCAAACATAAGAACATAAGAACACGAAACGAGCCACAAATAACAATATCCATTCGTCATTTTTGTGCCGTGCTGTTAAATTTTTATGTACATCAAGTATTACATTGTCACATTAACCACATACATGGCATATATGAATTTGATTAATACTAAGGTAGCGGGTGCAAAATCAAGATTCAATCTAGGCAAAAAACTGTTTTTCATTATGTTTTTATGCAGCTTAATTCAATTAAATTTGATTAAGGTACACCCGCATAGAAATAATTATATAATTATTTTATTTGCAAGATTAGCTTAGACATTTTACATTAAACTGAAAATATAGAACATCCATTATTTTGGAGTAAACCATTGATAGCATTGTACAAAATGTAAAGTATGATAAACGATTTTTTAATTGTGAACTAAGAACGATATTATTTTGCATTAGTTAAAAAAGTGTATGAAGGCGAAAAGGTGTTTTAGAAAAATTTTTTTCGGTAAGAAAAAACCTGAAATATATAAATATTGGCACAAACTACGATTTTGCGTAAATATAATGATATAGCAAGAATACAACTTACTTAAAAAAAAATATCACTAGATTCTATAATATTCAACTGTAACTGAATTCTAACAAAAAATAATATTATCTCCTCAATATTTTCAAATAACGAGGGTACAATTTCTTTTCTTATCACCATATAAACCAATTAATAATTTTACAAGTATTACGTCAGAAGTCTGGAGTATTTTTATAAACGTCCATTGTAATCGTGAACACCGATATCGGGTATTTAAATTATAAACCCGAAACCTAAAGCCGCATCTTCCTCCGACCGCGGTGCGAGTCAAAAAAGAGCACATTCATGACGTAACCTTGGAAGGTGGAATCAGAATTAGAAATATTTCGGTCACGTTCTGGTAAGAATTTTGAATATTAGTATTAATTTCAAGATCCAATTTGAGGGAACGAATTTTCGGTTAAAACGGTTGGCTTTATTTAATCAAGTTTGTCTGAAATGTTTACTATAACAAAGTATATTAGTTTAATTATATTCAAATGATGGTGAATGAATTCGATAGAAATTTATTCAAAGTTGTTCCTTAAAAAGCGAATGTATGACGCTTTTTGGTAAAAAGTCAGTTTCAATTTTCTATATAATTTTTATAAGTTCACATTACCTTCCAGCAAATGAGATAAACATAAGCAAAAGCATAATTTTGTCGTCTTTTCATGCTCAAATTTTCTTGACGTATTTTAAAATTTCCTGATTACTAATAATTTTATTAATATATTTACAATTTTAAAATTTTGTCTTTAACATTATCTATATTTAAAATGTATGCAATAAACGTGTGTTTACAAAACAAAATCATGTTATTTTTTGGCACGTCCGCTAAAAATTTCGAAATCTGTGCATATCATAAAATTGTAAAAAAAAACTGCGTCTGTGTATTGTATATTTCTAAATAAAGCTAAGTGCTACCTATGAAAGATACGCTACTAAGCCTAAAGCAATAGTATATAGAATTTTTATGTGTTTGTCCCTTTGTAGGTTTGTCTGTTTGTCTATGTGCACCTTCATAGACACGCTAATTTCAGTAACAGCTAAATCGATGTGAATGTGGTGTTTAGTGATATATTTAGATTAGCCTAGGCTAACATGTAGACTGGGTTTAATTTCAACCTGTTTAGAAATATTTTTATTTGCAAATAATATTTTATTTGGTAAAAGGTATGTGCATTGATCAGTGCATAGAGAGCGATGCTAATTATACATATGATTCTCTTCACTTTACAAAGTGCTTTAGAAACGAGTTAACAAATATATTTAGTTTTTCTCATAAAAAACTTTACATCAAACAACGAAGCCCAATTTTATTACATCACATTATATTTACAATAGAATTTGTTTACAGGTTGTGAACATGGTTTTATTAGATATAATGATACTATACTGACTGTAACAATATCTGATTCCTTTTTTTGTCTCCTTATTTTACAGAAATTTATTAAAAATTATTATATATCATATTTGACCTTAATATTTGGAAGAAATATTTTTCCGAAATTCATCTACTACACATGAAATACAGTGTGCGTTAATTTATGAAATTAAATTCCTTCCACTTATTTTAAAGTTAATATACATGATTAAAAATATTATTATTATATAATATTATTAATAATGTTAAATGAAGCCTATTATTTTTTTGTGTTCTCTCAATTACCTTATTTGTTAATAAACTTTGATATGCTGAAGAAAAAAAAATTTTGTTATAATATAACCCAATACGATAAAAATAACAGCAGTTATTTTTCTTGATATTATGTTACGTGTAATTTTAATGATTATACAGAAATAAAAAATATTACATATTATATTTGTTATGCAAAAACCAAAAATATTGCATATCATATGAGAGTCGTTTTTTGCACTTTTAGATTTATATGGGAATGCATCTGCGAATGGCAGAAAAAATATTTATACGATTAAATTTCTGTAATTTCGTTTACATTAATTTGAAGTATCTTAATTAAAAAATGTAAAGAAAAATAGTAGTCTCTACTACTTATAAGGACAAATTTATATTTTTAAACTTCGAATGATTTTGAAAACAAATATTTCCATAAGTGTTATGTATTTAAAGAAATGTTGCAGCCACGAATAGAGATGTTTCAGTCTTGTAAACAATTAATAGTATCAACATGCACATTTACACATACGATCGAATCAAATTTTAATATAAAATCAAATATTTTGCAGTTTATTTTATGGGATAAAATATATCTCATTAGTTAACCTCGTAAAAGTTATCGCTCAAAAAATTAAGACGTGATATGAGTGAAGTTATCGCCAATCACTATTTTAGATAACATTAATAAAGAAAGGTTTCCACTTATCAAAAACCTAATGATGAATGCATTATTCATTAACAGCACTAATATTAACCAAGGAGAACTTATCACAATATAATATATAGTCTACTAAATTCCTTAAACATCCAGGAAAACGGCTACATACCTCATACCTTACAATTGGTATTTTTCTTTATACGTTCGGATTAATTATTGAGACTAAATTAAGGTGTAATCTTATTGTATATATATTTTAAATACTTGGGAAAATTTAAAAATCGATGGAAGTATAGATCTTCAATTCGGATATGGGTGTATCAAGGAATATTCTTAAGTATTGTTGCATATAAAAAATATTTATTACAGAAATTTATATATCTAGAGATAATCTTTTAATTACCATTAATGTTTACATTAGCACATTCTTATTAATCTCACTTAACTGTCACCGCTCAAGGACATCACTCTTTTTTTTGCAATAAACGCATTACTCCTGTTATACTAAAATTACATTTATTTCTATAATTAAAAGAGTTTATTTGAAAGATAAACTTCCTACTCAAAGTTATTATTGCTACCATCGACCGTATAAAATATGATATATTACTCCCTATTGTAATTGGCTTAAGTACCACAATCTTCTACGTATTTTAATTTTTTTTCAATCATCGGTAATTGAGATGAAATTTTTTTCTTGACCATAAATTAAGGTAATAACATTTCTATTGCCTAAGTATAATGTTCATTTTAACCAGATTAAATATATTATATGTTATAAAAATATTTACGTGTAAATGTTTTTTACATTAGGCATTTCTCAGTTTAATAAAAGATGCAGCTAAAATATTTATTCCACGGAGAAAGCCAAATTTAAGTAAGCACAACTCGATACTCTGTTCAGAAATATAATGTATAGGTACCCACTAAATTTGTAAGTGCTATAGGGTAGGATTATATATCACAGGCATGTCTTCATCACCCTTCATTAAAGCCCAGACAGATTGCCTGCGCTTCATCGAAAATTTTGTACCTGATTATATTACCCAGCTCCAAGTACATAGCGTTACGCAGAAAGTACCCTCTTGGAAATTAAATTTCCTCACCACGATGGGAATATTCGGAACTTTACGGTGGTCGTAAATTTTTTATCATAACGTTTTGATTGTTCGATATACGTCTTATTATAGACCAGCACTTTGTGTGATATTGTAAAAGAAACTTACACATTAAAGACCAATTTGAGTGAGATTAGGTTTTATGGTCATAGAGGAAATTGTACTTGGAACACTTACAAATAGTGGTATGCAGTCATGTTGTATTTACGATGCTATTAATTATTATCTAGGTATATATCTTAACAATCTCCTATCTCCTATATCTTAAACATTTCTAGGTATATATCTACTGCAGTATGACTTGTCACAATTATTACTTGATATATTGGAAGGTTCGTCTCCCTCGCTACACGTCATTATTTTTCATGTATTGTGTGTTATTTAAATTCTAACATAAGCTTTGTATATAGGTTACGTCTATAGATTAACTTTTAACAAATACTCATTTTATCGATCTATCCGTGATCTATTCGTACGCTATGCAATAATAACTCAAATTATATTGCTTATATTATTACTATTTGCCTTATTTTTTCACAAGTTCAATGAATGAAGGGTGGGGAATGTAGCGGAAAAACAATATTTTTGACAGGTAGAGAAAAAGAGTTAATGTGTGCCACATTTAGGAGATTTTTTAAAATTTTTTGAGGCTCGTGATGTGAGTAATAACGACGGGATTTATTGTTTGTAAACCTTTATAGCCTTCGTAAATTATTATACGTATACGCGAATTGTGAAATACCACCTATTTACAACGCATTGGAATGATACACACACACACACACATATGTATGTATATATATACATATATATATATATAAATATATATATATATATATTATATATATGTATATATATATATATATATATATATATATATATATATATATATATATATATGTATATATATATGTTTGTGCATGTCTATTATTTTGTTGGCAAAAAATGTAAAAGGTGATGTCATCATGAAAATAATAGATCGTTGGAAGGACAAAGTTTAAATATGGACAATGGGGAGGAAAATGCACTATGTGCAAATTACTACTTCTTAAATGTTTATCAGAATTTTGATGGAAACACATCTATCTATTCAGACCAAATTAAAATGAACTCTGATAATTTGCTAGAAATATTAGATTTATGGTTTTTCGAGAATGATAATGTTTGTTTCAGCAAGCATACATCATATCATGTCCCCGTAATCATGTCTTAAAGAAATGTGGAGAATTAATGATTATCAGTTTCAGTTTAGAAGAAACTCATTTATGTTTGAAAGAAACACGTTTATTGATCATTTTTCAGCTTTAATAGGAATTTTCTAAGCTTTAGTGTGTATGTCGTATATCTCAGTAGATTTTCCGAATTGCAATTATTATTTCCACCAATCCCGCGCTAATAGAATAATGCAGTTAGAACAATTCGCGCGTAGAAACGACGAGGAGCGAGCTTGCAAGAAATTTTTCTCTTAAAATTTAAAAAATTGGCGGGCACCAGTTTGGTGGCGGTTTTAATTAAATACATCACACGGAGGCTGCCCTTCGTTGGAAAGGTCCTTGCACTTTCATTAAGTTCAAGATGTTATTCCCAGACCGGAATCACCCGGGCCGTTGCTTCGTTTCCCAATGTTTGTGATTACACGTGGAGGACTGCAAATTTCGGAAAATACTGATCGGAGTCAATAAATATATGTATGTATAGATATGTTACGTAGGTTGGAAGGGGAATTATTTATGGTTCGTAAAATATTTCGCTGCAATTTTTTAATATTACGATAGATGACAAAGACAGGAATTACGATGCGTAGCGAATACAATTATTATTTTAACGAATAATTAAATTACGTAAATTTAATTCATGTTATATCTTAAAATGTTTATGTCACTACCATAAAAAATAAATACTTGCATGTACTTTTATGAAATACCATATAAACATTTGCAAAATTTAGTTGAAAATTTAAAGAAATCATTTTTTGAAAACTTCAAAACTCAAGAGCAGTTATCAAATAATTTTAATTGCCGAACAAAAAAAGATAATGCTAGAGGCAATAAACATAAATTCTATAGTTTTCACCAAAAGCCAATAATAATAAAACATTAATTCTCAAAATACGGTTTTAGACTAAATACGGTTAAAGACATAAAATTTAATAAAATGTTATTGGACTTCACGTTACTTATGTAAACAAAATAGTATTACTGGAATATAATTTAATTAAAACGAATATATATATATATATATATATATATATATATATATATATATGTATATATATATATATATATACATGTGTATATATATATATATATATATATATATATATATAATAGTATATAATTTAGGACAAAAGAAATACAAGCATCATACGTACGTGTACGAGACGGTATATTTTATTGAAAACAGAAAGTGCGGTGGTCACTCCGTATGGGGCATGGGGGGATATGATGTAAAAAATATGGCGGCTGGGCTTATTCTATTAAGCGGAATTCCTGTTTACTTAAATAAGGTGTCATTAAGCAAATTATATTCCAGTGATTAAATCATCAGTCGGTAATATTTTATTAAATGGATTTCCAGTTTCTTTCACTACGACATTTCCTTTCATAAATTGAATACATACCTCTTTTGCAGTTTCTGACAATTTATGCATATCGGCAAGGTATAGTATGATCATACAATAGCATATGATGGCAATATCTGTGCAATATTTTCAAAGTGCATTGACCAGCTTTCTTTTCGTTTTGCATGTATAAAAATTAATACAAGTCCAGTCAAGTCCAGGTATGGTCTCTAAAACGTATACATTTGGTTTACTTCAGTTTCCTTATCGAATTCATTAATAATGTTGTAAATAATATTAGCTTTTATTTCTAGGTCATTCTACTTGCATATATATTCCTGGGTTCATTACAATTACCTAAGTTTTCTATTGGTATAAGAATATCTGCAGGAAATGTTCTCTTTAAATAGGTTTATTGTGAAACAAAATTTTTCATAAGGTATCGCTTTTCAATCCCAGGGCTCGTACTGCATAATCATAGTGTTTGCCATCTAGACTCAACCCAAACGTCTGCAAGACCCGAGCTGCACAAATGTTGGCCATTTACACGCAGAGAGTTAAGAATCCAATGAAATCCTCCAACGCATACAGTAACATCATCATAATTGTCATTGTACTATAATTGTCATGGTAATCTTAATTTTAAAATAAAGAGCTCCCTCACACGTTAAAATAGTGTCTTTTTGATCAAGGGCCTTGGCTATATCTTTGCAATGGTTTAATACTGCTACCAATGCGCCTGTTTCATTCGCAGGATGGTTCGATGATTAATCAGAGTGTATCCATCGGTTGTAATTTGGTGTGACTTTTGAGTCAACATTCTTTTCACTTGATCTTTATGAGCAGATGAATGACATGTAAGCCAGATAATATCACGGTCATTTATTGGATTTTTGCGTTGGCTTTATGCAAAAACATCTTTTTTACCTAAACTTTTTTTACCTCATCACCGGTTTCTACATACCAGGTACAGGGTCTACTTTAAAAAGTTCGTGCGATATTTCATGAACTGAATTTGATGTTCCTAATGCCACTTCTGTGTCCATTATTTTTGAAGGATCACGCTGAAAAGCAACTAACTGTGTGCCATGAAAGGTACCTCGTCCATCAATTGTCTCTTCCAGGATATCGGTGTTATCTCTAGCAAAATTTACAAAGTGTTGTCCACCTTGAGTTTGACATAATTTCGGAATGCATACTTTTCCATTAACTTTAGATGTTTTTATAATGTGATTTGCCAAAGAAGTGTCAACGCTCATTAATATCTGATAGCTGACACAATTTTTTACAGAATGTAGCATGTCTACTAGAGACCGAGATCCAATAGCATAATGAATAGTTAATCCAATACTGATGTACTTGGGTGTGAGATTTCGCTTGTGGTAGGCGTATACTATATCTTGTCCTAATGAAATAACTTTATTTTCAACATCGCCCGGGTTTTTATCGTTGTCACCTAAAATTAAATTTAACAGAATTTGCAAACTTTTAGGGACTGTTTCTTTGGCTGTTGTGAAGTCGGTTATGTTATGTAATCCTTTTGAAGATTTTAAGTTGTTTGTTTATTTTCTGAGAAGCATGGTCATAAATTGGTCTTCCCCTATTTCTCCAACACTAGTCTACGTTGCGTGAGTTTTATTACCATCCTGGCAAAGATTCCGCAGTAATTGTATAGCATGAACAACAGTATTTTTTGGAAATATATAGGTAAACTCATTTCGTTGACTTGAAAAGGCAGTGTAAATGCTGTCTTCATAATGCTGTACTATCCTTTTTAATAACAACTTCTCCGGATATCCAGGATCAAGCCATCGAAAATACTTTGAAATCTTGATACATTTTCTTCGTGTTGTTGCGATGTTTTTCTTTTTTGACAAAAAATGCAAAATGCACATATTCATGTTAATTTTAGTTTTACTTCTAGACGTGCACTCATCCGGTAGTGAAGGTTGTAATTAATACAATTACAAATAGATCATAAGATTATATAATAATAATTTAAAAAGATACAAAAATGTTGGAAGTTATTACCTGTAGCGTGTTTGATTCCTCTGAAACTTTTATGGCCGATCTGTTATATGTTTTCCCTGCATTATATTGTTTTTGCATTATATTGTATTCAGGAAAACATACCAAATAAGTATATATCAGTAATCCGTATGGTGGAGCTGAGACCCACGAAAATGAACTCATTGTTCCTTGACGGTATTATCAATTAAAGTAAAAAAGATATAAGAAGGCAAATTTCCATGCAATATTTTATGATGGATTCAAACTAATTATATTTGAATATTTTAAAACCAAAAGCAAGTGGGTCCATACGTTTGTTGACCTTTACTAACAAATATTTATTTGTTTACATTAAGGATTTACTTGCAATCTTTACGGTTCTAAAAAGTCTGAATATAAATCGAAAGTAGTAGTAATATAATTATATAGAATGGTCTGACATTAACAATCTCAACATACTACATATCTATTGCAAATTATGTCTAAATAAGTATTTCGTCCAAAACAATAACACACTTTTGACTGCTAAATACAAAATTAAAAGGAAATGTCATGTATTTCAACAGAAATACTGAATAAAATGTTCAGATATATATAATGATTTTTTTTAGTTATTCTAGCCACAGTCTATAGCTTATTCATGGTTTTGCCATTAATGACGTTCGAGATTTTTTTAACATCGTTTATTTCAAGCGAGATTAGCACTTTTTGTCATAATCTGAGTTAACTCAGATATTGTGAAAATATAAATTTGAATAACAATTTTCATTAGTATTTAAAGTAAGTGCTTCATACCATATTGACTTTTTTTCAAATGCAGAATGTTTAAGAAATTTTAAACTACAAAGATTAATTATTTTATGGAATAAAATTATAATCGTCCCGTCTTTATTAAAGACGAAGATTTTGAAAATGAATAATAATAAACAAATTAGTATTTTTTTAAAAATAAATTATTACCTATCTGATTACATATTAAGATAACCCCAATATATTTGGCATATATATTAATGTCCATTTTTATTAATGTATTAACTTATAAAATTATCATATTAACAAAATAAATTTTTTTTCTTATTACTTTTCTAGAATATATAAAATAAATAAATTCTTTTTTTCAGGCACTGCTCTGATGAAAGTCATCGAAGTTTACAATGGAATTCAAGACCAACAAATGAACATCGTAAGTTTGGCTATTTTAATTTTTGTCAGTTGTCAACAACTCTAATCATAATTTACTCTTAACTGCGTACTTATTGGGTTATATTCGCTTCATATACTACACTGAGCCGTAATGAGCATTATGTATGAGTCGTAAATTCCTCATACTTACGTAAACAACGTGTTAAACAAGGCAGTTAGGATAGAAGGGTTAACAGCATATACTCGTTAATTTGATTTATGTATTGTTTAAATCTCTCTCGGCCCACTCATATATCGCTTTCGATCTCATCGTCGTCATGTTATTTGTGTTGAGCTTTTGATTGGACTAGGGTGGTAGATGAATAAGGGAATTATTCCAATTTTACTTTTATGACAAACCTCTTTCTTTGGTGAGACTAGGAATTGTGAATTAATTTAATATAAGATGTACGTGCGATGTACGTATATGAAAAAATGGCTAATGAATAGTAACTTTATTAAACTATTTACAAATATAAATTTTTCACAACTTAAACGTATTGCCTATTACATATTTGTAGGCGTTAAAACATGATGCCATACTTCATGATAATCACTACAGTTTTCTTACAATCTTTATGAAGACATCTAAAAACCTTATTTTTTTTTGGGATTTTAAGTTGACTATTTTCGGAACAAGGAAGGAGTATACATTTTTTGGATATTATTCAGTATATCTCAGAAGATAAGTGTATCTCATAAATATAATTTTCTTCATTTTAGGTAGTGACCTAAAATTATTAAAAAAATATATTTGAAACCCTTATGTCAGATTAGTCAAAAGATTCAGCCTATATAAGGAATAGGGAATGTGCATGTAATTATGTTATCTTTTTATTTCACTGTTTACATCATGATAATATACATCGTAAAAAATATGAATAATAATAAAATTGTCAATAAATTTAAGCTGCTTAAACCCCACCATTTTAGTGCGACTTGGTCAACCAAGTAAATCACATCACAGTCTATCACACATTTGTTTACTATTGGTGTCTCATTACTTTAAACATATTTTTAATACATGGGTCATTTAAACTATAGAAAAAGCTCGAAAGCCAGTTTACAAGTATGTATTATGGATAGAAGCAAAAATACTATTAGAAGTGCAATTTATAAAGTGTTACTTTTTGTCCCGAGAGATGCAAAAACACTAAAACAATATTGCAAGGTTATGAGATGAGATGAAGAGACTACAACAAGTTGTTTTCATTGTTGTAAAGATTACTTTAATTTAAGGATATTTTATTTGGACAGTTAATATGATTTCAATTAATCAAAAATGAGTTTTTTTATTGAATATCAACCATACAAGTAGTAGATAATTGTGTATATAATTAGTTTACAAAAGTTCAATATGACTTTCGTTTTTATTTTCCATAATAAAAAAAAAACTACAAAATATATGAAAATGATCTGACTGAAACCTAAAAATATACTGAAAGTAAGTAACATTACATATAAATTAATAAAATTTAGACAGTATGCAGCCATGTTTTAAAAGACTAGGTTATGTTTACCGATCTGAGTATTCAATTCTTATGAGTGTATTTATGCATAAGAAATATATATAATGCGTATTTCTAAATTATGTATTAAAATAATTACCCTGCACCTTTTACTCCTTTGACCTCCGTGGGCGTAAAATGTGGATTTGCAGCAAAATTTGATGTCATTGAATGCATCTATTCTCAGCTAATTTTCAGATTGCGCTTTCACAAAACTACTTTAAGTTATCATTCTAGACAATTCTCTTCTTCAATACACTTAATATTTAATATATTGGAAGAACACTGTTTTTTTCTTATAAAACACAACAAATGCCACACAAATTGTCAACGATACGAGTTCGTTTAAATAAACTCTAACGGTTAGGTTTCGTTTTAACCAGTTGTGTTGCGTTTCGAAAATTTGACGTTATTTCATATAATTTGCACTTATTATTTCTTGATTTATGCAATCAAGAAGGAATTAATCAAGAAAACAATGGTTAAAATATTATGGTTGATTGATAAATAATTGGAAACTAATAATTTAACCAAATTCAAATTATATGCTTAATAAAAAAAATGATGAAAATTAATTTGCACAATATTTACGTAACAGTCGCATTTTCCCTCTTTTTTGTACTTTTTTGTCTCTGAGATAGCAGTTATTCTGCTCTATTTATTTAAAATAATCTTATTGCTCTATTTATTTAAAATAATCTTGTTTAAAATAATCTTGTATATTTAATGTAGGAAACGTTTAATGGATAGATTTTCTCGACTTCATAATCATAGGTATTTAGGCTCTTCTGTTTGAACTACGAACATGAAATTTGGCACTGTAAATTTTTTACTTAATGAAACAAAATTATATTAAATGTAAAAAACGCAGAACGTAAATTTTTATATGTTTCTTTCCAAATTGAGTAGAGCACCGTCTTGGAACTAATTTTATTTCTTTGAGCCTAAAATAAAATTAATTTTCTGTAACATTTCTAACGATAACTGTTAGTTAAAAGGAAGCGCATTTTGCGCCTTTAATTATGCTTTCTTCATTATTTCTCATAGATTCGCAAGAAGAAACTTTTGATAGCTGCTCCATCTAGCTACGAGCGGAGTTCGATTAATTACAATATTTATTAGTTGAAAGCATTGTGCTTTAATGGTTATGAATTAGTTTTTATTAACATATGGCTATTAAATTGTCATTAATAATTATTTACGAACCACCAAATCGAATATGCGCAGAAGTAAATTTAAGGAAAATAAACCACATTACCGATATTACACTTTATAAATTATAATAAATTTATCTTCATTTAGAAAGTTAGCGAATAATATGTTTGTGAAAAGAGCAGTACATGTACATAGATAAGGTAATTGAGGCCACATTTCGTTTTTTTTTTCGAAATCTGCATTAGATTTGTTAAAGCTCTTCTTAATAAATTGATAATAAACAAATTTTATTCTTTAGAATCGACAGAGGCCATATTGGCATTTTTTTATATAGAGAAAACCATTGAGTTTTTAACGTTACGTCACCATAATCTTGGTGTACCGTAATAATAATTTTTATTACAGAATTGCTTTGAGATATTTATCTATTAGAAATAAAAGGAAATCACAACTGATATCCATTTTAAAATCGAATAAAATCAACACGCGCGATTTGCTTCTATCAACAAAGCCAGTACCGGACACAGGCCTCTCAAATTAATTTTGGAATTTTAAAAATAACTCCACCTTAATGTCCGAAACTTATATTTTCGTAATCAATCGATAAATTTTCATAATCACGTAATCTGATAGAAAACGGTTTCATGTACTTTACCAAATGTCATAGTCTAGTGTTAGATATCTTTCGGATTCGGACATTCATTTATAAATCGATTTATATGCCTTAGTCTGTTATGTTCTACATAATGATATAGTGTTCCTGTCTGTGTTGTTTAGCACTTCAGAAATAAATTAAGAAATAGAGTCACAAAATTATTACTTCAGTTCATTGACTTATTGTATCTAATTGCCTTATAATTGACTTATAGTATCTAATTAAATACTACCAGTAATATTATTTTGATAATCTGCAAATACCATATCCTTTGATTGGTAAAAATTCGAACAAAACTTAATTTTCACTCAATATGTCACACTTGTATAATACAAGTTATTATAGCACGCTTTGTCCCGCATGTAGTTAATACAGAAGTAAAGGCTATTGTTACGAATTAACCAAGTCCTCTACGAATAAGTTGTTCAACTTAACGATTTCCTATAACTTGAACCAAAGACATGTCCTGTTCATCCTATTCGAATGAGTGGGATATTAATATGTGCGGGAAGAATCCGTTCCATATTGTTTAAATACAGTGAATGGTTTTTGGTGAGACAGATAATAGAATCATATTATATCGTTGATTATGATTGAGTATATTATAAATATTTTAGAAGGTTTTTTGTAAAATAACGAACTAAAAAAAATTGTCATGTGTTAAATTAACAAAATTTAACACATGACAATCTTTTTCAGCTGAAAGCGTTTTGTACGAGTATCGTTGGAATCAAACTTGGAAAAGGACACAAAAGTTACCTGCAAAACTGATATTTATTCTTCCATCTATTAATATTGTTTAACCTTTTTCATAATAAGAATTATCTTACAAATATTTATGTTCCTAATAAAAGTTCTTTTCTGTAATTATAATGGTGCAAATTATTGAAGGTTTTGTTCATGAATTGAACATTTTTAATAACGAAATATTAATTAAATTCTGTCTGCTTGTATCACATATTGGGGTGTATATTATAACAATAACTAGTTATTGTTTTTTATGGACAATTTCTTATTAGACCTGTCAAAATTTCAAACTGTATGTATGTATGTATGTCATCATGTACTGAATGTGATAAAATAATATCCACTTCATTTCTAAAGTGCAGTACCGACCACACTATTGCTAATAATATAAACATAAACAATTTTGTTATTGAAATAGAAAAAGTTTACTAATGTGGAAATAAACGTTTCATTTATTTGTATGAAAGATTCCGGAATAGTTATAATTAATTCGATGTAACCGCCATCTTGACATGGGGTACTAAGTTTAATCCAATTATTGATACAACTACTTTAAATGATTTTAAGAAAAATGGTAAAGAAATAAAATCGTAATAAACTTCCCAATGGAGTACACAGTTTCTAGTACACTAAGTAAAGTAATAAAATGAATATTGCTCTTAATAACTCGTTGCAAGAAATTGGACATTACAAAACTGCGTGTGTAACGTTTTAACGTGATATTAAGTAAAAGTATAATTCAGGCAGGAAAATTAATTAATAATCGTTCCCCAGTCTAAAATCTTTTATTTTAATGATAATTTTACGAAAACTTTGCGAAAGTTCACGCCTACTCCCGAGCTTTCTTCATGACGTTCTTGAAAGACGGTTTGAATGGTAATGAATTTAACGGTAAGACATACATAATTTATATTTAAATTACAAACATTTTTGCTTTCTGACATTAATTAAAATAGTTCCAGAAACAAAGTGAAAACGTAGAATGGTACGTAAAATGTGAAAAATTAAAATGATTACAGCTTCATATTTTATATAAACTGAACTGTAATTGAAATTAAATGAGAAGAAAAACGGGTATTATTGAAATATAACGGCTCGTTTACTGTACATACCTATGAGTAAATAATTTTCGATACATCAAGCTCTCCGTCACTCTATACTTTTAATTATGAGATATTATATTAATCTTACCTCACTTATTTATTTTCTTCCCTTTTTTCTGTATTTCCATCATATGATATATTCTACCATAACATATATATTTCAGAATATGTCTTAAATATAAGTATCTTGCGGAACGTGATGAGTTTTTAAAAAATATCTCACGGTGCTTTAATTTCCTTATGTGTAAAATATTGGTATGTGGATAATTATTAAGAATGTGTTTATGAAATATGAGTGACATGATCAAACAGCTGAATAGTATCGAACTTAATTTATAATATAATGGCAAGGAAAAATAGATTTATCTGTTGGTTAAACAAAGTTAAAAGTGGCATTTGCTAGGTGATAAACATTCGTTTATTTAGTGAATAATCTACAAAAGGTAATCCCCATTCGGTCATTTTCATGCGTAAAACTTTAATTATTTAAATGTAATAAATGTTATCATTCATGGGCGTTATTTAAATAAAACTTCTTTATTGAAAAATTGAATAATGTGACTATGCAACAATTATATGAATATAAGCAGGTAAAATTAAAAAAAAAATTAAAATTACATTTTGTTTAATTTTCATGTTTAGGTGATATTTAATGAAACACTAAGTTCTCCAATTGCTATTTACAAAACTAAAAACCTTCAAATTTTCTGTTTACTACAGTCAGTTGAAAGTTTTTTTTATTTCATTATTTAGATGTTACGTTGACCTGTTACAAGACATTAAGAACTGATATTAGTACTTGTCATGTCTTAAGTACTCTTATATTCAGAAAGTACATATATACATAAATATAACCTTTAATGCTTCGGGTAAAGGCTAGATCAAATTAAATTATTAAATAATATTATTTTCAGTATGAAATCTTACTTTTCCGTAGTCGGATTAGAAGCGATTCATGCAGCAACACAAAGCGCGCACCGAGTCTTGCAGCAAAGCGGTCGCCGCGAGCAAGAATCAGCGCAAGAGGAATACAAGGAATGCTGCGAAGGCTGCAAGTGAGGTTGACAAGGAATTAAAGGTAAAAACTCCCTTAAACGTGAACTTCTTTGTTATTAAGCTTAATTTTGCTTTCTAGAATTAAGAATATTACAATAGGTTTGTTATATGCTGTTGAACAAGCATGACAGTCTGAATGATATAATACAGTAATTTGTAAATAACTAGTTTATGAAAATGTGTCCACAATACAAATTTCTATTGAATAATTATTTACATATAAAAAATAAATCAAATGTATGTCGAGGTATGGATAAAATAGTGTTTTGTAGTTTTCTATGGCTCCTGAAACTGTTGACGCATCTTTAGTGAAATAATTTTTATTGCTAATTATTTCAGTTTTTTTTAGATTTGTTAAACCCGTGGTTGAAAATCAGAGGATGGATGATACGTTGCACATTATTTTACAGCTTAATATTTTGCAAATGCTTATAATGGCTAATAATGGAATCGTCAACTTATTTTGAAAGTTCTGTAAAATAACCCTCCCTTCATTGGAGTTACGCATATTATATATCGATCACACTTTACATGTATAAAAATTATATTATTTAACTACAAATTAATTTAAATCCGTATCTGAAACATCTACTTCAAAAATTGTATACCTTAATGTTTCAAATATTAAAAACCGTGGGGCTGTAACCAATAGAGAGACGAACGGACGGATGGACGTGGAAAAGTTATAAGGGTTCGTTGTTCTTTCCATGAAAACTAAAAATTTGTATAAAATTATGAAATTTGGAGAAAAATTGTTAATTATATATAATTTAAATCATGCCGAAATAACATCGGATATGGCTTCACTATAAAAAAAACAGATCGAATAATTTAGGAAATGAACACGAACGTGGTTAAATTTTAATTTGTCGTATTTATTTGTATATGCAGTATAAATAAATTTGATTCCGTTTCATTATATGGGTAGAAAATTTTCAAGATTTGATAAAAAAGTGAGATAAAGGCGAAATTGACTATAAAATCATTTCAAAGTTACTGCATTAACGAATGAAGAACTATATCAAATAATTTGATGAACAGGGAAAAGATTGGTCTGCATGAAATATATTACTGTTTGTATTATTTAGATTTAAATATTAAATATGCTATCCTACAAAAATGTAAAATAAGAAAGATTTCTCTTCTTTTAAATGCTAATTACAACTATTGATTTCTGAACAGAGTCTGCAAATTTTGGAAGAGGAAAAAAAAATAAGCCGAAATCCTTTTGCGAGTAGAGTTTGAAAAATGTAAGTTATGTGGAAAAATACTTAATTACAATATTGAGAAAAAACACATTTATTTTTCTTCTAAAATTTTAAAATGGGAATTATTTTATAAAAAAATTTCGTTTTTACATCATAGCGTTTTTCACTCGCGACCACTAAGGACACGCATCAGACAGGTTAAAAATATGTGTTGCACGCCATCGATTTTACATTACGGATATTTTAAAAAAGGCGAAGAAAATAAATTTCCATTAATTAATTAACTTAATAATAATCGTAAATTAAATATATACGAGATTCTTTTGCTTTATACATTGTAAATATTATTTACGCGGCATATTAATTAATTTAACTATAACAAAGATTATATTTTTTTCTTACATTAAAGAATATATAGATAATGGAAAAGGGTGAAGACATTGCAACTCGGTCAATGGATAAAATGTGACAGATATATGAATATCTCTTCTCTAAAGAAATGGATTGGTATTTGAATAAGATTGATGCTAATTTAACTCACTGTGAAAATATATAAAGGTGCAGTGACAGGGCAATTGAATTTTATAATATTATTCAGTACCTACTTTATAAATTTCAAACATACTTCAGTCTGGATTCTGTTTTATATAATTCAGCCGTATTATAATTCAACGTATTAAAATAGAATGCAATGAAATTTAAATAAAACAACTGACGAAATATTTCCGGAGTTATATTATTAAGAAAGTTATATTAAATAGGCGAGTATGTTATAATGAATATTAGTTTCACTTTATTATGAAAGCCTCAAAATTTTGTCCGAATTGTGAAATAAATTATTGCTTTTATCTCTGTACGGTAAAAAATTATTTACAGATGAACGTGAGGACCCACTTTATCAATCAAAATATTTGAAAAATTCGTAGTTCTCTTTGACGATTTTTCTATTATATATTCTTCCTTCTTTAATATCTTGTTTATTCTGTGTTGAAATTGGTCATTTGACTAAATTTTTTTTATTTCATTAATCATAATTTCAAGGTACAAGCTGATGAAAAATTTTTTTTAATAATCTTAAAAATTGACAGAGTTATAAAAGTTTAAATTTAACCTTTAAAGAAGGACGGCAATACTGTGTTGTGAGGTCATTTTTAATACTGCTCATTATATTTTACGAGAGGAAAAGAGACAGAGATATACCCAACTCTATCCGTATCTTCAAATTTAGAAGCCTACAGCTGGCTTACTTTTCAATAAATTTTTGAATTTTTTTCAAGACTGGGTTTTAATTCATTTATATTTCTCAATATTGTACGGAAAATATCAAAATTTAGAATGAGTCAACTACCGTATTGTTTAACCTGTGTTGTGATTAAACTGATAGTTTAGAAGTTAAATAATTTGAAGTAATTAATTAATAGTTGAATGTCGGTATCACATGATTTTTAAAATGGTTACAAATAAAAAAATGACAGAAGTCTGTTATTATTTGACTATATTATCAACCATTAGTTTAACTCATTCTTCTTCCATTACCATATCGTACGGTATTTTGCTTGATTACCCCATAAACTGCAGGTTATCCAGTCTTCTCAAATTGGATTTTCCAGTCGTAGTATAGTGCAACCGCAGATAATATATATCAAATAACTAGGTTAACTTGTGGTCACGATATCACAGATCTTGTATTTTTCCACAAAATTCTTCTTTTAGACATATCACTATAAGCTTATTTTATTAGATGACATGCTGATGAGGGCAGAGAAAGTAAAGTCATCAAGGAAAGATGGTAGAAGACAATTTCACTACGAAATCATTAAAAATTTCGAATGAATATATGATACGATTAATTACGTTTGGGTAGAGCACAACAATTCAATTAATCACACTCGGGATAGTCGCAAATTCATAGGTACGTTAAGTGTACCAAATGACTTTGAAAAGCATACGTTTGAAGGCCTTCTAAAGATAAAAGAATGCTAAATGTAAATAACAGGTTTTCCTTTTCCCTTATCGTCTCTCTACTAGTGTTGCAGTAATTTCTCGTGTTGCAGTATTTTCTGGATGACAAGAGCCTTTGGAAAATGCACATTTGTTGAAATGTTCTACAGACTCAATTAAGCCTTTTGAAAGATTTAAAAAGATTGTGGTTGCAGTTAAACATTTTCATTATTTTGTGGAAATTGACAACAGGGTAAATTGCATGAAACAATTTCTATAAGTGTTTATTGTGATGCTATTCAGATAATAGTAAATAATGTAAAATTTCTGTAGGCGATGATACAGAAACACCGCCGCTATCGGTTTGTACTAGAACGTCAATGATCGTTAGCGGGCCATTGGCTTACTGCGCACACAGCCGCTGCCGCTGCGCACCGCTCTGCCGCCGCCGTCTGCTTCCAGAGAGACGCTAGCCGCTGCCGTTCATATGTTTAGTAACAAAGTTGGCGTGAGTATTGTAATATTATACACGTTGGTAGATAATTTAAAGCGAAAGACGCACATTTTATTATTTGCTACTTTTTAATAATTAACCGGTTAGTGCGAGTTCAACAGCAACGTAATTATAAAAACATAGCGCCAATATTTGCCGTAGCTTGATGACGTAGGCTTGAATTAATATTTATTAAAGGATAATAACTATTTTATATTAAACGTTATATCTTTGACTATTTATACATTAATAACAAAAAAACGGAAAGAAGTTTGACAGATACACAACAAAATAAAAAAAAACAAAATAAGTAATATAAACACATAATAAAGTTATACGGAGTGAATTCTGTGATACAGAATAACTTTGTTTACAATTTTTATCTGTCTGCCTTTGTATTAATTTGAACGAGTATCACGCAAAATTTACTGAACGGAGTTTGATGGAATCTTTTATGGAAAAAACATGTACTCAGAAGCAATATACAAAAGAAAAAAGAACAAAAAATGTTCCTAATTACACGCGACAAAGTCGTAGGCACAGCTAGTAAGTAATATAGTTATCTAAGACAAGAAATAAACTAATTTGTTTTGTTTTAAATTATTTTATCGTTTCAATTTTAGTATTTAGTAAAATATTTAATAAGGATTCATAATGTTGTTTAAGGTTGCAACAACAAATATCTCTGCAGCCGGATAACGAAGCTGTCTATGCAAACCTGATAGAAGCTAGCACGTCGGGCTAGGTTATCCGCAAGCCTCATTCCATAGAGGCTTCCAGCGCCGATGTAAGGAATCTCGACGAGCTAGCCCCAACACTGCAACGTGCCAAGTCCGATTTTAGTCTCCACTCGAATATGTACAATTCGGAATACGGCTACTGATTTAGAGAATTTTATATTTTATGATTTGCGAAATGAGAACGACGATATGATTATCCTAATTATGATCATATTTTTACTCACGATGGAGCGAATAAGGTACAAGCGTTCAGGGTGAGAGGTTGTTGGTTTGGGTATGCAATCCAATGTTCCGATTTGTCTCCAAACCTGTTTGACCGATTTAGATACGTTTTTCTCTAAAATTTTTGTAATTCATTGGTAATAGTTCTTGGGTAGTTGTTACGGTGATTACTCACCAGGTGGCACCGCAATAAACATTTCGTTGCAAACGAATATTCCCATTTATCTCCCAAAAGGTTTAACCGATTTAGATACGGTTTGTGCAAAATATTTGGGACTAATCGGCGGTGGTTCTTAGATAGGTATTACGGTAATTACTCACCAGGGGTGCTCCAACATTTTGTTGCAAACGAATGTTCCCATTTATGTCGAAAATGTTTTGATGGTTTTCTGCAAAATATTTGGGACTAATTGGCGATGTTACTCAGATAGTTATTACGGTATTAGCTTACTTTTATATAAATTATTATTAAACAAAGGGCAGCACAAGCTCTCCAGTTAGGAAGCTGACATGTTAGGTGCTGTTGGCATATTAAAAACGTATTTGTCAATTAAAGTCTTTGTGCATTAATTAATTACAAGAAATACGATATAACATTGGATACGAGCGTGAAATGAACCAAAATTATTAATAAGTACATTCGTAACTCGTATATCATAACAAGTGTCAGTTTTGATTAAAGAATTTAATCGAACAACAAATAAAAGAAGAAAGAAAAGATTGAATACAAGAGGAAACGAAAATAGAAATAATAGAGATTGCCAATATACTAGCACAGAAAATTGTTTTCTTGGAAACGTATTCTATTGAAGAGGTTAGGAAATATTTACGTGAATACATAAACAGATTAAAAACAAAAGACTGCTCACACGGCGGCATCATGACTGCGATTACTAGCTTGGAAATATTTATCAGTGAATGTTTCATATTTTTGAACTACGTAGCCAAAGGAAAAAAGGTACGGTTGCTTAACACAAAGCTAAGTACGAATGTTTATGATTTGTTGACAAGATTGTGTGTGCCGAACTCGGCAATAAACGAAACATGAAAAAATATGTGAGAAACTTAGAAACTACTGCCATCCTGTATAAAAACAATAGACTACAGCAAGTAGGGTTTCGAAAACGATGTCAGAAACCTAATGAATTGATAAAACATTACTCACTTCACCAAAAAAAATTGTTCAAAAACTGAAATTTCAAGAACTTAGATGAAGAAATAAAGGAAAGATTGTTGAATGGTACTTTGTATGATTCTTTAAAATTTGAATTATGGAAACAAGCTGATCAATCATTGGAAATGTTAACTAACATTGGAAAAACAACGGAGTTAGCTTATAAGCTAGCGTTTAACCATGAAAAAGAAAACAGAAGCAAACACATAAAACATTGCAGTAGTAATAAAAACAATGGTTTTCGCTCAAGCTCACCAATGAATAAACAAAATATGGTATGTTTTTGTGTGGGAAAAATGGACATTTGGAAGCACAATGTTCATTCCGAGAAAAATACTGTAGTGGGTGTGGTGTTAAAGGTTAATATTTTCAAAAGGTAATATTTTAAAAGTTTGTGGTAAAAACAAAGCATTTAAAGTGAAAAATGTGTATTTGGTAGAAGCTAATTCAACCAATTACAAATTCAAATGACAAGGATGTTGTTGAAGATAAAAACATCAACGAGGAGACAAAAATCTTTGATATCTTTTACTTCAGTAATAAAAGCAAAATTCCACTAGAAGAAGGTAGAAGAAGGTATCTACAAATATTTATACTTACCTTTTGGTGTCAACACAGGTCCTGGTTCATTACAAAGATTAATTACACATAAATTAAATAGATTTGACATAATAGTGTACACCGATAACGTATATGTACTTGGGAAAACGTTATCAGCGACAAAGGAGAAATTAAAATAGGTACTGGTGTCAAAATTATAAAAACTAAAATTGAAACTTTAATGTCATTGCCATGGCCAGAGGTAATGTGAAAATGCTTAAATCATTTCTAGGAAGAGTTAATAATTATAACCGATTTTTAAAAAACATGGCAATAATATTAACGCCGTTATATTATTGTTTAAAGAAAGAGTTTAACAGGACTACAATAAATCATTCCAAGAAATAAAAAAGGCCCTTTCTAATACAATCCCTTTATCTCATTTTGATCAAAACTCTACAATTATATTAACTTGTCATTCAGCAGATGCTGTGATAACCGCTGTATTATCTGTAAAAGACGGTAATAATATCATAAAACCAGTAGCATTTGCAATTAAAAAATTAAATTATACACAAATCAAATATCTTATCTTAAAAAAAGGCATATACAATCGTTTTTGGAACGAGCAAATTTTACGAGTTTGGTCATAATGTTTTTAAAAAAACTGATAATGAGATTTTGTCAAAAATACTAGGACCAAAACATGGTTAATCAAAAATTACAGCAAGGCGTTTGCAATATTGGTAATTTTTTCTAAATGAATTTAATAAAAAATTCAATGGTAAAATAAGTGGGTAAAATCCAAAAATAACCCAGAAGACTATCACGTGTAGCCATTAATTGTCAAGACAAGTTAGGAATCACTGAAATATTAGATAAATTCTTTGAATGTGACGCTATTAATTATATAAATAAATCGGACTTTAACACATTAAACTGGCAAACTATTAAAAGCGAAACTAAAAAAAGTAACATATCATGTAATGCTTTTAGATTTTGTAGAGATGGTTGGCCAGTAAAAAATGGTCTAGGTGAAAACTATGAACTATATTTTAGAAGAAAAAATGAAATCAGAGTGGAGAAAGAATATCTAATATGGGGGTAGCCATAATACCAATGAATATTAGAAACAATGTAATGTGTGAATTACACGCTAGTCATTTAGGCGTAACACGCATAAAAGAAATATCAAAATCATATTTTTGGTGGCCGGGCATAGACAGGGAAATAGAAAACAGAACAAAAAATTGTATCAACTGTTTTGTTGCAACTATAAAAATTCAGAAAGAAACTAAATTAACACTGTAGCCTCAATCGCCAACAATTTGGCACAGATTACATGCAGTTTTTTGGGTCCTTTATACACAACAATGTTTTTAGTAATACTGAATGTTATTCCAAATGACCCCAAGTATTTGTTATGAGTAATATAACAACCAAAAAACAGTATTTAAAAATGTTTTTCTTTGTTGTGGGTTTCCTTTGCATTTGGTTACTGATAATGGACCCACATGGCCTAGTGAGGAATTTATGAGTTTTTGTAAAATGTTGGGAATTAAACAGACGTTCACCCCGTCATACTACTCAGCAACAAACGGACTAGCTAAACGTTTTTTAGAGTTATTCAAGTCACGTGTGATAAAAATAGTAGCAAGTGGTAAAAAACTTGAATATGCTTGTAATTTGATTATAAATGTACCGCTTATAAAACCACAGGCTGTAGTCCAGCGAAATTAATGTTAGGGAGGGAGTTGAGATGTCGTTTCTCATTATTGAGGCCAAATCCCATAAATGATAAGGTAGATTTTGAACAAGTGAAATTATCCAGAAATAGTAAGTAGCATTATAAAACATTTTCAGTGAGAGAAAAAGAGTTGGTGATTAGGTAAAATGAGTGAGATTCTAATACCAGGTATAACCTACACGGTAGAAGTGGATGGACTCCAATGGAAACGACATGTCAACCAACTTGTTGAATGTGACCAAAATTTAGAATAAGAGATAATTACCAAAAGGTATCATTTTAGAATATATTAATATCAATGTCTGAACATATTATACATATATAATATTTAGAGGTTCTAGTTCTGTTTTTCTTTTCTAAAGCAAGAGAGAGTGTTGTATAAATAATTACTCTTTCTAACTATTTCTATTACTTTTCATTAAGCCCACGACAGATGTAAACATTTTAATTAAAAAAAGTATATAATAAGGAGAAAATTAAAAATTTTGAAAAAAACCACGACGGATGTAGTCGTTGTAATTGAAAAACGATTAAATATTTTTTCAAAAACCCCACGACTAAAAGAATATTAGAACCTTAATATAATTACAAAACCAAAAAAATCCGTCGGGGCTAACATGCTCTGCCTATGCCAAAAACTTTGCAGTTTTATCAGTTTGTTACTAATTGAAGTACTCTTAGGCGCGCAAATAGCTTTTCTATGCTGCTATAATGTAATTGACATTGGGAACGGAAATGGCAATGGCAGCCACGACGGGTTTCCTAGGGTTTGTAATTATAATAAATGGTTCTTACTTACTTTTAGTCGGAGTGTTTCTTAAAAATAATTATTTAATTGTTTTTTAATTACAACGACTACTTCCGTTTTTGGTTTTTGGTAATTTTTCTTTTTATGATAATGTTAATTTGGGATAACAATATTTAAAGAGTTTTATACCACGAAAGAAAATAAAAATGGCACCTGTTACAAATCGTTCAGGTGTCCGTCTGTCTGTCTATCTGTCATAATCGTGTTTCTCAGAAATTGCTCAAAAACTTCAAATTTACCATAATGTTATAGCATTTTAACTACCATATCTAAAATTAACAATATAAAAGAGTTCTAAAAGCTTACTTAAAGTTTTTGAAAAACTAAAGCGATGATCTCCGATGTGTAAGAAATTCATTATATTTTGTGACCCTGAAAGATTTCTGGAGAATACATTTATATGGTGAATAATAATGTTTATATTTGTAAATTTTTAAATTAATGGAAATACGTCCTAGGTACACTTAAATATTCTATATGGAATACGTCTTAGGTACACTTAACTTTCATATGTACCTTTGTATGTAAAAACCTTCTTATTTCGAGTTGGACTCGTACATACAATTTTTTTTATCTCCTAATATGGTAGTGCAATTAAGTTATTTATTTATATTAATACCCTGAATTATGTCATTCTGAGGAGGAAACACTCTTTACTGATTCTAAATTGCAATAACAACGGGAAAAATATACAATCTTTCTGGATAGTCACGATGATTTACTTATGTTTTACCATTAGACAGCAACAGGGACCATTAAAATATGTTTTCACAGGGATAAGAGGAATCTTAAAATATATTTTCTCACTGCGCAGAAATATCATTTCAGAAAATTCAAAGAGGATAATATAAAAAATAATATTATTATTATTCCAGTTTTACCTCATATTTTAAATATAAATATGATAACTCAATTTTCAATAATTCGACTTGGAAAATATTTATCAAAATAAACTTAACTAAATGCTAAGAACGCCAACACAAAATATTGTTTTTCCATTTGAGTCATATTAATAAAGATTTCCGAATGTTGATTTTCAAAAATTTTTCCTTGATTCAAAGTTGTAAGTCAAAAATAAAAAGATATTCAATTAAATCTGACTCTCGCAAAAAATATATAAAACAATACTTAATTTCAGATGCGACGTTTAACGAATATATCACAGCTTCATCATGGGCCACCACCAACATTGCCAGCACCAGTTCTCTCCCTTTCAGTCCCAAATTTCAAAAAATGCCCAATTTTCAAAGCTCTAGTTTTAGCATATGAAATCTTCTTATTCAATAGCAATTTTGTCTCGAATCACGATGGAAGAAATTACATACCACAAACTTTATCAGTCCGAGGAAAAGTTGGGTCAAATAAAAATATATATATAAGGCAGCTCTCATTGCAAACATGTCATTGCATATTTCAAACGACAATGGATTTTCTAATGAACCTTCTTCGTAAGCAGATATTGATTATTCTGATGAGGAAAGCATACCGAACTGCAATTGCATTCCCAATAGGCGAGGCTTTTAATTTATTATTTGAAATAAGATTTACCTAATGAATTAAAAAATTATTAAATATGATTCATCATTTTACAACTTTACAAATAACAAATTGTTAGTCATCTTATTTGTAAAATTTTAAATTTTATCGACATTAAAAAAATTTTATTTTCTCTGCTTCTTCTAAGAGGTGCAAGTGATGTAAATAAGTAGTCCAACCGTATAATATCAAAATATTTGATATTTTTCATTCTCAACATCCTAGATACGATCAACAAAATTACATCGACGATAAAATAAGAATTCAAAGTCTGTTACGAAGTAAGTCAAAAGATAACAGTAAGAGCATGTTAATACAAAATCGCACAAGTTATATGGAAGGAGATCTTCACATGCTGAAAATTAATAAAGATTCATACGGAATAAGTCGTTTAGGAAATTCGGCCGTACTTCCCAAGATGATGCAATGGTTGGGATGTCCTTATGATAACACAGAGTCTTGGTAGATACAGTGCCAGCATATAAGCAAAAATAGACAAGAGATAAAGTGGAGAATTTAAATTGTTATAATAATAATAACAATAATAATTTGACTAATCAGAACGCAACACCGAATCATAAAGCCCACGCAATTTTTCCACAATTAAACGTTCAAAGTCCGACGTCAAGCCTCATAAACCATAGAGAAGAAAGAAATTTTGAGGAATGTCGACAGTACTCGTCAATGTCAGAAAGATATGGAACAAGACGTTAACATACATAAAATTTTACATAAAGTACTTTCAACTAACAACACAAACAAAAACTTACTTTCAAATAATAAAAATTACAAACAACCATATTTACCACAAGAGGAAGAATAAGGGAGCACCTGACGCTTACTCGAGCCATTCCGATTTTACCAATGGGGATAACGGATAGTCGATGACATATCGGATAGTCGGATGAAAATTCAACTAGTCCAAGCACAGATCCATACGATTGTATTATTGTGGATTGGGAGCATCTGAAAAATAACAAAATGCACAAATTTTCTGCTGACTAGCAAAGGTCTCCGAAAATTAGAAATGATTCAGACTCTGAAATAAAATACCAAAAAAATAATGCATCAAAAACGGAAAAATATTTTCCTAGAACACGTGTAATTACCAAGTTGTTCACTGACAGAAAATATAATATAAAAAAAGAACGTAATAATGTGATTGAAGATAAATCTCCTCAGAAATTAGAAACTTTTAAGGCGTTTAAAGATAATAGAAATGAAACCAAAATATTTTCGGAGTCATCCGAAACCTTAAAATATGAAGATTATAAGTAAAATGATGAACAGTACTATTACGAAAGTGATTCATCGTGAAGATAATCCTTGATATATTGAGAAAGCAGCAAAATATTTAAAAAATAACAGTGTCGAGATCGATTTAATAAAATGCAATAAACAAACAAGTTATAACTACATATATTATTGTATTCAAGCAAATAATGTATTACATTGCAATGATCGGCCATTTAGAAGTAAGTCATTATGATCCGAGGCAAAATAATCATCACGTGCGAAATGAAGATGTAATGAATGATGAGATCCATCACGGAGGAAATAATTTCAATGATAGAAATAGCGATCACAGAGAAGAAACAGGTTATTCGAATCAAGACATCAAGTCAAGAAAAGCAGCTGAGACCAAGTAATATAACAAACAGGATAAAAAAATATACAAAATAGTTATGAAGAACAAACAGTAAATTGGAAGTTGAGTAGACGTAAGTACGTAAGTGGTAAATCTGATGATCAAAAATTTGATGAAGTTATGAAGCAACAGAAACCTCAGTTGCTTCCCAGGAATAAACTTTTAAAGCAACCAATGTTGGTGCTACGATGCAAACTATAATGAAATTTGAACAAGATAAGTAAGCAAAGAGAGAAATCTAAGAGTCCTAAAAAAGATGATTTTTCGGAAACTGAGCATACTTTGGGATCTTGGTACGATTTGTGGGATAGTGAAATTCCTATGAGAAAGTGAACAAATGTATGTTTTCTTGTTTTTTACTCAAGCTTCCCTGTCTAACATTTATACTATTTCGATATAATTTACGTATTAAATAGTTTATATTAATATTAGCTTCTATCGTTTGTTTTCTAAAATATTTTATTAATAAGATATTGTGTCTAACAAAGTGATGCAAGATAACATAATACAACTTAACTTGTCTACTCAATCTATGATAATTAACTTAGGATATGGCCGAGCAAAATTAATTAATAAGCTATAAAAACTATTAGTTTTGCAATCAATGGTAAGTATATTGCATTGAAGTAATTATACAAATTACTTCAATGCAATATGATTACCTGTGTTTCAAAATTAATATTGTTTTATTCATTGTTTGTCAATCAATAAGTGAAAAAAAAATACTAATACTATAATTTCGAATTTTTTCATTAGCATCCATATTTAACATTGAAAGTCATTATAAAACTATTGATGCATAATCAACACAGAGTATATTAGAGTAAACGCCCAAAAATGCTTTTGGGACTAGAGGTTAAGGCTGTGGTCAACTGATATTAATTACAGAAAAAAGTTATGTTAAAAAGATCGAGAATCATAAGATTAGATGCTTTATGAGGTTCGAACTTTGTAACATAAGGAAAAAAACGATGATTAACGACTCAAATCTTTTCATTTTTTTCTCCTATAAATTTTTATTTTCAGTCAGTTAATAATTGTATCCTTGGTATTTTTTTAAGTAATGTTTAGATCACCAAGTGCATCACAAATTTGCTTTCATTAGAAAACAATTATCATATTTAGTAACAGTCATTCATGGTAGTCTTTTCGCTAAATATATATTCGGCTCTATCTATGCAACACGGGTATATAACACGCCAAATTTCAATAATAATTTAAATATTATAAAATGTCTACATGTATTTTATAATAATTACCTAAATATTAAGAGGATTATATATAAATAGTATAGAATATTTTTGCGGATTTTTAGTTTTGTCGAAAATTATTATTTATTAAACCTATTTGAATATCTAATTTGTAACAAATGACAAACAGCGACGTAATATTCATGTTCCGTAATAAATTTCCCCATGTGACATTATAATGATTTATTCCCTTACAAATTACGATATTACCTTTTCCAATTAAAATGTTATTTCATTGCGATTGTTGAAGAAGTAAGTTTTTACTATTTACGTCTTAAACTTATGCCTAGTAAGATATTGTTTTTTATATTGATTTTATAACATAAATATGTTTTTATCAACTATACCACTTGTAACTAACTAGTAATTTGTCCTAATTTATGTTGTTAACTAATTTTGCTAATAAGTAAAATTATAACTATAACCAATTTCACATATAAGTATATTAATAATATAAGCAGTTCACTAATTTAACTATATATTGTAAACGAAAACGTTAGTTTGTTTCTCTTAGTTTTGCATCTCAATTACTTTATTACTTTCGATCAAATTATGTACTTCTTATTTTGTAAATAGAATAAATTTTTTTCTTAAACAAATCACTCCGTTAAGGATGAGTGTCTGTACGTAAGTCTGTATATTTATATAGTCAGTAGATTATATAGTTACAAATATATAAACAATCGTCATGCTTTAAAAAATTTTTGAAGAAAAGTATAAAATGTTTATTTAATAAAAACTGTAATAAGTTTATAATCTGAACTCATACAATGAGTGTTTGCAATCCAAATTATTATAATTAATCAAATCTGCTAATAAAAATAATTTTTAAGTTATATCACTATATTTTTCTTTTTCATTTTCCGCTTGTTAATAATTGATGTCTGAATGAAAACTGAAGTAATATTTTATATTATTTATTCCATTCTTTTTTGATATCCCATTATTATCCATTTGAAAAGTCGCCGAAATATTACCTATTTAGAATTGCTAATTTGAATCATTATTCCACGTATCTCAATATCTGAGTAAAAGTAGGTAAGACAGTAATTTGTACTTCTTTAGTAAAATTACTGTAATTCTGCACGTTTTTCTCTCAATGAAATGAAAATTTTGTATCATGTTTTCTTGCTGTAAAATACACAATGTGGCCATAGTTTTATAAATTATTAGTTCCATTTTTTGAAAGAGTTATTCTACTATATCGTTTTAGTACAAAATTTAAGTTTAAATTTAGTTTAAGTTACGTTTAAAAATACCTCTACTTATAGTATATTTTCATATACTGTATAAAATTAGTTTGAATTTTAAAATTCAAAAGTGACTTAAAATTGCGTTCTTGAAATTATCTTAAAATTAACATCTTGATATTATATCTATAAAAAATTTAAATTTAAAACATTTATTTGAAAAATATAAAGTAACAAAAGCACAATCAAATGAACTGTGACAAACGATGTTTTTAACCTTCAACACGCCACTTAACAACGATTAAGTAAACTTTTAACATTACGTTAATTACCTGTTTCAGAGTCCAACAATTCGCAACTGTCAAACTGCGCAAAACTTTGACAAACGACAGATCGACGCCTACGTTTAGTTTACATTGATACCTTAAATTGTTTAGATGCATATACCGCATGGGAGCGTAGGGAACGATAATAAGACTCATTTGTGAATTTATTTCCACTTCTTGGCAAAAACATTAAACTGATTATTAACGTTAAAATTTTTAAATTATTATTTAATAAATTAAATTTTCCATATCGTATTTGCTTTATTAAAGTATCGATGAAGCAAGTAAAATTTAATATTTTATGGTCAATTTACCCAGTTATATTTCATTATATTTGTAATAGAATATTCTTTTAATCAGAAAGTATTCACGAAGATATGTAAGCAATTTAAATTAATAAGTAATATATTTTCTGTAAATTTCTAAATTTCATTAATTTTATTGTTGTAAAAATAATAGTATTATGAATTTGCGGTAGTATCGTGATTTGTAAATAGCGACGTGGAGTAATTTCAACCAAAAGAACTAACTTTAAGGATTCATTTAGGAAAATTTTACTTAATAATAATGCATTTCAAATTTCACAATTAAGGGTGAAAATTATGATTTTTACATTAATTTCATAGGGATAACTTAAATCATTATTTTTGGAAGAAAATAAGAGTAGTGGTCACGAAAAAACGTTGAAATTATTAAAGGCATTTTACAATCTATAAATAGATAATTTATAGATCAGAAAGATTTTATTTACTCTAATTAATAAGTGGTAGCGTTAATGAAATATTATATGATATGGCAGTTGTATATAATTATTATAAAATGTAATAATATTAGTAGAAACTGAAGAAAACGAGAAAAGCTATTATGAATATAATCCCACGTCAGGCATAGCGTGATTATTCCAAAATATTATTTGTATGAAATTCGTTCATTAAATTTCATTTTGAGAGATAACAGCTAAATCTTGCTTAGTTAAAATTATTGTACCAGAACTGGCTGATAGAATGAAATCATATTTTTTAATATCATATATTATAAAAAAATATAACTGTTATTTATAGATATATATGGTATCAAATGAATAATTTTTCTAAAATTTCTGTTATATTTATGGCTTGTTGGGTAACAAGCCATAAATATAAGATAAATATAACACATATGTGATAATATTTAATTCTAAAATTGTAATCAAGTAGTGTTTTTATTATATAATTTGAATTATTATTAATAAATTTATAAAATTGTTCTTTAGTAGTGAACATATTTGAGTCGTTTAGTAGAGAATGTTTTTTTACTAACGGCTGCAACAGAGGTTAGAGTCTTAAAGAAAAAATTAGTGCGAAAAATATAAAAAATACGTTATGTTTTGGAATCGGTTGAAATATGTTATATTGATTTAGGGCAATTATTCAATATTTAAAAAAAAATTATATTTCGTAATTTTTATTTTTTTAGCGCGTTCCAAGGTAAATCCACTTTAAACCAAGGTAAATCTCTTTGAAAGACATGTTATTTTATTCGAAATAGAATAACAAAATGGGCATAGCTTAATGAAAATGAATTTTTTAAATGAACATAGTTTATTTTCACAATTAAATGAAACTACGTGATGTAGTATTATTTCTACTATCTTTAATTTCTTTACCACGACCTAGGTTTCGTTGTATTACAACATCTTCAGATGGGCTTTTAGCAAAGATCTTTGCTAAAAGTCCACCTGAAGGTATTGTAATATAATGAAACCTAGGTCGTGGTAAAGAACTGAATTTGCTCAATATTTTAATACTAATTATTATTTTTCTATTCACAGTTAATATTAAGTTTGTATGGAGTTTGAATGTTTCAATAAAATTTAAACAATAAAATTTTTATTATTTGCTCTTCTATAGTGTTATTAAAAAAAATGAAACCTATTAGGCACATTAAGAACTCGCACTTTGAGGGTTTCGCGTACATTTTGACACTTCTAAAAATTTAAAATTAATAAGTGTTATTTATTTGTGTTAAACGTTTTACAAATATTAATTTTTCGCCTCGTAAATGTATTGCCTACTATTTCAAAGGCATTACAATATGGTGCATATTTAGAAAAGAATTATAAGACCTAGGATGATTGGTATAGTTTTGCCCAAAAATTTCGCGTAGGTTTCCAAAAGCTCTATTTTTCATAATATCGTGTTAAGGAGTTTTGGAAATAAGAGATGAGTGAATACCTTTTTTTTTGCTTAATTTTCAGTGTATCTCCGTAGATATACAAATTAAAAGTAAGAAAAATATTTGTGAGGCACTCTTACTATTGCTACTGTTTCAAACGATTGTATATACTTACACAACGTAGATGGTAAAAAATAATATTGTTACTTAATTGACCCCGTCTAAAATATTCTTATAAATATTTTCTATTGTACGCTACTGAGATACTTGTGGATTAAAATGTTTTATAACTAGGGTTAAATTTTAATTTTTTACGTCAAGTGGTTTCCGAGAAAAATAGCTGTAACTGGCAGACAAACATGTGAGTAGTATATAAGGGTGCTATTATTCGTTTTGAGATAGTAGGTTTTGATGTACATTTGGGGAACCCTAAAAATTACTTAGAATCCACTCGATATATATGAAATATATAAAAGCTAACTTATACTATATTAGCAAAGCAAACATTTTGTTCTAGATCTATATATGGCATATCGTTAAAAGATACTTCTTGAGTAGATAGAAAGTAATTCTTTTTTATAAAAGTAGTTAAGTATCTTCTTACTGAAGTAAAATAAATTAAATTGTTTCTTTAATTAACTTTTTTTTTATTTTCAAAACTGAAAATAAATCACGGCCAGTACGACACTAAAGATTCAAGCCTCAATACTTACTTCCAAGAAATATCATCCTTTTAAACGATGACAGATTCCACTTTCCGTTTTTAAACCACAAAACTTAGAAACTTTCTAAAGTACATTAACATATTAAGTGTTTTGAAATCTAGGTGAGAACAAGCATTTTATAAATGAAGAAAGCTCGGGATTCATTTATTTATTTTAACCTATTCAATTTGTTCGTCCTGACATCAGCATTCACATATAAATAAATATTAAATATTTCAAATGCAAAAAATACGTCGTACAAGATCTGCACAAAAGTATGAATATTTGCGATGTATCCAAGTATTGCTTAATATTTTTAAAGAAGTTATTTCTAATATCTAATCAAAACGACCTTATTACTACTATTGAAGGCGTAAAATAAAAGTACAGGTTTTAGTACAGGTTATTTGAAGACTGTTAAATTTTTTTTGTGAAAAAGTTTTATTAAGGAACCTTTCGATTTGGTTGGTTTAATAAAATATTATAATTAAAAAAAATATATATTGAGTGATTGAAACGAAATGCTTTTTCATATATCTAGCGCGCAATGCTTTAAGAACATAACGAACATGCAACTAAAATATTTTGATTATGCCGAGAATACTGAAATTGTGCTACGTAAAGGCTACGTTGAATTTATTAGAGCATTTATTAAAGTACATTTAGTTTGTAAAAAAAATAATTCTATTCTCAAGGCATATAGAACGGAAGATCTACACAACTGAATATTTTTACAATAAATTTAGAAAATATCATTAACCATTAAAACTTATAAACCACTAAATCATTAACCATTAAATCATTAACATTAACTAACCCACCATTAAAACTAACAACCAATACAATTAGGTCGTTCAATATATTTCTTACAGTCACCAATTTCTTAATGCGCCGACAAATTGAACTCGAGTAATTAAAATTGCTTTTAAAATGGAAATATGTTATGACAATTGAGTTGAATAATTGACTTCGTTTTAAAATTTTATAAACGATCCTGGCGTAGCGTAATGGGTTTTACATCAGTAACGTTACACTTTTATACAGTTATCGTGCTATTAATTAAATTTCAATGTTCGGTCTTCGCAGCTTAATTCCACTTGTTCTTGCTTCTGGTATTAATGTGTAGTAATCTGTGTCAGCGGGATTAATATAAGTTTTTAATCTACTTGTTGCTCAGTTGTATCTAGGTAAAGTATTAATTTATCTCGGCAATAAGTTTACTCATAAGCATAAAAGCTTTGATAGCGTGTGTTGGAATTTTTTTAGGCTGTGTTGCCCAGATGAGCATTAGCAATTCGATTTCAATATCTTTTCGTTAATAAAAAAGTGATGAAAAACTTAACAATAGTAGCAACGAAAAACTTTATAATACTTTAATAGCCAATGTTTAAGTTTGGTAAAATAAAAAAAAGAGATAATTATGATTTAAATACAAGTTTTTTAGCTTTTTGTCGTGGATTTTGTTAAAACCATTAATTGGGTATTTTTACCTAATCCATGAAATATATAATTATTTGAAATTAAATAAATCAATACTAGAAAATACTTTTTTTTTTATATAAATTAACCTTAATTTTCTTTCCGAATATTTATAATTTGAGTGTAAAAATATTTTGTATTCCTATACTAGAGAGAAAATGTATTTAAACCTATTGGCCCATTTAAAATGTCCACAATTCTTTTAGGTAGAGAACATCGTGATAAGTCGTTTAAAAAAAACATCAGTTTCGAGAAATTAAGTGAGTTTCTTTTTAAAAAAATAAGACAATGGCTCAAACGTGTTGGTCAAGTGTTCGATATAAAATATAAACTGATATTTTGGTTATGTCGATATAACTTTAAAATTATGTGATAAATTAGAGTAATACATTTTTCGATATCAAATAAATAATTTTTTGACTGAGAGTGTTCATTGTTTTACCGCTATATACTAACTATTGCCAGAATTGAAGAGTAAAAAACAAATTCTAACCATCCTTTCATCTGACGTTTAGTTTACTAAATTGATCATAGTAGAGAAATATATTTAAATATTTCAATTGGTCCCCAGTTTTGCTAACTTTTATTTTGGGATGCGATAAAAAAATTTTGTTGGAGAACTTTTTAAACTATTTTTGTTTTGAATATAATTTTTAATTTAATTTGAAATGTTTTAATTTATTATTGTTTTAGTTAGGTGCTGACTTCTCAAAGTTTTTATTGTGCAACTCATTTTCTCGATGTTACAGAACAATATTAATAACGTGTATATTAGCCAGGATATTACGCAATAGCTTGACGAAGTATTGATTAAAATATGTTTAGTTTTTTTATAATATAAATACAAACACCGAAATATACATGCTGAAAACCTGAGATTTAAAAATTTCTAATCATATAAACAAAACATAAAGATTCTTTGTTAAATACAATCGTGAAATACATCCTTTTCTATCTGTGAAATATTGTGAAACCTAGCAAACCAATTAAGTGATCAATCACAAGGAAAGTCCAAGTACCTATTCACGATTTGTCGACATGGAATACTATATGGCTTCCGAATTTCCGTGGAAAACGTTCAGAAGAAAATGAAACAAGATTGGATTAGCCCTGAAATAAGAACCAGGAATAGGTTGATTGGAACACATATTAAAACGCTCTATTCTTGATATTACCAAACATTGGGCTGGAGCATTCCAGCCCAATGGCTGCTTGATAATACAAGAGATCTTAAAGAGGACCAAAACCATCTGGTGGTGTACTATTAGAAACGAGGCATGGAGGATGAAAACATTATGGAGTAAAATGAAGTTCTAGCCAAACGTGAAGTCACATGGACTTTCGCGGAAACCCCATGTAATGAAATGGAACAGGGGAACCATCTATATCTTTTAGAGGGCAATAACATTTAGTCTTATTACGATTTTATGAAATTTTTAAATTGTATCAGCATAATTGATAACATTATTTTCATTGAAAACCTTGGAAACTTACCATAGAATAAAAAAGAGTTGTGTGCGTATAAAATTTTCAAACCACTCCCTTAATAACTTCCCACGCATCTGACAGTTTTACAAATAATTATGCAGAACACGCAGCCAATGGCAAACGCTCCCTTGTTCGGTAATGCTTAGGATATAAAACGCAGATGTAGAAAAATTATATCATCATTTATATTGTTTTATTAGACAAAATTTATGAGTGCAAATATAATATAGGTCAGAATATTTTTCACGTATATGAGGTTCAATAAAGATTGAACATGGAGTTTATAACTAATAAATTCCTTTAATTACGTCAAAAGACGTCGGGAAACATCCTAAGAAGTGTAAAGAAGTTTGCGAATGTAAAGTTTTTTTTCATTTCTTATCATAGTTATGATTTTATGGAAGAAAGATAATTCAAATTCTGAAAATTAAATTGAAAGGTACTTTCAATTACATAAAAACAAAAAACTTCGTAGTAATACCGTACTTGATGAAGCAAGAAATATTTTTTCATACCCTTTCCTATATTGAGAAAATTACCTGGAATTTTTAAGTTTTTATTTCAGATACACATAAGAATATGGCAAAATCTTAAAAGTTCCTAGTTCAACTTACGATACCCCAAAATTATATATGTTGTATGTCATTTATTGCGCAGTTCCATCTGCCACGAAGTAACTTGTTCTACGAACAATAAGATACGTTTTATTTTAAATTACAACTATAGTAGTCATAAGAATAATTAAGTCTTCTCATGGGAAATGTCTTTAATTTATATTTAATACAGTGCAGGTACATAAATGGAAACTATCATTTCGTCACTTTTTATTGAAATTTGATGGTATAAAAGTACAGAGAGATTATTATTATTAGTCTTAAAACATAAGAATGGAAAAATATACAATTATATTCCAAGCCAAAAATTAAGTACGTTGAAACTATTCTAGATGAAATCTGCAGAATATTAATAGATAATATTATTAGCCTGAAGTGGTTATAATACTTTCTTTGCCTTGTTGGAATTTACGAATAACTCCATACTTTCCTGATAACTGCGTTATATAACATTGGAATACAGTTTGACAACATGTCTAAAATGGCAAAAATCAATATAAAGATTGCACTAACCATATTAGTTCACTGTGAATTTCACATTTTAAAATAGAGTTGTCGCATACATAACGTTAAGCGGCATTCATTGTTGCTTCTTCATTATCGGATATTTTTATTCTGAATATTTCATGTAGCTGAACACAGAATCTAATGATCGATTTAAAATAAGAGTATATTGCTGTTTTAATGGAATCACAATATAATACATTTGTACAAGCACTGTCGGTCTCACGAAATATACATTTTTCATTAGGAGATTGTCTCCATTTACTGCTACGCACAGGTGGGTATCATTGGAAGTAATAAGAATCACTACTGTAGGCAAGCGGCTTGGCGATTGCAGTGCTCTCCATCATAAGTGTGTGATATTTTAGCTACGTGATTTAAAACATCACTCTGGACACGCTCTACAAACGACCGGAAATTGAAAACAAGACCGTGCGATGCGCCATTCTGTGAGAGCCGTAAACTTTTGTTCAACCCAATATATCACGGACGCGACCTTAAAGATATGATTTTCGAAATCAGTATGGAAAAGACTACACGAAGAATGTTTCTTGTTTACAGAATTCATATTTATTTGAATGGTTATTTTTTAATAGAAATCCAATTTCCTTGAAAATGTTTAATTTTTGGTAGTTTTAAAACACTTGACCGTTAGTCATTATAACTTATAAGTGATATAGATGTACAATACAATTTATTCAGTTACGTTGGTTCATTGTTTATGATAATATGCCGATATTAATTAAATAGTTTGAATTGATACCAAAAGAACTCGCCGAACTATTGAACATTTTGAGTAACTTCTAAAAGGCGCTTTATTTAACATAATTCACACAATACTTTGATTACTTCCACATTTAAGAATCATTTAAAAAAATATTGTATTGGTCCATGTTTTCAATATAAAGCATGACTTTGTTGGTACAAAAGCATCAAATCATTATTGAATTCGAAATAAGAAAAAAATTCCATTAAATGTGTAAAAATCATAGAAATATCCTATATCTAAAGTATGTACAATTTTTAATGAAATAAGCAAAATATTCGATATATCAGAAAGCGAGAATGGATGAACAGATAGGGATAATGACGTAATAAAGGGACTTTGATGGCCAGACTATGAAAAGCAGAAAAAGTTTCGTTGAAGTGCGTCCTAGAGCGCTTCTCCTTTGAACGCAATCTGTATAACGGTAATAGTAGCGTATTTGTTTCTGCTCTTTTTAAAATAAAGAACCGGGTGATCGTGCGTTGCTCGGTGTACCTATTTCGAGTTTTCCATAGAAACGTTTAGTTGTTTGTTTCATGTTATTAGCTTCAGTATTATATTTTTCCTCTTCCCCTTCCCTTTTGCCTTCGCCTTCGCCTTCGCCTTCGCCTTCGCCTTCGCCTTCGCCTTCGCCTTCGCCTTCGCCTTCGCCTTCGCCTTCGCCTTGGCTTTCGCTTTGGCCTTCCCCTTTCCCTTCCCCACCTACTTTTTCTCGACGTATTTTTTGTTCTTGTTTCTTTTAAACGAGACACAATTTATTTACAAGTTATTACGCAAGATTTAAACAGTCAAATATTAATTTCAATAATTAATGTCAGCTGGACAAGAAATATCGTAGAAATTAATTTGAACGTATGTCTGGAGGCTTGTAACCCTCTGAAATTAATACAAACTAATTCGGAGCCGTGAAAAAATTGCGGTCATCAAATAAATACAATATTCAAAATATTTTTCAACTTTTAAATATAATTTGTTCAATTCGCAAAGTTAATTTACGTGAAATTTCACGTAGCTGAATCATTTAATTCATTCTTAGTTTTAATCTTTCATGCCTTTTATTAACTTAATAAGTTTTTTATAGATAGGGATGAAAGTTGTATTAGAAATAGAAACAGTTAATAGACCTTCCATTGTGTAATTTATACAACATATCAAAATGACTATATATATTTTTATTAGACAACAAAAAAGATATTTGCTTCCGTTGTTAACACTGCCTTTTCTTTGACGATGTTCGCATACAGCCATCGTCTGTTAAATAAAAATGAAACGTTAATTTAGTAAAAAGTACATTAGGCGGTCTCCTTTCAATTTCCGACATGCCTTTTCTTACATAACGAGAACGATATTTGTGAAATGAATGCGACAGGGATATTTCTTTTTATGTATTAATATATAAGATTTACCCAAAAAAATATATTATTTGTAAAAGTAATTTAGAACATATTTTTCTTTACCTTTTCTTTATAATGATTCTTATATTTTAATCATTTTACAAATTATCTTCTTGTACAATTTACATATTAGGCTTAAGTAGTTCTCAGAGTAAATTGGCGTTTTCCCACGGCTTAGCTCGTGTACCCTTTAGGGTTTCCTAATAAAACTTATTAAGCCGCGAATATCTATTTCATAAGTCACCAAAAATATTTATATCAAAATATTAGGCGGGCAAATTACTTATTAAAAATATTTTTTAAATTCCATGTATATTGAGGGGTATCATTTGAAATTCCTACAAAGGATGTAAAAATATATTTTTTTCATTTATGGTCTTCTTCAGAAATAGCATATATCATTCAAATTAATCTAGTGGTTTTTGCATGAATAAACAAAGAAATAGATCAATTGAGAAAAAAATACAGATAGAGATCCTTTACGGAATACTCGATCGGATCGTATAGCTTCAATTTTAATTTGAACCCTAAATGTAATTCGAATGAAAGTCCAGTCCAGTTTTGGTTCAGTAAATACTGCGTGTGGCATTCAAGAGACAGAGAGATAGATAGAAATAAAAAAGGCGTTTTGGATTCCAAACACGTCTTGATAGAAAATATTTAATTTACAAAATAAATCTTTTCCTGCAACATTTTTTTTTATAATGGCATAGGCAAAAAGGAGTAATGGCAATATTTATAGACGGCGATCTTCTAATAAGCTCGCTATTCTAGTTTTAAGAGGGTAGTCGTATATTCCAAATGACACTGAATAATATAATCTAATCATATGTAGAAAGGGTAATAGTTTTTAACTACCTATTTGTGTCAATTGTATTAAATTATTACATTATGGACCGCGTCAAATCACTTTAAGTTTTAAGATTTTCGACAAGCGCTGATGTTATTAAGTGCTACTTGTCAGTTTATTTCCAAATCTGTTTTTCTTATGTTGAGATCCATTACATTTTAAGTAGGCAAGGTGATTGTTGTCCCATTGAATGGATCCACAAACGCTGTTGAAGCGCAATCTCTATTTATTAACGACGTAGTGCGTAATCGTGTACCCTTTACGAGTAAAAGGACCGGTGGCTTTACTTAAGCAAACACATTCAAGGTACGACGCGACTTCGAAGAATCTTTTAGCAAAGTACTTTTTTAGCAGATGCCGGGGTCATTATGAGATACAGTTTTTTGTTTGTGACTTTGCGGAAATTATTCTGCGCGACCGGTATCTAAGAGTGTCATCGTAATTATTAATGTTGCATTTCTTGCGAAGTAATGGAGAAAAGACGGGATTAAACCTTTAGCAGATTTGAGACATATGTTTGAATTTCAGACAAGTTTCAAAGCGTAACATCTAAAATGCAAGTTTTTCTCTCGTTTTCGTCTTACAAACTGAAATTGTGTTATTTCCTGAGTTTAGTGAAAGATGATAGTTTCACAATTTCCAGATTATTGGAAATAAGTATTATTGGAAAAGGAACAGATTCTGGTTCATCCTACTTACATACACACGAATTCTCAAAAGTGTTTATACTTTTTGTGGGCGTCACTAAATTTAAGTAAAATTGGATAAATGGCAAACGTTTTACAGTATTTCTAAAATTTGACATGTTATGAGAATGCAAGACATTGGTATAATGAAAATCACAAAATATACATTTTACTTGTGTTATAAAAGAGACTAATTATGTTATAATATTTCGATAAACATATATTCATATATCATATAAAATAAACAACTATTCTCTTTTTATTTCAGGTTTTCCAAAATTTGATATTTGTTTTTTTTTAATGCAATATGTATTTATATATAATACCGCTCCCAATTTATATATGATATTATATTTTTCATTGTTTCTATGTTGTAGGTAAATATTTTATGATTTGAGGCGACTGGTTAACATCTTTTTGTTGACCTCTGTAATCTACCCTAAATTAAGCTCATTGAATTGAAAGTCATTTGAAATTCTTCAAGATAAATTAACCAATTCTACTCCCACAATCCCACACTATTGATTGTGTAAGAACTTGTTTTTACTGTGTAGGAGTATACTTTACCATTAGTGAAATAATGGGTAAAAGGGATAAAAGGGAGCAGCTTTTGACTAGCAGAGTTTCTTTAATATGTCGTCAACCATGCTAACAATATTTAATGATATTTCTGCAAATTTTAATATTAAAATGAATTGAAATGGAATTGAATGCATGTTGGTAAACATTTTTAATGGAGTTTTAACTAAATTGGAAATAAAGTTAAACTTCATTTAGAAATGTATAAATTTTTTTTCCAAAAGTTGGCATGAAATACAATATTCGTAAAGAAATGAACTAATAATTTCTTTCGGTTGTAGGTCCTGAAAACTGTTTTTAAAAACAAAGTCTATCCCTATGTATTAATAAAAACTCAGAGGCATGAAATTAAATATCTGTTAAATACAAAAACGTTTTGCATGGCGAATCAGCTGTAAATCATAAAAAAATATTATTATTCCCTTACCTGCTATGCGTCTAGATATAATACAGTGTCAGGTCTTATAAAGAAATTTTGTCGCTTTTATAATAACAGGAATTCAGTTTCGGGGGAAAACCTCTCATGTAATGCGTAACCAGTCACCCCTTTTGATCCACTCACAGGATTATTTTTATTACCTATCCGTTAGACTGATTTACATTCAAACCCTTACTCTGGATAATGACCAAGAGTTGGTGTTTCGAGGTGTTACCTAGTAGAGTTACCTGTACATATTAGGTGAATCAATCACAGTCGAAAATTCCGAATATGCTTTCGAGAGAAAGCACATGACTTGGGCGGCTTCTCATTAAACCTTATGTCGTCGCCTTAAATCATTCAATGAAAGTTATAGTTATTGTAAACGTGATCTATGAGATGTTTCAAACATGTTTATTATCCTAATTATACCCAAATTTTTTTCAATCAGTGACCAAAACTGAAAAGCGTATACTTGAGCCCAAATGTAAATAAAACTAGTATTCATTCCAATAGATCGACATTAAATAAAATTAGAAGCACCCGTTTGATTTAAAAAAAAACATGGAAAGACTGGTTACCTGAGATTGTTCCAGAGAAGCTGTTAACATTCGTGCGTCGATTCGTTCACGTTCAAATGCGCGAATGGTGACAGATTCTGCCCGTGGCATAGAATTAAAATTTCATTTACGCGTGGTTTCTCGAGGACTGAAAAATTCGTGACACCAGTTTTAAATGTTATTATTTATTAATTAAGTTTCAAGAATATCTATATTTTACGCAAGAATTATTGAAATAATAGAATTCTCTATTTTACTTTGCGAAATATGTCGTCACCGTGGTGTGTTGGGTTGATCACAAGGCGTAAGTTATTTGACCTATGATATTTGATATTGAGCGGAGCTAGAATGGTTTTCTGGTTGGCTATTGGAGCTTGCTTTCGTAGAAATAAGTCCGCCATATGTATTAATTGCATAAATTAAAGAACGTAAAAAAAATTAAATAAATAATTGTACATTGAGAAATAAGATTCCAATCTTTCCTTCATACTCCATACGTAAACCCGTACATAATAACTATATTCGAAATTTTTTATTGAAACCGGTAATTTCAAAATTGGAAATCAATATTTTGACAATAATTGAAAACTTGCGTATCAAATTCCACTTCTGTTTTTATTGATGCTTATTCGTTCATTTCGCTTCACATGAAAGGTTACAAAATCATAGAAAAATGTCCAAATCGCACGTTTTTCTAGGAACTCGGAAACTTTCATAACAGTATTTCACCACAATAAGCTTATATAGCTTCAAAAATTTACTGTAAATTATTGCGGTCGGACAGACATTTTTTTTTGCTAGCTAGTCAGACACGAAACTCCCATACTCTCTAAACACTCAGTGCTAACTGAAATAATGTCATATCTGCCACAAAGTATCATATACAGAGAGGAAACTGGACGTCAACAATTTGTCGGCATCGTCATTGAACGGCGACGCCGACCAATGACTGAGATGGCGTCAATATATATATGTTTGTTCTGTGCCGCCATGTTTTTTTTTCGCTGCTGCTATGTGTACGCATGGTATTACTTGATGCATGAAAGAGTGTAACACTGGAAATCCCTCGTTCATATATGTTTCTTCGTAACACTTGTATTTTTAATATTACCATTTCATTAGAGTTTTTATATAAATTTAAATGTCAGTAAGTTATATTTTGATTATTTTGTAACGTTATTCGAAGTAGTGTGCTTTCACTCCACTCTGAAAAATTAAGAATTAACTCACATTTCTCATACTTCTAAAATATAAATCTCGGTAAGTATTGTTTGTAGTACTGTATCTTCATGCCAAATAACATTATAATGTCTTTTAAATTCCGTTAACGCGACCAATTAAACCTTTATAACTACAAATTACAACACAATTTTTGTATTGTTTTGTGGAGAAATTTAATACAAACAGCGTAATTACAAAGCTTGCGAGAAGTATTTTATAATTATACATTTTAAAATTAAATTAGGAAATTATTACAAGTGAATGCATATTCCAGTGTAAATTTGCCAGCGTCAACTGAAGGTGGTACAGGAGGTGATACAAGTTAGAACAAATATATACTATAAAGACTATATATATATATAAATATATATATATATATATATGTATGTATATATATATATATATATATATATATATTTATATATATAAGCCAATTTATATTATCCTAATACAATTATTAAGATTATTAATAACCTAGAACTTAATCTCTGGCAATTATACTAAATCAGACCGAACCTTTAGATTAAGTATATATAAATATGTATAAACTAGTGATGCACTGATTGTAATTTCACTGAAAATTTAATATCAGGTTTAGAAATAAATACGTTCACTTTATTTAATTTCTTTGATAATTATAAACTAACTAACGATAATATAAGACAACCACTTCACTAACTAAATATAATATACATTATCACTTTCGATTTTAACGACGACTAATACGACTAGCATGAGATAAATTATGTCTATCTAATATTAACCTTCTAATGTCCCGAGTTGCCAGATAATGTGAAGACAGTAACATTAAATTTATTGCATGTTAAATATAATCATCACTTACAGGTTTATATTGAAATATTACATGTATTTATGAATTGTTTATAATTATTATTAAATAAATATAATTTTTATATAAAGGTGATAATGTAAAATAGTTCTATATTAAAGAAGTTGTGCTAGATATTGATGATCCACTAAGTTATTTTAAAAATTAAATTAAAAAAGTTAAATTATTTCCAAAAATTAGCCATCATATATATCTGACTAATTATAAGTCTATGAAGATAAAAGCACGAATTTTCACGAATTATTTTGTGTGTATAGCAATGTAATTCCCGTGGTTTCCACCAAGCAATAGCACAAATTTGATATATTTAAGAAATAATGTAATGGCAAATAAGTTGTTGGCTAAGTGTGGGATACAGTTTCAACAATTCAAGTACCGCCAAATCGTTTTTTTCTTTAAATACTTATCGAACGTCTACAAATGTTACCATACATTTAATGTTAATTTTGCTGAATTATTATTTACAATTAATAATGTCCATAACAAACGGGTAACATAACGGTAACCTGTACAAAAAGTGCTGCACCATAGGTAATCTGTACAAAAAGTGTTGCCATAGCATGAGATTAGCAATTGCTTAAAGTTTCAATATGTAAAATGCTAAAGTTTTGAAATTATTATTTGTTAACACAAAGTATAAAGCAGTTTTAGAAACTCCGTTTATTACAATTTCAATACAAAATATTGTGATTGAACCAACAATTTTGAACTGGTTAAAAGAACTGGTTAAAAGAATTTTACTTGCAAATATTCTTGCTCAAAATTTTTATGAATGTTTTTGGGAATAAGTTTAACTAATAAAATATATACTGTAATAATTGTAAGAATACCAACATGAATCAAAAGCTTTACCAACTTTTGGAAATAAATTTCTTCTATTGGGGGACGTCAATAAATATACACCATAACATGCAATAAAATCCATATATGTATAAATATATATACATATATATATATATATATATATATATATATATATATATATATGTATATATATATATATATATATATATACATATATATATATATATATACATATATATATATGTATATATATATATATGTGTGTGTGTGTGTGTATTATTCTTGGTATGTATTTTTATATTTTCAGCTCTGCAGTGAAGGTCATTCATAAACTATTAAGGACCCAGCCCTGCAAGCTTCCAGATTATAGTCTACCTGAATAGCATTAAAGTCAGACACACCTTGAAGCATACTTTTGAAGTCACTTGAGAATCCAAATATATTTTTGGAATTATTACCTTCTTTACAAAACATACAACAATACAACTAACATACAACAATACAACAAAACAAGAACAATAAAACACTACAACTATAGTTGTAATATCTCAGATATATGTTTTGTAAAATTTTAGTTATTTTAAAGGTCTAATAAAAATTTATAAAATGAAAATATTTTTTGTTATATTTAAACGGGTTTTAAAATTTAATGCATTCGAATTCAATGTTGTATCACAATTTTTCCTAGACAGCGCCATCTGCCTTGGCAATGGTAATAATCGAAGCACCACCTGGTGAATCGGCTTCCTGTTGTCCATACAAAAATACGACCACTTTTTTAGTATGGGTTAGTATGCGTGATGTCCATTCTGTACTCTGTTCTGTAGTCTATGCTGTGTTTTACCTGTGCAAGTGAGAAATCGCGGTAAGAGGGGAATTTTCGTTTATCGCTGATAATTTAAAATAGTAGTATGAGATTAAAATCTTTTATTTATCAAGGGATTGTTTGCTAAATTAAAAGAAAAAAATATGTTCTGTGTGCTTTGTTGTGTTTTACCTGTGCATGTGAGAAATTGTGGTAAGAGGGAAATTTTCGTTTGTCGCTGATGCGCGAATAATTTAAAATAGTAGTATAAGATTAAACCCTTTTATTTATTAAGGGATTGTTTGCTAAATTAAGAGAAAAAGAAATTGTTTACTTGTTATTATATGATTTAGCTGCCGATTTTAAGCGCTCCTTACAATCTTGTCATTGATCAAAAGGTACCGTTATATAGAAAGGAAAGTTTTTTCTTTAATTATTTTCTGGATTTGACGCAAAGAAAGTTTATCTATCGACGTGAAACTCCCACCGTCACCTTGTTTACAGTAAGCAAATTGACATGAGATGTAAAATATATCTTTAGAACAGAGTGGCAATAAGCTATAATGACTTAAATGTTAACCGCCGAAATTTATCACCTGCATTTGTTATTTTATTTTTCAAATTGTTGTGGTATAACGATAATGAAAGCTCAAAAAAATCCAGGATATCTTGTGGATAATTTTTATAGGTTGTCTATTAAACGCCTTTTTTGTTATAAATTTGTGCAATTATTTGGTGCAATTCTTTACTCGACTACATCAAGTAATAAATAACGGTACTGTCGAAAATATCAATATATGAATCATAATATGGTTAACCAATTAATTATGAATAATTCTTAAAATAAAAAAATATTTAAAAAATGTAGTCCCTTTTTTCCCGAAAGGATTTGGGAAGGGTACATTAGAAGAAGAAAAAAAAGAGATTCACACAAAAATTATATTTGCAATATCTATAAGTGTTCGTGAACAGTAGGCGTTATAGAAGGCAAAGGTTCAATATTCAAAATCTAAGCCAAGTAATGGGGGAAATGCTGCCCAAGCTAGCAAAATTCTTGTCGCTAAAATATTGGTTAATCATTACACCGAACGGGATTATGGGAAAAATATCGTTTTAATTGAGTTTTAAAGTTGGCGTAACGGTGTGGTATATATTTTCATATCTCATCTTTCTTTATTAACATGTCACTTTATAGAGACAATCATTTAAGCTTCTACATTAGACAGGGGAATGCGACAAAAACATTATGCCTCGTCCTTTTTCGTAGCTGCTGTTAGTTGACAAACAACGTGTCTATTTGCATATCAAGCCTATATCACATTTGAGTAAGATGGTTGAGCAATTACCTACTAGGCTTATAAGATTACTAGTACTTATCTTTAGATTTAAAGGAGGAAAGAGGATAAAGCCATTGATTTTTTAAATCACAATGTACGTTCATGCGGAATATCGGTACAAGTCTAATGTTAATAACTGAAATGTTAATTGATTTGTGTAACATGTCTAACATAAAGTTTTTCTTTTTTCATTGAAATTTTTAAGTTATAAATAGGAAATCACGTCACATATTCCCGTTTTCTTCACTGTGAGGTAGATTTTTCTTAGTAGTCGAATACGTAGACTTAATCGAATTAGTCGTAAACTTTTATTGTGCATATGCCTTAATAATACATAACAATATATCGTTTCTCTAGTATTAGTAAATTCAGTTTTTATGTGGTATATTTGCGATTATACTTTAATTGTCCTTTTCCTTTTGTTAATTTACGTTTAAACGTTAATTATGTTCAAATGATGAAGTGAATTAGATTTTTTCATATTCTAATGTATTATTTTCTCCCATTCCACAGATTTGTTTTCATTTATATTATATTGATTACAACGATTTCATATGTATTTCTTAGTTTTACATTGGAGACTGATACTGATTAATTTTATAATGTAAACATATGCTTTTTCGCTACGAGTCAATTCATACCGATATCTTACTATACAAAGTAATATATGATTTTTTTCAGACAATTTTATTCCTATATCTTAAATTATCTGAAATATAAATTTATTTCAAAACCCTCATGAGATATTTAATCTTACATTTCCATACTAACGTTTAACATATTTTTTTAACTTAAAGAAGGTATAACCGAAAATTCAATAACCATTGGCAATATTTTTTCCAGGCGTTTTGAAAATCACATTTTACCCACCGTAATATTTGTCGATGAAGTTAGAATTTATTTCCTTGGTGTTAAGGTAATGTAAGATTTAAAATTTATTATTGTAATATACAACGCCTTAGTTTTACGTGGGTTTTGTGATTGAACGTCTAGTTTATTATGGGAAGGTTAAGGACAAACTTTTTTCTATGCATGATAAATTTCTTCTATTATATTTCTCATATAATAAATTATGGCAGTGTATAACGTGAATGTGAAATAACAATTTGAATTGTTACAATCTAGCCGAATTAATGATCTTTTACAAAAAACGTAGTCGTCCCCATAACTACCATAATTGATAGTGACTTTGGAATGTAGTTTTAGTGCTTCATGTTGTTTCATTTTATTCCATGGACTCAGTATTACTTCCGTTAAGTTAAATACTTTTATTTTAACCGTAGTGAGCAAAATTAATAAAATTATGGAATTTTTGTTTGCCTTTAAAATACTTAATACACTCGTAGTTTAAATAACTTATAATTGCAGAAAACATTGAAGAGGAGTAGTGGTATAAAATATAAATGATATTGAATGTACTGCAGTTAAAGGCCAAAGCTGAGTTTAGAAATTGCATTACTGGACCATTAGAACTAATTCCTTCTTATGACAATGTTATTGTTCTTATACAGCATTAGTACATATTATGAGATAGATTGTTTATAGATAGATATAATATGGTGAATATAAATGTCAGCATGAAAAAAATTATCTTCATGTGTGCAATCAAATATTGGAATGATTATTAGTTTTTAATCATGAATATTGCCGTACTATAAAAATATTCTCATTATTACAGCGTTTTCAATGATTAAGAAGAATAAGATCATATATAAAATACTTCAACCCATATTTTGAAAATAAAATCTAAAATTAAAGAAAAGAAAAGTTGCATTTTATTTACGAAAATTGGCATGTTTCGAAAGTAAATTTGCTTTAAAAATAACTGCATAATTTAGATAAAAATACTTAAATACTTCCAATTTTTTTCGTAAGACATATTTATGGTAAGCGTTCAATTAGAATTCTTCATAATTTTTAGTCAGGTGAATACCAGATTGTCTCTTATGATAAACAAATTTTAGAATAAACTATATTTATGTTTTTATTACAAATACTGGTTGCAACCTACTTTTCGTGTGCGATAATCTTCAGTGACATAAAATGTCTTTGCTAAACGCCGTGGGGCCTAACGATATCTTAAAGTCTCTAATTAATTAACCCTTTCGTGAATATTATATTTCACGATTTAGAAAGGTTAAACTGATATGTAGATTATACAATATGTCATTAACAATATTAAAAAAAATGTATACTACATTCAAATATTAAGACTAGTCATTGTTTTATTTTATTTTGAAAAATAAGTGAAAATTTTCGTGTTATTCATCTTCTCCAATAATTAGTTTGTTAGAAAATAAATAAAGTTAAGTACTATTGTGATCAACACCAATGCAAAGAAATATTGCAGAAAACTTTGCCGTCTTATGCTGAAGAAACTCTACATATTATATGGACGTTTTAATGCCATAATTATACAAGATATATATTGCAGTTCATCAAAATTTTTCCTTGAAGTCCGTTTAGGTATTAGATGGCTCGTAAATAGCCCAGATATAATCCCTAAAAAGTATATATAGTACGAAGCCAAGAATAAGGTTGCAACTCCACGCACTTCAAATATAAGTCAGCTTTATGGCACTTTTCAAAGAGCATGGAATAATATTTCTATTGAAACATGTAGTTTAATACCGTCAGTGATGATGGCTTATATCAAATATTCTTATTCAACAATGGCAACTACATAAGACTGCAGTTAATTGAATTTAGTTTAAATTTCAAATAAAGATAAGTTTTTGCCCGTAATTAGTTTTTTACGTTTCTGTAAAATTTATAAGCATTATTTATATGCAGCATTGTTAAGCATCAAAGTCCCATGAATACACAAGTTACGCGGATTAGAAGAAAAATCTTACTCATTTAGTGCTAATGTCCCTCATTACAGTATATACTCTTCGAGTTTTATATTTAATATTTTAAAGTTTTATATGTCTAAATTTAAATAATAAGATTATTAAATCATGTCTTCGTTCCTATGATTTGCCTATATCCTAAATTAGCATTTAAGTGTTAATAGACGAACTTGCCCTCTCAATTAAATGTTTACATTTTAATTCAAGTTTATATGGATGATACTCCTGTCGAGGTTATGTATTTTAAACAAATATAGAAAATACCGTGTTAAACTTACCGTTGTATGTCGTTTAAAACTAACAGTCGTGATTTAATTCTTCAACATAAAGTTTTTCGTTTCCGTTTATGTTTTTTATATGAAATCTTTTGGCTTTCTAATGAAGTACTGTAATCTTACTCCACTTTATACTATTATATTTGTGTCATTCTACACAACCTCTCTGCCTTCTCAACCCTTTATCCACCGCGATGCTTTCAGCGTGGCGTCTAGACAGACGAAGATGTCATTTTGCGAGCACGCAACCCCCCGGTCAAGCCGGCGCCGGCCTCCCTTTAATATAGCGTAGGAGCATCTATGCGCCGCATCTAGGCCTTCTCAACATCCATTATTCCACTACCGACATAAAACACTTCCGTTTGCTTGAATAATGCTGCTAATAAAGTAGCTACATATCAAGTGTTATAAAACACTTCCTTTCCAACTTCTCGAGACGAGGTAAATGCGTTCGGCCGGGCAACTTCGTTTTGTCTGGTTACACTCGCAATCGTTTCCGTCAGGCGCCGATTTTCCTGTTAATATTTTGTTTGAAAGTTTCGGTTGATTCTCAACGGGGTAACTGAAGTCTTTATGTCATTGTTAAGTAGTCACACCTATGGCGTTTTGTAATCTGGAGATGGTAATGAATTGCCATTTTTGTTTGTATTGTCGTATCAAGCCAATTTGTATTTCATTCGAGCTCATTCATAATTATTTATGTATCATATATATACATATTTATGTTTGTTGATGCAATAAAATTTTAAAAACATTGAGAACTAATTGGTCGTTACTATTGCACTATGCCTAAGTTATGAATTCTCCGAAATTTGTTGTACTGAGTTGTAGAATATATTTAAGGTATTCTAAATCGAATAACCGTTTAATGACAACAGCACTGGACTGTAAACGATTGTTAACGATTCTAAATTGTTTACTCTAAATATTGGAAATAATGAATAGTAGGAATTGTGGGAGAAATTATAATGAAATACGTGTAGGTTTTGAAGAATTCACCCTTGTTAATTCAAAAGTGTCACTTAAAGGTTACATTTTTTCAAAACCGTAAAAGAATTTTCTCGAGTCATAATCGTTTAGTTTATTATCTAGTTTTGCATCGTCTTCATTAAATATGTCTCATGATTCAATCGTTTTCGCATTAATGAAATATTTTTTATCAATCATTTAAAAAATAATTTTTTTTAACAATTTTATATGTGGATAGGCAAAATGTATATTTGTGAGTCGATTGTTTGCTGTAACAAGAATATTGGAGCAATGCCCCAATATTATTCTCAATTTAACTAAATCAAAATCATTAATTTTCGATATTGTTAAGTCCTTCAGTAATAGAAACTTGACCGTCGTTATGGAATTTGAAAACAGAAATTAAACTATGCAAATTGTCCTATGTTAAATTAAACTATGCAATAAGTCCTGATAGAAATATATTTAAATTTAAGCTTATTGCGGAAAGCAACTTGTGTAGAGTTCACGCGGTTGTCGAAAATAAAATCCCATTAAAAACGCACACCTAGCCTCCAGCTGTTAAACTTTCCGTCAGCTTGTACGTTCCATTATTGTAACGTGCCGAATGCGTCGGTGTATATATTGAAGCTCTCTATTATTTGCTGCACACAGCGTAGGTAGTTCGGGTATGAAGCTGTGGGATTAAAATTGTTTTTCATGCAGTAGTTTCATGGGTACCATCTGTGCATGACAGCCTCGCAGGGACCTATTAAAAGGGTTATCGAATTAATATGTTATAGTGACCTACACAATTGCGATTGAGAAAAACAATGAAGATATTCGTAAAGTGAATATATAGTTATTGATACTAATGGTATATCAGTTTCGTTCCATAATTATTATACATTATAAATACAATGGTTTCATGAAACAATATCGTGAGACCATTTCGGAAACTAATAATTGGACAATTACTGAGTGCGCATAACCAGTTTTAACGGTAAAGTATCTACCTATATCTTATATTATCGTACGTATATCTTACTTCAAAACACTCTTCTTGTGTTTTATTGCTCTCCATTACTCCATACGCTACTCTCTACTCTCTACTCTTACTCCATACGCTAACCCATTAAAATATACTGACCCATTATAATTACAACTTCGTCTACTATTTTCATTCTAAATTCATTCGGAACTAACTACGTAAAAAGTTACTATAAAGTTACTTAATTTTTCTATATGAATGTGTTATTGTGACCAAATGAGTTTCGTCTGACGGAATAGTACAGCGTATTTGCTCAAATTCGGTATAAAATATTAAATGAGTATTATTCATGAAGTTTCAAGATATTTCTTACGTGTTTTCTATTAAAAGCTTATCGGAAATATAACGGTAATGTGGTTAATTATTGGCAAATATTGGACTAAATGAAAAAAAATATGTTGAGTATTCCACGCCTGAAAGTAACATATGTTGACGTGATCAAGTAGTCAAGATAAAATTTTTTTTGGTTTAAATGAATTGAATATTGCGTTTCGCAAGTCCTTAAATTGAAAACCTACAAGGAAAGTACTATGACAAGAATGAATTATGTCTCTCTTTTGTTTTATTTAAAATTTAAACTCGACTGAAAAATAGTTGATTGTCGTTAAAATAAAATTTAAATGACTTTTTCTGAAAATTGAAAATAATATTCAAAATTGTCATCTTTTTCGTACACACGATACTAGTGAAAGTTGTTCAGCGCCGCTTGGGGGAATAACAGTGAACATCTGCGAAAACGTCGCTTCTGCGGATAAACACCGCCCTCTGGGCAAGTATTGGGTGAGTTAAAAAGGGTTATGTGTAATATTTTTTTTGCACTCAATTAGAAAAAGGGCGTCTTTTACGTTTTATTTCAAACGATAAATCATTCCTTTAATCAAGCAGCGAAAGCGTGTTTCTTTGTCCGACATCTATTCCCGAACACCGGATATATGGATATATATATATATATATATAAATATATTTATATACATTTACAATATTTTGAGTTCTCCTAATTGTTAAACATATCTTAGTAGCTGATTCAGTTTCTTGTTTGTTGTGATTTAAGGCTGTGTAAAATTACAAAAAAAAACAAATTATTTTATGACTAGTCACGTGTCTGTGACAGTTAAAATTAAAAGCAAAGTTGAAAAAATTGATGGGAAAAACAGAATTCCATTTCGGAAATATAATTTGAATTCAAACCTAAGTTTAAGTAATGAGAAATCTCTCATTTGTCTATTGGGACCAAGTTGCTGTTGACTTTTTAGCAATATTTTCCCTGAGGTCATTGCATTTTCAAGCAAGCTTGTAAGTTTATTGCGGCAGTATCATTTTGACAATAAATGATTTGTTTAAATCACTCAATGTAACAGGAATACAAAAATATACCGCTGCACACAAAACGAGCTAATGAAGTTTTAATAATGACACGTTCTTTCTATGAGAATCATTATATAATATTATAATAATAATTAAGTCATAAATATGTAACTAATAAATTTTCCAGTGTTTCTATAATGTTTATTTTTATTAGACGTAGCACATACCTATTATTTTAAATTATTGTTTATAACATTTCCTTATGAGTTGTAATCTAGTTTATTAGCAAGTCACATTCGTTTTTATTTCTATAATATATGGATGTTTCAGACGCAGTAAAAACAATAGGTCTTTTACTATGTTTCACTCTTTTTATTTTGTTTATGGATTATTTATCATATAGTTTGCGATTATATAAAAGTAGATCACTCGAACTCAGCCGAAAACTAATATTAAAGGAGACGTCATTTGTATAGTAAATGACATCAATGCTATGAATAAAAAAGTCAGTCGACTCTAAGAATGTGACTTAAATTGAAATATATTTGAACAAACGAACTGATATGGTAGAATGGGGATTTGGTTCAAGAGTCCTACAATAATTACTTACAATTAAAATCTATTGAGTACTAACAGAATTCGTATTCGGTTCCATTATTTTCTGAACTTTCTAACAATATTTCTAGAAGTATCTTCTAGAAGTATTCTTCAGAAAAATTTCTAGAAGTATTCTTCGGAAAAAACAATTACATTTGTTGCCTCCTCTAAAAGCTCTTAATAAATATTACAAAACTGTTGTGACATACAAACCGACGGGCACATGTTGGTTCTTGTTTTCTTTTTGCGATACGGAACTTCAAAAACGGTTATAAATGTCTGATGGAGTATAAATTTGCGTTAATTATTTTAGAATATTTTTATATTTTACAAAATAATATTCGGTGTTGTTTTGCGATAACCAATACTATAATAAGACGAATTAAAAAAGAAAAATTTATCACAACCATTTTTCATTTTAAGAGTAAGTAATTATTTAGTTAGGTGAATCTTCGTCGCTGAGGTGATCTTGGAACTGTTATTTCCATACTAAATAATAAATTCACTCAATTTCTCATACAACATTGGTAATTTTAATTACACTTGATAATAACCTGTCATCCAAGATTTACAATATATTACATATTCAAAAGTTTCTGAACTCTTAAATTTGTTTCATATTTGTAGTTAAAATTGAATATTTTATTAGTGTTATTTGGAATAAATTATTAATATTACGTCGAAGTAAATAAAATTGAATAAAATGTAAGAGTTATCTAATCCCATTAAAATGGTTTTACTAGTTAGTAGACTACGCATATCCTAGATATAATTTTATGAAAATAATCTATTGATAAGATGAAGTAATAAAATTAGATATGTAATTTTTTATATTTAAAACAGAAAAAAATTACTATTGAATTATAAAATATTTGAACCTGTTTTGTTCTGAACTTGTTTTGTTTCAATACGTTTAGTAGAAGCCGAAAAATAGTGTTTTTGTCATTCATTTCATTATTACTAGCGTCTTTTCTTCGCAGCTCAGTTTACGATAAAGGGGTCACTATTTCAGTTCAAATATTTTGTTTAATATATCAAATATTTTGTTTAATATATCGTTTAATATATCCAAAATATTACCTATATTAATCCAAAAAATAGGAAAACCTATACATATAAAATAACCTATACATATAAAAAAATAAGTTAATTCTCCTTCGTAATATAAATGTTTATCATTTTACAATTTAACCGTTTAATAAAGCAATGGTAACTCGATGGTAAAATGTACGAATCTAAACATATCGACAATTGTTTCATGCTAATAATATTTTATTCCTTTTAAACGTATTATATTTACAAAGGTAAGTAAATTTCATCCGTGTAATATTCGTGTAATATGTATAATACATGTAACCGAAGTAAAGTATTATAAAGCAGAATCAAATTTTTAAACGATATTCCGATTCGTACATTTTACTGTTGAGTTATTATTGCCTTACGTCATTCATTTTTAATTTCCAAATACGGCTAACGTACCTTTTTCCACATGGAAATCAATTACTATGTTCACAACCTTCCCCGAGTAATAATCCTTATCTAATTTTATGAATCCTTTCCGTAAGCTTACATTTAACTTTCTTAGTGAACATTATGGCGCACAACTTTGTTATGCGATCGTATATAAGTACATAAATTTTGAAAATATTTGAAGAAAAATGTTATAAAGAAAATGTCGTGTTTGTTATCTTTTGACCATTTTATAAATCTGATACTGCCGTATCTTGGAGAATGGTTATATTTTGGGAACAGTAACAAGAAAAACGACTTCGATAGTATTATTATATTATTTCAAGCTATTATAAATAAACGGTTTGATAAAAATAAGCTAAGGTTAACAATGATTGGAGTTCGTAACTATATAAGATTCAACAATAAATACAACGCCAGCTAAGAAATATTTATTTTATGGCGGGCACTATTTTTTTTACATTTTGTGCTCAATTTTGATATGTCGAAGCCCGTAACTCTAGGTCATAAAATATTCGGTAACTAGAATTATGTGTTGTCAAAATTCCCAACACAAATTTTTAATGAAATAATTTTAATAATCATATTTTGAGTAATTTCAAATTAGAAATAATAATAAAACTTAAGTTTAATGTATACATGCGAAAATTTTAACTGAAATGCTTTTCCAGTGATACAAATCCCTGGCCGACTGGAGACATCTTTCTTCCCATATCAAAATAAACTATGCAAGTTAGACCTGGTCGACACCTGATCTTATGTGTTGTTAGGTGACTTTCATTAATTATTTATTTTGCTCTGTAAATACCTGACTTTTAACAATTTGTTTTGTTTACGGTGGCAAACTGAATAATCTACATTTTTATTTGAGATAGGTTACTTACTGATTTTACGCAACGATATTTTAATAATGTTAAGTTTTGAAGATAAAATGTTATTTAAAATATTCGACTTTTGAATTATTTTTTATTTAACTTAAACAATACGTTATTCAATTTGATATTATTAAGATTAAAACAGAAAATGCCACTCACGTCCAAGATACGAATAAAATTAAATACTTCAATTCAATTATGTATCTTCTCAACGTTTAATTGAGGTTCAGAATGAAGTGGTTACAAGTAGTAAGCCCAGCGCGTTAAATTAAGTTAATTTTTAATGTCGCTTAACTTTTAGGTGCAGAAACGAATTTTATAATTGTACTTATACTAATAAATTTGGTACATATAAATCCAATTTCTTCAAGTATATAGCATTTCGGTATTTAAACACAATTAAAAAAATTAATTTAAAATTACGGATAAAAAGTAGTTTCTTGTTGTAGTGAATAAAAAATGGAAAGTATATTAGTTTGCGTAAGTATAAATAAACCTACCATGCTGTTAAAAGTTGATTATTAACTCAATTTATATCTCAACTATTTTTGCGATGAGTAATTTTACACTATTGATAAATTTTTAAGGAAATATGAAAAACCATAGTAATATTAAAAACTCTTATTTTAGTACCAATTTAATTTAAAGAATTTGAAAATGCAGTATATAGCGACGAAGAGAATATCCAACTTATTTTTTGATTATTTCATCCATTTCAATTGTACCAAAATATTTTCCTTGTATGATAATAAAAACCTTTTGCAAATCGGTATCCCAAAGTTTATAATTTAAAGATTATTGGTAAATATTAAAAAACATCACTTTTGAAGTGGTAAAACAATTTATTATTGATGAAAATATAAATTTTTTTCTAAGCTTTTTTTATTAAAAATTGGCTGCTAACTTTATGAAAATAATTTAAGTTTAAATTGATTGAAATCCGTTACCTACATATTTAACTAAGCAGGGTGTAGTAAGATGAAAAAAATACATTATTAATTAAAAATTAAAAAACATTAGTAAGATGAAAAAGATACATATTATTAATGCAATCTTGTTTCTGATTAAAGACTAAAAAATATTGAGTAAATCAAAGAATATTTTACAAAACATGACTAACATTTTTATTAATGGGTACGGAGGAAGACGGTTTGGGAGGGATGATCGGAAAGCCGTTTAAAAAGGTAGAATTAAATTGAATCCCATGGATGTTAGGAAAGATTAGAAATATTAGTAGTCGTATTGATAACAAGCAGTATACATTAATAAAGTGAGTCGTTTATTCAATAACTTTGCGACAGTAGCACTGTGGATACAGATACAGATAGCTAAATACAATTCTCGATTATGTCTCTAAATAACTTTACCGTTTGTGATATTTTTAAGTACCTAAATCCAGCTGCTTTAAGGATTTAGTTGCTTGTAGCCACGTCGTTATCAATACGATGTCTAGAAACAGACCACATTATACCCTGCCGTTATCAGTAGCTGGTCTTCTACCAATTATGTTTGGTTTTCGATTCTATAAAATTTATATACATGAACTATGCATGAAATATTAAAATACTCATTAATACTTTACGAATAATAATAATTAATGCTTTGTTAATTTTTTTTTGTTTCGTATGATTTGTATGGTAAAAACATCATTTTAACTTATTACGGACGTTATTGGAACTAGTACACAAATAGATCATGAATGAAATAATTAGGAACACTATAACTGGAGAAAAAGTCTTCCTACTATTTTTAAGGGAAACTGACGTGGCTTAAAAACCTATTAAAATAAGTGGAACTCATGTTACATACGTTCTGTACACACTTAGATATTTATTAACATTTAAAGTTATGTATTATTTCTATTATTATATTTATAATGTTATTCTCATTTTCTAGATATATTGCATACACATACTATTAAGAAGCGTAAAAATATAAATTTCTGCAAATCGTGAGAGCTAGAATGGCTGCCATAGTTTCAGTATATTTTTAGTAACACATACGTTTTGTAATTTTGTCTGTAGTAATTTTGCGAGATTATAGTTTTTGCGTGGGTGTTTCATAATATCTTTTGAACTATTTTTCAAATAACATGTGTCCGCCGGCAGATTTTATATTTAGAAACAGGATTTATATTTACGGGGATTATGTTGCGGTAACGGGGGAAGAGAGGGATCGTTCAACGCAGGTTATTTAATAAACATGAGTCAGGTGACGGGAGCGCATTGCGCTTTTGCCGTTGAGTGTTATTTCGCAAATAATAATTCGGTGAATATAGCAATACGTCGTTTTTGTTCGCAGTTTAATACTCGCAAAACAATGTATGGCCCACGAATCTATTAATTTGGACATGGGTACGGAAGTTCAAAGAGACAGGATCAGCTGGAAATGAGTCTTGGTTTGGATGTTCAACGTCTGTAATGAATTCAAAATCCTGAGTCGCGTGAGAGAAGAAATTTTGAAAAATCTACGTAAATCTGTTCGCAAGATTACAGCACCTACGCATTAAAAACATCTGTTGATAAAATATTATAAATACACTTAAAATTCCATCCATAGAAGCATATGATTATACAAGGAGAGAAAATTAAATATTTTCTAATCTTACGCGCTTAGGTAACATACTATTAAGTGATGATGCGCTTTTCAATTTGTTATATAAATGAGCAGAATATGCGTTATTGGAGCAAAAATAATTCTAAAAAAATTCATCAGGAGCCTCTCTACAGCTAGAAAACAAAAGTTTGGTGTGCAATTTCCAGCCACGGCATTATCGGCCTTTATTTTTTTTGGTCTGAGTGAAACCGTCGCTGCAGAAAGGTACTGCGAGATGCTGGATTACTTTTTATACTGGAGCTACGTAACTATATTAGCTACTTTAACAGAACCCATTTTTAATAAGATTGGGCCACGTTCCATATCGTCGCGGTGACAAGAGAGAAAATAAATTGCATTTTCCCAGGAAAACGAATAAGTCGCTTTGATGATATCGACCGGTCCCTAGAACGCTCGACCATCAAATATCGCGTATATAGCAATCTAATCAAATTTCTATAAGAAACTATCCAACGCAAAATAGCAAACTTTAGTCCAGATCTCTGCAAGCGGGTCTTCGACAACATGAGGTCAAAATTGCAAGAATGCTTAGAGCTAATTGGATGTCATTTAAGTGGCGTTGTTTTTAAAACTTAAAATTGCAGTATTTCAATGTACAAAAATATATAAATAAATATGATTGTATTTATATTTAAGTTTCAATTATTAGTCAAAGTGTAAAGTCTGCCGGCGGACATTGATGTAGTGGAATTTAATGCAGCCGCTCTTTTGCGTATTAGTAAGCAAATATTGTGACGAACGCTAGTTGCATGTCCATTTATTCTTTTTTTTGTCTTTGAAGTTCTGATCAGATGCATTCGTAGCTGATTTATGACGAAACTTGTAGCCCAACACTTCTCTGCCTATTTAAGAATAAAGATTTTGCTTGGTATATCTTGCAAAGGTCTGATGTTGTAGTGGAAACAAAACTGCCGTCCAGTTGGCACTTGATAAACACCTCGACAGCGTACTCATTATCACTGTGACATGGCGAATGGCGAATCCGCACGATGGATGAATCTACTTTGTCCCTCACTGCGCGCTTAATTCAAATGATTTCTTTAAATTTCAATTTTATTATCCTTACTCTGCTGTGAGGTACTCTGCGTAAAACAAATTCAGAGTGGTTTCCAAATTTGGTGACCGTTTAATTAGCTTAATTTTTTATGCGGTCCCACAGAGTAATATATCAGATTTAAAATTTTCGGACGGAATATTATTGACCTCGGCTTATATGTAAAATTGATAATTAAAATATTGTATTCTACTTCCGAGAACAATCACATTTTTTAACACATCTTCAAATACGCTAAATTTTACACAGATTGGCAGAGACCTACAAATACACGATAAAGTAACGGAATTTTTTTAGTTTTCATCCACTGTAAATCCTTCAAGGCGTCAAAATTGAGAAAAAAGCCTTACTCCCTGCATACACTGATAGTGGGCTTACTTAAAAGTTTATGATTTCCATATAGTTTATCGTGAATGTTACGAAACGGAACATGTGATTTTATTTGTCTCGCAACTGTTTACCGCATAACAATACAATTTTTACCGTACCAACTGGATATGTAGGAACCAAAAATGTACATTACATTAAACTTTATCAGAGCTTGTTTTAATTGAGCAGAAGGAGGATATTGAGATTCAAAACCCTATCAGAAAATACCGTAATAATGGCTTTCTCGAAACTCCAGCTCAAATATATAATATCAGAGAAGGCATTTTTTATACAAAAGTCGTTCGGAACGAAATAGTTTCTTGGCTGCCGGTAGTCCCACAGTCTCTGATATGGACTCTAATTATGAACGTTCATAATGAAGCACTACACTTAGGCAAAGATAAAAAGTTGACCAAACTGCACAAGAAATATTGGTTTCCTGATATGTAAAAATTCCTGGGAAAATTTATTAAATAAAGCATTATCTCTAAGACTTCGTAGGGGCCATAGGGAGCCCAGTCTGTTCAACTCCAACCAATCTCCACTCAATGCCAAACGTGCTGTAAATTCACCACTAAAGCAATTCGTCTTTTTGGAGCAATTAAAATAATTATAACCGACCAAGGCTCACGCTCTTGCAATAAAGTGTTATACTCAATAAAAAATATAGCTTACACTCAAGTCCTTCCTGAGTAGACAGCAACAATACAAGTTTGATTATATTTTTTGCTTTTTAGTTTCTTTCAGTTTTTTAATCTTATAATTTTTTAAAATCTTATTTTAAGAGTATATTGATTTGAACGTGCTTAATATCATATTTAGAACTAATATTTCAAATATTAACACTTTATTAAAAAAAACTTCTATAAAATTCAAATAAGAAGCGCAGCATCCCTATTAGGCTGAGGTGTCTCTTCTATGCTTCATGTCTGTAGATAACTGAACGCGCGTCCTCTTCATCTTTACTAATTCATCAATATTGAAAACCAATGAGTGAGTTGTGAGAGAATGTGCACTTAGTTCGCATCGTATCAAACTATCTTTTTGGCAGAGTACTGATGGGACGAATCCAATCACGATCATTTCCCTCTTCAGTCATAATTGTTTTGGATATTCGTCCATAAAATTCCATGGTCGTAAGGCAAAGTCCAAAGAAGTTTCTTTGGCTCCAATTTGAAATAATCTTGAAAGACTTCTAGTTCTGAAAACTTAGTTAATAATGTCTAATTGACAACGCTCCAGTTCATTTTCTTTAGGTTTAACTTTGCAATGGCCACCCCGCTCCCCTACTTTGATTTTGATGGTGACAAGTTAGTATTTCAGATTAGTTGACACATACACACACACACATATATACATATATATATATATATATATATATATATACATACATATATACATACGTATATATATATATATATATATTATTTTTTTTTGTAAATTAACACACAAGATTATTCTTTGATTCACTATGCGCTTACTAGACCCGCACTATCATATGAAATCAATAGGCTTAATCAGATTGGTGGTGAAATGTTACACGAAAATATTTTAAGTAAAAGTACGTCTGATATAATACTCCCCAGAGTATTATATCAGACGTACTTTTTCTACCCTAGTACATACACCTTCTCTTTCAACATTACCTCCTGCAATATTATTTTGAATTTCTTGTTCTCTTCTATAGCATGGTTCTTGCAACAATCATGACGATTATTTACGTTTAATAATAAAATAAAATTGCATCACACAAATTTGCAACTCAATTTCAATAATAAGAAACTAATAAAAAATAACAAAATTATAGATAGTTAGAATAAGTTTCTAGTGGTTGTATAATCATTTCTATCACTCTGAAAAAAAATTGTATGGGTTTTCCTGTTTTACCGACATTCATTTTATATCCCGCATAATGAGTACGATATAAACAATTTGATCCTCTCTACAAATTAACCCGAATTATAGTTTTTATATTTTATATCTGCATCTACTACAAGCTATAACCATGTAAAATTTTATATCGGTGTTCTAAATCAGCGTTCACACGATAAATGGCTGTAAAATAGAGACAGATAAACATAGAGTAACAAGTACTTCGTTATTTAAATTTTGGTAAAATACTAAAAGGGAATCATTGCACTTATAGATACATATAAAAAACTTAAACCTTTAATATTTAAAAAAATTATACATCTTTACGTATACAATGAAATTATAAAATGTATCTCCATAATGTAATACTCAGTAATCTGTAATACTCAGTAAAATCAAAATATCGATTTACTACGTCTAAAATACGAGTATATTTAATAATTATATATTACGCCTATAATAAAATTTCTACAAGTTTTGTTTGGGACACGTAATAAATTTACCTTCTATTTAGGATACGTAATAATTTTCTTTCATTTCAGCTCCCAATACCAGACGTCTGTAAGAAATTTTATGTTTTCCCATTATTATTTGAAAATATACAAAATATCAACAAATTTATCCACTAATTTACAAAGCAGTACAAAATATTATGCATTTCAAATGTATCATAGAAATATTATGTAAAAATCATTTATACGTAATTTGCATTTTATCTTAACATACAACATAAAACTTACACTGTTTACAAGCCGTGTACGCGTCATAAATCTATGGCACAAGTTGACGAAGAGCGACCAGATCATACGTCCTCACTGTTTGCAAGCGCAAACAGTACTGAATATAAAATATGCGCGAGCGCCGGAGATAATAATCGTTTTTATTTTCATAGAAGCTAGTATAGTACATTCATGCGTAAAAATTCGGCAATTTTGACCTGATACCAAAGGCTTCATATTCATGTCAAGGTTAAGTCCATGTACAAGAATGTAGCTACATTAATTAGGAATAAACAAAGTGAATGGAAAATTGATATATCTTCATAATTTTGTTCTAATATGTGCATTTTTGGTAAAAGAGGTCACTTTGAGATTTCTTTTAATTTAGAACATAATTTAGAAAAAATATCGTGCAGTAACGTAGTACAAAGGCCATCCTATGCCATGCTATTTTAATATAATATCTAACTTTGGTAGTTGTTGAGTATTTGGCGAAACCAAACACCCATTTTCGACTATTTGTGAAATCCGCCCCTTAACATAAACCATATAAATTAGATTGGATCATAAGCATTTAACACTGAAAAATAACTTGTTTAAGGTACCGTACATGGTGTCATTAATGTAGATTTTATTTAAAAGCTGTACCAAATAGGTTAAGTATTTATGGAAAATTTTTGTCACGGAAACTTATTGGAAAAAATCTGTCAATTACGAGTAGAACACGCGGTACGAAAATTCTTTACACATTTAGGCGCTTATAAACATTTAGGCCTATCTTGAAATATTTGTAAATATTAATTTAAAAAAAAAGTAAATGTATTACCTATCCCATCTTTAACAGGCGTAAAACTAGGTACATATTTAAAAAAAATTATGAGGTCTAAGGTAATTGCGATAATTTTCTTTTAATCTTCTAATCACATTTTTTTCATGACTTTTTGTACCGTAGTTTCGGGAACACGGTGGCAAACTATTCTATTTTCGCATATATCATGTGAAAATTATCTGAAAATTATTTGATAGGCCTTGTTGTTAGGAGCACAATATTTTTTCAAAAATGCTATTTGAAAAAATATTGTTGTGCTAGGAGCACCAAGCCCTATCAAATAATTTTCACATGATATTTAATAAAAAAAATTTAGACTTACATTTTTCCCGTCTTTCATTCTTAGATGAAAATTAAAAAAAGTCGTATAGTGCGAAATATATTGCTTACTATATATGTTAATAAGCAAAGCATGGTACATATCTAAAAAAATATATATCTATAATATATATAAATGTATCTCCGAAGTATACCTCCGAAGACAACACCAGATTATAAAAAAAATTGTTTTGTGATCCTTATAAATCTTTCAAAGAATATGTCATTTCAAAAAAAATTCCATATAAATATTTATCAGTGCAAGCTATTGAAATGTGTGCTGGTTCATAAGTTTTATTGCCATGTTTAATTTCAGGAATTTATGTTAAGGAATTTCTGAAAAATAAGACTTTGACCGAGAGAAGGATAGATACGTTAGTGATCTTATAAGGATTACATTTTACCATTTGAGTTACGGAAAACGTAAAACACTGTTGTTGAATTTTAAAACTATAGTAGTTTTACTAGTAAGTAATTAGAAATAAAATCGGAAAATTTAAAATATTAATATAGAATACTTAAAAGTCGACATTGAATGATCATCGCATTGTTAAAGTCATCTATGAAGACGGAATTGTCGTGTAGGAAACATTATCATTTAGGTAGGTGAATGTCTTTTTGTAAACTGGACTACTTGTTGTCTCAAGGAAATATTGTATAAAAAAGTATGTATTATTCTATATTTCTCATCTGACTTTAAATAATAATTACCTAATCTACCTATTCTAAGAGTAAAATATATATTTAAATTAAATTTATTACATCAAATACGTTCCTATAATACTCACTAAACAGTCCTCTGGCATGTCACTAAAGCAATACAGTTATTTGAGATCAAATTTATTATAGCAATAGTTTTAGAAATTATTAATTAGACCTGTTTATTTTATTCCAAATATAATGTATGTCAAATTAAAAAAGGAAATTAAAATTTGTCACAGCGATTTATGAACAGTCCCCCATTCTATATTTTAAATTAAATTAAGTGCCACATAGTCTACAGATTCAACTTTTGCTTCAATGCGTGTTATCTGAACGCAAACGATCTGAAGTTTGCACGGTTGTCATCGAAAACGATCGAACGTCATTTTCTTTAGTGCTGCAGGAGCGTATCTCTGTGAAACCCGCGTCGCAACCTGACAGCCGAGAGTCCTCTAGTATAAATTATTTTTATATGTTTTAAAAATTTTATTTAGTTTCATTGGATAAACATTCTTATTTACTTGCTGTAACATAATTAAATTATATTTTATGCCACCTTCCAATCAAATCCAATTTAACAGTACCCTGGAAACAGTCCCTTGCCCCATAATATGATAGAGAACTACTAGCTTTCAGGACTATCTTTAAATATGTTTGTCATTATTTTAGATACAACAGTCTTTTCAAAAGAGGAAAAACTGTCTAATAAAAAATATTATGAAGTGAAAGAGATGCCGAGGGAAAGAGATATGAGCATGACAAAAACGATTCCCTGAAAAGGAAATAACTTAGAGGGAAAGAATGTCTAAAACGCCCTAAGAATAAAGAAAAAAGAACTTAGAAGCTTATTAAGCATATGAGTCCACGAAAACACCGAAAATGAACTCCCAAGGGGGGCATAGAGAGATGTCAAGGGGGTGCGGAAAGCGTTTGCATTTTAGAAAGAAAAAACAAAAAAATATACAAACAACATTAACAAATAACATTACAATGTAAAATTTAATTTACATGTATAAAATTAATTAAATTAAATATCATATTCACTTTATTACCACAAACTTGCGAAAAATTTGACGTTTTGGTGTACATTTTTTGTTGAGAAATCAGTTTGAGTGTATAAAATTATTGTGTCTCACTGTTAAAAGGTAAGTGTGTGTATTTATAAACTTCAGTTACCATTTTTATTTAATTTACTAAATCAAAGGGGGGCATGAAAAAGTAGGTTGAGAAACACTGACATAAAGCATCGTAATAAGGAAAGAGCATTATGAAATTTAACAAACTTGTATATTATAGAAAATAGGCTCTTTTTGGTAGTATCTAACCCATTTCAATATCCAAGATCTGAAGTTACAGAAATACTTAAAAAAATAATAATAGAGTGAATATGCTGAGATACAAATTAACGAACAAGAAAAACGAAAAAATAAAAGATCTGAAAAAGAAACTATTGAAGTACTAGAAACGCGTATCTAGATTAAAGACGAATGCCCAAAGATACGCTAAAAACAAAGTTACAGAAAATGACAGATTTTCCAGGACCTAGGAAAGTTCTAGTAAAAAAGATACTATTTGGTGAGTTATTAAAAGAATAATTAGAATAGATTTTTTTAGAGATGCCAACGATAAAAGAAAAAAAGACTTTGTTGTTAATTAGTGCCAGTAAAGCTCGTAGGTAAATATAAGTTATAAAGAACAGGTTATGAAGACACAGGGGAATTATCTCTCCGACTGACTAGAAAAAGCAAAGTTTCAGATGAATATACGAGGGCTGTTGTGAATTTCTACGAATATGATTCTAACAGTAGGCTAGGAGCAGAAAAGATAGAGTTTATTACGAAACAACAAGTTCGGAAACAAAAATGACACATGCTTGAATCTTTACTTGGCTTATGCGAGAAATCACAACAGAACAACAATCTCAAACTAAGTTAATAAACTTTTTATAGGCTGCGATATTTTTGGTTTATTGTACCCAACTATTAAGCATATGATATTTGTCTCTGCATTAACTACGCAACTTGAAATTATTAGAAATTATCAGATACATACTTGAGATTATCAGATTTATTCAATGCAAAGATCTGAAATCATAATAGCCATTAGAAATTGTTTCAGGAACTGTGTTATAACCACTATAATGGGCAGTGTATATTTAGAGAATGTCCGAAGTGTGTTAATAAGACTCTTTCTTACATATAATTCGATGACAGAAAGGAAATAACTTATAAAAAATGGATATCAGAAAAAAAGTATATGAACCCAAAATTTAAAAAAACAGTTAAATAACAAAACAAAGAAGTCATTCTGTGTGGAGCGTCGCGTCATAATTACAAAACTGCATGAAGACCTAAATATATTTTTTCGTTACGAGAGAAATATTGTGCACCACTTCAGTGCTATCTATCAATAAACTGAAAGGAATGCTCACCGAGAAGATTCTCTAATTTATATGGACTTTTTGAAAATCATTCCAGTAATACGGGCAAGAAATTCATTCCTTTTGTTTTGACAAGCCGCTTATGCAGATTAGTTCACTGATTAAATTAAACTGTATCTTTCAAATACAGTACAACAGTGTCGTACCGTATTTCAAAGATACAGGTTAATCATATTGTACAGTCTCAACACACATTTCCATAACGACTTCGACATGTACTTCTGTTTACATGGAAATGTACGGAGACTGAACATGGAAAAGACGTACCGAAAAGCTTTGGAGTTGCCTGCAAGAGGACTGCACATATTGCGGTTGTGCTGGAGATGATATTGTAAAATCTTGAGATGTTTATTACGAGTTGCGAAGCCTTTGAACAGAGATGTCCTGCAATTACTTTGAGCATTGTCCAAGATGAGGAGATAAAATAAATGAGTGCCGAAATCGAACGACGAGTAACTAAGATAAAAACTTTCATTACAACCCTAAAAGTGCATAAATATTATCTGAAATAAAAATAAGACAAAGCCAGCGCGCGGTAAACACTGGCTGCAGCCCGTATATCGTGACGCTTCAGTTCGAACGGTGGAACCATCTTCCTACGCAGCACCTCCGGCGGCATGGGAAACCTGCAGGCCCATGCACTTCAACACCTCGGTATGAGCGACGTAGCTTATCATCCGGCACGGCGCCTCAGAAGTTCTTTATCTATATCTTATAACAATCGGCGGTGAGTTCACCGTGATCGGTGAGTACAGTTGTAAAGAGCGCCAACGGTGGGGGCCGTATTGATCAACCCGTGGTGCAGGGCGCGGTGCTTCCGGGGTATACGATGTCTCACTCGGAGATCGTTCGTCTCTGTTACGATGTCTTACTTACCGAACTTAAGTCCTGTATATAGCCGTTTCCTGTTTTGGCCTCACTTATGGTGTATAAAAGAACGTGCCAAAATTACCAAAAGCATTCAGTACTCGCTACTTTGAATTCGACAATATTATACCGCATTTTACACCTGACAACAAGTACTCGTCATTATATTCGCTTCAGGTTCATAACAAACAACCTATAATGTTTAAATAAAATATATCCTGGAATTTTTTGGAGATTTCTTTATCGTTTTACTATAATATGTAAGTAACATATCAAAATAGTAATTATACACAATACAAATAGTATTGAAAGAAGTATTATCATACGTGGATAGTGAGTAGCAACGTGTATATAGGTACCTGTTCCATTTTAAAGAAATAAATATAAAGTTTAAAAAAACCCTGAAGTAAGAAACGAGAATATTTGTTTTAATTTTCTTCGACCTGGCGAGCATAAGGATAAGATTTATAATTCGGAGCGTAATGTGTGTGTAACCAACCCGTGGGGTGAATGAAGTTTTTCCATATGATAATCCTAATTTTTAATATTTTTCTGAAAACAAATATTTTATTACATTTGTTTTAAACCAAATAAAAAGACAAAATATGAACATTTGTTTTTGATTTAAATCAAATGGGAGATACAAATTTTAACATTTATTGTAGCTTTAGAATACGTAGTAATCTTATCCTAAGATTACAAAATAATAACACTTATTTACCTATTTTAAAAATTATTTAATAAAAAAACAAATAGTGTTTTTTCTAGAGTAACAAAATTGAAAACAAATAAGACGTTTTCATCTTGAGATCTAGTGCAATTTTTACATATAAAAATACCATGTTCCATACAAAAATAACGGTTGAAATCTTTTTTAGGTTGACATATCTCACATCTTCTATAAAATTCACAACTCCCTTAGTCTGATTACAAAAGGTGATTATGTCTTTTTTTCTAAAGTTATACTATCTATCTTCTATACTATCGTGATGCAATGTGAGTATCAATAAGACCACTTTATTTTTTTCTGGTGAATGAGATGCTAAACGGACGTCCTTTTTAAATCCAAATAATGCACTGGGAATATCTCTGACGCTTTTTGAGCATTTTCTTTGGAATATCAGGCTTACTTTTACGAACATCTCCCGTGTTCGTCAAGCGACGTTCTATCAATAAGTGTAACATCAATGGATAACTCTTAAACCTGTTATCAAATATCACACTACAGGTAGTGTTGGAAATTGGCGCTACAATCCTATCGACAAGATGATAAACTTTATTTTTAAGTGCGTTTCACCCCATTGGTTGTGTTCCAGGGTAAATTTCAAGATTAGCAATGTAAAACGATTTCGTCTCTACTAAGTCACATACTTTTGAACAAAATTTGTTGTATTTATTTGGCATGTACTGAAAATGGAAATTATTCAAATAATTTCCTCCAAAGATACAGGCATTGGAAAGGCCTATGCCTAGTAGCAAATGGAAACAGACTCATAGTGAATAATTAATTAAGAGCTCTTACGAAATATTTAAAAATATATTTCTTAGGAGTGACAATGATTTACAAATGCGTTATGTTCGTTTCTTTCCGGATTTGTATTAAATACATACACCTTTATTAAAAATTAACCATTACATTCTATATTGAGCCACATATCGTCGTGATTGATTGAACAGAGCATTTCATGTATTAAATTACATCAGATTTCTTAATATTTTATTTCAAGTTTTGGCGACTCTCTTTAATATCATAATATCAAGATAACTTGTATCTTGCAATAGCGTGTGGTTATTGAGAAATAAAAAAAAACAATATTTTCGATACGATTTGTCTCTCTATATATTTAATGTACTAACTAATGTAATATTGTCACTGTATGAAACTATTTCGTTACTTTGATATTTTTTCCTTCAATTAGAAAATTATTTTCTTAATGTGACAGAGGAAAAACATATTTCCAGGTTTCGCTGCTATACGAGCAATTCTTATACAAGAACACAAGATGGCTTTGATGATTCATAAATAATTATTAACGACTAATTGGTGGATATGTGTAAACAAAAGTAATCATTAAGCATTAAATAGTGAGTTTTAAACTGATAAATATAAAAATGTTAGTTTCAGAAGGAAATTATTTCGAAGCCTCGAATCCGATATTTTTAAATTCACAATCCAGTGTTGCACAGTGATACAATCCTCACTTTGAAAAGCAACGATAAAAATATATTCGTTCTGCGTAATTTTCATTTATTGTAATTTTGTGTTATTAAAAAACTAAAAATTTTAGTTTCAGAAGGAAATTATTTCCAAGCCTCGAATCCAATATATTTGAATTCATAATCTAGTGTTGCACAGTGATACAATGTTCACTTTAAAAAGCAACGATAAAAAGATATCGTTCTGCGTACGTTTCATTTATTGTAATTTTATGTTATTAAAAAACTGTCAATGTCTAATTCCAAGTTCGTAATTAAGAAAAAAGCCCGAATAATAGAATTACGTAGTGGAGCAAATCTTCCCTGTAAATGTATCCTGCATTAATAAAGCAAGATTATTTTCAATAAAATAGAAGAAAATAAAATATATGTTAAATATAAAAAAGTAGAAAAGCGTGATATAATGTCATTATGATACAAATATTGTAGAAATATAAAGACTCAATACAGACCCTGAACGAACGATCTATGTATACATGTTTGTATGCACAACGATTTGATTTTAAATAAGTGATAAAAGATAAGTGATAAAAGACTCTTCGTGAGATGCTACTCTATATGAAAGAATAAGGAATATTTTATTGTATTCCACTAAAAAGAGAATTCCTAAAGGTTTCCAACATATTTTAGCCATTATCACATTTTAAGTCTTCTTTACCTCAAAAGGAAAAAGTGAATCCTTGTGAAATCACTCACGTGTTTGTTTATCAATTCTTCAACCGCTTTTTTTCAAAACTGTTTGATGTAAAAACCTAAATTTTGACATACTAATAAAACACATATCTCAACAGCCCACAAATATGATAATAGCTAACAGTACAAAAAAATTTTGTATTGTTTGAAGAGGCTAATATATCAAGGCCTAAAAATACTGTTTCCTAATTTTAGGTAGTATATCTGCAGAGATATACTGAAAAATATACAAGAAAATGTGGCCCCTCCCCATATGTTCCAAAACTACCTAAAATTATAAAAAAAATAGGATTTTTAGATGCTTACGAACAGGTTATAATAATTCTACAGCAGTTATTGTGAAACATGCTCGATATTTTAAGGTATAAGAAAGATATTGCAGGCAATATACTCAAGTTGTGAAAAATCAATATTTATAAATAGTTAATATAATATGACCTTAAATTTTAAAAGGGCTTAAATTTGTACAGAACTCTCATAGCGCGAGTGCTACTCGTACTTGACAAGATTTTAGTCATACTTCAAGTAGCTATTATTACACTATTTTTTCAATTTTTCACTCTTCAACAACCAAGAGCCAATTTTTCACTTGTACACTTTATATTAAGTTAATTCATAATTCCTAGTCTAAAATTTATTAACACTGGGAACCGCTTGTCATAGAAATAAAATTTTAATAATGCGCTTATCCAACCACCGCCCTCATCAAAACAAAAACACAAGACAAATAATATGATGACGATGAGATCGAAAGCATATCTGAGCGGGCCGAGAGAAATATAAGTCCAATTAATTAACTTATGCAGTTAACCTTTTTACCCTAAATGTCTTGTTTAACACGTTGTTTACGCAACTGTAGGAACTGAGGTATTTGCGACTTTTAAATAATACTCAACACGGTTTAGTGAAGAATGTAAAGCGAATATTACCCAATAAGTTTGTGGATAACATTAGATCATTAACTTATGGTGTAATAGACTACGCGTGCATTTGTTGTTTTGATGAGTACCCACTTACTATAGTGAAATTAGTCACCCGCATTCACCGATTACGGAAGTACGATAATTGGTTTATGCTATTGTCTCGCGTATCGTCGACGTAAAGTTAGTGGATTTGTGAGTTTATTCCAAGTTACGCGTATATATATTTCACCATAATAATTAATTATATATATATATATATATGTGTGTGTGTGTGTGTGTGTGTGTGTGTGTGTGTGTGTGTATATATAAATATAAATAATTTTCTTATTTAAATGATCAATAACTACTGCCACTGACTTTATTTCATAGATTTCGATATAAACATATTTTTTGATACTTTATATTAGATTTTATATTTGAAACTTAAACATTTTTTTATTTTTATTTAATTTTACGGTGTTTACAAGTTAAAATGAAATAAATATGCGTGATGTAGTATTATTTCTACTTTCTTCAAATTCTTTACCGCGACCTCTTCATATGGGCTATTAGCAAAAATCTTTGCCGATAGCCCACCTGGAGATGTTGTAATACAACGAAACTTAGGTCAATGTAAAAGATTAAAGAACGTAGAAATAATACGAAGGATCCAATAAGATAATACAATAAGAAAGTAAAATAATAGTTTCATTTAATAGTGAATAATGGATTTCTACAAAATTAACGCCAAATATATTCAAATTGAAAATGAGAAAATTGAACGATAGTTATGTTAGATTAGAATTAGATACAGAATCAATAACGAGCAATAAATATCAACCATGAGATTCCCAGGAAAAGAACATTTTCGCAGCAGAAGTACACAACAATACCATTGAAAGTCAAGAAAACGTTTCAAGTCATTGTGATGAAGAATTCTTCGTTCCACATCACGGCCATATTTGAGGGCGAGTTATATTTTTCTGTACGAGTGTTAAAAGGTTTGAATTTTATTCAGATGTTTGAGATTTGATAACAGAAATATAAGATAAGAAAGAATGGAATCTTATAAACTTCGACCAACTAGAGATTTTTGGGAAAAGTTTATCGATAATTGCAACAACGGTAAAAGCCAAGTTGTTACGTCATCATAGTCGAACAGCTGCTTGGTTTAGGGGACGTAGTCCTTACAGAATATATATTCCCAACAAGCCAAGTAAATGTGGTTTAAAGCTTCTTATTATGGCTGAATCTAATACAAAGTATATGTCTAATACGATCTTTAATCTAGGAAAAAATATGAACATAAAAAAATATAAACACAAAAAAAAATAAACGAAATTATATTGTGAAAGAGATCGTTAGCCGATGCATAGATCAAACACGTGTGTGTCCACAGACTACTGGTTAACATCAGTTAATTTGGGTGCAGGATTGTTAAATTCACTTTACAAATTGAGAGTTGTTAGTACCTTGCGAAGTAACAAACGAGATATTCCTAAAGAAATGGTGAATAACAAGAACAGACAAATAGTAACTTTAATGTTCATTTTTGATAAAGATATGACATTGGTTGCACGTAAAGAGGAGTCCAATAAAATCCTTTTTACAACGATTCGTGATCAATCTGATATTTACTAGCTAAAATTAGCCCGATATCACTGACTTCTACAATTACACAAAAGGAGCAATCAACGCCTTCTATCAGATGGTTTCAGTTATCAGCCGGAAGTAAAACCAATCTATAGCTGCTATTCTTAGTTTATGGAATTCAAAATCTATCTACAAAACAACAAACGCATACGTTTTGCACATATAAAATATGACCGGAAATAAAAATAAACCCATGAATATAAGAGTATTTGCCTCGCAAACAAATGGCAGAAGATCTTATAATCAATAATATAATCAATATATATATATATATATATATATATATATATATATATATATATATATCAATATAATCAATATATATTATGAAAGTGTACAATAAGTGTACCGCCAAAAACTCAGTAACGAGTACCATTACGATCAAGGAAATCATATTGTCTCTAGCCCCCATCCATGAAGAAAATTTCCGTTTTTACCTGAGGGGCATTCTTAAGGGCTGGAAGTTTCATCCTCTAGACATTTCTAGAACAGTTCAGAACATTCGAGACTATTCGAGAGCATTCCAAGACATTTTATAATATCCCGATACATTCTGGAAAGTTTTTAAATATTTCGGAATAGTCTGAAACATACTGTTTTACGTACCGTTTTATTACGTACCGTTTTTATTAACGTCCGTTTTTATCAACGTCATTATGTTAATATTTTAGGCTTTGGCACAAAAATGGCAAAATTGAATTAAAACATAACAGCAAAAACCGAACTAAATATATTCATCATGACTGTATTTGGTTTAGATTTTTGTTCAAAGTCGGACGCTCAAGTAAAAAGACTATTTGGAATAAAATAATATTCGTAGTATTTAAAAATTTTATTAGACCTTCTGCACATGAGAAATGTCAGTTTTGTGTAAATCGATTACTTTGGATTATTCCCAAAATTGCTACACAAATTCATGTCTTCACAACATCTCAATTATTTCGGATAATGACCAAATATTGTAATGCCCAGCCATCATTAATGGCCAAATCACATCAAAGTTACAGCTAGTAAAATTAGGAGAAAATTTTATTTTACTTTTAACCTTTCGTGTATTCTATTGAAATAAGTAATTCTACTGGAATAAGTATTCTTTCTTTTAATTTTGTTTTTGCAAAAATTTAAAACTAAGTTATTGTTTAGACAACATCCTTATTGAGATGTAATTTGTAATACATGTATATTACATTGGATTTTTATTGTTAGACAATTTCACATAATTATCGTTCTCCGTAAACCCGTAGACTGCTAATATCTCCTTGATATAAGTAAATAAATAATTATTGGTAAAGGTAAACACATTATTGATCCTTCGGCTTTTGCTTTGGCTGTGCTCAGATTTATTTAGTTTGAATTCGTCTTTAAAATAATGATATTTGAATAGAATTTTATCCTAATATATTTGTTGCTTTGATTGAGATGTTTGAATTTTTTAAAAACTTGTTTTCCTGAATTATAGTTTAAACTGATTAATTATATATTTTCTATCGGATAACATTCCAATACCAATATCTTAATTACCTAAATAACCCGAAGTTCAGTATTTCTGTATAAAATGGAAAATTTATAGTGAAATAACATTTAAGGTTTTCATTTCCTAGATGCAACTCCAATTACCCTCCTCCACAAGTAATCTGCAATGGAAATATAAACATAACAAGCATTGGAAAGTGACGCAACTGTATGAAATATTTGGTTCGGGGAAATGACCTCGAATTTAATGAATAGTGCACAGAATTTTCCAACGAAGACTCATGCATTATGTGTTTAATTAAAACCACAACCAAACCGGAGCTCACCAATTTTGGAAATGTTAAACAGTAACATTTCTAGCGTACTCGCAATTCGACGTTTTTACTCGCGAATTGTTCTAATTGCATTATCCTGTTAGCGAGGGTTGGCGGAAATAATAAATGCAAAGTGCGATACGATAACGAGTCCCAAATTTGTTTCAAATTTCTGGGTGCTTAGTGATACTTATGTTATGCCATATACAATTGTGTTTTATGTAACTATAAAATACATTACTAAATCTGGCCGTACAAGAAGCTCAGCCTGCAACTTTTAGTAAGCTTTATACTCACATCATATTAACATCAACGAATACGAATTGCTCAAATAAATTAGTAACACAAATATTTTATTTAATTGATTTGAGACATAAAGATGAAAAAATGTATTCAATTATGAATAAATGAATTCAATTACTCTACTGAATATTAGTTGACTATAATATTACAATATACGAAATACATATTAAAATTAGTAATCCCTCGAAATATAGGGTTCTCACATAAATAAAACCGTATCATTTTATTGGGACATAAATGAGTTCTTAATTTACCACTGATATTCACTAATTACCATTCCTTGAGACAACATACCTTTTCCCCGTTATTTACGGGGAAAAGGTATGAACTGATGTTGCATATCCGAGCAAATCCCCATTACTTTACAAATTTTCTCATTCTGCAAATATCATATCTATTTGGTTTAACATGCGTATATCATGAAAGCCCTCATAATAAATTTAAAAAATTTGTTGTACAAAAGTAAAATATAATTTAACCAATAATCAAAAATTAAAAACAAAAATTTACCATTTTTCCGATTTGCAGAATTCAAATGTCAGTGTTGTTCAATACATATAGCAAGAGATATTTGCGGGAGTATATACGAAAATTTGCAACCGAAAAAATAAAAACTGAATTGCCATTTCTTTATTCAACATAATATTTTAAATGAACAAACATTTATACATTCAGCATAATGTAATAACAACTCATTTGCCAGAAAACACCTTTATGTGAAAAATAGGTTAGAAGACGAAACATAATATGAAGCTCCAAAACCCCTCACTCTAATAGAGAAAACAAAGTAACTTTCACGATGGAAAGTGAAAGTGCCAAATTTATAATTTGTCTACAGGAATATAAAAAAACGAAATTGTAGTAATTCTTGGGTTAGTTTGCATTCAAATAATTCTGAATGATTGAAAGCGAAACTGACAATCATCTTCTCCGCTCCCAACAAACTTCACCCCTCCTCTGAGTAACTGTCATGGTACCCATATAATCATTTTTAATGCTGTATCCGGTAAAGCTTCGTACTTATATGGGCAATGCCCAGGAGATAGATAACAAGACATTATGAATATGCTGACAAATAAATGAAATTCAAAGACTTGTTTAACTCTTATTGTATAATAAATTTTGTATGAGAACTTGGTTAGAAATAGAAAAATTCAGAATGTTTATGAGATATATTCGTAGTATAAACACGTTGATTAAAGTGGACTTGTGCAAAAATATGTCAAATTGTAATAAAATAAGCGAACATAAAATTTGAGGTAATATTTCATAACGTACGGATAGATCAGACTGAATAGTTATTAAAAGATAATCTATATATGTACCTCACGGTAAAAGTGTCGATAACACACACCATGCATGAAAAATAATGACGTGTAGCGAGGGAAGCGAATCTTCCAGTATATTAAATAATTATTTTATCAAATCATACTGTAGTAGTACATGATTATATCTAGATAATTATTAATGGGCTTGTAAATACAACATGGGTACACTCTACTATTTGTACTTTGTTCCAAATAACATTTTCTCTATGACCATAAAACTTTCTCTCATGCGAATACATTAAGGTGTAAATTATCTTATAATATCACGCGAAGCCCTGACCTATTATAAGTATTTCAAACAATTAAAACGTTATGATAAAAATTTAGGACCACCGTAAACTTCCGAATATTTTCATCGTGATAAGGAGATTTAATTTCAGAGAGGCTACTTTGTGCGTAACTCTGTGTACTTGGAGCTGGGTAATATTAATAGGGAGAAAATTTTGGTTGAAGCCTAAGCAAACTGTCCGGGCTTTAACGAATAGTAATGAAGATATGCCTGCAACATATAATCCAAAAATTAAATTATACAAATTTAGTGGCTACTTATATATTATATTTCTAAACATGTTATCGAGTGGCGCTCATTTAACTTTTAGATTTCTCTGCCGAATAAATATTGCAATTGGGTTTTTTTATTAATTTTAAAATGCTTAAACTAAAAAGATAGCCTAAATATTTTTACACAATTAAAAAAAATATTTGAAGCAATAAAAATGATATTGCCTTAATTTATAATCAAAAAAACTCTTTTCATCTCTATTACTGATGTTTGAAAAAATATTAAATTTTTTGGAATATTTTTATGTCTACACCAATTATAATAGGTGGAAATATGTCATCTGTTGCAATGATCAGTGTTTATCTTTATTCGGAATTTTTTCAGAAGTTTATCTTCAGGTGTAATTTTGTAATTTTGATATTATTATTTGAAATAGGTGTAATTTTGATATTACTTGAGTAATACACTTATTGCAAAAAAACAAATGATGTTCATTGCTCTGCGACTGGTAAGTGAAATTTATGTGAATGTCTTAGTGTAAACTCTATCGATAATTAAAAGATTATTTCTAGATAAAATTAAGTTTTCAAGGAAATTACGTTTATATAATAAGTATTTTTGTGTATACACCATTACTTAAGAATACTCCTTAATATGTGGATATCTGAACTTCAGATATATTCTCCAAATTCTGAGTCTCCTGACCTTTTAGTTTTTGAAATGTTTAAAATATTAATAAATAACATAAATACATGAATATATTAAGTTGTTAAGCGTTACTTTAATCTCAATAATAGATCGGAACATATAAAATAATCTACAAATTAGGGTTGTTTGAGCTCAGAGTAATTGTAACATATATAGTGGTTTCCCTGAATATTTAATGAATGGAGTAGACTGTACATTAAATTATCACAATGCCTGAATATATGGTTCTAGAAAAGAGAAAAAGTTTAATATTATCTAAAATCATAATTTGGCTATAACTTCACAAAGATTTTTTACGAGGCTGATACGATACATATATTTATTCTATAAAATAAATTGCATATTTGATTTTATGTTAAGATTTAAGATCTACAGCAACATTCCTTTAAATAAATAAATCCAAATAATTAAAATAAAAATTTATTTTCCCAAAAAGCAAAGGCTATTATGGTCTACATTTTTTATTTATGGTCCCTCAAATTAACGGAAATAAAATTACATATATAAACCTACATTAATATTTTTTTTTGCTTTTCGAAAATATTAATCATATATAAGTCTATAATTGCAAAAACGATTTTGTCCCATATAAAAGCAATATTTGTTTTTATTTCTGCATAATAATTCAAATTATGCAGAATAGGTCAATTAAAATTACATCTGCATATTATTATGGTATTGGGTTATTTTTAATTATTTCGTAACAAAAAAATATTCTTGAAAACATTCACTTTTATTAAAAACATGCCTAAAATAATGAAATTGAGGAAACAAAAGAAATGACTCCGCATTAACAATAATGATTATAATGATTCAATTCATTTCAATATAATAGGAAGCCAGTTAATTTCATACATTAATGCATGCTGAATATCATCCTAATTTATCAATTTCGTGAATTTATTTCTTCTAAAAATTAAAATAAAATGTAAAACGTTATAATTTGTGGTATTATTCTGTTAAAGAAGAAGATGAGAAGAAAGGAAACATATGTCGTTGCAGTCAGTTTAGTGTTATTAAATCTACTACCGAGCGCATTTTCAATACGGTTTCGCACGACATGTAGTGATACGAATACGTACGATTACACACGAAACTTCCCGAACATAAAAGTACTATAGGAGTTGTTAGACTGAATATGAAGTAATCATGCGTATATGCCCATATAGTTGCGCCTTCCTTCACATTTTGTTGAGAATAGTTTGCGTTTTCGTACAAACAGATCACCAAGGATATCGAAAAATGCATTAATTTATTCCACGAACACCGTTGTTTTTGGGATCAGAGTGATCCCAGGTTTTATTTAAGGTAGCATCAACGCAAACCTTGGCGTACCCTAATATCATGGAATCCACCGAATTAGTCTCTTGTTAAATAAATTTTGTTCATCCACTCAGTTGTACGATGGTGACGCCCCAGTGTACGAGTCAGAAGAGAATCTTTTAGAAGGTACACATTAATTTTGTACGGTTGCCACTGGGACGGAACAGAGAAAAACTTATGGTAACGGACATAAAAAGCATGCAATGTGCGCACTCAATAAGACAAGAATCCCAAGTTTACGTGCCTTATAAATTCGTATCCAAAGTGCACTAAGTTTAATAAAATCATAATGACAACCAGTAACGAAATTCGATTGATGAAATACTTTCATAAAATGATTATAAATATAAAGTGGAGTAATAATGAATAAAAAATTAACACTCAATTGTCTTAATTTTTTTATTTAATATTTTCGTCAAAAAAGGAAATCTAATTTTATTTGATAACCTAATTTATAAAGCACTCAGTGAAGTAAAAAGAGAATCCAATTTGTAATTATCATTGCACGCTGTGCAATTCTAAACGTGCAGAATACTTATTTCGAAATTTTCAAGTACCGTTTAGTCACGTTATATTTTTTTACATGTATATATTTATTCAGTAAATTTGAAATACAGGTGACATTAAAAACAAGTTTACAAGTCATAAATACATTAACAAGGTGATTAGATGATAAAGAAATTAATAAACGAATTAATAAATTTTTAAAAGCTTCATAAAACTTTGAGTATAAAAACGACAATAAAATTATGATTTTGCGTGTTTATCTTAATTGCTGGAGGGCGATGTGAACTGATTGGGAAATATAAAAATAATGGTATGAAAAATAACTTACTTAGAAGGAAAATATAACTGACTTTATGGCATGACACGGCATAACTTCCCTTTTTAGCGTATAAACTAGAAGAAATTTGTATCAAAATCATTTACCATCACAAGAATATAATTAAATCAATCTAACTTGTAAGCATTTCAACCTAATATGAATAAACAGAAAACACGTTCCCACAAATTGTGTCTTCAAAATAAAAGCAATATTCACAATTCTTCTCAAAACATGACCGAAATATTTAAAATTCTAATTTCATCTTCCAAGTTTGTGTCATTAATTTGATCTTTCCAGACTCGCACCGCAACCAGAGAAAGATGCAGTTTTAGATCTCGGATTTATAATGTAGATATCCGTTATCGGTATTCAAAATTACAATACACGTTTGGAAACACACTCTAAACTACTTACGTAATACTTGTAAAGTTATTAATTGTTCGTTAGAAGCTGTAAAAAGAAGGTCTGCACTGTTTGTCTGAAAATATTGCAGTAATGATATTAATCTTTGGAATAATTCAGTTACAAATTAACATTTTACTAATGTTGATTTTGTTGCTTTCTTTAATATATGTCATATACTAACAATCCATTTATATTTATGAGAAAACTAAATTTGAGCAAATATTATTAGGTTCTAGAACTTTTTCCTGTTGAAAAAACTTTTCAGTAAGCTCTTGTTTAATTTTAGTAAATATTTTAACTAATACATATTTATGATTTAAGTTCACAATTAAAACGTTGAGCAAAAATGTTCGTCACGTATAAAGTTTTTATAATGCCATCAAGTGTTTGCTTCAAAATATCAAAATTCCTGTATTACAAGCTTAATGTATAATTTCGAAACTAACTTCTGACAAAATAATTAAATAATAATTTCAAGCGGATATACCATATCTTACTGAGTTATGCAATACATATGTAACAATAAAAAAAATTTTCGAAACATACTTGCAGCATCCTTTTTCATAACACTTAGGTCTGTTAACTGATATCCTGCTTTCTTGCTTCTTTGTTGGCATCCAGTAGTCGATTTTTCACCCGCCACCATCTAATTAATCAACTTAATATTTGTCATTTTTGCATGGTTTACATGACAATACAATTTGACACTTGATTTAATAAAAATGTAATATGGTGATACAAAAATAGCGAATAAAGTTTAATTATTAGTAGGGCCACAAATTACAAAACTTTTTTTTCTAAAAAATAGTTTTATAAACTAAAATGGCGGTGTAAACATGACCGACAATTTTTGTCCTACATATGCCGAGTTGTCTGAAAATCGATTTGTGGCGGTTTCCATAATCGTAAATTGCAAATTTTCGATTAACATTTAAAAATTCAAAATGGCATCAACAAAATGATGGACAAGTACAGGGATTTAAGCTTTATATTAGAGAACATTACGATATACTTAAGCACTTATGCTATTCACAATTAAATGAAACTATGTGATGTAGTATTATTTCTACTTTCTTTAAGTTCTTTACCACAACATAGGTTTCGTTGTATTACAACATCTTCAGGTGGGCTATTAGCAAAAATAGTTTCATTTAATTGTAAATAATGAATTTCTACAAAATTGACGCCAAATACATTCAACACTTACGCTATATTACGGTTCCACTAGTACACTCAGCTTAAATTGGGTCTAGTTTCTAAATAATAAACTTGAAAACGAAACAATTAAATTATGTCCGTTGTAACAGTGAAGCTTTATGGATTTTAAATTAAATTTATGGCCTGGAGCTAAAGATTGGGCTGGTCTGCCACTACTTCTTTCATTTAATTTCCCTTTTTGATATTGGAGATGGATTATAAGTGTGGAGAGCTCCACTAGCAATTAAGTTTTTAGTTTAATTTAGCTTTTAGTTTTCATTGACGCCATATAATGAACTTCATGATGTGTAAATAACTATTCATTTTTGTTTGGAATTAGTTGTAATAAAAGCTATTAATTGAAAGTGCTGTATATGGCCAGAACAAGTATAACATAAGATATTACAAAATGTTAATAAGCAGATTTTTTTAGCATTCTCTAATCCTACCCGGAAAAAATTAAACCTTTATTAGATAACACATGTTACTAGCATTCTTCATAAAAAGGGCTACGTAGAAACTTGAACTTTAACATAGTGACAGGTGTATTAACTTTCATATATTTCAACAGCTAACGCTAAGAAATATTTATACCAAAGAGGCACCATCAAAAATCCATATAGCATCAAGAATTACAAAATAAAAATAATACTCTCAAATAGAGAAAATGTAAAAAAACTCATTAAAAGTTTTATTTAATTCATCCATAACTGAATGAAACATCTTGTATTTTTTATGAAAATTCGGGTTATTTTTCATAATAACTTTTACGTAACTTTCCGTTTCCGTTTAAATAACGACGTTGCTACAAAGTGCAAATTGTGTCCTGTGTACTAAAACATTGATTATATGTTAATAGCAATATGTATTAAATTTTAGAAAAAAAACAAATTAACTGCGAACTATTACCAATAAAAAAAAATACATGAACACATTACGCTGGTCAAGTTTTCAAAAGGTCGAAACTTATGTCAAACACATTAATGGCTTAACGAACGAACTAATATAGAACTTTATAAATAAAACTTGAATAAGGAGTTTTCAAAATCAATAGACGATTTTTGTTATGGTGGAGCCGCAGGGATATAATTGAATATTGTTTTTTTTTAAATTTTTTATCATTAATTATAAGGTGAATATTGCAAGAATGGCCGGCCATGTTCAGAATCCAATTTTGTCGCTAGTTCTTTTGTCGACTTTCATAAAGTTTATGGAGATTTAATCAGTTTCCCATCGGACAAAGCGACCCCGAACGGTGCTAAATGTGGATTGAGAGTGACCAATGTTCTTTGGTGTTCTGCTTTCGGTATTTAATTTATCGGGAGGTTTTACTTGCAGCATGTTGCAATGTGTGATATATTGCAACATTCTGCAACATTCTTTTAAATAAAGCCAGCCAATAGAGGTAACTTCCGATAATAATGTTACTCAATGTTAGGAAAATGAAAAACAGCTATAACATCTAAAAATTGTTTCGCATTAAATTATATTTAAATTGTAAACAGTCACTCTCAAGTAACAAGTTTATACTTTCAAATTAAAAAAAAAATAACATTTTTGTACTCACACAAAATCATAGTTATTTTTTATTTGATATGTATTGTCTTTTATGTTCATTCATGCACTATGCTAAATCTTATGTTCAGCCTCAACTTATCTTTGCATCGTTATTTGTTTTCAAGACCTTAATATATATTTTTGTTTTTAAATATCGATATTATATTAAAGAATTTTATGATAGACATGACGTAAGTCAATATTCGAAAATATTGCCATACTATTTCAAGCAGCAATTTTCTGTTCTCTGCTGGAAAACAATTTGTTATTTGGTATATGTCACAAAATTAAAACATTTTAAAATCAATGCTGTTATTCTGGCATAATGTAAATATTTATATACTGTAAAATTAATTGTTTGCCAAAGAAATCTCAAGTGTGTAATAAATATGGCCGAAATTTATATTATTATTCTTGGCATTCATAATGTTTTACTTGATTTTTTAACGTCATTTTTCATGTAGACCATTATCCAAAAGCCCGACTATTTGTTTCAGAATTACATATAAATTAGTTCTGTAATATAACTGGAAGCATCCAAAAAATATATTTCTCCTTTCCATCACAGAAATTGCTAAAAAATCATTATATAATTAATTACTTCAGATAAATTAATTGAAGTTTATCCAAAAACTATAGCGAGGACACTAAACAATATAGTTTTTGAGAAATTCACGATGCTTTAAGCCTGTTTTAAATACACTAGGATATACATTATATTTCACGGTAAAATAATGTCAATATTTGTAAATTATTTAATATGAAATACCAAAAGTTATTGTGTTTTAATGGGCACATCTATCCTCATAATGTGGGTCCTACTCAAAATCTGATGTTCCATTCTTTTATAATTGACAATGCGTTAACGCGTTACGTTAAAAAATGCGTTACGTTAAACAATGCCAACCAATACAAAATATTTCTATAGGTTTCAAGGCATTTAAATGTTTCAATTTCCGTAGGTTTTTTCCGAAAAGCGATAAAAATTAAAACATAAATTCACGGCAACTGTAATGTATACAGATCAGAAAATCAAAACATGTCCATTGATTTCAAAGTACAAATTTAAAATTTACTTTTGGATTCAGCCTCTAATTAAAGCATCGAATGACGTCAACCATGACAGGTATAATCACAACTACTAAGAATGACTGCTGACGACGGATCTATTCAAATCTTTATGTAGGCCTACGTAACAAAGGGTGGAAACGTTTCTTGAACAATTTATTTACGGAAATTTGATAACTGGTGCGAAAATAACATTTATTCCTTATTAAGGTTCCGTAGTAAAACTACAAACTCTCTTTTCGCATCTTCACCTGACCGTCTAAATGTTGCAACTTTTTTACTTATAGATTACTTATGTTACTAAGCTGTAATTGTTTAGTCTTAAATATTGTACCGTCAAGAAAGTTCTTAAAATCTGTTAAAAATTATTTGTTTAGGGTACCTCCCCTGTATCTAAAATGGTGGTGACTTTTCTATTTACATACCCCTCATATAGTGTATCGTTTGATAATTTTTTCAAAAGTATTGGAGAATGTCATAAACACTTTTTCGACATAAAGATCCGTTTACAAAATATTAAAATTCAAAGGGATTATTTTTGATAGTGTTACAGGTTCCCATCACTACTAGCTAAACCACTTTTTTTGAATAACAATATTCACAAGTGTAGTATATTAGTATATATAATAATATTAAAAGGAAAATAATCACAGTTCATTGAGCTCTACTAGTTACGAGTTAAAGTCAACCAACTCAAAAAGTTCTTAGAAATTTATACAAATGATATAAATAAACTCCAAAAATAATTTTGAATTTTAAAATAGGTATTTATTACGTCTGTAAAAGACATAGAAGGCAATGTATTTATATATATATATATATATATATATATATATATATATATATATATATACACGGTAGGAAATAATATGAATTTTTGTAAAAATTTTAACTGAAATGTACCAAATTTCATACGCATAAATATGTATCCCTAATAACTATGGAACCCTCGTATTGAGACTTATATATTTGTGTGTGTGTGTGTGTGTGCGTGTGTGTGTGTGCGCGCGCGCGTGCACGTTTGTGTGTGTGCTGTTTCCGGGTTTTATATTTTGGCTGTAATTCCGACTTGGTATGTGTATATTTTAATTCGACATTGCTGAAATTCGTAACATTTAAAGCCAACTAATTTAGAAATTGTTAATTGAGCTATTGATTGCACACCTAAAGTTTAAATGTTGAAACATGAATTTAATATACATGTGGTATGTAATCATGAAATATTATAGTTTTAACACTTTATACTGGGTAAAGAGGCGTTTGAAAAATTACTGAGATAATCTTTTAATAAATTATTACATATTAAGACGCTTCTTATCCGACTAGCTCACGGAACATTAAAATGGAGATATTATATGGTCTTTTTTAATTTTTAATTATTTTTTATATATTTGTATTATAAACTTTTACAGGTTTTATTTTTCTTATTCACAAATAAATTTTTAAGTTTTCTTTCAAACGTAGTTTTAATATTTTAACATTACTTCGTATTGTATAACATTAATTTATATTAGACCTCTAAGACTTCGTTCGCGTGTAATTAGAAATTTTTTTTTATATTTTCCTCATGGGTATGTAATATTGGCACAAAAATCCTAAAAGAAGTTTTTTCGCTTCTATTATCATTCTATACGCTATACTAATCATTCTTTTAAAATATTTTCAATGTATAAAATTCGCTTTGTTGTAATTTTATTACTTGTATTGATAACGTTTATGCTGCTTTTTGTCTACAATATACAAGCGGAAGTCAATCAATAAGTACACGAAACAATGGGTCAATTTTGGTTTCTTTCATATTTAATGTCTAAATATTATCATTTGCAAAGAAAGAAAGAATTTTAAATATTTTTTAACAAAATATGTAATATCGCAGTTATTTTACCATAACTTGTACAAAACTTTTTTAGGGATTTTATTCTTATTTTAGTCTTGCCATACTAATTTACAAAAAGATTATACATAAAAATAGTTACATAAACTATGTGTAACATTTTTTCATTTTGTTATTCCCCAAATTTAGTCAGAAAATCAAAGTAAACCATATCCAAGTTTGAACCGTATTCCATATCAAGAGATTTATAATGCCATTATACAGAGAAATAATGCTCAGATTTGCTTTAATAATCGATAAAATTTAAAAAAGTGTCACAATCGATCCCATTGTGCCAAGCGAGTTCGTGTAACGCACACTACTAAGAGTCACACAGCACGGCCGGGGCCGGCGCGCGCGTGTGTATTATTGAGAAACGAAATATTTCGTCGCATAAATCTGACCCGTTAAGTATTTTGTACCGTTAATTACTTTATATACATAGCAATAGCATGTATTGAAAATAATATTACATGTCAAATATAATCCCTCGGAGACTTCTAATAGATAATATATTCTTAGTTTTATTCAATAGGCCTACCTATGTATACAATTGTTAATAATCCTCTGAATAGTTAGGAAAACAAGATTATCAGTGTCCTATACACCTGGTATTTTCATTGTATTCATAGGATTAGTCCGCTGGATAGTTTCATAATATCTGAACATTTTCCGATGGAAACTGATACAGGTGTTCATCTAGAAAAAACGTATTTTATGTAAACAGAAATGTGATCAACTCAGTAAGATAACATATACTTAACAAAGGGGTTAAACTGATTATCCGCGTAATGTGATTAATGTTATAATTATCTTTTTTGGCGATGGTATTATAACAATAATTGTTTCGTGGAAAAATATATCTACAATTTAAATTTATTATGGAACCGAAATTCATTTACCATTACTACTAAGAATTAAAATTTCACTTCATCTGTATCTTTCAAATAGTATTTGATAAACTTATTAATAGGTCCCTGAAAAGCTGTTGTGCACAGATGGTACCCACAAAACTGGAACACAATTTTCATTCCACGCCTTCTTATCACATTCACCTTCGCCGGGTGTGACGAATAATGGATGGCTTCGGTATACACATTGACACATCCCTCATGTTATTATAATTAAAGCTACAGGCTGACTGACAGCTGGAGACTAGGTGAGCGATTTTAATTTGTTTTTATTTTCAATAGCCGCGTGAACTCTACGCAAATTACTTTCTGGAATAAGCGTAAATTTAATTATACCTCTATGGGGGCTTATGGCGAATTGCTCGGCTCAGTTACATACCGGTACAGCCCATATTTAGGTTAATGTTATTAAAGTATATTTAGGTTTACAATGTAACACTGATATCAATGGTACAATATTTCTCCAGTCATAGAACAGGCACTCACTTCACAAATATATATAGTGCATATCCATATATTTAATGGTGAAAAAAATTTAATTGTTAATAAAATATTTCACTTCAAAAACTGTCCGGTAAAGGAACACATTTAATTGTGAGTATATAAGAGCAGATAATGTATTAGGTGATCAAAATTGAAGATTAATCATAAACTAATATGTTATTAGATACATTCCCAACGAGTACATTCTCTTGAAAAAATTGTTACACGGGAAAAATTACCAGATTTTTATAAAAGTTATATTACTTTAAAAAATAAATATAAAATTCAAGTGACACTTTTGCAAGAAATTGAGTGGATTCTTCGAAAGCAGTAGAAGGGAATATCGATTTCATTGTAATTTCTCCCACTATTCATATAATTTCTCCCACTATTCATATAATTTCTCCCACTATTAATTTAACGTCTCTCACTATTCACATAACTTCTCCCACTATCACTATTACGTCTAATATTAATAGTAAGTACTTTTGGATCATTGATAATCGTTGATCATCCAGTGCTGTTATCATTAAACAGTTACTCGATTCAGAACTTGTTCTATAGCTATAAATGTAATTATTTCGAAAAAAATATCTTTTACTACTCGATATCTGTTACACTACTCAATAGAGTAACAAACTTCATACCTTATGCATGCTGTAATTGTAACGATAAGTTATTTCTGTCTTTTCATAAAATGTTATTAAGTTAATATTCATAAACACTATACATAAATTATTTATATGCTTTGTAAAATGTCATGCCATATCATACCATTCGGGGCATTCAAGAGTTACGCCTCACGTAAACTCCAAGTATAAAAGTGCACGATACGACAATACAAACAAAAAAGGTAATTCAATTTCCATATCGCCGAACATAATAGGTATAACGACTTAACAATGACATATAGCGATACCAGTTACCCCATTAAGCATTAACCTAAACCTTCAAACGAAAAAACAAGAGGGGAAATGTCGCGCGACTGAAGCGATCGCGAGTGTAACCCGACGAAACCAAGTTGCCAGCCGAACGTAATTACCTCATGACGAGAAATGAAAAAGGAAATGATTTAAAGCGCTTGATACGTAGCTACTTTATGAGTGGCTTTATTCAAGGAAATGGAAGTGTTTTATGTCGTAAAGGAGTAACAGGTATTGATATGGCGTAGTTGCGGCACATAGACGCTCCCGCGTTGTACTAATGGGAGGCCGGCGGCGACAGTAGGTGTTGCTTGAGTGCGCGGATGTCATACGCTTGCAACGACACCGCCCTGTAGTGGATGTCGCGTTGAAACCTTTGCGGTGAACATAGAGTTAAGACGATAGACACGTAGTACAGTACGACACAAATGTAATAGTAATGCAGTAGAATTACTGTGCTTCGTTCGAGAGCCAACATCTAGATGCAAAGAAAAACTAAAGATAATTAATGTTAAAGAATTAAATTACGATATTTATATGATCTTTCCTTTATTTTTTTAAAATACATTAGCGCTATAGATATAGGGTCCACATAAACTTTATTAAAAATATAACTGTCGAAACGAGAGATTAAGAGCTTCTATTAACAATTTAATTTTAATTTCAGATTCTGGCAATAAATAGGACCGAAAGCATGATTTAATATTCATATTTTTATTCATAAAAGTATATCAAACTTTCAAGTATATCTGTATAAAATTCAAAGTATTCGTATGTCTATGTATATCTGTACAGCCGTAGTCAACTAATTAGGAACAATCGTGATAAATAAGACAGGTTTTTTTTCTCGTATGCGTAACTTTTGTGTTCATACGATTTTGATGCTGCTTATATAAAATGCCTAAAAATTATACGGAAACGTACAAAATAACATGAACAAATACCAATTATAGGCTGAAACTTATCTTTTTTTCCATTTGAAACTGAATTCAACTAAGTATAATTTAGTGCAGTTGAACTTGACCATTTGGCTTAGGCCACCAGCATCGATGATGTTAAATTACATTTCTCAATAGAAATGTTATTACAAGCTTCCTGGAAAGTGACATAAAACTGATTTGTATTTCAAGTACGTCAGTTGCAATTTTTCCTTGACTTTATATCACACGTAGTCGAGGATCCATATCTGGGCTATTTGAGGGCCAATAAAATATAGACATGAATTTCTATGCAAACATTTGACGAACTGCCCTGTATATCATGGATTGTTTACATGTTAAAACATTCAAAAACATGGAGAGTTTTTCGGCATAAGTTAGCACAATTTCCTGCAATATTTCTTGACATTGGCGTTGCTCAATAGTGACTTCAATTTTATTTGTGCTGTATCAAAAGTTTTTATCGTAGAATATGAATAATAAAAAAAAATTATTTTGGTTTTCAAAAGAAAATCAGACAGTGACTAATTATAGATATTTTAAAGTAACATTTGTACGTTAATTTAAATATCAGTAACTAAATGATATGTTGCATTGTATATAGGAATATAATACAACGTATCATTTAGTTATTATTATTCAGCTCTTCTTTAGAAAACGTAGAATATCATATTCACAAACCTCAAAAGGATTAATTAAAGAAGTGACATATGCATACCGTTAGGCTACATGGCATTTAGTAAAGGCATTTAATGTTACTGAAGATTATCGGACACGAAGCGTGTATTACAATCAGTATTTATACAAAGAAAATGTATGTACTTTATCTCGAAAACTGACCTCTTTAAAATATTGTCTGCCCTTCACGTAAATAAGAATATTTAATTACTCTTCTTCTTACGTTTGCCTTGAATACGTTTTACGCAAAATATAGAAATATCTATATATTTTCACCTAACTTGTGCTGCTAATTTCAAAGCAAATGCTTTTTGAAAAATAAAATAAAGTTTTTTTTCTTTAATTTTGGTTATTATTTACAAAATGTGGGCTGAAATATTTTTTTTATGACCTTTTTCTTTTTAATCATATAATAGGTGGCACGTTTGAAAGACAAGGCTTTTGTATTTACTTTAAGAAGCATGCAGTATTGTCATATTCATGATTAGAATAATCATTGAGATGTTTGAGTGTGCATAGGAAATTGTATTATTTGACTGGTTAGAATATGCAGATAAACATTTGAGTAATAATATTAACTCTATATGTGATATGTTCATAAATGTTCACTCCAGGTCAATCATGTTGAATAGTTAAGGAAGTGATATGACAGTCACTCCAAGAAATATGATGATTCCATGGTGGAATTCATATCTGGCACATTATGTGTATCTATAAATTAGTTATAAAAAGTATAAAGTAAGACCTAGTAAGAAAAATAGTTGTTTGTACATATTTCTATTGTCATCAGAAGCTCTATTGTTATCAGAATCTCTAATTGTCTAATAATCTAATTTTTAAACTCAATTTGAGGGTTTACTAATTCCAGTAATATTTTCTATAACGTTTGAATTTTATTCCCCTAGTCCTCTTCAATAGTTTCTACAATCATAAGTTATTACTACATACTAGGAGTATATTAAGTGTGTTAGTATACTCCTAGAGGAGTATATTAAATTTATTAATTGTGCTCACTCTAATGGAACTAAATGTATTAAACTTAACGGAAGTAATATTGTGCTCAAGGAATGGAGTAAAACAACATGAAGTAATTTAACTACGTTCCAAAATTAATATCGATTATAGCAATTGTAGTAACTTTACCGATGACTAAATTTCTGTGAAAAGTCATTAAAGCGAATAGATTGTGAAAATATAATTTGTAATTTGACAGTGACATTTTACACTACCATAATTTATGTCACGAATTGAAAAAGGTTAACCTAAAATCCTCCATACAATTAACTAAACTAGAGTTTGATCGCAAAATCTACGTAAAATTGAGGCGTTGTATATTATAACAACAAATTGTAATTAGAACCTTAATACCAACGAAACAAATTCTAACTTCATCGATAAATATTATGGAGGGTGAAATGTAATTTTCAAAAAGCCTACAAAAAATATTGTATATGATGACCGACTGTTATTTTATAGCTTCTTTAAGTTAAATAAAAATTATTTGAAATACCATATACCAGTAATTGGGGTTAGTGTTAATGAGTGCGTTTAATTTACAATGTAAGATTAAGTATCGCATAACAATTTTGCAATAAATTTATATTTAAGATAATTTACAAAGTAAGGATATAGACAATTAAATAGCACATTTTACTCTACATAGAGAGATATCGGTAAAAATTTACTCGTCGAAAAAAAAACATGTGTTTATATTATAAAATTGATAACTTCTCCAATATAATACAGAGAAATTTATATGAAATCGGTGTAAGTAATATAGTGTTGATATAAATCTATGGAAAGGGCGAAAATAATATTGTAGCATATTAAAAAATTTGATCAAATGATTTGTATATTATTAACGTTTAAATATAAATTAAAGAAAGACTTGGCATACTGTTGTGTAATCGCAAAAATATCACGAAAAGCAAAATAATATTGGAATTAGTAGATATTTCCGTGAGATTATTAAAATTATTGAATCATATATTCCAATTCATTTAAAAGGTACACACATAATAAAATTCAAGACCGATTCCATTACGTTAACATAGTCAGATATTCAAAAGAATCTACCTAACATTGAAGAAAACGAAAATACATGGAAACGTGGTTTCTCATTTATAACTTGAAAATTAAAAAAAAATAAAAAAGCAAACTACTTTTCATGAAAATATTAGACAAACCAATTCGTATTTCAATTATCAACATTGGACTTGTACCGATATTCCGCACAAAATATCCTCAATCCAAATGTGATGCGCAAAACCGATTAGTTTTTCCTGTTCTCTTTTAAGCTGATGGTAAATGTTAGTTGTCTTATAATTCTGATAGCTAATTGCTTAATTATTTTACTTAAATATGATATAGCCCGGATTTATATAAGGTTGGCAACCTTTAAACCCTCCATCTTTTCACACAAGCTTTTCAACTTTTAATGTGTGGTCAATAAAATCATTGGTTAATGATATAAGAACAGTTAGTATCTAACACTTGTCTGGCGACATGTAGACAGAGATAAAGTTCCATCCTCATAGAAATATTTAGGCTTTTGATTGAAAAACCGATGAAGTTCAATTTTCATATGAATTTATTTTTTAAATTTTCTATCACGTAAATTATTAGACAGTGAGCGAAAAAAATGATTATAATTAGATGGTGATAGATCTAGCTGTATGGTGGGTGAAGTAGCAAACTCCACGGAAGTGAAAGTAATTTTCTACGTGTTACTTTCGAGCATTGTCATGTAAAAAATAAACTTTTCTTTGATTTAAAAAAATGTTTAGTGGAGACTTTGCTCAATTGTTTAAAATAAATCTTTACTTTAATTATACTCTTAGCTTGAAAGACTTCCCAATAAATAACACAATGAATAGCTCCAATTATAACCCACCATGCACTCGAAAGTACCTACTGTCCAATATGATGTTTTCGTCTAGGTACAGCTTTTTCTTCAGTTCCTAGCCACCGAAGTTTACACTAAAATTATTACCACCCACTTTTCATCTCCTATATCCAGATACTTTAACCTCTCATTGTTAAGATGGGAATTCAGTAGCTCCAAGCACACATTATCTCTGCTCTGAAGTCGAAAGGGTGTTAGCTCATATTGTAGCCAAACGGAATATTTACACTTCTTTCTCAAAGCATGAAGTTGTTTTCCCATTGCGGTGTGAGAGCATGAAAATAGCTCTGCCAAACAACGCGAACTTAATTGTCGATCTGTTCCAATTAGGATTAAAAATGTTTCTAAATTAATTTAAAATTCCCTTCTTTGAATCTGTCGAACCAGTGCTTGGCTGTGCGTATCCATCGTTGTGTATATATTGCGTGATGCTTCGCTGGTTTTTCGCCCTTAATGACATTCATGAATAATAAGTTTACTTTGAAATAATTAAATTTTAAATTTATTATTACTCGCCGATCACTCAATTGCAAACTGAACAGAAGTTAGAATACCGCGCTCTTTGTATGAAATATCAAGAAATATTTTAGAAACTTCTATAACATCAAGAAAAATTGGTAATAAAAAATCGAAAGCAGGTCAAAAATTGTGTTTATAATAACGGTAACTTTTATTTTATAATTTAAGACCACAAAAAAGTTTTCAAAATTTAAAAGATACGCTTCAATAATAGCAAAATAAGAAGCCACCGAAATCATGCGCTTTCGTTTAAATTCACATTAAAGTCCTAAAGAGAATTTAACTGTAATTGATTCTCCTAATACGTGCAGCTCCCTCTACCTGTTACCTCGAAGCACTACCCCCGGCCATTACCCGGAATAAGGGTGTGAATGCAAGTCAGTCTAGTGAATTTATGAAATAGGTAATAAGAATAATCCTGTGAGTGGCACAAAGGGTACGACGGGCTGCCATACATCACCTCATGCATTCACATCTCCCCCAAAACTCAATTCCTTGCATCATTAACGCGACAAAATAGTCTTATAAGACCCGACACTACATTATATACAGACTCATCACAGACAAACCGTTGAGGGAAAAATGAAATCTTTTCATGTATTTTAGCTGATTCACCGTATAAAATTTTAAATAGATATTTAATTCCATGCCAGTGAGCATCCGTAATTAAAAAGGAGTGGAATTTGTTTTTAGAAAGAGTTGTATAACTAAACAAATGTTTTAATGTCTAATATTTTGTTACTAAATATTTTATGCAACTTTTAAACAACGGTGTAGTATATTTTTTACAAATATAGAAGTTCGTGGAAGCTTTTAAGAAAACTGTAAAGCTTTTCTAAACGAAGTTAAACTTATTTTCCGTTTTAATGAAAACGCTCTTAAAAGTAATTCAAAAGGGACAGAAAGATAATACCTATTTATTTTAGTATAAAAATGTACGAAAATGTCATTATATATTGTTAAAATGATTGATAACATATTGCAAAACATATCTGTCGAGACAGAAGCAATAATTTCTTGCGGGGTCCCTTTTACTCCCTATCCCACTAGCCGTAATGTATACTCGCATTAAGATGGCATTAATAAAAAGGCGTAAACTATTTTTCATACAATCAATAATGTCTTAATATAGTCATGGATGTATTGTAGGCTTAAATTAGATTAATTTATCTCGAAGACTATCCAATAATCTTTGATCAATGTAATTTAACGTAGCTTACAGAGGAAAACAAAAAAGTTTAAATTACTTACCCGATTCATATAAGCTTTTAAATCATCAAATGTTTATTTACGGTATAGAAAGATTATAAGAAGATTACGTAGTTATACATCACGTACATATGTAGTAAGAACACTTTAGTTTAATTTAAAGAATATGCTTAGTTAATCATTTTTAGCTCCTTCCGAAATTATGTTTCGGGTAAATTTATCCCAATATCAGCGGTAAATTATAATCAGTATTACATGCATGCCGGTTATATTTTAAATATTAAATGTCAAATTTTGAAATACTATATTATTTTCATTAATATATAAATATATTTTTGATACACTTAAACATAATTAATTTTATATATATCACAATTAGATATTTTGTGATTGTCGTCATATCTATTTTAATATTTTGCACATGAAAATAGATATGACATACCTCTTTTAATCACAAAGTATGCAAGTTTTTAAATAAACTTTAAAATTTGTTTCTTTCGTCCGATTGCACTAAAATTTAAGGATACCTGCAAAAAAAGTGATTTCGAGCATTCGCATGTATACGATAGATTGAATTTAAAATTGATCCTTTTTCCAATAACACAGAATACGAGTCTGGAAACGATAAAAATACCATCTTTATCTAAATAAACTCAGGAAATATCTCAATATCATCGTGTGCAAAACAAAAATGGGAGAAAATTTGCATTCAATATTTTTTGACATGTTATGCCTTGAGCCTCTTGTAAAATTAAGACATGTCTCTCAAATAGGCTAAATCTAATTTGAAATTTTCGCCATTATTATGCAAAAAATGTAACATTTAAAATTAAGATGGTATTCTTGGATACCAGCTGCTTAAAATGACTTCTGCAAAATCACAAGATAAAAACTGTATCTCATAACGAAACCGGCAAATAGCGAAAAATTACTTTGCTAAAATATCCCTGGAAGTCGCATTGTACCTTAAGTTAAGTTAAATCGTATCGTAAAAAAAAAATAATAAAAAAAATAAAGAAGTGTGTTTGCCTAAGTAAAGCCTCTTCACTCGTAAAGGGTATACGATTTCACGTAACGCTTTTAGCAAAAAGAGATTACGCTTTAACGGGTTAATCGATCCCTCTAATGTAACAACAGGTATCTTGTCGAGTTAAAATCTAGTGGATCTCAATATAAGGAAAACCTGTTTGTAAATAAACAAAACTCCACTCACTTACGATCATAGCCGTGTGGTGAAATCTAGCAATTTAAAATGGTTTGATACCTCCCAAAATGTATCAAGAAAATATTTTATGTGTTTTACCGAAGGGAGACCATAGATTTTTAAAATTTCTAAATAAAATGTTACTATATTTTCCACTGTCATCTGGAATCGGGGCAGGGCCCGCAAAATCAAAATAGTTAGCATATTAGAAATTTGCCATTCATTGACACCGCCAGTAATAAATAAACGGCAGTCATAAAATCTACTATCAAAGCGACCTTATACACATAATACGGATGCCATTATGAAAAATCTTGAGAGGAGGGATTGATTTTGTGCATTAAATATTTTGTGAAAATTCTGCATCGAGACATGTTTAGGAACCGGAATGTCTTTTTTATTTTCATATCCCATAAGTATCCCATAAAAACTTAGTATCTATATTTTTTTTCAATTTACCTATTTCTCTATTTATTCACGTAAATCCAATATGTCAATTTAAATAAGACTTTAACGGAAGCGCTGATTGTGCTTTACATGAATCTAGGTTAACTTTATTCGCTAGATAGTTCTTAACTTCACTGAACACGTGAAGTTAAGACCTCTTGAAAAAACTGATGATTGGGCTTAAAGTTCAAGCTAAATTATAAGTTAATTTAATCACAATTCAGAGTAGTTTAAAGCTGCTAACATTACTAGTTGAAAAATTAATCTGGCCCATTAAACAAAAGACTCGCGAAACACACAATGTGTGCGTAAACTCCATTTGCGCCAAACGCACACATTTATTAATTTATAAACATTGAAGAGGACATAACATTTTTATTAAACTATTTACTAATATTAATTTCCTACAACTTAAATACATTGTCTAATATATATTTTAAATCCTTGAAAATGTGATACATATTTTAAAAATTGTGAGATCTAAGATAACTGGTACAGTTTTCCAAAAACTCTTGAGTAGACTGCTAAAGCTATTTATTTTCATGACTTTAGGTTATTGAGTTTCAGAAATAAGGAAGTATATATTTCTTTTAATATTTTCGAAACACCTTTTTAGATACATTTTCTACAATTATGAAAAAAATATATTTTTGAGACTCATTTTTAGCCCTTCTTGACAATACGCCGAATTAAATACGGAATTTAAAAATAGATTCCGGAAAATTAATTTTCTCGCCACCTCCTCCTAAAATTACCAAATAAATATGTTTGACTATTAACTATTGGTATTTATGTGGATTAATTTGTTTATTGCTACGCTAAATCTTGTTTCATGTCAAGTAATTTCTGCTGAAAACGAGTATGGCAAGTAGATATACCTTATAAGAACTCCGTTTTTACTTTTGAAGTACGGTCCCATAAAATTAAATACGAGTTAAGCCGAAGGAAAAAGTCTATTTACAATAAGAACTATTTGAACCTTATTTGACAATGCTACAAGAAGATAATTGCTAAAATAAAGATCAATAGAAATAAAATGTAAGAATCCCAATAAAAAAGAGAGAAAGAAAAAAATTTTATATATTTTTTTTATAAATAATGATTTTTTGTATAAAATTCTAATCTACATAAAACGCAACATTCTTTTCAAATCACTTTTACAAATATCGGTCTCGTTAAATAAACGAAAGCATCTCGGAAATTGGAAAGAGATGTTCTACCGTACTATTAACGGAACTAACGTTTCATTTTATTTAATAAACGATATCTATATAATAGGTCACATTTGGAATAAAACTTTTACTATGTCGTAAACTTTTCAAATTAATAAGAGGCGTTAAAGATTTTAACCAATAATCAATTTAATGATGGAGCTCTATATGTCATTATGAAAATTATTGTTGCCAATTAAAAAAAATATAAATAAGGTAAAAGATTATTTTCTACATAGTGATAACTTAAAATTACCACAATTTTTCTACCGACCAAATTGTATTTTAGCTCAGAGGGTTAAAAGGTCCCAAACTTTCACCGATGACACACGAGGTCTTACGTAATATCTTGTAAATAATTTGTGACTCGTTCAAAAGGAATGAAAAAAAAATACGTTAAGAAGTTATGTATAAATTGTTCAGAAAGCTTTAATATTGGACGACAATATAAATTTAATTACAATTTCAAGGAAAACAATAAAGGAGAACAGCTTTGAGCCATGATTCTAATATTTAATATAAATTAGGAAAATATAGGAAACTAGGAGAAAATACCCGCTTTGCTGGGTTTTTTTGGTCGTACATTTATTCATATCTCATAAGTTTTTTATACTTTATGCGTAAATATCCTACAATATATATATAAAGAAAAAGGGTGTGGACAATGAATATGTGTAAGAAACCGATAATATTCCAAAACATTGTAGAAATTTCTTCAAATTTCTAGAACTGTCTAAAACAACTGGAATTTTCAAATTGAAAGACACACATTTTTAAGGTCGACTACTTGTAACCCCCATATTTTCCACACCCTTATAGTTATCGATGCGCAACCACAATAGTGGACGATGAAAGGGTGTGGGCTACTACCAAGCAAAATTGCCATTTACCTGCATTATGTAGTTTTGGCTTCACAGTGGAATAAAAGCACACACGCAACCTTTACACGCGAATTTTATATAATATGTGTAGATAAAATAAGAAGGTTGTTAAAATTAAATTACTCAAATTTATCTTTAAACATTTCATCTCAAATATGCTATTATTGCGGTTACATAGGTTCTGTACAAAAAAAGTGGGTTGGCTAAAATAATGTTTTTCTTTTAATCTAATAATTTACTTATACTTTGATCTTATGAGCCATTCTATATGAAATCGACTAATCGTTAAAGCCGGTTCATTTTAGATTTTGCTCTATCCTAGTGAGAATGTTTTTTAGAGTGCCAAAAAAAATAAAAATTATGGTCCTAAGGAAATCCAGCGTCATATAATTTTGACATGCGCTAGTTCTCGCTTGCTCGAGTTAAAATATTTAAAACACCTCGTTGTTTTACTTTAATATAAAAATATTAATTAAAAAAAACACCTCGTTGTTTTACTTTAATATAAAAACTTTAATATAAAAATATTAATTAATAAAGTTGTTAAATTTTTTCTAATAAAGATGTCTACAAGCTCGAGATGACATTTTAAAGCTGAAAAACAGTGGTTTTTGCGTGTAAAATTTAAATTCACATAATTAACACCCATGAAAAACTGCTGAAAATGTATTTTACAGATTTTTTCATATTTTTAATAGGATTCGGTATCTCGACTGTCCAATATAAACAGCTAATATTCCTTAGAGATTAAGTGGAAGAAATATAATCTACAATTAACTCATTCGGCTTGCACTTTTTAAAAAAATTGCGTCTGAAGTTTTGAAAGTTAATATAATATTTTTATAATGAATATGTAGTATAATATTTTGAAATATAATAAAATATAGATAGCAAAATTTCAAAACTTAAAGCATAGATTTTTTCATAAAAAGTGAGCCTAACGAGTGAAATATGGGTTTTATTCCTTCTGCCAAATATGCACTTTAGCTCTGAGAAATATTAGCTATTTACATTGGACAGTCCAGGCATTGGAATTAGTTTAACCTGAAGAAATATCAGTAAAATACATGTACCTTTAGCAACATGTTATTTTTTAGGATTATTAACTGGGTGAATTTAACTTTTGTACATAAAATTTGTTATCTTTGACCGCTGGATTTCTATCTTTGAGACCCTAAATAAGATTCTTACATAGTTTGAGCAAAATCAAAAATGGTGCAGCAACGAAATTTTTTAAGACCATTTCATATGTCTAATAAGTCTTATAGCATAGAGCAGAATTCTATATCTAACTCCTCAGTAATCAAATTCTCATGCTAAAATGATCCAAAAAATCGTAACTTCCCTCGATGACCGTATTTTGTAACCTGGCTCTCAAAGTTCTTTCAATCACTATTCCTACTTCTTCATCCGTTCTCGGTTTCTGATGTATAAAATATTGTATTTATTTCGTTTAAAAGTATAAAAAACTTTATCTAAGTTTTAAGAAGAGAATATTGTTCCACTTTTTAAATATTTAAAATAATACTTTTACTTAATTCGCTTCCAATTGCTAATTGAAAATTGACCGTATATATATAAGTAAATTCACAGTATATTTTAGAAACCTAGACCAACACAGATTTTTTTAAATATACTTTAGTATCGAAATAATAACAGTACTGTGTGGATTTTATTAAATAAAACGACTCTTAGAACTTAGTCAAAATATTTAATAGTTATATCCAATCTATTTCGTTAATATCGGGATAGATAATTAAACGGTGTAAATAATTATTTTTGTTGTAAAACTATGTTAGTTAAATGTCTAATGGTAAAGTGTGTTAAACCGCCATTAATTAAAAATTTTCACCGAAATCATTTCCAGTCAAAAAATTACCAATAAAACAATTTGAATTCTGTAACCAGTAAACATTTTCCGTATTTTCTTTCGCGTACTAATCTTTGAAATTAAATAACACAGATTTACGGCTTTCATATTCTACTCCCGGTCGTTCGCGGAGAGTATCTAGAGATTTAATAGAATAGCTTTATTTAATAGAATAGTATATGAGTGATTTTAAGAGAATAGATAAAATACTACAAATCTTTGACGGGTAGAACCGCCACTGGTGCGAGAAGCTAAATACTGGAGTTACTTAGGCTCTCGCCAAAATATAATTATTACCTTCAACGATACGCGCATTTGGAGAGGCCTATGTTTAGCAGTGAATAAAACGCATTTAACAGTGAACAGAACATTTAGCAGTGAATAGAACGGACTCTCCGTTAATGAATAACAAATATTTCGCTAGAGTTACACAAACGCATTGTTGTAATATAACTCAGACATTTTTATTAAACCGGAACAAGAACTTTTAATATAAGTCATCCATTACCTTCTATGTTCAGGTACATGAAATATTTCAGAGAAAAATATCCGAAAATAATATGGCAACATTTAGTGATATTCAATTAATTTTTTCGATTAAGCATTAACGATTTTATTTTAGCATATAAAGTTCTCAGTGAACTAGTATTTTTATTTGAATCTTCATATTGATGTTTGCCATCTTAGTCAAAATGTTGTTGAGTTGTACTCTAGTGTTATATAACGTAGGAGTGAGGAAAGTATGAAATTAAGTTATCCAACAAAACAAAGAAAGAGTTATTACTACTCAATAATAATAATGAATTGTATTTTTTATTAATATTTACGCATTTTATAAAGAATGATTCCAAGGTACTTATATTTTGGCTTGAAATGTCATTGTATATTTTTTCGTCCATCATCCATGATTTGTTATAAGTATTTTTTCATGCAATTAATGTTACAAAAAACAATGGATGCCTTAATACTTATCCTAAGTTGATGAACATTTTATTCAACCTAACGAGAGAACTATTTTCGTAACACTCGCTTATATTTTGAGAGTAATAATATATATAAATTAGTCTCTTTCTAGTTTTTTTTATCGTAAACCAATAAAATTTAGAAAAAAGTGGGGAAAGGCTAATTTTGATTTACGTACAGTATTCAGCGTCAAGCGGAGACATTTCGTGTTACATAGCTTTATTATTTTTATAGCTACTATGTTTATAATTTAAATAAAACGTATTTCAACATCAGAACATATTATGTCGTGGCAATTGGAAATATACAATGACTGCCATATTACAATTGCAGAGTACCATAAGTTGAACTAGGAACTTTTAAGATTTTGTTATTTTCTTGTGGTCTTTGAAGTAAAAACTTAAAAAAGGCACTTTTTAAATTTATCTAAGACGATTAAAAACATTTCCTGCTTCATCAAGTACGGTATTTATATGAAGTTCTTTATACTGTAGTATAAAGAATCTTTTATTTCTATACTAATAATTTTTAAATTTTGAAATCATTTTCTTCTCATAAATTTATCACCATGACAAAAATTTAAGAAAAACTTATCAAGCCATTCTAATCACATTAATATAAAAAGTGATATTTTTGAAAAACCAATACCATATTTTTCAAGATTTTCACATGATTATAAGATTTTCTTAGATTAAATTGCATGTTCAATGAATATCCAACCACACCCACACATTTAAATAATTTGTTTGGTTACCCTTCAAACATATTTTAACCTACATTATGTTCGAACTCCTAAAATGCGTCAATTAAAAATAAGGTAAATAATGTTATCAATTTTTTTTACATCGGTGTTTTAAATCATTGGCTTGTCTTTCTGAATTGTAATTCTGCCATGACGCTAAGAGAAATCATTTCGAAACCACGCGTTGTCGCACATAATAATCTGTATTAAAGTAATTAACATTGATATGACTCGTGAAAACATTATTCGCCTATAAATTACATTGCTTATTCCATAGTTGGGTATCTTATTTATTAATGGGAGGTGTATAATAGCATTATCCGGACAAGAGAACGTTTTCTAGTGACTATATCTTTTTCATAATTATCTATGAAAATATCGAGCGTTGGGGAGAATGATTAAGAGAGCGGGTTAACAATTTTAGACACAGTTGGCTAGGTTTTATTCGATTTTAAAGTACCGAGGTTTTTTAAAGAAAATAATGTTTTCAATTATTCGATAGAATTTATAAATTTTAGAAAATCGTAACAAGATTTTATTATTTGGTAGCACAGATAATATTTTTTGCAAAAAATATTCAATACATAATACATAATTCTTCGGTTTTCAGCATGTTTATTTCTGTAGTCGTATTCATAATATAAAAAAAACTAAACATATTTTTATAAATCCTTCATCATAATGTTGCCTATTTTTTTAATCAATACATTTGTAATAAACATCTTTCTGAATATCGAGAAAATGAGTTTTCAGCATCTGAATGAAACAATGGTAAATTTATAGCATAAACATTTAAGTAAATAATTTTCTCCAATAGAAAAATAGTTTCAGAAAAATTCTCCGATTAAATTATTTTATCAGGTCCAAAATTACAAATAAATAAGCCGCAGACTAATTCTAATCGTCAAAAACCTTCTCTATTTCAATGTATTTATCAAACAGAAAGTCGAATGTAAGGATGATTCGAGTTTGCCTTTTTTGTTCTTCAATTCTGGTAGCATATTATAAATGGGAGTAAGAAAAAATATATTACTCTTCAATGAAGTGAACGAACACCATACAATGAAAGATAAGTTAAGATAAATGTTTTACTCGTAATTGGAATAAAAATGTATCACATTTATATGTTGCATGGTGTTACATAAATACATTTTCTCTTTGATATTGAAATATAAAATATTATTTCTCTCACTCTCAATTTACAGTATTTGAAAATTAAATTAAGTTAAATTTATATAAAAATGAAAGAAGTAATTTTAGTTATTTCATATTGGAATTTAGAACAATACGTTACTTATGGAAAATGAAAATTATTTTATAGTTTGAATTTATTTCATTAAAAATAATTATTTTCTGGAGGTATATTTCACCGATTATTTAAAAATACCTGTGTATATTAATGTATTTAATTAATTCCACGACAAATAGCTGACCACTAAAATATAAATGATGACTAACAGTTTTTTTCATCTCATTAAACTAAATATTGGCCATTGAAGTATTTTGATATTTTTTCTTGCCATTATTATTAAAACTATTATTGATTTTGTTCTTTAATAAAAATATATTGTAATCGTATTGCTAAAGGACATCTGAGCAACATAACTTAAAGCACTTCATACACTCATCATCACGATATATTTTATGTCAATTAATGGAATAAAAATTATTTTATGTGTTGATTACCAAAGAAACTGAAAAAAAAACAAATAAATATTTAAACAATGAAGATCACTTCTATAAATAAACTTCTGACAAAAACTCTTATGCTTATAATCTTAAACAATTATTGCTGGAAAAACTTAATACTTTATATAAATTTAACTAAGTAACGGGCAGATGAAAAACTTATATTCACAGATCAGTAGATGCAGGCTACGACATGTCAATAGCGAAAGCAAGCGCCAGTCAAATTGAACGGCGAAGATCAAAAACTGAAACTTAGTTAATAAAACGTTAACGGTATAAAAATGCAACATATCAAACCTTGAAATGAAATTTAATTACGCAACTTAATAATCACATCCTATTTCCGTTTTAAAATAATTTTAATTACTAAAGTACCATTTTTTGTTACCTTAAGAAATTGGCGAGTGAATGTAATGCATTGAACGGGATACTAATTGCTTTAGTCTGTCAAAACTGACGTAACAATTATATTTTTTGGTGGATTTGGCGCTTGGGCAGCCTCTATATTTATTAAAAAAGAAATAGTGCATTGTGTGGAACTATTGTTTTATATTCTTTAAGAATATAATTAGCCTTTCTAAAACTGTTTGCGCTTTAATAAGGGCTCTAAAAATATACCATAACTTTTACGTAGCACAATTTTTGTATTTACGTGGTTATCAATATATTTTAACCACATGTTCGTAATATCCTTCAAGTATTGCACACTCGATATTTTCAGAAGTATTTCATTTCAAACACGCGATGTTTTATAATATTTTATTACCTCTGCCAAATCGCAAGCCTTGTAATAAGAGTCTTTCACAAAATAATTGCAGAGATTTCAAATAACCAGCAAAAAAGAAGTGCTTTGAAAAGCGTAAAATAATGAAAATGCGGGTATTTTTAATCAAATATTCTTATTACTTGCACTCAAGTATTCTTAATTAAAATTATGCGTTACAATTTAGTTTCCAAACATAAATAAATTTGCCAAATAATGTTATTCTTAGAGATTTTGGAATCGTTATTAAGTAGTCGTTTGTCTTCTTTCTCACGTACACAGAATAAAAAAAAGTTAGAAGTGGCATATTCATCGAAATATGTGAAAACACGTATTGTCAGTTAAAAGAAATGAATTTTAAATGCAGGCCATGCCCCTGTCTGCGCTCAAAATCATTAAACTCTTTACCGTTTCTGCGTACTTTAATCAGATATGCTTATCTCGCTTTAATATCCTTTACACATTTATAGACCGCCCACAACGATATCGAGATATTGTAGTAATAAAAATAAGATGATTATATATCTAAATTTAGCTTCTCAAGGAAACTTAAATTCTGTAAAACTATAGTATTTATGAACGTAATAAAATATTTATTAATTTATTACATATATCCGATGCAAAAAACTAACTAATGGAAATATGGGAGACTGTTAATAGGGTTTCATCCGTTTCAGAGCATTATAATTACAAATTTCGCGATTTAAATAAGAAAATGTTTGCACTCTCCATAAATTTTGGATATACTTACTTCGCCCTAATGTACAAGCAACATTGTATTTAATTTTTTGAATGGAAATGGAACAATAAAATGCGTGATGGTTGGATACGTCGAGATATCACAGTTAATCTTAGATCTTTCCCTGAATTATGGTTAACAATATATATAACATTTCTCAATATTTTTTAACATTGCAAATTAATTATAGGCATACATAAAAATATTCATCTATAATTTCAATAAATGAATGCCTTTTTATATATTCAAAAGTTTTCTATTTTATTTTGTTATTAGTGCCTATTAAATTTAAATTATATAGCCAGAACATAGAACCTGTAAAAAAAATATTAAAAAAAAAACAACCGCTCGCCACGACATCGACCTAAAGCAATATAATACAATAACTTTTTTATCTGCATTTAAAGCAGAAAATGGTAATGTGTACACATTGTGGTTATAATTTCGAAAATTGAAATAAATAATAGAATATGGAGTACTAAAATTTAATTAAAAAAAGATTTAATTGCATAAAGCACCAAAGTATACTAACTTTCCAGCGGAACCAGGTTCTCAAAACAAGTTATAGTTCCTATTGATCAAATTGATCTTAGTTTTAGTTGCTAAAACTTTGTCCCGTGGATTTAAGCCTTCAGGAATTCCAAGATCGTGAAGTTATTGTAGACTTCATAAGTTTAGTAAATAACCGGTTCCATACCCTTAAATTCCAGACTTACCGGTGCTTTTATTTATATGACGCCATTCACAGATGATAATAAAGACTAAATATTTCCTTTGTTTCAAATGGGATGCTTAATTATGTTTTACTCTTCAATAGACTAAGCGAATTAGGATTTAGACATTTATGTAATAAAATATTTAACTTACTACCCGGAAAACAGTACATATTAATTAAATAATAAACGGTTTGTCATTTGGTATTAATAAACTGTGTTAAATAAAATTAACGAATGTACTTCTCAATTACGGACTTCATTAAATCAGTTACAAAATTGCTTGTAGAAAAATCTTCATACTGACAGAAAGCAGTGCGATCAAATATCTTCCTGCGTACAACCTGATTTAAAACATTGATTATATATTTTTTTCTTTTTTCACTAACCGCATATGTTATCCATGCATGCCTACTTCAGACTTTTACACTTTTTTTAATCTATCCTATGAAATTAATGAAAATATATCACTCTTTTATTTTAACATCGTCATTATACTGTGGCATTATTATATAAGGTAAAGCCCTTTGAAACAGTGAACATTTGTTCTCATTAATATGATAGTTTCCAAACTTATTCTCATTATTGATTCTTACATGATTATGACAACATATGTCCTGTACTACTGACGCGTACCGGTGCAACAATATCGCTGTACGTAGATGTTTAAGATCTGACAAAATGTATGTATTCAAATTAACGTATCGATTATAGAATATTATGTAATCGGTTATATTATTTTGGTAACTTTTACTTTTGCGTGGAATTATGACAAGATTACATTTTTGGACTTTAATGAACAATGAAGAACGAAGCTCAACTATTGCATTCGATCTACGAATAAGGAATACGTCATCGTGCAGAAAAAAAATGTCATAACTTTTTTCTTCTAGAACATAACATTTTTCCTCGAACATAACTTTTGTCTTCTTAAATAGATGGTAAGTGCACTTAACATCTCTTTAAGGAGATATCTCTAGTTATATGCTTTCTGCTCACTTATATGCACACCCACACTCTAGTCATATGCTATCATCTCTAGTTATACGCTTTCTGCTCACGTACATGAACACCCACACCCGTACACATACAAATGTTGCAACATTTTACTCGGTACTGATTTTGAAAATTTCTAGCAGTAGAAAGATTGGAAATTTATCTATGTTCAAGAACGTTAATGAATCGCAAAATTTCAATTAATTATTCGTATTGTCATGAGTTTATACTTTCCAATGTGCTTTTTTTTCAGTGATTATTTAAAATCGGTTCCATTTCTCTTTAAAAACATATTAAATTTCTCCATTTTAGTGATATGATATGTTATGTCACCTAGATGTACCTATGCGTGACATCCATATATTGCGTGACATCCATATATTAGAATTTAAAAAAAAAGAATGTGACAAAGTTATCATGCATTAAATATTAGTGATATTTAATTTATTGAAAGCGAAACAGATGTTTACGGTATTTGATGAATTTAAATATATTCATAAATATCTATTTACAATTATATATATTTACACACACACACCCACACATATATATTTACATATATATATATATATATATATATATATATATATATATATATATACATATTTATGTATATATATGTATATATATATATATATATATATATACACATACACATATAATTACCTACCTACCTATGTAATAACATTTAACCGCTTCGTAAATTTATTTATGTCTACACATGGTTACACATATATCTACGTACTAAAATCTTAATTGTTTCGAACCATTGTATGTAATTGTACTTACTTACTTGTCTATGTATGTATGTATTTTTTTATACGTCGAGACAAATGAAAAGGATGAAGAGTCAAGAGTTCCCATAACGTGAATCTATAATTTTAAGAAATATAGACAACTTTATTCTATGAATGCATACCTGTTTGATTTTTTGTAGTGCACACAATTTTATTGAAATAAAATTTACATCTTTACTGCAATATCATTCCGATTGTCATACTTGTTCAGCGACATATAACAATTCCTGCTGTGATATTCCTAATTCAAGTACGCAAAATTAAGTAAATAAAAAATTCACATTTAATGTTATATTTAATTCTATGTCAACTTCACTTGCAGCTTTCACAGAAATGACTATGTTCCTCTTGCGCTGCTTCATTTACGCGGCAACCGATTTGCTGTGAATCGCTTTTGCTCCGACTGCGGAAAAATAAGATTTCAAATAATAACTAACGGTAAAGATATATATATATATATATATATATATATATATATATATATATATATATATGTATATGTATATGTATATATATATATATATATATATATATATGTATGTCTGTATACGAGCAGAGGGTACTTAAAACGTCACCACTCTTAACACACCAGTTCTTAATATCTTTAATACAATTGTGCATGACATATCAAAATTTAAAAAAAATCATTAGCTATTATTTAAAAAAGGACATTGGAAGATTTTAATGTTTTATAATAAATAATTGGAGCACCTACAGTATATTAAATATTAACCCACCATGTAGAATAAACTAAAATATAGGTTATTGAGAAATTACTTTTTTTTTAAATTTTATCAGCCTCATTCACGTGATTCAGCTTTTAATTTAACAATTGCGTTTAAGTTATAATAATAATAAAGTAAATATTTTTTCCATGAAGAACTTTTGTTGGATGTATATATATATATATATATATATATATATATATATATATATGTATATATATATATATATATATAATTTATATTTATATGTTTCTGGCAAATTACGCGTTCAATTAAATTTAGTAATCATGGTAAATGTATTTTTCCTTGCCATTACATTACGTATTAAGATCAATACTATTTAATTGTTTGACATTATGTAACCCGTATTTCATAAATACACTTTTTCCAAGATTTTATTACATACGGAGATTAAAGTGTCGAGAGATATTTTTCAACACCTTATCACGTCTCACAAGAAACTTCCATCTAAGATATATTCTAATATTTATATTTTATGGCAGAATGTAATATGTGATTAAAATAAGGAAAACAGGAAAGAAAATAAATGAGGGAAAAATCAATGTAATGTCTCAAAATTTAATGTATAGGTTGGCGGAGAGCTCGATGTATCCGGAATTATTTACTCGTTGATATATCAAGTAAATAAACAGTTGTGTTCCCACAATATCTCCTTTTTTATTCATTAAAATTCGATTACTGTTGAGCTTCTATGAAATATGAAGTTGAAATAATTGTAGTTTTTCGCTTTTTATGTACACTGTCTTAATTAATATTAGACAAGTAAAATATTTCTAATTTAAAAATATATCATAGCTTTGCGTCAAATTCATTACTATCCGTATGGCCTATACATAGAACATAGAACATCGTGAAGAAAGTTGAATTCCCATTGTAACTATGTGAGGAGTAGGAGTGAATTTTATCGAAGTTTTTGCAAAATTATCATTTATATAAAGTTTTTAGCGTAATTTTGTACTTCTTCACTTTCCTGTGTGCTCCATAATTTATCATATAACGTCTAATTTAGTTTGCCAATGTTAAAGATCTTGCCACAAATTAATACGAATGAAATTTATGTCATCACTTCTGATGGTTTTACTGGAACTAGTGGTCGCCGAGTGGTTGAAACTCGACCGTAAAATACTTACCTACTCACTTGTTCAAAAACACTCATAGATATAAGTCAATTAAAATAACTGCCAAAAAATTCTCCTTTCGCACTCGTATATTAAGCAAGCTGTATTTTAATAATATATAAAATATGGATATCCAAAACAAAAAAATATAAAATAAACGCTTTTTGTCTTGACATACATTCCACATACTATTAAAAAAGGAACATTTGAAATCACACAAATTGCGGTGACAGTCATTACTTCGTGCGACTGCTTCACAGATGGTTGGTTTACGTTGGAAGGCCAGCGGAAAAATAAAATGGTGGACCACTTATCTGTGAAATAAATTTAAAAATTTATTTTTTTGAAATTTAATCATTCGAAGATGTATTATTTATAAATTTTAGCTTTCTGAACTTCTTTTCCATATAAACTTTACCTTTTAACTTTTCCAATTCTCACATTCCCCTATGCGCGCAATATGCTTAAAAAAGGGTACAAAGTTTTCTTTTCACGTGCTAATATTTAGACGCTATGTAATACACTGGAATTCTTGTATCACATTTTTATACTTTACAACTTTTATAAATATAATCTAAAACAATTCCATTTATAAGTGAAATAATCGTAGTAGGTATTGTAAAGATAATTGCTTTGGATTGATTAAAACTTTATAAACTGATATCTTTTATAAAAATAACTGAAACGTTTATTTTTGTATTACAAAACTATTTCCATTATAATTGTATTGTAGGTAACTATGGTAGGTACAACCCTTTAGAAATTAAATGGTTATTATTTCGTGGCGTACTTAGGCAAAATGATAAATTCTATGATTTTGAAGTAATAAATTTGACAGGAATATAATTTTTCTGCAGTTAATAATTTTGACATATATAATACGAAATAGTTTATAAGCTACAATAGTAAAATATTGTTTTTACAAATGAACCAATATGTGGTACTTATTTTATCGAAAAAAATAATAAAATGTTGCAGGCCCCCTGCCATTAAAAATGTAACTTTTCTGAAATAAGTTGAAATTCCAATATTCTTGCATTAATGCTTCAAACGAAAGAAGAAACGATATGAAATTATCTTCTTTGTGTATCATTTTCTTAGCAGTTCTCATAAAAATGTCATCACTGTACAGGATTTTTTCATTATTCAACGTTTTCAATTTATAAGCAAAGTTTTCAATAGTGTGCACAATTTACAAAAACCGTTATATTAAACCGTTTATATTTGCAAGGTAATTTGAATTACGAAAAAAGTAAAAAAAATATTAGCGGATAAAAAATAAATATCAGTTCATCTGCAAAACTTTTGCGTCCTTCTCAAAATTTGTTTCCAACTGTTTTAGAAGAACGATACATAATGCTTTCGACTAAAAAGAAAAAAAATTGCCAAGGGTTGAATTAACGAAATTTATTATTTTACACAAAATTTTAAATATTTATAAAATTATAAATTTTACCAACGATGTAACTTGATTCTATTGTCTGTCTCATCAAAAGCCAGTCAATGTATTTAAAGAGTACGGAATGGATTCTGCCCGCACAATATTAATATAGCATTCAATCGAATATGATGAACAGGAAATGTCTTTTGTTCAAGTTATAGGAGATCGTTACGTCGAACGACTTCTGTAGGGACTTCATTGTTAGTTCGTAACAATAGCCTTTACTTCTGAATTAACTACATGTGGGGCAGGGCGTACTATAACTTCTATTATAGAAGTGTGACATATTGAGTGAGAATTCATTCGCACATTTAACGATCAAAAGGTATAACATCTGTAACTAATCAATTTAAATTACTCATAATTTATTAGACACTTAGGTACCACAATCGAAGTATAACTTTTATGTATTATTTAATTCATATCGAAAGTTCTAAACATTAGAGACAAAAAGCTGCATCACTATGAAAAGACGGTAGACTAATGTACTCAAATCTGATTTTGAATGAATGAATCTACTTTTCCAAATGTTTTTATCAGAATTCTATAACTGTCTATTACTAGACTATGTCCTCTATTATCATTCGTTAAAGTAAATCAAACTTATATTTATAACATTACAAACGCAGTAGGTATAAAATATTTGGATATCATTTGATATCAGTTGTGATCTCCTCTTATTTTAGTACATAATTATTCTAATATGACTCTATATTAACATAGGTATAGTGCCGTTATAATATTATGAGTGTAAAAATTATTATTATCATCTCCGTGACATGACGTTATAAAGGAAAAATGTTTTCTTGTTCAAAAATTGTCAATATTTCTCTAATTATTTTCATGAAATAATAAAAATTCTAAAGAATTAAATTTTTTATGGTCGGTTTATCGGCTTTCGTAAACTGGATGCAGATTTAACGGAAAAAATTACCGGGCTATCAACCCAGTATAAACTTAATCACATATAGCGCTCTATTCAAAACCATTTTACAATATATGTTGAATTGTTTAATTTAAAATAAATTATTATATGTTATTATAGCTTCATTAGTACATTTATCAATGTAGGGCAAAAATTAATTGTAATAACTCTAATTTCATTCCTTCGTTTTTTCGTTAAATCTGCATCCAGTTTACGAAAGCCGATAAACCGACCATAAAAAATTTAATTCTTTAGAATTGTTATTATTTCATGAAAATAATTAAAGAAATATTGACAATTTTTTGACCAGGAAAACACGTTTCCTTTATAACGTTACGTCACGGAGATGATAATAATTTTTACACCCATAATATTATAATGGCGCTATACCTATATTAATATAGAGTCATATTAGAATAATTATGTACTAAAATAAGAGGAGATCACAACTGATATAAAATGATATCCAAATATTTTATACCTACTTGAAAAAATAAATCATTTGAGGTACTGGTATTCGAACAAACTTTTCCATTTTAAAATCGAAACAAATCAACAACGTGTCTAAGTGTAAGGCTGAACCTAGGCTTCTCCTATTTGCGTATTATTGAAGATAATTCGACTTTAATGCTAAAATTTTAAATTTTCATAAACTATCAACATTTTTTCCCCTATAAAAGAATAAGTTCTTAAGACGTTTGTAATGTTATATCAGTTGGATTTACTTTAACGAATGATAATAGAGGACATAGTCTAGTAATAGAATTCTGATATAAATATTTGGGAAAGTAGGTTCATCCATTCAAAACCAGATTTAAGTACATTAGTCTACCGTCTTTTGCACAGTGATGCAGCTCTTTTGTCTCTAATGTTTAGGACTTTCGATATAAATTAAATAATACATAAAAATTATACTTCGATTGTGGTACCTAAGTGTCTAATAAATTACGAGTAATGTAATTTGATTAGTTACAGATGTTATACCTTTTGATCGTTAAATGTGCGAATTAATTCTCACTTAATATGTCAAACTTCTATAATAAAAGTTACTACAGTACGCCCTGCCCCGCATGTAGTTAATTCAAAAGTAAAGGCTATTGTTACGAACTAACAATGAAGTCCCTACAGAAGTCGTTCGACGTAACGATCTCCTATAACTTGAACAAAAGACATTTCCTGTTCATCAAATTCGATTGAATGCTATACTAATATTTTGCGGGAAGAATCCATTCCGTACTCTTTAAATACAGTGACTGGCTTTTGACGAGACAGACAATAGAATCAAGTTACATCGTTGGTAAAGTTGATTATTTTATAAATATTTAAACTTTTGTGGGAAATAATAAATTTCGTTAATTCAGCCTTTGGCATTTTTTTCTTTTTAGTCGAAAGAATTATATATCGTAAAACAGCAAATGCGCCGTGTACTCGTAATCTATTCTGCGAATAGTTACGAAAAGTTGTTCAAAGTTTAACTGTAAATTTATTGGATAATATTCCCTTTATATTCTTCGCCGAGCCGATAACGAGTTTTAGCCGCAAATACCACATACTTGTCAAAACAACGTATCAAGTACGGTAATTAGCGTAGATATATTAACTGCATAAGTTCATTAATATAACTTATACCTCTTTCGACTAATTCAGATATGGCCTCAAGGTCGTCATGTTATTTGTGTTGAGCTTTCGCTACGACGAGGGCAGTGGATGGAAAAGCGCTTTATTCAAATTTTACTTTAACGACAAGCGGTTCCCAGTCTTAACAGAATTAAGAAAAGAAATTATGAATTAACCTAATATAAGGTATGACTTGTGAATCTGCTCTTAAATAGAATAATGTAATAATAGCTGCTTAAAGTATTTTTGAGGCCCTTACATTAGTCGTTTCAAACGACATACACTATTTTTTAGCTTTGTTAGGTATTGAGATATGTGTTGAAAATGTTGAAATATACGTTTTATTACAATGGGATGTTGAGATATATGTTTTATTACAATGTCAAATTTCAGATTTCTACGTCAAGCGGTTTCTAAGAAAAACAGTCAACAGACTGATAGACAATCACGTGAGTAATGTTATAAGTATTTGATTATTATTTCTAGTTAAGAAACTATTAAAATATAATAATGGTTAACAAGTTAATTCGAAACCTTTAAGATTTCTATTTTTAGTGGAAGAAAATGAAATATTCATTATCCTTCCACATAGAATAGCACCTTACGAACAGTCATTTATTACTTATCTGACTTGAATTTAAAATCACATATATACATGATTGATTAATACAAACATATATACATGAAGTTTGAAGTTAACCTTAAATCAACTATTCGTAACTATTCGCAGAGTAGATTACGCGTACATCTGTTCTATTACCTACCTAAATAGTGAAATTAGTCACCAGCATCCACTGACTGTGAAAGAACAATAAATGGATCACGTCAATCGTCGTCTGGGAGAGGGATAGTTTAAGATATTATTGTTTTTTATTAAAAAAATTTACTTTCTTATGCCAATAAACAATAGCTACGTCTAATAGCTAATACTGTAATAGTTCCTGCTAATGCTGTTTAATAAATTTCGATGTAAATATTTTTTTTATATATTTTATATATTGCATTTTTTAAAAATTTTAGATGGATTTGAGAAGTTAAAATGAAAAAAATTGTACGATAGTCAACTGACTTAGACACATAATCAGTGCGAAGCGATTACTTTTAATCATCAGATTTTGAGGAAATTCACAATTTTGAGAGAGAAATACACATTAGGACTGAAGAAAGTGAGGAGGATATCTCAATTTCTTCTGACGATGAACTCTTCGTTCCATGTCACAGTCAAAGTTAAATACTAGTTATATAATACAATGATGATATATCTAATACGAAGCAGATGGATTATGAGACTGAACAACCATAACAACGGCTGATACATTCGCAAAGCATTCAACTAAGCCAGAATAACTTAAATAGTAAGAAACATTAATGGTCCGAAAAACCTCATAATTCACATGTACGTTTAGGTGTTCGTAGCATACTACATATTGTACCTGGCCCCACAAGCATAGCTAAAGGAATCTGTAAGCCGACGGGTATTATTCCAATTTTTATATTGAAGAAAACGTCTATAATATTGTTCAATTTACAAACGTAGATATTTATATAAAAAGCATTAAGTACAAACTTTGTAATCACACTACTTCACCAAGATCAGTCACCAATTCTCAAAAATAAACTTTATCAATAGAAGCTTTATTTGAAGCAAAGAGAAGGGTTATCACCCACAAAACTTGTACGAGTGCTATATGATTGGTCTTTTTTTGAGATATCTGAGATTTTATCACAAAATTATAAAAAAAAGATGGAAAAGAATCGTATGAACTTCCAGCAATTAGATATTTTTGGGAAAATTTTATCGATAATTGCAAGTAACGGTTCAAACCAAGTTCTTACATTACTGGTAGTTGAACAACTGCTTGGAATGAGAGACGCTGTACTTTCAGGATGAATATCCGGTACAAGCCAAATAAATATGGATCTAAGCTACTTCTTATGGCTTCATCTAATGCAAAGTATATGAGTAATACTATCTCTAAGGGAGGAAAATATATAAATGCAGGAAACCAGTCATTGGCAAATCAATTTGTTAGAGATACATAAACCGATACCTGAAATAAGCTGGAGTGTAATCATAGATAATTGGTTCACATCAGTTCATCGTAAGACCTTCTTTCAAGACTTATGATCAAATTTCTATTAACACTTGATCAAGTAAGCACGATATATGATTAGTCCTACAAACTCACAAAAGGAGCATTCAACACCCACGATCAGACGTGTTCAGTCTTGAACAGGCAGTAAAGCTAATCAATAGCCGCTATTCTTGTTTTACGGTATTCCAAATCTATTCACAGCAAGTATATACATTTTTCGTGAATTAAATTCCATCCGGAATAGAAATAAATTTATAAATAGAAGAGAATTTGCCTTGTAATGGCAGACGAATTTATACAGCCTTGGCTGCGTGAGCGATACGGCATTACAACTTTGCAATGTAATTTAAAGTCAGTTCTCGCCGAAATCTCGTTCAATGAAGATTTTCAAGAATATTCTAGTCAATTAATACCGAGGATAAGAAAAATTGGTGGCTATTGTCCCACGAAGAAACCCGCATGGCTGAATACTTCTGCAAAGGATGAAAAAGAGCTGTTTGTGGAAAGCACACATTTTCTGTACCGAATAAGTTATTTCCAAATTTATCTAACTTTTTGATAAGCTGAGAGATAAGGACTAATGATCACTAATATATTACTTATTATAAAGAAATTAAACTATTTAAATACATATTCGTGTTTTATTATTTATCAGATGAAAATTTAGTTACACCATCATTCGAAAATAGGGTTAGTGAGCAACGTTTATAAGACTATACGAGTATGATTCGAGTTGTGTGGTAAAGGAAATATTTGATAGTCCTGAATTGACTTGTATACTTTGACGACTTTCATCAGAAAAAAGTTATTTATTTTATAAATTCTATTAACGTAAGTAAGAGAAATTTTTTTCAGTTAAAAGTATGAACATCTTGTAATTTAATATTTTAATAAAAATAAACTGTTTTACAAATACTTAATACACTGCGATTATGTTAACAAATAATTAGATAGATAAGATTTCATAATTATGCTGATGACCTCTCCTTGTATTATATGGAGGAAATAAATTAATAGTAAAATATTTGATTACAAGAATTTTAACGAAATTGTTTGTGTAGAAAAAATGCCGATTTCTTTTATTTTTCTTCATACTTACAATCGTTCGTCTTAACTAACATCATTATGTTAATAAAGACAAATAATTTTTTGTTGCTTTTTTAAGGATTTGGCACAAAAATGACAAAATCGAACAACATAATAGCGGCAAAAATCAAAGCTAATATTGTCACCATGACTGCATTTGTCTGTATTATTGCTCAAACACAGCCAGGAGCTTACCAAGTAAAGTGAATAAAATTGTATTCGTTGTATTTAAAATGTTTGTTAAACTTTATGCACTTCAAACAAGTCGATTTGGTGCAAATTGGTTACTTTAGATATTGCCAAAAATTTCTACTCAAATTTATGTGTTCACAACCTCTCAATTACCTCACATAATGACAAAATATTATAATGCCCGAGCATCATTAATGGCCAAATGAAGTATGAAGTAAATGAAGTATAAGCTAGAAATTATGGCTAGTATAATTAAAACGAAATTTTCATTTATTTATGAACCTTTTATGTAGTATTTCTATTATGTAAATTTATATTCAGAACTTATAAGAACCATGAATACTACTAGCAACTCCTTAATATGAATAAATAAATATTTATTTGCAAAGGTAAACAAATTATTGATCTTTTGGCTTTTCACATGGTTGTATTCAGATATAGTCAGTTTGAATTCATATTTAAACATCGATATTTAATTAGAATTTTACCGTAATAAATTTGTGCCTGAATTTCTTTTGAATTATGTTTTAAATTGATTAACTATATATATTTTTTTAAGTTAATTATATTATAACTACATTAATTGCCTGAAGTCAAATATTATTGTATAAAATCGAATTCGCATGATCTAAAATGGTATTCTAGGAATAAATCGCTTATTATTATGAGCTTTTGATGAAGACTATAGAATTTATGTTCATTGCCTATAACACCATCGTTATTTGATTGCCTATAAAAATTAGTTGCTAACTGTTTTCGAGTCACTATTTTTCAAGTTTTAAGATTATATGTAATGATGAGAAACAATTTATTACTCAACTTTATGACCAAAGTTATGAGCCTCAAGAAGTGAATATTACTTTCAATTTAAGTAAATTCATTCTTCAAAACTGCAGCTAATTTTCAAAAATTTCAGTACGATTTTTTATAAAATTTCCTATAAGTACTTATTTAATTCTCCGTTAAACTAATATTTTTATTAGCTATGCATCGTAATTCTTGTAGTCATCTATTGTTATTTTCCATGACATATTTTCACAAACCAAAATATTTTCCATCCCAACCTACGAAGTATAAAACTTTTATGCACTGACTTCTAACACTGTTTTTCAAAACCTCAACCTTTAAAATAAACAAACATGTTTCTTTTCATATGTTCAACTTGAAATTCGCCGTCCTCCAAAAGTAACCGCGAGCATTGAAAAGTTACGAAAGCTTCCGGAATATTCCGGTCCAGGAAAAGTACTTCTAACTTAATGAAAAGTGCACCGAACTTTCCAACGGAGGCTCCCGTGTGATGTATTTAATTAAAGTAGCAACCAAATTGGAGCTCGCCAATTTTGCAAATGTTAAACGGTAAAATATTTAACGAGTTTGCGGCTCGCCGTGTCTGCGTGCGAATTGTTTTAATTGTATTATCCCGGTAGCAAAGGATTGGTCGAAAAAAATGCAAGGAGCGATACAATACTCGCGTCTTAAATTATTTCATATTGTTAAGTGATTGTTGTGCCATACAAAATTGCGTTTATATAAATACAAAATACATTACTGAATCTGATTGCTTAAACCTGAGTTTTTTTAAAAGCTTTGCATTCACGTCGTAATAACAAGCATGAAAATGAATGGCACTAATGGATAAGTAACACAAATCCTTTATTTTTGCTTTTCAGGACAAAGACAAAGGAAAGAATAAATTATAATTTATATAATTAAAGATCCAAAGAAATTCCGTTACTTTGCTTACTCTATGGAATATTTGTTGACTATACTATTGGAATATACGAAATACATATTAAAACTTAGAAAACCGAGCAAATTTCTATTGATTTGTAAACGTTATCATTTTAAAAAAATCCCAAACTTTTATAACAGATTATTCGTTTGCAATTTTACTTTGGTCCGAAAAAAAATATTAATCACCAGCTTATATAAATGTATTTCCAGTAAAATTTTGATAAAATGTCAAGTGTTCACTTGCACGTAAGGCATATTAATTCCTATTTCCTATATTTAATCTTCTAATTATATATAGTTTTCTTGTACAATAATATCAGCGAAAAATAATAAGACTAGATATGCACATACATATGTACTATTTTTATATAATAATTATTCAGGGTCTTAAAATATCTCTAATATATTTATTCATACTGTCGTGATAGAACTGTTATTATTAGGTCACGATAATTTGGATCACAATAAAATGAGATGCAAATTTTAAGTAGATATTCACGAATGTAAAATTTATATTGTAAAATAAATATTTAAATAAAAATGAAATGTTGAGAATTTATCTAAATATTGAAACCGTCACGAAGTACGAAACATGTTCCTCGAGAAACAAATTCCGATGAACAATACTCTTGATACTTTATAAGCAGTTCAGCATTACCTTTTCGATTTTCAGTTTTTGTGTAGATAATGGCACTCATGTTTATTCTGCATTAAGTCCTTGATGTTTGTGTGTATTTTCTTCAGTCCTAATCTAGCCCACCACTACTTTTTAATTGTTGTAATCGATTGAAGGTACATTTTAATGCCAATAAGTATTAACGTATATTATCTCAAATGGTAGATGAGTTGTGTGATTAGGTATTTCACAATTTGTATGAATGTATGATAATATACGAAGATAAGAAAAGTTTCTACTATTCGGGCTATGCTCTTAACTGAAACAGCCCTTATTATTAAACAGGTAGCGGAACTACCTCAACTATAGATACCGACACAATTACTTTGTTTTAAAATCTTCTAATTATGACATTAATAACTGTTATGCTATGGCATAAAATATTGTTATTCCATTGGGATCTTCATCCTTAGTTCATTTTTCATTCATGAAATAAACATGAAAATATATATTTTTGCGTGACCCGCTTTTAAGATGTAAATTAAAATTAACTATTGAATATATTTGGGGTTAATTTTGTAGAAATTCATTATTTACAATTAAATAAAACTACGTGATGTAGTATTATTTCCACTTTCTTTAAGTTCTTTACCACAACCTAGGTTTCGTTGTATTACTTCATCTTCAGATGGGCTATTAGCAAAGATTAACTCCTAGGAATATCCAACAGCATTTATATGCTTCAAACACAATAGCGTAAGCCGGGTTTGTGTGTGAGCGGTGTAAGTTTTATTATATTTTCGAGAGTTATACGATATACCAGTATTTTAGTGAGGGTAATAAATTCAATTGTTGTTATTATATGAGGTTGAACATTGCAAATGTTCCAGTGTATGTAATAAAATTAAATGGAAGTTATTCTCCGTAATATATTTATACAAAAGCATCTGAAAGTTAGAACAAGGTTATACCACCAATTCTACATATCTCCGGTTTTATTTATTCATATATTTATTTATTTATTTCTTTATTCATATATGTATTTTTTATTTATTTTACTTTTTATATTTATTTATTTATTTTTTTTAAATTTTTTGTATATAATTATATTTATATGTGTATTTGGGCTGAAACAATTTGAAGAGTACTGTAGTATCAATGTTGTCTAATTATATTATGTCTAGAAGATATTAAGTATGGGTGATGATATTATATTTAGTTGTTCATTTAATATATTAAGCTTGGTGTCTTTTTTATGTCTGTTTATTTCTAATGTTTCTAGGATATTAAGTTTATTACCTTTTGTATTTATAAATCCTAGAAGTAAATACAAGTACAAAAGATAATAGGAAATAAATTAAAATAAAGATATTTGTTTTATTTTGAACGCGTCTAACATAAGCTAATTGGATATTGATCAGGTCAATTAAAATAAGTTTTTTTCACAATTTCCGAAAGATTTGCAAAAAAGCATTGCGTTGATATGAATGGCTTTATAATAAATGAGCTGCAGGAAAGTCAACGCATAATTTACTTTTAATTATTTTTTTACCATTGTTCCTATCCGCAGAGACTAAATATCGGTGTTGCTTAATACGTATAGTAAGAACCATTTGGACGTACGGAAATATGCAACTTGAAGAATAAAAATTTAAAAGTATTTCCAAATTCCATATAATATTTTAAAAGATCAAGTGTTTGTACATTGTCATATTTATAACATGTCATTTCCCAGTAAAGATATTTATTTAAAAAGTTGGTTAGAAGATGAAAGATATCATGAAGCTCCAAAACCCTCAATAAAAAACCCATTGCTACTTTCACGGTGGACAGTGAAAGTAATACTTTTATCACTTACCTCTACTAAATGTAAAAAAATTTAAATTAAAATAATTTTTGGGAGAATTTGAGTCGAAATTTCAAGAATTTTGAATGATATGAGCGAACAATTATCTCTTCCGCTCCCTGCGAACTTCACCCTCCTGTGAGTAACTATAGTGGTACTCATAGGAGTTTTTGTCATTGGTGTCTCCTATAAGCCGGTATGTAGCAACCATCTTTCCTATCTCTACGACTAATACCGAGGAGATAGTGGACAAGACGTAATAAATATACGGGATAGATAAATAAGCGGAATTCAAAGGCTCATTATAGAATGATTTTTTAGCGAAAAATATGAATATAAAAGAGAGAAAAAAGTAGTGAGAGATATAAAAATTTAGATTCGTGCCTAATTATTTAAGAGGTTTACGGGATATAGCTCGAACGCAATGAGTAAAGGGGACTTGAGATAAAATATGTCAAAATTTAACAAAATAGGCAAGTAGAATAATTTGAAGTCTAATTGCATAATGTACGGAAATATTAGAGTGAGTTGTTATTATATAGATAAGATTAAAAGTGTCGATAATAAACAACATGCATGAAACATAATGACGTGTAGCGAGGGAGGCGAACCTTCCAAAATATCAAGTAATAATTGTAACATTTCATATTGCAGTAGACGATAAGGAGATTGGTAAGATATGTAACTACAAAGTTAATAACTTTGTAATCTAACTTTCTTTGTAATGTAACTTTGTAGGATCGTAATTACAACATGGGTGCATTCTACTATTTAAACCATCTTTTAAATACCTTTTCCCCCTTAACCATAAAACTCTTTCTCTCATCCAAATGGGCGTTTAATGTGTAAATTATCTTACAATATCTTAATTATCAATATCAAAATACTGGCCTATAATAAGACGTATTTCGAACAATTAAAACGTTATGATAGAAAATTTACGACCACCGTAAACTTCTTAATACTGCCTTCGTGATAAGTGGATTTAATTTCAAAGAAGCTACTTTCTGCGTCACGCCGTGTACTTGGAGATGGGTAATATAAACAGGGAGAAAATTTAGGTTGAAGCACAGGCAAGCTGTCCTGGCTTTAATGAATGGTAATGAAGATATTACTGTAATATATAATGCTACGATGAAACACATACACATACATATATTTAGTGGCTACCTTAATATTATATTTCTAAGCATTGTATCAAGTTGCTCTTACTTAGCTTTTGGTTTTTGTCTGAATCATAAATATTTCGGTTGTGTTCTTTATTAATATGAGAAATACTTAAAATAAAAAGATTCGTGCTTAATTATGTAAGAGGATATATTAAAAAGAAATTGGTTAAGAGAAATATTATATTTACGTAATAAAAATAACATTGCCTCATTTTGTTTAAACAAAATGACGTTAATTACCGATGTTTGAAAAAAGATCGAAATGCGGAAGATTTCAGTAATTACACCAATTATAACAGACGGAAATATGTCATCTTCTATACTGTCGGTGGTCACAAAAATAACGTTATTTTGAAAGTATACCTTCCAAATAGGTCCTTTTAATTTTAGAAATAGTATTATAGGAGTAATGCGTTTATAATTATATCTCCTGTATATAATACATTTATTATAATGCGTTTATTGCAAGAAATGAGTGACGTCCGTTGCACGGCGACGGATAAGTGAAACTTTGTATCAATGTGTTGGTGTAAAATATATAGATAATTAAAATATAATTTCTGGATATATAAGTTAATGTAACAAGTACTGTGTATATACAACAATACTTAACAACATGCTTTAACATGCTGATATCCGAACTTTAGATCTATTCTCAAGCTCTCTTGATTTTGTAATTTTACCAAGTGTTTAAAAATTAATTAAATAAAAATATATATTGAGTAGTTATGCGTTACTTTCATCTCAATAATATATCCGAGCACGTAAAGTAATCTACAAATTGGAGTTGTTTGACCTCAGCGCAATTGTAAGGTATAGTGATTTTCCTGGATGTTTAACGGATGGAGTACTGGACTGTACATAATATGGACTGTACATAATATTATCACAATTTCTCCTACATTAGTATCCGTGTATTTGATAAATAAAGCATTCATTGTAAGTTTTTTCAAAGGAGAAAGGAGGTTTTGCCATTATTATCAGAAGTAGTAATTTGATTATAACGTCACGCACATCACGTTTTAATTTTTTGAGCGAAGAACTTTTATGACATACATTTTTTTCTATAAAATAAATTGTAAAATATTTCATTTTATTTTAAGATTTAATTTGATCCTCGATTTAAATTTGAATTTTATTATTGTTAATTTTTATAACAAGGATACATCTATGTCGGTTACCGCAGCATCTCTTTAAATAAAACATATATGGAGAAGTGTATATTTTCCAAATCCTCTTAATAATTAAAACGTAAATTTATTATCACAAAAAGCAAAGATCATGTTTATCATCTACATTTTTTATTTAAAGTCCTTTAAATTAAAAAAGTAAAATCACAGAAATAGAACACATTAATAATTTTTCTGGAGTTTGCAGAAGTTAATCGTAGATAAACCTATAATTACAAAAATGACCGATGTCTCATATTTCATACAAACATTATTGATTTCTGCATAATCAATGAAACTGTGCATAATATTAAAATGAAATATAATCTTTTTTTTATTACTATGTTGGGTTATTTTCTAATTATATTTTAACAAAAATTATTCCTGAAAACATATAATTTAAAAAAAAACATATAAAGAACATACTTAAAACCATGATATTGAGAAAATACGAAAAGATATTAATAGGTTTTCATTGTCATTGGCAGTTGTTCCACATTAATGATACGAATAATTATAATAGTACAATTAATTTCAAAATAATTGGAAGGAAGTTATTTTCGCACAATAATGCGTGCTAGATATCATATTTAGCATACGAATTTCATGAATTTATTTCTAATAATTTATAATAAAATTCTGTAAAACCAGAAGATAAAAAGATGATTCAGATCTCGTTACAGTATACTTAGGAAAACCATAATGACAATCTAAATTCGACCCTAGTATTTATGTAAAAAAAGTAACTAATTTTATTTGATAACCTCATTTCCAAAAGTACCGAGTGAAGTAAAAAGTAAATCCAATTTATAACTGGTATTGCACACCGCAATTCTAAACACACAGCTTATGCTTTATTTATATTAGTATATTTATTTAGCGAATTTTAAATATAGACAATATTAAAAACAAAGTTTAACAGTCATAAAAAATATTAATAAGGTAGTTACATAAATAAGAAAAATAATAAATAAGTTAGGAAATTTTGACAAGTTTCGTAAAAAAATTTAATACAAAAACGACAACAAAATTATGCTTTTTGATCTGTTCATCTTATTTGCTGGAGAGCGATCTGAACTCGTAGGAAGATATGTAAATGTTGATATGAAAAATAACTTACTTAGATAGAAAATGTAACTAACTTTATATCATAACACGGCATAAATTGTCTTTTTAAGGAATAACCTCAAACAAGTTTGTAGCGAATAACCTCAAACAAGTTTTTAAGGAATAACCTCAAACAAGTTTGTAACGATCCACCACGAGAATATAATTAAATCAATGCACCTTGTAAACATTTCAACTGAGCCTGATTAAACAAATCCAGCCTGATCAACCGAAGACCCAGTCCTCAAATTGGGCCTCAAATGAAAAGTAACATTCATTATTCTTATGAAATCATGACTGAAATAATTATAATTCTGATTCCACCTTCCCAGGTTGCGCCATCAATGTGCTCCTTTTAGACTCGCACTGCAGTCAGAGGAAGATGCGGCTCTAGGTCTCGGGTTTATAATGTAGCGACTTGTTATTGGTATTCAAAATTATAATAAACTCTTTTGTATACACTCCTCAACTAATTACGAAATACTTGTAAATTTATTAATTAGCTGGTTAGAAAATTAGAAAAGAGGGTTTGCACTATTTTTTGAAAATATTGAAGTAATAATATTATTCTTTGGAATAATTCAGTTACAAATGTACATAAACATTTTTAATACTGTTTATTTTATATTTATGAGGAAACATAGTTTGTGCAAATAATGTTATATTTTAGGCTTTTTCCGGTTGAATCTTTTTGATAAACCGCTGTTTCAACTTAATAAATTCTTTAATGTAGTGATATGATTTTAAATTCATAATTAGGACGTATAATTTCTAAACAATTTATTAATTATTAATGTATAATTTCTAAAGAATTTTCTGAACAAAATAATTATTTTTATGCAGATATGTCTAATCTTATGAAGTTATGTAATATATACGTAAAAATAAAAAAAAATTGTAGCAAACTTTCGGCATCCATTTTTACAACACTTAGGTCTACTGACTGAACTTCTGTGTTTTTTTGTTTCTTTACCTGGAATGACTGACAACTTTTTAGTCGATTTTGCATTCACCACCATATAATCTATCAACTTCATATTAGTCATGTTTGGACGGTTCATGTGACAGCACAATTTGACACTCGATACAATAAAAATTCAAGATGGTGGCATAATAATGTAATAAAAATTCAAAATAGCTGATATATATTTTTATTTGTGGCCCTATTTTACCGGAAATAGGTATCTGAAACTTTAGGGTAAAAAACTACGAAGCTTTAGATAAAAAAATTATACAATTGAAATGGCGAAGTCAAACAGTGACAGACAAATTTGTCAGAATTATACTGAGATTCCATATTCACAATTGAAAATTTTCGGTCAACATTTGGAAACTCAAAATGGCAGACAAGTAATTCACTTCAGCTTTGTATTAAAAATGTTACGATTTATTTATTTTTATATAGATGCGCTCTCATTACAGCACGGTCCCACCAGTACACTCAGCTTAGGCTGAGTCTACATACATATAAATAGCAAGATGAAATATCTCGTGTACTATTGCTTGAATAGATATTCGTTTTAGCAGACGTCATAAAATGTAATATAGCATCATAATATGGCTAAGCGTATCTTAATTTAGGTAATCACCTATAGTTATCGACAAAATTAATGTCAACAATAGATACGTAACGATAAAAAAGTAAATGATCTCTCTTATAGTTTTCTGGGGGAAGGAAGAATATCCAAAACATGATTTTTTTACACAATAGTTCCAAAATAAAACATATTTAAGAACTATTACTTTTAGGAACTAGCTTTTAAAAAATAAACGGTGATGATAACCAGTAACGTTTTTAAACTCTTCATCCGTTACAATATAAAATTACTTTTTTAGTCTGAGCGGGATTGAAAACCATAACCTGCTGTTTCTGATTAATATATTTCATATAATTAAGCTTTAATGATCACAAACCGATATAAAAAGTACACGCCAAAATGATGGATTAGATTATTGGAATGTGTCGTTGATTAAAAAGTAATAACGATTAGTGAGAAAATATTCTTATGAACATAGTTTTATACATTTGAGTGAAGAATACTTAGTGCGTAGTTAGAAAAAGTATGGAAATATTTTTCATTATAATAATATGTGAGTATCCAATTAAACAACATCATTAGTTAATACAGGATTAACAAACATCGTTCTTAATACAATTACCTTAGAGCAGTTGGGTTCATGTTACCATAAAATATTTGAAAATAGTAAATCACACACTTTATATTCAGAAATCCGACCGTAGGTTCATCGCTTGCGTCGACCAATAAAGTTTAAAACTGCCTGCGAGGGCGTTCATCTGAAGTTAGTCTGCCCGAGATGGTCCACGTATTAAACTGTGGAGGTAGTAACAGTGAAGCTCTACGGGGTTGAAATTAATTTATGACCTGGAGCTAAGGTTTGGATTGGTCAACTCTTACCCTTTTCCTTTAATGTATCTTTTTGATATTAAGGATAGATTAGAGGTATGTAGGGCACATTTGATAATTGAGTTGATTTAATTTAGCTTTTAATCTTCATTAATCCCGTATAATAAACTTAGACTTCATGACGTGTAAATTTATTATTACTGTTTATACGGAATTAATTATAATATGGTATATTAATTAAAAGAGTTTTTTACAGCCACAGCAACAAAAACATATAATATTACAAAATATCCGTCGACAGTTTTTTTAGGAAATATATATGGAACCTTTATGAGACGACTTATAAGTCTGCCTGGAAAAGCCGTCTTTCATGAGAAGCCCCACGTAGAATTTTAAAATTAAACATAGTGATCAAGTGTTTTAACTCGCATATATTTCAATAGGCAACCCTCAGACATATTTATACCAAAAGAACATCATCAAAATCCACATGCATTGTGTCAACATTTACAAAATAAAAATAATAATCTTACAAAAAGAAAACGAAAAAAGCTAATTAAAATTTTTATTTGACTAGTTAATCACATAAATTAAAAATCTTGTATTTTTTGTGAAAAATCGGATATTTTTCATAATAATTTACAAATGATTTTTATGTTACTGTTTGAATCAAGACGATGAAGTAAAGTGCAGGTTGTGTTCTGTGATATTATTCATACACAAATGTAATATAATACTCCATGCATCTGGCAGACCCGACAACATCATCGAAGAACCACAATTCGTGAGGAGGAAAAACAGTGTTTTTGAAAACAGCAGAATAAATATCAATGTTAGAAAAAAGTTAATTTTTAATTCATTTGTAATTGACATTTAACTGATATTGACAATTATTTTGTCGTTGTCAAAAATATGGCGCTTTTTAGTTATGCAACTAAAATGGTGGCGTTGGCTATATATTTAAGAAGCGATTGGTAACGGTTATTTTTGTAATCTTTTCTATAAATATATACTTCGTTTGATTTTTAAAATTGTTTCTATTTAATTTTAATAATTTTTAAGAAATATAAATGTAATATAGAGGCATTTATGAAGACATATTTTCGATCTGCATTATGATCACATATTTTATTTCATATTTTGCCCTTTCCTGAATGTTAGTCGTTATTTTTTTTGTTTTTTTATATTCCAAAATATATATTACCATTTTTTTATTATTTTTTATTTCTGAAATATCAGTCTCATTTTCGCGAATCTCCTTTCTGAGAGAAAATGGAATCATTTTTTATCGATAATCCAAACCAATACTAAAGCATTAGTTTGAATTATCGATTGAAAGAATGTCTTATAAGAACTAATCATTTTATATAGTCGTAAGATACATCATAAGATATTGCTGAAAATGTTCGCAAAAATTTTCCAAAAAATCTTTTGAAGCAGAAATTTGAAATATTTCATAAAGATTAAGCCTCTTAATCCTCCACGTGCGTAAATATTATTACTAAACAATTGTTAAATGTAATTTTTTTGAGCGGTAAGACGAGCTTTTTTAAATTTAAGTATGGTGTAGAATGTAATTTTAAGACTAAATATTTACTTAGCCTATAGAAAATAGTTTGCAGGTAACTTTTGATAATTTACATAAAGTAACTAATTGTAAAAGTAGTAGATGTGTAGTTTCTGAGATGGAAAACAGAAACAAATTTTGTTGTTTATTGTCAGCATTATTACAAAATTAACTTACATGTAAATCTGAAAAATACTTTTAAAATTCTTATTTCTCACACTTCTAGACAATAACCTACGTGATATATGACATTAAAACAAAAGTTGCTGGTAAACAAACAACTAAAGGCTGATATAAATATTTTTACTGTCAATGATGAAGGTGTACGTGAATTAGTAAAATATAATCATGATAAATTTCAATTTTGTATTTTTGAAAACATCGAAATTTTCAATTTTGTATCTGTGTCACTTGTATGTTTTTGCAGGTTTTTGTGAAAAACGACACAACTGAGTCTTGTAAGGGTTTCATCATTTTGTTGAGTAATGGAACCTTAAAAAAGGTTCCATACCTTAAAAACGCGTTTTTACCTTGATAAACAAATGGTTTCTTTTTTAAATTGGTTTGATTTTAAACCTAAAGAGTAGCAAGAATTTGTAGAAAGTTAACCTTCACAGTTTAATCCGAGCCAAATTCTATTTCTGATTAAAAAAAAATATTTTGTACTAACATTGAAATCATAAAATTTCTCGAAATTAAATCAAGTCCTCCGAAAAAATCCATTATAAATTGAAAAGCTTTCATAAAATTATTTTTACAACGTTTCGTATTCGATTTCGACGTATAATTGACAGTTCACAAGAAATATTTATTTAGCTATTGTCAAAGTAAGATATTAAAAACCAACCATTTTAATGGAATCCATTTGGCCACGTTCAGCGACGTAGCTGACAATGTTGGGCTGTGGATATATTGTGCGGCCATTGTTTCATGTCAGACGCCTATAAATTGTCCATCATGCCGATTTCATAGACGCACTTTTTTGGGCCAAAATACAATAAAAAAATTAATGAAGGTTATTGTGCATAAATGTCGTTATGCTTTCTATTAATTTTGTTCATACTAACTGTGATTAATGATTAGTACTGCTAAAACATAACTTGGCTCTGTGATTAAATAATATTTTTTTTTGAGGATGTTTATTATTTTCACAGATAATAAACAAAAACTAAAAATTGTAAAAAAAGGGAGCTATGTGAAAATAGTACATTCGTATTTACACCTATGCATATAACTGTGTTTTGAAATTAAACTAAAACAAATATTTGAGCAGAATATCAGGAGAATATCAAGATTACATTATAGAAATTTTAAATATATAAATCAAAAGTTTATTTGTGCCTAAACGTGTACATTTCTTTTATAATTATTAGATATAATGATTAAATTTATACGTTTAATAGTGTCGACTAAAGCAAAATATTTCTGTTGTTTCAAGGCATATAAAAGCTTGAATGGATGCTAAGTTTTCGTTATTATTTAATAAAATCTTATCAAAATTTCACGGCAACTGTAATGTAATCAGATTATAAAATAAAAACATATCCATTGATATCAATGTACAATTATACATAACTGGTGTTTGGATTTAACCTGTAACTAAGGCAGAGAATGATGTCAAAGGTAGGTTTGATCACTAGTTAGTTAGATCCCTGGTTTTTAGATCACACAAAAATCCGTTTAAAATTAAACTTTAAAGCCGTAATTTTGTCATTGTTACATATTCCCACCCCCTACCAGCTAAACCACACTTTTTGAATAACTACAAAGTATTTACGACTGTAGTATATTCATAACAAAATGAGAAGGAAATAATTAAGCTCTATTAGTTTACGAGTTATACTCAACTAAATCATGTATTTGGGTCTGAAAAAAGTCATGGAATTTCATACATTTGTAACAAGTGTGAACAGACTTAAATTAATTTCAGAAATAAATAATTTTGTTTTTTAAAATGGGTATTTATTATATATCTGAAAGGTGTGGAAGGAAATATATACATATTATATGGAATATTTACAGATTTTAATTGATAACACATCGAATATTTGCTCCGAGAGTACGGTGTTTATCCGAGATTTGATGTTTTATAAAAGTATGACACACGAAGGTATTAAATTTTTACATTTTAATTACGTAATTTATTTTACTAATTAAAAGGTTTTCGTACTACAAATATGGGAACCACGTGGGAACTGGTTCCCATATTTGGATTACGAAAACACGAGTGAGTACGTTAGTAATTAATTTATTATATTTTTCATAGTCATCTTTCATGCCATTTAACAAATAAATTGAATTCAACATTTAGGCACGTAATGATCCGGGTATATTCATATAACAATCAGCTGTTCTGAAAATTGAACAAAAGAGAATATGTATTGGTTACGTAAGGTTAACGTGAGCTTGTGTGCGTGCGTTAGCGGCTTACCAAATCTTCGGGTAAACACCGTACTCTCGGGGTAAGTATTCGGTGTGTTAAAAAGAGTTTGTGTAATTTTTTTTGGATTCAATTAGAAAATGAACGTGTTTTACGTTTTATTTCAACAATTTATCCCTCCATACTAATCCCTCTATGCCTACGAATAGCGTCTTTTTTGTACAAGATTTATTCACAGATACCGTGTAAATATGTATATATATATGTATATATATATATATATATTTATATATATATATATATATAAATATATATATATATATAAATATATATATTTATATATATATATATATATATACATATATATACGAAGGCGTATTTATGAAACCTCTGTCACAAAAGGATCACTTGTCACTGTCAAAGATAAGGTATCGGAGAGTCATGGTCTATGGAAATGGTGTGGCAATCTTGTATTTGACACTTTTATAATGAGACGGCATCTAAGCACCACACTTGTGAGGAATCGTTTTATATTTTGCCATCACACCAATTTGTAATCTAATTTTGAATATTTCGTGATACAAAGATTTTTTTCTTAAGGCGATTAATCGTAATTAAATAAAATCTATCGTAATTGAAAGCTATAATTCCCATTAGGAAATTTCGAATTCGAGAATTTTTATGAAGGCCCTTCAGCACTTTTATCAGAAGTGAGATCGAATGGGCCCCAGGTTGAGGCCAAACAACTACAACGGACGCCGTAAAACTTCTGTGTAACATGGAGGTGCTGCTATCACGTTTTCTTGCAGCTTAGCAATTGCCTACAATGAGGTAACCATTTAACTCAACTATTACAATTTAACCCACACGAACCAGATTAAGTTGCAGATGACTGGTGTAATGTCATCGAAATTATCATTCAAAATAAACGCCTGGAAGGAATTGACTTAATTGTGGCCCTTATGGTTGCAATCAAAGGGAGAGTAGCTACTTGTGTTACAAATTAGAACCTAAACGAAATAATCTAGAGCATCGTAAAGAAGTCATTGCAAGCTAATTTTTCAAAGGCCAGACTATTTCCAAATTATTTCGAGGAGATTCTGTGGTATCAATTCGGAGCCAAAGAAACTGCTTCAAAATCTGTTCTATGACTATAGAATCTTATTAAAAAAACATCTATGCCTGAAGAGGTGATGACTGGAACCATTGACCATGATTTAGAATTAGTGGAAACAAGTCACTCAAGCGGTATGTGGATGGTGTTAAAACTTAAAAACCTAAATCCAAGCGATTCCGGACGAATGAAAGGTTTACTGGCAAATGTCACTAGTGTGGAATATCGGAACACTCTCTGTAGAAAACGTCGTGATGATTTTGGATACGTAAAATACCTGGATATCGACTTCTTCGTGTAACACGAAGAATACGACAGCTTTTATCTGCTACGTATGTGAGCACCATAGGCATGTGGTGACAATCTACCTGGACAGAAAGACCATCAGCAAAGATGTGATCAAGTCTTCTAATGAGACTGTACCCCTTTTTCGATAGTGGATCGTCTTGCTATCCTTGAAAGAAAAGTTATTGTGATTAATTCTTGAGTGAAGTGTGTAAAAGTCTCTTTTATCTTAGTGGAATCGGTGGTGATGACGCGTATACATACAACAATTTAGGTTGGGTTAAAATTGGTGATCGTTTAATTAGCCTACTTTTCCATATAGTCGCAGATAGTGAAATATTAGATCCTATAATAATGATCAGAATATTTATGATCTAGAGTTATAAATAAAAACTGATAATGAAAATACTATTTTCATAATGAAAAATGCAGAGAACTGTCACATTTTTGTGATGCGACTTCAAATACATCGGACTTTATAAAAATTGATGCATACCTAATTTTTATTTCTGTACCCACTATAATTCTCTCAAGGCATTAAAATAAATAAATACCTTACTTCCTGTGTACACTGATGGTGGGCTTACCTACAAGTATATGATTTCGAAAAAATTGTGGATTATCTGTCTCGTAATTATTTACCGAATTCCGATGAAGTTTGCACTATAGCAACTGAATATATACAAACAAAAATGGTACATTATATTGAGCTTTATCAGGGTTGGTTATCATTTACGAAAATTCCGAGATTCTCACAACATCATGATTGCTTTCTTGAAACTGTAGCTCAGACATATGATATCAGAGAAAGCATACTTTATAAAAAGTGGTGCGAAACAAAATATTTTCTTGGTAGTGATGGTCACACACTCTCTGTTACAAACACTAATAAAACATACATTCGCAATGAAGCACTATTTTTAGGAAAAGATAAAATATTGGATATGTTTTTTCTAGAAATATTGGTTTCCTTTTATGTCAAAATTGCATTGAAAATTTATTAATTACAGCATTATCTATATGGCTCAAGCTATAGATATGCGGTATATTATCAACATCACATCAATTTTTAATGCAATTTAGATTATTCCGTAATACGGAGATCATTAATTAAATGTGTAATTAAATATTTTGTGCTTAAGATGATTTATAGTGATTAAATAACATCTGTCATAATTGGAAGCTATAATTTCTGAGTCAATCAGCTATTAAACATGATGAGTACTAATGAAAGTCCTTATGCGCTTTTATATACCATTAATAGACATATACATATATATGTGGGTGTGTGTACACGAATACATACGTACATATATACTTAATTATACTCATTCATATTTTTTCAAACGAATTCGACTTTTAAATATTCAATATTAAAAGTCGAATTTGTTATTAATATGTAATGAAATCTAGAATAATAAAAAACGTTTTTATTTTCATGATAAAATACGGGGAAAGCTTCGGGAAAAAGCTTTTGCACAGATTGCCTAGATATTTAGTTACGTATCAGTTATTTAACCATTAAAAAACTTAAAATTAACATGCTTTTATAAACACTGCACTAAAAATAAGCTCGGCATGTTCTTGCTCAAAATATATATTTCATATAATTCATGTTTATTTTTTATATTAATTTGAGAAGCAAAACAATTTATTTCTGAGAAAAAGCGCTCCATGTTTTTACACTCAAATATTATACTCAATAACAAACATGACTATACACACAATATAAACACGCTATAGTCCTTAGAGAATGAACCGAGAAAACAGGTCTGATAATAGTCTTATCTTAGATAATATAATTTTTTATAATACATGGGATAATTATTCATATAGTTTTTACTACTGCAAAAGATAATGAAGGCAATGTATTTAGGTTGCGAGTTTTCCCCGTATGTAACAGATTGCTATTTCTGAATAGTATAAATGATAGTTACATATGAACGTATTAGTATATCAGTTGCAGTTATGGTAACTGAAAGCACCACAGTTAAGTTATAATAATAAACAATCATTTATGTCAACATTGTAATTGTGACGTTATTATGTTTTAGATCAAAATATTTAAATTAGTATTCTATATGTATCAAAAAAGCCGGCTATTGTTAGTGCCTAACAAAATCAAAAACGTCCTAAGATTCCTGTGCAATTAGTTCAATAAAATGTAACTGCTACTAAAATATTACTTACCCAATTATCTAACAACGTATTTCTTTTATTTGACAGATATCAACGCAAGATGAGAACAGTTTATGATTATTTGGCTCATAACTAATTAATTTGAATTTTAAATTGAAATTTGAACCGTTGTAATAAACACGACAAATTTTATACATCAGTTCTAATCCTGCGCGCCTAGCTGTCTTCTTGAAATAATGGCAAATGAATTTCAAAATCTTTAGGCAAAAACTTTAAACTGTAAAAATATTTGAACATATAATGTTCAAATATTTTTTGTCATAAATTAAACATAACATGTCATAAATTAAACAAAACATTTTGTGTCATAAATTAAACATAATGTCTGGGAAAGTTTAATTCAAATCGGTTTATTAGTTTTTACGTGACACTTAAAATCTTTAATTTAACGCGCTGGGCTTGCTAGTTGTAAACAATTCATTTTAAATCTGAATTAAACATTGAGAAGATGCATTGAAGTAATTAATTTTGTTCATATCTTGGATATGTCACATTAGCGATATTTTTAAAGATTTAATATTAATTATCCCGAACTTAAAAGAAAATGCAAAATAAAAAAAAAATTGGTGAAGTCAAAGATTTGAAATAACCTGTATTTTTAAAATCTAAACATGTTTGAAAATATCGCAGCATAAAATCAGTCCATTGTCATAAAGTTAATCTTTGAAATTTTTCAGTTTGTCACCGTAAACAAAAAAAATGTTAAAAGTCAAATTTCAATATTCCATTATCCAAATCGTTTTTTTTTCAAAATTGCCCCCAAAATATAACCGTTCTCCAAGATACGACAATGTCAGATATATAAAAAGTGGCCAACAGAGAACAAACACGAAATTTTCCTTATAACATTTTCACATCAAGCATTTTCGAAAGTTACGTATTTATATACGATCGCATAAGAAAGTTTTGCGGCATAAAGTTCACTGAGAAAGTTAAATGTAAGCTTACGGAAAGGATTTTATGATTTATATCAAGATATTACTTGGGAAGGGTCGTGCATATAGTAATTGATTTCCTCGTGGAAATACTTACGTCGGCCGTATTTGGAAAATAAAAATGAATGACGTAAGGCAATGGAAACTCATCAATAAAATTTACGAATCGGAACGTCGTTTAAAAATTTGATTCTGCTCCATAATACTTTTTTTCGGCTGCGTGTATTAAACGTATTACACGAGAATTAGATGGATAAAAATACTTATCTTTATAAGTGTAATACATACAAAGGAATGATATATCATTAGTCATGAAACAATTCTGTACCGATATCCATATTCGTATATTTTACTGATGACTTACCATTGTTTCACGTTGTTAAAAGCTTTTTTTATAAAATAGTAATCAGTTATATTATGTAGGAGAATTTACAAATTTTCGATTTTTTCGTGTTATTTTACGTAATATTTTAGATATATTTGACAAACTAAAATACTTGTCGTGGAAAGGTTCCCGCACTCTCATAAATTGAGCTAAGATGGAAAACCGTTAGTAATAATGAAATGAACATAAAAACATTATTTTTTGGCTTGAATTAAACAAGTTATTTCTCAAAAGATCTACTATGCTATTAGCTGTCTGCTTCTATGAAACGTAAGATAGACGTGCAAACTTTTGAAAAAGATACGGGTTGTTTAGGTTAGCGATATTGGGGAAATTTTATTAATCACCAGCTGTATTTCCAATTTGCTGCCCAGAACTATTGCCATAGATTAATATACATAACTTCTTTCAGATTAGATTTATTACTGGCAGCAAATATCATTAATTTTTTTAAGATTCCTTTGAAAACTCTTCAACTTAATAACGTTTAATTTTTTTTTAAATTCAGGAGTCTGTTTTGAATCCAAAAATTGAATACTTAATTTTACTACACCCATCTTAGGGATAGATTGCTTTCTTAAAATTATAATTAGTATAAATAATTGTATTACAATATAATACAAGTAAAAAAATAACAAATATTGACATGATAAGGCGAGGAATACTGGAGCAAGGTGATGTTAATAAGAACTACGAGCTAGAACTTTTTCGTATGTAACTTTAGAACACATTGGGTGAATTCTTCGTATCAGAATAAACTTGATTTAAAAATTTTGCAGCTTAAACCAATAAGAAATTATCAAAGCAAAAGGATGTATAAAAACCGCTGAAGCACGATTAAAACTCAATTACGAGATTTCCATACACTTTTAGGTACTTAGAAACATTTAATAGTATTTCCATTAAAATTTTTATAAATATGAATTTTTCAGAAAGTATTATATTTACTTTATTTACCTACTACACCTTTCACAGTCTTAAGAATATGGCGTATATTTACAATTTGGGATAATCGCTTGAGTTTCACTGTAATCTATTAATCAAATTTTATCAACTATGTTTCCTGATTTCTGGTTAAGTAGTTTCAGAGGGGGGGGGGATGCTCTTTTGCGCATATTAGAACAACTTTAAATATGGAATTACAATTTATCAAAAAATAATTTTATCTGTCTTTATATTCCACATAAAAACTTTTTCATCTGATGCCACAAGTAATGTAAAAAATATAATAATTGATTGCTTTATTTAACCCATATTTAATTCTTTTAAAAATATTTTAAAATAGACAAGTGCCGAATATATGAATTAATAAGATGTCAAATTTTATATGTCTACGTGGTTTGGTTTCGAAGAAAGTTGATTGTGACAAATGGCTTAACAGACATGGGAATGGTTAAATAAAGTTTCATTTAGTGGGCTTTCTATTTACAAACCTCCCAAAAGGTAAATTCAGTTTATTCATTTAAATATTCCTTGACAACATGGTTAGGTCACCGAATGTAACTTTATAAAATTTCACGTATTTATTTCCTTATGAATTTAGTATGAAATTGTGGCGAAGTTATAATTTCAATGGATTAAAGTAATTCTATTGGAGTGAAACAGAATAAGCAATTAAGAATGTTTCGTTTACTGTGTTAAAAACTTTACCGTTAAAAATCTAAACAATGCATCAGAGATAATATTTATCGTTTCTGGCAAAAAACCTCTTCGTTCATTTATTAATTTCAACTAGTTTCGTTTATAAACAACTAACGTGGTAAAAGTGCTATCTTTCAAGAGGAAATTTGCCAGTCTATTCTCCATTAATTCACCTGACGTAATTATTTTTAAGTGAGTTATACAATTTTTAAGGTAAATGTACTTTAATACGAGTGAATATAAATCATACATTGACGCTGGTTCACTCTGAAGTAATTAAAAGTTTTTTTTTAATAAAGTATCCACTTAATTTTTAACACTTACAATTTGCACTCGGTAGTAAATTAGAAAATCGCTAATACATAGAAAAGTCTTGAAGCAATATCTTGAAACTTTTTTTTATAGGAATTCTCTGCATAAAATAATTATATCCAAATTTAATAGGTTCTCATAAAATAATTGTTTCCTAAATAATTTTTCCAGCTTCCCAGACGGCCTCAAAATATGATGATAGTTCAAGATTGACTCTTAAGTAGTTTGTTTTTTTGTGATTCATTGGTAACGTAGATTATAAATTCAACAACAATATTTTTTCAAACAAGATGTTTCCATAAATCCTTAATATACCTTGTACGGCTTGCACACGTTGGACTTGGAATCGACATTAACAACACCGTATATTGTAACTTGACCAACTTATCTTACTGTATTTAATATTGCATATGATTTAATATATTATTCATGTAATCTAATGTTACATATGATCTATAAATAATTTAAGTACTTTATATCCACGTAAATTCCTTTTTATACTTAAAAATACATTTACCTTCTCATGTATCTTATTTCAGAAATAACCTAACCTAAGATAACTTCTTGGACGCTTCTAGTAAAAAAATATCTGCACAGTTTTGTTCAATAAGATAACCTTATGTACAAGTATTTTTAAATGATTAGGAATAGGTAGGAAAATAAATTCAACAGTGTCTTACATACTCGACATTTTCATCGCATTCTAAGTATTAGTCGGTTTGATGGTTTCAAAATGTTTGTAAATTTTCCAGTGGTAACTGCAACAGGTGGCTTGGAAAAATATATTTAATATTAATAAAAGTTATATCATTCCGATAAAATAACATATGCCTATGTAGGTACTTTGCCGTCGAAAGTAGTTTCCGCATTTAGTGAGTAATGGTACAGTTATTAGCTTGCATTATGGTCTCAAGTTATGGTGTAGTAAAAAAATTATCTATAATTAATCTTGACTGTGGAGTAGAAATTTCCATTATTATCAATAATTAGATTACTATCAGTAATGAGATATAACTCTACTATCAATATTTAGATTTTTACTTTACGAATATCTTCCCAAGAGTGTGTAAGTCGATAAAATTATAATATATTCATTCGATAACCTTTTCAATGGGGCTGTTTGCATAGATTAAAATACAACTTGGAAAACAATTAACATTTTATGCCTCAATACTTCAACGGCCTACGCTGGGTGCAATAAAAAATAGATGGCTTCAATATATTTATCCATTCCGCATGTTATAATAACGAATTGTACAATCTGACTGAATGGTTAACGTTTGAAGGGTAGGTGAGCGATTTTAATTTTTTTAATTTTCGGCATCAGCGTGAACTCTATGCAAATTACTTTCCGCAATGAGTTTAAATTCAATTGTATTTCTATCCAGCCTCGTGGCCATTTGTACGGCTCAATTCCATACCAGTTTTCATATTCCACAACGGTGGTAAAATTTCACTTAATGGAGGATTTAACAATACTGAAAAATAACGATTTTATATTAGTCAATTGATAATAGTATTTGGATCAATGATATAATTTTCCTGCCGCCATACAGTAGACACTCGGACAGGATCACAAATATACGTAGTGAATATTAGCATATAATATTACTAAATAAAACTTTATATTTTTAAATGATTAATCAAAATATTTTTTTTTTCTTTGACAACTCAATACGTGTTAAACCCATTAATAGAGCAAAAACTTTCGCAAAGAATTCACAACTCAGGAATACTGCATTAGTAACGATTAGTCAGTTCTCTCTGTTTTTAAAATTTTATTATATTAAGAAATATAAATATCGATAAATAAATAAATGGGCTCGATACGAAAATACCAATAAAAAGTGCAATTTGATACAATATCCGGACCACCGCATAGCATAGGTGTAACAATTTAAAAATGACATATAACTACGTCAGTTACGCCAATAAACATTAACCTAAACTTTGAAACAAAATAACAAGAGGAAAATCATTGTGCGACGGAAGAAATCTTGTGCGTAACCTGACGAAACGAAGTTGCCCGGCCGAAAGCATGTGCCTCGGCTCGAAAAGTTAAAAAGGAAATGCTTTATAGCTCTTAATATGTACCTACATTATTAACAACGTTATTCAAGGAAACGGAAGTGTTTTATGTAGGTAGCAGAGTAATGGATGTTGAGGCGGCGTAGATGCGGCGTATAGATGCTCCTACGCTGTGTTAACGGGAGACCGGCGGCGGTTTGAGTGGGCGGACGTCCCGTGCTTGCAAAGTGACATCGTCCTGTGGCTAGATGCCACACTGAAACCGTTGCAATGAATAAAGGGTTGAGAAGATAAACAGGTAGTGTAAAATGATGCAAAAATATTAGCCTGGAAGGCAACAGACAACATTACAGAGCTTCGATAGAAAATCATGAGATTCACAAAAATGTAAGGGAAAACGTAAAATTTTATGTGGAAAAATTAAGTCACACCTGTTACTTTTAAATGATACAAATGTAAGTTTTACACGATATTTCTTATATTTGTTTAAAATACATAAACCCTACGGATGTACGGTCCATGTGAAATTGAATAAATATATAAAGATCTATTGTGACGTCAAGACCGCTTATTAGCATTTAAATTGTAATTAAGGATGTAGATAATTTATAGGAACGATAACATGATTTAATAATTGTTTTATTTTCATTTCTATATATTAAACTTCTAAGTCTCTGTGTATAAAACTCAATGCCAATATAAATAGCGGCCTAATATTTAGGGACATTAGCACTAAATGAATAAAATTTTTCTTCTCATCCGCGTAACTTGTGTATTCATGGAAATTTGATGCTTATGAATTATATTTATAAATTTCACAGAATCGTACAAAGTAACATAAAAAAAGTAATTACATACAGAAACATATTGCTATTTATAATTTAAACAAAATTCACTTAACTGAAGTTCGGTGAAGTTTTCAATGTTGGATAAAAATATTTAATATAGGTCACCAGCAACGATATCAAATTATAAGTTTTCTAAGCTCCTTGAAAAGTGCCATAAATCTGATTTATATTTTCAGTGTTATGTAGCGATTTTATTCTATTCTTCGTATCATAGGTAGTCTATATGATTTAGATTCTGGCCATTTACCTACATGGATTTCAAGGAAACTTCTGACGAATTGCCTTCTACGTCTTGTATTAGTATGGTGTGGAAATGTCCGTGTAGCATGGAACGGTATTCTTTGGTAGTTTCCCGTAATATTTATTTGCATATTTTATTAAACGTTTACTCGATTCAATATGCTAAGGCAGATTTCTCCTCTAAGGGAGAACGCCATTAATGGAGACTTCAGTTTCATTTATATTCTACCAAATTTGTTATTGGAGAAGTTTAATAATTTGAAAATGTTCACTTTAATTTAAAAAAAAATAAAAAAGTGACTAATCATAATATTTGAATTTAATATTTATATTTTTATTTAAATGTCGGTTACTAAACGACATATTGTATAGTTCACATAATAGCTGCATCCTTCGAAATAGTATATTGTCATATTCATATAAAATATTTTTCAAAAAACCATTCAAAAAGACACAGGTACTAAAAAGTAAGAAATAATTAACTCAAAATAGTTACTTCCTTATTCGCAATAAATAACTAATTTACCTATTTTTGAAGTCGATGCCAGCACTGTCGATCGACTTAACACAAATTTATAATTTTATTTAGTTCATAAAGTAAATTTTGCAATGTTAGTTTTTAAAATTTTAAAATGTAAATTAAAGTATAATCTAATGTACTTACATTAAAAAATTTAAAAAATTGCAAAAAAGTAGGTAGATACCTAATTTGAGTTAATTACTTTTTATTTTTAGTGCTTACTTTTTTGATTCAGTTTATTAAGAAATATTTTATTTTGGAATTTTTAGTGACTAATGATATTAAACGTCATCTATAACTCTCATTCAATTATTTTCTTTCTTTGAATATTGCATAATTAGTAAAAATCAAGGGAAAAAGCTAATATATAGGTAATTTTTCTTTATAGGAAGTTGGTCATTAACAACGAAACGATGGTACTGGCCGCAAATGATTTGCTGTTAGCCGTTGAGAAGTTACATTATCGGCATCCGAAGTCCAAAGTCAAATTTTGCAAAGTAACTGCTACCACTTTAGGAGTTTGGTTCTCCATATCGCAAGTATATTACCATATTTTGAAAAATAATAATAAATTACCAACTAACCAGTAGCAAATATATTGAATCACGGTTGATTTGCGACCATCCGTTAAGGAGTTGTATTGTTCACTTAGAGAACCCAAAATCAGACTCTGACATGATCGATGGTGTAGTTACTTTTTAAAGTAACAACTAATAGTAGCAAACGTTTTGAATTTAGTTTAATTGACTATCATCCTATAAGGAGTTCCTTTGTTCATCTCCAGAATGTATCATCAAACTCTGACATGGTCGATGGTGAAATTATTTTGTAAACTAGCAATTACTGGCAGTAAATATATTGAATCATATTTAGTTTACTTCCATCCGTTAATGAATTCCGTTGTTCATTTCCAGAACGTATCATTAAACTCTAACATGTTTGATGGTATCGCTCTTTGGCAAAGTAACAACTACCAGTAGCAAGTATCTTGAATCACAGTTGATTTACTACCATCTGGTAAGGAGTTCCATTGTTTATTTTCAAAACGCAACATCCTTATCAATGGTGTAATCATTTCGTAAAGTAACAACTACGTGTAGTAAATATCTTGAATCACGTTCAATTTACTACAATCCGTTAAGGAGTTCCATTGTACATCTCCAGAACTTGTTGTCAAACACTGACCTGGTCGACGGTGTAGTTACTTTGCAAAATAACAACTACTATTAACAAACATCTTTAATCGCGATTGATTTACTAACACCCTTAAGGAGTTCAATTGTTCATCTCCAGCACTTGCAAAGTAATAACTATCCGTAGCAAATACCTTAAATCGTTTTTGATTTACCATTATTCGTTAAGGAACACGGTTCATTTTTGGACCTCATCATCAGATCGTCGTCATATTAATATGGAACCACACTTAAAGTATCTTCTTTCAAATAAAAAAGAAAAATTATCGAAATCAGTCCACTCGGTAAATAAATATCGCTAAATATACATAAAAAAATATTCCGACGAATTGAGAAGCTCCTCCATTTTTGAAGTCGGTTAAAAAGGATTAATTAACTGAACTCCGACGAATATGACAGTTCGTGCCAGATTTCATGCCGGCACATTATATTTATCTATGAACAATCTATCCCGAAATATAAATTAATGCTGTATAAGAACAATAACTGTTTATACATATCTATAATAATATAAATGTTGGATTCAGATATTTAACGTTGGAATAATCTAATTTCTAACCTCAACTTAATCTTTTAACAATTTTACTTACATCGAACCATGTATATTATATTCCCCTAGTCTTTTTTGATGGTTTAAATAGTTATAAGTTATTTAAATTACAAGGGTATTAAGTTTCTTATACATACGAAAGTTCTTTAATTATTTTAACTATACTCACTTCAACGAAAAGGAAAGATATGAAAGTAACGTAAATAATATTGAGCCAAAGGAAGAGAACAAGAGAACATGAATTAATACAACTACGTTCCAAAATTAATATCAATTCTAGCAAATGCAGTAGTTTTGGTGATGACTAGGTATTTATAAAAGGTTGTTAATGTATCACAGCACAATTGTTTTTTGAGTCACAGCAATAGTGTATGCATATAAAAAAAAAAATATATATATATATATGTATATATATATTTATATATATATATATATATATATATATATATATGATGAATTGAAAAAATATTCACTTAAACCTTCATACATTTAATAAACTATTAGAACTATAATAAAATCTACGGAAAATTGAGACATTTTATGTTACAATAATAAATTGTATTTGAAATCTTAACACCAATAAAACCTAATTCTGTCTTCATCGAAAAATGTCATGGAGTGTAAAATGTAATTTTTAAAATGCCCTTAATAAAACAAAATATTGTAAATGGTGGTAGATTTTTCTATTATATTTCCCTTAACTTAAAAAAAAATATTTGGAATGTCAATATACCGGTAATAAGTATATTTACTAGGCAGTGTAATGTTAAATATCTCCTAATGATTTTAAAATAAAGGTAATTTTATGTAATATACGAAATAAGGAAAAACATGCTTCCGTAGCTCACAAAAAATCACATGTTAATTTATGTGATTAGATATCGGTAGGAATTCACTCAGAGAAAAAGCATAGGTTTGCATTATAGAATTAATAACAAATAGTCGTAATTGCAAAATTTAGAACTCTACATGAAATCAGTGTGAGCAATATAATATAGATAAAACTAAATATATGGAATGGGAAAAAATAATATTTTCTATTATGAAAAAAAACTGATCGAATCATTTGAACATTACTAACTATTAGAAGTAAATTAACAAAAAGAAATAGACAACTAAGGGGTAAACGTAAAAAATATCACACAAAAATTAATAAATTGATGAAATTATTAAATTTATATTTTATTATTTCCTTGATTTTATTAAAACTAGTCAACCAATATATTTCCATGTATTTAAAGTACATATAGATAATAAACCTTTACGACTAACTCGATTACGTCTACATATTCGACTACTAAAAATAATCTACCCCGCAGTGAGAAAAATGCGATTATGTGGAAACGTGGTTTCTTACTTGAAAATTTTAAAGGAAACAAAAAAGGAAAATTTGCGCCAAAGGAAAATATTAGACAAATCAATTGATATTTCAATTATCAGCATTAGTCTTTTACGGACGTTCGACAAATATTCACGCTCAAGCGAAATTTTATTGACAAAATCAGTTATTTTTTCTCTTCACCTTTTAAACTCATTATAAGTACCGGTTGACTTATAACTCTGCTAAATAATTACTCAATATGATTTCATCTTATTGATATATAAATACTCAAATACGTTGTTTCTCAACTAACAGTAGCTAGAAAGAAAACCGACGTGTAATATTTTTTTCACATTCCCCTATCTGGTGTACAAGCTCAAACGGTTGCCACTATTAACTGACAAATCAATATTTAAAAATGGGATATAAAAATATATACCATACTTTTACGCCCACTTGAAAACGCAATTAAATCACCCATCATCTCGGCTAGGGTTTAAATATTGAAAACTTAGCCTAATATAATGCTTCTTATTCACAAGTACTTTTAGATAATTCAGAATATGATTTCTGTGTGAATCTAGTTTTTTTCGTTATGTAATATTAGCTGCTTGTCTCAATTTCAGTAAAGACGAGACTGCATTTTCTTTTCATAATTTTTATATAAGAATTACTCACAATTAATTAGTTAATGATATTTTAAACAGCGTCGCTATTTATTTTGTGATTTAGTCCAGCAGAGAACTGCATCAACTAACCTTATAAAGACAAAGGCTTATAACATGTAACCTATAAATATTAGCCACCAGACATCCTAGAATTTTTTGGAAATTAAATAAGAGTTTTACTAAAACAAATTAAAATTATAAATAAAAAACACTTGATAAACGTCGACGATTTTCTTTTAAATCATTACTGTACACTGCTTACACATTCTAAAAATATGTTATACCTATGTACATTTGAATACCGCAAATAATATGATGGTGGAAGTTTCACATCGAACAAATAAACTTTGTTTGCGTCAAACCCTAAAAAAAAATAAACAAAAAAACCTTCCTTCCTGTGTAATTAGAAAGTTAAACATATTTGAAACATCTCATAGATCACGTTTATGATAACGATAACTTTTATTATCTGATTTAGGGCTACAAGTTAAGGTTTTTTGACAAAATGAGAAGCCGCCAAGTCTGCTAACATTTATTACTTTAATGTGCTTCGTTTCTACATATTACAGTTATAAATATTCAGCTGTAATCGATTCGCTTAGTAAGTAGATAACTCTACCAGGTAACACTTTGATGCTACTCTTGGGCATTACTCGGAGTAAGGGTTTGACTGCAAGTCAGTCTAGCAGATTTACAAGATAGGTAATAAAAATAATCATTTGAGTAGAACGAAGGGGATGACTGACTACGCATTTACCTCTTCCCCAAAATTCAGTTCAGTTGAGCCTCTTCTAAAATTCAAACACATGTTTCAAATATGCTAAAGATTTAATGTCACATTTTCTCCATTACTTTGCAAGGAATGCAACTTTCATAATTAAGATGAAACCCTCAGATACCAGCCACGCAGAATAACTTCCATAAAGTCATAAGACAAAAAACTTTATCTCATAATGACCCCGGCGTCTAGTAATTGCTAAAATAAAAGTATTTTGCTAAAATATCCCTCGAAGTCGCATCGTACCTTAATGTGTTTGCCTAATTGAAGCAAGCGGCCTCTTTACTCGTAAAGGGTATAGGATTTCACGCAACGTCTTTATTAAAAAGGGATTGCACTTTAACGAGTTGTGTGGATCTCTGAAATGGAGCGATATGCACCTTGTCTATTCAAAGTGTAGTAAACTGATGGGAAAACTGATTTGGAAATAAACATGTATGTATAAACTTCAGATCATCATTGCTTATAAAAAATCTTGAAACTTAAAAAAATTTGATGCGGTCCGAAATGTAACGAGAAAAAATTTCCGAGAAAGCCTTTCTACATATCATTAGACCATATTTTCCATGCCACTTGAAGTGGACGGCTATACTATTAAAACCAGAATAGCAAGCGTATTAGAAGATTGGTGTCCATAAATGTTACCAATAATATTTAAAAGGCAAACGCAAAATCTGCTGGCAAAGCTGCCCTTACATACATATTTACTATGCCATTATAAATAAATCTTGCATTGACATTGTACATTAAATATTTCGTGAAAATTGTCTGTCAAAGCATGTTTGGAATCAAAACGACTTGTTTTCATTTTTTCTATGTTTCTATCTCTTGAAAACTACACGTAGTATTTACTTAACCAAACTGTATGGGACTTTCACTAGAATTAGACTATTTTTTTGTGATATTCTTGTTAGGCATATCAAACCATACTCCTCATTATATATGGTATTTAAAAAACCTTATTTTCCAGTAATTAATTTTTCAGCCTAATATTCCCGCATAAATATTTTTGGTGACTAACAATTGAGATATTTGCGGGTTAATACGTTTTGTTAGGAAACCTTAAAAAGAGAGACGATTTAAGCTGTGGGAAAACATAAATTTACTTTTAGCTTAATATTTAAATGACATAAGAAGATCATTTCTAAAATATATAACAACAGAAAGAAAATATAAGAATTATGATAAAGAAGAGATAAAGAAAATATATTTTGTAAATTACTTTAAAAAATAATATATTGTTTCGTGTAAAGCTTCAACTCATATATTAATACATAAAAAAGAAATATTCCTGTCGCATTCATTTCATAAATATCGTTCGCGTTAGGAAGAATAAGGAAAAGCATCTCGGAAATTGAAAGGAGGCCGCCTAACGTACATTTGACCGAATTAACGTTTCATTTTTAGTTAACAGACTGTATCTGTGTGCGAATACGCTCAAAGAAACGATAGTGTTGACATCGGAAAGAAATGTCGTTATTTGATGTGAATAAAATTAAATATTCTCATTTTCTCATTTTCAACAAAATTTCCGATTATGATAGTTTAAATATATTATTTAAAATACAGGACGGAAAGTTCATGAACTATTCACATTTGGAATACAACTTTCACTGTGCCGTATTTATCACAATTCTATTAAATTAATTAAAGGCATTGAAGATTAAAACCGGTGATTAATTTAATGATTCAGCTATGTATAATGTTATAGAAATAAACCTAATAAGACTAGAAAAATATTTTGTTTATTATAATCATTTAAAATTACTACAATTTTTCCACAGCTCAAATTTAATTTATCTTCATTTCAGAGGGTTATAGACCTCCAGACATCCATTTAAATTAATACCGACGATAGTTCTTGTCTACCTGATATGAATTATTAAAGTTAAAATATGACTATATAAATCTTGTGTAATAAATGTTGTAACTTGTAAATAAATTGTGACTCGTTCAAAGGGAACGAGAAAAAGGTTTAGAACAAATTTCTTGTTTTATATGGTAATTAAACACAGATAAATAATTTACCAAGTTTAAATATACGACAACATAAATTTAATTACAATGTAAATGAAAACAATAAAATCAATCCACGCTCTCGAGCTATGTTTCTAATATTCAATATAATTTAGGAATATATATGAAATGTTATAAATATGTAATTAAATATCCAAATTTATTTTAAGAAGAGCCGACTCAAATGTGCTACTATTACCGTTACACAGGTTCCGCTCGGAGGAGAATCGCGTTAGGACCATCAAAATGTTATTACGCCATTATCCCAACCTGTTAATTCATTCCCAATTTCTGATATATCGACTATTTTGATTAAAGCTTGTATATGCTTTCGATAGAGGATATTGATCTGCTTTTTGTACATTGAACATAATTTTTTTCTTGGTTTGCTTTCAAATATGATTTGATGCTTTTGTACTAATAAATTCATATACCATTTAAAAAAAACATGGACCAACACAGAATATATTAATTACACTTAAATGTTAAATATTCAAAGAATCGTTTGAATTATATTCAATAAAACGCCTTTTAGAACTTATTTAAAATGTTCAACAGCCAGCAAAAATCTTGATGATTTATTTCGGTATCAACTCAATCTATTTAATTAACATTTGCATATATCACGGAAAATAAATCGGCATAATTAATTATTTTCTATATTACTTATAAGTTATAATGTCTTACGGTAAAGCGTTTTAGAACTACTATGAACAATTAAATGAAAATACGTGATGTAGTATTATTTCTATTTTATTTAATTTCTTTACCACGACCTAGGTTTCGTTGTATTACAACATCTTCAGGTGGGATATTAGCAAAGATTAACTCTTAGGAACAACCAACAGCATTTATATGTTTCAAACACAATAGCGGAAGACTGCTTTGTGCGGATTACTAATGTTAAAATCGGCATATATTAGGAGATAATTCTCCTAATATATGCCGATTTTAACGAGAATAGTTTCATGAAACTTACTTTTTGGCTTGGAATGTAATTGTTTATTATGTCATTCATATGTTTTAAAGGTATTAATATTAATCTCTCCATACTTTCATAGCAGATACCATCAAATTATTAAAAGTCGGTATTTAATTTCGGTTAAAAGTGACGAAATACTAGTTCCGATTTATGTACCTGCACGGTATTGAGCATAAGTGCGGATATTTCCCATTATAAGGGTTAATTATCCCTATCACTACTATAGTCATAATTTAAATTAAACGTATTTCATTGTCTTTAAAACAAATAATATCATGGCAAATGGAACTACACAATTACTTCCATACTACAATTTGAGGGTACCCCAAGTTAAATTAAAAACTCTTAAGGTTTTGCCGTATTTTTATATGTATCTTAAGTGAAAACTTAAAAATAGCCGGTCAATTTCTAAATATATAGAAGATGTACGAAAAAACATTTGTTGGTTCGTAGATGCAAATGTTGATGCAATTTATAGAACTTTCATTGTAATTGTCAGAACTTGCTGATAGCTTTCCTATTATAAACTATTTCTCTTCCCTTAAACTCGTAACCATGCCAAAAATTAGAATAAACCCACCAAAGCCACCATTATAATTAAGTTAATTTAATATGTGTATATTTTTAAAAACTGTACAATAATTTTTCATATTTTGATATAATTAAAATGGTTTATTAGTTATAAATTTTAAGTTCAATCTTGATCGGACCACATACATTTTTCCACATTGCATAATTTTTTTTCACCCGTTAAAAATATTCGTGCCTTCGTTATATTCAAACGCGTAAATTGCGTCAACTAAAAATTATTAAAAATAATGTTATAAAGTTTTTCCATGTCGGCGTTTTAGATACTAAATTAATAGTCTGCCTGTAATAGGGTATTGAGAGAAACCATTTCGAAACTTGCAAGACTCCACGCTTTGTAATTCGCGTGATTGTAATTATCGTTGATACGGCTCGTAATGCGTCTGCAAATTACATTACCTATTCCACTATTGGGTATCTTTTATTGATGGGAGGTGTAAAATAGCATTATCCGAATAAGGGAGTGTTTTCCATTGGCTACGTGTTCTGAATAATTGTCTATAAACTTGTCAGAAGCGTGGAAAGTTATTAAGGGAGCGGGTTGACAATTTTATACGCACACAGTTGCTTTTTCTTCCACGGTAAGTTCATGAGGTTTTTCGATGAAAATAATGTTTTCAGTTATGCTGATATAGTTTACAAATTTTAGGAAATTGTAAGTAGACCACGGTATTTGGAAACATACGCAATATTTATTGAAAAAACTAAATATTACTGCTTTCTGTAGTATATAGAAAGTTTCGCATTTCTTTTCAGAACATTGGGCTTTCAAAAAAGTTATTTGACTTTATGTTTAGTTAGAATTTTACTTTATTCTAATATTTTACTAATCTCCTTGACCGGTTTTTTGCTTTATTCTACTAGATGGTTTTAGGGCGTCCTCTTCAAGCTTTCTTGTAGATTTCAATCGCCTACGTGTTGAACTTGGTAATATTAGGAACAGAGGATTAGGGATGATCGGGATGCACTATAAGTGCGTCCCAATCATCCCTAATCCCACTTATTACAGTGTAAATCGGATCTATTTTTTTAATTTTCCTCTGAATGTCTTCGATGGAAATTCGGATCGGCCACCCACCGGCAATATCCTATGTAGGTTAATCGTGAATACCTTTGTTTACGTTGTCATCATTGCCTTGTTGATTTGCTAGGTTTTGTTTTTATGGAAAGAATATATTTCGCAAATGTTTTTAATAAAGGGGTCTTTGTGTTTTGTTTATAACATTTGATTATACAATTTTTTTGTAAATTTTTAACCCTCAGGATTTTAGCACGTATATTTGTGTTTGTATTATAAACAAAAACTAAACATATTTTCATCAAGCGTTCATCACAATTTTGCATAATCTCCTAGATAATATGTGCTTTATTGATATGATTCTGTGATATTAAGAAAATGGATTGCAAAATAAAACCTTCTAGAAGTCAGCGCCCAACTGAAACAATGGTCAATTTACAACATATCAATTTAAATAAAAAATTCCCTTCAATACAAAAATAGTTTAAAAAGCTTCTTCAATCATATTATTTGATCGCTTCCCATTGAGAGGAACTGCGGAATCATTCTAATATTTAAAAACAATTATCCACTATTATCTATTTAGTAAACCAATAGTCAAATGAAAGGATGGTTTGAGTTTGTTTTTTGGCTCTTCGATTCTGGTAATAGATTGTAAATTGGAATCACGTAATGAGCTCTCTCGGTTAAAAAAGTATTTCTTTAATATAGAAAATTTTATTACTCATGTTGATCACGTAGCTTTAAAGGTATATCGACATAATTAAAGTTTAAATAAAATTTTCGTATCGAACACTTGAATAAAAGACTGATAGTTGATAAAATACTAGCAGGCCTAAGCGGGGCGCCAAAGTTATGATCGTTTTCAAATCCTCATTTGCCAGTTATATCTAATTTCTTAGTACTAAATTGACAACCACTGAAAGGCGTTAAAGATCAAAAGTTACAAGAATATTTAACTCAATTTTTAAAAGAAACACATGGCAGAAGTTTTTCACTCTTGGTGACACATGATGTTAATGTGTGGAGGAGTTGCAATAGTTACATCACTACGATTTTTTATCTAAACAATCAACATATAGTAAAGTAGGTTTAAAGATCATAAGCAACTCTCTAGTTGTATAGATTTTACGGTTGGGATTTTTTAATGTATTTTTTGAGAAGAAGAGAAGCAGAATCTAAAAATAAACAAAAAAACTCGCTTACTGAATGCTTAATATATAACTACTCTACTTTTATTTCAAACATTATTTGGATTAGTGTAATAGTTTTCGGTTCAAAGTGATTTGCGTGACTGGAGTAAAGATTTCTTAAAAAGTACAACAATAATCATAACTTCTATACTACTAATTTTTGAACAACTGATATTTTGTTTAAACAACTTGTCACGATATTCTCTATCTAAACAAATTTAAACAATTCTAAATGGGTCTACCTCTAAGTACGATAAATATAGTTCCTCTCTGATATAGAAATACAAAATATTACTTCTCTCACGCTCTCCAGTTTTAAATACTTGGAAAGTAAATTAAGGTAAATTTGTATAACAACAAAAGAAGTAATTTTACTTATGTCATATTCGAGTTTATAAGGATACGTAACTACGTAAAATATATATTATTTTATGGTACTGTTTTATTTCATTTCAAATAATAATTTTTTTACTATATATTTCACTGTTTAAGTAAAGATGCGTATGTAACATTTTAATGAAATCCACGACATAAAGCTAAAATCATGCATATAAATTATGGGTCTCTATTTTCTTCATCTGACCAAAATAAAATAATAGCCATTTAAGTATTACTATGTTTTTTTGTTTCTATTATTTTCAAGATTATTATCACTGTTTTTTTTCCGATTGGGAAAAGATATTGTAATCGTTTTTTAATTACTAAAGATCATCTGAGCAACACAGCTTAAGAATTTCAACACTCCCCATCACGACATAATCAATGTTAATTAGTGGAATATATTAGAATAAATATTTCACGAGTCATGCACTAAAGTAAAAAAATATAAGTGAATCTTTAAACAGTAATATTTAAACCTGCAGATGAATTACTGATAAACAAAGCTCTTATATTTATAACTTTACATAATTATTGCCGGGATAAATTAACATTTTGCCTAGATTCAACTGAGCAACAAGCGGATAAAAAACTCATATTCACCCCACAGACGAATACAGTTTAACAGCAGAAGCAAGAGTCAATCAAATTAAAAATTTGTACTTAGTTAACAGCACCGTAACTGTGTAAAAGTGTAAAGTTATTGCTGTGAAACCCATAACGCTGCATCAAGATCGCATATCAAACCTTAAAATGAAATTTAATTAAGCAACTCATAGTCATATTGTATATGTCGTTGTATTACGAAATTGGTGAGTGAATAAAATGTATTGAACAACACTAATTGCTTTAGTCCGTCAAAACCGATATCCCTATTTTATTGTTTGTTAATTTTAACGCTCGGATATTTTCTAAATTTATTGCAAAAAATAGTCCGTTCTAACTATATGCGTTGGGAATAAAATTAGGTTTTCATTAACTAACTGTACTTTAATAAATACTCCAATAAACGTACTGTGACCTTTACATGGTATCATTTCAGTATTTACGTCATTATTAATATATTTTACTTACACGTTCCTTATGTTCTTAAAGTAATATACACTGGATATATAAAAAAGCATGTCGTTTCCATCAGTCGATGTCGTGTTCTTGAATTATAGTATCTTATTTACTCACTTAAATCAAAAGGTTATTTCAAAAAAAAATTCACAAAAAAATGAACAAATTTTAAATAGCCACCGAAAAATAAGTGCACTGGAAAGTAAAAAATAATGGAAATATGAGTGTTTAGTTAGAATTTTCGCGGGACAATTTCATATCCAAATGTAAATAATTTTACAAAATAATATAACGGTAATAATTTTAACTTTATTTCACCTGCAATGAAATATAAAATTGTTAATTATATATGAGTGCTGAAGCTAAGGCAAGTAAATTGATTTGGTCAAAGTAAATAAATTCATATAGAGCTTTCTTCATACATAAAGTGTTTGTTCCCACTTAGATTTCAAAATACTTATTACATTGACATCATTTCGAAACTTTTTGAGTTATATAGTTTAAATATAGATGGTGGAGACTGTCATCAAAACTATCATTAAAATAACACTTCTTGGGCGCAATAATAATAAGTCGAAACTTTAGTTTCATAGTACGTTTAAAGATTTTCCAAAGACTGGTCATCAGCGTACTAGGATTTATTTTCAATTCTGATATTTTGCACTTTAGCAATTAAAAAAAGAGTTAATTAACAAAATATTGTAACATGTTTTCTTCACCAAGAAGGCACTCAATTATTATTTACTAAAAAAAAATTACTTCACCATCTACTCAAAAAACGTGTTTTAACGATATGCCACAATATACTCGTAGATTCAGAAAGAGATGTTTGTTATAATAATAATTATATGTTAGCTTCAATATATTTCATATATATATGAAGATATATATATATATATATATATATATATATATATATATATATATATATATATATATATATGTAAAGGTGTCTAACTTATTTTAATGGAATATGATCACTCTTATGTCTGTCTGTCAGTTACAGCCGTTTTTCTCAGAAACCCCTTGACGTAAAAATGTGAAATTTGGAATAATAATAAACATATTAACCGGCAAGTATCTCAGTGGCTAACGATCAAACATATTTATAAGGATATTTTAGGGAGGCGAAAATTGAGTACTCGAATGTTTTTTGTTTTTTATATTGTGTACACGTATAATTGTTAGAAAAAATAATAGTTTCAAAAATATTTTTTCTTACTTTTAATTTGTATAACTGCGGAGATATATTGAAAATTACGCAAGAAAATGTATTCCCTCCTCTCTTCCTTCCGAAACCACTCCAAATAGAATTATGAAAAATTGGGTTCTAAGAAGCATATGCGAAAGTTACAGGAAAACTATATCAGTTGTCTTACACCTTGTATTTTTTTAAATATTGTAAGGCTTGTGAATAAGTAGTCAATACATTTACGTGGCGAAGAATTAATATTTAACAGAAATATAAAAACAATTACAAGACTAAATGTTTATAAATGCCTAAACGTACAATGTAACCCTAGTACAAGCTTAAATTATCTTAATAGGTTTTATTTTTAATTTCCTTAATAACGAGTGGTAGGACATATGAAGGCAAATAAGAACAAAAAAACTTTTGAAAGTTACTTTTACTTTTAATTGAAATATATAAACTTAATATTAACTTTGAAAAAAATATTAAGCAAATATCGATTATGTACATTTTTATTATTTTATATTCCTTTGTTATTATATTTTCGGTTAATTTTTGGTTAGTCAAACTTAGTGAAAACAGTTGCTTAAACTGTATAAGTATGTAACATTTTGTGAACTAAATAATAATGACATGAATTTTTGTATTAGATTCATAGGTACTTTCATGAAAAAAGTAAGTAAACATAACAATTTTTTATTTTATAAATTCAGAAATAGATTACAGCTATGATTATATTGTACTCATATATATTGAGGAGTAGTATCCAGAACATCCAGAGACCCCCAGTCAGAACTTCCCGAACCCCCCAAACCGCAGTGAACATTAGACACTTCGGAGGAAATTGCGTGTTCACTCATCAACATGGCGTGAATATGGAGTTTAGGCAATAAGCGGACCGCGAAATACGTGCCTAGTTTGGCAGCGACGCGGGAAGACATATGTGGTACAAAACTTAGCAAAGAGATAAACTGAATGGCAAATTTGCGTTTACACAAGAGCACTTCGGTACTGTGTAGTTTTAAAAATCTTTCAAATTTCGTTTTCATCAAGCAGTTTTAAAAAAAAATTCCCTTCGAATAGACATTTATAAATGAATATTTTCACCTCATTTGCTATTCAATTCATTCTTTTTATGCCATAGTGTATACAGGCATATGTATCTAATAATTTTTGGAATATTTTTAAATATCATATTGCACCATTTAGACACAGTATTTAGTTATAGAACAGAAGAACATGCCAAAGAAACTAAAGATGCTAATTTTTCACATGCGTTAAATATTAAAATATTACTCAAAATTAACAAATTGGTAAATGAAGTTTAATATTGGATAGTAAATTTAATTTTTTAATTAAAAAATACTGAAGTCCACTGCGTGTAATATGTAACACAAAACATGGTCTAAGAAGTGCTGATAAGGTTTTAAAAAAGAAAAGTACCATGTAGCTAAAATTTAAATTAATATTAGAATATGATTTGTTAGCGTTTTAGTTGTTTTATAAGAGTAACAAACAAATATGGTACAGAATTTGGTTTCGTTTTTACACTCACATTACTTACATTACACTTTCATCGATGAGAACTTCAGTACATATTAGTGGGAAGCACCCAGTAATTTGTGTGCTTAAATTTTCCTCATACTGCTATCCTTTGATTTTGTCGCTGAACAGCATGATAGTATCTCCTTTCTAGAACGTGAGCTGATTCTCATCCACGAAATTACATACATAGATGATACGAGCTATTGGCACCTTACATTGGAGGACCTGTGTGCGTGCAACGAATGTTTGGTCATCTCGTTTTTGTTGGCTTAATTTCTAAACGTTTTCAAAAATTACAGTTCTAACTAAAAATAGTATTGTCTCGAATAAGAAAGATTATTAAATATTCATTCGTTATTAGTATTCATCAAGGTTTACTTAATTATATTGATTAATAATGTCGTTTTACGTCGCTATCTCAAATGGTTATAATGGTACAGGAATAAAATGTAAATTGTGATAAATCAATAAAAAGTTATCGCTAGTGTTTTTATTGCCTTATTTATCGTAAACATAATTTTTAATTATTGTGAATATATTACATATATTCTTTTAATTGTAACAATTCACAGGCTTCTTAGTATGACGTTATTCAGGGCAAGAACATAAATAAATAATTTTTTATCGATCGATTTGTTTGTGCAACTATGTCAGGAATTAGAAAAACCTATTGAGCAAGAGCCGAACTTGAAAAAAATTTGTTATTTATACAGATACACAAAAAAATGTATATATTGGAGTATACTTAAAACGTATTTCCATAAATTTCAATATACAGGAAAGAAAATATTATTATTCACCATATAAATAAATCCTCTAGTATATATTTCATGGGCTTAAAATGACATAAATTTATTACATCTACGTCCAGAACTCTGTTAATTTTAGATTTAGTAGTTTCAACAATTGTACTCATAATTATGTCATATAATGTAACAAGCTAATGTGGATATTCTTGTAAGAAAAATTAGGGAAAAACAAAGACAAGGGCTGTGTTATTATATCATAACCTATGCTATAAGTTTGAAATGGATTTTCGGTAATTACATTATCCGACGATTGAAAAGTTTAATTTGCTTCAAATTTGGTAATTTATAATTCATGAGCTAATTAAGTAAAATATAACAATCAAGAGCTAATATTTTAATTAGATTAATAACTATAACGGTAATAGTATAGCAATAATAACATTCTCTTATTTTCAGTAATTCATGACTATTGTGACAATAATAGTGTAAAATATTGTGCCGGAAGCATGTGATACTAACGTACAAATATTATTTAATTATTTTCAATATTTAATTGCTAACTTTTGAGAAGGGCATATGATGAAAATAATTAAAGGAAACTCTGAATTAATCAATTACCTCGATCAGTAAAATGATTACTTACATTCATTTGTAAATAGTTTTCGTAATAATCATCCTACAGAAAAAAATGCAACGATTCGTTGCAAAACTCCGCGATATTTTGAAGCTCTATATAAATACGCGTACTATAATATATATTAATGTATTGTAATATATATTTATTACAAACGTTTTTAAAAATATGTCTACAGAACCATTTCCTCGGTTTTTTGTTTATGCATTTGTTTTTTTGCATTCTGTTTTCCTATTTTGAATTTACTAAGTCAAAGTATTAAATGATTGTATTAAGTTGAATTAGCTTTGATGTTATTTAAATACCAATACTCTCCTAATAGACGGTGTATATGTATTCGTACCAAGTAAATTTTAGTCATTAATTCGAATAAACGCTATATCTTTTGCTATTGTCCATTATTTTATTTATGTAAGAAATAAATATAGCTTCGGTTGCAAAGGAGAGTTACACAAAAAATATTAAAGTAGGACAAATATTATATACTTACAGGTATTAAATCAATGAAATGTTTTAAATTCCTTAATTTGTTATCAAATTTTATAAATATTTTCTGTAAAACGGAATTTAAATTTTCTCTGCCTTTCTTAAAATATTAGTAACGTAAAGTCTATTCTGCGATAAAAATATTTTTCTGACATTAACCTATGATGCGTGTTTTTAAGGGTGGCAAGTGAAAAATGGCGTTATGTTATAGCATCGTTTTCGTGGTGTATTGGATTGATCACAAGCTTTGGCGTTCTGGTTGACTGCCATATATATGAACTGTAAATTACTTGGTCACAATTTTAAAATTTGTAAAATTTGAGAACTAAATACATGCAATTTTGTAGATAGATATTTTAGACGGAGATCTTCAATATACCTACCCGTACATATAAAGTATGAACCGTGAAATATATAAGTAGCTCCAATGGATATTTGACAGACCTTTCAAAATTACTACTAACTAGTCGTTCTATTATAAACTACATTTTCAAAATACAATTATAGTTGTGTTAATGGTAAATATATTTTTCCTTACCATTATATTATAGTATATAATACTCACTAAAACTCAATACAATTTAACTGTTTGCGTAACTCGTATTTCACAAATACATCTTTTAATAATTTTCTATGTATCAAAATTTTACGCGTAAGGAAATTAAAGTGTCGAGAGATATCTTTCAAGAATTTATCAAGTCTCACAAAAGTCTGTCATTTAACACATATTCTAAAATATGTATTTTATGGTGGAATGTAAAATATAATGGAAAAAAGAAAGCAGGAAAGAAAATAAATAAGTGAACTTAAATATATAGACTAGTGGAGAGCGTGATATATCAAAAATTATTTACTCATTGACATATAGATTAAATGAGCTGTTGTGTTTCCAGAATATCCGTTTTTTACATATTAAAATTCGATAATTCTTGAGTCTCAGTAAAATATGAAGTTGAAATAATTAGAATCTTTCACATTTTATGTTTTTCTTACCCTGTTTTAATTAATATTAAACACGTAAATATTTCTAATTTCAATATAAATTATATCTTTGCGTCAAACTCATTACAATTTATATCATCGAATAATGAAGATATCTCAATTCTCACTGCAACTACGTGAGAAGTAAACGTGAATTTTCACGAAGTTTTTGCAAAATTATAATTTATATAAAAAGTTTTTAGTTTCAGATTCCTGTTTGAACTATAGTTTATAATATAAAATCCGGTATTTATGATTAACTCCTCCGTTGCTCGTCCCAAGCCCGGATAAAAAAGGAGGAGGGTTGTTATAGAGGAAAACCACCCAAACATAAAATTCTCAAGGCAGAATATTGGGCAGCTCTTAACTAACCCGACAACTCCGTTCGAACGGAGCGGTCACTTAATGGCCGAGAGGGCCTAAATCTCCTCTAAAAAATTTGCCGTGAAAGGGTTTTGGGTGCCTACCACGATGTATTTACCCAAGAAAAACTCCCCGATGGAAAGTGCAACATACAAAGCTAATTCGTTAGACGATTCGTCTAACAATCGGCGCCTTTTGGTTACCGGGCCGGAAGGTGTGAATTTGGCTATTAAAGTAGCTGCGGAGACGGACCATCGGGCCTCGGTTAGTGGTCATGCTACTGGCGAATCTAAAAGGAAAATCTCAATCCAAAAAATACGGGCGGTTTACTACTTGGAATGTCCGTTACACTGATAGTGTAACGGACATTCCAAGTAGCAAACCGTCCGAGTAGACATTATGGAAAAGGAAGCAGAAACACACAAATTGATCTTGCTGGGAATAACAGAGACACATATGAAAGGTTAAGGTCACCAAAAACCTCCAACGGAAACACCATCTGTTTTTCAGGATCTGTAGACTCCAGTATAAATGGTGTCGCGCTATGGGTATCGCACCATCTTAATAATCGTGTGCTTGGTTACGACCCAGTTAATGGCAGAATAGTGAAACTCAGGCGAAATACACGCCCCTGTACTCTAAACATCGTCGTGGTGTATGCGTCAACAGCAGCTGTAGAAGATGACGTCATAAATGATTTCTACAAATCACTTTAAATAAGCTCTATCCAAAATACCTGGCCGTGAAATAATGGTAATGATTGGGGATTAGAATGCAAAGGTAAGAAACATCGCTCTAGACGATCACATTAGAAACACGGTTGGGAAACACCGACATGAGAAGAGAAAGGAGAGACGAGTAAGGTTATTGAAATTTTGCATCAAAATAAAAATGTCGATTATGAACACCAGTTTTTAGCACCATCCAAGACGTCTTTATACGTGGAAATCCCCTGGAAGCTCTCCAAGCAAAAATCGAGACATAATTGTTGACAATCATGGCTCTCTGGTGACACTTGGATTAAAATTTAAGAAATGAGAACATTGGAACTGACTAGTCGGGAAGAGTGTGACGTTTATTCAGAATTGGGTAGAATGATACAACTTCTACGCCATCATGATAAAAATAAACTTTTTGGGAATATCTTGCAGGAAATTGAAGAGCATGCGCTGAAAATACAAACTGCACATCTTTTTAACAAATTGAAACTACTTTCAAAACAGTTCAAACCCAAAACATAGGTCGTGAAAGACGAGAATGAAATCCGGCTTCAAAATTTGGAAGCGGTGGCAGAAAGGTGGCGTAAATACTGTGAGGAGATACACAAATCCCCACGATAATCTAATACCACATACCTCAACGTCATGAAAGAGCGATATCGATATCTCCAGAACCTTCCGTACAACTATATGAAGTCGGTAGCCGCACTAACAGCTGAACAACCAACTAACAGCTAACACGAAATAACAGCTGAGCTCATTAAGGCAAAGGAAACTGCGGGCGCTAGCGCAATACATAAGATATGTGAATTTATTTGACGCACTGGTAAATGGCCCTAGGAGTGGGCAAGATCAATTATATTTCCACTTCATAAAAAAGGCTCAACTGCGGAGTGTGACAATTACCGAACGCTAGCCTTAATATCACATGCCAGCAAAGTTTTGTTATGCATCATTAACAACAGAATCTGATACTTCTTGAACTGGCAACATGCCACAGGAGCAGGCTGGTTTCTTCAATGGCAAAGAGACTCGCGAGCAGATCTTGAACATCCGCCAGCTGATTGAGAAGTCGTACGAGTTCAACACTCCTATTATCTTGTGTTTCATGGATTATAGCAAGGCTATGTCAGCTGGTCGGTACTGTGGAAAGAGCTGGAAAAACTTGGTGTACCTAAACATCTGGTTGCACTGATTCGATCGCTCTGCCATAACAACCAGGGCGTAGTGAAGGTCGAAAGAAAAACATGTAAGCCATTTAAGTTTAGAAAAGGCGTCAGGCAGTCCCTCATTTGTGTATATCGTGCATCCTGTCCCTCATTTTGTTCAACATTTACGGAGAATACATCATAAGGCGTACTCTAGAAAACCGGTATACAAATGACAGAATACTATTGGCTACGAGTGAAGCTGAAATGAGAAGCTTTCTTGATGAAATGGAAAGAATACGTATAAAATTGGGTCTCAAAATCAATCACTCCAAAACCAAGCACATGGTAATAGACCGCGCAAACTCACTTTACATGACAGGTTCCTAATCCCTCGAGACAGTGAATGATTTCATTTACCTGGGCGCTAGCATAAGCATCACGAGCTTTTAGGAAAAGAAAATTAGGAGACGCATCGGTTTGGCCAAAAACGCGATGTCCCAGCTAAACGGAATTTGGAAGGATCGGAACATGTCATGGAAGAAGTAGATTTTATTTGTGAGCTCTTTGGTGTTCTCTATCTTTAGTCATGGCTCGGAAACATGGAAGATAAAAAAGGTCAAACATGACCGCATTAACGTTATCGAGAAGTGGTGCTGGAGGAAGATACATCAGATTCTATGGACTGCGTTCCGTACAAACAAGTCCATTCTTCGTGAGCCTAACATCAAGATCAGGTTTTCCACTATCTGTTTATGAAGGATCCTGGAATTCTTTGGTCTCATCGTACGGAAGGATGGATATAACCTGGAGCAGCTGATGATTACCGGCAAGGTGGATGGCAAACGACCAAAGACGCGAAGCCTAGCCAGATTGGTTGACTAAATACATTCGGTGTTAGGCACTAATTTGCATGAGGCACTCTACGCCGCTAAGGACTGGAATAGATGAAGAGATATCGTGCGTGCAAAAGTGACTGCGGGTCGGGAAGTTCATGACCCTAAGGAATGAAGAACACGACGCAAGGGGAGGATAACGTCCGGAAATTTAGTTTGCCAATATTACATTTCTTGCTACGAATTAATATGAGTGACATTTATTTTATCACTTTTGAAGTTCCATACTAAAATTCTATGTTGTACATTAGAATGAATGTATCATATTTTAAATACTTTACAACTTTTCTTATGATATTTAAAAATATTTCCATCGATAAGTGAAATAATAACTTTATTTTATTTGTAGGCATTGTAAAGATAGTTGCATTCGATTAATTATAAGTATATAAACCAAAATCGTATATAAAAATAAACGAAACGTTTATTTTCGTATTGGAAAACTATATCTATTGCATTGACTTAATTATTATTGGCAACTATGGTATATATTATTGGTAACTGTGCTAGGTACAATCCTTTAAACATAAAATGTTTATTATTTTATGGCCTACTTAGGGAACATCATAAATTCTATGACTTTGAAGTATCTACACGTAATAATTTTGACAGATATAATACAAAATAGTCCAGGAGCGATAAGAGCTAAACATTGTTATTATAAACGAACTAATATGTGACATTATTTTATCGAAAAAAATTAAAATATTGCAAGCAGAGAGGATCGAAAATGTAATTTTTGTGGAATAAATTATTATCCGAATATCCTCACATTAATGGTTCAAAAGAAAATTTATAGATAATATCTTGCACAATTTTTGTATTCAATTTGTTTCCAACGGTTTTAGAAGACGAACATATGACGCTTTCGGCTCAAAAGAAAAATATTCCAAAGATGAAATTAACGAAATTTATTATTTTACACAAAATCATACATTTTTATAAAATAATCAGTCTTACCAACAATACAACTTGAGTCTATTATCCGTCTTACCGAAAGCCAGCCACTGTATTTAAAAGATACGGAACGGGTTTTTTCCACACAACATTAATAACCCACTCAATCGAACATGATAAAGAGGAAATGCCTTTTTTGTTCAGGTTACAGGAGATCGTTACGTCGAACGACGTATTCGTAACAATAGCCTTCATATAAATTCAAATAATTTCAGAATTCACTTTAATTACCTGCGGGGACAAGGCGTGTTACAGTAACTTATATTATTAAGAGTTAATTAGAACATTTACCGTACAAAGTGTATAATATTTGTGACTATACAATTTATATTACTGGTAATTTTTGAATACTTAGATACTACAGCCAATGTACTGAAGTAATAATTTTTAAGCATTACATAGTTAATATATAAAGTGTAAAAATAACGATGCTGCATTACTATGTACAACTCGATAGACTGATAGATCTAAATATCTTTTTAAATGAATGGACCAACCTTCCAAAAATTTATATCAGAAACCTAAAGCTGTCTAACACTAGCCTATGTGCTCTACCACCATCCGTTTAAGCACATCAAACTGATTTTTATGACATTACAAACGTATTAAGAAATTATTATTTTGGATTGACTCCACTGATAAGAGAAAAAAGATGTTGCTGGTTTATGAAAATTTAACATTGAAATATCAAAGTGGAATTATCTTTAATGAAACTCACCCTGATGATAGAGCCCTACTCCAGTAGTGGACTTAGATAAACTATTGATATTTTTCGATTTTAAAATGGATAAAATTTTTTGGAATATCAATACCTCAAATGCCTTATTTTTCTCAAGTAATTCATTCTAATAGATAATTTCATTTCTAATAGATAATTATTCTAACGTAATTCTATATTAATGTTTAAGTAGATATAGAAGCTTTATAATATTATTGGTTTTAAAATTATTATTATAATATCCGTGACATAAAGTAATAAGGGTAACGTGCTCAACTGTGTAAAAGAATTATCTTAACGTTGCCATAATTATTTCCATTCTAAAGAATAAAATTTGTTTATAGCCAGTTTATCAATATTTGCTAATCTAAATAAAAAAAAAAAGTTAAAGCAACCCAAATAACTTTAGCCACATAGCGCTATCTTCACTATCATATTATTTGTTGAATATTTCAATCTAAAATAACTAATGATAATTTATATTTTAAATTAGTTTAATCACTACGTTTTGTTATTATATACTGAAAGTTTATTGTAATATCATAAATAACATAATTTTGTTTGTTTCTCATAAATTTAGTACTGCTTATAAACGTCCTCTTGACTATACATTAAATACATAAATGACAAAAAATATATGTGTATCTATTTGGGACGCAATATTTCGACATTATAATTAAAAAGATCGTCTAAAATGAGAAATTTTCATAATCTCTGGTTGTGTACTATGATCGACAAAAAACGCAATTAAAATAAATATTTTGACTTTAGATAAATATTTTGAAATAATTTAGAATTAATTGCGTTTATATTTATCCCCTTATTTTATTTTCCTTAACATTGTTACAATTGTGTGGTTTTTGCTTCGACAGCTTCTTCATAAGTAACTTTTCTTACCTATAAATAAAACCATACATGACGTCATCTAATAGCGAACAAAAACCCCCGGAATATGGACTCAGAAAATATTGTGTCGAACTAATAAATAACAATCCCTAAAAATTTTGTTTTCTTTTCTTCTTTAATTTGGGATCTGCAAAAACTGAATTGTTCTACACTAGAAATTCTATGTTATAAAAATCGGTTTTAACAGAGCAATTAATTTCAATTATTAAACTATTCCAGCTTTTTTGAAACTATAATTAAGTTTGGTAGACTTTCTTTAATATTATACTCACAAGATAAATTCAGTCTGATAATAGCGTGTGGTTATTGAGAAAGGAGACAATATTTTAAATACGATTCGTAACTTTCTATACAGGTAATGTACTAAAATTATTGAAAAAGCATTACTGTATGAGCCCACCTTGTTTCTTTGACATTTTATATTTTAATTAAAAAACTGCTTTCTTAATGTAATAGAAGGAAAATATATTTCCAAGTTTTGTTGTTATACGAGCAATTTCTTATACACGAACACGTCGTTTTGATGGTTGGTAAATGATTATTAACGACCAATTGATGGATGGATCTATTGCGTAGCGATTCACTTCTCACTTGAGAAAGCAACGATAAATAGATATACATTCTGGGTACTTTTTATTTTTTGTCTTTTTTTTTGCTATTAAGTAAAAATCTGTTAATATCAAATTTTAAATTCGTAACTGAAGCAAAGTTGCAAAAATATTAGAAATACGTAGTGAAACAAATCCTCTCTATAAACGTTTCCTACATTAAAAAAATAGGATTATTTTAAATGAACACAACAGAATAAATTATATTTCAGAGCTAAGAAAGTAGAAAAGTATAATAAAATGTGATGCAAATATTGTGGAAATATAAAAACACACGTCTTTCAACACAGGCACTAAAGGTACGATCCATGTATATATGTATGTATGCACTTCGATTTGATTTTAAATTGTAGTCACATAAGTACTAAAAAATACTGTCCATGAGATGCTGTTCCATGTTGAACAATAAGGATTATTTTACTGTATTCCACAAAAAATTTAATTCCTAGATGTTCCTAACATTTTAGGCATTATTACATTTTAAAGGTTCCTTACCTCAAAACGAAAAAGTGAATCCTTGAAGATCACTAACGTGTTTGTCTTCCAGTCTGTCAACCGTTTTTTTTTGGAAACCTGAATTTGGTATATGAGTAAAACGTACATTTCAACACCCCACACGTATATCAATAAAAAAAAATACAATATTTTTCGAGCACAGTTAACAAAGCTGTCCTTACACAAAAAGCTGTAAATTATCAATGTGCATTTAATGTGTTTTCAACACAGAAAAGCAAGAACAATATATATTGTTTGAAAAGTAAAATCTTTGTATCGTTTGTAAAATAGATGTAAAACAGAAATAAAACAAACCCATATTGTTTTTCTGGTCATAACCACCTGACAAATTAACTGTTGTCAGTACGCTACGAAGCAACAAAGGAGCTATTCCCAAAGAAATTGTAAATATCATGAATAGACAAATAGGTACAGTAAGATCGTATACCTTTTACAACGATACATGGTTAATCTGATACTTATAAGTCCGATATCATTAAATTCTATACTTCCACAAAATGAGCAATTAACTCCTTGAATCAGGTGTTCTCAGTGATGAGCCGGCAATAAAACAAATGAATAGACGCTATTCTTATTTTATGGTATTCCAAATCTATCTTTAGCAAACGCATATGTTTTGTATGTACAAAATATGATTAGAAATAAAAATAAATACATGAATAAAAGTATTTGCCTCGCAAAAATATGGCAGACGAACTTATAAATCTTTGGCTGCTTGAGCGATGCAACAATAATCAATATAAAACAGCAACAAAACAAAAGTTTTGAGTGAAAAATATAAACCTTTTATAATTTAATATTGTAATAAAAACGGACTGTTTTAAAAATACCTTACATATTGCGATTATATTAACAATAATCAATTAGATAATATTTTACAAATGGAAGTGTCTAGGCCTCTCCTTATATTTTCTGGAGAAAACAAATGAATGCTAAAATATTTGATTACAAAATATAAACGAAAATGTTAGTGTAATAAATTACCGATTTCTTTATTTTCCTTCTTACTCATAATCCCCTGTTTTTATTAACGTCGTTATGTTAATGAAGACGAGAAATTTTAGAATTTGGAACAAAAATGGCAAAATTGAATTACAAAATAACAGCAAAAACCAAACTAAATATAGTCATCATGACTACATTTTGTTTAGATTCTTGCTCAAATAATTAGTCTCTTTATTTGAAACTTATCAAATAAAGAGACTAATTATTTAGAATAAAATAATATTCCTTGTATTTCAAAATTTTCTATACTTGAAAAAAACCAATTAGATATAAATCTGTTACTTTAGATAACGCCGAAAATTGCTACTCCAATTTATGTCTTCACAACATCTCATAAACCTCAGATAATGACCAAATATTCTAATGCTTCAGCAACATTAATAGCCTAATTATGTAGAAGCTAGAAACTATGACTAGCAGAGTAAGAAGAAAATTTTTATTTATTTCTCTATTTCTGAAACTTTTATATAATTCTATTGAAATAAGTACTTTTATATTATAATTTCTATTTAAATAAGTACTTTTTCTTTTGCGAGCAATCTAATGTGAAATATATATTATTTATTGAATCATGTCCCCAAAATAATATCTTAACTACGTAAATAACCTCAAGTACATGGTCTAAAATAAGTATATAATATTCTGGGAATAAATGGCTTATTATTATATTATTGACTTTGGTGAAGACGATAGAATTTATGGTTACTGCATCTAATACCATCGGTATTTGATCGGCTATTAAAATTAGTTGCTAACTATTTCCGGATTTCCAAATCACACTTTTTCAGGCCTTAAGCTGATATTTAATAATGAGAAACAATTTGTTGGTCACGCTTTCATGACCAAAAATTGTTAGCCTGAAAATTTATTATTGCTTTAAATTTAGCAAATTCTTTTCTTAAATCTTAAGGAATATTGCACAAATTCTCGTAAGATGTTTGATAAAAGAGCTACATGCTCCTTTATTAAGTAATTCTTGTTTACAATATTGTATTTAAATAATTTAATTCTTCATTAAAATAATAACATTATTCTTTATGCATCGAATTCTCGTCTTTGTCATTGATTGTATAACTGATAATTTTTCATGACATACTTTCATAAACCATGAATATTTTCCCTTCCGATCTACATAGTATACGAGTACATACGTTTAAGCATTGACTATGAACAGTGTTTTATAAAACCTCAACTTTTAAAATAAACAATATGTTTATTCCTAAGTTCAACTCGAAATTTCCACAAGTAACCGCAAGAATTGAAAAGTAACGCAATCGTCCGGACTTTTTGGCCCAAGAAAATTACCTCGAACTTAATGAAAGTACACATAATTTTCCAATGGAGGCTCCCGTATTATGTGTTTAATTAAAACCGCAACCAAACTGGTGCTCGCCAATTTTGAAAATATTAACCGGTAAAATTACTAGCGAACTCGCGCTTCACCGTATCTGTGCGCGAATTGTTCTAATTGCATTATCCTGTTAGCAAGGGATTGGGAGAAATAATAAATACGAAGAGCGATACGATAACGCGTCATAAATTGGTTTCAAACTGGTGGGTGGTTAGTGATATACTTATGTTACGCCATGCATTGTGTTTTATGTAACTACGAAATACATTAATGAAACTGGTCGTGAAATAACTTGTAGCCTGCAATTTACAAGCTTCATAGTCAAGTCGTTTTAACATGAATAAATACAAATTGCACTTATCAATTAGCAGCACAAATTATTTATCTTATAGATTTGCGATGTAAAAATTAAGAAAAGTTACTTTATGTACTCTACCGAATATTTGTTGACTATACCCTTGCAATATACGAAATACATATTAACATTTAGTAAATCCTCGAAATAAAAGGTTTTCATGTAAATAAAACCATACCATTTTATTGCGACTTAGGTAAGTCTCTACATTATCACTTACAATTAATAATTACCTTTCTTCAAGAAATCATTATGGGGAAAATAAATGTGTATATCCGAGTAAATCTCCATTACTTTACAAACCTTATCATTCTTGAAATATCATATATATATATTTGATTTAACATTTTTATTTGTAGGAGGTCTTAATAACAAATTAAACAAATTTTGTTTTAGAAAATTTAAAATTAATCATTTCTTTACTATTTCTCCGCTCTGCACAAATCAAATGTTAGTATTGCTTAATACGTATAGCAAATTACATTTCCTAGAGTACATACTAAGATGTGCAACCAAAAGAATCAAAGCTGAATGACCATTTTAATATTCAACATAATATTTTAAATGAACAAACATTTGTACATTCAACATATCCTCCTATTTGTAACAACTCATTTGACAGTAAATCCCTTTTTATAAAAACACGAGAAATAACGTGAACCTTCCAAAGATAATTTTACGGTGGACAATGAAAGAGACACTTTTATCACCTCTATTCCTGGGTTAGTTTGAATTCAAATAATTTTCAATGATATAGAGCATAAGTGACAATTATCTTCTCCCCACCCAGCAAACTTCAACTTTCCTCTGAGTAACTATCATGGTACCCATATAATTTTTGTTAAAGGTGGCTCCGGTAAACCTTCGCTCCTATATGTGTAGTGTCCAGGAGTTAGGGAACAAGATATGATAAATATACTGACAAATAAGTAGAATACAAAGACTTCTTTAACTTTTACTATAGAATGAATTTTGGATGAAAAAATAAAATAAAAGCAAAAAAGCAGTTAGAAATATCAAAATTCAGGAAGCTTATGGGAATTATTCATACTATAAATATATTGAATAAAGGGGACTTGTGAAAAATTATGTTAAATTGTAATAAAATAAGCAAGCAGAAAAATTTGATTTGCTATTATTGCATAACGTACGGATGGATCGGAATGAATAGTTATTAAAATATGATTTCGGTAATACACAAGATACAAGAAAAATAATGACGTATAACGGGGGGAAGCGAACTTTCCAATATATCAAGTAATTATTTTATCAAATCGTATTGAAGTAGGATACGATGAGATTGTTATGATATATACCTAGATAATAGTTAATAGGCTAGTAAATATAACATGGGTTCATTCTACTGTTTATACCATCTTCTAAATACCATTTTCTTCATGACCATAAAACTTTCTCTCATTCAAATATGCTTTTAATATGTAAATTACCTTACAATATCACGCGAAGCCCTGGCCTGTTTAAGACGTATTTCGAACAATTAAAATGTTATGATGGAAAATTTACGACCACCGTAAACTTCCGAATATTCCCATCGTGATAAAGGGATTTAATTTCAAAGAGGCTACTTTCCGCGTAACGCTCTGTACTTGAAGCTGAGTAATGGGTATAAATAGGGAGAAAATTTTGGTTGAAGCCCAAGCAAGCTATCCGGCCTCAGTGAATGGTGATGAAGATATGTCTGTGATATATAATCCAACGTTGAAATATTTACAAATTTAGTGGCTACCTGTATATTATATTTCTAAACGTAGGATCTAGTTAGGCTTACTTAACTTTTGGATTTCTCTGCCGAATTGCAGTAGCGTTTTATATTAATTTGAAAAATTATTAAAACATAAAATATCCTAAATTTTTACACGATATGTTAAAATGAAACTGGTTAAGGTAAATATTATATTTACGCAATAAAATTATATATCCTTAATTTACGATCAAAAAAACAATTTTCATCTCTATAACCGATGTACGAAAAATATATTATAATATGTGAGAGATTTTTACTCTTACACCAATTGTAATATGCGGAAATATGTTATCTTTTCCACGATCGGTGTCACAAAAATAACTATAGTTTGGAAGCTTATCTTCCGAATAAGCTTTTTTAGATAAATAAATAGGTATAATTTTGGCACCGCAGGAGTAATATGTTTATTGCAAATAATTAATGATGTTCATTTCGACGTCAGATAAGTGATATTTATAAGAATGTGTCAGTATAAACTTTATGTAAGAAGTGTTTTTTTACATAAAATAATATTTAAGAATATACCTTAATATGCCGATATCCCAATTTAAGACGTATTCTTCAACGTATCTCGACGTTTTAATTTCTAAAGTGTTAAAATGTTTATAAAATTAAATAAATATATACATATATTAAGTATTAGGTTGCCAATTTATAAATCCGCTATTTTTTCGACCGGTTTCTGGAATGTTATAGAGGCTTCTAGAATATTTCTTGTAGGGTATATAAAGAGTGTGGCATTCAGATTGCAATTGTCAGCTGTTCAGTTTGCAATTGAGTAATCGGCCAGTAAATAATAAATTAATAATGGAAGTATGTCGAAGTGAACTTAGAGGTTTCTTTTTAATCAATGTCATTTAGGACGAAAAACCAGTGAAACATCACGCAATATATTTACAATGCATAATGGGCAAAGGGCCCTCTTACGACACAGATAAATACAGCTTCAAAAAAAAAATAAAAGCCTTTTTGAAACAGATCTCAGACTAAGTTCGCGTTGTTTTGCAGAGTTATTTGCATGCTATTATACAGCAATGGAAAAACAACTTCATGCTTTGAGAAAGAAGTTGAAATATTCCGTTTGGTTACCACATGAGCTTACAAAATTTCAACTTCAGATGAGAACTAACATGTACTTGAAACTACTTAGTTCCCACCGTACCAATGGGAGGCGAAAGTTTTTGGTTACAAGAAAAGGAAAGTGGGCGGCTTATGTTATTTTTTAGCGTAACCGCCAGTGTCTAGGAACTGGAGATAAAGGTGTACATAGACCAAAATATAATATTGGACAAAAGATACTTTTGAGTACATGGTGGGGTATAAATAAAGTTATACATTGAGTTATTCATTGGAACTTTTTTAAGCTAACAGTATAATTACAACTATGATTCATTGTCAACTATTCCGCAAAGTTATCGCCAAACTTCTTTCAAGGGAAGGCTGACACGAGACATATTTTTTCCTATAAAATAAATTGCATAATATTTTATTTTATGTTAAGATTTAATTCGACCATGTATTTAAATTTAAATTTTATTATTATAAATTATTTAAAATTAAATAAATATTACATATATAAACGTTTGTCTCCAAAATTAGCCAAAGAATTAAAACATAAATGTATTATCCCAAAATGCAATGACCATTATGATCTACATTTTTAATTCAAGATCATTCAAATTGTCGGAAATAAAATGACAGAAATGGAGCTATATTGATATTTTTTTTGCAGTTTGCACATGTTAATCGCATATAAATTTATAATTGCAACAATATAAAAAATAATTGCCACATAATCGTTTAAGTTATGCATAATATATCATTAAAAATTACATCTGTACATTATTATACTGTTGGGTTATTTTTAATTATTGTTTAACATAAAATTATTCTTGAAAGCATACATTTTTATTAAAAACTTGCCTAAAATAATGAAATCGGGGAAAGGTAAAAAAATATTAAGAGGTTAACTAGCAATTATTCCGCATTAGTAATAATTTTTATAATGGTTTAAATAGTTTCAATATAACTGGAAGGAAATTCATTTCATACATTAACGTATTCTGACTATCAGATTGAAACATGAATTTCTTGAAATTATTTCCTAGAAAAATTAAGATAAAATACGTAAAAAAATAAGTAAAAATGTAAAATGTAATAATTTTTTATAAAGTTTTGTAACATAAGATGATAAGAAAAAAAGGAATCAGATGTCGTTACAGTCGGTAAAGTGTCATTACACCTAAGACTGAGCGAATTTTGGGTACGTTTTTGGACGAAATGGAGTAGAACGAATATATACAATTACGCACGAAGCTTCCCAAACATAAAAGTACTATAGGAGTTCGCAGACTGAGTATGAATAAGTCATATATGAATAAGTCATATAGTAAGTATGGTTGCGTCGTCTGAAATAGATACCATTTTGTTGGGAATATTTTGCGTTTTGCTACGAACAAATCATAATATGATGGAATTCACCGAATTCATTCTTTTTAAATACATTTCTTTCACCGATTAAGTTGTTTTGCACGAGTGTCACTGGGACAGAATAAAAAACAGCTGATTGTAACATACTCGTACATGAAATGCACCCCAGTATGCGCATTAATATGTTCGACAGGAGTTGCAAGGTTACCTATGAAAGAAATTCGTATTCAAAGTGTGCTCGGCCCAATAAAACCATAATGACAATCTGTAACGAAATTCGATACATGAAATATTCTGATTAATCAATTATAAATATAATGTGGCGGAATAAAAGTAAGTCTTCATTTTTTATGTATTTTTTTGGTCAGAAAAGGAAAACTAATTTTAATTGACAATTCTAAACCACTGAGTGAAGTAAAAAGAAAATTCAGTTTGTATGTGTCATTGCACACTGCGTAATTCTAAACGTGCAGAGAGTAACTATTTAAAAATTTTCAAACGTAAAGGTAATCACATTATATATATATATATATATATATATATATATATATATATATATATATATATATTCCGTAAATTTTACATACATGTGATATTAAAGACAAACTTTAAAAAACTTCATAAATATTTGAGTATAAAAAAGACAACAAAATTATGCTTTTTCATTTCATTATCTTGCTGATAAGCGATGTGAACTTAAAGGAAGATAAATAAAAAGGATATAAAAAATTATTGATTTAGAAGGAAAATGTAACTGACGATACATCATAACAAGGTTACATCCCTTTTAACGAATTACCTCGAATGAATTTGTGTCGAAGTCATTTACAATCACGAGAATATAATTAAATCAATGTACCTTGTAAACATTTCAACCGAACCTGATTAAACAAATCCAACCTGCTCAATTGAATACCCGTTCCGAAATTGAGTCTTCAAATTAAAAGTAACATTCACAATTCTTAACAAAACATGATCGAAATAATCTTAAATTTGATTCAATCTTCCAAGTTTGTGTCACGAATATGCTCTTTCCAGACGTTCACTACAAACAGAGGAAAATGCGGCTTAAGGTCTCGTATTAATAATATAGCGATCTGTTATCGGTATTCAAAATTACAATAGACGTTTGTGTACATACTCCTTACATAATACAAAGTTATTAATTGACTCGTTACAATATATTAAAAGAAGGTCTCCACTGTTTGAGAATATTGATGATATATTCTTTGGAATAATTCAGTTAAAAATAGTCCATGAACATTTTTAAAACTCTCGATATTATTACATTATTTACATTTGACATATTCTAACAATTGCTTTGTATTAATAAGGAAACTTAGTTTGAGCAAATGTTATAATAAAATTAGCTAGATCTTACCTAGGTTTTTTTTCTGGTAGAAAAACTTTTCGTTAAACTAGTCTTTAAACTATTAAATTCTTCAACTAATATAAAATAATATGAGTTTAAACATTGAACAAAAAAGTTTGCCCCGTCATCGAGTACTTGCTCCAAAATATCAAAATTTATATATTTTAAGCTTAATGTTAATTTCTAAATTAACCTCTGAACAAAATAGTTATAAAATTATTATTTTATAGAATCATACAATATATATGTAAGAATTAAAAAAAATAAACATTTTGAAATATACTTGCGACATTCATTTTCACAATACTTTTGTCTACTATCTCATCTGCATTTTTCTCAGCTGGAATTAATTTTGTAGTCGATTTTGTATTTGAAAGTTTTTAGGGCCACAAACTAAAAAAATTTCCGTCAAAATTTGTAAAACTAAAATTATAGCATTACATGACAATTTTTGTCATATTTATGCCGAGTCGCCTAAAAAACGACTCTGGTGGTTTCCACGGTCCCTAATTGCAAATTTTTGGCCAACATTAAAAAAATTTAAAAAACGACAACATGGCGGACAAGTTCAGGGATTTAAGCTTTATATTACTGAATATTACGATGCGCTTAATTTTATAAAAACGCTCTCGTACTTTAGTACGGTCTCACCAGTATTCTCTGCTTAGGATGGGTCCACTTTCCAAATAATAAACTAAAAAAAAAATAGTTCAGCTCAATAATGGATATATAAATAATAATATGAAATATCTCATGTACTCTTTATGTCTATTGCTTGAACATATATTCATTATAGCAAAGGTCATAAAATGTAGTATAGCAAAATAGTATGGCACAGTGTTATCTTAATTTATGTAATTACATAAAGTTGTCGAAAAAATTAAAGTCAACAATAACGATTAAAAGCCAAGTGACCTCTCACATATTTTTATGAAACAATAAAGAATATCTAAAGTATGATTTTTTATACACAATACTTCCAAAACTAAACATGTAAATTCCTTTAAACAAAAAGAAGCGATTAAAATAACCTAAACAATTTTTTTTAAAATTATTCATCAGTTACAATATGAAATTACTTTTTAGGCTAAGTTGGATTGAAAACCGTAACCAGTTTTTTCATATTCATGTAATTCATATAATTTTAATAGTTACAAATAGATGCAAAACTACACAACAAAATGATGAATTAGGTGACTGGAACGGATCTTAGCCTATGAAATAGTATCTGTTAATGAGAAAACATCTTGATGAAAATATTTTTATATATATTTCAGTAAAGTATATTTACTGTGGAGTTAATAATGTAAACATTTTTATAAATAATTTAATTAAACATTTAATAAAACGTGAGCAGTCAATCAAACACTTCCCGCTTACAGCAGTAAATAAAATCGTTTTTAATACAATTAACTTAAAGGAGTTGGGGTTATGTTACCCTAAAATTATTGAAAATAGTAACTCTTGCACTTTTCATACAGTAATCCAATGGCAGGTTCATCGCTTGCGTCCGCCAATAAATATAAAGTTTAAAACTTGAGCCTTCGAGGGCGTTCATCTCAAGTTAGCCTGCCAGAGATTGTCCATGTATTAGGTTGTGGAGGTAGTAAAAGTGAAGTTTTATGGATTGAAATTAAATTTGTAACCTGGAGCTAAGGTTTGGTCTGGTAAACTCCTACCCCTTTCGTTTCATGTGTCTTTTCGACATTGGAGATGGATTATAAGTGTGGAGAGCTCTATTAACAATTAAGCTTTTATTTTAATTTAGCTTTTAGTTTTTATTGACGCCGTATAATAACGTGTAAAAATATTTTCATAAAGATATCACTTCATGACGTGTAAATGTATTATTAAATTTAATTGAAATTAATGGTAATATATGTATACGGCCAGGACAATTATAACATATGATATTATAAAATTTCGATCCGCAGATTTTCTTAAGATTCCCTAACTCGAAATAAAAAATGGAACCTTTATGAGAAGACTCATGTATATATGGCATTCAATGGCACTTTTCATAAAAACCATCACCTAGAAACTTTAAATTTAACATAGTGGTCAAGTATATTGACTCGCATGTGTTTTAGTAGCTATATATTCCTCAGAAATATTTAGAATATGATACCACCAACAATTCATATATTCTCAAGAATCACAAAATTAATATAATACTCTGAAATAGAGAAAACGAAAAACAAAACCTTAAAAGTTTTATTTAATTCGTCAATTACATGCATAAAAATCTTGTATATTTTATTAAAAGTGGGGTCATTTTTCATAATAACTTGCAAATAAGTTTTACGCTAAATCATGACGATGAAGCAAAGTGCAAATTGAGTCCTGTGATATCATCCTTGCACAAATATAATATAATACTCCATAAATCTGGCAGGCCCGACAGGATTATCGAAAAAAACATCCTTTTATTTACGCAATTAAAATGGCGGCTATGGCTGCTCATTTAAGAAGTGATAAATGTTGATTTTTTGTTTGATCCTTTCTATAAATATGTATTTCATTCGATTTTTTCAAAATATATATTTCGTTTTAGTAAGTCTATATATATATATATATATATATATATATATATATATATATATATATATATATATATATATATATATTTACAATATTCACGTATTTATGAAGATGGGCTTTCGTTTTGGATTGTGTAACAAATTAACACAATTGTGACAAGAAAATTATCTCTTTTAGGCGTGGTTTGAGTTATCGATTGAAAGAATGTCTCGTGAGAATTTCAAAACTAATCATTTTATGCAATATAGTTTTCAAGATTTTGCTAAAGATCCAGAAAAATTTTCTCATAAAGCTTTCGATGCATAAATTTGATATATTTCATGGGGATAAAGCGTATTAACCCTCCATGTAAGTAAATATTAATACTAAATAATTGTTAAATGTAAATTTTACCAGAAAAGGTAACTTTTTTTAATTTTATGAGTACATACAAGTTTAAAATACAAGTATTTCAAAGCTATATTTTCAGATCTTAACCTATGATAGTTTTGAAGTTATTTCTGAAAACATTTAGATATGATATCCCTTCTCTTGTTTCAAACTATTAAAGACATTGTAAATAAGCATAGTTACTATAAATTTATACAAAAGTGTATTTAAAAATTAAAGTTATAATGCTAAATTTCATGGTTTTTGATAAATTCACCATATGTTTACGTTTGGAAAAACGTACATGACCATCGTTAAAATGACCAACAATAATGTCAATATTTATAAATAATTTAATATAAATACTATATATCGCTCTCTCTCTCTCTCTCTCTCTCTATATATATATATATATATATATATATATATATAATATATATATATATATATATATATATATATATATATATGTGTGTGTGTGTGTATAGAATATCGTGATGCAAGTTATGCTTGTACTTAAAAGCAGAATACAAACTAAACTTTTGAAATGGCCATCCTCATTTTAGGATTTCCATTAGTTTAGATATCTTTATAGAGAAATTCTGAATTGCCTAATATTTTTTTACCCTAACGGAATACAGATCAGTAAAAATTGCATTATTTTACATTATACTTTTTTATTTCTGATCTTATTGATCTACTTTCCAGCCGAATTGTTTCAAGTATAAGATAATAGGGTGAACCGTATTTAATAATGACAATTTAAGTACAATGTCTTAATAAGATACAGTTAAAATTTTACGTGTCACTGGTCCCGATATAGAGTGACTGATATATTTTCGAAAACAAAGCTGTTGGTTTTATTCCTGAGGAGTTTAATTCATACATGTCCGAGAAAAAAAAATTTCATTTTATACTATTACTCTCGCGACTATTTGATTTCAAAATTTGTCTAACAACATGGGTCATTTATTATGCAATAAGTAGGTTTATCTACCGAAACTTTCAATGTATTATTAACATATGCATTATGCTTTCCAAAATAAATGTTATCTCTTCACAAAAAAGAAATTTTATGACTGTCGTATATGATTGATTACCGTCATTGTCTACATAACTTAAGGGAAATTGAAAAGAATAAGAGGGTATTTTGGTCTTTTCAAACGAGGAAATGTGTAATATAATACTTAGAATATTTGGTAAAAATGATTCCTAAATAACACAAGTTTAATTAATAATAATGTATGTACTTATATGCAACACGACTGTTAAACGTCGCACGATTTAGAAAAATGAAAAAAAAAATTGCATATTACACTAGTAATATATTCATTCCCCATCCAGCAATATACTCATTAACTCTAAGATTCCAAACAACAACAAAACATAATTCGCGTAATTTCAATTTACGCCGTGTGAGTAATAGGCATGTGACATCTATTGAAAACTGAATGTATGTCTTTGTTCATTTCGTAAATCAACTAACGATTTTGTAATCTCAAGCGTACAATTGATTTTTTTTTATTTTTCAAAGGTCATATTTTTTAATTTTGCGCATTTCAAAAAAAATATTTTTCACTGTTTTTTTAAGAAGTCAAAGAGAATTACGTCGCCGAAACTTTTGACGTAAATATGTTTTTAAATTTGATTTTTTGAATTCCTTTCATAGGGGAAGGCAATTAAGAAAAATTAATGATAAACAAATCTGAGGCTAGATTTTGACTCTGCAGCTTAGTAAGTGTCCACCATATCTAAACTTTAATTACACAACGAGTAACACTAAAGAAACGAATTTTTTAGTTTTTTATCTAAAATATTCGTTACTTTGAGTGGAAACTGTGATGCATCGCGCGCGGCGGAGAGGGACGTGTCGCTATTTTGAGGTCGTTCGCTGCGTCACATAAATTATATTTAGTTTAAATTTTGACTCAGAGAAGTTACGATTCTTTTTTTACTTTTAATCAACAGCTCTAGTCAAGATTTATCGATTACGTGTATAAAACATTAATATCAAATCTTTATGGTTAATATGTATGGTTTTAAGTATATTCTTTTTTTTAAATTGTTAACCTCTGAAAGAACTATCGTTATATATTTAGTGTAACTTAATCGCAGAGATAAGTTATATTTGAATAATAATCATTCATCGTTATGATGAAAATAAAAGAAAATAAAACGCATAACGATATGTAACACAAAAACTTAATAAAATTTACGAAATTAGGGTGGCGGGCGATTTATCGGCATTTAAAAAATTAAAAAATGGCCGTCCAAAGTAGTATGGTCGAATTTTGTCAGCTAAAGGGGATCAACTGGATTCATTTAAAAGGAATGTATTTTCATATCTGTCTTAGGCAGTAGCTAAATAAATATTTCCTATGAACTGCCAATCATTTGTCGAAATCAAATACGACAAGTGGTGAAAATCATTTTATTAAATCTATAAGAGATTTTAAGCATTTACTTTAATATAAAGGAATATTAAGACAAATAGGAATGACAATGTCTATTCATGTGCTCCATCCATTGCAATTAAACGAAACTTTATCAATCATATGGTCGTATGTACGCGACCGTAGATGTAGTCTTGTCGTGGCGGATATTATCTAAATTTCTTATTACTTATTTAACTAAATTTTAGAAAAACAGGTTTTCAATTTTTGCATATATATTGAAATGAAAATGCTTAAATGACTTGAAATGTATGTAAAGTATATTTTATGAAAAAGGTACTTATAATAGACAGATAGAATGGTACTCTACTACGTATATGTGTCACGAACGATTCAACTTCATTCTGTGCCAATAAGTTTAAATTTATTATCTGTGTCTAAATGTCTTCTCTCAATTGCTTTACTTTACACAAAACGTCAAAAGACATTTTGAGCAACGTAAGAATCTATAAATTCTACCTCTGCTACTAGTAAAAGTAAAAGTATAATAATCTACTGGATGATACTATGAGATTCGATTATTATCTTAATATTATTTTAGGACGATATCAAGAGCAAATGTGAGTTATAAAAATCGCAAAACAATTGTTATTTCAGATTTATGTACAAAATTGTTCTATAATATTACCAAAACAATCCATAAAAATTATGTACCTCCTACCCATCGTCGAACTGCTAAAGAATTGCTTATACCTAAAAATTGCACATGAACTAAAACAACTATTCTAAATTTCATAGTGTTTGAAAAATTCCTGATTCTTATACTCCTATTATATATATGATAGGTAATACGTTGTCATATAAGTTGAAAAATAATATTGATATTCGTAAACTTTTTAACACAGTTACTCAATACCATTAAATATTATGCATATATATGCATAAGTGGTCACGAAATGGTCACAAGTGGTCACGGAAAACGGAACTTGCACTGCAAGGATTTATTTGGATAGTTTTATTTTTTAATAACTTTTAAAAAGAACACAAATGTAATTCGTACATTCTTAGGTTACCCTTTTAAGTTCCAGTTAAAAAATTTAAAACTCAGTACTTCTTAAGTAAATACACAACCCTTATACGATCCCATTTATACTATCTCCGTTTTACTTGAAAATCGCTTGATGCAGCGATGTGAAATTTGGCATTAGAATAAAGGATATTAACCCGCGCATACCTCAATAAATAATATTGAAAAATATTAACATTGAACATTAGGGAGGGTGAAGAGGAAGGGGGCAAATCAAGATAATTAATTTCATAAATATATTTTCCTTTTATATTTCTGAAAGTGATGAACTGAAAATCATGAAAAATAATATCTACATATAACAGTTTTTCAGATATTCATATTAATTTTTAGATCTGGTATTATTAAAAAATAAAAAATGGTATTATTAGAAATTGACCATGCTCGGAACCACAAATTAGTGATGACTTATAATAAATAAAGTAATTTTACTTACAACGAGGCACAAAACTATTGACACGCGAACCGCACTGGCACTTAGGATGTTTTCGTTACATTTGCGTCAAATAAATTATAATTAGCATATTTTTTTGGGCTTACGCTTTTACAACTTACGCAACTTATCCGTGATGGAAACATCAATTTAACCCCGCTGTTAATAAAAATCCTACTATTGACTATATCGAGCCGTCATTCCCAAAAAACTGACTCGTGAACAAAAATATAATTTAAATTTTGATGACCATGTATTAGATTACTGTATGAAAAGTGCGAGAGTGTCTATTTTCAATTGTTTAGGATAAAATAACTCCAACTGCTTTAAGGTGATTGTATTAAAAACGACTTTCTTTAATGCTGTAAGCGGAATGTGTTTAATTCGATGCTCACGTTTTATTAAACATTGAAAAATGTTTACATAATTTTTCCAACTCCACAGTAAATATACTTTACTGAAATATATAGAAATATTTACATAAAGATACTTTCTCATTAACAGATACAAATTTTTCGGCTATGATACGTCCCAGTCACCTAATTCATCATTTTGTTTTGTAGTTTTGTATCAATTCGTAACAATTAAAAATTATATGAAATATTTTAATTTTTAATTATAAGAAAAACAGGTTATGGTTTTCAATCCTGCTTAGCCCAAAAAAGTAATTTCATAGTGTAACTGATGAATAATTAACAAAAATTTGTTTAGGTAATTTTTACCGCTTCTATTTTTTGAAAGGAATTTACATGTTTAGTTTAAGAACTATTGTGTAAAACAAATCATGCTTTCTTGTCCCGTAAAAGTATATGAGAAGTAACTTAGCTTTTAATCGTTAGGTATCTATTGTTGACTTTAATTTTTTCGACAACCTTATTGAATTACATAAATTAAGATACACCGTGCAATACTATTATGATATACTACTTTTTATGACCTTTGCTATAAGGAATATATGTTCAAGCAATAGACGTAATGAGTACACGAGATATTTCATCTTATTATTTATATATCCATTATTGATTTGAATAATTTTTTGTGTTTTATTTCATTATTCGGAAAGTAGGCCCATCCTAAGCAGAGTATATTGGTGAGACCGTACTAAACTACGAGCGCCTTATTATAAAATTAAATGCATCGCAATATACACAATATAAAGCTGAAATCTCTGAACTTGTCCGCTATGTTGTTACAATTTTTTTGAATTTCTTAATGTTGACCAAAAATTTGCAATTAGGGACCGTGGAAACCACCAGAAACCGATTTTTAGTCGACTCGGCCTAAATATGACAAAAATTGTCATGTTGATGACGCCATTTTAGTTTTATAAATTTTGACGGAAAATTTTGTAGTTTGTGGCCCTAAAAACTTTCAAATGCAAAATCGACTTCAAAATTTATTCCAGCTGGGAAAAACAGATTAGTTAGTAGACAAAAGTGTCGTGAAGATGGATGCCGCAAGTTTGCTTCAAAAAGTTTTTTTTTTATTTTTACGTGTACATTGCTTAACTCAATAAGATTAGACAAGGTAAATCCGCATAAAAATAATTTTATAATTATTTTGTTCCAAGGTTTGTTTAGAAATTAACATTAAGCTTAAAATATATAAATTTTGATATTTTGGAGCAAGTACGTGATGACATGACAAACTTTTTTGTTCAACGTTTAACCCATATTATTTTATATTAGTTGAAGAATTTAGTAAGTTTAAACAGAAGCTTATCGAAAAGTTTTTTCACCAGGAAAAGGTCTAGTTAAGATCTAGGTAATGTTGTTATGGCTTAAACTAAGTTTTCTTATAAATATAACGCAATTGTTAGAATATGTCAAATATAAGGAAAGTAATAATGTCGACAGCATCAAAATGTTCATGTACTATTTTCAACTGAATTATTCCAAAGAATAATTCTCAGACAAACAGTGCAGACCTTCTTTATGCATTATTTTAGGCATGTTTTTAATAAAAATGTATGCTTTCAGGAATAATTTCATGTTACAAAATAACTACAAATAACCCAACAGTATAATAACATACAGATATAATTTTAAATGATATGTTATGCATAACTTAAATGATTATGCAAAAATAATAAATATTGTTTTTATACGAGTACAGTCGTTGTTGCAATTGTAAACTTATATACGATTAACATCTGCAAACTGCAAAAAAAAAATTAATATAGCTGTATTTCTGTACTTTGATTTCCGGTAATTTAAAGGATCTTGAATAAAAAATGCAGATCATAATGGCCTTTGCATTTCAGGATAATAAATTTATGTTTGAATTATTTGGCTAATTTTGGAAACAAACGTTTACATATGTAATATTTATTTAAAGAAATGTTGCAGTATGATGTATCAGACTTATAGTGGAGACTAAGTCGCTTCAAGTACATCTGAAGTCGAAAGGTTGTAATCTCATGTGGTAACCGAACGTAATATTTAACTTATTTCTGAAAGCATGAAGTTGTTTTTCTATTGCTGTATAAGAGCCTGTAAATAACTCTGCCAAAAAACGCGAACTTAATCTGAGATCTGTTTCAATAATGCTTTTATTTTTTTTAAATCAATTGTAGGATATTGCTTTGGATGAGGTTTATCGGACGGGTCAAAATTCCCTATTTTGGATCAATGGAAATAAAATTTACCTGTGTCGTAAGAGGGGTATGCCCTCACCCATCACCCATCGTTGTATATATATTGCGTGATGTTTCGCTGGGTTTTCGTCCTAAATGGCATTGATGAAAAAAGAGGCCTCTAAGTTCACTTCGACATACTTCCATTTTTAATTTATTCTTTACTCGCCGATTACTAAATTGCAAACTGAACAGAAGTTCGACTGCCGCACTTTTTATATACCCTACAAGAAATATTCTAGAAGCCTCTATAACATTCCAGAAACCGGTCGAAAATAATGGCGAATTTAGAAATTGCCAACCTAATACTTAACAAATGTATTTATATATTTTATTTTATAAACATTTTAACACTTGACAAATTAAAACGTCGAGATAAATTGAAGAATAGGTCTTAAATTGGGATATCGGCATATTAAGGTATATTTTTAACTATTATTTTATATAAAAAAACACTTCTTACATAAACTTATTTATCAAGAAATAATCTTATAATTATCGTTACAGTTTACATCAACACATTCTTATAAATTTCATTTGTCTGTCGCCGCGAAATTACCATTATTCGTTATTTGCAGTAAATGTATTACTGCTGCGGTACTAAAATTATACCTATTTATTTAATTAAAAAAGCTTACTTTGAAGATAAGCTTCCAAACTGTAATTATTTTTGTGACACCGATCGTGGAAAAGATAACATATTTCCGCCTATTACAATTGGTCTAATTGTAAAAATACATAATTTAATATATTTTTCATACATCGATTATAGGGACGAAATTAGTTTGTTTGATCGTAAATTAAAGAAATATAATTTTATTGGGTAAATATAATATTTACCTTAACCAGTTTCATTATAACATATCGTCTAAAAATATTTAGGATATTTTACATTTTAATCGTTTTTCAGATTAATCTAAAACGCAACTGCAATTTTCATTCGGCGGAGAAATTCAAAAGTTAAGTAAAGAAACTAGATGCTACGTTTAGAAATATAATATACAGGTAGCCAATAAATTGATAAATGTTTCACTGTAGGATCATATATCACAGACATATCTTCATCACCATTCACTGAGACCGGATAGCTTGCTTGGGCTTCAACCAAAATTTTCTCCCTATTTATACCCATTACTCAGCTTCAAGTACAGAGCGTTACGCGCAAAGTAGCTTCTTTGAAATTAAATCCCTTTATCACGATGGGAATATTCGGAAGTTTACGGTGGTCGCAAATATTCCATCATAACATTTTAATTGTTCGAAATATGTCTTAAACAAGCAAGGGCTTCGCGTGATATTGTAAGATAATTTACAAATTAAAAGCATATTTGAATGAGAGAAAGTTTTATGGTCATGAAGAAAATGGTATTTAGAAGATGGTATAAACAGTAGAATGCACCCATGTTATATTTACTAGCCTATTAACTATTATCTAGGTATATATCATAACAATCGCGTCGTATTCTACTTCAATAGGATTTGATAAAATAATTACTTCATATATCGGAAAGTTCGCTTTCCCAGCTATACGTCATTATTTTTCTTGTATCTTGTGTGTTACCAAAATTTCTGACATGATATATATATATATATACATATATATATATATATATATATGTAGATTATATTTTAATAACTATTCATTATGATCCATCCGTACGTTATGCAATAAAAGCTCAAATTTTTCTGCTTGCTTATTTTATTACAATTTGACAAATGACAGTTAATCAGAGGAAGGTTGAAGTTTGCTGGAAGCGGAGAAGATAATTGTCACTTATGCTCTATATCATTGAAAATTATTTGAATGCAAACTAAACCAGGAATTATTTTAATTTCGATATTTTTGTATCGGTTTAGGAGAAGTGATAAAAGTGTCACTTTCATTATCCACCGCAAAATTAGTTTGACATCTTTATTACAGTAGGAGTGTTAGAGGTTCACGTTACCTTTCGTGTTCTAATCTATTTTTATAAAAAGGGTTTACTGTCAAATGAGTTGTTACAAATAGGAGGGTTGAAATATTATGTTGAATATTAAAAGGCCTTAATCGAATAAAAACTGAATGATGTTTTTATTCGATTAAGGCCTACATTAAACAAAATGTTATATATATATATATATATATATATATATATATATATAGTGGCAGATTTCAAAGTTTTAACAAACATAGTTTCTGAACGCAACACATAAGAGGGGCGCGGGGGGCGTCGTTAAAAGTGCAAGCGGTGCGGATGTTTTAGTAGCCATGGAACAGTGGAGTGGAAAGCACCGCGCTTTTGCCGTCGAGGCGTACATTTCGAGTGGATCTTCGCTGTCTGTAGCACGCCGTCGATTTAATAATCGTTACAATATTCGTCGATTACGTGATGGACCATCGATCAACCTCATTCAGTCATGGGTAGCAAGGTTCAGAGCTACAGGATCAACATTAAATAGGCCCAGGCCAGGACCTACACCATTGGTAGCCACGGATGAAAATGTCGAGCGTGTTATGGTTTCTGTCGTTGAAAATCCCCGTTTATGTACGCAGTGATTCATCGATATTGGGAATTCCGAAATCAACTTTACAGGTAATAATGCAAAAAAAGCTCAAGTTCCATCCATATAAAATTCAAATTATTCAAGATTTACACGATTCTGACTTTGAATTAAGAAAAACTTACGCAGAGGTGATGTTGTTGAGATTTCGTACTGCTACCCGGATGGGCAACATGTTCTTTAGTGACGAAGCTCACTTTCACATTGGAGGATATATGAATAAGCAGAACTTTCGTTACTGGAATGTCCACAACCCAAGACAAATGCATCAAGATCCTTTACATAAACCTAAAGTAACAGTCTGTTGTTCCATGTCTGCATCTGCAGTTATAGGGCCTTATTTCTTTGAAAATCAACGTGGCCGAACTGTAACTGTGAATTCTGAGAGATATGCCCAGATGTTAAATGACTTTTTCAGAGTAGAACTAGAGAATAGTCCATTCTTCAACCAAAACACATGGTTCCGGCAGGACGGGGCCACATCTCACATTGCTAATGTGTCCATGAATGCAGTGCGGCAGTTATTTCCAGAAAAAAACATACCCCGAAAAGGTACCGTGCCGTGGCCACCTAGGTCACCCGATTTAAGCCCATGTGACTTTTTCTTATGGGGATGCTGAAAATCTGTTGTTTACAAAACAAATCCGAGCCCTGTGCCACAACTCAAAGAAAATATTCGAGCCGAAGTCAGTAGGATACCCCAGTCGCTCTGAAAACGCGTTTTTGAAAACATGCGTGCTAGACTCGAAGAGTGTATCAGACTCGATGGCCGCCATTTGGAAAACGTGGTTTTTAAAAAATGAAATCCGCATTTGTTTTTATAAAGTTAAAATAAACCTACTTTGTATTAGAGTGTAGTTTCTTTTTTACAATTTTTCAAACATTGAAATCTGCCACTGGACATATATATATATATATATATATATATATATATATATATATATATATACATAAATACATTTATATATATATATATATATATATATATATATATATATATATACATAAATACATTTATATATATATATATATATATATATATATATGTATCTATATATATATATACGATATTTCAGGAATGATAAAGTTTGTAAAGTAACGGATATTTACTCGGATATAAAACATCAGTACATTTCTTGTCCCCGTCATTATGTCTTGAAGAAAGGTAATTATTACTTATCAGTGATGATGTAGAGACTTACTTAAGTCGCAAAAAAAGGGTACGGTTTTATTTATGTGAGAACCTTTTATTTCAAGGATTTACTAAATTTTAATATGTATTTCGCATATTTCAAGGGTATAGTAAAGAAATATTCGGTAGAGCACATAAAGTAATTGAATTCATATACATCTTTAATTAAACATTTATAATTATATTCGTTTCTACACCTTTACTCTTCAAATCAATAAGATAAACAATTTGTGCAACTAATTTATAAGTGCAATTTGTATTTATTCATTTTAAAACGACGTGACTGTAAAGCTTGTACAAAATTGTAGGCTACAATTTATTTCACGACCAGATTCATTAATGTATTTCGTAGTTACATAAAACACAATGCATGGCGTAGCATAAGTATATCATTAAGCACCCAGCAGTTTGAAACAAATTTATGACGCGTTATCATATCGCTCTTCGTATTTATTATTTCCTCCAATCCCTCGCTAACAGGATAATGCAATTAGAACAATTCGCACACAGAAACGGTGAGGAGCGAATTCGCTAGTAATTTTACTGTTTAACATTTTCAAAATTGGCGAGCACCAGTTTGGTTGTGGTTTTAATTAAACACATAATGCGGGAGCCTCCGTTGGAAAATAATGTGCACTTTCATTAAGTTCGACGTAATTTTCCCAGGCTAAAAATACGGACAGTTGCGTTACTTTTCAATTCTTGCATTTACTTGCGGAGGAGAGAAATTTCGAGTTGAACTGAGGAATAAGCATATTGTTTATTTTATAAGTTGAAGTTTTGGAAAACACTGTTCAAAGTCAATGCTCAGAAGTATGTATACTATGTAGATTGGAGGGGAAAATATTCATGGTTTATGAAAATATGTCATGCAAAATTATCAGTTGAAATAAATGACAAAGACAATACATAGGGAATAATGATATTATTTTAATGAAGAATTAAATTATATAAATACAATATTGTAAACAAGAAGCACTTAATAAAGGAGAATGTATCTCTTTTATCAAACATCTTACGTGAATTATTGCAACATTCCTTAAGATTTAACAAAAGAATTTGCTTAATTTAAAGCCAAAATTATATTTTTAGGCTAACAATTTTTGGTCATGAAAGCGTGACGAACAGATTTTTTCTCCCCATTAAATATCTGCTTAAGGCTTGAAAAAGTGTGATTTGGAAATCCGGAAATAGTTATCAACTCATTTTAATAGCCAATCAAATACCGATGGTGATAGATGCAGTAACCATAAATTCTATCATCTTCACCAAAAGCCAAAAATAATAATAAGCCATTAATCCCAGAATCAATATACTTAGTTTAGACCATACACTTCATTCATACTAAACATAATTCAAGACAAAAAATTCAAGTATCACTCAAAGTGACAAATATATTAAGATACAATACTAATTAAATGTCAATATTTTAAACATGAATTTAAACTAAATATATCTGAGTCAAACCAAAAGTCAAAAGATCGATAATTTAGTCTATTCACCTTTGCCAATATTTATTTACTTATATTAAGGAGTTATTAGCAGTCTTGACAGTTCTTATACGTTGCGAATATGCGTACTCCTCGTAAATCCATAGATATGGCACCAAAATTATGAGGAATGGTCTAACAATAAAAAACCTAAGGTAATATACGTAAGAATGTTGTGTGAGCAATAATTCACTTTTGATTGCTCGCAAAAAAAAATTAAAGAGAAAAGTGCTTATTTCGATAGAAATACTACATAAAAGGTTCAGAAATAAATGAAAATTTTCTCCTTATTATACTAGTCATAGTTTCTAGCTAATACATTATTTGGCCATTAATTTTGCTGGAGCATTAGATTATCTGGTCATTATCTGAGGTTTTTGAGATATTGTGAAGACATAAATTTAAGTAGCAATTTTCGGCATTATCTAAAGTAACATTACCGGTTTATTTCAAATGGGCTTCCTTTAAATACAGAAAATTTAATAAAATTTTGAAGTATAACGAATATTATTTTATTCCAAATAACTAATTATTTGGAATAAAATAATAGAGGCTAACCTCTTTATTTGGTGTCACGGCTTTGTTTGAGCAAAAATTATTCATAATGATTACATTTATTTTGGTTTTTGCCGTTATTTTGTAACTCGATTTTGCCATTTTTGTACCAAATTCTAAAATATCTCGTCTTCATTAATATAGTGACGTTAATAAAGACGGGGGATTATGAGAATGAAGGAAAATAAAAAAATCGGAAATTTTTTAAACTAACATTTTTGTTCATATTTTGCAATCAAATATTTTAGGTATTGAATATATTTGACGTTAATTTTGTAGAAATTCATTATTCACAATTAAATGAAACTACGTAATGTAATATTATTTCTACTTTCTTTAAGTTATTTACCACGATGAAAGATGTAATACAACGAAACCTAGGTCGTGGTAAAGAACTTAAAGAAAGTAGATATAATACTACATAACGTAGTTTCATTTAATTGAAATATTTTAGGATTAATTTGTTTTCTGTAGAAAATATATGAAGAGGCTATTAGCACAGTTATTTCTCTTTATAAAATATTATCTAATTGATTATTTGTTAATATAATCGCAATATATTATGTATATGTAAAACAGTTAGTTTTTATTAGACTATTAAATTATAAAACGTTCATATTTTTCAGTTAAAACTTTTGTCTTGTTACTTTTATGGAATAAATACATAAAATAAATAAATAATATAATGTTATTATATTTTTATATTTTTGCATCTCTCACGCTGCCAAGGGTTCATAAGGTCATCTGCTATATTTTTGTGAAGTAAATACTCTAATTCATGAGGTAATTTCTATTTCGGATCATATTTTATACGTGCAAAACATATGCGTTTACTCTAGATAGATTTGGAATACCATAAAGTAAGGACAGCGTCTATTCATTTGTTTTATTGCCGGCTCATTACTGAAAACACCTGATCCAGGCTGTGAATTGCTCCTTTAAGGGAATTGTAGAATTTAAACCGAACATCAAAGTGCCTATTATCCATTCTTGTTATTAAGCATTTCTTCGAGAATATTTCGTTTGTTGTTTCGTAACATACTAACAACTATTAATTTATGAGGTGGTTTTAACAATCCTGTGACCCGATTAAATAATGTGAACAAATTGTCCATGGTCATCATCACAAAATAATTTGCCAATAACTCGTTTATATTTTTTTGTGTTCATATTTTTTCCTGGATTAGAGATAGCATTAGACATATACTTTACATTACATTCAGCCATAATAAGCAGTTTAAACCATATTTATTTTGCTTGTCCGGGGTATACATCCAGAAATTTTGCAGAAAGATTGCGTCTCCTAAACCAAGTGGTTATTGCAATACGGTTACATAAGAACTTGGCTTGTATCTTTGCTTGCAATTATCGATATTAACATTTTCCAAAAATCTCTAGTTGGTGGAAGTTAATCAGATTCCCTTCTTTCCTGTCTTGTATTTATGTCCTCAAATATCAAAACATCTCAATAAAAAGTCAATCGTTTTAGCACTCGTACAGGCTTTGTAGGTAATAGGAGGGTAGGTCTTTCTCTTTGTTTCCATTGATATGTGGTTACCCTTGAGATCTGAAGATTGAATAATTGGACTCAGTAATGCCTTGGTTTAATTGGCGGAAGTTGGTGAAATAGTGTACTTACTGTTTTTTGTATATTAACATAAACGTTTGTAAATTAAATAATGCTACAGAAATGCCATTTCTTCAGTTAACAAATTGGAAATAAATCCTTCGTCTTACAGATTTTTTTAGTCATGTTTGTAGAACCTGATACATATATGTATTACGACAAGAGCACTTGAACTTGTGAGTGAGTGATTAGGTTTTTTGAACCATGTATTTTATTTCTCACATACAAGTTAATCTGGTTCGGTCGAATGGTTGACGAATATACTAATTATTGTGGTTATTCAGGTCCGTAACTATTTATTTGGTACTGGATATATCATCATCGAAATATATAACTAGACTATAAACAGGACTTGAAATAAAAATAATAAAAATTCTTTCATCAGTATTGATGTGTATGTCTGCTTCGAAATTATTATTTTCCTCGGAATTTGATGGTTGATATTTATCGCTCAGTATTGATACTGTATCTAAATCTAATGTGATCTAACTATTATGCAATTTGTTCATTTGAACTTAACAAACAAAAATGTGTAAGTTTTTAATATAAAATTTGCTATGAAATATCAAAAAATATGTTTACATCGAAATCTATTATACGAAGTTATTGGCAGTAGTTCTTGACGTTAAAACATTACGCGTATTTCACGATAATTGCTATAGGATTCTTATATCCTTATTCGTAGGCACCTATATTTTTTTCATAATTTTAAACTAATATTTTTTTTATAAAAATAATATATAAATTGTGGGTGAAGGCATATTTCTTATTATATCTCTGCAGAGACACTACTAAAATTAGGAAAATATTTTTTGAGATGTTTATAATTTTCCTTTCCAAAAATACAAACTGTTTTATTAGTGTTAGCTATTGATATATGTGTGGGATGTTGAGATATTTGTTATTATAAACTCAGGTCTCTAAAAAAACGGTTGACAGACTGATAGGCAAACAAGTGATCTCGCAAGGATTGATTTTTTTCATTTTGGGGTAATAAACCCATAAAATGTAATAATAGCTAAAATATTAGTTGGGAACCTCTAGGAATTTAATTTTTTGTAGAATACAATAAAATATTCCTTGTTGTTCTACATATAATAGCACTTTGTAAACAGTTTTTATAATTTATGTGACTACAATTTAAAATCAAATCGAAGTGTATAAATACATACATATATACATGGATCATACCTTTAATGTCTGTGTTGAAAGGCCTGTGTCTTTATATTTCTACGGTATTTGCATCACAATCACATTTTGTCACTCTTTTCTGCTTTCTTATCTCCGAGATGTAATTTATTCTGTTTTGTTTATTTAAAATAATCTTGCTTTATTAATGTAGGAAACGTTTGTGGGCACGATTTGCTCCACTATGTATTTCTATTATTTGGGCAATTTTGCTTTAGTTACGAACTTGAAATTTAGTATTGATAGTTTATTACTTAATAACAAACAATTACAACGAATCAAAAGTAGCATATCAGCCAGGGCATACATCTTTTTATCGTTGGTTTTCCAAATCACTACGCAATACTGGATTGTGAATACAAAAATATCTTTCAAAATTGAGAACTTGCTTTTTTGAACGAGCCTTGGAAATAATTTCATTCTGAGTCTAAAATAAAATCAAATGTCAATATTTATTAGTTTAAAACTCACTGCGTTAGTACTTAATGGTTAATTTTCGTAAATAAATAAATTTAATAACTTGTAAATACATAAACCTATATCTTTCTATAAAAATAAGAAATGTGTAATCTTGAATAAATGGGTTTCTTGGTGACGCGAGCGTGACCCCGACTTTTCTAATTAATCCTTTTGCTTGCGTTTTTGTAAATAAAAATAAACGGTAAGGCACGATATTACGATCAAACAGATAAGTAAAATGTATGGACTTGCATTATTTTAATATAGCATCTACGGTAACATCCTTGAGCTCACAAATATGATTAAATCGTCGTTTAAACTCTGTCGATAGTTTAAATTATGATAGGATTGTGAGACCCATACAGTCTCATTTTTATACAGTCGCTATATTTTTATTTTACGCTTTTCTCAACAGTCAAATGACAATTCATCTGCCGTCATAATATTTGATAAACGTCGCAAGGTGTCAAACTGATAATTGGTGCTATTTACACAGGTGCATAATTATGATTACATACAAAATTGAAATTTTAATTATTTTATAAATTAGTCAAACAATATTTTAGCGAATTACAAATAACTTCTTGCACAAGTGGTTGAAGTGCATGTTTAAATTTATATAAACATACAGATTTGAAATCTAAAAAAGTGAAATTCGTTCGTACGTCTACATCTAAAATCTATTTGAATTTCTTTGAAAAAATAGTTTTTTAAATTATTCTGATACCACGTGGCGAAACCACGGGCAATTTTTTTAATATATTGCTTAGATCCTTGGCTATAGATTTCAATTAAACTAGTTATGTAGCGTCTAGCACTGTAATTCAAACAGATCTTCTTACCTATCTGTTCACCTCATGTCTAAACGTAAAGGCTTCGTCCTTCACAATTTCCCAACCGGTCGAATAAATAGGCATTGCGAAAATAATTGTAAGGATAAATGATTACTTCTTTAAGTATTAATAATGTAGTGTCAAGGGCTACACTTTCTTGCTAACGGTAAAATTTAATTACATTTTAATATTGTAATTTTCAGCGATAATACTTTTATTTATCGTTACAACGCTCGTTGTGTGTTTTATACTATTTTGAGAAATCCAAGTTATTTTCAATCCCGTCAAAGATATATCAGGCAATATATACAATACATAGTTCAATATAAATATTATGTACCTTTTTATGTTTATCTATAATTATGTATGTTTGGGACATTCATAGTGTTTGTAGAGCTGCACTCATATTAATAGGTTTTTTTTCTCGAATCACCTCTCATCTATTTTCGTTGATAAGAGTGATAAGTAGTTTTCTTCATTCTTTATATATATATATATATATATTTATATATATATATATATATATATATATATATATATATATATATATATAATATATATATATATATATATATATAAATAAATATATATATATATATATATATATATATAGTGTTATTTCATCTGAGCCATCGACGTCACAGCCACCACTGTCGTCAAAAAAGAAGCTTACTTTTAAATATAATAAATTAAAAGAAAAACTAAAATATAAGGAGAATAATATAAGGGACTTGATAGCTAAATCCAGGAGAATGAATAAAAAAATGAAAACACTACAATCGGTAATTAAAAAATTAAAAAACTATGACTTTAAAAAATTTATCAATGGAAACTTTGAGAAACTATTTGAATAATAAGATTATTTTATTTAAAGGCCAATGATTTCTACAATAACTAACAAAAGGATTATTTAAAATCATAGAAATACATTTTTAAGTTTTGGTTCCGTAATATCATTTTATGAGGAACTCTAATGAAAATTCCTTTTTTTCATATTGAATTGTATGATTTTTTCTCACAGTTGAATTGTGTAATTGAAATCACTAAAATGTGCAGTCTCAGTCGTCTGATTATATGAGGAAGTCGTGATGGTTATTTTTTCAATTTTAAAAACGAATATAATTTGTTTATAGATAGTACTTAAAGGTTATTTAGGTAATATATTATTTTATTAATTTTAAAATATTTTTCCATATTTTTCTACTTTTCATTCCGTAATGTTAAATTGGAGGTGAGTTCATAATTATTGGTTCTGGGAAATAAATAGTTAACAAAATTTGAGCAAATACGTGCCCCTTTATTTTTATATTATCGATATAACATGGTTAATGAAAACTCATTACTAAAATTCACACAAGTACAATTAGGCCCACAAGGGGCAATTCAATTTCAGTGATGCGTGGCATGTCGAGTGTGTTCGTCTATTCGTAATATATTAAGTTTATGGTAAGAGTACTTCTCTCACATATTTATAAGAATAGATATCTCCATGTTCCTTTGTTTAAGGATTTAGTTCTTTTTTGCTTGAATGAATATGTTCAACGAAATCCATGCAACAGCTCTTCACGTTAGCAATTATTTCTCTAGAATTTAACGAAATCCCAATCGCACTAAAGACACATGAATAGGCGTAATGACGATGTCCAATTTAGATAGATTATTTTCCCACAGAACAGCTAACAGCTAACCACTGGCGGCTACTGCTATCGCTATGTTTCTGTATGTAGTTGAAAAAAACTTTAGATAAAGAATAAAATTATATACTAGATTTTGTCCATGATTTATAATAATTGTGGAATATTCTAAGAAAGAAAATAATTGAATATTAGTTGTAGTGTAATTAAGAGCTAATAATTCTAAAATAAAACGTCTTTTAAAAAGCTGACTTCAAAAAAAAGGTATTAAAGAGTACACGGTAGTTGACTCATTATAAATTTTGATATTTTTCGTACAATATTGTAAAATATAAGTTAATTAAAAACCAGTCTTGAAAAAATTCAAAAATTGATTGAAAAATAAGCCAGTTGTAGGCTTCTAAATTTGAAGATACGGATAGAGTTGGGTATATCCCTGTCTCTTTTCCTCTCATAGAATATAATGTGCAATATTAAAAATGACCTCGCAACACAGTATTGCCGTCCTTCTCTAAAGGTTAAATTTAAACTTTTATAACTCGGTCAATTTTTAAGATTATTAAAACTTTTTTTCACTCTTCATCAGCTTGTACCTTGAAATTATGATTGATGAAATAAAAAAAAATTAGTCAAATATCCGATTAACTCAAAATACATACCTACTTATTCGCAATAAATAACTAAGTTACTAATTTTTTAAGTCGGTGGTAGCACCGCCGATCAACTTAAGTAAATATAAATTTTATATTATAAATACGCCCTTTAGTAATCTATTTGCTATTGTGAGTACATTAGAAGTTATGGTTTTAAATTTACATTCTAAATTAATTCAATTATTAATTTATTTAAGTTTATCGACAATGCTGGCACCGACTTAAAAAATAAGTAATTTATTGTAAATAAGTAAGTACCTATTTTGAGTTAATTATTTTTTACTCTTTAGAACCTTTCTATTTTCTTTGAAGTCGGTTTTTTTAAATATATGTTATGTTTACAATTCTTTTATTCGACTTTGATTTTAAATATTATTTTCAAAATTTTTTTACTGAAGCAAAAATATACTTTATTTGTTTAATTTCACACCTTAATGTACGCATATAATTCGTATACTTTTTTACAACATAAGCAATCTCTGTCAGTGAAAATTAATGGGATAGTTTATCAAAACTTTTTATGGTTATTTGGAGAGATAAATTTTGAAATTTATCCACAAAAGTTATATTAAAAAATTGTGTCAAAGATTAAAAAAATTTTCAAGTTATGTTCTCCTATAAACTAATATTCAATATATTCATTTAATTTATTTCGCGTACGTGCTTACCGTGATATATTGCTTTCGTATCATGGACCACTAATTACCATTTTTTAAGGTAGTCCAATATTTGTTAACAATCTCGACCACACTTTTTTCATGTTTTAAATCAACTTTAGTATTGATCGTAAGAACATATTTTGAACTTCAGTAACATTTTGTAGCAAGTTTGATTCTAGCCTTCGTATTATTATAAAAACAACACTAATTTTTCATAACATTTGCGAAATTAATGCTCTTATTACGTCCAATAATTTTCAATTCCCTCGATTGTAAAAAACTAACTTGTTAAAAACTTGCCTCTTCTTTCTCTATTAATTTATTTGATATTAGTATTTTTAAATAGTAACATTTTTAAAGTAAATGTACTTTACATATAATTCAACTATATGTTGACTTTGAGTCAAGTTTGAATAAGATGATTATTTGAACTCGGTGGTAAATTGGACAATGGTTGACACTCAAAAAATCTTTAGATAACAAATTTAAAAACTATTCATTTGTTTGAACAGTTATTACTATCAGAAATATGTGAACAATAATATATACAAATTTAAGAAATGCCCAAAAATCATATTTTCCCACTTAACGTTTCACAGGCGGCCTCAAAAATAAGATGAAAGCTCATGGTCCATTCTGAAATATTCTATATTGGTATATAAAATTTATCGCTTTTATTTAAGATTATTTGTTCATAACGTAGTTTTTAAAAAAGAACAGTATTTTATCAATTAAATTTCTGTTATAAATTGTTTCTATGAAATCGTGATATGATCGGTTCAGCTACAACTTAAATCGACATTAATAACACAGTGAATTCTAATTGAATCAACTTATTTTACTGTATTACATGTTAAATGAGATCTAATGTATTTACTAAAAACCGTTAAGTACTTTACACCAACGTAAATTTCTTTTTCATACGTAATACTAATAAATTTACGTTCATATTGAAAATAATATCACATTTCAGAAATATTTTTTCGTACACTAGTGTTAATAATTTGTTCAGAGCTTTATTTAATAGGATTACCTTATGTATAAGGTAGTTAATCCTCATAAGGTTGTTAAAACAAGTTTAACAAAATCTTGTATGCACGACATTTTGATCGTAATCTTAGGATTAGTTCGTTTGATGGTTTTACAATGTTCGTAAATTTTGTGGTGAAACACCCAAAGACATTCGCCTGGAAAAAACGCCTTTTCTAAATAGAAATTTGATCAATCCGATAAAATAATGTTACGTACTTATACAGGTGGTTTCCAGTTTAAACTGCTGTTCCACGATGAGTAAATGATAATGTAATTATCTTATTTCATGACTATCTCATCATATTGATTGTACATATTTTTTACAAAATAATATAGATGTCATCTCTAGTTCATGTTAATTACAGAACTGGAATCAGTTTACCATGATTATCAATAACTATACTTACATTTAAGGAATACCTTCCAATTAATCTAGATCGATAGAATTAGAACGTATTTATTCAATAAACTTTTAATAGCCCCCTACAAGGCTGTCGTGCATAGATGGCACCTACGAAATTATTTCATGGAAACAAATTTTCATTCTGCGCCTTTCAAACCATGTATGCAAACTGACGAATTTCCCGTGTTATTATAATAGAAGGTAGAGGCTGATTGAAGTTTTAACGGCTGTAAGCTAGGCAAGTAATTTTAATTTGTTTTTATTTTCGACAGCCGCATGAACTCTACGCAAATTACGTTCCGCAATAAGCTTAAATTTAATTGCATTCCTGTCGGAGCTCATGGCAATTAGATCAGTTCAGTTTCGTGCGGATACATGTTTCCATTATTGAAGGATTTAACGATGTTACAAAACTAATGGTTTTGAGTGAGATAAATGGGAGATAGAATATTGATCGATATTACAAAATTCCTGCAATCGTACAGCTGACTCTCAATTCATAAATATGGCTAAGATAAAATATTTGAAATTAAAATATACGTAGAATTTATTCACATATTTTATTGTTAATAAAAGCTAAATATTTTAATTGATTTAACAAAATCAGGCGGGAGATATATTCAATTATGATAATAGAGGAATGCTATATCGTACTATAATAAAGTACACACCTCTGAAACTCGTTTGACATGAATCCTGGCATACCCAACGCAAAATGGGAGCGCTTCGATAATGCAAACGAAAATGGCTATTTAATACAATTCCAAGATGACCGAACGGCAAGGGTATGACGATTTGCCATGGATATATAACGACATCAGTAAACCCACTAAAAATCAACCTAAACATTCAAATGTTGCGCGACGGAAACAGTAGCGAAAAATGTCGCACGAGGGATCATGAGTGTAACCTAACGAAAGAAAGTGGCCTGGCCAAACGCAATTGCTCCGCCTCAAAAAGTTAAGAAGGAAATGCTTTAAATCGCTTATTATGTAACGACTTTTTGAGCTATATTATTTAAGGAAACTGAAGTATTTTAATCGCTAATAGAGTAATGGATTTTGGGGAGGCTTCAATACTGCACATAGACTCGCCTACACTGTATCGATGTGAGGCCTGCGGGGATTTGGATGCGCGGACGTCGCGTAAAACGACACCGCCTGTGGCTGGATGTCGCGTGAGAAACATTCCGTTGTATAGAGTATTAAGAGATATATACATAGTGTAGAATAATTCAAGGCTTTTAGTATAAAATGCAATAAAATTATAGTGCCGTAAAATGATAATAAATGCAATAATATTATAGTTATTGAGTCAACAAATTTTATATTCAGTTAAAACTCAGAGGATTTTAATCACTGCTGTTATTTTTACATAATAGCAATACTTTCATTTATTTGTATAAAATACTTCGATGAAAACCCGAAGATTACGGTCGGTATTAACTTTAATAAAAATATAATAGTCTAATTGAGAGTCCCGGGGCTTATTTCATTAACATTCAAGAACTTGTAGACAAGAGGAAGTCTTAATGCAATAACCTTATTTTTATTCACTATATATTTTTGACTTTCAAATATATAAATGGTTCCACCATATATTATTATTGGAGATGATGAGTAATATGAAAATTTTTATCGTTATGTTTTCAGAACTAAATCAAACAATCACCTATAATTAGATTGTCCCGAAATTTGTGATGTTATTCCATGTCTCTGAATGTAATAAATTCCCATAAATCTAAAAAGTTGCGGTAATTCTTAAAAATTTTCTTTATTAACATTTTCCGGAATCGAATGATTACGGATCTAATCCAAGTATAATTTTAAATTCGAATAAATTGTGAAGAATCTTGCTCTTGAATTAACAGTCGCTCTTAGTTAATTCCAATGGAAAAAAAATAATATTAAAATAACTTTTTCAAGATATGAACGTAAAAAACTCTTATAAAAAGTATTGTCATTGTCAAATTACGAAAGTTAAGTTCCTAATTGCAATAACATAAAATTAATAATCGAAAGAAATGTAAATATTAAAAAATTTCCTTTTTTTTAAGTTTTAATTTCCTTGGATAAATATCAATACGAGCTTTTAATACTTTGGACTGATCTAACATTATAACCGTTTGTATGTTAAATTATAAGTATTTTATGAACCAATTCATTTTGTTAAAATTGTTTATTTGATTTCATTGTTTTAAATGTTTTTTAGGTTCAAAAAACCTTTTGTTGGTTCAAACTAATTGATTCTTTTCGTAAATCACTGGCAGCATGATAATTTTTACATTATAGTGTAAACAAAAAAGAATAAATACTTTAATAAGGTTTTATTTTTAACTACGCCTTAGAGTCCACCCCTGCGCCCTGTAGTAAAAATGTTATGGAAAAATCGAATACACATATGGCAACCCTACATCTATTAGACACTTGAATGTTAAGTTTATAGTTTTATATTAATAATAATAACTAAAGGAAGTTTTTCATTACCTGTATACCTAATATTTCTTTCGATACCATAAAATATCATATTCACAAACCTCAAACGGATTTATTAAAGGCTTATCAAATATTTAATATAACGTTAGGCTATATGATGTTTACCGTAGACATTTTAGGACACAAAGAGTGGATTAGAATTAGTACTTAGAAACAAATCTATCAAGTAAGAATAAAACTCGCACTACAAGGTTTCGTACATATTTTGGTACTTATAAACATATAATTGTACATAGAATTTCTATTAAACGGTTTAAAATATTTATTTTCCACGACCCAAATATAGCACAAGTATATTTAAAAAATTATAAGGTCTGGGATAATTGCTATAGTTTTTCTGTAATAAGCAGATTTTATAAATTCTATTCTTTTTATACCTTTTGGTTCAGTAAATTCGTAGAGGGGGTGGAGAATTCTCCACTTTCGTTCATTTTTAGGATATCTTGTTAAACATGCAATTTAAAATTAAGAGCAAATATTTTTACATTCTTCATAACAAACTATTTCAAATGATATTCCACATGACATAATATGATATAAACATTTCAAAAGAATGTTTTTGGGATATTTATTTACTCCCTCTTTAATTTTCATATGAATATTTGGAAAAAGTTAGCTAGTGCAAGATATGCGGTTAATAAATTATATTACAAAGCAAAATTACAAATTTTGATGTCGCAAAATTTAGGAGATAATCGGCTCTAATAGACGGACTGACAGCAAAAATAAAATATTTTATCAGGGTTCCATTTTTCGGCTTGAGATATGGAATTGTAAAAACTAGATATGAAGTTTATTTCCAAATAATTTTTGCTTTAAAATATGATCTAATATTCACCTAAAGAAGTAATTACCGACACTTTCATATGCTTGCCATGAATACTTAGACTTAACGAAAAACAAAAAAAATTAATGCAGAAATCTCAGTCCCTCAATTGTAAATAGTTTTGACCCACCATAGTGAAAATTGAGTATTGTTTTAAAGACTAATTTTTTTTCTCAATGGATGACACAGTCAGTATTTGGTGTTACCTTTTCTTGCTAAGACTTCCTGCATTCGACTGGACATACTTTTTATTAAACCGTCGATAAAGCTTTGTAGCATTAGGGCTCATTCTTCCATTAAGGCACTTTTGATATCGCTTAAGTTAGCTGATGCCAGATTTTTTGTTTAATTTTTTTTCAGCTTATTCCAGATATTTTCTATTGAATTGAGGTCTAATGAGGATGCTGGCCACCCCAGTACTCTAATTCCGCGCTCACCAAAATTCTCCGAAACTGCAGCTGCAGTGTGAGGTCGAGTATTATCGTGCATTAAAATAAAATCATCTTCAATGTATGGGACAAAAGGTACACAAATCTACTCTAAAATGTCTGTTACGTATTTTTCCGTAGTTAGGAACCCATTTCTTGATATGTGTAGCTCCCTATGTGCTCCTAAAAAAATATCTCCTTGTACCATTACTGTCCCCCACCATAAATCTCTCTTCCGACAATGTTACACTGAGTGTATATTTCTCTCATCTCCATAGTTTGACCCTTCCATTATCTGACTTAAGACAGAATCTGGACTCATGAGTAAAGAGTACGTTTGCTCAAGCGTTATCATCCCAATTTCGGGATTCACGAACAAAGTTGGACCGAGTTACTCGATGACCTACGATGACTAAAGGTCCTCTGGCGGGCAACAATACTCCCATTCCAGCCACTTTAAGTCTTCTTCTAATGGTTTTAGTACTGACTGTAACCATTTCCTATTAAAGTTACAGCTTTTGATACTTGGGCAACGCTGAGATCCAGCTTTACCAATTAAATTTATTAAATAATGTTCCCTTAAAGCAATAACAGCTAATTTGTGACAAAAAACGACAAAAATAAAATGTTTGTTGCAAAATATCTTACATTACTCAGTATTTAATACTGATTAGTATAATATATTTTTCAGTATTGAATATTGTATGCAGTAATGAAATTAACAAATAATACTTATTTTTTAAAGTTACGTTTATCAGTATAGAAGGCCGGTTCGAAATAAGAAATCAGTTTATGTTATTCCACTTGTTTTTGCGTTCCTCTAAATATGTCCTTGAGTGTAGTACTTTGTATAAAACTTTCATTCTATATGCCATGGGAACAGAATTAGCTTTTCATGAACTTACTGTATTTTAATAAATGATTTAGTAAACATACTGTGACCTTTACGTAGCACAATTTCAGTATTTACGTCATTGTTAACAAATTTATTTATACGTTCGTGATGTCTTAAAATTATTACAAGAGAATATTTTAGAGCGTATTTTATTTTAATCACGTGATATCGTGTTCCTGAATTATAATACTTTATTCCCTAACTCAAATCGAAAGATCCTTTAATAAACCTTTATTGCAAAAAAATATTAACCGACTTCCAAAAACTACTGAACAAGAAGCACACTGGAAACAGCTAGAGATTTTAGGAATTGGTATATAGTCGAGTTTTTCCTCCTATCTCACATACACTCACACACGCAGATGATATTAGATTTCACTTGATATAGACTCCAAAAATTGCTAGCGGTAGCAGAATTTTGCAAATTCATTTATATTCGCAAACGATATTTTACCGCAAAAGGTTCAACTAAGTAAGTATTGATGTTTTCATTAAATTATAATTTCATCGCGTTTCTGTTCGGTGATTATTTGAAAAGTTTGAAATTATAGATACTAATTTCAATATAATTCAATTAATTCAGTAGTTCCAATTTTTTAGTAAAAAAATTATACCGCCTTTTAATGAACCTAGGTATGTTAAAATTAAAATTAAAATTTACAAACATAACAACATGTGTTTTTGCACAAACACGTACACATACGGGCCTATAAATCATATTCTCTCTTTTGGCTTCACCGTCGTTTAAGCTTCAAGCATGTATGTACTTTTATGTACTATGTATTTGCCATTACATAGTACGTAAAAGTACATACATCCTTGAAGCTTACATGATTCTAGTTGTGATATACCATTTTGGTTCTAGTTGTGATATACCATATACCTTTGAGTACATGATTCTAGTTGAGATATACAATTGTACATACTTACTTATATACTTACCCACTAATGTTTAGTCATTAGGGTTACGTACCCAAAGGGTGTCAACAAGACCCTATTATTAGCCTTCACCGTTCATCTGTCATTCCGTCTATCTGCGTATCACAGGGATGTACCTTTTAAACTTTAATAGGTAACTTTTAACTTTAATAGGTTTGAACTTTAATAGGCACTTAAATAGGTTGAAAATTTTCACAGAATTCCTATGGCCTCTATCATAACATGTCAATAAGTCAAATCCTATAGGGGCCCTCCCCATACCAGAAATTTTAATTAAAATAATTTTTTTCTATATTATTTTTTCCTGTTGCACACAGAGACATTAAACTTAGTCTGATTCTAATTCAAGTGATTCTTGTGGATTAAGTGATCTTTGTGGTTATACTCTCCAGTAAAACAATAGGTAATAACATACAGGTAACTAAGCTTATAACTCAAAATATTAGCGATCGGCATACTACGCGGCGCAGCGGTTGCTAAGCGGCACTCGGTACCCGGTGCGGGGTCTGAACCGGAGCGACCGAGAGGTCATGTGGTCGAGAAAGCCGCAGTATTATCGACGACACAGCTAGTTAGTTTCTAATTCTAAATTAATAGAGAAGAAGAAATAATCGATTTCTGCGATGACTGTCAAATAAATTAAAATATTTTACCCGCATCTTATCATAAAGGTAACTTTGGCAGAATAATCACCCAATATTTTACAAATTTCTACAAATCACATGTCACTGTGGCATCCATCTTCTTACTTACCAAAAAATCAGTGCTGTAAATGTCCGGCGGTACGGAACCCTAGTTAGCAAGTCCTAATCGTACTTTTGTTTCATGTATTTGTATATAATCGTACTTACTTATGTACTAATATACCTTAGTTTTCTTCTTTACTTTTTATGAAATTATGTTTACCCCACCTGTTTGCTTTATATTTTCTTGCTTACATCAAGACAAGTGAAAAGAGTTTAAATTGTATGAGTTACTCCTCATCAGTGAATAATTCCCGTCACATCATCTGGTTTTGTCATTGTACCCTAGTTTTGGGTAAGGGAGAGATTCAGGTCGCTCGTAGCGTTTTCAAAACTTCGGCGAATTTATTATTCGATTATATTATTACATCTAAATCATTAAAATTCGATCGGAGCACCTGTGTGTTCGATATTGAGAAATTGTATGATATACCTTCTATTTTCACGAATAGATATTGACTATTATAGTCAAATTGCTTAAAATATGATAACATAACTTTACTTTTTACAATTTCTCGCGTTCCATAATTTTATTTTAGTCTTATTATAGTTCTAGGTTGGTTAATCATGATTATTTTCTTAACACATCATCGATTATTTAACAAAACTTCTCCTGTTTATTTACTTTTATTTCAATGAATAAAATAACTTGTTAGGAAGAATCGTATTACTGAGTTTAGTGATAAAGTCTCTGCTCAAAATCCACAACACTATTTTAATAACAAGTGATGCTTGTGGTTTCTCACGGTTTAGGCAGACAGTATCATTACGACATAAGGAATGAATGGTTGGAACCGGAAGTTCTATGACAGATCCTTTGCTTCATATCCACAATACTAATTTAAAGACAGCAGATTTTCAAGTCTCGCGGCCTAGGCAAGCAGTAAACTTGCATCATCAGAATTTATGGGTTCGTTGAAAATATCATGATATTATTTTATCAAGTAATTTACAATCAGTTCAGTAAAAATAGTTTAAATATCGATCGCAAGATTTGAATCAATAACAACAACATTTGGAATGTGAAGCTACATAAAACCATTAAAAATTTAGTTTCATATCTTTGTAAACATTCAAATATACTTACTTATATGTTTTTATATTACATTCTTGCTCACATCAAGACAAATCAAGTGAGCCCCAACTCGTTGAGTTTTGTCCTCATCACTGAAAGGTTTCTGTCACCATTTTTTGGCTCCACCATTTTACCTGATTCTATTGAAGAGTAGTAGTATATAACCCAAAGTCGTGACTTATTAGATTATCATTATACTAAAATATCAAAATCCCATTACGGCACCTGTACTGTTCAGTGTTAAATAATTGTATGAAATTCTAAATAAAAATCGTTCATCATTGGTTAATAAATGTTGGAGAGATGTAGTATCATACACAAAACAAAAAATATACAGTCCTTATCCATTTTCAAGGCTGTTCTTTCAATGAGTTACTTTACTGACTTCGTTACATTATGCCAAATATATGAATAAACTATAACACAGAAAAATTTAACCATTTCATTTCAAATCCCATTCAGACTTGGGAATTAAAATATAAAATTTAATTCACGCAAACGTATATTACATAATTAGATATTAAACATCTCTCTACTTTCTGTTTTAACAATTATAACCATATCGTAATATCTTATTGTGGTGTATACAAAATAAATAAAAATACACTGCACAATACACACACACACACACACACACACACACACACACACACACACACACATATATATATATATATATATATAATAGTATTATATACTTGGTTTCTTTTTTCTTTCCATAAAATTATAAGTGTTATTTTCATTACTTAAGTACGGTGAATCGATAATTGTCTAGATATATAAAATCATGTACATCGATAAATTATCAGAATATCGTAAGCAATGAAAAATAACAAGGTTGGTTTTCATTCATTTGCCTTTTATATCATTTTCTTTGAAAGTGTTTAAAACATTTTCCTGTTTTCCTAGATCAAATTTTTTGATTGAAAAATACCATAAAGAAAAAAATTCTACTAATCTATACTTTGTAGTAATAGTACGCATTTATGTTTTATACAAATTATAATATTTTCATACACCAACAATTAAACCAAATTTATTTATAAGTGGCACAATATGCTTGCACAATATAACAGAATTAAAAAATATCAGTATAAGTAAATGTGTCGGGAAAATATCACAAATGTCAGACGCCACGCGATAGGGTATGACTTCGACGGTTGCTCGTAAAAGACTGTGTTCAGCGTGCGCTTGCGTCGCTCTTATAGAAACGGTTACGCTTCCCCTTCTTTTCTTTTTATTTTTTAAATGACCTGTCCTGACGTTAATTTGTCCTCGATTTGATTCACCAGTTTTATCCGCAAAATTGATTATAAAATACTTAAATTAGCTGTAATCATTTTACAACAGCTTAATGGGTAAATAAGTAAAAATAAATCCCCAGTTTTGCTCAGAGACCCTCTCTCAGAGCAAAACTGGGGATCAGTTATGTCTTGATTGGAAAAAGCCACGACACAAGAGCAAAAGTCACTTTGACGTCCTTGAAACAGGTTTAGTGAGGAAATGGTTAATCCATATGCTTGATCAAAATAAAATATCATTAAAGAGGTCCTCAGTCCAAGTCCTTCTCAGAACTCCTCTGAATAAACCCGATATATATTAATAGCCTTATCAAGACTAAGTGTAATTTAGTTGTAATAATCAACAATTTAGTCTGTAACTTATCGGATTTCGCAAATGACTTGGTCATAAATTTGCCACAAGAATAAGCCCATAAATTATTTGACCAAAGAAATGCACCAAATTCCTTCACTACCCTATATGGGTATCAACATTTCGTGGCTAAATCCTTACCACAGCAATAAATCCATACATTACTCGATCAAAGAAATGAACGAGATTCCTTGACTGATCGGAGTCAAAATAACTAAGATGCTTATCTTATCATAAAATCAACCTATACATTTTATCAAAAATGTACCAGAATTTTAAGGCCTCAACCAGTCATCTCAATTTCAATTCTTTTCATCAGCCGGAACCGCCTGATCTTTTACAGCTATAAGTCGTTCGAAAATCTTTCACTCAAAAGTGGAGTAAGTCGGATAAGGCCTGGTAATTAAGTATCTGCTCAACTGCTCACTTCTATTCCACTACTATTCACTTATATCCATTTAGTAATGATACTGGTATCAATCTGACACAACTAACTCAAAATATTCAATTTAGACAGACCCCTGAAAATAAACAAAATCACACATTTAATTAGTTTCACTGCTCATTTCTATCATCCATTCTAATCAACTGCTCACTTCTATCATCCATTCAGTAATGATACTGGTATCAATCTGACACAACTAACTCAAAATATTCAATTTAGACAGGGCCCTGAAAATAAACAAAATCACACATTTAATTAGTTTAAATATCAAATTCGCTTTTTTTAGACAACACAATAAACACCACCGCTAATCACGCACCGTGCTCACTTGGACTTGAATACCTCGAAAACACCGATTTACACAGGGTTACGCTACTAAAAACTACTGATATTGTCTTTAAATTAATCTTTTCATTGTTATATTGTCCTGTATATTTAAATCAAAATCAGTTGGTACTTGATTTTAAAGCAAAGCTAACACTTCAATTAAAAGTAATATTTTATATTTAAGATTCATTTACGTTTGATTACATTCATCGTCATCACTCATTTCGATTTTAGCGCATCCAATAATGTAGAACGATGTGGCCATAACCATATTTGTAATGATATATTCATTACAATTGGTGAACTTGAGAGTCAGGAACCTTGTTTTTCCTCATTACGTCTCCTGTTTCTTCTGTTCTAATCACTGATAGAACAACTACTTTATGCTCGCTTATGGGAAAGTCCTTAAAAATTATAAAATCTAGTGAATCAAAGTGAATTTTTTTTAATAGTTACAATATTTACGAATCAAAAGGAAATATTTTTACAATTAAAATCAGTGGAAATGAAAATGTTGTTTATTTTTTAATAAAGCAAAATTAGAAGAGTTCAAATATATGATCAAAGAACGATGTGTACTGGAGCGCGATTGTCCAAACATTTGGTTTTAATAGTTTTCCAAAACTAAAATGAGATATTTCTTCGTTGTTATTAAGTATTATAAAATAATTATTACTTATATCAGCTCATTTCTCCGTCTAGTTCGAGACACAAAATTTATACATTTTCACACGACAATTTTTTGCTAATTTTTTGTATGAAAATGTGATTTTGGTTTTGAGAATTAAAGAGATATACCCTTTAATAGTAGTTAATTTTGACAACTAATTCCCTGACTTATCAGAACAGACACTCCTATGTCATCGCTTACAATAAAGTCATATATAGGGTCATCATGTGAATAGTATCATAGCACATACCACAAAAATTTGTTTTATGTAAAATACAGTATTTTCAATTTCCATAACACAATCAAAATGTTTCAGTATAACGTAAATCTTTTTGTCTACAATTTTGAATTTTCCAAAAACTGCTGTGATTTAGATGCGATTATTACCACACATTTACTAAAAGAGAGACAATACGGGGAGAAAAACTATCACTTACATTTATCGTTTGTTTATTTGGAGAGGGCCTACAGGGTCATTGTTTATCAAGTCTTTTTGTACGAATGACATGACTTTGTATTTGTAATAATCCCAAGCCTATTTAACTAAATTTTTAAGCTCTATCCAAATGCAACTAATTGCCGTAATTTGTATTTCCTGTAACTTTTTAATGAAATTTAGTATTTACTATGGTTCGTTGCTATTTCTACTTTCTTCACCATTATTATGACGGCATCTTATGCCGTGCTACGCTTATGTTGATATCTTTATAATAAAACTAGAGAAAACCAACACAAGATGAACAGCTATGTTATTAGAACCAAAAGTTAGGCCATAATTTTTAAATCGGTTTTTTTTGCGATTGCATAATGCAATAACCGAAAGAGTTCAATTTACAGAGACACGCTGATCTAATTAGTACGATAGCATATACCATGGTGATGCAAAAACCAATAATTTAATTGTTACATACAAGGGTACTAGAAGAGTAATATAGCCTTCTGTTATTTCCAGTGTTATTAGGGCAATTAATCCTCTTCTCGTATGATATGAAAATAAGGATGAATAAATGAAAGGAAATTAATTTATCAATAACAGCGATGGGTAAAGTGGTTTCTAACGTTCATTCGTAAACAGATCACACTTATATAATAGAGAGAGAGAGATTTTTTCTTTAAAGAAAACTACTATTTATTATAACACCTATTTTACAAAATTTGTTCCAAAAAGAAAACAAAATTGGTTATATGAATACATAGTTTCTATTAAAATACTGGTATTCGAGAAACAAAATATTATATATATATATATATATATATATATATATATATATATATATATATATATATATTTCCTGTATGAATTATACATTTTCACAGTTCTAAATCTATAGCCCCTTTAGGCAGAGGTTTTAGTAAATTAGTGATAATATATTAACGAAGCAATATAGCAGCAATATATTAAGTATCTCCTTTTATGTGTGTAATCTTATTTAAATTCAATCTGTTTCGTAAGTGATGTATAAGCTATGTATACGCGTTTCTGATACTTCATGTTAATTCATTGATCTCAATTGTAAGTTCTAATTCCTTTACTCTTGTTATACTAGTGCGAATTATAGCTAAAAATATTTAATTTAAAAGGCCACAAAAATGATATATAAATGGACAATTAAATAATGAAATGTTGGAAAGTATTTAATTTTTGCTTAATATTTTTAAATATATTTTATCCATTATGGTTAATTTTTTTAAATATATTTATAACCTTAAGTAAATTTTGCACTATTTATATTTCCTACATTGAACTATCTGGTGAGTATCTCTTAGGGTTACAATTGACACATGGATCACCAATAAATTGTTTTTTTTTCGTAGAACAACCAACAATTTTAAAACCCCTTTAAAGAACATAACTATAATTGCATATTTATTAATTCTATAGAATTAGAAACTTGTTTTCCTTCATCCAAAACCTGAAGACCCTATTTAAAAAAATTAAAATTAAGATTACATGCAAAACGAAGTCTTAATTTTGTAAATATATTTTTTATAAAGTGTATTAAAAGTTATAAGTGTATTAAAAATTGAAACCATGATAACGTTAGCGGAAATATATAATATGCTTTATTTATAATTAAGCTAAATGCTATAAGTTATATATAATGAAGCTATTTTCTAAAATACATTTTCAGGATTTCATAGTTCATTTTATCTTTCTTTCAATTGTTTATGTCCTCAAAATAGTCAAATAAAAATAAAAAGAATTAAATTAATCAGTAGTTTAATCATAAATAAAAACTTAAAATTAATCACGTTCCTTCTCATATCCCAAATTGCTCGAGCTATTTAAATTTTAAAAATCATTATTATTTTGGCGTAATTTAAATTTTATGACTTCATTTTCAAACTTCGTAAGTATTTACATATTTATATCCTCAAATAGAAAAGCAAGAAAATCTTAAAACTTGACGTGTCCGTCCCTTGGTCTGCCTGACACGGTTTCATAATTTTTAAATTTCAGACATGATTTCATGAAATTTTTAAAAGTAGGTGTTCTATATAGAGATCTAAATTAATATGTAGCAATATATTTGAAAAAACAGGTACTACCGCATGCACATAAAGTGTGATCGATAACATTTTTAGGGCCAATCGAGGCAACCAATCGAGAGGGGATTTTGTTGACAGGTTTTTCAAAAGAAGTCTGGGGTCTCATTTCTCATTTTTCATTATGAGCTGCATTTATGAAACGCCATGTTTTGAAATGACGTATAATGTGTCTCTTTTTCCTATGATTTTCAACTACAGATTGTAAAAATTAAAGAAAAATATACGTAACCGCATTTGATTATAATTATCAAATAAAGTTACTGCAGTAAACGCGCATCAACAATTTCAGGAGATATTGAGAATCATAGAATCCTACTCGATATGAACGCCAACACACAATTTCTTTATTTTTATTATGCCAATATTTTATTGAAAAATTATTTACATTTTTAACGCAGATTCCTTCAGATTTTATTGATACTGCTTATTTGCTTCTTCAAGACATAATTGAATATAATGCCAACATGTTATAAACCCTGCCTGTGATATTCTTACTACCCATATACAAAATTAAACTCAGCTATAGAGATGAAAGTAGCATTTGCTTTTAATTCCTAGTCAACCTTACTTGCAGTCTTGGCTAAGGTTCTGGTTGCGTTTTGTGTTGCTGCATGAGTAGCTTCTGTTCGGACTAAAAAAATAGGGTCTCAAGTTAAAAAAAAATTCTTTTAAGGGTGTAATTTCATATTGTATTTACCCTGAATATTGAAAAATATATTGGCGAAAGAGTACTTAAGTGTTAAATAAATGTGCAACTTGAATATAAGAGTAATTAAGACGTGGCCAACAGAAATATCAGTTCCTGACGTCTCTTAAACCAAATGTGAAATATGGCGTGTTTGGTAGGTTATTGATTGAAGAAATAAATATTTAACATTTAGTGATTTACATACTACATTACATATAACTCACAATTTTTATTAATACTAGTTACATAACTAACGATTAATTTCTTTTAAAAGGAATACACTAAAAACTCTCTAAACTAAGATTTTTCATTGTGTCACTTAGTGTTCTAATGTTTAGCAAGCTCAAATGACTTTATTCTTTTGAGTCGTCTAATAATGTTTTGCACATTTAAAGTCTGGAAACTTCTAGGTTAATGTGGTTTTAAATCTCTTTTGGTGAGAACTAGCAAATATACTAATAATATCATCGACTATCTCGATCTCAAGATCGCGATGGAGGTCACAGTTATGAACGTACCGAGGCGCATTAACTACATACTTAAGCATTTTGTTTTGGAATCTTTGTTTCACTTAGATACTACCCTTACTAACGTAGCCCCACAGCTATATGAAGTGACAATAAAATTAAATACATGTAACAAATTGTATTAAAAATTAAAAGCGTAAATTGGCAAAAAGCTTGATATATCAATATCATTTTTTCATTTATGTATGCAGTACACGATCTTAATGACTTATAATGAAAAAATTCTACCCATATTCCAATAATTTGTAAAATGTTTAAAATATTTATCTCGTTTAAAAAATTGTTCTCGTTATTAAAATTTGATCAGAGTTGAGTCTGCTTAAAACATGAAGTTAAAGATTTCTAATTAATATATAAATAATTTCTTCGCATCAAATTACATTGCTATTCACGTCACCTTTCCAGAACACCGTAAAGAAAGCTCAATTCCCACTGCAACTGTTTGAAGAGTAGGCGTGAACTTTCACAAAATTCACACCCATTCCTCGAATAGTGGCAAAAATGTTTAAATTAATGATAAATTTACATAGTTAATATTGTTACAAATCTTCCTTTTCTTAAAATTATAATTTACTTGATAAAAAATATAACGCCTCCAAATTTAGTTTGCCAACGTTACATTTCTTATCATGAATTAATATGAGTCACATTAATTTTATCAGTTTTGGCGTGTTATACTAAAATACTACGAGAGTGGATTAAAAAGTTTGGGGCCCAAACAAGAAAATAAAATAAAATACATACAAGAATATTTTTATTTCCCAACATAATATTTATTGAGCCAATGCATTTCTTCCATCTGTTTTCCAAAGTTTTTATACCGGTATTAAAAAAAGATTCTTCATGGTCTCCGAAATACTGATTCACTGCGGTTTTGACCTCTTCATTTGATGAAAATTTCAGGCCTCCAAAGTGTTTCTTTAGATTAAGAAACAGAAGAAAGTCGGAAAGTGTTAAATCAGAAGAATAAGCCGGGTGGGTAGCAATTCAAAACCACAACCACGAATTTACGCCTTGGATTCGACTGATATGTGAATGTTTTCCTGGTAAAACAACATTTTCTTTCTGAGCAATCCTGAACGTTTTTATTTAATTTCATTACGCAAACGACGCAACAGGTTGAAATTGTATGCTGAATTTATTATTTCGTCTCTTGCAAGATAGCCCGCTATTATAATTCCCTGAGCATACCAAAGAACTGACACCGTCACCATGCCAGCAGATAAAATTGCCTTTGCTTTGTTTGGAGTCGGTTCATTCGATTTTTTCCAGTCCTTGGATTATTGTTTGCCCTCTGGAGTATCATCCATAGTATAAAAACAGTTAAGAAAATCTTGCAGGTCAGCCTCAAACATCTTCAAACAATCGCGAGAAATTATGATCCGACTTCGTTTTTGCGTTTTTGAAAGCAATTTATGGATCCACCTTGCGAAAACCTTAGAAAACCCGAGTTCATTAACAATGATGTGTTGTGTTCGTTCATATAAGATGTTTATAGAGTCTGTAATTTTTCTGATAGTCAATCTGCGGTTTAGCAATACAAGATCACACACTTTGCTGATATTTTCTTCGAGTGTATACTTGGTAGACCGGCCGGAGCGAGGGTTATTTTTAATGTTCTCGTATACTTTTAAATTCTGCAACCCATTTTTTCCTAATAATATACGATGGAGCGGATTTCCCAAATGTTGTTGTTATATCATCATGGATTTCTTTCGGTGTTAATCGCTTTTTAAACAAGTATTTGACCACCGCATGTTGTTCAATTTTATCCACTTTCTAAAAACGCTGCACTTGATCTCGCCTAACACATTATAACTACAAAATCACAAATGCTACAGGAAATAAAATTTTATATTGTGACTGTCAAAAAATGTGTGGATCTAATGAGGGTAGTATTGGAAAAATAAAATAAATATTTGTATCGCGAACTTTTCAATCCGCAGTAATCCATTACATCGTGTTTGTCATTATTCTATGAGTTTAGTTTTTTCAATATAATTTTAAATTATTCCCTCGATAAGTAACGTTGATTAAACATAGAAGGTTTTGTAAAAATTGTAGTTGCATTAAATTAATTATATTTAACTATATAAACCGGAATCACGTGTAACAAATATAGAAATGTATTGTTTTGTTAATAAAACATTTCGATTCCATTAATCAATGTGAAGGAAGTTAGCAATGGTGGTATAATCCCTTATAAACGATCTTTAGAGAGGTGAAAATAATTTTATGACATACGCGTCGTGATGTCTATGACTTTGAAGTATCTACGAAAAGTTGATAAACAAAAATATTTAAACATTATTATAATAAACATAGTAATATGTGACGACACCCATTCTATCAATTGAAATTGAAATATTGCGGGCAGACAGGATTGAAAACATACCTTCTATGAAAACATTTATAATCTCAACATCGTCGTATTAACACTTAAAGAAACAATATAGATTTTCTTAGCAGTCCTCATCAAATTGTCTTTATTACCCAGGCTTTTCTATTATACAAATGATCAAATTCATGATATTATTTTAACAATCAATGTTATATATTGCCCACATACTTTTGAAGGCAACTTGCATGATAAAGAAATATAAATATCAATTTACCTGTAAAATTTTATGTTCTTCTATATGTTTGTTTCCAGCGACACTAGAAGATCGACATAAATATCATATGTTAAATTAACAAAATTTGTATATAAATAGATTTTAGATTTTAAATTTAGATTTATAAGTTCTATTACATAAAATATAATAAATAACAAAATTTTACAAAATCATTCTTAAATGTATGCCTTCATATTTTTTAAAGATGTAATTGGACTCCATGGCCTGTATCGCTTTTAAAAAAATATATGTCATATGTTAAATTAATGAAATTTGTTTATAAATAGATTTTAAATTTAGATTTACAAGTTCTATTAAATATAAATATAATAAATAACAAAATTTTACAAAAACATTCTTATATTTATGCCTTCATATTTTCTAAAAATGTAATTTGACTCTATGGCCTGTATCGCTTCCAAGCCAGGCACAATATTTAAAGAGTAATACGGGAGGGACCCTTCCTGCATATTCCACAAAATTAATATCCTACTCAATCGAATATGATGAACAAGAAACGCCTTTTGTTCAAGTCACAGAAGATCGTTACGTTGAAAGACGTATTCGCAGGGAACTTCGTTGTTAGTTCGTAACAATGGCATTTACTTCAGAATTCCGTTTAATTACATACGGGGACGAGGTGTGCTGTGGTAAGATATGTTATTCAACTGTGGTATATTGAATGAGAATTAAGTTCGTACATTTATGAATCAAAGGGTAAAATATTTGTAACTTATCAAATTATATAATACGTCATTTATTAGGTAATTACAGTTAATGAACCGGAATAATTCATTTCACTCTATTTCTTAATTTATATCTGAACTTTTAAATAATGTAAACCAAAACACTGCATTATATTTTGTGTATTTATGAACTCAATATACTAATGTAATATTCCAATTAATTGATCTACATCCCAAAAACTTTGAATCAGAAATCTTAAACTTCCTAATGCTGAATTATAACTTCTATGACCATTCTTAAAAGGTATCAAACTAATAATATTTAATTTTAAAAAACATTATAAACAATATTTATAAAAATAAATTTAATTTAAACAATATTTTTAAGGAGTTCTTGCTTGGCTCGAGTCCGTTAATTATGAGCAAATAATTTCAGAGTATTGCTATATTATGATAATTTAAAATACAAATATTGAAAAACTACGATTAACTGAATGTAGGATTACAAGTCTCACAATAAAAACTCTCACATTTTCGCCGAAAGAAATGATAATTTATTTTATATAATAGATCTAGAATGTAGAGCTAAAATTTTTAGCACTACCGATCACATTTTGAAATGATTTTTCTTTATTATAATTAATAACTTTTATTAAGTAATTCTATATTAATATTTAGGTATAGTAGCGTCATAATATTATTTGGCTTAGAATAATTAATAAAATCTCCGTGATTTATACTGTGACGTGTGTTTCCTGTATGAAAAGTGTCGACTTGGCCTTAATTATTTTCATTAAATAATCATAATTCGCAATGGTTTCACAAATATATGCAGAGATTTTGAAAGAATTGCTGTTAAGTATGATTAGAAGTTACACTATATTATAGACCTTACACTTATAAACATTTAACGGTACACAGTATTTCTATTAAACAATAATTTCTATTTTGAATGTCATTTTAATATGCTTAAAAACAGGATGCATCTTAAAAATTATAACATCTGGAATCATCGCCACAGTTTTGATACAAGCGTTGTGTAAATTTACAAAACTCTGCCTTTTTGCATAATTTAAGTTTTAGTCATTAAAGGAATAGGGCGACCCGCCCCTATGAAAAAATCTAAAATTATTAATAAAATCTTTTTTAAACATTGCAACTGGCCTTTTCAAGCTATACCAAACACAACGCATGGAATTTAATTTTTTTTCGAAAATTTATTTTCCCTCCCCTAACATTTTCACAAGAATGCTTTTGATCATTATCTATTAACATACATAATCGTTAATATAGTATGTTATTATAACAAATTTGGAGATTCTACGTTCAGTGGTTTCGGAGAAAAACTGCTTTGACTGACGGATACACAGACACGTAAGTGATGTTACTTGTATAAAGTTTCGATTCACATTTTAGATACGGAACCTTGAAAAGAAAAAAGCTACCAAAATATATTTAGTGGATATTCTCAGTTCAGTCTTATTTAAGAAAATTAAATTTTGAAATTAATACTAAATTACTGTTTTTTTGCACAATATATGTAAAACCATTATAAAATTATCCCCGTTATCCTAAATTTATCGCTCTTTTTACAACCGTGCTATTTGTTGAATTTTGAAATATGAAATAATATATTGTTTTTAATTTACAAATTCGTGGCGAAAGTTTACTGTTATAATAGTAATATTGTTTATTTCCCTTATATTTACCACTGTGTATAAACGTCTTCTTGAAAATACATTAAATATATGTAATATAAATCATTGATTCGATTTGGAGTCTAATGTATCGATATTATAATTAGAAAGACTATGTCAGAGGAGTTTTTTACATTTTCTCTGATTAAGTGTTGTAATCAAGAAGAAAACGAATTTATGATAAATATTTTGCTCAAGTATTTTAGTAAATATGCTCCTCATTTTTTCATTACATTAAGTTTCTTTAATTCGGTGTTTTCTTTTTTCACCCAGACAATTATTACAACTAATTTTTCAGACATATCAATTACATAATGCATAACATTTTCTGATGTTGAAGAAAAACCTCATTTATATTGACACAGGAGATTCTACGTGTCAAAAAAATAAATAAAAATCTTTAAAACATAGTTTTCCTTTCTTTTTTAACATTTGAATCTGAAAGAAAAAATCAATATTTTAGGTATGAAACTCCCGGCATACAATATTTGATTTAGACAAAGTATTACGTTTGTGTACCAAATATCCACAAATCGTAAAATGGTGTGACCGTATCACGTCACTTTCATATTTTTTCACCAATTATGAACTTAGTTTCCTAATGTTATAGAGAGAAAATAAATATGGTGGTTTCACTGGCATAAGAGAAATTATTTATAATTCAACACTTGAACAAAATGGAAGTCATGCCTTCAAAAAGCTTCTTGCGAAGCTTTGGGAAATAATAAAAAAGTAAAAAAAAACAATAAAGCGGCTCCTTGGCAGCAACAGTTAATATAAAAGGTTATGGAACAAATAATTAATTTTAGTCTAAAAAAAGAAAATTACTTTCAATACTGGAAACCAATGATTTTGAATTCATAGTCCAATACTGCACTGAGTGGTACTATTTGGGAATGCGAAGGAATAAAAGTATAGGTTCTGTGTACTTTGATTCATGTGATTACCTGTTCATTCAGTAAGCAAATGGTAATGCCAAGTGTCGAGTTCCTAGTTCAAGTAGAAGTGCCCAAATAACAGGATTACGGAGTCGAGCAAATCCTCCCTATGAACATTTTCGACATTAATGAAACAAGATTATTTTATACAAAATAAACCTATTCCAGACGTCGGACTGAAGACGACAAATGGAATCCGTGTAAGATCATTCGAGTGTCGGTCTATCTATTAAAGCCACTTATCTTAGAAATTGTTTAACACAGAAATTTGACACAGTAATAAAACATGTGCCAATAGAACCCGCACATGTGCGGAAGTAGAAATAGAAAATACGCCTAAATATTTATGTATAAATTTCAAGAAGGCAAATTAATTACTGATATGTATATTATTTCTATTATAGTGTGAGGTGTAAGGATAAGGTTCTCAAGTAGTGTATCTTCAGATATAATGAAATATATGGAATTAAATTTTTATTCATACATTATGTATAAAAGCTAATATTTTTAAAACTCATAGAATTCATATTATGTTAATTATTAATTACTAATCTTAATATAAAAACAATTTGTCATGGAAGTAAAATTGGATACTCTATTCCCTAATGCGATGAAACATCCACTAGCCATCATCCAATCAAAGCCCAACACAAATAACATGACTAACGTGACGACGATGAGGTCGGAAGCGATATCTGAGTGGACCGACAGAGATTTAAACAGTACATAAATCAAATTAACGAGCTTATGCAGTTAACCCTTCTACCCTATCAGCCTTGTTTAACACGTTGTTTACGCAAGTAGGAGGTACACACAACTTATACATAATATTCATTACGACGCATTGAAGAATGTAAAGCGAATATTACCCAAAATTATATAAAGCGAATATTACCCAGTATTTATAGAATAATTAGGATCATTTAGAAATAAAAGAAATTAGTATTACTAAACACATATTTTCGTTTGGCGAAGTCTATTTTCCTAATAAGCACCGACGCCTTTCGTCAGAAATATTCACGAAAAAATTGTTATTAATATTGAGATACTCCATAAAAGTAATAAACAAAAATTAAAAAACAAACATCTTGTAATTATATATATTGATGGAGATGAACTTATTTCATGTGCCAAATATCTTAAAAATAATCAATTATGTAATATTTCTTAAAGTGAAATGATTGTACTAATGACCTCTCCTTGTATTTTGTGTCGAAAATGAATATACGGGGATTTTTTTCTTCGTACCTTAATTAACTTCAGAATGATCTTTCTAAAGACGAGATTTTTTTAATTTATTTTAAAGGATTTGGAGCAGAAATGGCAAACCCAATTGACAGGAAATATTCACTGCACTGTTTTATAGTATTAGTAAACATGTGGGTAATGAGCAATTACGGTTTAATAGAACGGAACCGAAATTAATCGGGTTCATTTTTGAACAAAATGTTTAACCCATTACAGCTGCATTAAAATAAAATAATGCATACAATATCAAATTTAAATCTTGATGATTTAAATCTTATCAACTCGACTAACATACAGAATAAATAATTTTGTAAGTAACTTTAACGTAAAGACAAAATTATATACTAAAATGCAATCCAAACAAAATACGTTTGTAATAAAGTAAAGAAATTAATTATTTGGTATAAAATTACATTTCAAAAAACTTTTCAATTTTCTTGAATTTGCGCAAAGTCCATTTAGACCTTCAAACTGTTTATCATTAGCAAATTATCAAACAATTTATCATTAGCTAAGATAATGATAACATTTTTTAATCGAATTTACATCTTCATAACATCTCAATTACTTTAGATATTAATAGAATATTCTAATAAAAAATATGATTGAGTATGATTAATGAAACTATATTTATTACATTAATGAAACTATGTTATATTAATGAATATTCTAATAAAAATATGTTCGAGTATCACGTGAAAATTAGAAACTATGATTTCTATCGGAATAAGTACTTTTTACTTTTCATTTTGTATTTACGAGCAAACAAAAGTATCGTTTAAAAATGTTTATTTAGATGTAATTTGCAATAATATACATACATATATATATATATATATATATATATATATATATATATATATATATATATATATATATATATTTGTTTTTGCATGGCTAGTAAAAATTAATTGTTAGGCCTTCTTGTATTTCATCTTTTGTTAGGCTTTCTTGTATTTCATCCTTCTTGTATTCGTACTTTCTCGTATTTCATATCACTGTAATTCATGTCTTAAGATTTTATTTGACAGCGAGAAACAATTTATTATCATAACCAAAAATGATAACCCTCAAAAATAATTATTATTGATATATCACGTAAATTCTTCTTTGTAATCTTAAGCTAGTTTTAAGTTTCATTAACTGATGGATAAATATTCATAAAATGTGTGTAAAAGCAATATATTTTAAACATATTGCTTACTATGTCCATCAGAAGTGCATATATGAAACAAATGTGTAATTCTACATAGGATTAGAGATCATTACTGTTTGTACTGTTTCTTTAGTTGTGCTATCAAATCTCCTATTATAAAGACTTTTAAGATTGCAGGTCGACCGCAAGTATCCTGTATACTTTGAAAATCAGGAAATAAGATTATGGTAGAAATAAAAAAAAATACGTTTTGATGGGCCACGTTTTTCGACGCGGGAACAAAAAACTTTAAATTTTTACACGAACGTAAGGTTATAACCTTCAGCATACAATATTAATCTATTCAATTTAATATCTCAATTCGATTCTGAGAAAAGGGGCGCTGACCAACAGACGAACGGATAACCATATGATTCTACAAGTGTTTCGATTTTTTCAGTTTGAGGGATCGAATCCTAGAAAGTAAAAATATTTATTAGGACTTTCATAAAATATGTGAGTTGGAGATAAACAAATATTTAAAAAACCATGTAAGGTATAAACTTTCATCTAGATTCAGTTATAAATATGTGTCATTATCACGATTAGTTTTATACTCTTAATTTCAAAATTCCCTACTACTTGCTGAGTTAAAATGTCGTTATTAATTTAGACGATATTTACGTAATTGACGATAAGTAGGGCTTGGAAATTCCGTTACGCTTGACTTTACTTCTTTATCGCTTGTTTTACAAATTGCTGCACATATCCATAATAACTTTAAGATCTTACGACGATTTTCATACTATTTTCCTTTACTAATAAAAAGAAAATATGAATTAAAAAGCTATGGCTTTCTAATTTTTGCTAAAATATATGAAATTTATGAAAATATCTTATTTTATCTGAATATTTAGAATTACCCACATACGCCTCTATATTGATTTAAATTTTTCTATTTAATATTTTTGGTGAGGAAGAAACGCAGCGTCTGTTCTAATTTTTTTCTTATTTTATAAGAATGTAAAAAATATATCGTATATTTGAAACGTACCTTTTATTCTTCTCCGCGTTTCAATTACATATCCATGACTAAATTAAAAACAGATAAGGCTAATACTCACACAATCAACATATAAAGGTAATGCTGTTTCATTATGTATTTCCATGATCTAAATATTATTTTCCTCTATAAAGTAATTTAATAAAAAATGGGATTCTCGCAGGTGGACAAGAAAATAAAATCATTTTTTATGGTATGAAACTATAAATTTGTAACCTTTAAAATATGTCGTATCCATATAAATAAATTCTAAGTTGAAATAATATTTTTACCCGCTACGCATAATAATTTCTGTCCTAGTTATCTATCGTAAAACTCTAATAATTTTCCAATAAATATTTTCACAAACCATAAACATTTTCTCTTACAATTCACAAAGTATACATACGTTAATGTATTTATTCCAAACAGCAGTTCCCAAAACTTCGACTTTTAAAATAAGCACGCTTTCTTATCACAAGTTCAACTCGAATGCCGTCTTCCACGTCGAACTGCAAATCAGTCTAGGGAAAGTCCCTCGAACTTAATGAAAAGCCCAAAGGACTTCCTAATTAAGGTTCCCGCGTGATGTGTTTAATTAAAACCACAACCAAACAGAGCTCGCCAGTTTTGAAAATATCAAATGGTGAAATTTCTCGCAATATCCCGGCCCGCCATTTCTGCGCGAATTGTTGTAATTGTATTATCCTGTTATCGGAGTATCGGTGTAAGTAATAAATATAAGGAGCGTTGGGATAATGCTTCACAAATTTGTTTCAAATTTCTAGGTGCTTACTGATGTACTTGCGATCGTCTTTTAAATTAATTTAAAATAAGTTCTCTAAATCTAGTTGTGAGACAGGCATTAGCATGAAAATCGTTTATAGACCCTACCTTTATATCAAATTAGTGTTTCTAAACCTGAATTGAAATAATGGATTTGTGGAATGAATACTTTATTTTTTTAATTTGAAACCGTACTCTATTTTAAGATTTTTCATAATTGCGTGCAGACGGAAAAGGGAATATAATTAAAACGATCGAAATAAATTTTCACTATTTCATTTTTTAGTCTTTAGCAACGTGAAAACATTATGTAATTAAATTACATTGAATCTAATTAATACAACAATTCGATGAAGTGAGAAATAGATTCACAAATGGAAGAATCCTTATTTAATCTTATAAATAAAGAATATTTTTCATTAATTAGGTAAATATTGAATAATATTTCATATACACTATAGTCTATTACATATTTTTTTATAAACAACGAAGTATGTTTAGAGTTTCGTATTAAAACACAAATCCTTTTAATTTCATTATCTCCGTTCGTCAGTTTGTCTGTCCGTTCATCTGTAACAGCGCTTCTGATTCTGTTATTTAAAATTTGTGATATTTCATATACACACATATATATATATATATATATATATATATATATATATATATATATATATATACTTTTAAAAAGATGGATTATAATAAACGATTACTGTATCTCTAACTACATGTAAAATTTGGATGAAATATTTTTGGTGTAGGCGGTCGAGGGCTGTCAATTAAATAAATACACATAAAAAAAGTCAACATTTACTAAGCACATACCGATTTTTAATTTTCGTGATAAAATTACCTAAACAGAACACTTATGCAACAACTTCGTTGTTTTTCCGTCCGTTTGTCCGTCAATCACAGGCGATTTTCTCGAAAACTATTCGACTTAATTATTTCACTTTTTCTTATTTAAAGTTTATTAACTATGACAATAACACCACACAAAAACTAAAAAAAACGCGTATTAAAGCTAAAATAAAAGTTCCTATCGAATCGTGTCAGTACTCACCCGACGTTCCCCTAACCATTAATTACCTGTCTTTGAGAAATTATTACAAGGATATAAAACGAACTGACGAAGTGTATCTGAGTAAGTCCAGTGTGTATATATATATATATATATATATATATATATATATATGTGTGTGTGTGTGTATATATGTATATATATATATATATATATATATATATATATATATGTATGTATTATGTAAATATATTGAATAAAAAAAATACAGAATAAAAAATTAATTTTTTTGCGCAAAAATGTCTATAACACAAGCATACAAGGAAAACAAGGCATTGAAATATATTTTTATTAGTATACATTAATAAAAATATTTCTTTAAAACTTTGGATATTAATTGGAGCTTTAAAACCACTTTAATATATTCTCATTGCCGTGACAGAATTGTTTCGATTTGCATCAATAAATTACAATAAATTTGTTCGGTAAATCCTACGGGATATAAGTTTTAAGTAGACCTTTTCCGAGGAAAACGTTGCATTTTAACTTGAAGGAAACATTGATAATTTTTCTTATTATTTAAATCTCAATGGTCGCTTCTTTTGCAAAATCGAAGTAACAAATCGCTGCAGAAGCAATTCCTTTTTCCAGCATTACCTTTTTGGTTCAAGTATAGTTATTGTAATTCCTATTTGTCCTAGGCTAAGCCATAATGTTCGAGTGTGCTTCCTAATCCATTTCATATCACTAGTAATTGTTGCTAATTGCCGCAGCCAATTGAAGTTACATTTTGATGCCATTAATTATTGACAAATAATAACACATGAAGTAAAAGAATACATATTCGAATTATATTCATGTCATTTGAGGTAATGCTAAGTTCATGGCTTGGCGCTAAACATCGTAAACCAAAGTCGGTTCATTTGACATAATAATTTTATTCAAGGACTTTTTCAAGGATTTTATTATTCATATTTAATCAGGACAACTTTTTAATAAAACCACAAACACACAACACATGCTCTTAAACACATACAAGTATATATGTGTGTGTGTAAACCATTCGCAAGCTTTGTATATTTGAAAAATTTAGAAACAAAATTTATCGCTATTTCGAAAACGAACCCAATTCGTATTAACGTAGTTATTACAGCGGTAATAAAACATTTATTTTATACAGACTGCGCGTTTATCCCAGACTTCCCTTATTATTACTCACGTAGCCGCCTGCCTACAACAACTATAGATACCTACAAAATAATTAATTAATTAGAGAAATCTCCTAACTGTGAAATTCAATAACACTTATTCTCAGGCTGACATTAAATATTGTTTTTCATTACGATATCCACCCTTCATTTATAAATTTATTGCAACCAGGAAATGAACAAAAAAATATATATTTTGCATTTTTTAAATTTTCAATGTAAGCGGGCTTTAAATGGAGGTAGGTACAGTCAATGTAAATTAAAATTTATTGCCGAAAAGTACAATTTTCTGTAGATGTATATAAATTTTGAGGAGAATAAATAATGAAGTTACTTAAGAACACGAATAAAAGGAATTTGGTTAAATAGATTTCAATGAACATTATGTTGAAATTAACAACATAAAGTTAATGTAAATTTCATGGTAGATAGGATTAAGTATCCCTAATTTTTAATATTAATTATTTCTTTCTTATTATTCATATTTGTAGATATCAAGCATCAGTGTTGTTTAGTAACATATAAGAACACGAACAAAAATATGTAGCCCGAAGAATAAGAATTGAAAAGTATTTTTATATTAAACATAACATTTTAAATAAACCGACGTTTGTATATTCAACAGTATGTTGAATATAAAACGTATTTGTAATATCTCAATTGCCATTTGTATATAAAATATCTTGTAAAAAACCAACTCCAAAAGGTACTGAAAAGTAGAAAATAATTAACACAAAATGGACCCCTTATCTGCAATAAATAAGTCACTTATTTTTGAAGTTGGTGCCAGCACTGTCGACCAACTTACACAAATTAATAATTTAATGTAATGTATGATATATATATAATTATAATTTTTAATTTAAAACTTTAACTTGTAATTAACTTACAATACTAAATAGATTCATAAAGGAGTAAAATTATAATATAAAAATTTACATTTATTTAAATTTATCGACAGTGCTGGCACCGACTTCAAAAATAAGTAACTAATTATTTATTGCAAATAAGCAAGTATCTATTTTAAGTTAATAACTTTTTACTTTTTAGTACCTGCCGTTTTTAAGTCGGGTTTTTAAGATAAAATATCATTTTAGAATTTTTCTGATGAATATATTAATGATCACAATTATTTTCTTTCTTAGAATATTGGATAATTATTAACATTTAGATAATTTCCTCTTAGTCTGAGTTTGATTATCAACAACACATAGAAATGAAGCTATAGTAGTAGCTGCCAATGGTTATATGTTAGCCGTTGAGGAGTTCGGTTTTTCATATCCGAATTCCAATATCAGATTTTGCAAATAAAAGACAACCACTTGAGGAGTTCCGTTCTCCATATCCAAAATTCATTTTCAAAATTTTGCAAAGCAAAAACTACCAGTAGCGAATATTTTGAATTACTTTTAATTTACTACCCGGATGGTACTATATTAAAGTAATTCAAAATAAGGAATTCCATTGTCCACCTCCAGGACTCATCATCAGACCCTAACCTGGTCGGTGGTGTAGTTATTTTGCAAAGTAACAACTACAAGTAGCAAATATCTTTAACCATGGTTGATTTAATAATATTCGTTAAAAAGTTCCATTGTCCACATCCAGACCTTATCATCAGACTAGAACTGGTAAGTGGTATATTTATTTTGCAAAAAACTACCCCTAGCAAATATCTTGAATCATAGTTAATTTACTACCATTCGTTAAGGAGTTCCATCGCTCATTTCTCGACTTCATCATCAGATCATCATCATATTTATAAGGAACCACACCTGTAGTAACCTCTTTCAAATAAAAAAACAAATCATCAAAATCGGTACACTCGATAAATAATTATAGCTGAACATGTATAAAAAAAAGATTCCGACGAATTTAGAACCTCCTCCTTTTTTGTGATATTTTTATTACTTCTCTATATAAAATGTAAAAAACTCGCAATTTAAATAATTCTTATATCAGTTTTTCTCACATTCACTCACATAAAAATAGAATGATTGAGAACGAAACAGACTTTTATCTTTTCCGTGCCCTGCGAATTTAATCTTCCCACCGACCGGCCCTCGTGGTGTCCATAAAAATTGTTGTCGATAGAATCTTCAGGAAGTCCATCGTGTGGTGCCAAAATAGTATCTAGGATATAATGAACTAGACGTGATATTGACAAATAAACGGGATCCAAAGGAAGCTTGTTTAATTTATATGAGAGCTTTGTAGTACTAACGATTATACAAGCAAGAAAAAACAGGTCGCAAATTTTTCATGACGTCCATCAAAACCAAAATAAATGTAGACTATACAACATTTTTGGAAATCGTAATTAGAAACATTTCGATTGCTAGAAAAAGCAATGACAATATAAAATAAGAAAGCCTGATTATAAAAATTAAGAAAGCTTGCAGGATATAGTTTGAACATGTTAAATGAATAAAATATTTATGAAAAAATTAGGTTATATTTTGACTAAATAAAAAAGCAACCATTTTGAAGTATTACTGCATAATCTGTTGACAGACAAAACTAAGTTTTTATTAAAAGATAATCTATATAAATCTTCTATCAACATAAACTTTGTTAGAAGTTTCAGTAACATATACCGTGCATGTCAAATTGTAACGTGTAGCGAGAGGAGCGAACCTTTTAATACATTAAGTAATTATCGTAACAATTCGTACTACAGTTGCAGATGAAGCAATTCAGTTCACACACGTTAAGATTGCATAAACCTAAAAGCCTAAAACGATAGTTGATTTATGTAAGATACAATGTATAGAAAAAAAAAATTCTTATAAGAATAAATCTTTATTTAAAAAATGTCTAGAACAATGAATCTGAGAAAGTGCAAAAAATATCAATAATCTTCCATTATTATTAATAATTATTCTATATTATTATCGATAATAATGAGCCGGGCGAGTCCTGACTTAAAATAGGATTGACCCAACTCTACCTATGGCTGCAATAAGAAGCGACTGAGGGAGAATAATAGCCGTAAAACTAAAGTTGAACAGAATACGCTAAAAGCTACATAGTTATGGTAATAAACAAAGCACAGTCGATATTATGAAACTCGGGAGCTCTTAACTTTCCAGCACCCTTGCCACTAGGTACTAGAACTTCTTGGAACTAAAACTAGGATTAGATTTTGATCACCACGAATGAAGGACTAGAACTGAAACTTGATTAAAATGGATGAAGAAACTAGAGATTTACTAACACCCAGCTTAAATGTCGCGCGGGAAGTGAACTCCTTCTTACCGCTAAGGCTGGGAAATCCAGAGTACGCATGAAATGAGGTTCAGATGTTAATATTTTTATCATGCATACTTACTAGTATGTAAAGAAGTTGAAACTAACGTTAAAATATACAGGAATTCTCTGCATGCATTTTCATACCAACAATAGCTGGATATGGTCATTTTAGAATGACAAGCCTCAGATCAATGGAGGGATATATTAAGGAATAAATATCTCTCTCAAGAAATACTGTACAAATTGAAAGAGAAAATAAAAAAACGACTTGAGCAGCAAGCAGGTTATGAAAAAAACACAACTCACTGTATCACACACACACACACACACATACTATACCAAAATTCAATCAGAACATACACCTACCCCACCTTTACATACAAATGGGTCATATAACCTGGGAGCAAGTCTTGCATGATCGCATGAATTTTATACACAAAGTTCTCATACATCCACACAAATGTAAAGCGTGACAATTCTATTAGAACACGAAATAGAATGAATCGACGATTCTCCCAATAACAGAAACTCAATCTTACAACAAATGTATTACAAAATACCAGGAGTTTTAATTTAATAAATTGAGTTTTAATTTATTAAATTCACAGGAATGGACGCAACCGATAGATTAAGGTCACCAAAATTAAAAAAAATAGTCATCAATTGGGGTTTGCAATATTCATCTTTAATAAAAACGTACTTACCCCATTTTTATCTGACGATTGACACTCACATGCTTATATACTACACAGAATTAACACTTTCAAAAACTCTAATAGAACACCTCGCAAATTCAATGTAAAACATATCAAAAATCCCGATAGTTATGTATAATATATATTTTATACATTCATTCCATAAATTTGAAATTTGAAATGTAAAAACACGAAATATATTAATAAACCGATTTGTTAACTGGGAAAATTAATAATTAGATTCAGAAATTTTAAAAAGTTGTAGGCAAAGTTTGAGTTAAAAAACAAGATTAAATCATGTCTTAGATTCTGTTTATCTTACTTGCTAGAAGGCGATGTGAACGTGTAGGAAGATATGTAAATAATAATACGAAAAATAAATTACTTCGAAGGAAATTGTAACCGACTTTTCATCAAAACACGTCACAACTTCGCTTTTGAAGGAGCAACTTCAAACAATCTTGTATCAAAATTATTTAGATAATATAATTGAACCAATGTGCCTTGTTGTTGTAAACATTTCAACAAAACCTGATTAAACAAAGCCAGCCGACTCAACCGAAGATCCGTTCCCGCAAATTGGATCTTCAAAATAATATTAACATTCAAAATTCTTACAAAAACATGACCGAAGTAATTCTAATTCCACTTTCCAAGGTTGAATCATGAATATGCATGAGACTCCTTTGCACGCGGGACTGTTTTTAGACTCGCACCGCGGCCGGAGGAAGATGCGCATAGGGCTCGGGTTCATAATATAGAGACCTGTTATCTATGTTCACAATAACAATAAACTTATAAACACACTTTAGACCGCGTAAGTAATACGTGTAAAATCATTAATTGCTTCATTAGGAGGTAAGAAAAGAAGGCCTGCGTTGTTTGTTCAAAAATATTGGAGTGATTTGATCATTCTTTGAAATATTTCGATCGAAAATAAAATTAGGAATATTTATACTTGAATAAAAATATCCATCTATCTCGTTATATTTATCAGGGAACTTAATTGTGTAAGTATCACCATAGCAGTTGGTTACCATATCGTTGTATATATTATAAATATAAATAATCTATCAAATATTTATATCTAAATTTAATGACTTTTCCGTATCAAAATTAATATAAAACGTCCCAAAGAAAATGATTGCAAAATAATTACTATGCGGATGTATCTTAAAGAAATAAAAATAAGCTACGAAGGATTTTTTACGACACTTGTTGTAATTATGTTTCTCCGTTTTTTATTTCTTGACTTTGATTCAATGTTTATTTCTTTGCTAGGGTTTAGCATACCTGGGTTTAGAATTCACATAACAAAATCATTTGACATTTTTGATATAATCAAAATTCAAGATGGCGGCACAAAAATGACAGGTGAGTATTGTTATTTCTAAAAATCGGTTTATGGATGTTTTAAAGTAGCGAATGGCAAAATTTTTGGTCAAATACTATAAAACTAAAATGGCAATCTTAACATGGCTGACAAGTTTTACTATTCGTTATAAGAGTCAATTTAAAATCGGGGTTTGTGGTTTTCCAAGATGGCGAATTTTCGGTCAAAATTTAGGAAATAAAAATCGAAGAAAAGTGAGATGATTTATGTCATATTATTACAATATATTAAGTTCCTTAAAGTGAGCTCGCACTATAGTACGGTCTCATCAGGACACTCAGCCTAAGATGAGTCTACTTCCTAAAGAGTGAATTAAAAATTAAATGAGATAGGTTAGAGTAGTGACGGATATCTAAAGAATAAGAAAAAAATCATTCGTAACGTATCTTAGTTTATATCACTTTCTAATATAAGTAATATAAAATTGTCAAAAAATTTATATTACTAATATATAATCATAAAAAGTTAAGTGGTCTCTAATATATTTTTCAGAACAAAATTCATACATTAGTTAGTAAACAAGTGATGTAAAATCCATTCAAAAAAGAACCGGTGAATATATCCCAAACAAGTTTTTTAATCTTTTTATCAGTTAAGATACGGAATTACTTTAATTACATTTTAAAATCAGTATAAATGTAAATGTATCATATATATTACTAATGTATGGTGGCTTCGAAAGAAATAACAGGTAATGAGAAGGTATTCTTATGAAATGTTTTTCAATGTATAATAAAATATTGATATCTAAATAAACAACATTCATAAATTATTATCCCATTAACGAAAATCATTTTAATACAATTAGTGTTATGGCAAATACGGTTATTTTACATTAAAATACTTGAAAGCTATAACCCTTACACTTCATGTTCAGTAACCCGAACGCAGGTTCATTGCTTGCGCCGCCCATTTATAAAGTTTAAAATTTGAGCCTACGAGTACGTTCATCTCAAGTTAGCATATCCGTGATAGTCCATGTGTTAAAATATGGAGGTAATAACGGAAAGCTTATGGATTTTAAATTAAGTTCATGACATGGAGCTAATATTGGGGCTGGTCAACTGGCAACACGTTCGTTAGAGATGGATTAGACGGTTGTAGATTTTCTTTCGTAATTAAGTTAAAGTAATAGTTACGTAGTAATTAAGTAAAACAAAGTCTGTATACCATTTAGTTTCCATTGACACATGATAATGTACTTACAATTCATGATGTGTAAATTTATTACAATTCAATATTAGCCATAAATTAATTAGCTCTTCATACATCCAGAAAAAATGTAAGTTATGATTCCAAAAAATGCATATTGTTTTTAAAGTTCCCTACCTTGAAAGGAAAAAAATATAATCTTTATAAAATAACTCATGTTTCTGTCTGTTACAGTGACTTTTATAAAAAGTGTTTGACGTACGAAATCTAAATTTAGCATTGTAATCAAACGTAAAAACCTGGATATATTTAAATGGCTAACACTTAAAATTTTTTACACAAAAATGAGACAAGCCGAAATCCAAATAATGTTGGGGGCACCCGGGGCGTTACAAACATAAAAATAACACTCTTTACAGAGAAAATGGAAACAAATTCATATTAAGTTTTATTTAATCGATCACGCAAATAAAAAAAATTGTATTTGTATTTTACGCGTTATTCCTCATAATAAGTTACAAGTGTTATTTATGCGAAGATGTTTGGGCCAAGACGATGAGGCAAAGTATTGATCGTGTCCTATGATAATTCATAGATTAGTATTTTATATTTGTCCTCGCTACACAAATATAACATACTAATCTACGAATCTCGCTGGTCCGACAGGTAAAATTTTAGTTTTAATTCATTTAGGCAAAGACGTTTCAGAAGCGAAATCGTTTAAAAAATATATAATCTGTTGGTTTTTATTTTTCTTTTTTGTCATTAACAATTATTGAAATATAAAAATTATAATATATGAGCATTTATGAAAATAACTTTGGTTTTGGATTATGGTTACAACTTATTTTTTATTTTTATATCTTTCCCTGATTATTAGTTGCTAAATTATTGGTTTAAAATAGCACTTTTTAAATATATTCTATTTATTTTAGCTAGTCTCCGTAATGAGAAGGAAAATAAAATCTTTTTTTTAGTGTTTTGTATCGTTTCAGGTAATAATAGAAAGAATTAAATTATAAAGAAGTACATTGATTAAAATATACACAAATATTTCGAAGGTATTTTTAAAATTTTACGTATGATATTTTTAGAGATATTTTTAGAAATGTCCAGAAAAAATATGCGGGTGCATATATTTTTTTCTAGACCTTCTCTAGATCTGAAGCGACCAAAGACAAAATTATGAAAAAAAACAAATGTACTGAAAATTTACACGAAGTTTATTTTATAATTTTATTTTAATAATTTTTGACATATTCACCATAAAAAAAAATCATGTTAAGATTTTTAACTAATCTAATGGAAATATTAAGTGCCGTTAGATGTTTACATACCTCTTAGTGTATAGAGAATCCTCGTAGTACGAGTTCTACTTAACTTAAAAGGTTTTATTTTCATCGTAGTTTTAAATGTAGGATATCATCTAAAATGGCGTACTATTCATAGTTTTTAAAATGTCTATCTGTTTTGATAGGTTTATCACGAAATTCTTTATTGCCTTAATTTCTTTCATAAATTCAATGTAGACCAGTTAAAAAAGATCATTTTTTTCTTTATTTTTTGTAGTCTCTTGCCACATTTGGCCATTCTTCAATCGAACTGTCGCAACTATGAGATCATTTTGTAAACCCTCTTTAATTATTGACATTTAAGTGCATTTTTTTAGTTACATGTAACCGAAATATTACATGTAACTTGTTCCACAGAACAGAACATGTTAACAGAATGTTCAATATATTTCCGAAAACAAAGCTGTCTTTTTTATTCTGATAAATTAAATTCATTGATATACGCAGTTGCGCCCACGCCCAAAAAAATATTTCTGTTTTAACAAATTTTTTTTTAAATATATCAATTTAGTAAATATTACTTTCCGCTATTTAATTTTCCACTACTTTCTAGCAAACGACAAACATTATGACCCATATTAACCGACGCATAATAAGAAATTCGATCATTACTTCCGATTCACCAGAAAAGCTATTTAACTGCCTATCTCGGCCGAACATAATGTGATGTGACCTAATGTACTTTCAGTGACACCGCTGCGGCTTATGATTTTCTCATAGTCCATTTGAGCGACCAAATTTTTGGAGTGATTGAGCGGCGATAAGCTGAATGCCGATAAAGACCGTTCAGGTGATGAACATGGCGGAGGCTTCTTTTTTCGAGACCGTGAAATTATTTTGCATCACACGAAGGGTGAAATAGATGGGGTAAAATAATATTATCTGTACCATGCTGTTGGCGATTACGGGCCATGACGACGAACTTTAAATTAATAATTGAGATTGAATTTTTAGCGCGGTTGCTAAGGATTAGAATGCGGCTTGTTTTCTTTATACCTTGATAAAATAATGATGAGCATTTACATTTAAATATTAAAATTTGTCTAACAACATGAATAATCTATAACGCAATAAATAGGTTTATCTACCAAAAATATCGATATATTACTGCACAATATTTCGGTACAAAATATCATTATTGAAAAATAATGCTTATAAAAAAAATTAACCGATTTGAAACAGCCTCTGAATAAAGAACGCACTAAAAAGTACGAAATAAAAACCAGTAAATTATGAGTATAATTATATATATATATTTATATATATATATATATATATATATATATATATATATATATATATATATATACTAGCTCAGAATCCACATGGCGTCCACGTAAGTACGAGAGGCAGTCGCTGCACATGAAGTAGAATATAAAAATAAGAGTTGATGAAATAATCTAACTAACGCTAAATAATCCTGTAGATAAATTGACTTTCAACGAAACCTATTAAGTAAAATAATCGTTGTTGAGATCTTTTCGCCATAAAATTAAAAATTATAATGAAAACTACACAAATATTTTTCAAATATATTTTTGACACAAGAAAAAAAAATTATGAAATTTTTATTTTTCTCGTAAAGCGATATGCAAATTTAATAATATAATTATTGATATTGAAATGTAATAGGTATTTGTTATCCTGCATACTTAGGTTGTCATAAATAAAACACATAACACTGGTAATAACCACTTAATGCACATTTGAAATTATTTTGTGTTAAATATGTTTTTACTATAACATATTTCATGTAAGACCTATACTTTTATTTATTTTATTAACTAGCTGACGAGTACCACTCAAATAATCTAACCTCGAACGGACCAATGAGGTTTTGTTAATTATTTAAACTATCTTAATTTTTTTCGTTGCGGGAAACACTCTTTAATTTTCTCTTATGGACATTGAAAAGAATTATCTATGCGCGGCTTTTCCATATTCAACTTTATACCATCTATACTTCAATATTTTCAACAGAATAAAAATGTATTTTATTCTGCACGTTTTTCATGTAATTTATTTGATTAGGGTCAAACGTAACAATATATACTATACTGTGCACGCTCTGTTATATCTTTTAGGTTTCACACGGTATTTGTGCATGACTATCATATGTTTAGATGTATTTTATTTGTTTAAGTGTTTGGCTATTGGCGTCCATCCAAAATATATGAAAGTTACATCAAAATTTAGAAGCACATTCTTACAATTAAGTAAGTACTCGCCAAAAAGTGTACAAGATAACAAATTTCATCCCAGTTGAATTATAATTAATTTCTCTTGATACTTAATCTTAACAAATTATACACGATTTTATTTTTGAAGAAGAAATTATATAATATTATCCTGAATTAATATTGAAATCTCCCCTTCGAAAAATATTTGCGGGTATGTAATATATGGGGAAAACGGAACCTCAAGAATCTTCTAAATTGTGTTATTGTTTCTTTTAATTATAAACGTTTTGAAGTACTTTTCATAAATATTTTATTACTATGACAACATTTAAATTTTTTTTATGAGTTCTCTAAAGTGTTTATTATCTATCTTTAAAAGAAGAAAGTGGCGTGGAAGTAACAGAGTAAAATAAAACATACGCGTCACTTTTCATAATTTTAATATGTCTAAATAAGAGAACATCGAGCAAAAACAAAATTTAGAATCGCAAACAGAGATTTATATTTTTAACCAACAATCAATTAAGAAAATGTTTTTATAGGACATAAAATTAATTTTAATTTTAAAGCGCTTTTTCAATATTATACACAAACATTTACAGAAAATATTTTAGTTCCTAACGAAATCTTAATATTAGTTCTCTAATTATCTTTATCAAGCTTCAGTTTTAGTTTTGAATTTTGTGCATTACCGTTACTAATATCGAAGATTCAGTATATTACCCACAGGAATTTTTAAATTCACTTAACCCTGAAACATTTAAGCCCTCCTAACGTGTGCGATGGGACGACACTATTTATAAAGGAATTGAAAGACAACTTAATTGTAGCCACCATTATCATTTCCCTGCAGCTGGTGAATTAGCTGATATTCCTAGGATGCCGATAATACCCACTGATTTAACAATTCCGTTTAATCGACTTCAATTTTTGTTGAAAACTTCTTTTGCTTTTACAATTAACAAGCCCCATAGCCAAACTTTCAATTTGGTAGGGCATTCCCTATCTACGAATAGAATGCTTTATTCTTAATGCTCCCTGACGCCAATTTATTTTGCCGCCACAAAATAAAACTACATCAAATATTGTTTACAGGGAAGCTCTAAGACACTAAACTTTAGAAATAAATTTAAATAAAAAAAATTAATTTTTAGCAAATAACCTCATCTTAAAACAGCAAACGAGCCGTCTATGATGTGACTGCTAAAATTGTAATTGCTATATTATTATAAGAAATTATTGTTTTGTTCTATTTGTTATTACCAAAGGGGATCACGTTAGCATATGATATTATATCTACTATACCTACTAATATTATAAATGTGAAAGAAATTTGGCAGAAATAGATTACGATTTGATGGATTGTATATGTATGTGGGTACTTTGGAGTACCACATAGACTACTTTTTACGCTGATATTTGAGACTTACGCGGGTAAAATCGCGGGACGCAGCTATCTATACTAATATTACAATGTATGTAGGAGGTAATTTTCGAAACTACTCATCCGATTTTAAAAATTATTTCACTAGTAAAATGCTACATTATCACTGAGTTATACAAGTTATATTTCAAAGGGAGAAAACGGGACAGCCAAAATCGTGTAGTCCACGCGGGCGAAGCCGCGGCCGAAGCCGCGGGCGTATATCTATTTATTAAATAATCTTGAATTACCATGAATAAATGTTATGTTACTCATAATTATTTTTCGTTAAACTTTATTTTTGCTATTATTAAAAAAAGACCTATCAAGCACCAGTGAAACTCTCATTCCGAGGGTTTCGTACATATTTGAGCATTTATAAATATTTAATGGTACCTAATATTCCTATTAAACTATCCACAAAATTTTAATATGTAAAACGAAATATATTATTGTCCACTATGTCTTTCACAGGCGCATATTTGAAAAAATGTTTTGTAATGCGATATAAGTACTAACTAAAATTTTCGGATTTTCTCTTTTATTACCCTATGAGACCTTGCTTCTTGTAATATTTCATGATTATTGGTCAACGGTAATTATTCTATAGGTTTTGATTTATTTGCTAGTGCCAAAAGATGCTGCATAATTGGACCTTATATCTACCTTATATGTATTTGATAATAATTTAAACTTCATACATCCACGTATTCCCGACAAAAAGATTATTGACCGATGATACACATTGAAGCAATAATCAAATTGTAACAATAATTGAAGGATTGAAGCAATGGATTGAAGCAATAATCACATTTAAATCTTAAAGTTGTGACTTATGTTGATATTTCCGGAATGGGTGTTTATGAGATCTATGAAAAAAAGAATAAAACCAAATCACAAGTAGAGGAAATAAATAATCACCATACTGCATATCCGTTAGGATGAGAAGTCGTGCGATATTGAAAAGTAAATAAATGGACGAAAATTATTATCAAAGTACAGGAATTGGTATCCAAAGGAATATTCAATGAAGTTAACAATTGACAACCTATTGGAATGTTTATATGCATGTGAAATTTTATTTTTATTTCATTATTTTACAGTGGTCCCTATCACTGAATTACCAAAAGGAGTAGCAGAAATTTGAGCTGAAATTTGAGCTAGCAGCTCAAATTTCAAAGGAACTGAAAAGAAAATATACATTTATTGTCTTACGACAATTTCAATTTTTATTTACACGTCAAAATAAAAAAATATATATACCACAATCAGCAAATAATTCAGTGTATAGAAGCATTTTAATTCTATGCTTTCAAAATAGTATTTGTATTAAAAAGAAGTCATCCGTGATTGCAATTCCTGAAGAAGAAAATGATATATCTAACCCCTACCAATTTTAGTTAAAAAACTTGATCATTCACGTGAGATGCTATCAAGAAAAAGATTTTAACCTTCATTTTAACTGTCCCTTTCATTACGACGAAGAATACTACTATCTTAAATTAATGGTAGCATTAACTAATTACATTACTTCATTTGGAGAGTATGGTTAAAAATTGAGTTAGTAAACACTAAATAAATTTGGAATTTACATTACTAGAATTAAACTCATATAACTTCCAACCATCATTGATGGCCGTTTGATTAAAACCGAATAATCTCAAAATTAAAGCTTCTAGATGATATGTAATCGTATACAATATTTAAATTTGGTAACTCTTATTTCTGAACTTTAATCGTGATTAATTTGTAGTATTGTTATTATATTTACTTCATAATTAATTTGCCCAAAATCTTGGTTTGTGATGGAAATTGAGAAATGGCTATTCATATAAAGGCAAGTAAATAAAATGTTGGAGGAATATTCATTATCAATATTATATTATGAAATATCATTTAAAAGGTACCTTTGCTACTAGTAAAAAAAAATCGCTTGATATGACTAGGAAAATTAGGTATTATAATAAATTATATTAATAGGCATATACCGCAATAGATAATAATCAAAAGTGGTTATATAGATTATTGAAGAGGGTGAAGGGATTTGGAGGCAAATTAAAACAATTATCTTCGTATATATGTGCATCTTTCATATTTCTAAAACTGATGAACCTACAATGTTGAAAAATAAAACTTAATTATTTCTTAAATGTTCACATCAATTTATAGATCTTTCCGCTGCTTAATTGTATTACGTTTTATTAAATATTTAGTGTGTTAGAGACTCCAAATTAATGATAAGTAAAATGGTGATACAAAAATATAAATCAAGTTATTTTACTTAAAAACGAGTTACAAAACCATTGGTACGTGAATCAGAGTTGAGACTTACGCTTTTATAATTCATTCGACTTATCCATGATAGAAACATCGATTTAATCCCGCTGTTAATAAAAGGCCTACTGTTGAGTAACTAGAGCCATCGTTCCCAAAAAATTGACATGAGAAAAAAAAAATACAATTTATATTTTTTACTATGTGTGGATTTTGAAAACGAACGATTAGAATAGGATTTGATTACTTTTATTTCAAATATTTTAGATGTTAAATCTCGGTTTGTTTCCTTCAAAAGGCGATAAAAAGACCAGTACCTACAACACATGACAAACTCTATAACAATTTCATGTAACCTATAAAGTACTTAGTTCGGAAAATCAAAATATGTCCACTGGTATCAAAGCATAATTTCATAATTGAAGTTTGAATTCAGCGTGTAATTAAGGAGGGGTGTCGAAATGGGCGAAATAGAGTAGAGGGTGATGTCAGACGCAAGTTCGATCACAAATAATAAAATTGACTGCTGGCGACAGATTAAACCGTTTAGTTGGCCTAGACAAAGTTCTTTCTACTTTCGTTATCGTTTTTATAAAACTTAAAAATGTATGGAAATGACACTTGACATTGAAAGGTCACGTGGTCTAGTGTTGACGAATAGTATTTTACTAATAGATACGTCAGTGTTTCTGCGGCGTCGTTGGACAATTTTCATACGAATGCGTCGACAACGTGCAATTTTGACAAGCGAAATAGTTAAGCTGGCGTCGTTTTGGTACGATAGTGAAGCGAACGCTAGCTTGTTGTAGAAAACGAAACAAAACGGCGATTTATTGCAGCTGTCGTGATAACTTTCCGCAACAGTGATTTTAAATTTGTTTTGAGATCAATGTAATAAGGTTTGAGAAAAATGCAATGAGAACAAACAATGTATTGTTTTTGGAACACTTTAGGCTGGGCAAACAAACATTTCGGCAGTTTTGTCTTGATTTGAAAACACAGACTTCACTAAGAGGTACTAGACGAATACCTTTAGAAGTCAAAGTAAGATCGAGATTTAATATAATTCTACATAACACAATATTATTTAAAAAAAGTCATTGGAAATTATGACAGTTTGGTTTGAGTGAGGTTTTCTATAAAATACACGTAATTTTTACAGATATTATACCAGCAGATTATGAGCATTATCGAAAATTTGTTACAACGGACAGCTAGTCGCCGCATCAAGCAGGTTGTGGATGTACTCAATCATATTGCAATAGTGGAAAGTGGATTGTGTTTCCACAATCTCAAAAAGAGAGAACACATATAAAACAAGAGTAATTACATGCAATTACTAGAATTCATTCAAAATTTTGAGGCACTTTACAGTATCAACGTATAATTTGAATCATCAGTTAGATAACCCGAATAACCCAATTTCTTAGGTCACTAAGTAAAATAATTCCAAACATTATCAAAAGTGAATATCTTAAATTCTTATTTTTAGATTTCAAAGGAAATGTGGGTTGCTTGGCGTAATAGAGTTCATTGACTGTGAAAACAATTGATGAAGAGTACGTTTTTACAAAATAAAAGGCTACCACTCGCTATATGATAAAATGATAAGATTAGCAAAGCTAACAGGTTTTCTAACCTTATCATCATAGGAGGTATCGTTAATAAAAATTAAATAAAAAATTTATTCGCCAAACAAATATTTACAGGTTTGTAATAATTTGAAAATTTTGAGCCTCAATAGTGAGTTTGGTGGAGCCACTCATAACTCTTTTATATAGTCTTCAAGTCAAATTAAACCATTTATGCATGGACGTCATCAAAATGGGGAACAAATTCGGTTATTAAGTTTGTGATCAAATGTTATTCAAATTCATGTCGAATTCTAAAAAATCTAAGATGCGTGTCCTAACTCATAGTGCATAATTTAATTATTTGATCAATTGTTTATTATTAGAATAATTACTAGAGTTCTTGATGGTCCACCTATCAAAAAAATCTTACTGAATATTAGGCATAGCACAAATAGCATTTAGCATGCTACCGATGTTTCACAACAAATGCTAATTTGCTAATGCTATTAAGTATTAACTGTAGAGAGCTGTAGGCTGCTATAACTGATAAATACTGTTTATATATATATATATATATATATATATATATATGTATTTTTTTTTTTTCTTTTTTTTTCTTTTTACATTTAATGTAAAAAGTCTTGTGATATTGTTATGAATTTGCTCTACACAACTTGACGCTTGATGTTGTATATAAATCGTGATTACATTTACCTAGATTGCAAGAAAGATTTATAATAAAAGATACATTGTTTTAAACAATTATTTACAACTTTAATTATTGTTTATATTTTGTAAGCATTTTCATTTTTGTAATTAGTGTCAATGGTTTTCAAAGGTCTCTTAATAATTCGTAAAAGTATTCACGGTTCTCGTAGAACCCTATTAATTACATTCGTTGATATTTTCTAAACTTGAAAAAGAGTCAGGGGAATATCTCTTCCTTATGGAACTTTTACGAAGGTGCGTCCAATAATTCAGCCACATGTAATCTTAGTAAAAAAATATTTTCTTATAAATCGTCTGTGACGATTTTAAAAACATATTTAATGTGTAAGGCACTTATCAACATATAAAACATTTTACGCCCAATTGCAAGAGTACTTACAAAGCGATAGGCATTCTGAGTAAGCGACAATATCCACCAATATTCAGGACTCTGAACGACAATCACAGATACACAGTAATTTTCTAGTAAACTTTCAAGAGACTTCAACGAGTACAGCTATGAATACCAATTTGTCAGGACTGCAGATCTGCAATTTCCTCTTCGAAAATGACAAAAAATCATTGTGTCATAAGAGTGAACCCAGAAGAAAAGGAAAAAATAAATATAAAATTATCAAACCTATGTTTTTTTTATTATTAACCATTTGCGGTAGTAACCAGTCTCTGGACCTTTTTACGTTAATGATTTTAAAGGAATATAAATTAAAAATGAAACTTCCATAGTTTTCATATGATTCGTTTGTGTACTTTAACATTCAAATACAACATTTATGACATATTTTGATGTATATATTTAATTTCTCTTCTCGTTGTAAACGGCGCTGCTCGACAGCCACAAACTCGCTGCTCGACAACCACAAACTCGCTGCACGCTCTCTCCAAAGTTGTCTTCAGCGTGAGGCTGGCGGGCGGTGCGGCCGAGGGGTGGTAGCGGTAGACGATGGCGGAGAGGTTACAACTGGTGCCGGCGACAGGGAAGCGAACCGGGTCGGCACCGATGGTACTAGAGGTACTGTTGTTGGTTTCACGCACAGCGGATATGAAACTGTTGGGATCGATTGATTATTTTTAAATTTATGGCTTGTTATTTTATAACTGTTTTTGTAAACCATTTTTGTTCTAAAAAAAATCAAAAGTACTTTATTTCATAGGTAAACAAAATTTAAACTTGAAATACGTCATGTAAAATTATTTTAATTGAAATTAGCACTTTATTGTAGACTACTACAAGGTCGGAAGACTGATTCCATCCAAGAAGAACCAGTAAGAAACTTGGGCTTACTTTTTTAGAAAGTACGAAAATAATAAATACAATTTAAAGTTAGGTGCTATTATATGAGAAAGCTATGATATGAGCAGTTACATCCAAAGATTATTTTCATCTAGATAATCAAACAAATTATAATAGGTATCCCTTAGTGCAAGTTTTTGTTTATTGTTTTTAAATTTTTGTAAAGGGAGTCTGGGGAAATACCTGTTTAAGTACCTTTACAACATTTCCTATTTAAGTACATTGAGTTTACAAATATTAAAGATTCAAGTGCAAGTGTAATAATTTTTGAAATTTATCTCTGTGATACTCTTGGGCCGAATTCGCGCGGACGGCTGGCTTCAGCAGCATAAAAATTCTCTTTATATAGCGGCATTTCCCCATAGAAAAGTACCGTAAGTCATTAAACTACGAAAATAATAAAGGTAAACGTATGTAGGTGTGTCTATATATTTTGTCAAGCTACGAATTTCTTTAATTGCATATGCTGCAGAACGAAGCCTCTCTGCCAATTTTGTTATTTGTGACAAGTAATAGAAAATACTGTGTAACCTACAAGGTCGAATCACTGGCTTTGCATGAATATATTTATTTTTAAATGTTTCAAGCTAAGTCAACTTTAGGAATTTTGTTTTTTTTCTCGTTAAGAAGAAGGTTATTGATTATAAATCAATCAACTACACTTGTAATAACATTCTTCACGTCATCATAATTGAATTGATGTTGTTTCATTTTACATAATAGAGAAGTAAAATAAATAGTTATTATTGAATATATTTGGCGTTAATTTAGTAGAAATTCATTATTCACAATTAAATGAAACTACGTGATGTAGTATTATTTCTACTTTCTTTAATTTCTTTACCACGACCTAGGTTTCGTTGTATTATAACATCTTCAGGTGGGATATTAGCAAAATTAACTCTTAGGAACAACCAACAGTATTTATATGTTTCAAACACAATAGCGGAAGCCTGTTTTGTGCGGATTTTTCCATTGTTTATGTTAGTGAGTTTATTGCAGGGGCGCAGTGTAGGTTTTATTATATTACCGAGAGTTATACAATATACCAGTATTTTAGTGAGGGTAATAAATTCAATTGTTTTTAATATGTGAGGTTATACAATGCAAACTTTACGGCGTATGTAATAAAATTAAATGGAAGTTATTATTGGTAATATATTTATACAAAAGCAAGGGTATTTGAAAGTAAGGACAAGGTAATTAACTAATTCTGTATATCTCAGGTTTTATGTATTCATATATTTATTTATTTATTTCTTTTAATTTTTTTTTATTATATATACTTATATTTATATGTGCATTAGTGCTGAAACAATTCCCAGGGTACTGTAGTATCAATGTTGTATATTTATATTATATCAAGAAGATATTAAGAATGGGTGATGATATTATATTTAGTTGTTCATTTAATATATTGACCTTGATATCTTTTTTATGTCTATTTATTTTTAATGTTTCTAGGATATTAAGTTTATTACCTTTTGTATTTATTTGTAATATTTAGGGGGCATTCAGTATGGGGGTGATGGTTATTTTCAATGAGATGTTTAGACACATCTCATTTTGCTAAACACCCTGGAAAACCCTGGAAATTATTTCAGCACTAATACGCATATAAATATAAGTATATATAATAAAAAAAATTAAAAGAAATAAATAAATAAATATATGAATACATAAAACCGGAGATATGTAGAATTAGTTGTCCTTACTTTCAAATACCGTTGCTTTTGTATAAATATATTACCGATAATAACTTCCATTTAATTTTATTACATACACCGTAAAGTTTGCATTGTATAACCTCACATAATAAATGAATAGCTATGATATTTTTTCTCTCCATAAAATTTGTAGACTTAAGACAAAGGAATCACATTGGAGAGAATCGAAACCTTCGACTTTAAAACGAACCACCCAATTAGCTATTGTTTTGCACTTTGACAATCATAATAGGAATTATTTCAAGCCGGCTAAACGACCCCTCCGTACTATGAGTAAATGCTTCAACAACTTATAATCATTATTAGAGCAACAAAGAAATGCACTGTGTAACACGTACACACGAATAGAATTTTAATGAAAGAAAAACAAGTCTATCTAAAAATCTCTGTCTAAGAAAAACAGGTCCACATTACCGCGTCGGGGGAGTGTTTGTGTTCATATTATTCTGGTTAACGTGAATTAGGTAGTTAGGTTTTTTCACAATGTCGCCCTTACCTGCAATGGCTCCCAGTTAGTTTTTGTTAGATTTACTTCACATTGCCAAGGACTTATCTAGATTTGTGGGCGGGTTACGTTTCGTAACAAGATTTTATGGCTCAGTTTTCTTATTTAGACAATTTTGGTGCAAATATATGTTCATTTGCGTTTCATCAAATTTATTAACATGCTTAAAACGATAAATTGTAAAGACGACTAATTCGTACCCAGTTTGCAAACTCCTGTGGTACTTCTGTGCTCGGGAAATTCGGCCGTAATTGTACTTATTCGTAATACTGGATTAAATTTTATATTTATACTTGGCTGTTTGTATGTTTGCTTGTGCCTAAGTTAAATAAAGAAAAAATATAAGTTACTAATTTTAACACTAGGTGTCGTTTTATAGAATTACAAAGCGAACTCTCCTGTCGTGTATTTAGACACTGCGCAATCTTAATTTTGTTTGAATAAAACAAATATTTCTGCTATAATAATGGTCAGGTATTTCTGCTATAATAATGTTTTATCTGAATTAAAAATAACTTATACTGTAGCTTGAATGACATCTGAATCTAAAAAATATCTTATATTTTAACTTGAATTTAGAATTAAGCATTTAGTCGCTGTAATGAACGCGATAATTTCTAATTAGCAGTTGTTAGCCGGCCCGCTTGGTTTCACATTCGGACTGCCAGTACTTCTTAAGGTTTAATTTTAAGTCCATTAGAAAGAATTTGGTAAAAATACTTTACACTTTGAACTGTAGCTTAAGTACAAGTTCAATTAACTCAGCAAAATGTCAATTGAAATTTATTTAGTAGTTGCCACGTGATACTTAAACAAATAAAAAAAAGAGATAAACAAAGTATCTTATAGAAAATATTTAAAATGTATTAAAGATAATCTGAATTATAATTTGAAATTCAGATAAAACATTTATTCTTGCTACTGTTCATAAAATATATATTTTCGTTCTTCAAAATACGATAATATCAGGTACATTAAAGGCCAAGGCAGAACCAACCTAATACATTTTCCTTCATGCATTTTCGAAAAACGCGTATTTATATACGATCGCATAACATAGTTTTGCCGCATAAATATCATAGATAAAAACTGAGAAAAAGCTTAGAAAAGAAAATTAAGTTAAACCTAAGCTTACGAAAAGGATTTTATCATTTATTTTGGAATATAGGTAACTAGAGAAGGATTATTTAAATCGTAATTGTATTCCGCGAGGAAATAATTATGTCGGCCAAATTGGAAAAAGAAACGAATAATGTAAGACAACAGTAACTAATTAGTTTCTAAAAATCTAAAAATCTAAAAATCTGAACGTCATAATCTGTTACACTTGTAAAGATTACTTACCTTTACACGTGTGACATATGTAGCAGTAATAAAATATTTTCAAGTGTAATCAAATTCTTAAACAATGTACCGATTCTTCTTCTCTGTGTAAGGATTGATACCATTAAAAATTACGTCTTTTCATTAACGCCTACTTAATTTTCGTAATCTCATTTCAATTTTTTATCATTCCAACATATTCACCGAGATTGTTTAAATATTTTTAGTGAAATTTTATTAATGGAACTGCTTTCTTAAAATTTTTATTATTTATGATTTTAACCATTGAATTGTTTGACGCGAAAAGAAAAAAAACTGATAAATTAAAATGAATCTAGATTCATTTTAATTTACCAATTATGTATGTATAATCCTAGTCATAATTTCTTCTGTATTTGAATTGGCGTACAGCAAAATCAATTCCATTGAAACTAAACTACATTTTTGAATTAAAAAGTGTGTAAAAGCGGAATAGTACATTTTTACAATAACAAAATATTTTGATTTAATTAAAATAAATTCCTAACACAATTACTTGCATTTTAAGATGGTGCTATAAAGATACATTTGCATCATAAAAACATATTTTTAAATTAACTTTTAGAAAAATATTCAAATAAATTTTAATATTAAGTTCCTTAATTCAAATTGACATATTTAGAATCTATGTTTAACGTATACATATGTAGCAAAATTGTGTGTTAAACGTGATAGTAGATTATAATTAAAATTGGTAAGTATAAGAATGTAAAACACTTCAAATTTTATTTGAATTAACTTTTTAAGGCATTCGAATAAAATTTCATTAATCGACTTAAATATCTGCATATCTTTCTAGATTTTACAGTGAAAATTTGATGAGCTTTCAATTAAGACTGATGAATTAAAATCATGTGATCACTTACCACGCAGAACTTTCAAATAAACCTTTCTGGCCATAATCATCTGTCTGGTACCGGGATTAAGCTTCTCGAGCATGTTTTATAAGCGACAAAGAAATTATTTTATTAAACGCAGAAGATCGTTTTGCGTAGATGACAGATTATAAAACAAAATAATATGTGATATTAACATGGTCAAAAAAACACTTGGGGTCTCTAATGATACTAACGATATTATTTTCACTGATTTATCCATCCTAGTTGTAATCATCAATCTTATTTGTTTTGTCGTACGAATATAATTAAGTGGGAGAAAAAAATAGGTTATCCGTAAAGTAATTAATTAAAATTTTGTAAATGAAAACGTTAGGAGAATTTGATAAACAATGTCTCAATCTTTCCTTTACTTGTCCCTCCTTACTCAAAGATTTTTTTTCACATTCCACATTGAATGGTTTTAATTTTGCACTGTCTGTCTAACATTTTTAATGTCGTATTATTATTAATTTAAAATATTAACTTGTTTAGTATAACGATTATATCAAGTCTTATTAACCTCTGCATATATTTTTATTTAGCCGCACGTAACTATTAAATCCCGTAACACAACGGCCTGATTTAAATTTAAAAAAATTATAATTAATTTTACTACTAAATTGTTAAGAATGCCTTCTAAAATAAAAAAAATAATTATCAGATATTGTGCAAAAATAAGAGTTCATAGATCAGATGAGCAAAGAAGATTCATGCAACTGGATAATTACTCATTTTAATATAGAGAAGAATTTATTGATTTTTGTTCTTAAATTTATTTTCTATTAAGGTCGACATTTATTACAAGAGAAGACTCTTCTTTAGAACAGACGTCTTTAAAAGGGTGTGCAAAACAACGCCAGATAATAATTTGTAAAATCTAAAAATAATTTATGCAAATAAACAATCTATTAAATATACATCATAGCTTTTAGGGATCGTTACATCTCAAAAAGAAAAAAAAACCTTTTAACGTAACGCCCGTTTGTCCATCATAGTCGTTTTTATTTCTCCTAAAAATGTGTATTCATTATAAAAAAAAGTAAAAAAAAAATATCCACGCTCATAAACAGTATTTAAGTATATTACTGTTAATAATAAAATGTTACATAGCTAGATAGATAAACAATTAGACCAGTGTCATTGAAAGGAATACAGATGTAATTCAAAGCGATTAATATAATAAATATTTCAGAATCACTGGAAACTTTACCACTTCTATATTTATGTATTTGTTAATATTATGAAATTGTATATTTATAAAAATATTTTGATACGATCATAAAAAAGTGTCATTTTCACAGTTTATTTTTTATTACTGTTACAAATAGTGGTTCAAAGTATTTTTCGGAGAAATGGCACTGCCTCTTTACACTTACGAGCCTGAAAGTGTCAATCCATATTCAAATAATAAATATATAATAACCATATATAAATAGAATTAGTAAAGAGAAGGGATTGCTAAAAACTCTATAGAAGCTCTATTCTAACGGGTACATGCGAAGTTTTTTTTACTATTTGAGTTTAGACTTGAATTGAAGCTCAATATTAGGGCAAGTCAACCTAACATACCAAAAGTTCCATACTGACTTAAAAAAAAATATTTTAAAGAATATTTCATAAACCTCTTCTCTTCCCTTTCACGTAGCATAATTTGATATTTACTTAGAATGGTAATGTTCGAGAAATTCTCTTTGAAAATGTAGTTGTGATAAAGACTTCAAAATATTTATGTAACTCTATGTTATACTACTAATAAATACACTCATTTATAAAATAAACACATCAGGGAATTAAAAATATAATATAGTGAATAAAAACAACTGAATCCGTCACATGTTTGAAGATTTGGAATGCTCACAATATTAGTATGTGTAAATGATGTATATTACGAACTATCATCCCTTAAACTCAAGTTTAGGTTTTATATAATTAAAATAAAACACGTAGTAGCATAACGCATTCTAGGAATTCATTTTAGGAGTTCATGTTTGCCTTTCGAGTTGTGAACCTTTTCAAAAGTAATATTTAATTTATGCGTTTAAATCTAATTTGACTACCTGTTTACCGTTATATGTTGCTTTCAGTCGTGGAGTACTCATTATCATTTCCTTTAAGGTCGTCGTCTATTTGTTAAAAATCAACGAATGTAATTTTTTCATATTTCAAATAATCTTTTAGCATGGAATATATAAAAAATGTCTTGAAACTTTAGTAACATTTTGTAACGAATGTGAGTCCTTTCCGTGGGCCCGCTTTGCTCATAATAAACAATTTTGAACCAATTTTTTTCATCACCTTTATGAAGTTAAATGGATAAATAAACATATAATGAGTTTCATGCAGCAATTCACGGTACCGATACTCGAATTCAGTATAAAAATAATCAGGTGAAGTTACAATTTTAATGGATCAGTGAGTTTTGATGGACCAGAATAAGTTTAATGGAGTACCATAAAGTAAACAATTCGCAAGGTTTTGTTAATTTTAATACAATCTTTTTCTAATTCCGAGATACTTTATCATTAAACGTTATTTGTTGTTTATAACGAAAAATCCCTTTCTACATCACATAATTTTCAATGCGCCACGTCTATAAATAACTAACTTATTAAAAATGCTATATTTCGAAAGGAAAATTTCCGTGTTTATTATCTGTTAATTTATTTGATGTGATTATTTTGAAATAGGTATTAAAAGTTTTAAAGGAAATGTACTTTAATACATATACATTGACCGTGAATTAAAAATTACAAGTTATGAAAAGGGTTGTGACAATTTTTTAAGTTACATGGTTATTTGACCTCGGTAGTAAATTGAAAAATAATTAACACTTAATAAAAATCTTCTGACAACAAATTTAAAGATTATTCACTTGTTGATACAGTTATTTTTATAAGAAGTATATGAATTAAATAACAATATATCCAAATTTAAGAAGTGCCCAAAAGTAACTACTAAATAATATTCCAGCTTCACAGGCGGCCTTAAACATGTGAAGACAGTTCAAGGTATCAACCTTGAACTATCTTAAATATTCTATATTAATATGCTAAATTCACTCTTTCATTTCAAATTATATGTCGGCAATGTCACTTTTAAACTCAACAACAATATTTTTGGGTTCACTTCGTTATCCGTCTATCGGTTGGTCAATACCCTTTTTCTTAGGCACGCGTGGAGATATCAAGTTTAAATTGTAACTTTTAGGCGTAAGTCTCTTAGAGCTATATAAAATAAAACTTCTAAGTAAACGCAATCAAGAAGAAACCTAATAATATGGCCATTTATGCCACATATTTTGACACTCGCAAATAAATCAAGACCTATGGCATACTTCCCTTTGACCTGGGATCATGAAATTTGGCAAAAAGCAAGGTCACAGCACAAGTAAAGGAAAAATGTGAAAATTTGTAATTTGTACTTATATCACATAAAAAATATTTTTGCAAAAAAGCGCTGGTGAAATATATAGTAGGAAATATATTTCAGTTCCAAAAAAATTGAAATTTGTAAATCGCTTTTTAGAAATATAATGTATGACTATATATTTGTAAATACCAAAATGTGTACGGACAAATCGTTTCTAAAAAACGATAAAATACTCGGTACAGCTTACAAGTAAAATTGACATTAACATCCCAGTTTATTCTAACTGAACCAACTTATTTTCCTGTATTAAATGTTAAATAAGATCTAATGTATTTTCTTTAAGCACTTTATATCCACATAAATTTCCTCTTTTATACGTAATAATAATACGTCTGCGTTTCTTTTGAAAATAATAATATCACGTTTCAGAGGTAACCGCTAATACACTTGCGGTAAATAATATGCTCATAGCTTTATTTAAAAGACTTACCTGAAGTGTAAGATTGTTAAACGCTATGAATAGGTAGAAAAATAAGTTTAACAATATCTTGTAGATACGACGTTTTAATCGTATTCCTAGGATAAGTTCCTTTGACGGTTTCACAAAATTCGTAAGTTTTGCGGTGAAACTCCTAAATATATTTGCTTAGAAAAAACATATTTTATATAAACGGTACTTTAATTAATCTAATAAACTAATATATAGGTACCTACGTAAGTATTTTACCATTTAAGCTCTTTATAAATAATGAGTGAATAATGGTGTAATTATTCGATTTCGTGATGGTCTCATAGTATTAATTGTAGCACAAAATAAATATAATATATTTATTTTTCGAAACAATGTAGATATCATCTCTATTTCATTTTAATTACTGGATAGAAATCCAATTACGAAGTTTACTAATAACTAGATTTTCTCTTCACTTATATTTTCTATGTAGCCTAGGTTGATAGTAACATAACGTGTTCATTCGATAAACTTTTAATAACCTCCTACAAGCCTGTTATGCACAGATGGTACCTGTGAAACTACTGCATGGAAAACAATTTTCATTCCACGCCTTTCAAACCCATCAACCTACGTAGTGTACAACGAACAATGTGTATATTCTGCATATAAACTGACGCATTTTGCGTGTTATTATAATAGAATATACAGGCTGACGGGAAAGTAGGCGAGCGATTTTAATTTGTTTTTATTTTCGTCAGCCGCGTGAACTCTACGCAAGTTACTTTCCGCAATAAGCTTGAATTTAATTATATTCCTTCCAATGCTCATGGTGATTAGCTCGGCTCAATTCTCCATGCCGATGTTTCTATTATTCAAGGATTTAATAATATTACAGAAAAAATGGTTTTGAGTAAGTTAAATTGGAGATAATATATTGATCAATTCTTGCAGTTGTACAGCTGACTCGTAATTCATGAATATGCCTAAGGCTAAATATTTAAAATTGAAAAATGCGTGGAGTATATCCACATATATAATTTATAAATATAAGTTAAATATTTTAAATGATTCAATAAAATATTATATTCGTGCGAAAAATAACCAGACCCGAGATATATTTAACTATGATAATACAATAATAGATAATAAAATAAAGGAAAAACTCAAGATTAATCATAAGCTATATAATACACTAAAGGAAAGACTCAAGATGAATCGTAAGCAATATAATACACTAAAGGAAAGACTCAAGATTATTCATAAAAATAGTTAATACACTAAAGAAAATACTCAAGATGAATCATAAGCAATATAATATAGAATATATTTGGCGTTAATTTTGTAGAAATTCATTATTCACAATTAAATGAAACTACGTGATGTAATATTATTTCTACTTTCTTCAATTTCTTTACCACGACCTAGGTGGCCACGACTCAGGTGGGATATTAGTAAAGATCTTTGGCTCAGGTGGGATATTAGCAAAGATCTTTGCTAATATCCCACCTGAAGATGTTGTAATACAACGAAACCTAGGTCGTGGTAAAGAAATTAAAGAAAGTAGAAATAATACTACATCATGTAGTTTCATTTAATTGTCAATATAATATACTAAAGGAAAGACTCAAGATGAATCATAAGCTAATACATGAAGAGATAACTAGGATATTCTCGGGAAAAAATTCATACACCTGTAAATACAAGTCTTTCCAAAAATACCTTTTAATACTCGATATCTATTATACCGTTTAAAAGTGCAACAAATATTCCAGAGTTCATAACTCATGCATAGTACAATGGAAATATTTATAACATTTTATTCGATTATATATTTAAATAAAGAAATTGGAATTTATAAGCTCGCTGTAAATTTTAACAAGAAAATTAATTTAGTATAACTAAATATATAATTTTATTTTCGTGAAGTTGCATTTTCGAATAAACTTCTATTCTGACTTTCATCAGACATTAACGAAATAATAATTTATTAATACTTTTATACCCCATAGAAGTAATAAAAGAAAAAAAGTCTAAAGTTTAAAAGAGAAACATATTTTAATTATATGTATATTGATGAAAATTTACTTATCACATATAAAAAATGCTTTAAAAGTAATCAATTAGGTAATATTTCTTGAAGTAAAACGAACATGTTATATTATTGTATTTATAGAGAAAATAATATAACACCTTAATTTACCCCAGTACAAACAATTATTTACTATTATACTACATCTATAAAGAAGAAAGTTTTTTTGTTTGTTTCACAAGATTGGGCACAGTAATGAAAATTGCTATTGACAGGAAAGATTTACAATCATATAGCTTATGGTATATAAAAGGACATAATTGTTTTTTAAACATATGGATAATGAACAATAAGTGAAGTGAGTCCAAGTGAATCGGGTGCATTTTTCAATTGAACTTTTAACCTATTACAGCTGTATTAAAATAAAACATGAAAATATTACAGACAATAACTAATCTGAAAAATGTTCATTCGAATACAATACTTCTCTTTACAAATAGTCTTTTGGACAATCAGACCATAGAAGTATTTTTGAGTTATACAACTACATGAAAACCATGTATGGCAGAATTATATACGAGAAAAAAGTACAAATAACATAGGTCTAATAATGAGAAATTATTTTTAACAACCTGTTTCCGATAAAGAATTGGGCCACACAGAGCTCTCTACCTACCTAAAATTGATAATAGATAGTTCCGTAAGTAAATATAACGTAAATAATAATTATGTAACAAAATGCAATTCAAATAAAACATATATATATATGATCAAATAAAGAAATTATTTGAATAAAATTATATTGCATACACTTCGAAACTTTTTAAAATCCTCTTAAACTTGAACAAAGTTCTTTTATAACATTAGAATGTCTCGGTTACTTTAGCTAATGATGAAATTTTCTAATAAAATTTATGTCTTCATAACATCCCAATTACCTTAGATGATAATAAAATATTATACTGGAAAAATATGTTCGAACGTTATTAATTGCCAAATTACAAGAAAACTAGAAGCTATGACTAATGTAATCAAAATATTTCTGTCGAAATAAATACTTTTTACTTTTAATTTTGTATTTACGAGCACAATTTATTTTTTAACTTTATCACGCTCAAAAAATGTTAATAATTATTAAATTACGTAAATTCGTTTTTGAAATCTTCAGCTAACTTTCACAAATTCATATACCGTATTTCATAATACTGCGTGTAAAAATAAATCATATTTTCAGTTTGACTGGTAGACATTTGTAAACATTTAATAGTACGTAGTATTTCTATTAAAGCAATTAAAAACAAATTAATTAACGCGAGTAAAAATATGGAACCTGAAGAATAAGAATTAAATAACTTTTTCTATATTAAACATAATATTTCAATTAAACCATCATTCGTGTACTGTCGTATTTGTAATACCTCAATTGCCAGTAAATACTTTTATATACAAAATAAGTTAGAAATATAAGATAATGCCATGGAGCTATAACGGAGAAGCTAAAGCAGCATCCAGTAAGTGACATTTTTTATCACCTCTCTATTCAAAATATGAATTACTTGAAATTCAAATAATTATTCTATTACTTTTTCTCACATTCACGCCCATGCACATCAAATGATTGAAAAAAAACGACGTTTATGTTTTCCGCTCTCTGCGAACTTAACCTTCCGTCTGACCGGCTGTCGTGTTATTCGCATTGATTGTTGTAGATGGCGTGTCCTGGAGTGGCAATAAAATGGTAACAACGCTACAAGTAATGCCATGGACATAACGAACCAGACGTAAAACTGACAAACAAACGGGATTCAGAGGAGGCTGGTTTAATTGACATGACAGCGTTCTGGTATAAACGATAATATAAGTATAAAAAGCAGGTCGCAAATTTTGCATGAGAATTATGAAAACCAATCGAATGTAGAGAATACCTTTAGCCAAAGTAGCTAGAAACATTTATATTACTTATTACTAGAAAAAGGTAATACGATACAAGATAAGAAATACTGAATATAAAAATTAAGTTTGCTTACAGGTTATGATTTGAACACATTAAACCAATAAGACTTTGGGAAAAAAATAAGTCAAACTACGATTAAATAAACAAGCAAATCATTTTGAGGTATTGCTGCATAATCAATGGATAGATCAGACTAAGTTGTTATTAAAAAACAATATATATATATATATATATATATATATATATATATATATATATATGTATATATATATATATATATATGTATATATATATATATATATATATATACATACAAATGTGTGTGTGTGTGTCACCTATCAATATAACCTGTGTTAGAAGTTTTAGTAACATATACCGAGTATCTAAATTTTTGACACGTAACGATGAAAGCGATCCTTCCAATATATTAAGCATTTATCATGTATTCAATTATTTTTTAATTTTCTTATAACAAGAAAATGATTATGGAAACATTACTCTTTATTAAAAATGTGTAGAAAAATGAAGATGTGACAATACAAAAAATATTATTAAGCTTCCATTATTATTAATAATAATAATCAGTGAGGTTGCCGGCTTAAAATAGAAACAACCCCTCTTTACCAGTGAGTGTCATAAGAAGCGGTTAAGGAAGAATAATGGTTGCACAAAAAATCAAACCAAACCAAAGCGGAACAGCATATGCTACATGGTTATGCTACAGAGCTACATGGCTATGGGAAAATAAAGTCAATAATATGGAGCTCGGGGGCCCTCCAGTTTAAAATACTCTGATCATTTGATACAAAAACTTCTAGAAAGTAGAACTACGACTAAAATGCGACAACCGTGGAAGATTTACTAACATCCAGCTTGTCTGTTGTGTGGGAGGTCAATTCCTTCTTACCCGCATCTACTAAGACTGGGAAACCGTGAGAAGGAGTTCAGATGTTAACATTATTTTTATGCATGCTTACTACCACATAAAAACTTGAATTTAATATGACAGTATACAGGAATTCTTTGCATGGATTTTTCTCCCAACTATATCCGGATATAAACATCTGAGAACGATGAGTCTCTGATCAACGAGAAAAAAGAAAATAAAAAACGACTTGAACAGCAAACAGGTTATGAAAACAATATAAGCAGGTTATCACAGATACCCATCGTACCACACGCACACGAACAACTCTATCACAAAGATTACCTATCCCACCTGTACGTACAAATGGGTGATATAATCTAGAAACAAATTTCACATGCTTGCATGTATATTACACTCAAACTTATGATATAACCTTAAAAATATGAAGGGTGATAATTCTATTAGAACACAAAACAGAATGAATTGATGATTCTCCCAATAACAGAAACTCAATCGTACAACGAATATATTACGAAGTACTAGAAGCCTTAATTTAAAACAAAGGAATGTACACAACCGATAGACCAAGTTTACCAAAAGTAAAATGTAGTCAACAACTAGGCATAATAATATGCACTTTTAATAAAAATGTACTTAACCAGTTTCTATCTGATGACTCACAACTGATTGACACTCAGATTCTCATATACTGCATAGTATTAATAATTTCAAAAAAACTTGGATAAACAGTAGGTCATAAAAAGAGAACAGCCCACAAATTCAATGTAAAACCGTGATGGAAAATTTTAGGTAATTAAGTATTATATATGTCATATACATTCATTCCATATAATTGAAATGTGGTTGATGTTAAAAACAAGAAATGTATTAATAAGACGATGTAATGATTAGAAAAATTAATAAACAAATTCAGAAATAAAAAGCTTTATTAAAATTTTGGGCTTTACTGAAATTAGCTTCTGTTTATCTTACCTACAGGAAGGCGATGGGAATGTATAGGGAGATACGTAAATAAAAATACGAAAATATAATTTACTTGGAAGGAAATTATAGCCGTCTTTTCATCAAAACAAGTCACAACTTCGCTTTTGAACCAATAACTTCAAAGAACCCCGCATCAAAATTATTTAGAAAATATAATTAAACCAATGTGCCTTAATAATGTAAACATTTCATCACAACCTGATTAAACATAGCCAGCCGGCTCAATCCAAGATAAGTTCCTGCAAATTGGGTATTCAAAATAATATTAACATTTAAAATTCTTAAAAAAACATGACCAAAATAATTCTAGTTCTGATTCTACTTTCCAAGGTTGAGTCATGAATATGCATGAAGTTCCTTCGCGGTCGGGTTTATAATGTAGAGACCAATTATCTGTGTTCACAATTACAATAGACGTTTATAAACATATTTTAGACTGCCTAAGTAATACGTTTAAAATTATTAATTGGTTCGTTAGGAGATAAGAAAAGAGGGTCTGCGCTGTTTGTTTGAAAATATTGAAGTTGTTATATCATTCTTTGGAATACTTAGGTCGAAAATGATCATATAAACATTTTTGCTTGAATAAACAAATTCCATCTACCGTGTTACATTTATGAGAGAACCTAGTTTTTGTAAATATGATCTTAGTGTGGAGATGAGTATGTTCCATTTATATCTCAGGCCTTTTTTCTTCAAAAAAAATTCTCTACAAATTTCAAACGGTCCTGTTTGAAATTAATTTTAATTAAAAATTTCAGCAAGCAGATTGGTTATGATATTATTGTTTATAATATAAACATAAATAACCTATCAAATGTTTATTTCTAAATATTATAATTTGTCTGTATCAAAATTAATGTAAAACTTGAGGCAGCCTCCCGAATAAAATTATTGTAGGATGATAACTATGTCTATGTATCTTAAACAAAAACAAACAAACTACGAAGAATATAATCGATAAAAAAACACAAATATTTCGAAAAAAATATTTGCGACTTTAATTTTTAAAACACTTTTCTTAACTTTATTTCTCTGTTTATTTATTTCTTTATCTCGTTTAAATGTTTATTTTTTACCTGGGTTTTGCGCTCACAACCACCAATCTACTTCAAATTAGACAATTATGCCTAGCTCATCTAACAAAACAATTTGATATAATCAAAACTCAGGATAGTGGCCAAAAAATGACGGGTGAGTATAATTTGTGTAATCCGCTATATGGATATTTCAAAGTCATTAATCATAATTTTCATGAAATTATAAAATTTTTGGTCAAGTATTATAAAACTAAAATTGATAAGTTTTATTCTGCGTTTTATGAGTCAACTTAAAATCGGCTTTTGTGGTTTTCCAAAACCCAAATAAAAAATCGGTCAAAATTTAGGAATTAAAAGTGAAGAAAATCTAACTTAGATTATTTACGTCATATGCTACATAACATGAAATATATTCAATTCCTTAAAGCAAGCTCGTACTATAGTACGGTCTCATCAGGATACCGCTTAAGTTGAGTCTTCTCTCTAAAGAATGAATTTAAAATTAAAAAACAGGTGAGGGCAGTGACGGATATTTAAAGAATAAAATAAAATATCTCACGTATACGTTCCATTTTCAAGATATGTTCCTTATAGCCGATGTTAAAAAATCCAATACAACATAATAATATGACGTGGCGTATCTTAGTTTATATAATTATATAAAGGTGTCGAAAAAATGTATGTTATATATAAAGATAAAAAGTTAAGTAGTCTCTAATATATTTTTTAAACAAAGTTTACGCAATGGTTTGCAAACAAGTGATGTAACGTCCATTCGAAAAAACGAATCGGTGAATATATCCCACACAAGTTTTTTAACAACTTTATCAGTTAAAATACGAAATTACTTATTTGTCCTGATTGGGATTGAAAACTGCAAACTGTTGTTCCTAGCTGATCTATTTCATGTAGTTAATACACAATGATTATAAATCGGTATTAAATTATATATTAAAATTTTGTATCGGATACCTACTGATTTGTCGTGGCTTAGAAAATAATTATAGTTATGGCAAATTAAGTTATTTACCCTAAAATACTTGAGCCCACGAGTGGGTTCATATGTGTTAAATTATGGAGGTAGTAACGGTGAATCTTTATGTAGTTTAAATAAAATTCATAACCTAGATCTAATGGTTGGGCCGGTTATCTCGTACCCCTTTCGTTCAGTGTGCCTTTTGTACATTAGAGATAGTAGAAATATATTAGAGATAGTAAAGTGTTGTAGAGTTCCATTAGTAATTAAGTTGACTTTGTTTATTTTTAGTTCCATATAATAAATTTAGACATCATAATGTGGAAATTTATTATAAATTTTATAAATTAATTAATTTAGATTTCACGACGCGCAAATTTCATAAAATTTAGTATTAGCTAGGAATTAATTAAAACTATAAATTTAATTGTAACAATCTTAAAAGGGAAAAATGTAATCTTTACAAGATGGCTCATGTATCTATATGTCACAGTGGTTTTAATTGAAAAGTGTTTGACGTATAAACTTGAAATTCTGCACTGTGATCAAGCGCAAAAACCTGCATATATTTAAATGGCTGACACTCAAAAGTATTTACACCAAAACGAGACCAGCGTAAATCCAAATAGTGTCGGGGGCACCCGGGGCGTTACAAAAATAATAATAGCACTCTTATACAGACAAAATGGAAACAAAATCATATCAAATTTTATTTAAATCGTCGATCATATAAATAAAAATTCTGTTTTTTTATAAAAATACGCGTTATTTTTCAAAATAAGTTATAAGCGTTATTTATATGAACATTTTTGAGCCAGGATAATGAAGAAAAGTACAGTTTTCATCCTGTGATAGCCCCCTACACAATTATAATATACTAATTTACGAATCTCGCCGGCCCGACAGGTAAAATTTTAATTTCAATTCATTTAAGCAAAGACATTTGAGAAGACATAGATAATTTTTTGAAATAATTAAAAAAATATGTACTGTGTTAGTTTTTATTGTTCTTTTTTTCTTTAACTATTATTGATACACATGAGCATTAATGAAAATAGTTTTTTTGGTTTCGAATTAGGATCACAAATTGTAGTTGATTTTTGTGTTCTTCCCTGATTGTCAATTGCTAAATTATTGGTTTTCCATTTTCCAAACACTACACTTTTTAAATATATTATGTTTATTTTAGCCAGTTTCCGCATTGAGAATGTAATATTATGGTTAAAATATCCACAAATACTTCAAAGTTATTATCAAAACTAATCGTATGATAGTTCCAGAGATGTTTTTGAAAATGTCCCGGAAATATATGTAAACCTCCATATTTTTCTGGATATTCTCTATCTCCGAAGCGACTAAAGAAAAAACTATGAAAAAAAAACTAATTTACTGGAAATTTTTCCCAAGTTTACTGGATAAAAGTGGCATAATTACTAATTTAATAATTTTTATTACTTTCATCATATGTTTACTTCTGTGAAAGATATAGTAGGCGATAGATAAAAGGAATCATGTTAGTATTTGTAACTAATTTAATACATCTATTATGTACCGTTAAATATTTACTTCCATCTAAGAGTGTACCGAATCCTCGTAATACCGGTTCTATTCATACTTATCAGGTTTTATTTTCATCATAGTTTTAGAATTAAGGTATGATCTAAAAGTAGTTAGTAGTTAGTTTAGTAGTTTTAGAATTGCTATCTGTACTGATAGGCTTATAACAAATTTCTTTATTGCCTTAACTTCGTTCACACAATTCAATATGGGCTTTTTAAAGTTTGTTTTTTTTCATTACATTTTGTAGTTTCCAGTTACACTGATCCACTTTCCAGTTGAACTATCTCAACTATGAGACAATAACGTAAACGCTATTCAATTATTAACTTTTAAGTGCAATTTTTAGTTACAAGTAATCGAAATATTACATGTAACTCTTTCCACAACAGAATATTCAATATATTTCGGAATACGGAGCTATTGTTTTTATATCTGAGGAGTTTAATTCATTTATTAAATATATAATTATAATTTAAGCCAAATTTTTTAATATCCATAAAATATTAAAATAATACTTAAGGCTATTTAATTTTCTTTCACTTTCTAGAAAACGACAGATATTTTGACTCATATTAGCTTATTGAAACATCGGAAAGGCTATTTAAATGCCATTCTTGATCGAACATAATGCGATACGATCTAAATAAATTTTCAGTGATACCGCTGCGGTTCATGATTTTCTCACAGTCCATTTGAAAGACCGCATTTTCCGAGTGATTGAGCGACGATAAGCTGAACGGCGGCAAAGACGATTCAGGTGATGGGGATAGGGGAGGATTCTTTTTTCGAGACATTGAAACTATAAACACGGAGGGTGAAATTTATGGGGTAAAATAATGTTATTTAAACCATGATACTGGCAATTATGGGCGGTGACAATGAACTTTACGTTCATAATTAAGAATAAATTTTTTGAACGGTTGAGAGACGAAGTTAGACAGTGGCCAGTTTTTTTTGTTACATTTTAATAATATAATGATAACCATTAACATTTGAATATGAAAATGTATCTAACGATATGAATGATTTCTAATGCAAAAAGTAAGTTAAACTACCAACAATATCGAAATATTACAGAATTTTTGCCATACAAAATAACATTACTAAACAAAAGAGCTTTTTTACAAAAATTAACCGATTTCGAATAACCACCGAATAAAAAACCTACTGAAAATTACAAAATATTGAGTACTTAATTCGAACTTCGGCAGTAAAATATCGTTTTCGAACATAAATATGCATATTTGTAAAATAGTACTACTACAAGAGAATTTGGCACCCAAAAACACAGATGATTACTACATTTCACTTGGCATCGACGAAAACACTTAGTGTCCTTCATAGTACCATAATCTTCTAAATAAAAAATGGAATTATCCGAATTGGGTGGTAAATGTTATATAAGAGTTGAGTTAAAGTACGCAAAAAGTACAGTCGAATTGAGAACCTCCTCATTTTTTTAAATCAGTTAGAAACACAATTTGGATATGGTCGTCTAAATATTGTTTATTTCTGTCATTGCCTATCATGTCCAACTAAAAATTTAAAATAACAAGAAAAAGTTGTAATACCAAAATTTACCATTGAGCGATTGGAGGAAATTATTCAAAAATAACATTAGGAATTAAATATGTATGCACTTGAATGCAATACGACTGTTAAATGTCGCATTTTAATTTTTGAAAATGTAAATATGTGAGTATGTTTTACGGTTTACAACAGAAATTTCATTTTTACCTAATATTTTGCAAAGGTTAATATTGTAAATATATAGTAAAAACTTTTCTTATTTCCATATCGTCTACGATAACACTGAAATGATGCATTGTAACGATATATCTACAGTTACCTAAAAGAAGATAATTATTGCCACTAATTTAATTAGGGCATATCAGACAGAAATATAAATTGGAAATATTTTATTATCAAATCGAAACATCTGCCATATTTATTTGAAAATATTACAAGTAATACATTTATTCAAATAACAAATATTTATCTGTAAGTGTTATTATTTTGCAGCATGTGCTGCTTTAAACAATTTAACATTTTACCTAAATAAGTTATGCATAATAAGTTATGATAGTAAAAAAAGCAACAGTATCTACCTGTTTTTCTGTGACCTACAATATTTTACATTATATCCTCATTACCTTTGAGAACATTAACGTCCTTCAATAAACAGTCACATATATTACTAAGTTAGAAGTTGGACTGAGTAATATGTAGAACAGTGTGGTAACTTACTTTAATATATAAAATAAATTACCATTAATGTATAATATTCTTTAGATAAAACACATTTTATTATCTCTCATAATTTATCTCAAGTATCTATATCGAAACTCCTGACGTATATTTAACCTGACAAATTCATAATAAAAATGCGTTTTATTGCGCACGTTTTGCATACAATTTACTTGATTGAAACAAAGGTAGCACTATATTCTATACTGTGCACAATCTGTTATTCCTCTTTAGCCTGACACAATATGTACAATTATCATATGTTTATGTGTGTATTATATTACTTTAGGTATTGGGCTATTAGCGTCTAGCTAGAATTCATGAAATGTAAATCTAACTTTAGAAACACATTCCTACAATGAAATAAGTATTCGCCAAAATTAATATGTTTGACTTTAAATTCCTAAGAGATTGTTCGGAATATATTATTGCGAAATTTCACATAGAATTTTTATTCCCGATTATTATTTCTTACGTTTATTTTATATTTCTTCAACAGCTCCGACGACATAAACGATAACATATAACAAGAGACGATGTCCGGATCAAAATTAGTACTTCATAAAATGGAAGTATGAAAATGCGTAGAAAATTAATTCGTTACTTGCATCAGTTTTCCATGGTTAAAATATTGAGTGTATTGTGTTAAATTTTCCAAAAAAAAATTAAAAAACTACGGATTGTTATCAATAAAAATAATACGAAAACAGGAACATACATAACGCTGGTCAATATTTCAAAGTGGCTTAAACTAATATCAAACACACTAAGGGTTTAACTAAGGAATTAAAAAAAAAACATTTTATTTTATTTTATTCATGATTAAAACTTGAATAGCGAGCTTTCAAACCCAACAGACAATTGTCGTTACATTGCAGTTGCAGTGATATAAATGAATATTGTTTCTTTTGAATATTTTCATCGTTATTTATTAAAGGGGAAAGCTACAACAATGGCCGATCATGTCCACAGTGCAACTTTGTTGCCAGTTTTTTGTCGGCTTTCAGAAAGTTTATAGAGCGTTAATCAGTTTCCCATAGAACAAAGGGGCACTGAACGGCGCTGAAAGTGGATTGAGGTTGACGAATATTTTTTTTGGAATTCTGCTGTCTGTCCAATTTATTGGAAGATTTTATTTACAGACCATGGTAATTTATTATACCTAAATAAAGCCAGTGGTTAAAAATAACTTTCGTTAATAACTCAACGTTACACAAAGGCAACAGTGCTGCAATATTAAAAAAAATATTGCGCATTAAATTACCATTAGCTTACATATTTTAAACAAATATTATTATTCTAATTCAAATATTATTATTCTATAAATAGTATTATCTCCATTCTAAAATAACAAGTTAATACTTCAAATTGAAAAAATATAACGTTTTTGTAACCACACTAAATCACAGTTATTGTTCATATTACATATACTATCTTTCAAGTTCCTTCCCGTACTGTACTAAAGTCTTATATACTGTCTCGGCTTATCTTTGCACCGTTAGTTGTTTTCGAGCGTTTGATATAATTTTTTTGTTTTTAAATATTGATATAATATTAAATATTTGTTTCCCGGCCAAGCCGTAGACTAACAATCGTAAATATGGAGATTCTATTTCAAATAGCAGTTTTCTGTCCATTGGTAGAAAGTAACATGTTAGTAGGTGTGTATTTCGAAAGGAAAATAGTTGCAGAAAATCAATGCTGTTATTCAGGTATAATGTAATTATTTATATACAATAAAACTAATTGTTTGTAAAAGAGATCTCACGTGTGTAAAAAACATCGCCATTATTCGCATTAGAATATTTTACCATGGATAAATATCACAATACAGTAACAGTGATTCAAGTTATTTTTTTTCAAATAATATTTATGTAGTTCCCAAAAAAAAATTAAAAAATTTTATCTCAAATTAAAATGTAAAAATTTATAATGCTAACATTTTGTAAACGACGTTTAAATCTTAACTCGATATATTGATATTGATATTTCTCGTATTGATAGTAATAAGTTCCATAAGAAAAAAGAAAATAATATCAAACCTCTCAAAGGGAAAATAAATAGATACTATACTGCTTACCCGTTGAGAAATGGTATGATACCCTAAAAAAATAAATGAACCAAAATTAATATCACTAAATTAGAAATTCGCAGTGGTAGAAAAGTTTATTGAATTAAACTGACAGCCAATTTTAAAGTTTTTGTGCATACATAATTTTATTTTGTAATCAATACTTTAGAGTATAAAAAACATTAAACAACCAAAAGGTTACTAATTTAAATTTCACCGGTATATAAATGTTATTTACGCAGGACCGGAAATAAAATTTTTATATCAAAAATATACATTGAAAATAATCATTTTTATTTTAAATTTCACATAAATATACAAAATGATATCAATTTAATTCCTATCACTGTAAAACATATAAGAATATAAAAGAAGCCATCTCGGTTTGCAGTACTAGAAGAAAGAAATTGTATATCTTATTCTGGCCAATTTAATCAGAGAATTGGAATAACTCATTGATGTGAGATGTTATCAAGAAAGACATTAGAGTCAATAGAGCCTTTAACTTTCTTCTGAAAAAGAATAGAATCGTGATAGTAAACACTGATTAGATTTTGACTTCGTTTTACTTAGAACTAATTTGAATTGACTCTTTATAATATTGAAATTATTATTGTTATACACCGAGAAAATGATTTGTTATGTGGTTGTGAGTGCTTTATAATATTATTCTATTAAATGTAACTGAAAATCGGCCAAGGATTGAACAAACAAACAATAAATATAAATTTCCAAATATAGAATCAATTGAAGGTATTTGATTCATTGAATTTTTTGTAAATGACATACTAAAAGTCACGAACTCTATGTTTATAAGAAAGGACATATCAGTGTAGTAAATATAATTACACAGATATATATAATGACAAGGTGGATTTTTTTTAAAGAAATTTTACATGCTTCCTGTTTTTCCGTCCCCTCAAATCACTTTATTATGCAGGCTCCTCATTCTAATCTGTTTGACCTTCAACTATATTTTTCCACTTACTTTTTCCGTAAGTATTGTCGGTATTTCAATGCCTGCTCTTCCACATATACACACTGTATTTTATTTAATTTTCTTACCAGTTGCCTTTTTCATATTCCACACTAAATTAGAAAACAAAATATGGGAAAATAATGCGATACTGATTGTATCTATGACAAAATATTCTAACTACTAAACAGGACGATTAAAAAACGTAACATGCTGTAATTCTGAACGTAACATGATGAAGAAAAATTTTCCTCCTGACGTACATCTCAGGAAAAAAGTAAGTTTTGAAGACACTTAAATGATGTTCCTTTTCTTTTTTCCTTCGTTTACAAACAAACTTCTAATGAAGAAAAAAAATTTCTCCCGTTCTAACTTTGAAGTGCTGAACACATTTCTAATGAAAACAATATTGATATCCATTTTAGGAAAAAAGTAAGATTTTAAGAAAATTAAGTGATAAAAAAAATCACTTAATTTTCACAATTAAATAAACCTACGTGATGTATTATTATTCCTACTTTCTTCAATTTCTTTACCACAACCTAGGTTTCGTTGTATTACAATATCTTTGTAAATGCTTTCGAGTTAAGCCACATCTTCAAAAATTAAAGTTTGCAATCATTTTTCTCCAAGATATTGGTCACACTTAATCAATTATTTTAAAAATGTACATTTAGAGTAAATGACTTCTTAGTGATTATGTATAAAAAGAACAAGAAATAAAGATATAAGGTATTTCATCATCAAAATATATAAATTCTTTTTAGCATCATGAGATTTTGGAAACTTTTATCTAGGCTTGAGTTGTGTCGTATAATAATGTACTTCAATTAATTTCACATGATAAAAAAAAAAAATTTAATATTAACTGTGTATTTTATGAAAATATTTTCATTCACAATTTATGTAGGTGTGTAGTATAGTGACATTGTGTTATTTTGTATTGAATACTAATGACCTGGAACTGCCCTAATTTAACCTTGAGGTTTTCTGCAAAAATTTACCTTACATTAATTTAAAAACATTATTTTAAAATTAATCTTGATATTCTCTGCAATTTTTTATCTTGATGTTCTCTGCAAATATTTACCTTACTTTAATTTCAAAACATTATTTTAAAATTAATATTGATATTCTCTGCAATTTTTTACCTTGATGTTCTCTGCAAATATTTACCTAACTTTAATTTCAAAACATTATTTTAAAATTAGTTTTTATACCCTCTGCAATTTTTTACCTTGATGTTCTCTGCAAATATTTACCTTACTTTAGTGTCAAAACATTATTATAAAATTAATCCTGATATCCTTTGCAATTATTTACCTTAATATTCTCTGCAAATATTTACCTTACTTTAATTTTAAAACAAAATTTTATGCACACTTATTTATACAATTGTAATAATTTAAATAGGTTCCATTTTTTGCGATAATTTGTTTTGTTTATTATCTGAGAAAAAAAAACATCATCACATAACTAATGTAAATTAATCGCAGAGACAAGTTATGTTTTAACACTATTTACAATGAATAAAATTAATAGAAAACGTAACTACATTTAAGCACGACAGCTTTAATTAAATTTTTTATTATACTCGTATTTTGTCCTAAAAAACTCCGTAGTGACGCGTCTACGAAATTGGTGTTCCAGAAAATTTATAGGCGTCTGACATAAAACAATGGTCGCCCAATATAGTCCCAGCCAAACCTCGTCAGCTACGCTGCTGAAGGGGAGCAACTTGATTCGTTTAAAGTGAATGCTTTTTAATATTCGACTTTGACAATAGCTAAATAAATATTTCTGGTGAACTGCCAATCACTTGTCGAAATCGAATACGAAGAGTAGTAAAAATAATTTCATAAAACCTTTTCAATCTATAATAGATTTTTTTTCAGAATAATTGATTTGACTGTAAGTAATTTCATAATTTCAATGTTGGTACATTGACATTTTATTTTTTATGGAAAATATGATTTTAAGATTAGTAGGTAAGACTGGAACATGAAGGTTAACTTTATAAAAAAAGCTTGCCACTTTGTAACTAAATTTGATGTCAAACCAATTTCAAACAAACGCATAAAAAGAAATAATTTGGTTATTTGAATAAAAAGTCTGATTTAAGGTTCCATAACTCAAAAAAAACAACGAAATCCTTATAAGATTACTCCCTTGTGCTGTTTTTTACAGATACCTTTTGACATACAACTTTTAAATGTATCATAATCACACTTCATCAATCTACGTATACCTTTACAATTAACATTCAAAAATATTGACATCAACGTTTTAGTAGGAATAAACAAGCAATTTGATTTTTTTTGCTTCATATATTATGAGGGACATTATATAGAAAAACTATTTAAAATTTTAAAACTATCTTTTTTTCAGAATTACATGCAAATAATTCCGTAATATCGCTGATAATTTCAGAAAAAATTCTGCTTTTCGTTAGGGAAACTGCTAAACAAATACTTTTAAAAATGGTTACTATGGGTAAATTACCTAAAGTTAACCCGTAAACTATAGCAAGGATTCTAAATATCATACTTTTTAAATTCACGACATATTCGTCTATTATAAATACACTAGAATATACATTACATTCCATGGTAAAATAATTCATTATTTCTAAACTATTAACGTAAATACCCGATGTTTATATACGCCCAGAAGGGTACATTATCCTCGTAGTGCGGTCCTACTCGAAATCTAAAGTTTTATTCTTTTATAATTATTATAATGAATACATAATTTATACGCTTAACGGCGCCCAACAAAACTAAACATTTTTGTTGTCTTCGGGGTAGGTAAATGCTTGAATAGATGCTAAGTTTTGTTTGTTTCCTTTGAAAAATTAGAGTATCAAATAAGCATATTTGCACTTAAATACAATTTTACAAAAATTTTACAGCAACTATAATTTTCAGTTCAGAAAATAAAAACATTTTCATTGATCAAGGTACAATTATTCATAATTGGTGTTCAGATTCAGTATGTAACTAAGGCGGGGGATGATTTCAAAGGCAGGTTTGATCACAGCTAATGAGAAAGGCTGCTGGCGACAAGTCAAATTATTGACGTGTTAATACAGGCCTACCTCATAAAGGATTCAAACATTACTTAAACAAATTATTTATGGCAATTTGAGTATGTGTGATATTGCCTAAAATTACATTTAAGCCTATTTAGGGTTTTGTAGCTAAACTAGAAATTCTTAGTTCTGCACGTCCATTTATCCGTTTGTATATAACAACCGTTTTACTCGTAGGTTTTTAATGTAACTAGGTAAGTTATAAAATAAATTTGGCACGGTTATAAATATTTTGATCGCCTAAAAATGTCTTTAAATCTATTAAAAAGATCATGAATAAGTAAAGATAAGATAGAATACCTTCCATACATGCAAAAGGCAGGGGAGTGAAGTGGGATTTATTTATTCGCATGCCCCTCATGAAGTCTATAATTAAATAGATTTTTTCAAAGTTTAGGGGTTTGTCGTGAACACTATTTCGATACAAAGATCCGTTTACGAAATATTAAGACTTAAGAACCATAGTTTTTTTAGTTTTAAGTGTTTCCACCCCCTACAAGTTAAACCATATTTTTTCAATACCTGTAAGGTATTAACAATAGTAATACATATATAACAAAATTATAAGGTAAATAATTCCAGTCAATTAAGTTCTAATGGTGAACGAGTTATAGGCAACCAATTCATAAAATGTAGTTGTGTCTGTAAAACGTTCATGGAAGTTCATACAAATGATATAAATGAATTACAAAAATATTTTTTTATTTTAGAATTGGGCACTTGTTATGTATGTGAAAGATATAGCAAGCAATATTATTATAAATATAGGTGGTTAGAAATAATAGGAAATAGATATTGATATATTTTAATTGAAATACGCCCAATTATATGCCCCTTAATATTTACAGAATTCTCATAGTGGGAATTCTACTCATAAGTATCAAATTATATTAAGTTTATATCAACAAGTTAGTTCTTCAGATTTGTTGCAATTATATATATATACATGTATATATATATATATATATATATATATTTATATATATGTGTGTGTGTGTGTGTGTGTATGTGTACATGTATACGTCGGCGAGTCTATGAAATCTTTGCCATGATAGGATCACATGTCACTGATCAGGTTGAAGGCCACATTGAAGGCCAAACAACTGCAAAGCTGGACGCCGTAAAACTTCTGAGTAATATGAAGACGCTTCTATCACGTGTTCTTCAGTTCAGTAAATGCCAACAGTGAGTACAAATTCAGCTCAGCTATTACAATTTAACTCAGACGAGCGGAATTCAGATAAAAGACGACTGGTGTAATGTCACCAAAATTTTCGTTCAGAATAAAAGTCTGGAAGGAACTGACACAATTATGCCCTTACGGCTGCACTAAAAGAACGAGCAGTTGCTTGTATTACTAAGTTAGACCCATACGAAATGATCTGGACCGTCGTAAAGGAGTCATTGCAAGCAAAGTTTTCAGAGCTCAAACTATTTTTATATTTTTTCGGGGTTTCAAATTGGAGAAAAAGAATCTGTTTCGAAGTCTTTTCTACGACAATAGAATTTTATTGACTGAATACCTTAGATGGGTGATGCCTGTAGAGATAATGACTGGATTCGTCATATCAGTATTTTTTTTCAAAAATATAGTTTAGTATGACCCGAATTAAATGTATATTCTTTGACAACTCGCCTTTAGCTGTTAGGAATTATTGGAGGCGTGTAATTCAAGTGGTCTATGGATAAATAGAAACTTAGAAACCTGAAGTCTAATGATTCCGGGCCACTTGAAGATTTACCAGCAAATTTCATTATTGTGGAATATCGGAACACCGCCTGGTCGATTGTAGAAAACGTCGTGACCATGTTGGAGCGGTAAAGAGTTCCACACTGTCAGATAAGGGCACCAATAAAAAACCATTCGCACTAAACTTCGGCAAGGACAAAATCGTAGACAAGCTTTAGAAGATATAAAAATGGTACGAAAATGTATTAACCTGAGCATTATCTGTAAGACACTAACGGATATCAAGAGTACTATAAATACACTACACATTTGTTTCGTCTTTTTGGAGCGGCTAAAAGAAACTGTGGCTACGTCAGTTTCGATTGTAAGAATTTTCCAAAGGGCATAAAAAACTAGTTAATTTATTGCAACAAGTTCCAGTAGAGCAAATGGACAAGTCGAACGAGTAATGTGAACTTTTGAGAACTTCCTTAATACTGTGGTAAACGAACTTACTTGTCGTCAATATCACTAAATCTTTGAGTATTCACCGATAGAACTCATGTTGGAATTCGCTTATTTTTATTAGGAATGTGAAAACTAAACAATGATGATAGTGATCAAAAGGTTCGTTTGGAGTTCGATTCGATTTGAGAAGATGCATTCGCCAATATTCATAAGGCTGATGAATCCAAGACAGTTTGGTTTAATCGTGGCTGCTAACAATTAAAATGTTTTCTAAAGGAAAATTCATCAAAATCGCGAACGAAACAAAACTGAGTAGAAAGTTTAGGGGGTCCATTTGTCATAATTCATATAATAATGACCGGTAAGAACGTAAGAGTTTAGGTAGTTCCTATCAAACCCATAAATATAGCCACGAAATTTTACGCGCAGTATCTTGAGGATATAACCGCCTACTTGAAATCGCGACCAGATTTTTGAACGATTAGGAAGCCGCGACTCCGTCGGAGAATGGAAAAGGTATCTTAGAATCAAATTAAGATACTATATTAATTTTTAATAATTCTAATATCGTGCGCTTGGATATAACTGCTTTCGCTGATTTCTGTATCCTCACAGCTTGTTTAAACACATTTTGCGTATATTATGACACTGAAAAGCCCTACACGAGGTTGAAATTCACTCCGTTACTATTCTCATTCAATTGATATCCGTTACAATTCTTATTTGTGTATCGTTTGTAAGTGATTATGTTGTCGATCTTGTACGGAGGAGTATCGTCCGGAACAAACTTGAAAGGTTTGGTTGAAGGGATGCATTTTGTCCGTTCCAGAAGTAAAACGAGATATATCGTCTGAGCCACACGTGAGGAGAGGGTTGATTGTTTTCTAGAAACTGTGCGTAATTCAATTTCCGTCGTTCATCCAAGTGAAACAAGATATATCGCCCCTGCTACACCTGGGTTGACTTGTTTTTCATGTCTGTCTGTTGACTGATCAAAATGATAGTGTCATCCGGACTAGACCTGATGCAGATAGCTGAATGGATCAACTCGACCGATCTAAGTCAATGCTAATTAAAGTTTATGAATATTTTTCTGATGTTTATAATAACGTCAATGTATCAGACTGAACGAGCGAACTATGTAGTGATTATAATGTATTGTTTCAGATTCAGAATGCCTGGGACGGACGTATGTTACTTCGGCCCTGATGGTACGTTCAAGAAATCTACGTTTCTTCCTGTAAAAGGATGACTTGTCGCTATCAAAGTAAAATTCGCGAACCGTCATGCTCTAGAGTAACTGAGTGGACATTTTGCATTCTGCACTCTTTGAATGGAACGGCACTGGTAAATCACACTTATGATGAATTGCTTTATACTCGTATTTTGCTATCACATCAATTTTAAATCTTATGCGCTTATATATAGACGTTTAAATCTTATTATATGAATATAGATGTGTGGGTTAGAAATTAAAATTATACAAATCCTGTAATAATATGTAATTCGCCTATTTAATCAAATAAGAATTGACATGAATTGCGTATCGTTTTTTTGGGGCAAGTGAATTTATTTGGTACTATCTAGTAAAAAAGTGAATTGTGCAAATTCCAGAATTATTTTAATGTTATTTGTAAGATACTTCAAGAGATACTATGAAATATTAACCGAATAAAATTCCCGTCTAAACGCCCGAAAAAACTTAAAATCACCCCTTCCCCGTGCAAAATAAATAAAGATAAAATTAGGAAATACATGTGGAAATACTAGAAGTTTATCCTAAACTACAGGAGTGATTCTAAATCTTATAATTTAGATCAATTCATATTTAAACGTCTCTAGTAGTATTTGTATTAGGCAATATATCTAGACAGTAAAAATAACGTTATAAATATAATGACAGAAATATTATGTATCTTTAAATGCTCATAAATTCCTAAGTGTGTACGGAACACCCGTAGTGTGATTTTTATTTACTTTAGCAGGTTTTTAAGTAGCAACAATTTCCATTAAAAATAGTGAAGAGTAGTTTTTTTACTTATAGCGTTCCTAATTTTCCAGTTATAATCCTTGTGTATACTAGTTCAAATAATACCCATAATATGTTAAAATAATATTTTTTCTCATTGAAATCATAGGAAAGAAGAAAAATATTAATGAAAAGTACTGTAAAAGTATCCATTAATCTTTTCATGAATATTTGAAAATATTATGAATATATTTTTATTTTGCACATAATGTCACGTTCATAGTTGTTGGTAGTAAATTGTTCCATTATATTATCTATATTACGCACAAAGGTCGTTGAGCCTTTGAAAACCTATAATGTTTTTTATTTCCATCCCCATAAACTTTTCATGAATATTTGAAAATATTAATATATTTTATTGAATATATTTTTATTTTGCATGTAATGTCATGTTCATAGTTTTTGGTAGTAAATTGTTCCATTATATTTTCTAATCCAACGCGAAAACAAACGTAAATCTTGTTTGATTACAAATTTGTAAGTATAAAAAGATATTTATAAGTATAACAACCAAAATATATTTGTAAATATAACAACCATTCTACTTATAAATAATTTTGTAGCGGAGTATATCAAAAATAAGATATTGTAATTTTTTAATTGTTGTTGTATTTTTCTAATTTTTATAATGCCAGGGGCAACAATTAAAAAAAAATAATGAGAAACATTTCATTTAAAAAAAATGAGAAACGTTTCATTTCAATGAGAAACATTGAAAAATCATACTCATTATTTTTTTAATACAACAATTTACAAAAAATAATGAGAAACAAATTTATTAGGAAAATCGTTTCAGCTTCTGGGTTTAGGGAATGTTTGATATCGAAGTTATGATATTTATGTTTTTTTATGAAATTGAATATTAGAAAATTATTTCACTGCGTTACTTCACATATGTACCAACAAATGTTAAAAAAAGTATTATTTATTCGAAAAGTATTAATGATTATTTTAATATTTCCTGCATAGATTCACAGATGTAAACCACAGGATCGCAAGCCAAATATAAGGGCTTGAAGATGAGCTACCGATAACGGCAGGGTATAATGTGATCTATTTCATGGCTACAAGCAACTAAATCCTTAAAGGAGTTGGATACACTTAAAAATATTACAAACAAATGAGATAGTTATCACTTAACCGAGAATTATATTTATTTATCCGTATCTGTATCTCCATGGTGCTGCTGTTGCACTGTAATGAATAATCCACTCTAGGTACTGCCTCATATCATTATGATTATTAATGTTTCTAATATTTTGTAACGTCCATAAGATCAAATATAATTATGCCTTTTAAAACCGTCTTCCGATCATCCTTCCTAAATTGTCTGCCTCTTTATCCAATAAAAAATTTACTTACATTTTGTAAAACATTTCTTAATTTTTATTATGCAAGAAAAATATTTTAGTGAAATCGGAACCGAGAGAGGAAAATATAAAAACATAAGTTGATATTCTCTTCATTGCTAAATACCGCATTTATGAAATTTCTTAAATTGTATTCATATTAGTATGAGATTTTGTAATATTACCATGATGCACATTTTAACACATCGCAGAATTAATTGAAATATAAATAGGATTAATCATTAACTTTTAACACCATTAAATTTTTATTTATATTTACGAAAATAATATTCGTTCTATTTTTTATTAATTGTAAAACAAGAAACTATTTCTTAATTTTAAACTCACTTTTTAATTGTATTTAGATAATAAAATAAACGATATACATAGAAACAAGTTTCATTTATAAGTGTCAAATTTATTACTGTCAGCACAATTATGACAAAATTAATTTAAAAAAAAATCATTCATTTATTGTTATTAAACAGAGTATATTGATTATCGTGATCAAAACGGATTTATTTTATTGCTCTATGTGAACACGGAAAACAGATTGGTCAAGGCGACAGCTATTACTTTAACAGGAAGAGGCAATCACTAGAAGATCACAGTATTACCAGCAATGTAATGAAACTAAAAATGCTATATTTCTAACAAGTCCTCTCAATGTAATTACATATCTAAATTCAACATGCAAAGAAATAACTTATACAAATCTACAATAAGCTACCATTCATCCTTATTATCTTATATTTTTAGAAAAATATTAGTTTTCTGCATTACCTATAGTATAGTTCTTTAAACACCTTGTGTAATTAACTCTAAGTTTAAGGCCGTTGTAAATATTCTGCTGGTTGCTCATTATTTTTAACATATTTAATAAATATCTTATTACCCTTAATCAATTATTATATTAGATGTATACCTTTATGTTTCCACTATCTAATGCCTAACTTATACATATATGTTTCAAATGTCTAATAGTATCAGTTCTTATCACTCACATGGTAGACTGATTGTCACAATAAATTGTTACGTGGGATACATTTTGGAAACCAAGCTCATTTAACGAGTTAATCAGCCAACAAGCTTCACTAGTTGTCATACTCATTGCAACATATTCAGCCTCTGTTGAGGGCAAATTTACAGGTACTTGTTTTTTAAAACTTAAATAAGTAGCCTGTAATAGTCTTTCTATCCCTGGGATCATCTTCCAAGTTTATCCCTGGGATTACCTCCCTAGTTTATATCACAATACTCTTTTTAATGCAGTTAAAAATTCAATTATTAGCACATTTTTGATACATACTTAACATAGATTCTTTTAAGAACATTTTGTAAATGATTTCCTAAACTCAATTCAGTAACACCAGTTTCTAAATTTTTTTGAATATTTATATCCAAGAAATCAGATACCGATCTTAAATCATTCATCTTGTACTCTTTTTTAGAGCTATTTTCAGTTGAGTAGTTAATTTTTGAGTAGTCGCAAATATTAAAATATCAATGACCTACAACAACACATAGGTTTTATCATTGCCATACTACGTATGCAAACAAAAATCGCATTTTGATCTTACAAATCCTTGTCATGTTATAAAAGAATTACATGGGATGTTCCAACATTTTGGTAAATTCTTGAGACGACATAGCGATTTATTCAACTTAACAATATTATTATTACAATCTAAATAAGTTCCTTTGGGCAATTGAAAAAATACATTTTCATTTATCTCACCATACTAAAAGGGTGTTCTTACATCCGTTTCATAGATTGGTATATTAATTTATTTGTTATCACTATAAAAAGTCGAAAGGTTGATAATTTCGCAACAGGAGCATAAATGTCATTTAAAATTAAAACATCATCCTGCTCAAACTTTTTAGCCACTAACCCGGCTATGTACTGAGTAATATTATTGTTTCTCTTAAATTTAAATACTCATTTAACTAACTACGTTTTAATTTACAAGTATAGCTAACTGCTTTTTCAGTTTCAGGTACATCACAAAAGTTCCAAGTCTCATGCGCTTTAAACGTTTACAATTCTTTATTTATAGCATCACTCCACTTAACAGTATTTCTTCTCTTCATGGTCTCCTTGTACGTAAATAGCTACACTTTTACAATAGTACTATCTCATCACTGTGGACATTATTATACTGGTAAAAGGATTAATTTTCTTACAAGACTGCTTGGTTCTCGTGGTTTCGCAGCGTCATCCGCGTCGAATGAATTTCTAATCTAATCAACACATGGTTTGTAGTCACTTCCAGATTCAATCCCACTCTCAGTTACATTGTTATAGAGACAAGTTATTTTCTGGTTCATTGTATAGTTCATAAAAAAATATACCATATCCTTTCACATTCTCTCCATATCCAAACATCAATCCCCTTTTGCCTTTAATTTCTCACTTCCTCCGCCTTATTTCGATATGTATACGTATACTGGTGTTCCGAAAGGTTTTAGCTCATAAACATCATAACTTTTCTCCATCCATCATATGGCAATTTTCCTTCCTTGTCCTTACTCTTTACAATTCTATTCATGATAAAAGTTGAAGTATATGTTGTTTCTGCCCACAACATCTTTGGTAAATTTTAACGTTCAATATTTTCTTTGCAGCTTCGACTATTATACTATTTTATCTTTCATATGTTTATCTTTCCATTCTCCTCTTAGGTAATACAGAGCCGCACGGCTCAGTTGTCTGGTGTATTATTCCACGTTTTAAGAATATACCGTTCACCTCTTTGTTTATAAATTCTAACCCATTATCACTTCTAAACTCCTTCTCTTTATTTCCAGTTATATTTTCAACCCTATTTATGAAGCATTTTATGAAGCTTTCACTTCAAGTTTATTTTTGACAAAGTGAACATATCTGTAGTTAAAGAAATCATTCTTCATTGCTACAAAATACCTAGACTCCCCCTCTGATATTTCTTACATTGGGTGGCAAATATCTGCATGGATTAGTTCATATATTTTGGTGCTTATGTGCTCAATGTTATTGAATGACAAACGATTTATCTTCCCTCGTAAACAACTTTCACATTTAGGAATAGAGGTGAATTAATGTAATTTTTTTAATTAATATCATTTTTCGTAAGTATTTATCGCACGTAATCAAAATTTCGATGAGGCAATTTTGCATACCCCTCATTTAGCTCATTATTCACTATTTTTGCAACACTGAATAACTCATTTTTATATTAAAAATCCATGTAATATGAGCTTACATTTTGTTTAAAAACCACGCCAATATGGCTACTTTTGTAGAATTTACACGTAACGTCACCTGTCATTATGACATAACTTTTGTCCGTAGCGCGATTGACAGAGAAAAGGTTTGTTCTTAATTCTGGAATGAATAGAACATGGTCCAATATAGTGGTAAACCATTACCTCCTGTTATGTACTAGCACTATCATCTGTTATTAATTTAGCCAACTAATAGCCGCACCATTACCGAAAATCAAAGATTGTCGCATGTAGCTAGCAAAAGATAAAAATAAAGCATGATTACAGCACATGTGTTCAGTGGCCACAAAGTCCACTAGCCAATTTGTTTATTAACATTGTTTTGATAAATTTCACGCTAAAATCGTATTACTTTCCGTATTTTCACTCTTTTTCATAAACTTAAGCTGCTTTATAATATACTACTTTACCACATTAAATACATTTGTTATTGCTGCTACTAATGTTTTTTTTTTAGGTTTTCATTCAATGGTTTTGCATCTATTGGAACTTGGATAAGAACACTGATAAGTCAATACCCTTTTCATATTTATACTTGAATAATCCTTGCTGTATAATAAGAATACCGATATCTGTCTTCTGCTTACATATACTCACATTAGTTGTGTGCAACATGACATTAAGACACCTCCCTTTAATTATGCTAGCTAACCCTGACTTCTTATTAATACAGTAGTTTAGAACTTCCAGATATTCCAATTACTGGATCCTTCCAACCTGAAAGCGTTGTTATTTCCTTCCATTTAGCTCTTGCCTTATTCCATCACCAGAACAAATATATTTCTCGAAAACTGAATTTAATTCCATGCGGTAATTAAAAAATCTAACCTGACGTCGATATTGTCGCTTGACGTACTTTCTTACAAACTTTATACGATCGTTAAACAATATTACGTGTCTGTTACGTTACGTGTCTGAGCCCGTAACCTAGTGTAATTAAATAAAAATATACCGATTATCTTGCGCAAAACAGAATTATTTTATTGCACGTTTTGAATACAAAAAACAATTCCGTCAACGCGACAGCCTCTATTTTAACATTAAGAGACAATAACTGGAAGATGACTAAATTACATAGACAATTTTTTTAAAAACAAGAACATTAAAATGTTATGTCCTTGCTTGTTAACCATTAACTCTTTCATCCTTTAGTATATTTTTTATGGCAATCTTGTTCAGGAGATCTAAGATGATAAGCAATTGGTTTAAAAAAAAATACTAATGCATCTAAAAGTTACGTTAAGCCACTTAAAAATTAAATTAATTTAACGTGCTGGACTCATTACTTGTAAACACTTCATTACGAATCTTAACTGAAGGTTGAGAGGATACATGCTTGCATTGGAATAATTAATTTTATTCATATTTTGGATAGTTAACATTAGCAGTATTTTTTTAAGTTTTGCTATTAATAACCACAAATTGAATAACTTGAATGAACATATTAAATAAAAGTAAAACTATTGTTGAAAGTCGGAGATTTAAAATAACTTGCAATCTTAAAAACTTTATGTATTTGAAAATATCGTTGGACGAAATAAATATGTAACCTAATCCAATAAAAAATGTTGTCGCATTTAAAATTTAAAAGTCAAACTTCAATATTTACAACACAGCAGCAATGATTAATGCCGTGACCGCGTCTAACTCCGATAGTGTATTTTCAACAATTTTAATGATCAGCGCAACGCCAAGAATTATTGTGAGCTAATATGTTTCTTCAGCGACAGTTTATTACTTATCCGGGCGACCCTTTCAGACTTAATATTGCAAATGAAGCGTCCTTCCGTTTTCTCTTATGTTTTACGGGCGGCCAGGAAGTCGCCGCAGGTTCGATTTGATAAAAATATAAATCATGACCTAAACTTCTTACGGGGAAATCGAGTTCGACCACTTTTACGCTTTTTGGTGGACATTCATATTTATTTTGTTGATTTTATTTTTCTCTTTTCGTCTCATTTCCTAGAGAAAGATTTGTGTGGCTGGTCAGGTAATTTTACCGTTGTATATATATATACATATATATATATATATATATATATATATATATATATATATATATATATATATATATATAATTGTTTGAAGTAAGTTTCAATACCAGGAGAATAATAATATTTTCAAAAATGTTTTTATTGTTACTGCACCCAAAATATGACCGTTTTGTGAAACACTTAATTCACTCGTAGTTTAAGTACCCTACAATTACTGAAAATATTAAAGAGTGGTATAGCATAAACGATATAGAACATATTACTAGACTTGGTAAACGCTCAGGTTGAGTTTGGAAACTGGATTATCGGACCGTTAGGGAAAATTCCTTCTAATAACAATAGTGACATTATTAGTGATATGTACAAATGGCTGTTTTTCTTACACAACATTAGTTTATATTTCGTGATAGCTGGTTTATAGACACAAATAATGTGCTGGATATGATTTCCATCATTAAATCATCATATCTTTTGGAGTTACAGTCATAATTTCCTTAATTACTCAACAAGATTGACCTGGCGTAAACATTTATGAAACATTACATATAGAGTTAATACTATTATTAGACCGTATATTTTCACTTCGTTATCAACTAATCAATTTATCTTCCTCTGTACACTCAAAAATCTCAATTATAATTTTTTCTAATACGAATATGTCTATACTAAATGATATTTAAGTGAATATAAAAACCTTTTCTTTCATTCATGCGAGCTATTATTATGATTAAGAAGAAAAAGGTCATATAAAAAATACCTGAATTCACATTTTGTTAATAATTACCTAAATTAGAGGAAAAAATCTCTGTATTATTTACGCAAATCTCCATGATTCATAAATCAAATTTCCTTTGCATAGCAACAGAATTTAGATGAGAATATTTATGTTTCTAAATTTTAATAACGTAAAACGTATACAACGTATATAATATGGAAAGCACATTGAAAAGATTCACTAAATATTTTTATTTAGTTGAATTCCAGATAATATATTGAAGTGACCAAATGTTAAGATTAACTGCATATCTGCCCTTTTTATAAACATTGATTGTCTACTGTTCGTATGTGATAATCTTGAATGGCATAAAATGCCTTTGTTAATCACCATTTAGGATCACAGTATGTTTATGGAACTTCTTTAATTAATCATGTTGAGGTTTGGCATGCGATATTCAACGGTTTCCAAAAAAAGCTGATATGTAGGCAATACAACACATCATGTAGATACCAGTATTTAAATAAATGTACAAATATTACATTACAATATTAGTCACTGTTTGATTTTGTTCAAAAAAAGACGAAAATTTTTCTATCGTTCTTCCTCTACGATAATAATTTATGATAGAAAATAAATAAAATGGAAGTCACTCTTGATCAATCCCAATACAAAAAAATATCGCAGGAAACTTTACTGCCTTGTACCGAAAAAAATTCTTCATGTTTTATAAATATTTTAACATGTTAACGATCCATATCGATATTAGGTTTGTCCGTCCAATTTTTCTTTGCAAATAATATGTGTTGATATTTGATTGACCCGTAAAAACCCCAGGTCTAAACTCTAGACTATCTGTAATACGAAGTCAAGGAAAAGTCGCAACTTAAAGTAGTTGAATTATAAATTAGCTATATGTCATTTTTCAAGGAGTTTGGAATAACATTTTTATTGAAACGTATAATTTGATATCGTTTATGCTGGTGACCTATACCAAATGGCTGTATCAAATTTCACTAAATTACAGGTAATTGAATTTATTTTTAATTTTAAGAAAAGTTTCTGCCTTTAATTAGTTTCTGTTCATGTTACTTTTTACGTTTCTGTAAAATTAATAAATACTTTTTATAAGCAGCATCAAAGTCCTATGAATAAACAATTTACACTGATAAGAATAAAAATCTTTCTCATTTAGTATTAATGTTCCTAATTGATTGATGGCGACTGTATACGTGTATATACTCATAAAGTTTTATACAGAGAAACTTGCAAGTTTGATAAGTTTATACGAATAAAAATATGATTATTAAGTCATGCCTTCGTTTTTATACATCGTCAATATCTTAAATTAACATTTAAATGTTAGTAGACCTTGACCTCTCATTTGGGGCGTTATATTTTTATTCAAGTTTATATGGACCGTATATCTGAAAAGCTTATTTATTTTCTACAAGTAAAGAAAAGATCATGTAAGACTAACAGTCGTCATTTAATTCTTCATTCTTTAATTTTCTTTGGTTTTTCCTTAATAAAAAGTCTTTCCGCTCTCCAACGAAGCACTGTAATCTTACGGTATTTGCGTCGTAAAACTGTTAGGTTTGACTTGTTCTGCACTACCTAACTATTTTCTCAACCCTCTCTCTACTCACCGCACCGGTATTAACGCTGCATCCAGCCACAGGGCGGTGTCGTTGCATGCATACGACGTCCGCCCACACGAGTAACATATAATGTTTGTAGTAGTGTTTTATAGTTTGCTTAAGCCGTCGTGCCGCTGGCCGCCCTTTAATACGGCGCAAGAGCGTCCATGCACGTATGCTGCGTCAATTATCCATTACTTCTGTACCGACATAAAATATTTCCATTCCTCATAAAATAGCTACGTATCAAGCGCTTTAAACATTTCCTATTTAATTTCTGAAATCGTAGTCAATAGCAAACACATTTTATTTTACAGTCTAATTATTTTGTCCACTTGGTTTTCAAACTGTTTAAGTTTATGTAGGCCTTTAGATTTTCTGTGAAGAGAATATTCAAATATTTTCTTGGAATAGTCGTCTATAAAAGTGAAGAAATACTTGGCCCCTCCTAGAGACATGGTCTCCCGGCCGCCTTTTGATACGGGGCAGGAGCGTCCATGCACGTACGTCGCGTCAATTATCCATTACTTCTGTACCGACATAAAGTATTTCCATTACTCATAATATAGCTACGTATCAAGAGCTTTAAACATTTCCTATTTAATTTCTTGTCGTGAGTCAATCGTTTTCGACCAGGCAACTTGGTTTCGTTGAGTTAGGCTTACTATCGTTTCCGGCGCAGGTCGTTTTCTTTGTTGTTAATGCACATTAGCGTAACTGATGTTGTTATATGTCATTGTTAAGTTGTCACGCCTATGCTGTTCGGCGATCTGGAAATTGTATTGAATTGCCATTTTCGTTTATATTGTCGTACCGCGCTCATTTTCATTTGGAGTTTATGCGAGGTAAAACCCTCCAATGCCCCGAATGGTATGATATAGCATTACATTTTAAAAGGCATATATATATATATATATATATATATATATGTATATATATATATATATATATATATACATATATATATATATATATATATATATATATATGTATATACATATATATATATATATATATATATATATATATATATAAATATATATATGTATATATGATTTTATTTATTTATGTATTGTATTTATGAATGGTAATAAAATTTCATAAACAGAAATCAATTATTGTTACAGTTGCGTTATGCCCGAAGTGCGAAGGTTATTACTCCTTTGAGTATTGCAATAAACATCGAGTAGTGCAATAAACCGCACTTGAAAATATGGAAATGCGCTAGGCATATTTACGAATTTAGTGTCTACTATACGGCTGCAGGAATATTGTACCACCGATCCTACTATTGTGTAGTTAAATCCTTCAATAATGTAAATTTATATATAAAGTGTGCCGGTATGCAATTGAGAAGGACAAGTCGGCATAAGCCCCAATAGAGAAACAATTAAATTTAAGCTTATTCCAGAAAGTAATTTGCGTAGAGTTCGCGGCGGCGTCGAAAATGGATACAATTTAAAGTCGTTCACCTGGCCTCCAACCGTTGAACATTCAGTCAGCCTTTACGTTGAATTTTAATGAAATGCGTCAGTAAATAGTTGACTGACGCATTTTATTATAACCATTATTCGTTGCATTCGGGGTAGGTGGATGGGTTACGAAGGCGTCGAATGAAATTTCGAATGAAAATCCATTCAGTAGTTTTATGAGTACCATCTATACATAACAGTCTCAGGGACCCACACTATTCGAAAAATATTCCTGAAGTAAAAATAGAATTATTGATAGTGATGAAAAATTAATTTCAACTCTGTAATTTAGATAAATTACAGATATAATGGTTTCACGAAACAATTAATATAATGATACCATCACGAATAAAGATAATTATAGCATTATTCACTGAAGGCGGATAAGCAGTTTAAACGATAAACTACCTTCTTAAATATTTATTCTCTTATTGGATTGGTAAAATATATATTTATATAACACATGTAATTTCTAAGTACCTGTATCAACTTATACAGGAAAAAGTGCAAACATTATGAAACTATTCAGTGGCTAATCCTATGAATACGGAGAAAATATCAAGTATATAAGATGCTAATAAACTTGTTTTCCTAACTATTTACAATGGTTTTAACAACCTTATACATAAGGTCGGCCTATTGAATAAAACTCTGAACATATTATTTACTAGAATTGTCCGAGGTGTTATTATTAGAATGTGATATTATTTTCAATATGAAAGGAAACATGTTTTGGTTACGTAAAAAAAAGTAATTTACGACGATATAAAGTACTAAAACGGTTTATATAAAATATTTAAGGTCATATAAAATTGACATTGAAAAATAAGTTGGGTAACTTACCGTACAATGTGTCGTTAATGTTGATTTTATTTGTAAGCTGTACCAAGTGTTTTAAGTATTTACGGAAAAATTTAATTGATGAAAACCTGTCAATCACGAGTAGAACTCGCAGTATGAGAACTCTGCACATATGACTACACATGAGTTCTCATAAACATTTAAGTGTGCCCAGTATGTCTCATAAAATAATTGCACGTATTACTTTTTCACAAAGTAAATATATGGTACTATTTCTTTCACAGGAGTAAAATTTCGTGCATATTTGAAAAATTATAAGGCCTAAGATAATTGCTATAGTTTTCTTGTAATATTCTAGTCACATTTTGCCTTCCCTATTTTTCATAACTTTCGGTACAGTAGTTTCGGGAATAGGCGAAATATTCTGTTTTCGCATATTTTTTGGAATATATTATTAAATATACTTGAAAAATTATGAAACAAAGGTTTCTGTGCTCTAAATAATTACGACATAATTTGTAATATAAAAAAAATTAAAACTTATATTTATCCCGTCTTCAATTCTCTAAATAGTGCGAAATATATTGCATACGTACATAAAAATATGATATCTATAATCATTGATATAGTTACCTACGACCTTCGTGCAAACTCCAAAAATTAGATTTTTTTCACAATCACAAACTTTTTTTAATATTTGTCAATATATCTCCGAAGATATAATACCACGTTTTAAACAAAATATTTTTTTCACCATTATAACTCGTTCAAAAATATTTTACATTATAAATGGAATTAACATAAAATTCGAGTATTTTAATTGCCTCCTTAAAATTTTCATATGAGTATTTTTGAGTGTAAGTTATTGAAATATATGCTGGTTCATATGTTTTATTACCATGTACAATTTTAAGGTACATGTTAGGCCACTGAGAAATAAGGCTGTGCCGACAGAGAGACAGACACATGAGTGATCTTAGAAGGAATATGTTTTAACTTTTGTGGTAAGGAAAGTATAAAATACTTCTGTTGAGTTTAAAAAATTACTTTTCCAGCACAATACTTTGAAATAAAAGCGGCAAATTTAACATATTAATATAGAATACTTAAGAGTCGACCTTGAATGATGATCGCTTTTTTGAAGAAATCCGTGAAGCCGGAAAATGTTTAGTTCAGTATGTTTTAGTGTATATTTATTTTGCCAAATTTATTACCTAATTAATTATAATCACTTTAGATTAATTAACAGAAAATAGATGGGTATATTTTCTTCCCGAAATATGTTATATAATTCAGATTTAATATGTTAGTTGTTTATAAGGTATTCAATTATTTCTATAGTGTCAGGTTTTGATACATAACATAAACCATCACCCTTAATTTCCTTTAAATATTTAAATATTTTCTTAACAGTATTCCAATGAGTGTAGTCATAAGAAAGTAAAAATTTACTCACCTGACAGTGAGTCAAACATACATGTTGAAAATATAACCTGACCACATATTGGTCAGTTGCTGCATGAATGAGTGATCCAATCGCTTCTCTATATGGATTGATCTTTTTTGGTGGTCCATTATACTTTTTCAAATTCACGTGGGGGTCTATAGGAACGCTGCTGGGATTCCATTTATTATTTCCATTATCCATATTGAATATATTTAATTTGGTAAATAAATATATCTTTGTTGCATCTTTCCATCTGCATATCCACAAAATTTGTAGGTGAACCAGCTCCTAAGTCCTTAAGTGATACTTTCCAGTATAAACACATTGTTCTGCTTCACTTTTTGTAAAACCAAATTTCTCTAATACTGAAATGAATTTTATGTTCCAGTACCTGAAAGCTTGTTTTAACCCGTAAAGAGATTTGATAAGTTTGCATAAAAGGTTAGGTTTGCTCATTAGTCACCTCCTCAGGTGGACTCATTAGTATCTTCTCCGTCCGTAATTTTTCTTAAGCTGCCATAGAAAGTAATAAAACGTATAGAGTTATACCTCACAGTTAGTGTGAATATTTCATCATAATCAATACCTTGTGTTTGTTCGTATCCCTTTGCCTAAAGTCGAGACAATCGTGTCGGAGATCTTTTAATTCATCCTTGATGCGAAAGACCTACTTGAAACCAATCACCTTCGCACCTGAAGGCTTTTCTGTCAATGTCCACGTTCCATTTCAATGATGTGTATTCTAGTTCACTTTGATTGACAACTTCTATCTTTCGCAGTCAGTTGATGAGACTGGATGGAGATCATTGAATTTTTAGCAATGCACAGAAATCCTTTTTTATTGAACTTAGTGGATATTTCCGTTCTAGGTCTCACAGTTATGTTTGATTGAGGTGGTGTTTCACTCACTGATGTGGTGTTTCACTCACTGAAAAGTGAGTATGTACTTTTGGAAATGTCTCGATCAGAGTAATACTCGTTGGCGGTAATGTTTATTGTGCTCGATGTGTCATTGCAGCTGTCATTTTCATTGTCTCTGATTCTGATTGACGTGATGAGTTTGACAGGTTTACAGGAACATAACTTGTTTTGACTGCAGACTCTGGAAAAAACAGCAGCAAACAAACAGCTGCTCTTTACAACTGTTCTAGATAGAGGAATTTTAAATCTATATCCCTTAGTGTATTCAAAGTATCCAAAAAATCGAGCTTTCTTTGCTTTAAGATCCCATTTTCTCCTTTTCTCTTTTGGAAGATGTATCATAGTTTCACAATTGAATATCCATAGATATTCCATATTTGGTTTCTGTTTCGACCACACCTCTTCTGAAGTTTTAAATCCGTGCTACCGAGTCGGAGCTCTGTTATTAAGATAAGCAGCTATATGTATTTCTTCAGACCAATATAGCTAAGGTAGGTTTGCATATATAAGCAGATACTTAGCCTTCTCTACCAGGGTCCGGTTCATTCGTTCTGCGACACCATTTTGCTCAAGTGTATAGGGTGTGTTCTTCTGATAGAGAATGCCAGTTTATTTTAATCATTCTTTCAAGTTATTGGAATCATATTCAATACTATTTTCAAAGCAAACACATTTTATTTGACAGTTTAATTGTTTTATCCACTTGGTTTTCAAAATGTTTAAATTTATATAGGGCTTCAGATTTTCTATAAAGAGAATATACAAATATTTTTTAGAATAGTCGTCTATAAAGATGAAAAAATACTTGGCCTCTCCTAGGGACATGGTCTCCATGGGGCCATAGATATCAGTATGGATTAGTTCAAAGAGTTTTGTAGTCCTTGCACCAGTATGTTTCAGAGGCAAGTGCGTTTGTTCAATCAACATCAGAAATGTATGCTTTATCAGCTTGTACATATTTTTGTTTAAGTTTGCTGTGCTGACTACCTCATTATTCTTATTTAGTAATTTACAGCCATTACTATTAATCTTCACTTTACCACCAGTATTGGTTATCTGACTCACTGATAGTAAGTTTTTTGTCAGTTCAGGAACATATAATACACTTTGCAGCATATTTTCTTGCACTGAACCCTGTTGTCACTCACGACTAGACTTATTTAACCAGAACTATTCACTGTTAAAGATTGGTTATTTGCTACCATGATTGTTTTGACATATAGTATTTTCTATTCTAGTAGCCGATTACCATATTTGGTCGTATGCGTTGAAGCTATGTAGTAGCATTACAGTTACTTGTAGAAGCTAGAAAAGTATCAGCATAACTTGAAATTTCTTGGTGTGATTTCTCGTTTAGTTTAGACTTGCACTCTGTACTTACAAGTCCATATTTATTACAGTTGAAGCAGCGAGGTTCTTTATGTTTATATACATCATGGATGTTTTTATTATACTTCGCGGAAAAAGCTGTTGTATCGCCTTCACATAATTTAACATCTTGGAAGATTTGAGCCTTCACCGAGTCTGTACTAATATCAATGCTGGAACTTTCGATGGCCAAGATTGTGGGTTTATTTGAATCTGGTGGACCGGAGAGTTGTAATGTGCCCAGCCATACATCGTCCACTTTGAACCCTGTTTTGTCGGTATGTGAGCCGTTGTTATTATTTTGCTCGTATGTTCCTCTACGTTTTGACATCCAGCAAGATTATTTATACACAAATCACGAAGTAAGCCCGCATGACGTTAGCCTTGAGTCGTCGAAAGCACGCGCCAAGTTGTTCCACACTTCCTTGGCAGACTTGGCTTCTTGAATGTGGATGTCGTTTGTCGAATCGACAAGTATCGTATAAGTAATCGACAATGATTTTCGATTTAGCTTTTACATCTTTGTTTAAATCTACAGATGCTTCATCTTCCATACAATCCAACAGTTCTTTATGCTCGAGAGAAGTGCTCACAACGAATATTCACGTAGAATAATTTTCGTGGCCGGTTAATTTTTCAGTAATATTTAATGCCACTGGATTGTTTTGGTCATCTTTGCGTTTATTTTAGGAATTTTTATATGCACGTACAAGATCACGACGCTTTCATGAGGTTTTTTTGTCCGTTTTCAAGTGTGTTTGTATTTATCTTATTTACCCTTTCCACTTTTATTAAGGTTTCTTGTCCAATAACCTAATAGATTTATAGTGAAAAGTCGGGCACTTCGATGAGGTTATTTCTTATGGAGCAGAGAGAGCTAAGTGAGTGAGCCATAGACAAGGTACATTGCCTAGGTGTAATTTTAACAATATAAATATAACACTAGTGTGTAGCAATAAAGGCTCGTATTTTAAAATATATTAATATGTTAGTCATTTTTCCTACAATATTTGGATGAATCGCTAATGGCATGAATTATTTTAGATTTCTCATTTCACAATTTGACTTTTCGCTATTTATTTGTTCTATGTATTTACGACATTTTCATTGTTGTTTTACTATAGACCATAGTTACTATAATAAAATGAGTGTGCAATATGTACCAAAATAGTGAATTAATTGAATATCTAATGAATCAACATTTCACACAAAATATCCAAAATTTATATTTTCTTATAAACTTTTAATATTCTGAATATTTATAGTAATATAATGTTTTTAATTTTCAGCATCCCTTTAACAAAACTATGAAAAATATATTTTTAAACCTATCGCCAAATTGCTTACGTTACAGCTATGGAAGCTGAATTGAGAAATTCATGCTCTAATGTTACATGCCAAAAATTATAAATTTGTATGTAATTTTATGTGCACAATATCAACTAAAAAAAATACCAAAACACTGTTTAGTGGTAAGACTTATTCAATTTAACTGCATGAATTCCAGATATAAGATTGATTTAATCGACATGCAGTCTGAGTCAGATGAACATTATTGACTTATCAAGATCACTTTACAATTCTTCCACTGAAAACGAAAAGTGCCGAGGAAGTAGCATATCAAATTTTGAATATATTTTGTTTATTTTTTGCCCCTTGCATATTGCATAGCAACAATGGAATGAATTTGCTAATGGAATAATTAAAAAATTAGCAGAAATTTGGCTCAGAACGACGCTTGTTCATAGAAAACCTCGACATTCTCATAGTCAAGATTCGTTTGACAATTTCAATCAAGATGTCCATGAAATTTTAGTAGCTTGAATGGCTCACAATAATTTTCAGATGGAATGTGATTTATTCAAATTAAAAAGAACCGTGCTCCCCACTCGGTAATGCAGACGAGCCCATACGCTAGCGGCGTATGGACTTGTCTTGTTTTGTCTCTGTTTGGATCTCCTTAAAAATTGGGCTTGCAGATATTTTTATTACTAAAGAACTAGTAATATCTACCTCTAAAAATGAAGATCAACAAAATCATAATAAAATAGAAGAGAAAGTCGGCAAACAAAAATATTTTAAATTTAATGAAAAGTTGTGTTATTTGTGAAAATGAAACCTTAATAGCTCACAAGCGTTCACATTATTTGTGAAGAAAGCAACAAGAATGAGGGATTTGGTGCAAATATTACCTGTAAGCTCTGTTAAAGAAAGTGTTTTGTTTATCAACGTTAAGAAATGATGTACAAATCCGACCACGAGAAATAGGCATATAAAATTATTTCATTATCCAACTCAAAATTTCCTGCACTTGAAATTGAAATTAACATTTTATAAAAAGTTGGATTTGAAGATAAAATTTTATAACAAGTTTTTATGTAATTTAATTAAAATAGTAAAATTAAACATATAAATCTTATGATTTTTATTAGGATAATATTGAAGAATAATAATAGCATAGCATAGAAGCATTCCTATTTTTTGTTTTTTGACTATACTATCTGCATTTTTTTAAATTACATTGTGTGGTCAAGCCCTTATTCGAAAATATCTTCTACATAAAATAACATTTCTGTGTGTTACAGAATATACTCGAGAATGACCGTAATCATCTTTCTGAGAAAGGCTTATTTGAAAGCTCTATATGGTAAGTTTTACCTTTATCTTTTGAGTACTCAGATGAAAAAATAAAATTTAAGAGGAAGGTTTCGCATGGATTCCCTGTGTAGTACAGATATCTACCAGACTTTTTATTCGAGTAGTTTTGACAAACTAAATTCATTTATAAAGAACCTTAAAGAAAACGTTTAGTTTTTCGGGGGTAGCTTTGAAGTTACACGAGTATTTTGTTAGTAGTCTTTTTGTGTTATTTATAAATTTTCATTTGTTGTTTTGGCAACAATTTACAATAATGATACGCTTAAAAGACATTTGAAAGACCTACGCTTAAAAGTCTTTGTAAATAATTATAATAATTCGTTTCTCCTACTAAGTTCTTTCAATCAGTAATGAAATATTCAACAAAATTATCGACTTTATTTCATTAACTTGTTTAAATATTCACCAAGTTTGTGTTATAAAAGAGATAATTAGACTAATTATGTAAATTGTATTTGATACTTCAATGTTGTATTAACTAATTTAACAGTTTACGTCCTCACTTTTGCTAATTAAAATCTACTACTAATTCAGATTTCTATTTAATACAAAAATTGTACATGTTATAATCTTAATGTTTCAGTAAAAATATTTTAATTTCATCGAAGGAAATACTGACGTTTTCAATATATTTTGGTGTGCTCGTTCAGTATTTATTACGAAATTTTAAAATTAAAAATTGAAATTAATAATTATTTCCAACTTTTATATAAACATTTATTTAACTATTTTCCAAATAATTTAAAACCAGTTCTATTCCTATAAACTTTTATGTCTATAAATAAATTTTATTTAAGTACATCCATAAAATCAAGTCATTTCTTGTTTATCTAAGAAAATAGAAGATTTTAGCTTTTAATTATATTCAGAACAAGATTAAAGATATGATTTGAATTGGTTTTAAAACAGAAATATATATTTTATAAATATCACACTTAATATGCAAGTAACTATGTAGGGAGTTTACCTCATTTAAACTGAAGTATATTTTAATAGTAAAAATACACAAACTGCATTTTACAAACTTTTCTTTCCCAAAGACTTGTTCAGTTTTTATGGAACAGATCTTTTTATTACATAAAAATTAATGAAAAAATGAGTTTAGAATTGTGATTTTATAACGCAAGTATATTTTTATGAATAACGTGTTAAAAATACAAGTGTTTATGTTTGTAATTGACTGAATTCAAACAAAAATATTTTTTATTTTACAAATATACAGTTTTTTTTATTCCAAAACTGCAGTTTATATTTTATGAAATCGATATTTTTTATAAAAAAATTGTTTAAAAATGTATTTAACGTTGTGATTTTATAAGGCAAATATATATTTTGATAACCATGTCGACAATACTACGACTGGAGGTACGAGTTCAAATTTATGGAAGGGCTTCTGATTCAGAATATACTTACATAACTGACAAAAGAAAATAACTTTACCCGCTAGTGTAGACACTAACAGATTGAGTGGAACAGAAGGAGTCTACTAGTTATGTTATTCGATAATTATTAGAACCATGAGCAATAAACTTTTTCAGAAAGCAGTTCCAATATAATATAATCCAATTTAATATATAAATAAAATTACTCCAAAAAACTATTTATACATCTCGATGGATATATTGGAAAGATAAAAAAATATAGGCATTGAAGAAAAGGACGTTATTTTTTATTGTACCAATCCTTATGACCAGAATATATCTGTCATTATATATTTTATATATTATATTATTATATATATTATATTTTATATATTATACACCGTCGACCAGGTAAAGGTCTAATGATGAGTTCTGGAGGTAAACAATGGAGCTCTCTAACGGGTGGTTGTAAATTGAAAGTGATTCAATATATTTGCTACTGATAGTTGCTACTTTGCAAAATAACTACACTATCTACCATATCAGAGTCAGATGATGTGTTCTGGCGATAAATAATTGAACTCCTATGGTAGTAAATCGAACGGGATTAATGATATATGCTGCTAGTTAGTTGTTACTACTATCATTTCATTTCTATGTATTGTTGATAACCAAATTTAGATAAAGAGGAATCTATATACTAGCTTTTGTCCGTTAGTCTTAATAATTATATCATATTCTAAGAAAGAAAATACTTTAGATTATTAATATTAGTATATAAATCATTAAAAATTCTAAAACAAAATATTTAAAAAAAACCGACCTGACTGAATTTTAAATTGTTTAATTGACATTATTCTATTTACATCATAAGTATATATATATATATATATACATATATATATATATATATATATATATATATATATATATATATATATATAAATACATTTAATTCGGAAAGAAGGAGACATGTTTAGAAACGTTGAAAAAATATACTCTAATCCTCCTAAATATAGTCCATCTTTATCACACTACCCTACATTTCAGACTACATTTACATTCAGACTAAATAATATAAATATATACATACATACATGCATATATTACACACATGCAAGAATGATGTGATAAATTATTCAAAAAATCATTTATATTCCAATAATTGACAAAAAGTATGTCGTAATGAAGAGTGTTCGAAATATTTTAAGCTAAGTTGTTCAGATATCTTTTAGTAATACGATTACAATGTCCTTTCATTGAAGAATATAGCAATAATAATATTGACAATAAGAGCAATAAAAGAACATCATGATACTTCAATGGCCAATATTTAACTTTAACCAGATAAAAAAAATTTACAACCGTAATTTATATTTAAGTACCATTTTTAAGTAAATTGTACCGCCAAAATACTTTTTACGCTTTCTTTATTTTGTTCTCAACTCGTGTATGAAATAATTAAAATTACTTCTTTTATTTTTATGTAAATTCATAAAAAAAAAGTTTATTCCAAGTATTTAATTTGAAAATCTGAGGGAAATAATATTTTGTATTTCAATACCAAAGAGATGTATACAAACATTCTTATAACTTATGACTTTGATTTCTTTCAGTAATTGTCAGTTTAATCCTAAGAAATTAGATATTACTTGGAAATAGAGATATGTACATCATTATAAATTCGGCGCCACTGCTTATGCCTATGTTGTATTTTAACAGTTACCAATATTTTATTCAAGTGTTTGATATGAAAAGTAAATTGTAATTTTCATTATATCGATAAAATTTTAAAGCTATGTGATCAATTCGAGAAATAAATTTTCCATTCGAATTTCGAGTAATATATTTTTTCTTCTGACAGAAACACTTTTTTTAAGGAACATTCTCATTATTTTATTGCAATTTATAATATGTTGCCAGAATCGAAGAGAAAAAAAAACCTCACTTTCTGTTTAATAAATAGGTTGAAGTAGAAAAGGTTTTTAACAATTAGAATTTATCATCAGTTTTAGTCATTTGTATATATGGATATAATAAAATAATTTAACCGGAAAACTTTTTTGAAACTATTTTTCGGTTAAAAAAAAATTAATTATTTAAATTTTTATTTTATAAATTTATCATTTTTCATTATGAAGATGATTCCCAAAGTTTTTTTTATTTTGCAACTCATTTTCTCCATATTTAGAAAGATATTAATAATGATTGTTTAGATTAAGAGATTACGCAACATTATGATGAAGGATTTATTAAAATATATTTAGTTTTTTTTTATAATACGAATACATATAAACACAAACACGCTGAAAACGGTAGAGTTGCAATAAAAATAATTTCAGTTATTTTCAATCTTATGTTATAAACAAAATACAAAGATCTGTTATTAAACATAATAGTGACATACATTTTTTCCTATGGGCTCGATACCTGACAAGGTAACACGACAATCAATTATATGGCAACTCCAAGTATTCACGAATTACCTACCTGAATTTCTATCGGAGACATCCAGTGAAAAATTAAACAAGATCCGGTTAACACTGAAATAAGAATGTGAATAATGGGGGATGGGGATAATTGAGACACGTCTTAAGACGGTATTTTCTTGATGTTACCAAGCAACTATTGGGCTGGAATCTACAAGAAAGTTTGAAAAAGACTCTGAGGTGGACGTCCCAAAACCATATGATAGCATACAGTTAGAAACTAGACAAGAAGATTGGAAAAATTATGTAGTGAAATGAAGCTCCAGTCAAATATGAAAACAAATGGATTTTTATAAATCTCCATGTTCTGAAATGGAATGTCGGCATCTTATAGACACAATCGATGCTAAAAGAATTTAGTTTTGGCAAAAAAATTTATCTGTACTGCCAAATGCTATGGTCATGTTAGGATTTTCTAAAATTGATAAACTGTATCGGATAATGGAAAATAATATTTTCTAAGAAAAACCTCGGGAACTTAAAATCGAATAAAACCCCGTTTGTTGTGTCTGAAATTGTCAACCCACTCTCTCAATAAATCTCCCCACACTTGTAAGTTTCATATATAATTATTAAAAACATATAGCCAATGGAAAACGTTCTCTTGTCCGGATAATGCTATTATACATCTTACAATAATAAATAAGGAGGCCGACAATGGAATAAGTAATGTAATTTGTAGACGAATAATGCTTTCACGAGAGGTATCAATTTTTATTATATTCACGCGGATCTCAATGTGCGACAAGGTGTGGTTTCGAAATGGTTTCTCTCAGCGTCGTGGCAGAATTACAATTTAGGACGGCAAGCCAATGATCTAAAAGATCGATGTAAAAAAATGGTAACTTTATTTACAGAGTTTTCAGTTAACGCAATTTACCAGTTCGAATAAAACGTAGGTTAAAATATTTTTAGCGAGTAACCAAAAAAAAACATTCATAACGATTGAACTGTCAGTTTATGTCTAAGAAACCTTTGTCAAAATACTAAAGAATATAGATAGAATTAATTTTCCAAAAATAGTACACCTTTTATACTAATGTGAATATAATGGTTGCTTTGATATATTTTTCTACTTTTGGTATTATTACCAATTTATGAGAGGAAAAATATTTTCTAATTAAAAAGTTATTAGCAAGTTCAAATAATAAATTAAACGTTCTTTTTACTGCATCATAAAGAGAAATGTAGAAATACTGTACTTGATGAAGCAAGAAATGATTTTGAAGAATATAAACGTATTTAGGAAATTACCTTGTTTTTTTTTATTTTTATTTCAGAAGCACATAAAAATATGACAAAATCTTAGTAGTTCCTAGTTCGATTTATGGTACTTGGCAATTGTAGTATGGCAGTTATTGAGTAGTTTCAATAGCCATGATGTAGCATATTATGTAGATGTTCACAGACGTACACAGCCTTGTAATGTGAAATATATGTGCAGATACGTAAATCGAAACTGGCCTTTCGCCACTTTTTACTAAATTTTATTGGTGTATGATAAAATAACTACAAAGAGACTACTATTATACTCTTTATATAAAAGCGAGTGTTACGAAAGTAGTTATCTTTTTGGATTGAATATAATGAAGTTCTAACTGAAGGTAAACATTTAATACGTCCATTGTTTTTTGTAACATTAATTGAATGAATAAATGCGTTTAATAAATAATATTAAGCGTGATGCATGACAATATATGGAATTACATTTCAAGCCAAAACGTAAGTAATTCGTAATTATTCTTGATATAATGTGTAAATATTATCAGACAAAATTCACTATTAGTATTCAGTAGTGATAATTCTTTCTTTATTTTGTCGGATAACTTAATTCATACCTTTCTCATCCCTACATTATAAAACATTGGAGTACAACTCACAACAAGGTTGCAATAACAACATTAGTATTGTTAACTCAATTGAAATTTTATATGTTAAGAGAGCATTCTATGTTAATAAAAAAATAGCATTCCGTGTTGCCACATTATTATCGGATATTTGCTCTGAAATATTTCGTGTAGCTGAACGTAGAAGATAATGGATGATTTATATTAAAGTACTTATTCTGTTTTAATACAAATACCTAAATTACATTACGGTGACACATTTGTAAAATCATTATCGCTCTTTAGAAATATTCGTTATTCATTAACGGACTCTTTGTCTTCACTGCTAAACATGGGCCTCTCCAAATGTGTGTATCATTGAAGGTAATAATTTGATTGTTGCGAGATCCTACGTAAATCCAGTACTTAGTTACTCGCACCAGTGGCGCTTCTGCCCATCAAAGATCTGTAGTATTTTAGCTATTCTATTAAAACCATCACTCCAGACCTGCTCCAAGAACGAGCGGGAATCGAATACGAAAGCGGTAGCCTATGTAACATAATTTGAAAAATTGGTATGCACAAGACAATACGAAAAACAAAAAACGGAACGAAACAGTAATACTGTTTACAGAATTTAAATTCTTTTAATTGGAATTTTTTTAACGGGGAAGAATATCATTGAATTTTTTTAATCTGTGATAGTTTTAAAACACTTCACGATCAGAAATTTAAGTAACAGTTTTACAACAAAAGTAATTAATTATACCGCTTAATTATATATCCTGATATTAATTAAATAGATTGAATCGACACCGCAAACATCACTGACATTTCGCTAACTATTGAATATTTTGACTAACTTCTAAGAGGCATGTTTTCACTCAGTACTATCGTTATTTTGATATTACAACATATTTAAAGAAATATGTATTGATCTATGTTTTTCACAATATAACGTGAATTTATTGGTACAAAAGGTCAAATAATCATTAAAAGCGAATTAAAAAAATATATTACATTAAATATTTTTAAACTGAGCAATATTCTGTATCTAAAGATGTTTAATTTTAGAAGAAATATTCGAAATACTCGATATGTCACTAACCGGAGTGGATAGTGAAGTGTTGAAAAAACTTTTATAGCCAGGTTACGAAACGCGGTCATTGAAGGAAGATGCGAATATTTAAACTTTAAATTCACTCAGTTAATATCCCTGAAAAATGACACTGATGTTTTGTCGTGTTTAACTATGCCCAGGTCTTTTAAAGTCAAATTATATCATTTATTTTCAAATAATTATGGGTAAATTAACAATAAAATTATTTTATTAAAGTATATATTTAAAAAACATTGAACATTTTGAAGTAAAATATTATTTTTTATTCGAAAACTTAGTTTTAAATTTATTAATTTATTAATAAAATTATAATTTTCAAAATTGACAGAAGCTGAATATTTTCAGTCCCATAATTGATAATGAGAGAGAAGAACAAAATTATGATACCTATTTGTATTTTTGATTGTGTTAAAATTTATGAATCTCTTTGATAAAAATGTTTCAGCTGGTTGAACACTTAGAGTCGATACAAAGGAAAATTAATGATAGAAATTTAAGTAATACTAAAATATTTCAATTATATAAATTTGTTTACCTTTGGTGCGAATATCAATCTAATTATAATTACGTTAATAGTGTAGCCGAGGTCGCGAAATATTTTTATTCAAAGCGGCCGGTACAAACAACCGATCACGAGTGCATCTCACCCCATAAATCTATCATTGTTAATCGCTGGCCGCTACCAACGATTGACTTCTATGGGTTATTGAAGACCAACTTTAGACAAAGAGGAAATTTATCTGCATACTAACTTTTGATTGTGAATTAATAATTATTATACAATATTCTAAGACAAGAAACATTCGAATGTCAGGTAATGTGTGATGATTAATATTATTAATGACTAAAGCTTCTAAAATAAAAAAGTAGCAAAGTTTTATATTATAAATTCATCCTTTATGAAACTGTTTCGTATAATGAGTACATTATAAGTTATAGTTTTAAATTCACATTATAAATTGTCAAATTCAGCAATACAACAGACTTCAAAAATAATTAACTTAGTTATTTATTGCGAATAAATAGGCATCTATTTTGATTTAACTATTTTTTTATTTTTAAGTACCTGCTTTCTTGAAGTCGTTTCTTTGAAACATATTTTATTATATATCAAAATCATTTTACTATATATTCCGGAGTTTAAAGTAAACTTGGCAAAAATGGAGGTTTTCGCGAAAAATGTAAACACGCCCTTAAAACGTTGGTAATTGCTTATTGTGTAAATGAATCAATTCTAATTAAACCCGGCATTTGTATGAAATATGTCTTTACCTACATTCTCAATATTTGTAAAGTTTTCTGTTGTTAATAGATAAATTGCCATAGATATTAGAATTAGATATCACGATTATCTGAGTCAAAATACAAGAACGCTCCTGTTCTAATGCTATTCATCACTGTTAAAAAGAGGGTTGACGCTTTGCTGCAAGTAATACTATTTATTAACAGTGTTCATTTTAAAAATAAATAAATTACTTGTATTTTTGTTTCATTAAACCATCTGTACACGTACAAAAGGTAAAAATAACAAAACAAGCATTGTAGATTTTTGAAGTTCAATGTAGGGAATAAATATAATGTAAGTTTGTTATTTTTCCCTTGTAACCACACATTAATATTAAAGCATAGGCATTTTTACAAAATTTAAATACTTCGAATGCAGATTTCTTTTATAAAGTGTGTGCCGAATTTGTTGATTATATTTTTTCAGTTAGTTTATATTGACCAGTCGAGACATTGGATCTCGATGAAAATTACTCAAAATCACTGAATAGAATTAGTAAAACCAACTTTATCGGTTAGGATATTTCATATAGAATAACCAATAAGATAATAGTATATTATTTTATTTCAAAAAAGTTTTGTTGAAGCTAACGCGCTTTTCTTTTGAGCGGAAGCTGTGTAACGGTAATAGTATTTGAGACGAAACTTTTTAAAATAAATTTGGATAACTTATTTTTATTAACCTTCATATTTTCTTTCCTATATTTGTTCTAATTTATAATAAACCTTAGAAGCATAGCTCGAAGCTTTAATCGCCCAATGTTTTAGCTTCGTAAATAATTTATGTGTACATAACAAAGCAATATATTGTAAACGTATATATATATATATATATATATATATATATATATAAATATATATATATATATATATCATATAACAAGGCAATATGTTCTTAACGTATTTTTTTCTCATTCCTTTTGCGTCACAATTTATTTACAAGATATGTATTACGTAATTCTTAAGTAATCAACTCTTGTGTCGTCGCTACTAATTTGAATGGAAGTTTGGGTCTTTCTAACCCTCTGAATTTAATATAAATACAATTTGATTGGTAGAAAAAGTGTAATAATTTGAAACTAAATATTACAATATATGAAAATAATGTTTTATTCTAATTATATCTTCATACATTGTAAAGTTTATTTACATAATAACGCATATAGCTCCATCATTAAATTGATTACCGGTTTAAATCTTGAATGCCTCTTATTAATTTAACAAGTTTGCATCATAAATAATACTATTAAAGTTTTATTCTAAATGTGACCTACTATACAGACATGGCTTATTAAACAAAAAGGAAACGTTAATTCCGTAAAAAGTACATCTCTTTCCAATTTTCTTCATTTAACCAGGACGATATTTGTGAAATGGATTTGAAAAGAACATTTCGTTTTGTGTAATAATATATAAATTGGAGTTTTATAAAAGAAAATAAATGAGTGGTGAAAGAAATTAAAAAAAACGTTTTTCTTTATCTCTTCTTTATTAGGATTCTTACGTTTTATATATACTGCTATTAATTTTAGCCGACATCTTCTTATTTCATTGTCAATCATATAATAAATTAGTTGTACCTCAAAAGGAAAAACGGACCGCTTTAAAATAACAAACGGGTCTGTCTAAGTATCATAGCCGTTAACAGAAATCGCTTGACGTAGCAACACATTTGGCATAGCAATAAATGTAATAATTCGCATATATATCAATAGTAATGAAAAAAAATATGTTTCCTTATTTTTTAAACTGTTCAATCTATAATTAAAAAATAAAAGGTTTTAGAAATCTACGCAAAAATTATTAGAAAATTATAGCAATTATCTCAGATCTTATAATTGCTAAAATATTCATACCATGTTTGAAAGCGTATGAAAGATATAAGAAATAATTAATATTGAAAAATTAATATTCTGTAAATAGTTTAATAATTTGCTCAAAATATTTAATAAACAAAGTTAATTCCTGCTCTTAAAATTGTTTACACACGTATGGCGTCGGCAATGCGCGTGTAAAGCTTATTTGATATTAAATTCTACGGTTCCTTTTTATCTATTACTGGCAATATTAATGAATAGCGATCTCCTAATATGCTCATTGTTCTGGTTTGATTTTTTTGTGATCCTTTCATTGTATTGCATATTGCCGTCGATTTCAAATGACAGTGAAAAATATATTATTATATATCATATGAATAATATTTATAAATATTAACATGCTTCAACCATCCCTTTATGGTAAATTATTTATGTATATGGTAAATTATTTATGTCCTTAAGTGACTTGAGTTTTGTTTATTTCCAAATCGGTTTTTCTTATCTTGAGGTCTCAATATATTTTAAATCGACATGGTGCCTGTTGTTACTTTTGAGGGATCGACAAACGCCGTTAAAGCGCAAAGTCTTTTTGCTAAAAGCGTTGCGTGAAATCGTATACACTTTACGAGTGAATAGGGGGGTGGCTTTACTCAGGAAAACACGCTTAAGGGTACAATGCGACTTCAAGGGATATTTTAGCAAAAGCCCTTTTTTACTAGTTGCCGGGTTTTTTTAAGTAATTTGAAGCTTGTATCTAAGGATGCCATCTTAATTTTAAACGTTACATACTTTGCGAAGTAATGGCGGATTGAATCTTTAGCATATTTGAGAAATGTGTTAAAACACATGAAACTTAAAGCGTAACATATCTAGAAAAGGCAGAATGCTTATTTTTCTTCGGTGTTTGTTTTGCAAACGATGAAACTAAGATATATCCTGAGTTTACTTTAGCGAAAGATGAAAAAGGACCAATTTTAAATTGAACCTGTTTAGAGACATTTAAATATTCAAAGTTGTTTTTTTGCAGATATCATTAAATTTTAGGACAATTGGACGAAAAGAAAAAATATTAGGGTTTATTTATAAGTTTACGTACTATGTGAATGAAATAAATATTTCATGATGTCCGTCTTATCTATATTAATTTGCAATATATTAAAATATATATGATGAAAATCACGAAATATCTAATTGTGACGTATAAATCAATTTTTCCTAAGTGTAATGACAATTCTTCGAAAATTGTTTTAAATATCAATTCACAAAAAATGAATACATAATAAACATATGTATTCATTTTTTCTTCAAGTATTTCAAAATTTGACATATTTTATTTAAATGTAATATGCGGAGAATAGTACTATAAATATATATATATATATATATATATATATATATATATATATATATATATATATATAGAGATATATATATATATATATATATAGATATATATATATAAATATATATATATATATATATATATATATAGTATTATTCTTGGTTTATCTCTAATATTGGGATAAATTTACCCAAAACATAATTTCGAAGGGACCTAAAATGATTACTTAAGCATATTCCTTAAATTAAAGTGGTCTTACTATATCTGTGCGAGATGTATGACTACATAATCTCTTTATAATGTTTCTATACAATCAATAAGCATTTTATGATTTGAAAGTTTATGTTATACGGGCAAATAGTTTAAACTTTTTGTTCTTCTCTGAAAGCTACCATAATTAAATTCATCCAAGGTATTGGATATTCTTTGTGATAAAAGAATCAAGTTTAATCCTACAATAATTCCATGACCATATTGAAGCATTATTGATTATATGAAAACTAATTATAGCCTTTCTATTAGTGCCTATGTTAATGCAAATATACCTTAACACTAGTGAGATGAGGAGTAATAGGGAGCGGCAGTACAAAAAACGATTGTTTCTGACTCGGCAGATCAATGGATTATCAATCATTTTAGCAATATAGAGATTTCAGAAATTTATTCCAGAAATTTTTATACTAAAGTATTTAGAGATTATTCAACTGTCCCTTTTGAAAAACTTTGAAGGACTTTTTCACTAATACGGAAAATAAGTTTAACTTGATACCGAAAAAATTACTGTTTTTTAAAATCTTGAATGAACTACGATATTCTTAAAAATTTTACTACGCCATTGCTTAAAAGTTGTATCAAATATTTAATATAAAAATATTCAACTTTAAAACATTTTATTTTAGCTAAAGAAAATTGTACAGCTATACAACGTTGTAATTGTTCCTAAAAACAAATTCCACTCCTTTGTCATTACGGATGCTCACTGGCATGGAGTTGAATATCTATTCAAAATGAAAACATTTTATACGGTGAATCAGCTGAAATACATGAAAGATATAATTTTTTCCTTAACGGTTTTTCTGCGATGAGCCTGTATATAATGTAGTATCGGGTCTTATAAGACTATTTTGTCGCGGTAATGATGCAAGGAATTGAGTTTTGGGGGAGATGTGAATGCGTGAGGTGATGTATGGCAGCTCTTTATGCCACTCACCGGATTATTATTATTGCCTATTTTGTCAATTCACGCGACTGACTTGCATTCACACCCTTATTCCAGATAATGGTCAAGGGGTAGTGCTTCGAGGTAATACCTGGCAGAGGGAGCTACACGTATTGGGGGAATCAATTACACTCGTCTTTCGAATATTAATGTGCATTTAAACGAAAGCGTGTGGTTTCGGTGGCTTGTTATTTTGGTATTTCTGAAATGTACCTTCTAGACTTACAAAATGTTGTGTTTGTAGTCTTAATTCATAAAATAGGAGTAACCATATTTTAAGCATAATTTTTAGTACTTTACACCAATTTTATTAATTAGGGCTACGTGACATTTAAGTATACGGTTGAGTAATTACCTACCAGAATTATAAGACAACCAACACTTATCATCACGTTTAAAGAAGGAGGAGAAGAAAATATAATTGGCTTTTTACATCACATTGGATTGGAGGATAAGTGTATGTGGAACACCGTATGAGTCCAATGTTGATAATTTGAATATGAATTGATTTTTCTGACATTTTCATTAAATTAAAGTATTCTTTTATATTTCGTTTTTATTATGCATACACAATGTAAATAAATTGGAATATATCGGTTCACTAGTTTTAATAGTCTCAAGGAACCATGTAATAATAACAATACTCTTGCTTTTCGTGTGACATTTTTGCGATTACACTTCAGTTGTCTTTCGTTAATTTACCTTTAAACGTTGATGATATCTCCGTGATTCGATCAAACATTTTAATATTCAAGAGTATTATTTTCTACCATTCCATAGATTCATATCTGTGTTCTATTTCTTACAAAGATTTGATAAATATATATATATATATATATATATATATATATATATATATATATATATATATCTCAGTTTTATTTTAGACTATTACTTATCAATTTTATAATATAAGGACATGTTTTTTTGCCATTCCTACCGATATATCTCTATTTAAAATGAAATGAAATTTTTTTGTGAGCCTGTTAATTATGTTTTAAATTATCTAAAATCTAAATTTATTTCAAAATCATTGTGAGATATTTAATCTTATATTACATATTAATTACACTCATTAACCCTAATTACTTGTAAATGGTATTTCAAATCACTTTCATTAATTTAAGGAAATTATATAAGAAAACTCCTTCACATCATATTTTTTTGGGGGCGTCTTGAAAATCATATTTTACCCTCCATAACATTTGTGGATGAAGTTAGAATTTGATTCTTTGGTGTTAAAGTTTTAATTAGAATTTAATATTATAATACGTAACACCTCAATTTCACGTAGATTCGCGGTCAAACTCCAATTAATTATATGGATGTTTTTAGGTTAACATTGTTCAATTAATGATATATTTTTTTTAATATATTTGTTATATGAATAATTATGACAGTGCAAAATGTTACTGTCAAATTACAATTTATATTATCACAATCTAGCCTCATTAATAATTTTTCATAGAAATTCATAGTTATCTCCAAAATCGCTACAATTCCTATAATTGATATTCATTTTGGAACATAGTTATATTACTTTATGTTTTCTCATGAGATAATAATTGGATTACTTCATTATTCATTTGGCTCTATATTACGTCTTTTAAGTTTAATACATTTTTTTGTTGGAGTAAGCAAAATAAATAAATTTATGGAACTTTCTAACTACTATTACTAACAATCATTACTAGAAACCATCGTAAAGCATATTACTGGAATTGATCCACTCTCAAGTTGAGTTTAGAAACTAGACTATTGGATCATTTGAGGTAATTGATTATAATAACAAAAGTGATGTTATAAGAGATATGTACAAACAGCTACTTTTCTCATACGGTATTGGTAACTAGTTTATAAATACACGTACTGGATAGGAATTCCAGAATAAACTCATTAGATTAGTTGAATTTACTGTCATATTAGTTCCTTAATTGCTCAATACGATACACCTGGTGTGAACTTTTATGAATACCTTACTTATAGAGTTAATACTATTATTCGACTGTGTTATCGTGATTAATTACAAAATGATCATCAATAAGTTTATTTTCTTGTGTACACTCAAACATCTCAATGGTTAATTATTTCAATCACGAATATGACTGTATAGTCATATTCATGCTTGTTAAAGTGAATATAAAAATATTTTATTTCATTCATGCCACCTATTATATAAGACTAAAAAAAAATTATAAAAATATTTAAATCCACGTTTTTTTTAATTATTACCAATATTAAAGAAAAAAAACTCTATCTAATTTATGCAAATCTTCATGTCTCAAAAAGCAAATTTGATTTGTATTTCGCGTAAAACGTATTCAAAACAAGCGTTCGAAAAAGAGTCACTAAATATTCTTATTTACGTGAGAACCAGATAATATTTTAAAGCGCCCAATTTCCAAAATAAACTGCATATCCACCCTTTTTACAAATACTGATTTTAATCGACTCTTAGTGTGCGATAATCTTCAATGAAATAAATGCCTTTGCTAAATGCAACATAGCTTAACGGGGTGTTTAGCACGTGGGACTTTTTATTAATATTTTTGATGTATATGAATTATATAATATTCTACGGTTTCTAAAGAAGAAGCTGTTACGTATGCAATATATATAGTCATATTCGTAATTGTATAGTTATATTCGTAATTGAAATAAGTAGTCATTGGGATGTTTGAGTGTACACAAGAAAATTAATTTATTGGTGATCATTTTGTAATTAATCACAATAATACAGTCAAACAATAGTATTAACTCTATATTTAAGGTATTCATAAAAGTTTACACCAGGTCTATCGTATTGAGCAATTAAGGAACTAATATGATAGTAAATCCAACAAATGTAATGAGTTTATTCTGGACTTCTTATCCGGTATATTATGTGTATTTATAAACTAGTTACCAAAAATTTGAACCAATTCCATACGAGGAAAGTAGCAATTTGTACATATCTCTAATAACATCACTAATGTCATCAGAAGCAATTATCTCTAATGGTCCAATAATCTAATTTCTAAACTAAACTTGAGAGTTTATCAATTCCAGTAATATGTTTTATATTAGTTTCAAGAAATGGTTGTTAGTAATAGTTTTTAAAATGTTAGGGGTATTCTACTACGAGTGTATTTAGTTTGTTAAAAACACACTCATTCATTTTGCTTACTCCAACGAAAAGAAAAGATATTAAACTTGACGGACGTAATATAGAGCTAAGTAATGCTACTATTATCTCATAAGAAAACATGAAGTAATACAACTATGTTCCAAAATTAATATCAATTATAGGAATTGTAGTAATTTTGAAGATAACTATGGATTTCTATGAAAAATCATTAGTGCAGCTGGGTTGTGACAATACAAATTGTATTTGACAGTAATATTTTACACTGTTATAATTTTTCATATAACAAATATAATGGAAAATATATATCATTAATTTAAAAAGGTTAACGCAGAAACCTCCATGTAATTAATTAGAGTTTGACAGCGAAATCTACACAAAATTGAAACGTTGTGTATTACAATAATAAATTCTAATTAAAACCTTAACCTTACCAAAGAACCAAATTCTAACTTCATCGACTAATATTTTGGAGGGTAAAGTATGGTTTTCAAAACGCCTATAAAAAAATATTATATAAGGTGTAGGAGTTTTATTATATAATTCCCTTTAATTAAGGAAAAATTATTTGAAATACCATATACCAGTAATTATGGTTAATGAGTGCAATTAATATGAAATGTAAGATTAAATATCTCATAATAATTTTGAAATAAATTCAGATTTCAAATTATTTATAAAATAAGGATATACATAATTAAAAGTACAACAAAAAAATCACATTTTACTGTAAATAGAGAGGTATCGGTAAGAATGGCAAAAAAGTAAAAAGCATGTCTTTACATTATAAAATTGGTTAGTAATAATCTTCAATATAAAACAGAAAAAAATATATTAAATCTTTGAAAGAAATAGAACACAGATATAAATCTATCGAACAGGAGAAAATAATAGCCTTGAATATTAAGAAGTTTGATCAAATCATGTGGTTTAAATATAAATATAAATTAAAAAAACTAAACAAAACGAAAATTTCAAAGGAAATAAAAAAGAAAATTTTAATTTAAAGACAATGCTAGACTAATTAATTAGTATCCCAATTATCAACATTGAACTCGTACCGATGTTCCGCACAAACTTATCTTCAAATCCAATACGATGTAAAAACCAATTAGCTTTTATTCTTCTCCTCCTTTAAACCTGATAATAAATGTTGGTTGTCTTATAATTCTGGTAGATAATTGCTCAATCACATTACTTAAATATTATATAGCCCTGATTTATAAAATTGGTATAATAAACTTATGTACGCAGGTTAAAAATTATGTTTAAAATAATGGCCACTTCTATTTTATGATCAAGGACTGTAAAATGTAACTAAAAAACAAAGTTTTGTAAGTCTCGAAGATATACTTCAGAAATACCAAAATAACAAGCCACCGAAGTCGTAGCTTCTTTTGGATGCACATTGAAGTTCGGAAGAGGACTGTAATTGATTCCCCCAATACGTGCAGCTCCCTCTGCCAGGTATTACTTCGAAGCACTACCTCTTGGCCATTATCCGGAGTAAGGTTGTGCATGCAAGTCAGTCGCGTGAATTGACAAAATAGGTAATAAGAATAATCCTGTGAGTGGCATAAAGGACCGCCACACGCATTCACATCTCCCCCAAAACTCAATTCCTTGCATCATTAACGCGACAAAATAGTCTTATAAGACCCGACACTACTTTATATACAGGCTCATCGCAGACAAACCGTTAAGGAAAAAATGATATCTTTCATGTATTTTAGCTGATTCACCGTATAAAATATTTTCATATTGAATAAATATTTAATTCCATGCCAGTGAGCATCCGCAATTACAGAGTGGAATTTGTTTTAGGAACAGTTATTACGTTGTACAGCTGTACAATTTTCTTTCAGCTAAAATAAAATGTTTTAAAGTTGAATATTTTTATATTAAATATGTTATGCAACTTTTAAGCAATGGTGTATTATAATTTTCACGAATATCGTAGTTCATGCAAGATTTCAAGAAAACTAAAAAAATTTTGAAACAAGATAAACTTATTTTCCATATTAGTGAAAGTGCCCTTGAAAGTTTTCCAAAAGCGGCAGGTGCATAATCCTTAATTATTTTATTATAAAAATGTCCGCAAGGGTCATTATATATTGATAGGATGGTTGAAAACCCATACATATAGTTTTCCGCCGAGTCAGAAACAAACGTTTCTCGTACTGCTCTCACTTTTAGTCCTCATATTACTAGTGTCAAGGTATATTCGCCATAACATGGGCACTAATAGAAAGGATTAATTAGTTTTCATGCAATCAATAATGCCTCAATGTAGACATGGAATTATTGTAGGATTAAATTTGATTGTTTTGTCACGAAGAATATCCAATGACCTTGGATGAATTTAATTAGGGCAGCTTTTAGAGAAGAACAAAAATATATATATATATATATATATATATATATATATATATATATATATATATATATATATATAATTATACACAGAGACACTAAAATTTTAATATGTTTACAGGAATAAAAATACCATTATTAAATAATGCCTTCATTCCTACATATTGCCACCACCTTAAATTAACACATAAATAGAAGCCCTTGACCGTTATGCTTCTATTTAAATTTATGTGGACCGTATATCTGTAAAGCTTATTTATTTTATACAAATAAAGGGAAGATCATATAAACCTAAACTCGTGTATTGTTTAAAACTAACAGTCGTAATTTAAGTTTTCAATATTAATTGTCTTTAGTTTTCCTTTACATATAGCTGAATATAAAGTTTATTGACTCTCCAACGAAGCACTGTAATTTTACTGCATTACTGTTATATTTGCGTCGTACTGTACTACCTGTCTATCGTCTTAACCCTCTGTTCACCGTAAAGGTTTCAGCATGATATCCAGTCACAGGTTGGTGTTGTTGCGAGCATACGACGTCCGTCCTCTCAAGCAATACTTACTGTTGTTTAGTTGTAAATGTTAGCTTACGCCGCAGCCGGCCTCCCATTAAGACGGCGCAAGAGAGCCTATGCACATTAACTACGTTGCATCAATATCTATTACTCCATTACTGACATAAAACACTTCCATTTCCTCGAATAATGCTAATCATAAAGGAGTTACATATAAAGGACATTAAAGCATTTGTTTTTAAATTACTCGAAGCCAGGCAATTGCGCTCGCCCGAGCCACTTCGTTTCGTTGGGTTGCTCTCGCGACCGCTTCCCTCGCGCAACGATTCCCCTCTTGTTATTTCGTTTGAAGATTTAGGCTAAAGTATAATGGGGTAACTGGTGTCGTTATATGTCATTGTTAAGTCGTTACACCTATGCCGTTCAGAGGTCTGGAAATTGCATTGATTTGCCATTTTCGTATCGCACCCATTTGCACTTGGAATTTACGTGAGACATAATTCTCGAATGCCCAGAATAGTTATGATATTGCATGACATTTTACAAATCATATTTATGAAATAATTTTTTATTTAAGTGTCATATTTATGAATGTTAATTTATTAAAAAATTATCAACAGACATAAATAACTTATAGTTTCAATTGCAGTATGCCTGAGGTTCGAAGTTTGTTAATCCATTAAGTAGTATAATATATATCGAGTTGGAAAAGATCTTTTATTGGAAATGATTACATTTATAACTATAGAAAGAATTCTTGTATTAGTTAGAAGAAGTAATTGTTTAATGATAAAATCACTAGATTGTCAACGGTTATCAACTATTCATAAGTATTAACTACTGATATTGAAAGTAGTAGGAGATATATGAATAGTGGGAAAAGTTATAAAAATTCCAATGTCCTTCCTCAAATTTTTGAAGAACTTTCCCGTGTTATTGCAAAAGTGTCACTTGATTTTTATGTTAGTTTATTATAGTTATACAACTTCCATATAGATTCACTAAGTTCTTTTCTATGTAAAATGTTTTTCAAGGGATTGTACTATCTTATATCGTATAAGTTTTTGGTTCACCTTGAGTTTTTATCGTGTCACTACTTTTCATAATTAAATGTATACAATAGTATACGGTTTTTGCGGTGAAATATTTTTATTATTAATTAAAAATTTTTTTTCACAGAAATGTCAATTTCGGTATTATATTGTAAACCTAAATATCCTTAAATAATGTAAACCTAAATATGTGGTATACCGGTATGCGATTAAGCTGTATCAGTCGCCATAAGCACCCAAAGAAATATAATTAAATTTTAGCTTTTTTTTATATCGAAAATGAGAACAAATCAAAATCGTTCACCTAGCCTCCATCCATTAGCCTGTACCTTCAATTATAATACCATGAGGAATTTGTCAATGTGTATATCGAAGCCATCAATTATTCGTTGCACCCGGCTTAGGTGTATGGAGGTATGAAGGCGTGGAATGAAAATTGTTTTCCATTCAGTAGTTTTATGGGTAGAATCTGTGCGTAACAGCCTCGCAAGGACCTATTGAGAGGGTTATCAAATGAATGAATTACAGTGCTATCAACCCACACTATTCGGAAGATTATCATAAAATGAAAATCTAATAATTGATCCATAATAATTCGATTCTGTAATAAAGATAAATTATAGACATAATGTTTTACGAAAAAAATATCATGATACCATCACGAATAAAGATAATTATAGCATTACTCATTGACTGCAGATAAGCAGTTCAAACGGTAAACTACTTTGTTACGTATATATTGTCTTACCGAGTTGATTTCTATTTATATATATAAAATACGTTTTTTCTAATTAAATACGTGTATAACTTTCTATCGGTAAATATGCAAAGGTTATAGAACCATCCAGCAAACTAATCTTATGAATACGATGAAAATATCAGGTATATAAGATGCTGATAAACTTGTTTTCCTAACTGTTCACAAGGGTATTAACAAACTTATACATAAGGTACGCCCATTGAATGAAACTATGCACATACTATTTATCAGGAGCCTCAGAGGTATTATTTTTTAATGAATTTTATTTTCAATATAAACGTAAATATATTATGTATAAAAATATAGGACGATAGAAAATAATATAGGACGATAGAAAATACTTGAATGGTTAAGATTAATTGTAATAGATCATAAACCACACAAAAATGAGTTGATTAAGTTACGGTACATTGTGGCATTAATGTAGATTTTACATGCAAGTTGCACCAAGTATGTCAAGTATTTATGGATAAATTTTGTGAAAGAAATTTAATTGAAAAATTTATCAATCACGCGTAGAACTCGCAGTACGAGGAATATGCACAGGATGTACGAGAATTCTGTAAGTACCTACATGCACTTATAAATATTTAAGCGTACACAGTATGTCTCATGAAATATTTGCACGTATTACTTTCTCACAAAGTAAATATATTGTCTACTGTTTCTTTCACAGGCGTAAAATTTGGTGCATATTTAATGAATTATAAGGCCTGAGATATTCGCTATAGTTTTCTTGTGATCTCCTGGTCACATTTTACCAACCCCATTGTTTTATGATTTCTGGTACAGTACTTTAGTGAATAAGGTGGCGAAATATTCTATCTGCATGCTTTTTTTTAATATGTTATTAAATGCATTTTAAAATTATGAAAAAAATATTTGTTCTCCTTATAACAAGTCCTTTCTAATTATTTACACATGATATATAATATAAACAGAATTAAAACCTATATTTATCGCGTCTTTAATTTGTATATAAGTATTTATAAAAGTCAGATAATGCGAAATGTATTGCACACTATATTCGAAAATGGGCAAAGGATGATGTATATTTAAAAATATGTGTATATATCTATAATCATCGCTATATTTTCATACAATCTTTGCCTGTGCTCCTAAAGATTCAATTTTATTATATAATTTTAGACTGAGTAGTCTCGGAAACTTTTTATTTTTTGCTCATTTGTCAGTATATCCCCGAACTTATAATACCAAATTATAAAAAAAGATTTTTTGTGTACCTTGTAACCCTTTCAAAGAATATCTCCCACATTGAATATAAAAAAAGTCAAGTATTTAAATTACGCCCTTAAAATTTTCATACTAATATTATTGAGTACAAGCTACTGCAATGTGTGCTGGTTCATATGTGTTATTACTATGTCTAATTTGAAGTTTTTATGTTAAGCGATTTCTGAAAAATAAGGTTGTAACCACAGAGGGATAGAAAGGTATATGATTTTATAAGGGTTAGTTTTTAGATTTTGAAGCACAAAAAACTTAAAATACCATTGTTGACTTTAAAAACTACTTTGCAAGTAAATAATTTGAAATAAAAGCGGAACATTCAACATATTGGTATAGAATACTGGAGAGTCCGTCTCAAAATGCGATGATTGAATTATCGCATTTTTGAGACTGTCTGTGATACCGGAATCATTATCATTTGAGTATGTCTTGGATGTGGATATGTAGTTATTTGATTCACAAATTGCTTATAAAAAGGGACCGTTCAAACAAACGTGTAGTTCCTAGATTTTTTACCACCGAACGAGATATTTCGTTACTAGACAATTTTGCTACTTTTTTTCCCTCAGGGTTGATTCAACGTCAACAACAGTTGATACATACGTATTAGAGTACATTTATCTTGACAATTTTATTACTTTTTTAAATAAAATCACATTAAATAAATTAAAAGAAAATAAACGGGTACATTTTCTTGCTGAAATGTATAGTTCTTCTAATATTGATCCTTTTGTTAGTTGTAACAGGTTTTATGCCAAAAATGATAAATGATTTTAGCCATGAATTATCTCAGAATGAGAAAATATATGCAATAAACTAAACAAAAATTGTTCAACTCCTCAGTTTTTTAATTGCAACACATCCAATCCTTTAAAATTAATTTGATCTGAATGATGATTTAAACAATATACAGATCCAATAAAACTGCAAATTCACCACACAGTTTTAATAGAGAATTGATGTTTATACATCAGTGAATAATTACATGAATTTCATAATATATTCATTAAATTTTTAAAACTTACGTCATTTAATTTGCCAAATACTAGGAAAAAGTCTTGTTTTTGTTATGAGCAAATGCGTCCCTCTCTCGTATCTCCTAGACCTTCAATTATAAAAATTTGTTTAAAATATCACAAAACTGTAGGTCGACGATTAGTGTCAAATATTTGACTATATGAAAGAAAATATTAATGAATGCTTCACGCCTGAAAGTAACGTATTACTATATAATAAATTAATGAAAATAGATTTAAACATATAAATTTAATAATATTTTTAGGTTTTCAATTTGAAAGACAAAAATTTAAATTCTGTGCTAAGAATTTATTATCGTTTGCTTTACCTCGCGTTTAAATTTAATCATTTAAAATTCAAAACGAAAATAAGAGTTTAAATTATGGAATTCATGATTGACACAATCTACATATAACTAACACATATTTATGATATTGTGAGCATTTTAAATCGTGCAACATATCTTAGTAGAAGATTCAGTGAAAGATGTCTAAACACATATAGCCTGAACACTTGTGTGTTCGCTATTCAGGGCTATATCTGTTCGTGTTTTTCTCTAAATATGCAAATTATTTCCATAAAAAGTTCTTCTCTATTAAATAAACAAAATGTTTGAATCCATTTTATCCTGGCACCGAAAATTTGCACTCTGTGTTTTTGAAATATAGTCTGAAAGAGTTGTACCTCTAGCAGCCCTGTATCTCTACTGTTTGTTACTTTCATTTTGCTCATTTTAACATAACTGTGCCATGTTAATGTGTTTTTTACTATGGTTTTCATTTATTACATTATTGTATTTATCAGTATTGTAAAATTAATTATAGAATAAATTCATCAAAATATTAAACCCATAACTGCATTTTTAAACTAAAATTTTCGTTAATGTTTATAAAGTTACCTTGTTACTTTTGAGTAGAAGAATTTGCTCTTATAGCAAAAATCGCTACCAATTGTATATACATATATATATATATATATATATATATATATATATATATATATATATATATATATATGTATGTATATCTATGTGTATATTTAATTTTACACGCGTATATAAATTTAAAAATTGTATTTTAAAAATAAAGTCAAAAATAAGAAAAGTTAAGCAGTATAATGCGTAAAGCATAATAAAATCATAAATATCTAACTGGTAAAGTTTCCAATGTTTCTGTAACGTTTGTAATTATTAGAAACGTTAAATTTAATCTGTATTTTTTTCATTAATAATGGTCTACTTATTTGTCTGGCCGGGTAACATTTCCTTATTAGCGGTAATCTACTTTATGAGCATGTATAAATTATTTGTAATTTCTATAATAAATGCATGTTTTTAGAAGCAGTGGGAACAATTTAGAATTTTTAAATATTAGGTCTTCACTTATCCTTTGTTTTGCCTTAATTATTAGGTAGATCAGCTCGGAAATGATTTAAAAAGGGAGTTATTTATTTATAGTGAATAATAATATTAATACTACACGTGAAAAATATATAAAGGACGAGTAAAGCTGGCACCATCAGGGTTTCGTAAACCAGCGTTCCGTTTTCCCTATGAAAACGTATTGCCTACTATATCTTTAATGGGCGTAAAAACATGGTGCATGTCGAATATTATTTCTCATCGTGTTGATATGTAAATAGATCGCCTAATAGATCTTTCATAGAAAAAATAAATGTACATTTTAAAATGCGAAGTTATTTTTCCAGCTGACTTAAGTGATTTGTGTGAATTTTTGGCAGATCCAATTCATATAATAATTTCGTCGACTATTACTTGTAAACTAATAGAGCCCATTTAGGTGAAATAATTTTCCTTTCAATTTTGTTGTATTTACGACTAAAGTGAATACTTTTCAGGTATACAAAAATAGGCGTTTAGAGAGTAAGAGGTAAGTTTATGTTACTCTAATAAAATTTACCACTTTGGAGCTTAATATTTCGTAAACGGATGCCTGTATCGAAAAGGTGTTCATGACATACCTCAATATTTCATAAAGATCTATTTAACGATACTTTACAGAACATAGGGGAAATATTTGAAAAAAAACTTGTTTCAAAGATTTTCTTTCACGACTTTTTCGGCGTTATAAATATGCAAAATCATGCCAAATTTCAGATTTGTAAAGCTAATGGTCTACAAATAAGACGACTGTGGCATACGGGTGAACACACAGAAAAACAGACATGGCAAATATAAGCCTGGTTTTGCTACCGAACTCTACAAACAATTCAATGTACTACACACAGTCACTACAAGCATGTGACTTAAAATTAAATAACGTCAAATAACGAAAATATTGTGGCAAATTGCAAATAGCCGGACATAATTATGCATTAATAAAACTTATGAAATATAACTAGAATTCGCATCAATTCCATTTTTGGGGACCTTTTTGATAATATTTATATTAAAAAATGTCTATAACAGATAGACACGTAAGTGATTTTACATTGTTTTCTATATTGTTTTTTAGCAAAAGCCTTTTTAAATGTCGGCTCTGAAGAATTACTAATAAATGTCAATAATATCAAAAGATTAACTAAAGAAGGAAAATCGATAAATTCGACTTATCACTGTAAGAATAAGCTGTTATTCAGTTAGACGAGTCTCCGTTGCTGATATGAGAAACTAATTGGTATTTCTGTACAAAATATAATAATCCACTCAAATTTTTATACAAAATTCAAACGCACTTTATAGTGACCTCTCATCCAACAATCATGTATTATTACATATTCATAACTTTTCAAACTCTTAAAATTGTTTGACATTTGATATTACAATGCTTCGTTTTCAACTTAACTTCTAAATGAATTAAAATTATATTGATATTATTTAAGAGAGGTTAACAAAATGTTTGAATAGGTAAAAATTATTCAAATGAAAGAGTTATCTAATTATTTTAAAAGGGTCATACAGAAGACTACTCATATAGTAGATCTCATCTTACGAAAGCTGTGTTAATGATAAGGGGTAGGTAGTCAAATGAATTTTTGGGTTTGAATCAAACTTTTGAGTTATGAAGTTTTTTAGCATGAAAATTCCAATAGTTCCCAAAAAATCTTAAAATTTTCAGGTGTTTTTGTGGTCAGTAATAATCAGATAAGATAAAATAAAGTGAATTGATCTATGGCGAAGAGTCATGTGCAGTCGATTAATAACTTATATGGATATTAATAAAATATTACTGTAAACTTTAAACAACATATTATTTTTAATGATTGATAAAATGACACTAAACATTTTACAAATCATATATATCGTGTATGCAGTGAAAAATTAAATAGTTGAATATGGAATGTGAAAAAAAACTTCGTATAAAAATAAATAAGTTAAAGGTTCAGTGTTAGTCAAATTTTATTAAATTTTTTAAGGTCTTTTTTTGGATTTTGTAAAAGCTTTTTAAGTAATTTAATTATAAATGTAAGATAAAACAAATAAGCCTTATGATTACAATAAGTATAAATACATCAGTAAAAGTAATATTTCTAGCACACTTTTTTTTTCTTTTAACATATCATTTACATATCATACACATTTTTTAAATTAGTTCTGTTACCAAACCCCTATTCGAAACTACCTTCTGCGTCTAGTAAAATAACATTTTTGTTTGTTACAGAATATACCCGAGAAGTTTAATCCCGGCGCCAGACAGATGATTACAGCCGGGGAGGCTTCTTTGAAAGCTCTACATGGTAAGCTTTATCTTTTCAGGTGGAACAGATAAAATTTAAGAGTAAGCTTTCGCATGGTTGGTTTATGTATTATGGATACCCACGAGGCTTATTATTCGCATAGTTTTGTCAAACAAAATTCATTTGTTGATATTGAATATATTTGGCGTTAATTTTATAGAAATTCATTATTCACAATTAAATGAAACTACGTGATGATACTTAAGTGAAACTATATTAGCAAAGATTTTTGCTAATATCCCACCTGAAGATGTTGTAATACAACGAAACCTAGGTTGTGGTAAAGAAATTAAAGAAAGTAGAAATAATACTACAACACGTAGTTTTATTTAATTGTGAAAATTCATTTGTATAAAAACATAAGGAAAAGGTTTGGTCTTTATGGGGGTAGTTTTGAAGTTACACCAGTATTTTGTTAGCAGTCTTTATTTATTAGCAGTTTTTATTTTGTAAGCAGTTTTATTTATATGTTTATATTTATTGGTTTGGTAACAATTTACAATAACGATACGTTTAAAACAGATTTACAGTATTCGTATATATTTGTAATAATTCGTTTCACCTACTAAGTTTTCTCAATCGGTAATAAAAGGTTCAACAAAATTATCGACTTTATTTCACTAACCTGTTTGAATATTCATTAAGTTTATATTATAAAAGTGATAATTAGACGAATTATTAAAATTTTATTCGATACTTCAATGTCATATTAACTACTTTAACTGTCTACGTCCTTACATTTACTAATTAAAATCTACTATAGTTTTTTCATTCTCACTATTAATTCAGATGTCTATTTTATACAACGATTGTATAAATTGTACTCTAAATGTTTCGGTAAAAATATTTCTTTAAATTAATTTCATTGAAGGAAATACTGACGCTTTTATGAGTATATTTTGGTGCATTCATTCAATACTTATGAAATTTTAAAATAATAATTATTCTAAATCTTTAAATCTAACTTAAGTAAATGTTTTATACCTATAAATTTACTGTTTATGTTATTCGATAATTAGAACCGTGAGTAATGAACTTTTTTAAAAAGCAGTTTGAATAATAAAATTAATTCAAAAAGTATATATACATCTCGTATGTATAAATGAAATTCGCGTGACTACACCGGCATTAATGAAAAAGACGTAATTTTTTATGACACCAATCCTTATGAAGAGGATATGTCTGTTATTTTTATATCCCTCTGTCTTTCGTTTCTTCAAAGTTGACAACCAGTATTACAGCAGAGCATTTGAGAAATAATTAGTATTTGAATTACTTGTTCTTTTTCAATCCGTTTAGTGAAATTTGAGCAAAAAGGTTTTTTACTCATTATATCGTTATTATTCGATTTCTTGGATTTGAAAGTAAATGGCCACTATTAAACGGGAAATATTTTTTGCCTAATATACCTATAATGTTACTAACAGTAATTCGAAAAATACAAAAACCAGTATATGTTCCAAGATAGGTAAATACACGACGTTACATGAATTATTACCATTTTAAAACGTATAATCGTGTTTTCATATGTAATAGATGGTTGCACAATAAAATATCTTGAAGCAGAATAAAATTCTTAAACAACGTTCAGGTTCGTACAGTTAACAGATTAGGTACCATTGTCTTGCGTTATTCAATTTTATTTTCCAAATACATAAGTATTTCATCATGGAGACCAATTACTGTTGACACAAACCGCCTTAGGTTATATTCGGAAATAAATTGTAAAATCCTTTATTCTTAGCGTCCGTTTAACGTCTTCATTGAACTATATTCCGCACAATCGCATAACAATGCGATTGTATAAAAACAAGTAACTTTGAAAAATTCTTGAAGGAAAATATATCATGTTTATTCTCCGTTGGCCCTTTTATAAATCTCATATTGCCATAGCTTGAAGTACGATTACATTTTGAGGGCAATACAAAGGGTTTTCGGGAGGTAATTATTATATCACTCGCGTTGAAATTAAAGAAGGATCAGAGAAACTTACGTTAAGGTTGAAAGCGCTTGGATTTAGTAACAAACCGGTGAATTAATGTGATCTAAATATATATCAAGCGTCATTTTAGGAACATCTTTTTATTGCGAGCAGAAATGGTTTCGCAGAAAATGTATTACACATTTTTAAAGAAATTTTTAAAATAGATAAAAACCCAGAACTATAAGTCATAAAACATTTAATTGTTAGCTTTATATAGCAGATAATCTATAATTTTTATCATTTAAAGGTAAAAATTGTAACAATGATATTCCGAGTGATTTAATATATTTATGCGTATACATTATATTTAAAAGTAAATCGCATTTACGTGTATGTTTATATATATATATATATATATATATATATATATATATATATATATATATATATATATATATAAATATGAGTGTGAAAAAAATAATTGAGTACTACAAAATAAGGTTCATTTCATAGAAGTTACGTATTGTTCTGAACTCGTGTATGAAATAGTTAAATATACGTATTTTATTTTTATGTAAATTTATAAAAAAAAAAACGTTTTTTCAAAGTGTCTATAATTTGAAAATGTGAGGGAAATAATATTTTGTATTTCAATGCCAGAGGGTAAAGGTATTTATGTTACACAAACATTCTTAAAACTTATGACCTTGATTTCTTTCAGTGATTTCCAGTTTAATCCTAAGAAATTAGATATTACTTGAAAATAGAGATATGTAAATCATTACAATTTCGGCGCCACAATTAATAAACCCACAATGAATGCAATCTCAACGGGCATTAACACTATTATCATTTAACCACATTGTATTTAAATGTAATGCAGAAATTAACTATTTTTCACATTCAAAAATAACTATTAATAATATGCATGAAGTCGACCTAATTCATGCAAGGCATTAAACTTTAAAGATCAAACAGCTAATATGTGTTGCGCTCCTGGAAAAGTTGTTTTTCCTGGATTAAATATACTACCTGAATCATTTCAGTTGAGAATATTGAACCAATATTGTTTTAGAAAAAAAAACAGTACATACTAAATTACATTTGTTTGGTGCTACACGAAAAGTACAAAATAATTATGTATATAATTTTGAGATAACATTCATTTTTTTTATTAACATCATTACATAATTTTATGGAAAAAAACCGTTATTTCAATTATTCCAGCGACATTAAAGGAGAAAAAAGTACCCACGGTTGTTATTGAAGTAGAGAAATTTCCAATTGGGAAACATGCTCGGTAATACGCTATTAATAAAATGGCCATTGTTATAGTTGAAGACATTTTTTTACAACGAGATACACAAATTATTAATAGAAACAATACAATACAAAACATACAAGATATTTATTGTTCATTTAATGCTTTATAATGTCCTTTTTTTTAATTTTGAAATTTTCAGGGAAGGAGAGTATTGATATATTATATCAATAACAATAAATCCTTCAACAAATATATTCAACAAAAGTTATTTTATCATGTCCAGGCATAGAAGTGAACAAAACTGTAGACAAATTCTAATTGTTCACAATTAGAATTTGTCTGCAGTTTTGTGTCTGTAGATGAGATCAGGACATGTTAAAATAATTTAACCGGAGAACTTTTTTGAAACTATTTTTCTGTTGAAGAAGATTAATTACTTAAATTTTCATGTCAAAAATTTACCATTGTTTCATGATGATGTTGATTTCAAACAGTTTTTTTTTATTTTGCTACTCAGTTTCTCCATATTCAGAAAGATATTAATTACAAATGTGTTAATTAGGAGATTATGCATAATTATGATGAAGAATTTATTAAAATTTATTTAGTTTTTTTTATAATACGAATACAAACACACATATAAACACGCTTAAAACCGTAGAGCTGCAATAAAAAAAATTAAGTTATTTTCAGTCGTATGTCATAAATAAAACACAAAGATCTTTTGTTAAACATATTTGTGACATACATTTTTTCCTATGGATTCGAAACCTACCAAGTTAATACAACAATCAATCAAAAGTATCTCCAAATATAAACGAATTACTTATATGCAATACTGCGTATATTGTGGCTGGTCCGAATTTATATCGAAGACATTCAGAGAAAAATGTAAAAAGATCCGATAAACATTTATATAAGAATGTAAATAACTGGGGATGGGGATGATTGGTACATATCTTAAGACGCTCTGTTTTTTTATATTACCAAGCAGGTATTGGACTGGAATCCACAAGAGTTTGAAAAAGGCTCTGAAGAGGACGCCCTAAAACCATATGGTGGCATGCAAAGAAAAACTAGGCAAGGAGGTTGAAAAAATTATGGAGTGAAGTGAAGCTCCAGTCAAATATGAAAGCAAATGGATTTTTGTAAAAGCTTCATGTTCTAAAATGAAATGTCGGATCTTATATATATAACCAATGCTAATATAATTTAGTTTTTGCAAAAAAATATTATCTGTACTGCCAAATGCTACGGTCTTGCTATGAATTTCTTAAATTTATAAACTGAATCGGATAATCGAAAACTGTATTTTCTTTAAAAACTCGGGAACTTAAAATCGAGTAAAACCCAGTTGTTTGACTGTGTATAAAATTGTCAACTCGCTCTCTCAATGAATCTCCACCCCATACTTGTAATTTTCATAGGTAATTATTAAAAACATGTAGCCAATGGAAAACGTTCTCTTGTTCGGATAAAGCTATTATATACTTACCATTAATAAATAAGGAGCCCGACAATGGAATAAGTGATTTGGACGAATTTGTAAACGAATAATGTGGTATCAATGTTGATTATATTCACGCGGATTACGATGTGCGACAAGGTGTGGTTTCGAAATGGTTTCTCCCAGCATTGAAACGGAATTACAATTAAAGACAGTAAGCCAGTGATCTAAAAAGCTGATATAGAAAAATTTTATAACATTATTTTTCAGCGTTCTTAGTTGATGAATTTACCAATTCGAATAAAAGATAGGTCAGAATATTTTCAACGAGTAACCAAAAAAAATATTCAAATGCACGCATGTGGTTGGGTAAAGATTGAATTTGCGGTTTATGACTAAAAAACCTTTGTAATTAAATCAAAATATTAAAGACTATAGTATTCGTTTTCCAAAAATGTACACCGTTTAGACCATTGTAATTAGAATGTTTGCTTTGATCTATTATTCTATTTTTGTCATTGTTACCGATTTATGAGAAAAAAAAAATTATAATTAAAAAGCTATTAGCAAGTTCTAAAGATAAAATGACCCGTTCTTTATATTGCAGAATAAAGAACTATATCTAAAAAAGTGCCTTGTTTTGTTTAGTTTTCACTTCAGAAACATAAGAATATGGCAAAATCTTAATAGTTCCTAGTTCAATTTATGGTACTCTGCAATTGTAGTATGGCAGTTATTTTGTAGTTTCAATTGCCATGACGTAGCATGTTATGTAGATGTTGAAATACGTTTTATTTAAATTATAAATATAGTTATGAGGAAAATAACAAAGCCTTGTAATGTGAAATGTATCCGCTTGATGCTGAATACTGTGCTGAAATACATTGAATACTGTGTTTTCGATTTATGTACCTAAATCGAAAACAGACTTTCGCTACTTTTTACTAAATTTAATTTGTGTATGGTAAAGTAACTAGAGAGAAATTAATAATATTACTCTCAAAATTTAAGCGAGTATTGCAAAAGTAGTTCCCTTGTTGTGTTGAATAAAATGAAGTTTTAACTCAGAATAAAAAATTAATACGTCCATTGTTTTTTGTAACATTAAATGCATGAACAAATGCATTTAACAAATCATATTAAGTGTGATGCACGATAAAATATGCATTGTCTTTTCGAGCCAAAAAGCAAATAACTTGAAATTATTCTTGATATAATATGTATATATTAACATATAATAAAATTAATTATTGCTATTGAGAAGTGATAATTCTTTCTTTGTTTTGTTGGATAACTTAACTTCATACCTGTCTTATCCCTTCATTATTAAACATTGGAGTACAACTCTAAAATACTTGTACTAAGATTGGAAGTGTCAATATAAAGATTGCAATAACAATAATATTATTGTTAATTCGCTGGAAATGTCATATGTTAAGATGGCATTCAAAAATGGCATTCACTGTTGCTACATAATTATCGAATATTTTGCTATGAAATATTACATATAGCTGAACGTAAGATATAATGAATGACTTATATTAAAAGTGTTTGTTCTGTTTTAATACAAATTCCTGAATTACATAACGGGGATGCATTTGTAAAATCGTTATCGCTCTTTCGAAATATTCGTTATTTATTAAAGGACTCTTTCTGTTCAGTGCTAGATACAAGCCCGTCCAAACGCGCGTATCGTTGAAGGTAATAATTTTATTATTGCGAGAACCTAAGCAATTCCAGTACTTAGATTCTCGCACCAGTGGCGATTCTACCCGTCAAAGGTCTGTAGTATTTTAGCTATACTAATAAAATCAACACTCTAGATCGGTTCTACGAACGACAGGGAATTGAATGTAAAAGCGGTAAGCTTATAAAACATAATTTTAAAAATGAGTAACCAAACGGCAATACGAAAAATGTTTACGGTTTATAGAATTCAAATTGTTTTAATTGGAAATTTTTAAAGGGAAAGTATATCATTGAAAATTTTAAATTTATAACAGTTTTAAAACACTTCACCATTAGAAATTTAAGTCACAGCATAAAACATAATTTTAAAAATGAGTAATCAAAAGGCAATACGAAAAATGTTTACTGTTTACAGAATTCAAATTGTTTTATTTGGAAATTTTTAAAGGGAAATTATATCATTGAACATTTTAAATTTATGACAGTTTTAAAACACTTCACCATTAGAAATTTAAGTCACAGGGTTTTACAACAAAACTAATTAATTATACCGCTTAATTATATATGCTGATATTAATTAAATGGATTAAAAAATATGTATTATTTCAAATTTATAAACAGAGCAAAATTCTGTATCTAAAGATATACAATTTTAAAAGGATAAAAGAAAATATTTGATATGTCACAAACCGGAAGTGGATGAAGAGGGAGGGATAGTGACGTGTTGAAAGAACTTTGATAGCCAGGTTAAGAAATGTGGTCATCAATTGAAGATGCGATTATTTGAATCACTTTAAGTTTAGAAGTTGATTACTATGGAATTAAATATAAAATTCCGCTGTGTGTTTTAAGAGTCATTCCACGTGAAATCATCTGTAAAAAAATTTCGTTGCTGCACCATTTTCAGTTTTGCTCAAACTTCAGAACAATCTTTTTTAAAGTCCCAAAGAAGGAAATTCAGCTGTGAAAAATAGTAGTTTTTGTGTGTAAAATTTAAATTCACTCAGTTAATAACCCTGGAAAATGACATTGATATTTTATCGTGTTTAACTATGCCCAGTGTCTCAATTGTCCCATGTACACACCTAATATTTCTAAGAGATCAAGTGCACAAATAGTAATAGAAACAATACAGCCGAATTTTTATAAAAAAATGTATGTTTGCAATTTTGAAAGTTTGGAAAATCGCATTATTTAGGCAATACTATTAACGTGCTGGTTTTAATATGAAATTATATAATTTATTTCATATAATTGCAGGTATGTTAACATTAAAGTTATTTTACCAAAGTATATATTTAAAAAACATTAAAAATTATAAAGTAAAATGTTATTTTTTTTTCGAAAACTTAGTTTGACAATTTTTTATTCGGCTACACTATTAACGTAACGTGCCACTTGTATGTATGTTTGGTACTATATTTTCGTTAAAGAAGAGGAAATGAGCATTTGATGACTTTTTTTGCACTTAAAAATAAAGTATAATTGTTTAAAATGAAACCTCGAAACTTGCCCCTATTCAGCAATTTCGCCTAAGAATAAGTTGAAAAAAGTCGATTTTTCTGAAATAAATATATAAAACCAATAGAAAGTAACTAACGTGAATTATAGACGATGGTTTGATCAATTTTAAACCAACTTTAAAAAAAGATGAAGTTCTCAATTCGTCGGAATCTCCTTTTTCATGGATGTTCAATACTTTACCAAGTGGTCTGATTTAGATGATCTTTTTTATTTGAAAAAGGGTACTTTATGGGTAGTCTCATAACCATAAGGTGATAACCTGATATGAAATTCAGAAATTAACAATGGAACTTTTAACGAATGGCAGTAAATCAACTATGATTCAAAATATTTATTATGAGTTGTTGTTACTTTGCATAATAGTTCACACCATCGACCCGGTCAGAGTCTGATGATGAGTTCTGGATATGTATGATAAAACTTCTTTTATGGATAACTGGTAGTTGTTACTTTGCACAATAACTATACACCATTTACCAAGAGTCTGATGATGAATTCTGGAGGTAAAAATGGAACTCATAGGATGGTAGTAAATCGACCGCAATTAAAGTTATTTGGTACTGGTAAAATTTTTTACTTTGCATAATAACCGCACTATCCACCAGGTCAGGGTCCGATTATAAGTTTTGGAGATGAATAATGGAACTCCTTTTCAGATGATAGTAAATCAAACGTGATTAAAGATATTTACTACTGGTAGTTGGTTACATTCTATCATTGCTAATTGCTGGCGACTACAACCATCACTTCACTTCTGTGGATTGTTGATAACCAACTTTAGACAAAGTGGAAATTATCCGTATACCAACTTTTGATTATGACTTAATAATTAAACAATATCCTAAGAAAGAAAATATTTGAATGTTAGGTAAAGTGTGCTGATTAAAGCTTCATTAGAAAGCTATTAATCATCAAAGCTTCTAAAATAAAATTAATTTAAAAAAACCGACTTCAAAAGAAAAAGTAGCAAAATTTAAAATTAAAAATTCGTTCTTTATGAAACTATTTCGTATAATTGATACATTCGAAGTTATAGTTTTAAATTTACGTTATAAATTAATGAAATCGTAAATTTTATTAAGTTTTTCGATAGTGCTGGCACCGACTTCAAAAATAAGTTAGTTATTTATTGACAATAAGTAGGTACAATTAAATGAAACTACGTGATGTGGTATTATTTCTACTTTTTTTTGTGTTCTTTACCACGACCTAGGTTTCGTTGTATTACAACATCTTCAGGTGGGCTATTAGCAGAGATAGCCAATTTTTGCTAATAGCCCACCTGAAGATGTATAATACAATGAAACCTAGGTCATGGTAAAGAACTTAAGTAAAGTAGAAATAATACTACATCACGTAGTTTCATTTAATTGCGAATAATGCATTTCTACAAAATTAACGCCAAATATATTCTATATGTAGGTATTTATTTTGATTTAACTATTTTTTACTTTTAGGTATCTGCTTTTTTTGTAGTAGGTTTTTAACACATATTTCATTATATATCAAAATCATTTTGTTTCATTTTTCGTTAAAATATGTAAACACGCCTTTAAAACGTTGTTAATTGCTTATTGTATAAATGAATCCATTCTAATTAACCCCGTCATTTAATTAAAAAAAAAATATATATATATATAAATATGTATATATGTATATATATATATATATATATATATATATATATATATATATATATATATATATATATATATATATATATATATATATATACATATATGTATATACATATACCTATGTTGTCAATATTTCTAAAGTTTTCTGTTGTTAACAGGTAAATTGTTATAGATATTTGAATTACATATCACGATCATCTGACGGTGTCAAATTAAAAGAACGCTCCTGTTCCAACGCTATTCATTATTTTAAAAAAAATCGTAACCTATTGACCCTTTTCTATAAGTAATACTATTTATTACAGTGTTATTTGTCAAAACATACTTTGTTTAAGTTAATTTTATAAATAAATACATTACTGTATTTTTATTTTGTTGAACCTCCTGTACACGTATAAAAGATAAAAATAACAAAAATTACAGAATTTTGAAGTACAATGTAGGGAATAAATGTAATGTAAGTTTCATATTTTTATCTCGTAACCAACACATTAATATTATAGCCAACGCAATTTTCAAATTTAAAAACTTCAAACACAGATTTCTTTTATAAAGTGTGGGGCCAAACGACTCATTTGTTTGGCCGACACTTTATAAAAGAAATTATATTTCTAAATTATATTTCATTATATTTCTTCCACGATATGTGCGTTTAATCCCTGAAAAATATTAACAGTTTATATAGGCCAGTCGAGACACTGGAGCTAGTTAAAAATGATGCAAAATTACTAAATAAAATCAATAAAACAAACTTTATCGATTATTTGATTTCATATGGAATAACTCATAAAATAATAGTAAATTATTATATTTCAAAAAAACTTTCGTTAAAGCTAACGCACTTTTCTTTTGAGCGGAACCTGTCTAACGGTAATAGTAGCATATTTGAGATGAAATTTTTTAAAATAAATTTGCATATTTTAACTTTAATAACCTTCGTATTTTATTTCTTATATTTTCCTAATTTATAATAAATGTTAGAAGCATAGTTCGAACTTGTTCTCTTATATTATTTTCCTTGAAATTATAATTAAGTTTATGTTGTCGTCCAATGTTGCAGCTTCGTAAACAATTTATGTGTACATATATTTATAACAGGGAAATTTGTTTTTAACGTATTTTTTTCTCATTTCTTTTAAACGAGTCACAATTTATTTACAGTTTATTACGTAAGACTTAAGTATTCAACTCTTGTGTTGTCGCTGCTAATTTGAATGGAAGTTTGGATCTTTCAAACCCTCTGAATTTAAGATAAATGCAATTTGATCGATAGAAAAATTGTAGTAATTTGAAGCAAAATATTACATTATAGGAAATAATATTTTATCCCAACAATATTTTTATACGCAGCGAAGTTTATTTAAATAATAACGCATATACCCGTAGCTCCATCAATAAATTAATTACCGGTTTAAATCTTCAATGCCTCTTTTTAATTTAATAAATTTGCACCATAAACAATACAGTTAAAGTTTTATTCCAAATTTGACTTACTATACAGGCGTCGCTTACCAAACAAAAATGAAACGTTAGTTCCGGTAAAAGCACGATAGATCATCTCTTTCCAATTTTCTTTATTTAACAAGGACTATAATTTATGAAATGGATTTAAAAAGAACATTTCGTTTTGTGTAATAATATATAAATTGGAGTTTTACATAATATTATTTGTAAACGTTTTTATTTATATCTTCTTTATTAGGATTCTTACGTTTTATACATACTGGTATTTATTTTAGCCATCAGCTTCTTATAGCATTATTCTACTATAGCATTATTCTATAAAAACTACTTGAGCCCTATTTAGTCAAATAAGGCTCAAGTAGTTTTTATAGTAAATTGGTTGTACCTCAAAAGAAAAAACCGTACCCTTTAAAATAAATATGTATCACAGCCGTTAACAGAAATCGATTGACGTAGCGACATGAAATTTGGCATATCAATAAATGTAATAATCCGCATATATATCAATAGCAATGCATAAAATATGTTTATTTATTTTTTAAACTATTCAATATATAATTATTAAAATATAGTGTTTCACAAGCCTACGCAAATATTATTAGAAAATTATAACAATTATCTCAAGATCTTATAATTTTTAACATATTCATACCATGTTTGAAAGCATATGAAAGATATAATAGACAATTAATATTAATAAAAAAATAATATTTTGTAAATAGTTTCATAACTTTCTCAAAATATTTAATATGCAAAAGTTAATCCCTGCTCTTAAACATTTTAAAACACGTACGGCATCGGCAATACATGTGTAAGGCTAACTTGATATGAAATTTTACAGTTACTCTTTATATATTACTGGCAATATTAATGAACGGCGATCTCCGAATTTTCTATTCTCCGAATTTCTCAAATTATTTCTGATTGTTCGGGTTTTAAGCGTTCCGCCGTCGATTTAAAATCACAGTAAAAAATATAGTTGAATAATATTTAAATACTTTAACACTACTCAACCATCCCTCTATGGTAAATGACATTAAATTCTCTCTTGTCACATTTTGGTCAGTATCGAATCATTTTAAATTGCAAGGTTTCGATCAAGCGGCGAAAATCTTAAGGGAATGGAGATTTGTTTATTTCCAAATAGGTTTTTCTTATATTGAGGTCCACTATATTTTAACTCAACAAGGTGCCTGTTGTTACATTGGAGGGATCGACAAACGCCGTTAAAGCACAATCTCTTTTTGCTAAAAGCGTTGTATGACATCGTATACACTTTACGAGTAAATAGGGCGGTGGATTTACTTAGCGGTGAATTTACTTACCTTAAGCGTGTTAACGCTTAAGGTAGGATGCGACTTCGAGGAATATTTTAGAAATTATTTTTTTACTAACTGCCGGGTTCGTTATGAGATACGTATTTTTGTCTCGTGATTTTGCAAAAGTCAAGTTGAGCAGCTCGTATCTACGGGTGCCATCTTAATTTTAAACGTTATATACTATGCGAAGTAATGGCGGATTAAATCTCTAGCATATTTGAGAGATGTGTTTTAATTTCCTAGCGTAACAACTCTAGAAAAGGCGGGATGCAAATTTTTCTTCCATTTTCGTTTTGCAAACGATGAAACTAAGGTACTCCTGAGTTTCTTTGGCGAAAGATGATATTTTCACCATTCCCAGACCCGTATTCAGTTTTATTGGAAAAACATTACCTACTTAGGGACATGTGAATACTCAAGATTGTTTGTTTTTGCAGGTATCATTAAATTTTAGGACAATTTAATGAAAAGAAAAAAAATACCGTTTATATGTAAGTTTGCATACTATGTGAATAACATTTTTATTTCATGATGTCCGCCTTATTTGTTTTAATGTGCAATATACTAAAATAGATTTGAAGGAAATCACGAAATATCTAATTGTGACATAAAAAACCAATTTTGTCTAAGTGTAATGATAATTTGTTGAAAATGTATTTAAATATCAATCAAAATAAATATACGTATTAATTTTTTCTTGTGTATAAATGTGACTGTATGAAAACTAATTAATGCCTTTCTATTACTGCCCATGTTAAGACGAATATACCTTAACACTTGTGAGATGAGGAGTAAAAGGGGGCGGCAGTACAAGAAATGATTGCTTCTGACTCAGTAGATTTCTTTTTCAATAGGTTATCAATCATTCTGTCAATATACAATGACACTTCCGGAGACTTTTATACTAAAATAATTAGGAATTATCTATCCCTTTTGGAAAACTTTTGAGTGTTTTTTCACTGACGTGGAAAATAAATTTAACTTGATTCAGGAAATTTTTACAGTTTTTTAAAAATCTTGCATGAACTACGATATTGGTAAACAATGTACTACGCCATTGCTTAAAAGTTGCATAAAACATTTAGTATCAAAATATTTAATTTTAAAACGTTGTATTTTAGCTAAAGAAAATGGTACCGCTGTACAACGTTGTAACTGTTCCTAAAAACAAATTCCACTCCTTTGTCATTACGGATACTCACTGGCATGGAATTAAATATATGTTCAAAATGAAAATATTTTATACGGTGAATCAGCTAAAATACATGAAAAGATATCATTTTTCCTTTAACGGTTTGTCTGCGATGAGTCTGTATATAATGTAGTGTCGGATCTTGTAAGACTATTTTGTCGCGGTAATGATGCAAGGAATTGAGTTTTGGGGGAGATGTGAATGCGTGAGGTGATGTATGGCCGCCCTTTATGCCACTCACAGGATTATTCTTATTACCTATTTTGTCAATTCACGCGACTGCCTTGCATTCACACCCTTACTCCGGATAATGGCCAAGAGGTAGTGCTTCGAGGTAATACCTGGGAGAGGGAGCTGCACGTATTGGGAGAATCAATTACAGCCCTCTTTCGAACTTTAATGTGTGTTCAAACCAAAACGTATGATTTCGGTGGCTTGTTATTTTGGTATTTCATAAGTGTGCTTTCTAGACGTACAAAACTTTGTTTTATAGTCTTAAATCATAAAATAGAAGTGGCCATTATTTTAAACATAATTTTATTATACCTAAATTTATTATACCAATTTAATAAATTATTGCTATACAATATTTAAGCAGTATAAGAGCAATTGCCTACCAGAATTATAAGACAACTAACACTTAACAGTTCTAGAGGAGGAGAAGAGGAAAAACCAATTGTTTTTTTACATCACATTGGATTTAAAGACAAATTTGTGCGGAACAGGGGTACGAGTTCAATGTTGATAATAGAATTACGATTTGTCTAACATTTTCATTAAATTAAAATCTTCTTTTTTATTTCCCTTAAAATTTTCAAGTTACAAATGAGAAAGCATTCAACATTCGCGTTTTCTTCTGTCTGAAGCAAATTCTTCTTAATAGCCAAATATGTTGATGTAATCGAATTGCTCATAAATTTTCTTATGCATACGCTTTTTAAATAAATTAGAATATTTAGGTTCACTAATTTTAATAATCTCAAGAAATTATGTAATAATTCCAATAATCTATTTTCTGCTTTTACCGTGACATTTTTGCGATTACACTTCGTTGTTCATGTCTTTTGTTTCGTCTAATTTATCTTTAAACGTTAATAATATACGCATGACTTGATCAAGAAAATTATTTTTGAAGTAATAACCAAAATTTTAAAAACATCCTCCTTGTTATTTACTCAAATTTTCATGTCGCAAAAAGCAAATTTATTTTTATTTTGCGTAAAACGCGTTTAAAAGAAGCATTTGAAAAAGAGTAACTAAATATATTTTGAATTAGGTGAATATCAGATCATTTTTTAAAGCGGCCAATTTTCAAAATAAACTGCATATCCACCCTTTTTACAAATACTGATTTTAATCCACTCTTAGTGTGCGATAATCTTTAATGACATAAATGCCTTTCCGAAACGCCATGTACCGTAAAGGTGTGTTTCGTATATCAGACTTATTTATTAATCATTGTGAGGTCTTTAAATATGATTTTCTACTTTTTGAAAAGAAAAAGCTGATACGAATACAGCACATCCTTTGGTTAATGATTTTTAAATAAACATACAAATATTACATTCAAATATATATAATAAGCCACTGTTTGATTTTGTTTTAAAAAAATCCTATTATTCATCACTAAATTATGTCGAAAAAGTCTCCATGTTTTCGGATGTTTTAACACGTTGACGATAACGACTAACACGTTGCATATAGCTGAATATAAAGTCTGTTATCTTGCCAACGAAGCACAGTAATTCTACTGCATTACTATTACATTTGCGTCGTACTGCACTACGTGTTTATCGTCTTAACCCTCTGTTCACCGCAACGGTTTCAGCGCGACATCCAGTCATAGGGTTGTGTCGTTGCAAGCATTCGACGTCCGCCCACTCAAGCAATACTTACTGTTGTTTAGTTGTAGGTGTTGGCTTAAGCCACCGCCGGCCTCCCAATAACACGGCGCAGGAGCGCCTATGCACCGTAACTACGTCGCATCTATATCTGTTACTCCTTTATGTACATAAAACACTGCCATTTCCTACAATAATATCACTCATAAAGAAGTGATATATCAAGGGCTTTAAAGTATTTGTTTTTAAATTTCTCGAAGCGAGGCAATTGCGCTCGACCGGGCCATTTCCTTTCATCAGGTGGCGCTCGGGATCGCTTCCCCGAGCCCGATTTCCCTCTTGTTATTTCGTTTGAAGGTTTAGGTTAATGCATAATGGGGTACCTGGTATTGTTATATATCATTGTGAAGTCGTTATACCTATGCTGTTCGACGATCTGGAATTTGTATTGATTTGCAATTTTTGTATTGCGCCCATTTGCACTTGGAGTTTACGTGAGGCATAACCCTCGAGTGCCCCAAATGGTATAATTTAGTATGACATTTTACAAAGTATATTTATGAAATAATTTTTTATTTGTGTGTCATATTTATGAATGTTAATTAATTAAAATTTTATGAATAGACATAAATAACTTATCGGTTCAATTTCAGTATGTCTGAGGTTCGAAGTTTATTAATCTATTGAATAGTATAACAGATGTCAAGTTGGAAGATATTTTTTGGAAACGAATATATTTATAACTGTGGGAAGAATTTGTTACTGAGTAACCGTTTAATGATAAAAGCACGAAAATGTCAACGATTATCAACTATTCGTAAGTACTTACTACGGATAATGAAAGCAATGGGGGTAGTGGGAAATATATGAATAGTGGGAAAATTTGTAATAAATTCCATGTTCCCTTTCTCCGCGTTTGAAGAACTTTCCCATGTTATTGCAAAAGTGTTACTTGATTTTTATATTAATATATTATAGTTTTACAACTTTCATATATATCCAGTGAGTTTTTTTCCATGTAACAATTTTTTTAAGGGAATGTACTCGCTTATAATATATTAGTTCTCTTATAACGTATTAGTTTTTGGTTTATCTTGAGTTTTTATCGTATAGTATATTACCTGCTTGTATTTTCATAATTAAATATGTCCCAACAGTAGACGATTTTGCACTGAAGTATATTTATTGCTAATTTAAATTTTTTTTCCGCAATATTTGTCGATATGCACTACGAATATTTGTGAATTGGATATCTGCTCTATGGCTGAAGAAGTATTGTACCATCGATATCAGTATTATACTTTAAATCTAAATATCCTTCAAAAACCTAAATATTTGGTATATTGGTATGCGATTCAGCCGGGCAAGTCGCCATAAGTCCCGATAGAAATATAATTAAATTTAAACTTACTCCAGAAAATAATCTGCGTGAAGTTCATGCGATACTGAAAATGAAAATGAGAACAAATCAAAATCGTTCACCCAGCCTCCAGCCATTAGACAGCATGTACCTTTAATTATAATAACATGAAGGATGTGTTAATGTGTATATTGAAGCGATCAGTTATTCGTTGCACCCGGTGAAGGTGAGTGGAGGTATGAAGGCTTGGAATGAAAATTATTTTCCATTTAGTAGTTTTATGGGTACCATCTGTGCATAACCGTCTTGCATGGATCTATTGAAAGGGTTATAAACTGTCTGTATCATGTACTATCAACCCATACTATTCGGAAGATTTTCTGGAAATGGTCGAATTATTGAGTGATGATAAATGAATTTCAGTTCCGGAAGGAAGGAGTTAAGATAAATTATAAATATAATAGTTTTACGAAACATATAATATAATGATAACACTACGAATAAAGATAGTTATAGCATTATTCACTGAATGCGGATAAGCAGTTTAAACGGTAAACCACTTTGTTACGTGTGTATTATCTTACCGCCTTGATAAAATTGCTATTTATATAAAATATGTTATTTCTAAAAGAACACATGTGTCAGTTTCTCTCGGTAAATATGCAAAGATTATGAAACCATCCAGCGGAATAATCCTATAAATACGATGAAAATATCAGGTATAAAATATGCTAAAAAACTTGTTTTCCTAACTTCACAAGGGTATTAACAATCTTTTATATAAGGTACGCTATTGAATTAAACCATGCACATATTTATTAAAATACTCTGAGGAATTATCTTTGAAATAAATTTTATTTTCAATATGAACGTAGATATATTGCTACGTATAAAAAAGTAATTTACGACGATAGTAAGTAATTAAACGGTTCACATTAAATGTATTAGTCGTAAACATTTAGCACTAAAATATAAATTGATTAAGTTATGTACATGATATCAATAATGTAGTTTTCATTTGAAACATACTTGGCGTAGCCAAGTATGTTAAATGAAATGCACATATGTAGGCACTTATAAACATTTAAGCGTACACAGTATGTCTCATGAAATATTTTCACAAATGTCTACTTTGAAGTTTTACGTTAATCGATTTCTGAAAAATAAGGCTGTGACTGGCAGAGGGACAAAAAAGTAAATGATCTTATAAGGGTTACCTTTTAGCTTTTGAGGTACGGAAAACTTAAAATAACATTGTTGATTTCAAAAACTACTTTGCCAATAAATATTTAAAAAAAAAGCCGCAAATTCAACATACTGACATAGAATACTTAAGAGTCGGCCTCAAAATGCGATGATTGAAATATCCCATTTTTGCGGTAGTCCGTCAATAGGAAGATAATATTTGAATGATGATGAATCATCATATAGGAAGATATTATCTTTTGAGTATGTCCTTAATATGGATATAGTTTTATTTAATTCACATATCTCTTACAAAAAGGGACCGTTTAAACGAAAGTGTAGTTTCTAGATTTTTTGCTTGAAGGTGTGTTTAAGTACCAACGATTTTTAACAACATAACCGATATTGCATTACTAAAAAATTTTGCTACTTTATTTTCCCTCAAGATTGTTGATTCACCGTCAATGTATAGTTGATACATATGTATTTGAGTTTTGATCAAAACGTAATAAAATTGTCAAGATAAATAAAAATCAAAATAAAAAAATTAACGGAAGATAGACGGGCACATTTTTTTGCTGAAATATATAGTGCTTCTTATATTAATTATTTTGATAGTTGTAACAGGTTTTATATCAGAAACGATAAATGATTTTTGCCATGAATTATCTCTCAAGGAGAAAACATATGCTATAAACTAACCAAAAATTTTTCAGTTTCTCAATTTTTCAATTGCACTATAGTAAAATAATTTGATCTATCAAAATATGCAATAAAACTATAAATTAACCACAATTTTGAAAGGCGATTTTCTTTCATGTACCAGTGAAAAATATTGTTTTTGTTATTAGCAAATGCATTCCCCTCTCGTATCTCTTAAACATTCAATTCTAAAAGTTTATTTAAAATATTACAAAACTGTTGGTCGAGGATTAGAGTCATATAATGAACTATGTAAAAGAAAATATTAATGAATCCTTCACGTCTGAAAGTAACATATTACTACACAATAAAATAATGAAAATAGTTTTAAATGTATAAATTTAATAATATTTTTAGGAGATTTGCAGGAGAAAGGCAAAAATTAAAATTCTGTGCCTAGGATTTATTATCGCTTCGTTTACCTCGCGTTTAATTGTATTTATTTAAAATTCAAAACGGAAACATGGGTTTAAATGATGGAGTTCATAATTGACACAACCCACTTATACTAACACATATTTATATTTTGAGCATTCCAAATCTTGCAACGTATTTTAGCAGCAGATTCGGTTACTTGAGCGTTCGCTATTGAGTACAAACTGTTCAGTATGCTGTGCAAATATACAACGTATTTCTATAAAAAGTTCTTCTGTATTAAAGCAATAAAATTTTTGAATCAATTTTATCTTAATACCAAACATTCGCACTCTGTATTTTTGAAGTATCGTCGGAAAGAGTCGTATCTCTCGCAGCCTCCCTACTGTTTGTTACTTTCACTTTGCTCATTTTAACATAATTGTGACATGTTATTGTTTTTAATTTTTAGTGTTTTTTATTATGGTTTTCATTTATTACATTATTGTATTTATTAGTACTATGGAATAAATTTATCAAAATGTTTAAGCCCAAAACTGGATTTATAAACTAAAATTTTCATTAAAATCTAAAATTCAAATTTTAAAATTTTCATTTATAAAGCTACTTTGTTACTTTTGAGTAAAAGAATTTGCTTATATAGCAAAAATTCCTACCAATTTTATATATATATATATGTGTGTGTGTGTGTGTGTGTGTGTATGTATTTTTATACGTGCATATACATGTACAAATTGTAATTTAAAAAGACAGTCGAAAATAATAAAAAAAAATTTATTTTATTTTCTGTGAAGGGAGAAAAACAAACACAAACTATTTAAAATATTCTATGAACACTAAATACGAAAGAAGTTTGTATTCTAACATTTCCACAAAGAACAATGAAAAGTAAATACATTTATAAGATATCCAATTAAATACAACAATATATAAATGTGACAGTGTTAATTGAAATAAGTGAAACAATATTTTTTTAGAATAAGACATAAAATTAATATGGAAAACACTTGTTATTAACTTATCGAATAAATAAAGCTACAATTCTGGATTGCAAATTATTTCAGTAAGGCACTCTATTTAACTAAGTTGGACAAACAATGCATAAAGTAAAATGATAATAACATTACTGATCCGTTTGCTATGCATAAATTTCATGGAGCCTGTTCTTTACATCTGATCGAAACTGGGGGCGTAGACTTCCTAGGATGTCAAGTGTCAACATCTCTTTATTATATAAGTCGCCTAACCACCGTAGCCGTGCTCTGGCACCGGCGTTTTTTAGTGCATTATCGACATAAAGTAAGAGCTTGCTACAAGTTAATTTGGAAGAGATGGGCATCAGTAGAGATGGACAGTCATAATTACCTTGACATATGTTGAACATAATCATCATCTCTAATAATGAAAGTCTGTGATAGAGGACATCACAATTATAATTATTAAGTAATACTTTATACGATAATTTACTGTCACCTATACGATGCTGAAGAGCTTTAAAAAAATTCTTTTGTATGTTCTCGGTACTATCAGAATAAGTGGCATATAGTGGATTCCAGACAGCAACAGCGTATTCATGTTGTTATCTTACAAGGGCATTGTACAAGGTTAAGTAGGTTTCAGCATTTTTAAATACTTTGGCTGTTCTTAATACGAAGCCAAGCATTCTATAGACCTTAGATACAATCTGTTCAACATGCAAACTAAAATGAATTCCCTCCTATCGCATATTTAAAGTTTATTTGTTTTTTATTTATTTGTGGAATAGATTTGTTTGCACTTCGAGTAACTTAAATGCAGTTTGTTCTCTTCACAGTAAAAATGAATTCCATTGAGATCAGCTTGCATATTCGAAGAATCGTGTATGTCTTTACAAGATTAAATAGCTTTAGATCGTCCGCATATATTAGGAAATTACTATTTCTAAAACATGTACTTATATCGTTAAAAAATATAATAAATAAGAAATGGCCTAACATAGATCCCTGTGGTACACCAGAAGTCACTTGGATGTATGGTAATAAGAACCCATTTATTTTAATTGCTTGCTGCCTATTAGTTAAATACAAAATAAACCATCGAAGCAAGTTGCCCCTGATACCGTTAAATGCTAATTTTTGCATCAATATTAAGTGATCAGCCTTGTCAAATACTTTCTTGAAATCTGTAATGTCACGTCAACTTGCTGTCCGGAATCCAATGACTCGAACAAGTGCTGAGAGTGAAGTAGTAGGTTAGTGGTGGTAGATCTACCACGAACAAAGCCGTGTTCTCGGGCATAATGTAATTATGGAGTATTATATATACTCCTCCATATACTAATCTTTCTAAAACTTTGGGAATTATTGATAAGATTGATATGGGTCTATAGTGAACTATGTTTTGTTTAGATCCATTTTTATGCACAGGTGTTACGTGCGCCGTCTTCCAACATATAGGAAAAGTCCCATGTCTTACACATGTTAATCAGTATAATGTGGAAAGCGTAATAAAATCATAAATATCTAACTGGTAAAGTTTTCAATGTTTTTCTAACGTTTGTAATTATTGGAAACATTAAATTTAATCTGTATTCTTTTCAATAACAATGTTCTACTTATTAGTATTATTTGTCGGGTAACAATTCCTTATTAGCTGTGATCTACTTTATGAATATGTATTAGTTATTCATAACTTCTATAATAAATGGATGTTTTACGAGCAATGGATACAAATTAGAATGATTCGTTCTTCACTTTTCCTTTGTTTTGCTTTATTTATTACGTCGTTTTGCGATAATACAAGTAGAAAATGGATTAGCTCGGAACTGACTTAAAAGGGAGTTATTTATTTATAGTAAATAATAATAATACTATACGTGAAAATAAATAAGGGACGAGTAAAGCTGGCACTATCAGGGTTCCGTACACATTTGGACATTTGTAAACACTTAACACAGTATTTCTGTTGAAATATTCACAAATATTAATTTTTGTATGAAAACGTATTGCCTACTATATCTTTCACGCGCGTAAAAACATGGTGCATGTTGAATATTATTTCTCATCAAGTTAAAATATATAAATAGATCGCCTAATACATCTTTTACAAAAAAAATAAATGTACAATTTAAAATTCAAAGTTATTTTTCCAGCTGATTTAAGCCACTTGTATGAAGTATGTGTGATATTTCTGCAGACCCAACTCATATCATAAGTTCGTCGATTATTACTCGTAAACTAGTAGAGCCTATTTAAATGTAATAATTTTTCTTTTAATTTTATTATACATACGACTAACGCGAATACTTTTCAGGTATATTAAATTTCAACTTTGTAGAGCTAATGGACTACAAGTAAAACGACTGTGACATACGGATGAACAGACAGAAAAACAGACATGGTAAATTCATGCCTGGTTTTGCTATTGGACCCTAAAACCAACTCAGTATATTACAACTCAGTCCGCTAAAAGCGTGTGACTTAAAATTAAATAACATCAAATAAAAAAAAATATTGTAGCAAATTGCAAATTGCGGGACCATAATTACGCATTAATAAAACCTATTAAATATGATTAGAAGTCGCATTCAAGTCCATTTTTTGCAGATCTTTTTTAGAATATTTCCAGTACTATTTTGTTTAACACTCCCAAAATATTTTTCGAATTGCTTTATTAAAATAAAAGAGATCTACTACGGCATTTGCTTCATTTAAAATTTAGAAATAAATATAACTAAATATCTATAACAGACAGACTGATGGACATGTAAGTGAGTAAGTTTTATAATGTTCTTTATATTGTTTTGAGCAAAAGCCTATTTGATATCTGCTCTAAAGAATTGCTAATAAATGTCAACATTATCAAAAGATCAACTAAAGAAGGAAAATCTGTAAATTGGACTTCTCACTATAGAAATAAGTTACCATCGATGATGATGATGAGTCTCTATTGCTGATATGAGCAACTAATTGCATTTCTGTACGAAATATAATAATCCACTCAATTTCTCACACATATAATTTGTTCGCACTTTATGTGACCTGTCACACAACAGTCATATAATACTACATATTCATAAGTTTTGGACTTTTAAAATTGTTTGACATTTGGTATTACGATACTGAATTGTCTCCTTAACTTTTATAAGAATTAATTATTATATTGATACTATTTGCAAAAATGATGTAAATAATGTTTTTATAAAAAAAACTTAATCAAATGAAAGAGTTGTCTAATTATTTTAATAAGGTTTTGGTCAAATAGGAGACTATTCATATGGTAGATCTCGTCTTACGAAAGCCATGTGTTAGTAATAATGGGTAGGTATTCAAATTAATTTTTGGCATTAAATCAAACTCTTGAGTCATGAATTTTTTTAGCTTGAAAAGATCTTAAAATTGTCAGCTATTTTTGTGGTCAGTAATAAATCTAATAAGAAAAAAGTGAATTTATTTGTGGAGAAGGATTTTGTGCAGTCGATTAATAATTTATCTTCAGATTAAAGAAATATTACCACAATTGTCAAACAAGATATTATTTTTAATAATTAATAATGTAATATTAAAAATGTTACAAGTCATGTGCATATAATGTATATCATGCATCCATTGCAAAATTAAACAGTTGAATATGGAATGTGGAAAAAAAAACTTTGTATAAAAAAAGAAATAAGTTAAAGATACAATCCTTGTAAGTCAAATTTTACTAAATGTTTTAAGATCAAAAATTTACGAAAAGTTGTTACGTATAAAAGATTACAATAATGATACATTATTAAAAGTAATATTATTAATGTACTTTTTTTTCTTTTATCATATCATTTATATGTCGTACGTATATTTTTGGAATTATGTTCTGTAACCAAGTCCCTATTCGAAACTACCTTCTGTGTCTAATAAAATAAAATTTTTGTTTGTTACAGAATATACTTGAGAAGTCTAATCCCGGCACCAGACAGATGCTTGCAGCTGGGAAGGTTTCTTGGAAAGCTCTACATGGTAAGCTATATCTTTCGGGTGGAACAGATAAAATTTAAGAGAAAGCTTTAGCATGGTTTACTTATGTAGTATTGATACTCACGAGACTTTTTTTCTTATAGTTTTGACAAACAAAATATGTTTACAGAGAACCTTAAGGAGAATGTTTTCGGGGGTAGTTTTGAAGTTACACCTGTATTTTGTCAGGAGTCTTAGTGTTTTATTTATAGATTTTTATTTATTGGTTTGGCAACAACTTACAATAACAATACACTTAAAAGACATTTACAGTATTCGTTTCTCCCACCAAGTTCTATCAATCAGTAATGAAATCTTCAACAATAATATCGGCTTTATTTAACTAACTTGTTTGAATATTCATCAAGTTTTTGTTAGAAAAGTGATAATTACACTAATTATTTAAATTTATTCCATACTTCAATGTCATATTTACTAACTACTTTAACTGTCTACCGCCTTACTTTTATTAATTAAAATTTACTTTAGTTTTTACATTCACGCTATTGATTCAGATTTCTATTTTATACAAAGATTGTACATGTTCTAATCTGAATGTTTCAGTAAAAATATCTTAATTTCATTGAGGAAATAATGACGCTTTTATATATTTTTGTGCGCTCATTTAATACTTATTATGATATTTTGAAAAGGAAAATTTAAAACAATAATTATTTTAAATTAAAATTTAAATAAATGTTTTGAGAATAAATTAAAACCAGTTTCGTATCTATAAATTTACTGATTATTATTATTTACAGATTTCGAGAGGTAATTATTATACTACTCGCATTAAAATGAATGAAGGATCAGAGAAACTTACGTTAAGGTTGAAAGCGCTTGGAGTTAATAACAAACCCGTTAATGAATGTGATCTAAATATATATCAAGCGTCATTTTAGGAACACCATTTTATGCGAGTAGAAATTGTTCCGCAGAAAATGTTTTAAGAAATGTTTAACAAAATTTTGAAAATATTCATATAAAAACCAAAATTGTAAGTCATAAAATATTTAGCTGTTAGCATATTATTTTAGATACTATATAATTTTTTCATTTAAAAGAAATAACTGCAACAATTATATTCCGAGTGATTTAATATATTTATGCGTATACATAATATTACAATATATGTATACATATACAAGTATATATATATATATATGTATATATATATATATATATATATATATATATATATATATATATATATATATATATATATATATATGGCCGTCTCCAGACATCTTTCTTCGCCTACGAAATGAGTGGACAAGAGAAAAATAAAATGAACAAATATAAAACAGTGTCCACCGAAAAGCCTAAGTGCCTCTACTCCCCATACGAAGTAGGTGTTATAACTTACATTATTATTAAATCGAAGCAGCGGCGATTTCCCGGCCGCGTGGAAAACACCAGCACAAACTCAAGGGCGCTTGATTTATAATGTTAAATCTGAAAGGGCCGCTCGGATGAATAATGAACTGTCACTGAAGAACACATTAATGCGCAATAATTCTTGGCGTTGCGCTGACCATAACAATTGCCGAAAATGGACTGTCCGAATTAGATGTAATTTTGTTGGTGACTTTGAGATTTTGATAAATTCTAGAAGATAATTACTGATGTGAAGAAGATTAAAGATTACCCATTGTATGAATGCTCTTGATTACATTCATTGATTATATTCACATAAGAAAACTATGCCTCCAAACACGAGAACAGGGATGTATAGCTTCTTACCTCTATGCGAGGGAAGTACTTTTACTTGTAATAAATAAAGATGCGTTCATATTGAATCGGGCGTCTGGTTTTGAAAAATTTTAATCCTTCCATGTTATAAAGTGGCATAAAGCTAAAAGAACAAGGCCACTAGAACTTTAATTATAAATTGTTCAATCGATATTATTTTATTTACATCATAAATCGATATATATATATACAAATTTATCTAATTCGGAAAGGATGAGACATGTATAAAAACGTTGAGAAAATATGGTCTAATGTAATATTCACTAGACAATATTTTTTAAAATATAAAAATGTATACATGTCTATTTCACGTAAGTTAAGTATTGTTTTGAACTCGTGTGTGAAATAATTAAAATTACTTATATTTTTAGGTAAATTTAAAAAAAGAACGTTTTTTTCAAGTATCTATAATATAAAAATATTATGGAAATAATATTTTATATTTCAATACCAGAGAGAAAATTTATTTATGTTATGTAAACATTCTTGTATGACTTTGATTTCTTTCAGTAATTGTCAGTTTAACCCTGAGAAATTAGATATTACTTGAAAATAGAGGTATATAAATCATTATAAATTCGGCGCCACTGCTTATGCCTATGTTGTATTTTAACAGTTACCAATATTTTGTTCAAGTGTTTGATATAAAAAGTAAATTGTAATTTTTATTAAGTCTATATAACTTCAAAGCCATGTTATCAACTCGAGAAATAAATTTTCCGTTCGAATTTCGAGTAATATATTTATTTATCTGAAAGAAACACTTTTTTTAAGGAACGTAATCATTATTTTACCGCAATTTACAATTTGTTGTAAGAATTAAAGAACAAAAAAAACTCAGTTTCTGATTAATAAAAAGGTTGACATAGAGAAGGTTTTTAACAATTAGACTTTGTATGCAGTTTTTTCACATGTTAAAATAATAAAATAAAACGAACTTTTTTTTTGAAGCTATTTTTCTGTTCTAGAAGATTAATTACTTAAATTTTCATGTTATAAATTTATCATTGTTTCATTATGGTGCTGACATTTCAATTTTTTTTTATTTTGCAACTCATTTTCTCCAGAAAGATATTTATAACAAATGTATTGATTAAGAGATTACGCAACATTATGATGAAGGATTTATTAAAATACATTTAGTTTTTTTTTTATAATACGAATACAAACACACGTATAAACACGCTGAAAATAAAGTTGCAATAAAAAAAAAGTTGAGTTATTTTCAATCGTATGTTATAAAAAATACAAAGATCTTTTGTTAAACATAATAGTGACGTATATTTTTTTCCTGTAGGTTCGAAACCTGACAAGTTAACACGACGATCAATCAAAAGGCAACTCTAAGTATCCATGAATTGCCTATATTGAATACTGCATATATTGTTGCTGGTCCGAATTTCTATCGAAGATATTCAGAGAAAAATGAAACAAAATCCGATTAACACTGATAAGAGAATGTTAATAGCTGGGATGATTGGGACACACCTTAAGAAGCTGTGTTCTTGATATTACCAATCAAATATTGGGCTGGGATCAACAAGAGAGTTTGAAAAGTACACCGAAGAGTATGCCACAAAACAATGCCAAATGGTGGCATACAGTGAGAAACTAGGCAAGGAGGTTGAAAAAATTATGGAGTGAAGTGAAGCTCCAGTGAAATATGAAACGAATGAATTTTTATAAAAACTCCATATTCTGAAATGGAATCTCGCCATCTTATATGCCCATTCGATACTAATAGAATTTAGTTTTTGCTCAAAATATTATCTGTACTGCCAAATTCTATGGTCTTGTTATGATTTACTAAAATTTATAAACTGTATCGGATATTCGAAAACATTATTTTCTTTGAAAAACCTCGGAAACTTAAAATCGAGCAAAACCCAATAATCTAAAATTGTCAACCTGCTCTCTCAATAAATCTCCACCCCATACTTGTAATTTTCATAGATAATTATTAAGAACAAGTAGCCAATGGAAAACGTTCCCTTGTTCGGATAATTCTATTATACACTTCCCATTAATAAATAAGGAGCCCGACAATTGAATAACTAATGTAATTTGTAGACGAATAATGCTTCCACGAGTGGTATCAATGTTGATTATATTCACGCGGATTACAATGTGCGACAAGGTGTGGTTTCGAAATGGTTTCTCTCAGCATCGTGGCAGAATTACAATTTAGGGCGGCAAGCCAATGATCTAAAACGCCGTTGTAGGAAAAATTTATAACATTATTTACAACGTTTTTATTTGACGTAATTTACCAGTTCGATTATAACGTAGGTCAGAATATTTTTAACGAGTAACCAAAAAAAATATTCAAATGCACGCTTGTGGTTCGGTAAAGTTTGAACTTGCAGTTTATGTCTAAGAAACTTTTGTAATTAAGTCAAAATATTAAAGAATATAGCATTAATTTTCCAAAAATGCACACCTTTTATACTAATGTGATTAGAATGGTTGCTTTGATATATTTTTATCATTGTTATTCACAAATTCTAAAGATAAAGAAAAATCCTTTATACTGCAGTATAAAGAACTTTGTGGAAATACCGTACTTGATGAAGCAAGAAATGTTTTTTAAACGTCTTAAACATATTTAGAAAAGTGTCTTATTTTTCTAATTGTTACTTCAAAAACACTTAAGAATACGGCAAAATCTTAATAGTTACTAGTTCAGTTTATGGTGCTCTGCAATTGTAGTAAGGCATTTATTGTGTAGTTTTAATTGCCATGACGTAGCATATTATGTACATGTTGAAATACATTTTACTTAAATTAAAATATAGTAACGATGAAAATAAAAAAGCCCTTCTAATGGGAAATATCTCCGCTTGACGCTGAATACTGTGCAGGTATATAAATCGAAAAATCGCCTTTCGCCACTCTTCACTAAATTTTATTGGTGTAATATTATTAGTCTCAAAATATAAGCGAGTGTTACATAAGTAGTTCCCTTGTTGAATTGAAAAAATAAAGTGTTAACCTAGGATAAACATTAATACATATTATTAACTCATTGGAAATGTCATATGTTAAGAAAGCATTTAAAATAGCATTCAATATTGCCACATTATTATCGGATTTTTTTCTCTGAAATATTTCATGTTTCTGAACATAGAAGATAATGAATGACTTATATTAAAAGGGCTTGTTCTGTTTTAATACAAATGCCTGCATATTACGGCGATACATTTATAAAATCGTCATTGCTCTTTCGAAATATTCGTAATTCGAAATTTTAGTTATTCTATTAGCTTAAAAACTCTAGATCTAGCTATCGTATTTAAAATAATCACACCAGACCCGCTCCACGTCGACCGGGAATCGAATATGAAAGTGATAAGCCTATGTAACATAATTTTCGAAATAAGTATGTAAAAGACAATACGAAACATATTTACTGTTTACAGAATTCAAATTGTTTACAGAATTTTAATTGGTAATTTTTTAACGGGGAAGGATATAATTTAAAATTTTAATTTATGATAATTCTAAAACACTTTAGCGTTAGAAATTAAAGTAACATAGTTTTATAACAAAAGTAATTAATTACACCGCTTCATTTTCTATAATGATATTAATTAAATATATTGGATTGATACCGCAAACCTCACTGACATTTTGTTAAATATTAAATATTTTGTTTAACTTCTAATAGGCATTTTATTGATTATAATTCACGCAGTACTGTTGTTATTTTCATATTAATAAAATTAAAATATTAATATAATTCACGCAATACTGCTGTTATTTCGAGAAATATTCTGCATCTAAAGATAACGTTTTAAAATAAATAAAAAAAAATATTCGATATGTGAGAAACTGGGTGTGGATAAAGAGGCAGGGATGACGTGTTGAAAGAACTTAGATAGCCAGGTTACGAAATGCGGTCATTGACGGAAGATGCGATTATTTGAATCACTTTAACTTTATGATCTAATTACTGTGGAATTAAATATAAAATTTCGCTCTACGCTATAAAAAAGTCATTCCATATATATAAATTTTTATACAAATCTTTTTTAAGGTTTCAAAGAAGGACATCCCTGAAAAATGACACTGATTTTTTTATTATGTTTAATTAGTCCTAGTGTCTCGATTTTCCAATATAACAATCTAATATTTCTCAGAGACCAAGTGCATAAATGGTAAAAGAACAAAAACATTTGACTCGTTCTGCACAATTTTTATAAAAAAATATACATTTGAAGTTTTGAAATTTTGGAAAATCGCATTGTTTTGACTGTAATATTAAACAAGTTAAAAATTTGTAATTTACCTAATGTTTAGTTGTGATCATTTTGTCATTTTCAACTTTTGTGCGCTAACAGGTGGTTTAAAGAAATAAAAGCACAGTAATTTTTTTTTATTTTCTAACGAAAATAATATTATTTATAATTGATTATTTTTGATGTGAAATTATTCACATAACTATATTTATTAAATTACCATGCAAAGGTAATTTGCATTGTAATTTAATAAATTATCCTTATTGTTTATTTTTTTTTATGTTTTGTGAGTAGGTTAGAATAAAATGAAGAACATGAATAAATTTTAACGTGAAAGTATATAATTTATTTTCTTACGATTATGGGTATGCTACCATTAAAATTATTCTATTAAAGTATATGTTTAAAAAATCATTGAAAATTATAAACTAAAATATAATTTTTTATTCGAAAACTTATTTTTGGGTTTTACAATATTGACAATTTCAAAATTAACAGAAGCTGAATTTTTTCGCGCTTTTCATTGATAATGAGAGAGAAGAACAAAACTGTGATACGAATTTGTATTTTTGAGTGTGTTAAAAATAATGAATCTCTTCGATAAACCTGTTTTTGCTGCTTCAAAATATAAAGTTGATTAAAAAAAAATGTATGCCAGAAATTTAAGTAAAACTAAAATATTTGAAATAGTTAAATATGTTTACGTTGGTTACGAATAGTCAATCTAATTATAAGTACGTTAATAGTGTAGCCGAGATCGCGAAATATTTTTATTCAAAGCGGCCAGTACACACAACCGAACACGAGTGCATCTCTGCGCATAATGACTAGGCTATGTGTTTTAACGTGCCACTTGTATTGACGATTGATACTATATTTTCGTTAAATAGTTTTTTTTTCTCTTTTATTATTGCGTCGATTTAATTTGTTTTCCTTGTAAATTAAAGAAGATGAAATGAGGATTTTACTGCTTTTTTTGCACTTAAAGTATAATTGTTCAGAATATATCCTCGAAACTTGTCCCTTTTCGGCAATTTCGGCGAGGAATTAGTTGTAAAAAGCCAATTTTTCTGAAATAAATATATGAAAACAATAAAAAGTAACAAATGTGAATTATAGACTATAGCTTGATCTATTTTAAACCGAATTTAAAATAAGGATTCGTCGGAATCTCCTTTTTCACCTATATTCAATTCTTTGAGTTTCAAGTGGTCTGATTTTGATGATCCTTTTTTTATTTGAAAGGGGGTACTTTAGGGGTAGTCTTATAGAAATATTGTGATAATCTGATGATGAAGTTAAGAAATGAACAATGGAACTTTTAACGAACGGCAGGAAATCCACTATGATTCAAAATATTTGTTACGGTTTGTTGTTACTTTGCATAATAGGCACACTATCGACCAGAACAGAGTCTGATGATGAGTTCTGGATATGTATAATGGAACTACTTTATGGATAATAGCAAATTAAATAAGATTCAAGGTATTTACTGCTAGTAGTTGTTACTTTACAAAAAAACTATACACCATTTACCAGTTCAGAGTCTGATGATGCGTTCTGGAGGTGAACAACGGAACTCTTTACAGGATGGTAGTAAATTGACAGGGATTAAAGTTATTTGATACTGGTAATTTTTACTTTGCAAAATAACTACACTATCCACTAGGTCAGGGTCCTATGGTAAGTTTTGGAGATAAATAATGCAACTCCTAATCATAGTAAGTGAAACATGACTCAATATATTTGCTGGTGGTAGCTGTTTCGTTGCAAAATCTGTCATTGCTAACCGCTGGCAGCTACTATCATCGCTTCACTTCGGTGGATTATTGGTAACCAACTTTAGACAAAGAGAAAATTGTTCGTATACTAGCTTGTGATTGTGATTTAATAATAATATAATATTTTAAGACAGAAAATATTCGAATGTTAGGTAAAGTGTGATGATTAGTACTATTAATCATTAAGGTTTCTAAAATAAAAAAAGTAGGAAAAGAAGTGGCAAAGGTTTGTATTATAAGTTCGTCTTTTATGAAAATATTTCTTAGAATGAGTACGTTAGAAATAATAGTTTTAAATTTACATTATAAATTAATTAAAGTGTCGATTTGTTTAAGTTTGTCGATAGTGCTGGCACCGACTTCAAAAATAAGTAATTTAGTTATTTATTACGATTAAGTAGGTATCTATTTAGATTTAACTATTTTTTACATTTAAGTTTTTAAACCTTTTTGAAACCTGCTTTCCTGAAATCAGTTTATTAAAACATATTTTATTATATATCAAAATCATTTTATTATATATAGTTCAAATGAAACCTTGGAAAAACGGAGGTTTTTCGCAAAAAAGTAAAAACGCCCTTAATATATTGGTTATTGCTTAATGTGAAAATTAATCCATTCTAATTAAATCCGACATTTGTATGAAATATATATTCTTACCTACATTCTCAATATTTGTAAAGCTTTCTGTTGTTAACGGGTAAATTGTCATAGATATTAGAATTAGATATTACGATCATCTGACGGCGTCAAATTACAAGAACTAACTGTTCTAACGCTATTCATCGACGTTAAAAAATCCTAGCATATTGACGCTTTGCTAGTAATACTATTTATAAACAGTGTTACTTGTCAAAACATACATTGTTTAAATTCATTTTAAAAATAAATAAATTACTGTATTTTTGTTCCATTAAACCACCTGTACACGTACAAAAGATAAAAATAACAAAACGAGCGTTACAGATTTTTGAAGTTCAATGTGGGGAATAAATATAAGTAAATTTCATATTTTTACCTTGTAACCAACACATCAAAATTAGAGCAAATGCAATTTTTTAAAATTTAAAAACTTTGCACATAGATTTCTTTTATGAAGTGTGAGCCAAAATTGTTTATTATATTTCTTCTGAGATATGCGCGCTTAACCTCTGAGAAATATTAGCTGTTTATATAGGCCAGTCGAGACATTGGAGCTAGTGATAAAAAAATAGTGATAAATAAATGATGCAAAATCACTGAATAAAATCAGTAAAACAAACTTTATGGATTAGGAGATTTCATATGGAATAACTTATAAGATAATAGTAAATTATTATATTTCAAGAAAGTTTCGTTGAAACTAACGCACTTTTCTTTTGAGCGGAACCTATGTAACGGTAATAGTAGCATATTTGAGACGAAATCACAAGACGCAAACTATTAAAATAAACCTGGAAAATTTAATTTGATTAACCTTCGTATTTTATTTGCTATATTTTCCTAATTTATATTAAATGTTAGAAGCATAGCTCGAAGTTGACCTCTTTTATTGTTTTCCTTGAAATTGTAATTATATGTATATTATCGTCCAATGTTTTAGCTTCGTAAACAATTTATTTGTATATCAATTTATAACAAGGCAATATGTTCTTAACGTATTTTTTTCTCATTCCTTTTAAGGGAGTCACAATTTATTTACCAGATATTACGTAAGATTTAAGTAGTCAACTCTTGTGTTGTCACTGCTAATTTGAATAGAAGTTTGTATCCTTCTAACCTTCTGAAGTTAAGATAAATACAATTTGATCTGTAGGGAAATTGTAGTAATTTTAAATTAAATATTACAATTTAAAAAATAATCTTTTATCTTAAGAATATTTTTACACGTTACAAAGTTTATTTACATAATAACGTGTATAGCTTCATCATTAAATTGATTACCAGTTTAAGCCTCTAATGCCTCTTATTAATTTAATAAGTATATACAATAAATAATACAGATAAAGTTTTATTCTAAATGTGACCAAGCATTGCTATACATGTCATACAGGCATTGCTTATGAAACAAAAATAAAACGTTAGTTTCGTTAAAAGTACGGTAGATCATCTGTTTTCAATTTCCGAGATGCTGTTCTTTATGTAAAGAGGATGATATTTGTGAAATGGGTTTGAAGAGCGTGCCTTAAGCATAAACACGCTTACTTAACTTAAGCGTGTTTACGCTTAAGGTACGATGCGACTTCGAGGAATATTTTGCCAAAGTACTTTATTACTAGTTAGCAGGTTCGTTATGAGATACATATTTGTCTTGTGATTGTTATGATTACTGTGGTGATGTCTACATTTTTGTCTTGTGATTTCATGATCGTGATGCAGAAGTCATTTTGAGCAGATTGTATCTAAGGATGCCATCTTGATTCCAAACGTTAGATACTTTGCGAAGTAATGGCGGATTAAATTTTTAGCATATTTAAGAGATGTGTTTAAATTTCACAAGAGACTTTAAGCGTAACATCTCTAGAAAAAGCAGAATGCTTATTTTTCTTCCGTTTTTGTTTCGCAAAAGTTGAAACTAAGATATTTTCTGAATTGAATTTAGCGAAAGATGATATTTTCACCATTCTTAGACTCGTGTTCAGTGTTATTGGAAAAAGGACCAATTTTATATTTCACCTACTTAAAAACATGTGAACACTCACGATTGTTTGCTTTTGCTGGTATCGTTAAATTTTAGGAAAATTTGACGAAAAGAAAAAAATTACGGTTTATACATGAGTTTGCATACTATGTGAATAAAATAGATATTTAGTGATGTCCATCATATATATTTACATATTTAATGTAATAGATACGACAAAAATCACGAAATGTCTAATTGTGATATATAAAAAATTTATTATTTCTAAGTGAAATGATAATTAGTTTAAAATGTATTTAAAAGTCAATTTGGCATTTATTATTTGGATGTGACGCGCAGAAATATATACATATATATATATATATATATATATATATATATATATATATATATATATATATATATAAATTAAACTAAAGTGGTCTTAATACATCTGTGCGTAATGTATGGCTATGTAATTTTATTACAATGTTTCTATACCGTAAATAACTATTAACTTTATGATTTAAAAGTGTATTTTAAACGACCAAGTTGTTTAAACTTTTTGTTCTAACCCTAATTAAATCCACCCAATTTCATTTCATCTCGCTTTACTCAATGCATGCCATCAAAACCTGAAAAGTATGGTATAAAAATATTTTGGGCTTGTGATGCAAATAATTCCTATACCCTAAATGGACAAATATATACAGGAAAGTCAAGTGATGGCAATCGTCAAACACATGTTGGAGAATGAATTGTATTAGATCTCGTGGCTAAATATAAAAATTCAGGACTGAATGTAACTGCGGATAATTTTTTTACGTCTCTTCAACTAGCTCATTCCTTGAATTCGTGGAATATGACACTAGTTGAAACGGTAAGAAAAAATAAATGGTTTCTTCCTGCAAATATGCAAGCACACAAGGAGAGGGTGACTAACTGTTGGTTCTAACTTCGCTTTTAGCAAAGAAGCAATTGTGTGCTCCTACGTACCTAAAAAGAATAAAGCAGTAATAATGTTGTCATCAATGCACATGTCACCAGTTATTGAAAGCGATAAGGAAACTGCCAAGCCAGAAATAATTTTATATTATAATAAAACCAAAAGTGGACTGGACAATATGGATAAGTTGTTAGCAGAATATATCGTAAAACGCAGAACGAATAAGTGGCCTTTAGCACTTTTTTACAATATCATTGATATTGCAGCTTTGGCAGCATATATCATTAACATGGAACATAACCCACAATTTGTCTCGAATGACAGACGTAGAAAGTTTTTGAAATCATTGAGTCTACAACTGTGTGGTAAAAATATAGAAGAAAGACCAAAAAATTGCATTGTGACATCAAAATTACATGTGAGATCTGCAATGCAGGACGTGCTTGGCCAAGAATTAAGGTTTTCGATTCCTTCTGAATCTACAACTTCTATAAGTCAGACTAGACAAGATTCTACAGGCGTGTCGCCGTCGTCAGAAATTGCTACATATGCAGAGAACTCAAACGCAAGCAAAGAAAAACACAATAAACTTGCACTAACTGTAGAAAACCAATTTGTGATGAACATGCAGTTACTCGTCCAACATATAACACCTGCTTCGAGAGCTGTGCTAATTCTGCATAAACAAAGAATTTGTAATTTTTATAGAAATAAAATATCATAACAAATGTTTATTATTTCATTTTTGTGCAAAATTATAAATAGTTTTTTCATTATCATACAAGACACAAAGAGGTACCCGGGTATCTCGTCACTCTATTGTGAATTTAAAATATGTTTTGTTTTCCACAAAACATTGTAAATAGTTGGCTGGGTCAAAACATTAAAAATTACATAATTTGTTAATAGTTAAGAGCTCTCACGAAATCACAGCTACCTACAGAGCGTAAAACATACTTTTCTTTAAATTTTAAAAGGCTAAAGGTACCCGGGTACCTTGTCACTCACATAAGGGTTAAAAGGTTTTATTTTAGCTAAAAGAAAATTGTACAGATGTACAATGAGGTAAATGTACCTAAAAACAAATTCCAATCCTCTGTAATTACGGATGCTCACTGGTATGGAATTAAATATCTATTCAAAGTGAAAACATTTTATACGGTGAATCAGCTAAAATACATGAAAAGATATCATTTTTTCCTTAACAGTTTGTCTGCCATGAGCCTGTATATAATGTAGTGTCGGGTCTTATAAGAATATTTTCTCGTATTACTGATGCAAGGAATTGAGTTTTAGGGGAGATGTGAATGCGTGAGGTGATGTATGGCAGCCCTTTGTGCCACTCACAGGATTATTCTTATTACCTATTTTGTCAATTCACGCCACTAACTTGTATTCACACCCTTACTCCGGATAATGGCCAAGGAGTAGTGCTTCGAGGTAATACCTGGTAGAGGGAGTTGCACGCATTAGGGGAATCAATTACAGTCCTCTTTCGAACTTTAATGTGCATTCAAACGAATGCGTATGATTTCGGGGGTTTATTATTTTGGTGTTTCTGAAGTGTACCTTCTAGACTTACAAAATTTTGTTTTATAACCTTAAATTATAAAATAGGAGTTACCATTATTTTGAGCATAATTTTTGACTTGCTTATATAAATTTATTACACCAAATTTATAAATTAGGGCTACATAATATTTAAGAATATAGTTCAGTAATTACCTATTAGAATTATAAAACAGCCAACATGTATAATCAGGTTTAAAGGAGGAGAAGAAGAAAAGGTTATTTTTTTTACATGACATCGGATTGGAGGATAAGTTTATGTGGAACGTCAGTACGAGTCCAATGTTGATAATTGGAATACAAATTGATTTGTCCAACATTTTCATTAAATTAATGTGTTCTTTTTAATTTACTTTTTATTATGCATACGCTTTTTAAATAAATTGGAATATATCGGTTCACTAGTTTTAATAATCTCAGGGAACCATGTAATAATTACAATTCAATTGTTCAGTCTTTTGTTAATTTACTATTAAACGTTAATAACATCCACGTGATTTGATCAAACATTTTAATATCCAATAGTATTATTTTTCCCATTCGATATATTTATTTTGATAGCTTATATCTGTGTTTTATTTCTTACAAAATTTTATGTATACTTCTCTTTTGTAAGCCTTTTAATTATGTATATAGTTATTTTATAAATTATCTGAAATCCTTTTGGTCCTGAAATGCCTTTTGGTGTTAAGGTCTTAATTAGAATTTATTATTTTAATACACGACGCCTCAATTTTACGTAGATTTCGCGGTCAAATACTAATTAATTATATGGAGGTTTTTAAGTTAACTTTTTTCAATTAATGATATATTTTTTCTATTATATTTATTTTATGAAAAATTATAGCAATGTAAAATATTACTGTGAAATTACAATTTGTATTTGAAAAATCTACCCGCATTAATGACTTCTAACATCCATAGTTATCTCCAAAATTACAACAATTCCTGTAATTGATATTAATTTTGTAATATAGTTGTATTACTTTATGTTTTCTCATGAGATAATAGTTGCATTACTTTATTATTCATTTGGCTCGATATCGCTTTCGTTAAATTTAATATCTTTTCTTTTCATTGGAGTGAGTAAAATTAATAAATTTATGGAATTCTCTTGTGTTTTTAACACACTTAATACATTCGTCGTTAAAATAACCAATAATTTTAAAAACTATTATTAAAAACCGTTACAGAAAACTATTATAAAATATATTACTGGCATTGGTAAACACTCAAGCTGAGTTTAGAAATTAGATTATTGGACAATTGCAGATCAGTGCTTTTAATGACAATAGTGATGTTATTAGAGATATGTACACATAGCTACATTTCTTATACGGCATTGGTTTAAATTGTTTGATAACTAGTTTATAATATACCGGAAACGAATTCCTGCATAAACTAATCACATTTGTCGAAGTTGCCGTCATATTATTTCATTAATTGCTCAACACGATTGACCTCGCGTGAACTTTTATGAACACGTTATACGGAGAGTTAATACTATTATTGGACTGTATATCTGCATATCGTGGTCAATTATAAAATAATCACCAATCGGTTTATTTTCCTGTATACACTCAAACATCTCAACGATTATTTAGTCCAATCACGAACATGACTAAACTTCACGCTTCTTGCAATGAATATAAACATCTTTTATTTCATTCCTGCCACATATGATTTAAAAAAGTTCATAAAAATATTTTTATTCACCTTTTGTTAATAATAATCAAAATAAAAGAAAAAACTCTGTTTTATTTACGCAAATCTCCATGCATCAAAAAGCAAATTTGATTTATATTTTGCGTAAAACGTATTCAATACAAGCACATAAAAAAGAGTCACTAAATATTCTTATTTACGTGTATAACAGATAATATTTTAAAGCAGCCAATTTTTAAGATAAACTGCATATCCACGGATTTTAATACCTTCTTCGTGTGCGATAAACTTTAATGACATAAATGCCTTTGCTAAATGCCATGTAGCCTAAAGGTATGTTTAGTTCATGGGAGTTTTTATTAATCCTTTTGAGGTTTGTGAGTATGATATTCTACCTTTCCTAAACAAGAAGCTGATACGAATACAATACAATACATCCTTTATTTACTGATGTTTAAATAAACGTAAAAATATTACAATCAAATATTTGTAATTAGTCACTGCTTGATTTCGTTTTGAAAAAAAAGTCCTATTATTCATTCTATGCGATAATAACTTTTGGTAGAAAATAAATAAAACTGAAGTCACTATTGATCAATAACTATACAAAGAAATATCAAAAGACTCTCCATATTTTTACACGTTAACGATCCATGATATACAGCATACGCGATCCCTGATCCATAATATATATGTTTGTAAAGAAATTCGTGTCTGTATTAGATTGGCTCGCAAATAACCTAGATCTAAATCCTAGACTACCTGTAATACGAAGTCAAGGAAAAGGCGAAAGTGGTCAAGGAAAAGTCGAAACTTGCTATGTAAAGCAGCTTTACGTCACTTTTCAAGGAGCTTGGAATAACATTTCTATTGAAACATGTAATTTAATATCATCGATGCTGGTGGCTTAAGCCAAATGGTTGTGTCCAACTGCACTAAACTAGTTAGTTGTATTCAGTTTCAATTGGAAATAAAGATAACTTTCTTCCTATAATATATTTTTGTTTATGTTACTTTGTACTTTTCCTCAACATTTTTAAATATTATTGTCATATGTCATATGAGTCATATGAACACACACACATACACACACACACATGCATATTGCTAATACCTTAAATTAACATATAAATAGAAGCCCTTAACCTCTCATTTGGACTGTTATACTTTTATTAAAATCTTTATGGACCGTATATCTTTAGAGCTTATTTATTTCAAGAGGGAATATTAAATGAAACTAAAGTTGTGAAATGTTTAAAACTAACAGTCTTAAATTAGTTCTTCAACATTAGTTGTCTTTAGTTTTCCTTTGCATTTAGTTGAATATAAAGTCACCTCACAGCTCACCAACGAAGCACAGTAATTCTACTGCATTACTATTATATTTGGGTCGTACTGTACTACATGTCTATTGTCTTAACCCTCTGTTCACCGCTACGGTTTCCTAGAATAATATCACTCATAAAGAAGTAATGTATCAAGGGCTTTAAAGCATTTCTTTTTAAATTTCTCGAAGCGATGCAATTGCGTTCGACCGGGCCATTTCGTTTCGTCGAATTGCGCTCGCGGTCGCTTCCGTCGCGCCACGGTTTCCCTCTTGTTATTTCGTTTGAAGGTTTAGGTTAATCCATAATGGGGTAAATGGTGTCGTAATATGTTAATTCGTTACACCTATGCTGTTCGGCGATCTGGAAATTGAATTCAATTGCCATTTTCGTATCGAGCCCTTTTGCACTTGGAGTTTACCTGAGGCATCACCCTCGAGTGCTCCGAATGGTATGATTTAGTATAACATTTTACAAAGCATATTTATAAAATAATTGTTTATTTACGTGTCACACATATATGTAACATTTAAATAAAAAAATATTTTATACGTAAATAAAACACTAATAAGACAGGTAACAAATAAGACACGTGACAAGGAACAAATAAGACACGTAAATAAAAAATTATATATGACACATAAATAATATTATTTATGTGTCATATATTTATGAACTTAAATTTAATACAATTTTATGAACAGACATAATAACTTATAGGTTCAATTGCAGTATGTCTGAGTTTCGAAGTTTGTTAATCTGTTGAGTAGTATAATAGATATCCAGTTGGAAAAGATATTTTTTGGAAATGGTTATATTTACAACTGTAGAAAAATTTCGAATCAAGTAATTATTAGATTTATTAGCATTTAAAGATAAAAGCACTAAATTATCAATGATTATCAACTATTCATAAGTACTCACTATCGATATTGAAAGCAATAGGGGTAGTGGGAAATATATGAATAATGGAAAAGTTTATAATAAACTCCATGTTCCTTTTATCTGCTTTTGATAAATTTTCCCATGTTATTGCAAAAGTGTTACTAGATTTTTATATTAATTTATTATAGTTTTACAACTTCCATATAGATCCAGTAAGTTTTTTTCTATGTAACAATTTTTTCAAGGGAATGTACTAGCTTATACTATATTAGTTCTCTCATAACATGTTAGTTTTTAGTTTATCTTGAATTTTTATCGTGTAGTGTATTAACTGCTTGTATTTTCATAATTAAATGTGTCCCAACAGTGAACGGTTTTTACAGTAAAATGTTTTTATTACTATTTAAATTTTTTTTGTCGATATGCACTACGCATATTTGTGAATTGAGTATCTGCTCTATGGTTGCAGAAGTATTGTGCCATCGATATCAGTATTATATTTTAAACCTAAGTATCCTTCAATAATGTGAACCTAAATATGTGGTATACCAGTGTGCGACTGAGCTAGAATAGTCGCCATAAGTCCCGATAGAAATATAATTAAATTTAACTCCAGAAAGTAATCTGCGTAAAGTTCATGCGATATCGAAAATGAGAACAAATCAAAATTGTTCACCTAGCCTCCAGACATTAAACAGCCTGTACCTTCAATTATAATAACACGATATGTCAATGTGTTTATTGAAACCGTTAATTATTTGTTGCACCAAACAAAGGTGTGTGAGGGTATGAAGGTGTGGAATGAAAATTGTTTTCCATTCAGTAGTTTTATGGGTACCATCTATGCAGAATAGTCTCGTAGTGATCTATTGAAAGGGTTATCAAATTAATGTATTATAGTACTATCAACCCACACTATTCATAAGATTTTCATCAAGTGAAAATCGAATAATTGATAGTGATGTTAAAATAATTTCGCTTCCGTAATTAAGTTAAAAAAATATATAATTGTTTCACGAAACAATTAATATCATGATACCCCACGAATCAAAATAATTATAGCATTATTTACTGAATGCGGATAAGCAGTTTAAACGGTTAAATATTTTTTTGCGTATATATTATCTTACCGGGTTGATAAAATTTTTATTTATATAAAATCTGTCATTTCTTAGTGAACAGGTGTACCTGTTCCCATCGGTAAATATGCAAAGATTATGGAATCACCCAGCGGACTAATCCTATGAATACGATGAAAATATCAGATATAAAAGATGCTGATAAACTTGTTTTCCTACCTATTTACAAGGGTATTAACTACATTTTGTAAAATGTAGACCCATCTAATAAAACTATGAACATATTAAAAGCCTCCGAGGGATTATCTTTGAAATAAATTTTATTTTCATTGTGAACGTAAATACATCGTTAGGTAAAAAAAGTAATTTACGACGATACAAAGTACTTAAATGGTTCGTATTAAATGTATTAGGTCATAAACTACTGAAAATTTTTTGTTCATTGTGTCATTAATGTAGATTTTATTTGCAAGATACACAATGTATGTTAAGAATTTACGGAAAAATTTTATGAAAAATATTTAACTGAAAAACCTACCAATCACGAGTAGAACTCGCAATATGAGAAATCTGTACCCATGTAGGCATTTATACACATTTAAGCGTACACAGTATTTCTCGTAAAATATTTGCAAATATTAATTTCTCGCCACGTAAATATATTGTCTACTGTTCCTTTCACAGACGTTAAATTTCGCGCATTATTAAAAAAATATAAGGCCTGAGATAATCGCTATAGTTTTCTTGTAATATTCTAGTCACGTTTTGTCATCCCTATTTTTTCATAACTTCTGATAGAGTAGTTTCGGAATTAATGTGGCGAAATATTCCATCTGCAGGTTTTTTGGAATGTGTTATTTAACATTTAATTTAAAATTATGAAAATACATATTTTTGTTCTCCTTATAACAAGCCCTTTCCAGACACATAATATGTAATATAAACAGAATTAAAACCTATGTTTATCGCGTCTTTAGTTCCTATATATTTAAAAAAGTCAAATAATGTGAAAATGGGCAAAGCATGATGCATATTTGAAAATACATTGGTGTGCTCCTAAAAATTAAATTTTTTTTTCATAATTTTAGACTGAGTAGTCTCGGAAAAATTTTTGTATATTTGTCAGTATATCTTTGTGTATTGTATATTTGGCAATACATATTGAATTAAAAAAAAAATTATTATTTAAATTGATTAAATAAAAAAATACAAGCCATTGAAATGTGTGCTGGTTCATATTTCTTTGAAGTTTTTACGTTAAGCGATTTCTAAAAAATAAGACCATAACCGACAGAGGGACAGAAACGTAAATAATCTAAATAAACGTAAAAAGCTAAAAGGTAACCTTTATAGGGTTACCTTTTAGCTTTTTAAGTACGAAAAACTTAAAACACTATTGACTTTAAAAACTACTTTGCCTGTAAATAGTTTGAAATAAAAGCTGCAAATTCAACATATTAATATATAATACTTAAGAGTCGGCCTCAAAATACGATGATAGAAATATAGCATTTCTGAGGCCGTCTGTGAAATCGGTATCATCTTATAAGAAAACGTTATCTTTTGAATTTGTCTTGGAAGTGGATATACAGTTATTTAATTCACATATTTTTTATAAAAAAGAGATCGTTCAAACAAACGCGTATTTTATAGACATTTTACTTGAAGATGTGTTTAAGTGTCAACGATTGTTAACAACAAAACGGATATTTCATTACTAAAAAAATTTGCAACTTTTTTTTTTACCGTCGAGTAATTAAATAAATTAGGAAAAAGTTCAGTAAGAAAATGCACCCGTCTACATTTTCTCATTGAAATACACAGTGCTACTAATAGGTTTTTTAATTACAATACGCGCAATCTATTAAAAATAATTTGATCTATTACTATGGAATAAATTTATACAGGTCCAATAAAACTATAAATTCGCCACACCGTTTTAATAGGGAATTTAGGTTTATATACCAGTGAATAATTACGTGAAACTTATAACAAATTAATTCTGGTTTTAAAAGTTATGTAATCATTTCATTTGAAAAATGCTAGGGAAAAATATTGCTTTTTTTATAAGAAAATGCGTCCCTCTTTCGTATCTTTTAGACCATCAATACTAAAAGTGTACTTAAAATATCACAAAACTGTAGGTCGACAATTAGTGTCAAATATTGGACTATCTGAAAGAAAATGTTAACGAATGCTTCACGCTTGAAAGTAACGTATTACTATATAATCAAGTAATGAAAATAAATTTAAATGTACCAATTTATTTATATTATAGGAGGCTTTCAATTTGAAAGGCAAAAATTAAAATTTTGTGCCTAGAATTTATTATCGCTTCGTTTACCATGCGTTTAATTTTAATCATTTAAAATTCAAAAAAGAAACATGAGTTTAAATGATCGAATTCATAATTGATACAATGTACTCGTGTATATACTTACACATATTTATAATATTTTGAGCATTCCAAATCGTGCAATATATCTTAGTAGAAGATTCAGTGAAAGACGTCTAAACAGATATAGTCTGAAAACTATTGTGTTCCCTATTGAAGGCTATATCTGTTCATTTTTTTTTTTAAATATGCAAGATATATCTACAAAAATTTCTATTAAAGCAATAAAAATTTTAAATCAATTTTATCCTGATACCTATATATGAAGTACCATCCGAAAGAGTCGTATCTCTAGCAGTCCTGTATCCTCACTGTTTCTTACTTTTACTTTGCTCATTTTGACAAAACTGTGCCATGTTAATATTTTAAATTTTTAGTGTTTTTTCTGTGGTTTTCATTTATTGAATTATTGTATTTATCAGTATTGTAGAATTATTTATTGAATAAATTTATCAAATTGTTTTAAGTCAATAACTGCATTTTCAAACTAAAATTTTCAAAATTTAACAATTGTAATTAAACTTGAAAAAATATCTATTCGAACGATTGTAAATGATCTTTATAATTCTACCATGTTACTTTGAGTAAAAGAGTTTGCTTAAATAGCAAATATACCTACCAATCATATATGCGTATTTATTTAAAAGTGTATTAAATCTTGAGAATAAATAAATATTTTTTGCCCTAGCATATCAATTTTAAAAATATAATTTAAAAACAAAGTAAAACATAAAAAATCTAAGCAATATAATGCGGAAAGAATAGTAAAATCATAAATATCTAACTGGTAAAATTCCCAGTGTTTTTCTAACGTTTAGAGTTAAATTTAATCTGTATTCTCAATAATATAACAATGATCTACTTATTTGTTTGGCTGGGTAACGTTTCCTTATCAACCGTAATCTACTTTATGAGTATGTATTAGTTATTTATAACTTCCATAATAAATGGACATTTTATAAGCAGTGGAAAAAATTTGTATTTTTAAAGGTTAGATCTCCACTTATCCTTTGTTTTGCGTTAATTAATACTTAGATTACGATAATACAAGTAAAAATGGATCAGATAAGATATATTTACAAGGGAGTTATTTATTTATGGTGAATATCGATAATACTATAAGTGAAAAACATATAAAGAACGAGTAAAACTGGCACCGGGTTCCGCATCAGGGTTCCGTATACCAGGGATCCGATTTCCTTATGTAAAGTTATTGCCAACTATATCTTTGAAACTTAAAATTTTGGTAAACGGACCCCCTATATCGAAATGATATTCACGACACACCACAATATTTTTTAAAGATCTATTCAATGATACTTTACAGAACATAGGGGAAATACGTGAAAAAATTGTTTTTAAAAGGTTTTCTTTTATTACTTTGTCAGCGTTATAAATATGCAAAATCGTGCCAAATTTCAACTTTATAGGGCTAATAGTCTGCATGTAAAACGACTATGGGAAACAGATGGACGGACAGAAAAGCAGACATGACGAAATTATACTGGTTTTGGTACGGGCATCCTAAAAACAACTCAGTGTACTACATACAACTCAGTCCACTACAAGCATGTGATTTAAAATAAATAACGACAAATAAACAAAAGTATTTTGGCAAATTGCAAATTATGGGACCATAGATGCACATTAATAAAACCTATTAAATATGGCTAAAATTCGCATCAATCGCTATAACTTGCCATTAAAAATAAAAAGAGACCAATTAAGTCATTTGCTTCCTTTACAATTTAGAAACAAATATTACAAAACGTCTATAACAGACATTGATGGACACGTGAGTGATTTCACAATGTTTCTATATTGTTTTTAGTAAAAGCCTATTTAGATGTTCGCTCTGAAGAATTGCTAATAAATGTCAACATTATCAAAAGATCAAGTAAAGAAGGAAAATCGATAAATTCCACTTCTCCCTTTAGGAATAAGTTATTATTTGGTTAGATCTCTTAGAATCTCCGTTGCTGGCAGGAGTAACGGATTTGTATTTCTATACCAAATATAATAATTCACTCAATTTCTCAAACCTATAATTTGATCGCATTTTATAGTGACCTGTCATCCGACAATCATATAATACTACATATTCATAAGTTTTTGGACTATTAAAATTGTTGGTATTTGGTGTTACAAATACTTAGTTTTCAACTTAACTTCTATATAAATTAAATATGATTTGCAAAAGGTTATGTTTAAATAAATAAAACTTAATGAAATGAAAGAGTTATCTAATTATTTTGAAAGGGTTTTGATCAGATAGCAGTCTATTCATATAGTAGACCTCGTCTTACGAAAGTCTTATTTTAATAATAAGGGGCAGGTAGTCAAATTAATTTTTGGGTTTGAACCAAACTTTTGAGTTATGAAGTTTTTTGGCTTGAAAAACCCAAGAGTTCCCAAAAAGGTCTACTTTTTTATGGTCAGTAATAAACCTGACAAGAAAAAATTAAGCGAATTTATCTATGCAGTCGATTAATAAGTTATATGGAGATTAATCAAATATTAACATAATCGTTAAAGAAGATATTATTTTTTATGATTTATAACGCAATATTAAAAATGTTACAAATCATGTATATGCACGCATTGGAAAATTTGACAGTTGAATATGGAATGTGAAAAAAAACTATGTATAAAAACAAATAAGTTAAAGATTCAATCACTGTTAGTGAAATTTTATTAAATGTTTTAAGGTCAAAAATTTATAAAATTTTTTATGTAATTTAATTATAATCGTAAGATAAAACAAATAAGTCTTATGATTACAATAGGGAGAATTACATTAGTGAAAGTAAAATTGTTGGCGTACTTTTTTTCTTATACCATATAATTTATATGTCGCATATACTTTTTTAAAATGATGTTCTTTTACCAAGTACCTATTATAAAAAACATGAGTGAAAGTAATATTGCAAATGTACTTTTTTTCTTTATTATATTATTTACATGTCAAATGTATTTTGTAAATCATGTTCTGTTACCAAGCGCCTATTGGAAACAATCTTCTGCCTCTAGGAAAATAACTTTTTCTATGTACAGAATATACTAGAGAAGTTAAATCTAAGCACCAGACAGATGATTACAGCGGGGAAGGCTTCTTTGAAAGTTCTACATGGTAACTGTATATTTTCAGCTGGAACAAATAAAATTTAAGAAAATGTTTTTTTATGGTTTACTTACGTAGTGGATATCGGTCCACGAGACTATTTATTTTTATATTTTTGACAAGTTAAATTGATTTACAAAGACCCTTAGGGAGACAGTTTAGTCTTTTCGTGGCTAGTTTTGTGAATATTTTATAATAATATAAATATCCATAATAATATCGATCTATAATAATGTTTACATCCTTACTTTAATAAATAAAATGTATTATAACTTTTTCATTCACTTAATTAATTTATATGTGTACTTTATACAATGATTGTACATGTAGTAATCTGAAAAAAAATATTTTAATTTCATCGAAGTAAACACTGACACTTTCATGAACATATTTTTGTTTTCTCGTTCATTATTTATTACGAAATTGCACCGTAATACTTAGTTTTAAAATTTATTTAAATATTTTCAATATAAATTAAAATCAGTTTTATTCCATTAATATTTTTGTCTATTTTTTTAAAATTGATTTTAGTACATCCATAATTATTAGTTATCTAAAAAATGTAGAGGATTTTCGTTTTACATTACATTCAGAACAAGATTAAAATTATGATTAGAATTACCCTTTTATATTGCAGATTTATATTTTATAAATACCACACTTAACATACAAGTGACTATGTTGAGTATTTACCTCATTTAAACTAAAGTATATTTTTATAGCAAAAATATACAAACCTGCTTTTACAAACTTTTGATTCCCATACTCTAGTTCAGTTTTAATGGAACATATTTTTGTGTTGTATAACATTTGATGTAAAAATATGTTTAAAACTGTGATTATATGTTATTGCAAATATATTATTACAAATACCGTGTTAAAAATATAAGTGTTCCTGTTAGAATTGACTGAACTCAAACAAAATTTTTGTTTCTTTTCCTAATATTCAAATTTGAGTCCAAAACTGCAGTTTAATTTTTATGAAATGGATATTTTTTTATACAAAAACTTATTTTAATATATTTTTGGTGCTGTGATTTTAAAACGTCAATACATTTTTATAATAACCACGTTAAGAATATTATGATTGCATTGAACTTTATTTAAAATAAAATATTTTCGCAAAAATGTTCACATCTACTTTTAAAAATTTATTTTAATTTTAATGAAATAGACTCTTCTACAGCGAGTAAAAATTTATAGAAGGATTTGTGACTCAGAACATACTTACGAAAATAATTATACACACGAGTGTAGACACGAAACGATAGTGTGGAATGCAAGGAGTCTACTAGTTAGGTTATTATATAATTAGAACTATGAGTTATGAACTTTTTAAGAAAGAAGTTCCAATATAATAAAATTACTCAAAAAAAGTAATTAACATCCCTGTGGATATCCCATGTTGGAAATACAAAAAATTAAAAATTAAGTTCGCGGAACTATGAATGAAAAAGGCATAATTAATAGTTTTTAATGGTACCAATAGTGAAGAAAATATGTCTGTTATTTGTTGTCACTGTGTTTTGCGTTTTTTCTAAATAGACAGTCAGTATTACAGCAGATCGTTTGAGAAATAATTTGTCTTGGAATTACTTGTTTTGTTTCAATCCGTTTAGTAGAATTTGAAAAAATGCGTTTTTTTCCAATCGTTAGTACTCAATTTCTCTCGCTGCTCAATTTGATGGCCACACATTATAAATATTTTTTTGCCTAATGTTGTTAAAACTTAACTAATAGTAATTTGAAAAATACGAAAATTAAGACATGCACCAATATAGATAAATACACTACGTTACATAAATTATTAATATTTTAAAACGTATACTTGCGTTTCCACTTGTAATACGTGTTTGCACAATAAAATATCACGAAGCAGAATACAATTCTTAAACGACGTTCAGATTCGTATATTTTATTGATGAGGTACCATTGTCTTGCGTCATTCATTTTTATTTCCCAAATACGGACGACAGAAGTATTTCCTCGCGGAAACCAATTACTATCGACACGCCCCTCTAAGTTATATCCTGAAATAAATCATAAAATCCTTTATCCTTAGCTTCCGTTTAACTTTTTCAGATAACTTTATTCCTCACAAATATGTTATGTGACCATATATAAAAACGTAACTTTCAAAAATGCTTGAAGGAAAATGTATCATGTTTATTCTCTGTTGACCGTTTTATATTTTTCACATAGACATAGTTTCCAGGACGAATATATTTTAGGGACAATAAGAAAAAAAGTGATTTTGAGAGATAATTATTACATTACTTGCGTAGAAATAAATGAACGATCTGAGAAAGTTAAGTTTGATAGCGGTTAGAATTATTGAATGTAATCTACATATATATCAAACGTCATCTCAGAAATACTTATTTTATAGCGAGCAGAAATTGTTTAGCAGAAAATGCGCTTAGAAAATTTTTAAATAACTTTTAAAATATCGAAACCCGGACAATAAATCATAAAACATTTAGTGAATATAATGTTTTAAGTATTCCATAATTTTTATCATTTAAATAAAGTAATTACAACAATTATATTTCGATTGATGTAATATATTATTATGTGTGTATACATCTTATATATATATAAATTCTAAAGTTTAAAATAGAATGGTTTCTCGGTACTAAACATTCCAGGCTGGCTTAATACAAGTTTCTTCGTCTCCTAAACGAGAGAAAAAGAGAAAAATGAAATTCAACAAATATAAAGTTATGTCCATCAAAAAACGTAAAAGTGTCTCAATCCCCCATACGAAGTTGATGTTATGATTTATATTTTTATTAAATTGAAGTGGCGGCGATTTCTCGGTCGCCCGGAAAACACAAGCGCAAACGGAAGGGCGCTTTATTTACAATGTTAAGTCTGAAAGGGCGGCAGGATGAATAATGAACTGTCACTGAAGGAACATATGAATGCATAATAATTCTTGTGTTTCCGATGACCATAAAAATTGTCGAAAACAAATTATCCGAGTTAGACGTGGTCACGGGGTGATTTTGTAATAGCAAATATGCAACAGCAAATCATTAATCCTAATTGTATGTTCAGTAAATTCATTCAAGAAAATAAAATTCAAGCCTTCAAACGACAGATGTAGATGAAAGTGTAGATTCTTATCTCTATGCGAGAGAAGTTTTCTTGCTGGCAATAAATAAAGATGCGTTCATAATGAATTGGACGCCTGCTTTTGAAAAACTGGTATGGCTCCGTCTTATTAAATTCCATATAGCTAAAAGAACATATATGTATATTTATACATATATATATTTAGATATAAATATATATATATATATATATATATACATATATATATATATATATATATATATATATATATATATATATATATATATATATATATATATATGTGTGTGTGTGTGTGTGTGTGTGTGTGTGTGTGTGTGTATTAGACTACATTTCTAAACGTCTCTCCTTCTTTTCTAAAAATATCTATGTATATGTCAATTTATGTTGTAAATGGAAAAATGTCGATTATCTTTCTACTACCATCGAAGGTAAAGAAAATCTCTGTATTATTATCTTCTTTGTAACTATATAAGGTGTCGTGTTCTTATGCAATTAGCTTTATTTTTCATTTTAACTATGTCTCTTTCAGATTTCCAATTTTTTTTTTCAATTTAACTTTTGTACCTTTTTTATTAGCTTTATTTTAGTAATATCGTCCAAACATAAGTTATTCAGTTTTCAGCTAATTTTATTTTGATGTTTCTTGGCGACTTGTTAATTCACGTTACTTGTTATTTATTACTGTATATATTTTTAGAGTATTAGTTCAGTTTAAACCAACTGCTTACTTTTAAAGTAAACAAGATACAAATTTGAATATCAAAAGAAAAGACATCACGTTTTAAAACTCTCGATATGTTTTACAGTGATAAGTTCTATTATCAATGTCTCTCCATACTTAATTTTTTTTAATTCTAAAAATGGAGCTTTGTATTTATTATGTAAACAAATAAAACTTCATCAAGATATAAATTTAAATATATGGTAATCGTTATGTAAAATATTACATATTAATTTGAAATTATATTTTACACGGTGCTGGCCAAAAAATGCAAGCGGCAATAGTATCAATAAGAAAGCTCTCAACACTGACACACATACATTACTTTAATTAATTTGTAAGGTTAAAAATGTAAGAGCTAGTTTTTTTAGTTTTGTAGTTTAAAACAACTAGTTTTTTTAGTTTTGTAGTTTAAAATAACTAGTTTTTTTAGTTTTGCTAAAATTGGGATTATGGCAGATATTTCACATTTGGTGACTTAGTGATATGACGTTAATTCTGGAGATGTTGCAATAGTTACACCACTGCGATTTTTTTGTCTAGACTATCACCATATTTGAAGGTGGGTTTTGAGATTATAAGCAAACTTCTAGCTGTACATATTTTACGGTAACCGTTTTTTTTTAATGTATTCTTATTTTAAGAAGAGAAAGTAAACAAAAAGATGCATTAGCTAAGAATAAAGACAAAATCGCCGCATGCTTGCTACATGATTACTCCACTTCCATACCAAATTTCATGTTATTTACTAGAATAGTTTTCAAAGAAAGTGATTTGTGTGACTGGAGTAAAGATTATTTAAAAAATTACGAAAAATTCGTAACTTTTAAACTTCGCGGAGCTAATGTTTTTTTTAATAACTTATCACATTTTTTAATGACATAATAAATATTTGGACCACGATGAAAACATTAAACCTCTTATGGCAATACGATTTATTTAGAAGAAACGTATAATACTATAAAAGTTTTCTAATTACCTATTGCAATGAGATTTTTTTTATCGATCAAAACTACTATTCTCTTTTTTATACTTTTAATAAAGTGCTGTCATTAAATATTTCTAACTTTATGAAACAAATGTCATGATTTTTTATTAATATTTTATTAATCTGTAAATACTCAAATTGACTTTGAGCACTTGTTTCTTTACAGTGACAAAGAGAATCATTTACATTTTTCATTATGAGCCTTTGCTAAATTACAAATACATTTCTAACTGATACATCCAACAAAATATTTCAAATATGTTAAATTTCTGTGATTATTGTTCAATTAAAATTTTATATTTTTCGCAATTGTATTTAAAATAAAGTTAGCTTACTAAATTTCAAACTGTTAAGACCAAAACGTTAAAACGTGGCAATTATATACCATACTCAACATATAAATGAAGTTAATTAATTCAGTTTAAGTATGTATCCTCTCTAGATTAAATTAAGTCTCAAGAAAAGTGTTTGCAAGCAGTAAATAAGCAGTTGAATTAATTTTGCAAAGTTTAATGTTGTTAGGATTTTTATATTGATTAATGATTAAGTATGTTTCAATATATGCCATTTATTTCCTTATTTAAATACAATTAAAATAGTGACTTTGCAATTATGGAGGAAAAGCAGTCCTTTTTTGTAAAATGATTAAAATCTGTTAGCTTCGCAAATACAAATAAAGGTTTTATAGTGTTAAATGTTGATAATTAACAATAAAAAGTAACAATTTTAAACTGTATTTTATATTGAAAATAGGCGGTCAATTTCATAATAATATTTGAAGTTGTAAATCAATAGAGTTGCGTTTAACTAAATTGCTAATTAAGTAGGGTGCCGAAAGATGAAAAAGACATGGAGGAAGGTGCATCGCGAGGATTAGAAAACTGTATAAAAAGGTAGAACTAAAATGAAGTTTATTAATGCCATAAAAGATTAAAAACATTAGTATTCTTAACGTTATGAGACAGTATATAGCAATAAAGTGGATGGATCATTTAGTAACTTTGCGACAGCAGCACAATTCAGATGCCGATAATAGTAGATGAATGGAATTATCTATTAAGTCCGTAAATAACTTGCTTGCTTGTCATATTTTTGAGCCAATATAGCCTCTTTAAGAATTCCATTGCTTGTAGTCATACCACGAGCAATACGATGCTCAGAAGTAGACGTCATTATACCCTACCGTTATCGATAGTTCATCTCAAACCTATTATGTCTCAATTCCGGCGCTGTAAATTTTATATCTATGAATCTCTCTAGGAAGTGTTACACTCATCATTGATACATCTTGACTTGTTTTGACAAATGCTAAGTTAGACTGTGAACTGATTAGATGGCGAATTTCAATTTCGTAGTAAAATATAAATATGGGTAAATTTATTTTGTAACCTCATATTGAAATAATTTGTTCTAATGCATCTATTCCTTATTATTTATTGCAATCGAATGGCAAAATTTGACACAGTCATCCCTTTTCGTTTACTCGGTGGAAGAATAGAGAATGTATCGATAATAAAAGTACAACTCTTTATTACTTATTCATAAAGAAAACTCCATGTCAAAATTATAGATTACTCCAAAGGGCTGAGAATATGTCAGTGCAAAAGAGCAATACTTTACGGTACACTGGAAAAACATAAATAATTATTAATATAGCAGAAAACAATACAAATTAGTTCAAATTAAATATAAAACTGAATATCAGTCCCGAACTACTAAGCAACTCCATAATTACTTTCCTACAGGGATTAATGGAGCAGAAAAAATATCAAGATTGGCCCTTCTCACAATAGCGCGTTGATAAACGTAAGTGCGTGAAAAACTGGCGAGATCTACAGGCTGTTCTTGCGCTCTCTAATCAGAAGAAATAAAGCACTGCGCTATCTTCTCACGTAACAAATATAAAGCGTTACCAAGCCTAATATAGGCGGAGAGAGGAGTGGGTGGTGGGATTTGGATCAAATAATTGTTTAATAATAAAAAATAATTACCTTCGGCATTGAAGGGATATCAAACACACAAATATTAAGAAAACCAATGAAAATCTTTGAAATTAAAAAAAATTCAACATTAGTATATAAGTTATCTTACGCTTAGATCAAACAATGGAACTGGTTTCAAGAATATTGCATCATTAATAAGTTAATTTATGTCTGAATCGAATCTGGTAAAACAAAGTAAACAACACGCCTTACAATAACACCAATATTTTTAAATATATTATTAGGAAATTTTAACGTATTTTTAAATTTAATAAAAGGACTACTGGAACTTGCCATGAAACTAAATAATGACAAACTTTTATATCACTTTATGATGATGTATATAAAGTGAAAGAAATACTGTGTAAGATATTGCATATTAAATATTAGCAATTACAGAACATCGAACTAATCGCAACGGAAACTTTACAAAGTTATTGATTTTGTAAGGCATTAATAAGAGCCAATTTCTCTGTCCCATCTGTGATACGTAATTTAAGTATTATGAACCAAAACTTAGTTAAGTCACAATTTCAGTGTTCTGAAATTATTATTGTCTATAAATGTGACTTAACTGTGGTGTTTTAGTTTGCATTGCTGCAGTCGATACGCTACTATATTTGTATGTAACTCGCATTTATACGATTCGGTAATAGCGGGTAAAAGAAACCAAAAAATTGTGGGAGAATAGTAATCTAGGTAAATAACTCTACTAAAATAAATTTATCACACTCACAGTTATAGATTTTGTCAAGGAAAAATAAATTTTTACTAAATACTAATACCTTTGCTCTTTACAATTTATCATTTTAAGCATATTCATAAATTTGATGAAGCGCAAATGGTCACAATTTTGTCCCAAAATTTAAAAAAAAAAATTAAAAGGAACCATGAAATCTTATTAAAAAAAACAACCCACAAACAAATTTAAATAAGGCGTCGGCAATGTAAAGTAAATATAAAAAAAGACAGACTTGGAATCTGCTCAGGTAAGAGGGCCATTGTGGAAAAACCTAATATTATTTAATTCGCTTAAACCAGTATAATAAGAACCTAAATACTCCCCCGGCGCGGTAATGTGGGCCAATTTGTCTTCCCTTTGTTAAGAATATTGTATAAGAGTCGTCTTACGCAAAGCATTTGTTTGTTGCGCAGAGAATTGTAATTTGTAGAAACATTTGCTACAGTATGGAGTGATGGTTGAGGCTGCTTGAAATAATCTCCGTTATAATTGTCAAAGTACGAGACGAAATCTTACTGAAGGTTTGAATTTAAAATCGAAGGTTGCTTAGTAAGATTTTCTGTTATTTTAAGTTTTCAAACTTTTATTGAGAGAAAAGAAACATCATAGCGCTTCAATGATCCAACAACTAATTATAGGCTAAATTTGGGTAATGTAGATAATATAATCAAACAATTCACTCTTAATCACTGTGCAAATTACATTGTCTCCAAAACACATATATACTTGTAATATTTCAAAACGTCCAGGAAAATATAAATAAATAATTTCTTTATTGCTTTCCATAGTTTTAAAATATAACTGGAATAGTTATTTTTCACTATTTTTAATGGAAATCATCGCGAGATGATCGTAAAATCCTCGTAAAACGAGTAGAACCCCCACTATATATCTTCGTTACACACTTAAGCACTTATAAACATTTAAGGCAGATATTATTTCTGTTAAACTATTTATAAACAAACAGACGGATACGTGACTGATCCTGGAAAAATTGATCGATTTTGCTTTTGGCGTGTGTAACACTAGAAATCACCATTTCTACTTGATTACGGAAGTATATACGAACTATTTAATTTAAGATAAAATCCACAAAAAGCAATTTCAGAATATAATCTGATGAAAGAAATCGACATTATACTATTTTAGTATAATGTCTACATAATTTGCGTTTCTAACCTACAACTCTCCAGTAATATAATAAATGTTAAATGTCTGTTAATTTGTCTTTTTTTAGGTTTTCTTTTATATTTTAACGATTTGACGGATTTCAATGATAATTTGCAATTAAATATAGGTATTTAATTAAACTGTTATTTACAGAGGCAGAGCAATAAATATAAAGGCTAAAAAAGTTATGCACGCGTACGGGAAACTGAATGCGTTGCTAAAAGTGTAGGAACAATGCGTAACGGCATATACTTACCGTAAAAGTGTAACAGATAATAAAGGTTTTAATGAAAAATAAAATTAATATTGCTGAACATCTTATTCGTGGATATTTATTGTGAAAATAAAAAACAAAATAAATTTCACTGTTTTCACATAAATATAGCTTAATAGTTATAAAGGCACAAAGGATATTCAACTTCATTAATAGTTATAAACGACAAATTTATGTATTCTACTATGAAGTAGACCTTAAATTACCTTGTAGCGCACTATAGGTAAGCGTATCTTTAGCATCATTGAAATCTATAGCTAAGCATCTAAGCAATCTATACAAAATATTTTGTTTTTAGTAACGCCCGCATGGTATAAGGAAATTGTAAAGAACAGTTTTTTTTAGTTTTTTTAGAAGAAATTTGACTTCAAACACTATGTTTACATGGATGTATGTGTTTGTGCATTTATATATATATATATATAAATATATATATATATATATATATATATATATATATATATATGTGTGTGTGTGTGTGTGTATTTTCACCTCAGTCTTAACTTTATACTATTTATTACAGAATAATTAACGTAAATAAAAATACATTTTCTCAAATGAGACTTACTACCATTGAAGGTAAAGAAAATCTCTGTATTATTATCTTCTTTGTAGCTATATAAGCTGTCGTATCCTTATTCAATTAACTTTATTTTTCATTTTAACCATGTCTCTTTCAGAACTCAAATTTTTTTAAAATATAACCTTTGTACCTTTTTTATTAGCTTTATTTTAGCAATATCTTCCAAATATAAGTTATTCACTATTTCAGCTAATCTTTATTTTGATGGTTCTTATTATATAAAGTAAAATTGTATCCAAAGGTGTTTATAACATACCCCAATTTTTTGAAAGACCAATTTAACCATACCATAGATAAAGGGTAAGGGAATGAAAACAACAGCCCCACATTAATCCTAAATAAATTTCTATCCTAATAAATTTCTTAAAAATATTTTGAGAACTTAGCAGGCTTTATGAAAAATATACCCATGGTTTCCAGCTTAGCTACGGAACCCTAAAGGGCTTAAACATAATTTTCGACACAAGGACAAACAATAAAATTGCCGCAGAAAAATTGTTTAAGCGTTCTTTAAATCCTTTATTATTAACGTCTATTTTAATACGTGAATAGTTTGATCTGTCGTAAGTAGGCGGTATTGTTAGTTGCAATAGAACCGGCGTTTGACATGACCTCTGCCGTGTTTTGCTCAATTTGAGGACCCTTCTTAATTACACGCCGAATCCGAACACGAATTAAAAAATTGTACTTTGAAATCGGCAGACGTGTTTTGATTTTCTAATCTGATTACTTAATAATTTCCATAAAAATTTTGGAGGATTTTATTCAAGTAAATATACATATTTTATGCTCTTATTTTTATCGCATTCCAAAAAAGAAACCGAGACTCCCTTAGTTATATAATATCCAGTGTTTCTACAACAGGTGAAAAATATCATGAATTTATTGCTAACTCTAAGATCAAATCTCTAACTTCGAATCGTTACTATAATTTGTAGGTTAACTTTACTATTAATAAATAATTTACTGAATTTTAACAGTTTCGGCAATGGAAAATAGGAACATATATTTCGTGGAAATTTTTGGAAGTATTTTGCACATAATTTTAAATTAACTTACTCTTTCGATTGATAGAATTATCGTTTGATAACCTACATGAGATATTCCAGGATTAAGTCTTGAATTAAAATAAAATAAATATCTGCAAAAAATATCAAGATCAAATGAGGATAGTACCTCTCTTAGTAAAAATCCCCCAAAAAAATCGATTTCTTCATTTCCATCCTCCAAAATATCCATATAAATATTTTTATGTGTCACCTATGAAGATATATATATCTTCATTATGTGGATTACAATAACTTGTAGATTGTAATAAAATGTTTATCATTATGAAAATTCCAAGTTTCTACGTGAAACAATTTGTGCAAAAAATGGCTGTGATAGATACACGCACAAATGAGGGTCTTATTAGAATTTCATTGTTTTTTGAGTAATGGAACTTTAAAAATAGCTTTGTACTTAATAGCCAAATTATTTATTTTCATACGTTTCTTTAGTATTGGTTTGATATTCAACTTCATTAAACAGTGGTACGTTTTTTATTAAAGGTTAACCTTCACCTTTTGATCAAAGTAATATTTTTCATTATATTTTTAACCTTAAAATTATTTTTTTTCTATAAAAAAGAAAAATCAATATAAAAAACTAAAATAACATTAATTGAAAATCCTTTGAAAAGCTAAATGTATTGAAAGCTTTTAATCAATTCTTTTTGCTTCTTGTCATATTGGATTTAAACAAATCTTTAGTGGTTCAAGAGAATTGTTTATTTAGCTACTGTCAAAGTCAAATATAATAAAACAACCATTTTAAATGAATCAAGGTGGTCTTCTTGAGCAGCGTAACTGATAAAGTATGACTGTGAACACGTTTTATTTGTCAGAAGCCGATAAATTGTCCGCTACTTCAATTACGTAGACGCGCCGCTACGCACATTTTTGGGGCGCATTACGGTCAAACATTGAATGAAAGCTGTTGTGTTTACATGCTGTTATACATTGTACTAATTTTGTTCATCGCAACGGTGACTGAGTATTAATATTGTTAAAATATAAATTAGCCCTGCGTCTTAATTGTATGGTGATATTAGGAGTAGAACTCGCACTACATGATAGCATGCATATTTAGGTACTTAAAAATTAGATTAGATTGATTAAGTATTTCTAGTGAATTGTTTATAAATATGAGTTTTTATAACGTAAGTATTGCCTTCCTTATTTTTATCTTTAAGTTAACTGCTTTAGTTTTCTTTTAAACTTTTAGCTAGAATTTTTAATGATATTTGGTTCAGTTGTTTCAGAAATAAAAGTGTTAGAATGCTTTATTCGTGTATTTTATGAATACTTTTTTTAATATAAAAAAAATATTTTCATGTTTTCCTCAAAGCAAAGCCCATTCAAAAGATACTTCAAATGTTAATAATTTGAAAGAAAAATTAATAGTTTATTTACCCTCTTTTTAATTCTTATATAAATATTCTAAAACAAGTTATCCGATTCAGAACCTATGGGTTAATAAGGTGTATAACTATGTCACATTTTAAGTTTCTATGTCGTATAATATCCGAGAAAATGGGCTAACAGACAAACACTTGGAAACGTGAGTGATCTTATAATGGTTTCGATTTTTCTTGGGGTACGGTACCCTAAAAAAACTTTTTTAAAGTGGGTGTATGTAATGACAGCATAGCTGTATTAATAATTATCCCATGAAACTCAAATCTATACAACATTTCTTTGAATACAATTACTAAAAATTTTGTAATACAAACGAAAACTTCTGTTTTAATCTGAAGAATGGAAATAACTGAAATCTTTTAGAGGTTTCAGTTGTTCCCACAGTATTATTTATTTTTTTCTTACGTAAAATATCCTTAGGTTTATTTCCCCCAAAATTTATATTTTATAATAAATGTTAACTTGCGAATCATATCTTGCAAAAATATTAAATGCCGGATCCAGGTATGTGATATCTTTTATTTTTCCAAGAAGTGGCGTAACTTGGAAGAGTTATAACACTATACAGTTTCTATTAGTTAGATGTTATGCAAATTTATAAAAATTTTTAAATTTTCTGCCTTGAAATAATGGCAAAAGTTTGCGGAAAAACTAAAAATAATAGTTGAAGGTCAAGTAGATTAGAATGAGGAACATAAGTAATCAATTAATATGAGGAGTGTACAAAACAGAAAAGTTGGATAAGTTAACTATACCACAAACATATAATAATATTACAAAGTAGTCACAATCACAGGTTAAAAATAAGATACGACAATAATTAAATTGAGATATTTCATAAGATTACTAATAATCGAATAACTTCAGTTTTGAAATTACTAAGTTTTGCTTAATTTTGTTTGCCGCAGTAATTTATGATTGTGTATAACTACAATATTTATGATTGTGTATGATTATTTGATTCTAGTTACCTCTTACTTGATTCTACTTAGCTACACGCTATATCATACTTAGTTAGTGTCACCATTGATCTAATATCACTAACTCCAGTTAGTTTGGCTTTTCTTCTTATCAAATTGCTCAGGATCATGTATACCATTTTATCCTGCTCGTAACATAAATAAGGAAAACATCTTCTAAAGATGAATACCGTTTTTTAAAACCCAGGATTGAGAGACTTTCTATACGCTGAATGTATTTTACGCCGATCATGCTAGAAATAAAATTTATACAAATGTTTATTTGGAACTGAAAACAGAAATTATTGTAAAACAGGAAGCATATTTCTTTAGTTTCATTGAAATTTGAATTAGAAGTTTTTAGGTCATTAAATGTTAATATCATTGTGAAAAACTGATCAGAAAATAAAATTCGGCATGCATACTAAATCTATAATTAGTTATTGATTATTACCGTAATAGACTCTATTTTGAAAGCGAATTTCTAAATGATTATGGTGCTCTTCAGTCATTTATTCTAGATAATATTTTACGACTTCTCATTCTAACACATGAGCAGTGTGGTGATTTTTTCTTCCTCTGAGAGTGATTAATTTTCTTTTTGTTAGATCTGATGAACATCAACGCCAGTTCATCAAGATCAAAAGTTATAGAGCTAAGAATAAAATATCGTTATTGCTTCATAATACTTTATTTTAATAAGTACAAATATAAAATGTAACAAAAAATTATATTGAATTAATTTTAAAGTAATTATGTTACTCTTTATTAAGTATTATTAATGCAAAAAATAACGATTCCTATTTCGGCCATATTTATCACACAAGTGAGATTTCTTTCACAAACAATTTATTTTATTGCCTATAAATAATAACATCATTATAAAATCGTTACATTGATTATTTCCTATTGTGTAAAAACACAATAGGTAATAATCAATGTAACGATTTTATAATGATATAAAATGAAATACGTAATAATAAGTTGTTTTTAGCCACATTACAGTAAGCTGCTAATTAAAATATTTTCAAGCATAGACTTATATCTTATCTATCCCACGAGTATATATGATTATAATTTTACATAAAAACAAATTTTTGTATCACACTTGTTTTCTAAACTAGTGACAAAATACATATAACTTAAGATTTAATACAATACCTCAGCGAAATATATGAAGTAATATAAAAGACGATAAGTATCAAATAACAAAAACAATAACGATGTCTGTAATTTTTTTCAGTTTTTTTCAGTTTAAAGTGAAAATAATACAAAGAGTGAAATAAAAACATTTTTTTATACACAATTAAATTAAACTACGTGATGTAGTATTATTTCTACTTTCTTTAATTCTTTACCACACCTGAAGATGTTGTAATACAACGAAACCTAAGTCGTGGTAAAGAACTTAAAGAAAGTAGAAATAATACTACATCACGTAGTTTAATTTAATTGTGTATAAAAAATGTGATGTAGTATCATCACGTAGTTTCGTGTAATTGAGAATAATGAATTTGTACAAAATTAACGCCAAATATATTCAATATTTTTTTTATATATACATAAGTTGAAAATAGTTTAGTCCGCAACAATAGCTTCGTTTTATTATTATATCCATATGTTGCATTTGACATAAATTAAAGTTATTTGAAACCTTTGCTTACTGATGTTTGGCATTGAGTGGTATTTGTATAAAATCTAAAAAAAGTGGTATTTGCATTAAGTGATATTTGTAAAAATAAAAAATAGAAATCTATTAGGTCGTATTTATACGATTTTATAATGTATTTAAATTTTTAAGACTATAATCATGAGATCTCACTTCTGGAGAAATCACTCTATTTATTCATAGGATTTATTTAGAAAAAAAGATTACCGCGTTTTTCAAATAAAAGCCCTATTCCTAAATAAAGTAGCCAAAGCAGAAAGAAAAAAAAACAGCTATTCTCAATCCAATTTCGATGCCGTTCTAGGTCGCCATGTCCGATGGAAAATTGATTAACACTCCATAGATTTTAGAAAGTCGAAAGATTTGACGACAAAATTGTAATCTAAATATGCCCAGTAATGATTGTAGTTTTCACATTCAATAACTAACGAAAAAAAATTAGAAAGACACTACATTCGGTTACATCGCTGCGATTGATCATGAACTAAAACCGTCTGGTAGTTTTGAAAGCTCCCTCTTGAAGTTTTAATTACAAAGTTTTAGTTTCTCCGTTAAAACCGTTAGTATGTTTGAGGTAAGTTTAGGCCTCTGTGAAAAGTTCGCAAGCGTAATGTGTGTTTCTGGTTAAATTAAAATTACTATTATTGGTAGCAGTCCCCTGATATTTTATTTCTCAAACTTAAAAATGAATACAGTCAATGAACGAGTTATGTACAATTAGGGCGGGTAACATATTTATTCTCCACCCTTTTCATTTTATATTGTACGAACTTTGTACCACAGCTTTATTTACGTGGAAAGAAAAAAAATGTGTCGATTGAATTTAAAAATAACGTTCTTGTGAACTTTTTGGAAAAAAACATCGAAATCAAGACGATTATTTTTAGAAAATATACATAATTATTTGTGTTCATTTACCTTAGGATCCTATCTCTAATTGATGATATTTTTTACAGAAAAAATCTACTCCGATATGGAAAAAAACAAAATCTTAATATTCATGACATAATCAATAGAGGTGAAAAAATGTATGGAAATCGTTTGAGGTGAAAGCGAAATAACCGAACAGTTTTCCTTAAAGTAAAACAAATAATAACAAATAATCAATAAAAAATTTATACATCATGAAGCCCAAGTTCAATGAAAACGGCATTAATGAAAACTAAAAGCTAAATAATTTCATGTAATTCAGAGTAAAGCACTACAAGCATCCCTCTCTAGTTTCAAAAAGCACATTAATCGAAAATGGTATAACTTGACTAGCCTAAATATTAGATCCAGGTCATAACTTTTATTTAAACTCCATAAAACTTTACCGCTAGCGCCTCCACAGTTTCATATATGATTTATCTCGGGCAAGCTGACTTGAGATGAACGCACTCGTAGGCTCAATTTTAAACTTTGGATTTATTGAACGATGCAAGCGATGAATCTGTTGTCCAGTTACTGAACGTAAAGTACCTGCACTTTCAATTGTTTTATGGTAAAAAAAAAACATGTTCCCCGATAATAATTGTATTGGAAATGACTTTAATTATTGCGAAAATAATTTATGAATGTTATATAAATTGATACACAAATTTCATGATATATTGAAAAAATTTCCATAACTTTTTCAACTAAATACTGAATAATCTTTATTAAACTTTAACAATATTTTCATAAGGATGTCTCCTAATTAACCTTTATATTGGTTTGTACCTATTGTAGATTAATAACATGAAACAGACGTATCAGAAACGACAGGTTGTAATTTTCAGTTGCACTCAAGACAAAAAAATTATTTCATGTTATAAGAGATAAAGACTTTAAAAAACACGTTCGGATATCTTCATAGTGTGTAAAAATTCATGCCCCAAATATTCCTTTCTATCTCAGAATAATTCATGCGAGGTTATTTACCTTTTTGAGATAATGTATTGGTAACATGAATTTTTTACTTTGAATGGCATCTGCTTTAAGGAAAATCTAAGAAATAGACGTAAAGAATATATGATATATTTTATCTTACTATTTATATATCTCTCACTGCTCCGATCTGTTTTTTACTTTTATAATTCATTATTGGAAAGTAGACAGAGCCTAAGCCGAGTATACTGGTGGGACCATATTATAGTTCGCAATATACCAAGTGTTAATGTGATGCATATTAATTGGCTAAATTTTAAATATTGTATAATTGACGTTAAAAACTAAGTTTAAAAATCAGAAATATATTAATAAGATAATTTGACTATATATTAATAAGATAATTAACTAGAAAAAATAATAAACACCTCAAACATTTTAAAAAACTTTATGAAAATTTGGGAGTAAAAAGAGTATTAAATTTATTTTTGCCTCTGTATATACTATATATATATATATATATATATATATATATATATATATATATATATATATATTCTGTATATGCTTCTGTATACATTATATTTTATACACTTGGTATATTGCGAAGTTCTCCAATACATGGTTTAAATCACTGAACACATACGCCATTTTGAATTGTTAAATTATAACAGATCAATTTTAATTCGCAATTTTGGAAAAAGGTTTTCATTTTATTCGTACACACAACTTGTCCGCAATGTTAATGCCATTATTTTAATTTCATAAATTTTGACCAACAATTTTGCAATTTGGCATTACCAGGTACCGATTAGAATGGAATCGGGTCACAAGTAAATTATTCTCTCGTCATTTTTGTACTATCATTTTGAATGTTTATTTTAAAAAAATATATAAATTGTATTGTCCTGTGAACTATGCAAATATAATGAATCTGAACTTGGAAGGTGGTAAGTACAAAATACTGCAAGATTTAAGTTAGGAAGAAAGAAACACTCAAACGGAGAAATGAAAGTAGTACAAGCTTTGTAAAAATGGATGCTGCTAGTATTTTCTTCTAAATTCTTTATCTACTTGTAATCGAGTATATACTGCATAATTCATTCCTCATTGATAAACGTACATTCGCATAGTATTAGTTTTATAATTAATTTGTTTAGAAGGCTATTTCTGAAATTTTATATTTATTTTAACATTGAGAAATTTTGACAAATGTAAGCCAACATTTGGCGGTATAATTTTTGTTTATAATATAAAAGCATAACATGATAATCGGTTGATTGACTCACTCAATGTTTTAATTAGGAACTATGTAAAGTTCTGAACTTCTGAAATAATTTTTTCAAAAAGGGTTAGGGATATTATTCGGCAGAATAAATATTGAATACTAATACTATCTTCCATACTAAGGACATACGAACTACGATCCTTCTTAAACATAATGAGAGAGATAAAATAAATCTATTCAACTAAAAATAGTTATGTATTTATTTTTAACCGACTCATTCAAAAGGATAATGTAATTACTTCAATAACACTGAAGGCCAGGTAATTTAAAATGAACATTGCAGGCCATCTTTCTTATCTACTGACAATTCAGTTATCAACTTTTCATCAAGTATTAAGTAAGCAGTCTAGAGTGTGTATACAAACATCTATTGCTATTGTGAACACCGATAATGGGTCCCTACATTATAAACAGGAACCGTAAATCCTCATCATCCTCCGGTCGCGGTGCGTTTAAAAACAGTCCCGCAAGCGAAGGAGCCTTATGCATATTCATGACGCAACCTTGGAAAGTGGAATTAGAATTATTTTGGTCACGTTTTGGTAAAAATGTTGAATATCAAAATTATTTTGAAGTCCCAATTTTTTCTCCTGTTTTATGTAATTAGATTCAGTTGAAGTATACAATAACAAGGTACGTTGGTTTAGTTATATTCTAGTGATAGTAAAGGATTTCGACACAAATTTGTTGAAAGTTATTCATTTAAAAGCACAATTATGACGTGGTTTGATGAAAATTCGGTTACAATTTCCTTATAAGTCATTTTATATATGATTTTTGCACATCTTTCTGTATGTTCACATCGCCGTCCAGGAAATAGTATATACAGAAGCAAAAATATAATTTAATACTCTTTTCCCAAATTTTCATAAAGTTTTTTAAAATGTTTGAGGTGTTTATTATTTTTTATAGTTATCAAATTATCTTATTAATATATTTCTGATTTTTAAACTTAGTTTTTAACGTCAATTATACAATATTTAAAATTTAGCGGATTAATATGCAACACATTAAAATCTAACAGAACTACGTTAATTGAATATCTAGAAATAGGTAATATGTGCATTTAGTATTACGCAATACCAAGTATATGAAAAATTTCTCTCTTTTATCTCTCAGTGCTTTAGAAGTGAGGTTAATCTTGATAAACAAATCATATAAAAAAGCAAAAATTCAATTTTATTAAACCACATCATATTATTAATATACTGATCAGACCATTAGATTTCATAATTAAACTGGAATACAGTTGGTGTTACTAGGTATAACGATATTATACTGATTATAACGAAGTTTTGTAATCTTTATTCCAATTCATTATCTATGCATATAAATTAAATTGTAGCATTGTGAATTCTGTTCAAGGAGAACATTTTAAAAAGAGTCATTGATTTAGTATATAGGATAATAATAGAAGCTAGATCTGCTGTGTGTATGTCTGTGTATGTCTGTGTGTGTGTATGGCTGTGTATGTTAATTTGTTCCTCAATCACGCGAAATCTACTGGACGGATGTTATTGAAATTATCCAGAAATAGTTTATACTCTCGAGCAACAAATAGGATACTCTTTATAAGGATGTTACAGATTAAGAAAAACCTTTGATTTGATGGATATTACTCTATAAGCGTTTTCAATAATGTTAATGCTTTTATTTATAATAAAATTGATAGTTTCGATAGTGAAATTGTAATTTTGCGCTAGTAAAACAGTGGGGCACATCTAGTATTTGATATTATATTTCTATTTTTCGAGTAATAATTTCACGAATACCGAATACTAAGAATAACATATACATGATAATGTATGAAAGTAAATTTCTTAAAACTATTTTGAGATTAAATGATAAATTATTATTATTATTAATGTAGAATTAGTATTAATAATAATGGAAGCTAATTATTTTTTTCGCATTTTTATTTCATTTCATTTAATTACTTTAGGTTTTCTTTAAAAAAGTTACGCTTTAAAGCAAAATTTTTTTATAACGTAACACCAAAACAATAAAAAATGGTCTTTCATCGACATGATATGGGCGCATAATTTTAATGATTATGATAATCAAAAACGTTATTTATTACATGAAACAAATTAAGTTTTTAAACTTTTAAATTTGTCCACTATTAATATCCGTAAACTATATAAAAATGATTAATGGAGTTTTAATAAAAAGGTATAAATAATCTATTTTTGTGGGAATAAATTTTTATTTTAATAGATCGTACGTATTTTAAAGCAAATGTTTTGAAATATACGTATTTAGACAAATGTAGGCGCCAACATAGACTTATCAGTCTCGTAAACAATTTGCACTAAAAAAAAGAAATTTATATTAAGGATGAAAATATACTTTAACAATTTATTTTGTATGAAAAATATATGTCGTGTGTCAGCTTCATAAATGATAATCGCTCAAAAAATTACATCGTGGTATCGTGCCGTATCGACTTTAGATAAAATTAAATAGGAAAGGTTTCCCGTTTTCAAAATCTTATGATGAAGGCATTATTCATCAAGAGTTCTCTCCATTCGTTTACCAGAGTTACTCCATTCGTTAACCATCCAGAAAAATGGTCATTTACTCCAAGCCCAAACAACGTCAATTTATACATAAAGTTATTTTATACTTTAATGTGTACAGTTGATATGTATGGCGCACTTATTGCTACGAGAGCAATCTATTACAACCAATCAGAATGTCAGTCCAGCCCTGTTCAACGAGCGGCTGGGAATAGAACCCATTCTGCGCCGCATCATCCGTACCCCTTGTGACTAACCCAATAAATCACGGTGACGACGATTATATATGTTTAGATCTGTTAATGAGAATAAAGTAACGTGTAAACACGCAATATATATATATATATATATATATATATATATATATATATATATATATATATATATATATAAAGATATTTATTCTTCACAAAAGAATAATAATGCCTAGAAACGTGCGGACTCGCTGTTTCTACGGCACGGTTTCTACAAACGACAAGTGAGGCCATTGAAACCAATCCATATTGGCTCGGTATGCCCGCCGACTTGTCAATGCTAAATGTGGCTGTTCAAAGTTAACAGCTCTCGTTTTTTTTTAAAACGGGGCGCGGTGACATCTACTGTATAATGTGTTTGTCTAAACTTTAGTTCATCCAAAAAAGGAACAAAAGCTTTAGTAAATAAACCTTTCGAACACTGAAAAATTTTTGTTTTTTTGGACTTGCGGAAAACCTATCACTTTTATAATTTTACAGTTTTATGTTAAAAAATTTCTTAGTGAATTCTCAAAAAAAAATTTAAGCAAAAAAGAACTTTTTATGTTTTTTATAAAATTTTTATGCAATGTGTATTAGTGATGTGACAAAGTGAAGGAATAATGGCGATATTTCTTTTATAGGTAAGGCAAAGATAATTCAGTTAATGTCAGTACTCATACAGCCACTTAATATTAACATTTTATACAATTAAATGAAACTATGTGATGTAGTGTTATTTCTACTTTCTTTAAGTTCTTTACCACTACCTAGGTTTAGATTGCTGATCTTTGCTAATGGCCCACCTGAAGATGTTGTAATACAACGAAACCTAGGTAGTGGTAAAGGACTTAAAGAAAGTAGAAATAATACTACATCACGTAGTTTCATTTAATTGTGAATAATGAATTTCTACAAAATTAACGCCAAATATATTCAATATTTGTAAACATTTTAATTACAATATAAATTTAATCGGCAATGCTTAAAAAATCAAATATTAATTTTAGTAAAAATATGTAACGGTAGATATATTATAATATTCTTATTTTAATACTTTTCATAATTTTAATATCTGCCAATTTTTGCCTTAGACCTAGATAATAACCACGAGCCTATCCAACTACAATTGGTATGTTGAAGCGATACGCACAAAATCGTCACGTTTATTTTTATTTTATTATTTGATAAATTTATGACGTCCATGGGTATTAGTAAATTCATAATTATTATATATTTTCTGGATACTTCAGGAGATGACCCAAAAAAAATTCTAACTTCAACACTTCTTAATTCGCAATAATATTAGCGCCTTTACTTTCAGCTGGTTCGGATCCCATTTTTAATTCGCCTAAAAAAGCTTCACTTCGGATAAAGGTAAAGAAAGAAACCCTTCAAATGAAACGTAGCAGAGAAATCAAGACTGCTACAAAAAACTCGTCGTTTAAAGAAAAAAGGTTTCGTCATTGGAATTTTTTTTATTAACTTTGTGGAAAGAAAGTAAAAGGAAGTAATTAATGATATTGGCAATATTTTGTCAGAAAACATATTTCGTAGTAAAAAAGGAACCCTTATACTTTCGCCATGTACGTCTGTCCGTGCATCCGCCTGCATATCATAGCCATTTTACTTGCAAATTATTATATTTATTGAAATAAAATGTGGCTTGAATATATACAATAATAACCCAGAGATAAATGAGAAAAACTTTTTGGATCCCTCCCGCACACAACGTTAAAAAGGTGGTAGATAAAATGAACGTTTGCTTACCTCATCGAGTGGGACATCATTGGATAGGTCTTTTAAAATAAAATAAAACATATTTTAAAATAAAGTAATTTTATTGCTTCTGTCTTGAGATACTTACGCTCAAAGTCATCAAACAAGGCGCCCGCTCCCATAACTTTTAAATTGCAGAAAATCTAAAGAAAATGCTCAAATATAGCCCTTAGTAAGTACTTTACCGGAAAATTATAACGAATGTCAATTATAACGGAGTACATATGGTTTCCGAAAAAAAAATACATTTTCTTAAAATAATGTATTTTTTAGGTGAAATGGCTATTTTTTTTGGAAGGTTGGAAGCAGTGGAACCCTATAATAAATTAATTCAGTCATGTAACCAAACCCAGGGGCCACTTATTGTCATTTCATTAAGGGTACTAGTGGTTCTTACTGATACTACTAGCAACCTTAAATGTACTTGTCAAAGGTACTAGCGGTCTTTAACTTTTTTTAATAAGAATGCATTCTAAAATATCCAAAAGAAAACTTATGATTCAGAGAATATTCTGATGTAAGTAATGTTTTCCCTATATTTCTGTGTGAAAGATATGTCAAGATTGTTTATAAGTTTATACATTTATACAAAATGAACTTATGTATTGTTTTGCCTAATTCCAGGTAATACTGCACAAATTTTATTTTTGAGCTCAGATTCTCAATAAAATTAATGATAAAATAAAATATTTGTCTTATTATAAAGAACAAAGTCTCGAGCCCTTAGGTCACTTACGGAAG